>CP139509.1:389774802-391092281 GCA_021014915.2 Artemisia tridentata subsp. tridentata
TGGGTCATGGGTAGGTTTTCTCATGTCTTTTCGTTTTGGTTTAAACCGAACAAAAGGAAAATGATAACATACTTATTATGTTTTATCTTTTTTAAGTTTCGTATATAAAAAAAAGGATTTTAACTTCGAAAAAGGTCTATGATGAGTTGTGTTAAGATCTTAAAATATTTTAAAGATTCGTTGCAAATAATATTCGAACACAAATCTGAGATATTTGATTTTTTTTTTCCTTTGTTTTTCTAACCGAATGAAAGTAGGGATCGAGCCGAGCATATGCGAAACACAAACTGAGATCTATGATTTTTTTTGTTTGTAGTTTAGATTTAGATCTATGATGTTTTTTGTTTGAAACACAAACTGAGATCTATGATGTTTTTTTGAAGCAGATAAAGCGAGCTCGATAAGGCTCGTTTAAGCGAGCCGAGCTTTGTGAAAAGTTTACGAGCCGAGCTCGAGCACAAAAATAAAGGCTCGGATCGAGCCGAGCTCGAGCTCGAGCTCGTTAAAAAAACTGACGAGCCAGCTCGATTATAGTGAAGCTCGGGCTCGGCTCGGCTCGTTTGCACCCCTAGACGGCAGATACCTTGTAAGTTAGTAACTATATTTTCGAGGAATGCTACACGAAAAATTGTTACAGTATAATATTAAAATAAAAAAACAGAATAAGTATTGCTATACGAACATGTACTAATATGATGCTCGCGGAAAGCGACGGCGAAATCAAATAGTCTAAATGTAAGACCACGTGATGATTAATAATTTTATTAACTGTGGTTGCATACTTTATTACATCGAAATATCATGAAATTATAGTAAAGAAATTTAAATATAAGATATTATTTATCATAAGCATGATAATTATTAAAAAATTTACAAATATCATTTACCATTCAATTAATTGTATTAAAATATGTTTATATATGAAAAACATGAATTAAAAGGGTTGTTACAGTTTTAGATTTTTTTTTTTTTTTTTTTTTTTTTTTTTTTTTTTTTTGAGATAAACCACATTGTAGTTTTTTTTTTCTTTAAAAAAAATGTCTACAAAATGTGCTTTAAAATTTAAAATGCTATTATGTTGTTACTAACAACATATTAATATAAAATCTTGACATAGACAAGAAAATCTAGTAAATAAAGGGAAGAATAATTGGACTAAAGGAATGTTTAACTTTAAGGTACCTCACACGTACGATACTTTATTAATTAGCATTGTCACATACTCACATTGTGTCACTTGAGAGAAAATGTAAAATTTGATGTGCTTAATAGGAATACAAGTATAACTAGATAGTTATACTTTCACTAAAGTTATGATATAGTACTCCGTATTATGCAATTAGGACTTAGGAGATAATCAAATAACTTTATCAATCAACACCACCAATCGTCTATTGTCTATATTATACATTAGTCGACTTTTTTTACTGTTCAAAAGGTTTGGTTAATAATAGCGTATAAGTGTTTCAGCTCAAATGACAAAAGCTCATATAACCATAACCAGCTCATCAGGCTAGAAGCCCAACAAACTTTGCCTATGAGATTGACTTTCCATGCAAACATTGGTCGGACATAATGCATTCTTCTCTAGAGAACTAACTCTAGGGCAAGGACATGCCAGACAAGTTATCCCTAAAATCGTTACGTGTTAATGCCATGTGTAGCTGCCTCATTCGTGCAAAGGTAGTGATGCGGGAAATTCGTTAGTACGTGTGGATCTTGCCGAAGATTCCCATAATCATCTGAGCCAAAGATTTCACGTGTCATTCTTGTCTCTTCCATAGGATGTTCACCACGTGTACACTCTAGGACCGTTGGATCATATACGACCGTTGGATCACATCCACGTGTCGCACACAAACCAAAATGCATCCATATAAATATCGGGGCATTTGGTGAGAAGAACCAAGCGATCTTATTCATTTCACACATACAAAATGCACATTAAACCCTCATCTTATGTGAGTGTTACCCCGACTCAAGGTAGCTCTCTTATCTCAGGGCCCTTACCGAATGCGGGAATCATCATCAGCTCACACCATTGATTTACCAAATCTTTTATTTACGTACCATACGTAAACATTGTGCCATCTGTGGGACACATAACGTAAACAAACCCATCGGCGTCATCTTTTTTGACACAAAAAACCTCAAAAACTTCATTATTTTCGTTACTAAACACGAAAAAAAAATCACTACAAAACTTTCATTTTACGACATCGAAAAACCTAAAAATCTAACCTTTTTTTCGTAACAAACACGAACGAAAACTTTCAGCTTATTCTATTATCATAGCAAAAGCTTTCTTTCACAAACATCTCAGATCAACAAAATCAACATTGAATTATGAAATTAAATTGGATGTTACAATAATAATATATAGCTAATATAATGAATTTAATATGGTTATAGTTAAAATTAATAATTTTTTAAATTTGTATATAATAATACATGGCATATTAATTTTTCACAATCTCACAACACAAACACATAATCTCAAAAAACTATAATCCATTATAGAAAATATCAAACAATATTCGTCAAAAAAACGTAAAATTAAAAAATGGTTCAACATTCGCCTCCAAAACTGTTGCATTGCGCTGGTGCAATGCTATTTTTAATAAAAGATCACGATTATGTGTAAAGAGTTATCGGTAGGAAAATGAATAAAACTGTTCAACAAAAACTTAGTCGATCACTTTTCAATCGCTTAGTCGATCACTTTTCAATCGCCTTGATATCGAATGGATATCAAAGTACTAAAACTAAAAATGGCATTGGCACGATTCGACCAATTATTCAATATCTACTTTTTCATTCTTTTACCAAAAATGAGTATACTCTTAACACTTAGGCTGGTCGCAGTCGGCCGAAAAAACTCGGTCGGTCGAGTAAACCGACCGATATCAAAGTCGGTCGCTTTGGTTGTGATGAATCGATCGAATATCGGTCGCCGCAATTCCAAATCCAACATCGGCCTATCCAACGACCGAATTTTAAACCAATCCAACTTTTATATCCGTTGCATTAAAAAACAAAAAAAAAAAAAAAAAAAAACAAAAAAAAAAAAAAAAACAAAAACTTTTCAACCTTATAAATACCAACCTCAAACACACTTCTAAACACACAATTTCAAACACAATTCATATTCAACTTCTCATCCATAAACAACTTCTCATCATGTCAAAGAAAAACACTCCCACATCAAAAGACCGACGATCCCGACTACCCCAAAATGCCCCGAATTTGAATTTCTCGCCGGAAAACAACTTCGAACTAACCGGCATAACACCACAACAACAACGGGGTATTCGATTTCGTGCACCCTCTTTTGAATATTCATCACGACTACCATAACCCAACCAAAATCAAAACCCATTTTACATTAATCGTCCATATGTTCCACCGTATCGTCCTAATACTGATTATCACCAAGAACCAAGTGGATCATCGTATCGGCCTAACATGGATTTCTTGCTTTCTTCCCAACCGTATGAAGATTATTCCCCGCTTCGGGGTGTTAATCTTGATATGGATTTGGAGGATTTTATGGACAATCATGCGACGTAACAATATCCGAGTCAAGATGCGTCGATGGGGCAAGGTTCGGGTCACGGTTCTTACCATGGTTCGTACCATGGTTCTTTCCCTGTTGAAGACGATGACGATGTCGAAGAGACATCACCCGTCAAACCAAGGACCGCTTCGCGACGTGCTACAAAGGCGAAGGACAAAGGGAAGAAGGCCGAACCGTCCAAAAAACAGGCACCATGGACAAAGGCGGAAGAGATAGCGCTTTGTAAAGCTTGGGTTTATGTGTCGGAAAATTCCAAGCGAGGGAACGCTATTAACAGGCACCGCTTTTGGGAGGAGGTGATAGACTATTTTCATAATGAAACCGGTTCATTAAGAAGCTACGACTCTATCAACAGTAAATGGAAGAATCGTATTTGGAGTAGGGTTGAAAATTTTGCTGCTATCTTGGATAATATCAAGCATAACCATGGTAGTGGTGAGAATGATGTTGATGATAGGGAGAAAGCTTTGAGAGAATACTGTTTGATATACGGTCATGAGTTCACCTTGGAGGAATGTTGGAAATTTTTGAGGCATCATGATGCATGGAAGACGGAGGGGGATGCTATCCGAACTAATAGTCGGAAGAAATTAAAGGGCTCTACAACAACCCCGGGGTCAACACAAGGTCCCTTGAATTTTTCAAGACGTGGACGATTCTGAAGATGAAGACGATACTAGAGAATCACGACCAGAAGGTTGTGAGGCAGCCAGGAAGAAATCATCGTCCTCCTCTTTTGATCCACCATCATCGTGGACAACTTTGCTAACCAAGACCTTCTTCAAATCGAAGCCGTCAAAAGAGGGAAAAAAGAAGGACATTGAAGATGAGTATCGGAAGATGAAGCAAGAAGAGCTAGCCATAAAAAGAGAGAAAATGGAAAACGAAAACAAGTCAAAATCATGGAAAAAACAAACAAGAACCAAGATTTGATCTTCTTCTACTCAAAAATCGACCAATCTTTGCTCGAAAATCACCAAAATCATCTTAGGCAGCTTAAGGCAGAAATCAAAGCTCGCTACAATTTAGATGATTAGTTTACGTTTATAATCGCTATCGTATTTTTAATTTAGTATTGTAATGTTTTTATTATTAATGAATTTTAAGGGTTTTTTTTTTTTTTTTTTTTTTTTTTTTTTTTTTTTAATGATTGATTAAAAAAAATCGGTCATCGACTGTGGCACTTTGGTCATGTCTGGTCGCCGGAGAGAGAAAGCTAACGTGGCAGCCGGTGACCCAGGTCACTTGGGTCATCGACTGTGTCTAGCCTTACCCCATTTGAATCGACCCTTCTTGTCTTGACCGACAATTGGGCATCGCTAAAAGCAGAATGTGTGTTAATTAGCTTCGGTTTTATGTCTTTAGTCGCAACTTTTATTTTACATGATTTTACTAATAGAGGTAAGATCATTTACATATCAAATTTTATTTAGATACCAAGGGACAAATCTTCACCCTTCATCTCCATTTGATCAAATAGATGGGATTAAAACCAACATTTAAAAAAATTCATTTTCATCATTTTTTTTCAAATATTAATATCTCTTAAACCGTTAATCTTTATCCGGAATATATATATATATATATATATATACCATCAAGATGAGTATTTAATTATCTTTCTATAAATAGGCACTTTGATATACTTTCGACAAAAAAAAAAAAAAAAAAATCGTTTTATTCCAATCTTTTTCATTTTTTTTACGTTTTATTTCGTTGTTGAAGTTTGCATAAAGAAATCACATGTGATTAAACACTAATTTGAATATACTAATAAAATCACATGTGATATTAGTGTTAAATCACATGTGATTTTATTACATATCATATGTGATTTAATATTAATATCAAACGTTATTTTATTAGAATTTTCAAATTAGTATTTAATCACATGTGATTTCTTATGCAAGTTTTAACAAAGAAGAAAAAAGACTAAAAAACTTAAAAAAAAAAAAAAAAAAAAAAGCGAAAAAAACGAAAAAAAAAACCTTGTCGAAAGTATATTAAAGTGCCCTTCTATAAAAAGATAATTAAATGCTGGTTGTGACGGTGTAATTTGTTTTGTCTAACGATTAACGGTTCATGAGATATTTCTTTTTAAATAGATGGTGAGAATGAGCACCTTGTTATGTGAGAAAAAGTTTGATATGTAAAATAACTCCCCTGTTATTAATATTAGAGTTAATTTCATAAATGGTCCTTGTGGTCTATCGGGTTTTACGGGTTTAGTCCCTAAACTTTATTTTTAACGGATCCAGTCCCTGTGGTTGCCACCCATAATGGTTTTGGTCCCTGAGAATAACTGTCGTTAGTTTTTTCCGATAGCTAACGACCGTTTGCAACAAACATTTGCACCGTTAGTCCTTTATACTAACGACCGTTTATACTTAACTCAAAATTTGTTTCTTTTTTTTTTTTTTTTTTTTTTTTTTTTTTTTTTTTTAATTTTTTAATTTTCTAAAAATATTTAAAAAAAAAATTGGTTTTCTTATAATTTTTTTTTTCTAAATATCTTTAAAATTTATACACGTTTTTATACACATTTTTATACATATTTTTATACACGTTTTCATACACACATTTTTATACACACATTTTTTATACACACGTTTTTATATATATGTTTTTATATACAACTTTTTTTTACATGTTTTTTTACACACATTTTTATACACGTTTTTATACACATTTTTATACACACATTTATACACATATTTTTATGCACGTTTTTAAACACATGTTTTTATGCACATGCTTTTATACACACGTTTTTATACACACATTTATATGCACATTTATACACACATTTTTATGCACACATTTATACACAAATTTATGCATATTTTTTTATACACGTTTTTATACACACATTTTTATCTTTGTGTATAAAAACGTATATAAAAATATGTATATAAATGTGTGTATAAAAACGTGTATAAAAATGTGTATATAATGTGTGTATAAAAACATGTATAAAAATGTGTGTATAAAAACATGTGTATAAAAACATGTATAAAAATATATGTATAAATGTGTGTATTAAAACGTGTATAAAAATGTGTGTATAAAAACCTGTATATAATGTGTGTATTAAAACGTGTATATAAAAATATGTGTATAAAAATGTGTATATAAAAAAGTGTATAAAAATATGTGTATAAAAACATGTGTATAAAAATGTGCGTATAAAAATGCATAAAAAAATGTGTATAAAAAAATGTGTATAAAAAAATGTGTATAAAAACGTGCATATAAAAACATGTATATAAAAACGTGTAATATACTGTGTGTATAAAAATGTGTATATGAAAACGTGTATAAAATGTGTATAAAAACGTGTATAAATTTTAAAATATTTAGAAAAAAAAAATTATAAGAAAACCAATTAAACAAATTTTTTGTTAAGTATAAACGGGTCGTTAGTATAAAAGACTAACGGTGCAAATGTTTGTTGCAAACCACAGGGACTGGATCCGTTAGAAAAAAAGTTTAAGGACTAAACCCGTAAAACCTGACAGACCACAGGGACCATTTATGAAATTAACTCTTAATATTAATATGTTAAAACTATTATTCTTTTTTTCATTTATAAATATTAAATATTACTTTACTTTATACGGAGCATTAAGTAACGATATTATCACAAACATTTAACCTCATATTAATGCTATATTAATTATTAACATAAAAGTCAAATTGGAATAATGCTTGACATACCATTATAAAGTAGTTTATAATTGAATAAAAAGTTCATAAGATAAGCAAGCGGATTATCCTTAATAAGTTTCATATTTTGTGATGTAATAAAACACACAAAATATAATTACATAAAAAGGCAATCATGTAACTTTTAACCCGAGAGTTGAGATCAATTTATAACAAAAATTATCTAAAGATCCAATGAACCAATCCTAGCCACTCACTTTTTCATCAAAATAAAAAAAACCCAATTTCACCTCTTTTTTAAAAATAAAATATCTTGCAAATAGTAAATCGTCAAGTTAAAAAAATATACCATCGCGACGAGTATTTTTTTATCTTTCAGTAGACGGGCACTTCGATATACTTTCGATGAAATTGTTTTTCGTTTTCTTTTTCAGTTATGTCTGAAAAAATTACATGTGATTTGTGATACAAATCACATGTTGTTGATCCCAAACACAGATCGATTGAGCTTGTATTAGAAACTTTGAAGAATGTCAAAGAGTATGCGGAATCTACTCTTAAACACTTAGAAGAATATCAATGTAACAGTAAACGATGAAATAGTAAACTGTATTGAACACAATATCACCAAAACGCTTCAATATTATTAGCTCAATAATACGAGTACTCTATGTAGTACTAGGGTTTACAACCTTGAAGCTATCAAAACATACGTATCAAACATCAAAACCTAGGACTTCCTTTTATAGACTAAGGAGTCCTTTACAAGATAACTACAAATCTTCTAGAATATACAGATAAGTCTAAACATATAGAATATACACAACTTATCTTCTAAACTTATCACATTACACGTCTTTATCTCATAGCAGTATCAATCTTCATCAGCAATCTTCAGCAGTACAAAGTTAGTCTGGCAGTACTAACTTTTACTCTAGCAGTACAAACTTGATTAGTACTTGTTGATCCCAGCAATACACTTGATCGAATTCCTTAGCTTGTAAGGTTTAGTTATCTTAGATAAATCTAAAACAACTAAGTATAGAAACTGTCTTGAAGTTTATCAAACACAATGCGAAATCTTGTATTTGATCTTAAGAAGAACTTTATAGCAATATAAGAGTAAACACAGAATACAATTTTATCAAACAAAACACTTCAATATTATTGATATAATATGAATACTCAACAGTATTAGGGTTTACAACCTTGAAGTTCTATGAAAAACGTATATAAAACTCTATGCCCTAGGACCTCCTTTTATAGGCTAAAGAGTCCTAGTCGGCTTACAATAACTTTCTATACAAGATAAATCTTTAATGAATCTATTCTATAATTATCTAACCGACTATAAAAGTTTATCTCATCAGTAGTATTAACTAAATACTCTAGCAGTCTTAATTCTAACTCTAGCAGCTTTAACTCTTCAGCAGTAGTAAGTTAGTACTAGTAGCACCAACTTTGTTCTAGCAGCACTAACATACTTGGTGTATTTCATTGAAATTCAGCAGCATTACCAGCAGTAGTAATCTACACCAGCAGTCTTAAATCTTTCACCAGGAGTAGTAAAACACTTAGAGTATTTTCCTTTTAAACACCTGAGTAGTTGTAATTCCTTAGAGCAGTCTTAACAATATGAGCAGCAGCAACTCTTGGAAGCTTCAATTCCCAACAATCCTCCCCTAAACTTGATGTTTTCATCCAAAATCATCAAGTTTCTTTCAAGGTATAATCCTTCACCAGGAGGATGCTTCTAAACACTATTCCCTCATTTTCTTGTAATCAGCCACATAAAGTTGTTTCTCCATTTTCTTGAGAAGCTGATATACCATTTCACTCCAATAATCAACTTGAAGTTTGATAGAACCATTGAGCATCATGTCAAGTGTACGCTTAGCTAAAGGATAGTCTTTTTACACTAACATGTAGATCTGAAGTCCTCTCATCATCACAGTATGAACTCCACATGATTGAAAAAGCTTCCAAAGCAGAACTTTATTGGAGTATTGATCATGCCAAACTCTATTTTCATGATAAGTTTCAAACATAACCTTCAAGTCTCCCCAAAGAACTCTATCCAAAATTTTTTCTGGTCTAGAATCTTCATACTTGTCTTTGACTAATGCCCATAAGGTCTCCAAGTCTTCCCTGTCAAAGTTTCTAAGCATTTGTGCAAAAGTGACAAACCTTTGAGACTGTAAACCAACTCTGATTATCTCCCACCAAGCAGTATGTCCACGATAACCAGTTTTCCAATCAATGATAGGGACTTTAGTCTTCAAAGGAACATCATCAACAATTTCATCATCATGATCACTTGCAATTTCTATCAATTGTTGTACATCAGCTGTTTCTTTTGCACCACCTTCTTGGAGTTGCTCTGTTTGCTCTTGTGTTTGCACTTGTGTTTGCTCTGTTTGCTCATGTGTTTTCTGCTTCTTGCTGCTTTCAGATACTAGTTCGTTTCCTGCTCTCTTTGAACCCCCTACCACCTCATCTTCATTTATGGCAAAAAAAGTGTTAACCCTTTTGAAAATAATATCAAACTCATTTTTAATGCTGTTATAGCTCATCCCTTTAAATTGAGCTTGTTTCCATCCATCCATATTTTTCAGATAGGTTATCATGATCTGCTTTTGTTGTGCCATGGTAGGTGGTTTATTCCTCTTTGCTTCAGATCTTTTCTTGGCAAAGAACTTCTTTTAGTCAGATAAAAACTTCATGAACAACTTAGAATTCTCCTCTAAAGATAGCTCATCTTGCTCTTCTTGCCACATCCTTTGAGCTAACATGTGATCAGCTTCACATTTAGCTTGGATGTCATCCCATGAGTTGATCTCTGCAAGAGTAGCTTGTTCTTCTTCTTGAGCTATTTAAAGTCTCAGTCTTTCTTTTTCTTCCTCTTCTTGCTGAAGCTTTCTAGCAAACTCTGCATCTAGTATCTCTTGCTTCTTCCTTGATAAATGTTTTGCCACAGGCTCTTCTATCATAATAGCCTTACCTTTGCCCTATGGTGGTGGTTGTGATTGTGTTGTTTGTGTTGTTGTTGCAGATGGTTCTTTGATAGTCAAGACTTTAGCTTTGGGTCTTGAACTTTCTTTGATTTGTGGAGGAATCTTCTTGAGCTCAGTAAGAACCTTAGCTAAGATGGTTTCATCATTAAGTTCAGTTGTTTCAGCAACAGCAACATTAACTTCTGAAGCAGCAGCATTAACTTCTGACCCAGCAACTAAAACTTTTTCACAAGCAGCCTTAACTTGCTCACTAGCAGTATTAACCTCATCATCAGCAGCTTTAAGATCAGCAGCATCAACAGCAACAAAAAACTCATCAACCTGCTCATCCAACTGAGTATCCTCCCCTGAACCCTTGCTACCAGTCCTCCCTTGTTTGGATGCATCCTCCCCCAACCTAGCATCTTCAGAAGAATCAACCCTTTGAGCAGTACCCACCTTTTGTATTCTTTTAAGCTTGTGGGTTCTTGACCTCTGTACCCCTTCTAGAAACCCAACTATTCTCTTCAACATCAAAATATCATCACCCTGAGAAGCAGTTGTTTGTTGAAGGTCAAGAACCTGTTGTGATAAGTTGATACAAGTAACCATCAATTCATTAATTAGTTCCATACTACCCTCAACACTTCGGAGTGTGTTACCTCTCTCGAGTCGTGCATCACTGGGTGTGTTAGGTATAGCCTCAAACCCAATTTGAGCATCCATACCCCCCCCCCCCAATGAATCCGGTTGGCTGGGACCATTACCTGAGCTAGTTTCAAAGGAACTTGACTCATTAATTGTTGCCTTGGTTTGGGTCTTACTTATGTTACCACTGGCCTGCTCTGCATCTAAGCTAGCAGCAGTAGTGGCAGCCCTTACCAATCTGTGACCCCTCTCCTTATGCACACCCTCATCTGCCGCCATACTAGCACTAGCCTGAGGTAGGTGAGTGCCCTTTGCCTGTGATTTTCCCTCCTTTGGGATTACTCCCAAAAGCAACATATCCTCCATAAATTGCTTCAAAATATGTGAGATAGGACATGTTTTCTATCATGTGCCTTGAGCAACCACTATTAAATACTTATTTATCCTCTAATTCCACTTGTGGATTCCCCTGCACATAAAGTAAGAAGATCAGATCATTTTGGGGACCCAAGCCATTACTGACTTGGATCTGCCTTGTGCATCAACATAATCATACTTCTTTAAAACTATGGATGCACTGCTGTGTCTGGAGACATGATCTAAAACTTTAACTTTTGGTTTCCAGACCCAACAAGCTGAGGCCTTAACAGCATAAAAATGATTTCCCAAAACAGTATCAGTTATTGCTTTTGGCTTAGCAGTAGAAACTACTGCTTTTGCCTTAGCAGTACTAAATGTTGTATTCTTTTGAATGAGCCTTTTTACAGATGAATGTGCTGTATTTGAAAAGTGTAACTTGGATTTAGCACCATTCACTGTTCTTTTGGTGGAAGCAGTATCAACTTGTCTAGCAGTATTAGTTAATACTGCTGGGTTAAAAACATTTTGCTTGACATTATTAACTGATACATGCCTAGATTTTATTAACACCACTCTTGGAACTATATTTCTCTTAGGATTTGGGTGAGTATTTTTAGAAAAACTTTGGTGGTTCACCCTCCTAGCATAGTTCCAAACAAATTTTTGATAGTAAAAACAATTTTTCTGTAAATGTTCAAAACTACCATAGTGATAACAAGCCTTGTTAAACATTTGCCAATCACTTCCTAGTCTTTGAGATATCATGTTATTCCAATTCCTCTGATTCCCTCTAGGACTGTGTGTGTTGCTCTTAGGTTGCTCACTGTAGTCAACAATTTTCCTAGACAACTTATCACCAAACCTAGGTTTGACAAACTTAATCTTTTCTACACTAGGTTTAATTATCTTACTTTCAACTTTAGGTGTAGATTCAACCTGATCTTCATCATCACCAGACATCCAATCTTCAATGATAGGTGCATTAGAATTCTTCTTTTCAACTTTAGGCATCTCCTTATTAGACTTACTATTCTCACCTACAGACTTATCATCAGACTCAATTAAACAAGACAATTCAGGTAATGGAGGTGGAAATTTAGCTGTAATAGAAGGGGGAACTTCATTATAACCTATACCACTACCTTTCCTCATAAGTTGACACCTAATTATCTTATCTACACCTTCAGATGCAAACTCAAGCTTATTCACTTTACATTGATGTTTTTCTTTTTCCTAATGAGCTGCATCCTTTTCTCTTTGAGCCTGTTCTAACCTCTTAGTAAGTTCTTGAATTTCATTCTCTTTAACATAAAGTTTGCTTTCCAAAACATTAACCTTCTCTACAAACTCAATCTCATTCTGCTTAAAGAATTCAAGTCTTTGCTCAACAGACTTTAAACCTACTTTATAGCCTAAATTATCTACCTCTAACCTTTTTAAATCTTCTAATAGTTTTTCATTCCTAGCCTTAAGTTCCTTAACAGTATCTAAACAAGATTTATAAGAACAACCAGAATCATTAGATACCTTAGAGTCAGAACTTGATGAAGAAGAAGAATAGGCCATAAGTGCAAAGTTTGGTCCTTCTACTGCTTGGTCACTCCAATCATATCCACCCAAACCATCACAAGACACCAAAGCTGTAGAATTTATGGGTTCCACAGACACAACTTTCCTTGAGCTTTCTTCATTCTTGAAATCTTGACTTCTTGGTGCCCTGCACTCTCTTGCAAAGTGTCTTTTCCTGTGACAGTTATAGCATTCTATCTTTGACTTATCAAACCCCATGTTGTCCTTCCCATTGACGTTGAGATGCCTTCCTATTTTCTTCAAGAATCTCCTTGCCCTCATTGTCAACATAGCCATCTGCCACTTCAAGTCCATCTCTTCAAGATCATCTGGATGAATCTGTTCTAAGTCCTCATGTACAATCTGAGAACTGTTAGTTTGACCAGCCAAGAAAGCACAGATAACAGCATCACTCAAGTTATCAAAGTTTTTAGTACTATCAGCATTAACTTGAGTACCACCAGTACTAACACCATGAGCAGTATTAACTGCTTTATTAGTACCAACAGAACTGTTATTGGAGGAGGACACAAAGGCCAAGTTTTGTGTGCTTGAAGATGAGCTAGATGACCCTTTGACTTCAGGTTCATACACTTTTAGATTGTTGTACAGATCATCTATGCTCATTGTGTCTAGATCATCCTTGTTTCTCCACACCACAGTATGTGTATGCCATTCTGGTGACAAGCTTCTTAGAAACTTTTGATTTATATCCTTTTGGGGAATTATTACTTCCACAAGTGCTAATTGACTGACAAGTTTCTAAAGTCTGTCGAAGGTCTGAGCAAGATTCTCAGTACTTGGAGTAGCAAAGTTCTCATATTTTTGCTTCAAAAGATTCTTCCTAGTCTTCTTAGTAGCAGCATTCCCTCCAAATCTTTTCTCAATAGCCGCTAACAAAGACTTAGCATCTTTGATAGGATTGAAAGTCAACTAATGTTCATTAGGAATGCCCATCATGAGAGTGCTTCTGGCTTTAACCTCCAATCTTCTTTGTGCCTTCTCTTCAGCAGTTTTGATAAGCACAACAGTCTTAACACCAGCAGCAGATACTTTAGTTTTTGGTAAAGAATCACCATTCTCTATAAACTCCCATAGAGAATAATCAACCATCTGAATGTACTGCTCTATTCTCATTCTCCATAGTTCGTACTCACCAGACTTGAGCATTGGAACCTTTGATGCAGTAATCATATGTGTAAATTCTAAATCCATGTCTTCTGTAAGATCTGAACAACTTTGAGCTTAACCAGGTTCTTCTTGTTCACAGCTTCTAGATCACAAGCTCTGATACCACTTGTTGATCCCAGCAATACACTTGATCGAATTTCTTAGCTTGTAAGGTTTAGTTATCTTAGATAAATCTAAAACAACTATGTATAGAAACTGTCTTGAAGTTTATCAAACACAATGCAAAATCTTGTATTTGATCTTAAGAAGAACTTTTTAGCAATATAAGAGTAAACACAGAACACAATTTAATCAAACAAAACACTTCAATATTATTGATATAATACGTATACTCAACAGTATTAGGGTTTACAACCTTGAAGTTCTATGAAAAACGTGTATAAAACTCTATGCCCTTGGACCTCCTTTTATAGGCTAAGAAGTCCTAGTCGGCTTACAATAACTTTCTATACAAGGTAAATCTTTAATGAATCTTTTATATAATTATCTAACCGACTATACAAGTTTATCTCATCTGCATTATTAACTAAATACTCTAGCAGTCTTAATTCTAACTCTAGCAGCTTTAACTCTTCAGCAGTAGTATGTTAGTACTAGCAGCACTAACTTTGTTCCAGCAGCACTAACATACTTGGTGTATTTCTTTGAAATTCAGCAGCATTACCAGCAGTAGTAATCTACATCAACAGTCTTAAATCTTTCACCAGCAGTAGTAAAATACTTAGAGTATTTTCCTTTTAAACACCTGAGTAGTTGTAATTCCTTAGAGCACTCTTAACAATATGAGCAGCAGCAACTCTTGGAAGCTTCAATTCCCAACAATATTGTTGGCTGTAATCTTCAACAGTTTCATCTTTGGCTTGACAGTACTAACTTAGCTTGGCAGTATTAAGTATGTAGACTTGTAATTGACAACAATCCTCTCCTAAACTTGTGATTTACCTCCAAATCATCAATTTTCTTAAATTACATCTTTGACCTTGAGAGGATTCTTTCTAACACTTCTTCTCATGGATCTTTCAGCTTGCATGTATATCTTCCTTAGCAGTACATTAGCCATCTTAGTCTGCTCATCCACTAATAGCTTTGATAACAACATCAAAGTAATAGTACCCTTTGAAAATGGATAATCCTTCTCCACCTACATATAGATGTCTGTTCCAGCTCTTGTAGACACATGGTGAACTCCACATACATCATATAATCTCTATTGCAAACCATGACTACCAGTCTGAAACTTCCACATCTTATCTCCTTCACCTGGTTCAAAAATTCTCTTCAATTCTACCCATAACATTTTCTCCTTTTCATCAGCTATCTCTGTTAACTTGAATCTTTCTTTGACCTGACTCCATAGCTTCACCAAATCATCTTTGTATAATGCTTTAAGCATATCTTCAAAGTGCTTATATACCTCAGAATGATTTCCAACTCTTATTATCTTCTAGGATTTTCCTAAGTCATCAGTGTAGATCTCCCAGTCTATGATTGGATATTTGACTTGTAAAGCTTCTACATGCATACCTTCTTCTGGAACAACATTCATCATCTGTTGAAGCTGTTCATCAATCAAATCTTCTTCTTTTTCCTCTCCTGCTGTGGGTAGGTTTTCACTAACCTTTTGCTTCTTTGAAGATTCTAATTCTAAAGATATCCCTGCTCTATTAGTAGTTCTGCTTTCATCTTCAGTATCCATTGGAATAAAGGCTTGAACCTTCTTATAAGCCTTGCTGTATAGAACTTCAATTTCTTCATAGGATCTTCCTTTCAGTTTACTAGCAGTCCAATGATCTTGATTCTTCAGATATTCCTTCATATACTTCATCATTTGTGCTTGAGTTGGAGGCTTATTTCTTCTTGCAGCAGCCTTCTTTGCACTCTGAGATTTTTTGATTACTTCTAGCGGATCTTGAAGTGCATTTTCTCTTTCTTCTTCATTAAGTGTTGCCATGTCATGTTCATACAATTTCTGAGCAAAAAGCTCATCTGCTTTTTCTTGTGCTTGTCTCTCTTCTTCTTCACTTGCAAGCTTTTTTTCCACCATAAATCTTGCAATCCATTCTTCTTCTTCCAAGTTAGCTTGCTCTTCAGCCTGTGCCCTTTGAGCAATTTCTTCATCAAAGCTTATCTAAGCTTGAACTCTTTTGCTGATTTTCTTCGGTTGCTCATCTTCTTGCATAATGGCATTTCCCTTATCTGTAGCACTGGCAGTACTAAATGATGCTTCAACAGTATCAACTTTTGCTTCAGCAGTAGTATTAACATCATCAAGTCCTTCTCCAAAACCCATACCTTGATCAATCCTTCCCTGAATCTCTACATCTTGTTCCAACGTAACATTAGGATCCGCATCAATGTCTTCAATATTCCTCCTCTGTTTGGAAGATTCATAGCATTTTTGTAACATCCGGTAATTTTCCAAACCATTTTCACTAGCCAAATATATATTTTTGCATCACCTTAGTATTTGAACTTTTCTGGAACTTATTTGAACTTGAGAAACGCGAGATATCTTGAGAAACGTGAACTTTATCCCTTTATTATGTCAGCACAACCTAGAAAGCACGAAACGAATCGAATTTGCCAAATAAATTAACTTCGAGGAAGTTATGCATATTTATACTCATTTTTATCGGAAAAATTATTTCGAGAACAATGGCGCAAGTTTCATAATTTTTTGAGTCCGTTTGGTACGCCAAATGGGTCAAACAGTGATTATTGTGAAAGTTTCACCAAATTAACAAATATACCCCCCCCCCGCCCACTAATTTACACCACATACCCCTCTATTTTTAATTTTCCACCTTTAGTCCCTAGGCTAGTATAAAAGCCATTTTCCTATTATTTTATTCACATAACACACACACACATCACACATATTCTCTATTTCTTTCTCCCTCTTGTCTGATCACCGGACCACCACCACCACCGCCATCTCTGGCCGCCACCGTTGCCGGAAAAATTTCTGGCCAACCACCAAGTTACACCAAAACATAGATCAGGCTACCCTGATCATATTTGGAAAGTTTGAAGACCAACGAAGCTTGTTTGACCCGTGTTCGAGCACCACCGCCACTACTACCGTCACGCCACCACCCACCGCCGCATCCCTACCACCTTATCTCTTCTTTTTGGTAACCCACACGCCCTCTACCCTTCGTCTCATTTAAATCCAAAAACCCCAAACCCTAATTTTTATATAAAAACGTTTTTTATAAATAAAACTTGTTAAAACCTTTTTGTTTTAGTTAAAACTGTGTGGATCTATGGTTATACACCACGACTCGTCACTGAGTCGCGTGACTCGTCCGAGTCAACTCAAATCTTTATTATTTTGAAGTATTGGTGTTTGAATAAACTTATTCATGTGATTTTGTAGTGTAGCTTGGAGTTTGGATCAAAATTGGTCTAGGGTTTGTTTAGCCGAGGGTTGTATAACTTGAATAGGGTCGAGCCGTGACTCAATGAGTCAAGGCCAAGGGTAGTTATGTTGGTTCAAGTTGTGAATTGGATTTGGCTTGGTGTGGGTTTAACCGAGAGCCATATGGCTCGTATAGGGTCGAACCATGACTCAAGTGAGTCACGGCGTAGTTTAGGTTTAGGTTTAGTTAGTTGTTTGTGAAAAGTCTTGGAGTTGGATTTGGATGTGGTGGTGTTTGAATTGCGGATAGGATTAGGTTTGGGTTATGGTTGCTGAGAGCCAAATGGCTCGAGTAGGCTCAAACCGTGACTCAAGTGAGTCACGGCATGGTCTAGTAGTTTTGTTTGTGTTGCGGATTAGATTTGGTTTAGTTTTTTGGTTAAGCCGAGAGCTCAAAGTCTCAGGTAAAGTCGATGGACCTTATTGTCTTTCATTTCATTGTCTTTCATTTCATTGTCTTTCATTTCATTGTTTTGTCACTTATTGTTTATTTTTTTGTCAATATGGTGTTTCGGATAATTATTTGGATGATATGGAATATGATTTGGACATTGGACTTAGATACGTGTTATAACCTATGCTTGGATGAGAATTGGATGTTATTGGATTTACGGTATTAGCCGATGGAACTTATGGACGATTTTGGTAATTAAGACGGAAGAGTATGTTCGACTCGTAAGAGCTTAACATATTTGGACCCGAACATACACAAAATGGTCGATAAACTTGACAACTAATATATACGCAAATAATAGTTCCAATTATACATATTTAACTTGTAAAATGTGGCAATAAAACATATGTTCAAGAGTCATAACGACTTGGAAATGCTTTATAAACGGACGCATCAAGCCCAAATTTCGATAAAATCTTTTATAACTTAATCGTTTATAATTACTCAATATCCTAAAACCTTTTCGAAACTTATACGTTTTCTTCCAAAATCATGATGATTTATCAACTATTTGGGAAATGGGTAAAACAACGAAACAACCTATTGATGTTTTTCCTTCTTGTCTTTATTATTTTATTCTTCTTCTTAATCTTAGTTCTTCTCTCTCTCTGTTATTCTTTCTTCCTATCCGTTTGTGTTGCCTACTTTTATTATCTTAACATCTTGTATCCACACGAGTCCTAAACGTTTATTTCTCTCAAACGCCATTGAAATAAAACCTTTTCATTTCAAATACGAGTATTACTTTATAAATCACTTTAAGGTTTATTGCTGAGACATATTATTCGCATATTAGGTTGTGATGAGGTTCATTTGCTGGGTTATCACATCTGATCATATTGTGATATCTTATTTCGTCTGCTGCTAAGGTGTGATTCGTAGCCCCACTTTATTTTTAAATTGTTTATAAACCCATGGGGGAGATACATGCTATTTACTTATTTTTATGAGCGTAATTGTTTATTGGTATGCTATTCCTGATTGAAATAATAATGCTAAGTACCTTCCTTGCCCAAGCAAGTCCCTCGATCATGAACCATTAATCACTTACAAGTGAGCGCGATTGTAGTTTATAGGCCTATAGGAATTAACCTTCCCACCATGTGGACTAAGGTCGGTCCACATGTGATGAACTATATTCGAGTATTACTAGGTATCTGGAAAAGTAGCTTCCTTTGGGGGCAACTAATATATTATGAAATTCCGCGGTTACTGTCGACTTACGCCAAGGTTATTGGTACCGGTTAACGCTTTGTGTGTCATGAGCTTAGAAAAAGAATTATTTGATGCTTACCTTATATTTGTATTTGTTACATATATCTTCCAAACTTAAAATATTGTGCTCAACTATTATTTACTAAACCTATGGATTACACTCAACCTTTGTGCTGACTTTTTAGCATGTTTTATCTCAGGTAACTGATGCATGTTTGTAAACACCAGGAGTGGCTGAAGACTGATGATGGCTATCATGGGCTTTACTATCTACCCCTACTATCTTATCATTCGAATAATCTTTTAAAACTGTGTCTTTTATTTCCGCTGCAAACTATCTTTGATTTTCGTTGCAAACTATGTTTTATTTCCGCTGCAACTTATGTTTGAGAGTCTTTTAGACTCTAAATGTTTACTTTTGTTTTCGAATGATATGTTTTTACTAAAACGTCTCGTTATGAGATCGTTTTCTATGGATGTGACTGTCTTACCCCTTACGTAGCACCCCAAGCTCAGTTCCGCTACCATATTTCGAGTTGGGGTTGTTACAGAATGTTATCAGAGCCACTGTTTATAGAGAACGAGCTCATACTCAACTATAAACATTTTTGTGTATGTCAAAACGTTTTCGAAATCGATAGCCATCAGCCCTGCGTTCCACTTCGCTCTTTAATTGGTTAAACTTTTACGTGTGCATGTTTTTGCACTATCATATGTTTGGATTTTCCGCTGCTATCTCATTGCATATTAAACTGTTTTTATATAAATTTGGCTAGAATTTTTATACTTTTCCCGATACTCCATGTAGAGTATTATGCCTACATCAGTCCCTACCGGTCAATTATCAGATGCACCCGTTGATCACCCACTTGCACAACCGAGTCCAGAGGAGGACCCACACCCTATTGATGTACCTCACCCGGAGGATGATGAGATGGTCAATGATGAGGAGATGGATGATGATGAGGAGATGGATGATGATCAGGAGATGGATGATGATGATGATGACGAGGAGCCATCGGAGGAGGAGCAGGAGGCTCTCCCCATGCCACCTTTACCAACAGTGTCGGACATTACTTACGAGTCCGATACTTCTGATGCATTGGGTCATGCTCTAGCTAAAGAGGTGATGTCTACGTTTGAGATCGGCAAGTCTTCGACTGCATATCGAGTTGCCCCTACCGAGTTCAGAGCCGAGCTGAGTCGTTTGAGGCAGGACATCTCTTGGTGCCAGGTCCGTTATATGTTGACGTCTAGGCGATTGTGTACGTGAAAGTTTGATGTTTTAGTGTTGAGGAAGGAGATTAAGGGAGATAGGAGAGCTATAGGTGATTTATATGTGGAGTTGTATGAGCAGGCTGTGAGGTTGAGTTCTACAAAGACGGCAGATATAGAGATTCGGGAGCGCTTGGCATCGTTAGAGCAGAGGATGACAGAGTTCGAGAAGATTGTGGAGAAGTTGGATCTTTAAGTAGCGTTCACTGATATCGATATTCGTCACTACCAGCGTAGTATTCAGGAATTGAGTGATGAGATCCATGCTATGCAGTGGCAGGCGTACTATGATCAGATGGCGCGTTTCCGTTTTAATGATAGTGTTGATGTCTTGGCTACATACAGAGGAGACCGTAAGTAGAGATTAGTGATCATCTTTATTATGGTAGTTTAGTATTGTAGTAGTAGTTTACCTTGTACGTACTAAACTGACTAGTTTCAATTAGTAGATTTTGATAAGAAACTTGTAGTCGTTTTGCATATCTTGTAAGACTTATGAAAAGTATCGAATCTATGATGTCTTTTGGTGATGTACTATTTATGATGTTGAATGTACGCTATATTATGATGTATCATTGTGTTGTTTACTTTGTTTTATGATTCTGTTACGTTAATCAAATACTTACAGTGTTGTACATTTGTAATGATTGATGGAATTATGCCACCTAGGAAGATGACCCCAGCTGCGATCCGGAAGTTGATTGATGACGGCATAGCTGCGGCGCTTGCCGGGCAAGCAGGTGCTGGCAACCAGAATGTTGGACAAGCAGGAGTGCAAGCTGTCAATGAGAACCGTTTCTGCACTTACAAAGAGTTCATGAATTGCAAGCCTACTACCTTTAAAGGAACCGAAGGAGCTGTCGGTCTAACCCAATGGTTTGAGAAAATGGAGTCGGTGTTTCTAAGGAGTAACTGATCTGAGGATTGCAAGGTGAAGCATGCGACAGGTACCTTGGTAGAGCATGCATTATCTTGGTGGACTGCCTATGCTAAGGATATTGGGTTAGTGAATGCTTATAATACTTCATGGGAAGAGTTTAAGAAGGAGATGGTCAAGAAGTATTGCTCTCGTAGTAATATGAGGAAGTTGGATACTGAGTTCTACTATTTGGCTGTAAAGGGCATTGATCTTACCACTTATGTTTGACGATTTCAAGAATTGAAGGTTTTCTATGCTCACATGGTGCCAGATAATGAGAAATTACTGGAGAAGTTCATTGGTGGTCTACCTTCCAGTATTGAAGGGTACGTGACATCTTACAACTCTCAGACTCTAGATGATGCTATTCAAATTTCTGAACGACTTATGGATCAAGTGGTTAAGCATGGCACTGTTCAGAAAGGTAACAACTATGACAGCAAACGAAAGTGGGAGGACAATAGGAGAAACAACAACTACAACAACTTCAACAACCGCAACAAAAACAGTCACTCGCACTATAACCATCACCACAACAACAACAACCACCAGTACAGTAACAACAATCATTACCACCAGCAAAACAGAAGACAAGAGACTATCATGGCTTATGTGGCTGCACCAGTACAAGTTGGAGGGTATGCTGGGCCGCATCCATTTTATGATAAGTGTAATCAGCATCACGCCGGACCATGCACCGCTAAGTGACAAAAATGTCATAAGGTTGGACATGTTGCTAAGAATTGTAAGAGCAGAGCTGTGGCTACTAGGAGTAACGCACAACAAGTGGTAACTTGTTTCGGATGTGGAGAGCGTGGTCACTACAAGAGTCATTACCCAAAGAACACTGGTCGGAGAACTGAAGGCGCTCGTGGTAGAGCATATGTGATGGGAAATGGGGAGCAACAACAGGATTCGAATGTGGTCATCTGTACGTTTCTACTCAACAATCTTCGTGTTAAAGTTTTATTCGATTCTGGTGCCGATATAAGTTTTGTATCTTCTACGATTTCATCACTACTTAACCTCACCCCTACCTCCCTAGACACCAGCTATAGTATTGAACTAGCTAATGGCAACTTAGTTAACACTTGCACCGTAATCCGAGACTGTACCCTAAACCTCCTAGATCACCCATTTAGTATTGATCTCATGCCCACTGAACTCGGAAGCTTCGACGTAGTGGTTGGTATGGATTGGTTATCCAAAAATAAAGCAAGTATCGTTTGTGGTGAACGAGTTGTTCATATCCCTCTCAATGGCGAAACCTTAGTTTTCCGTGGAGACCGTAGCGGAACCCATTTGAGTATCATATCTTGTATTAAGGCCCTGAAGTACATCGAGAAAGGATGTCATGCATTCCTAGCACACGTGTCTAAGAAAGAGTCGGGAGAGAAGCGGCTCGAGGACGTTCCGATTGTGTGTGAGTTTCCTGAAGTATTTCCTAAGGATCTGCCCAGACTTTCACCGATTTGACAAGTGAAATTTCTGATTGACCTAGTTTCGGGAGCTGCACCCGTGGCATGGGCACCGTATCGACTAGCTCAGACGAAAAAGCAAGAGTTGTCTAAGCAGTTGCAAGAGTTATTGCATAAAGGATTTATTCGACCTAGTTCCTCACCATGGGGAGCACCGGTGTTGTTCGTGAAGAAGAAGGACAGATCAGTTAGAATGTGCATTGACTACCGTAAACTGAACAAGCTAACAATGAAGAATCGCTACCCGTTACCTAGGATCGATGATTTGTTTGATCAACTACAAGGGTCAAGTTACTACTCCAAGATAGATTTACGGTCAGGCTACCATCAACTCAGGGTCCGGGAAGAGGATATTCCCAAGAAGGCGTTCAGGACTCGCTATGGCCACTATGAGTTTCAAGTGATGCCCTTTGGTTTGAGAAACGCACCAGCTGTATTCATGAACCTCATGAACCGAGTGTGTAAACCATATTTGGATAAGTTTGTCATTGTTTTCATCGACGGCATTTTGATCTACTCCAAGAGTGAAGAAGAACACAAGCAACACCTGACGATGATTCTTAAGTTACTTAAGGAAGAGCAATTGTATGCAAAGTTCTCTAAGTGTAAATTTTGGATTCGTAGGGTACAATTTCTTGGTCATATGATTGATAGCAAAGGGTTACATGTAGATCCCGCGAAGATCGAAGCTATTGAGAACTGGCCAACGCCTTCTAACGCCACAGAAATCCGTCAATTTCTGGGATTGGCTGGATATTACAGGAGATTCAGCGAGGGATTCTCCAAAATATCTAAACCGTTAACTACGTTAACACAAAAGGATAAGAAGTACGAATGGGGAAAGGACGAAGAAGAAGCATTTCAAACCTTGAAGCAAAAACTTTGAAGTGCACCAATTTTGGCATTTCCAGATGGAGTGGAAGATTTCGTGGTTTATTGTGATGCATCATATCACGGGTTAGGATCAGTTTTGATGCAACGAGAGAAGGTCATGGCATATGCTTCTTGACAACTTAAGACTCATGAAGAGAAGTATACCACACATGACTTGGAGTTAGGAGCAGTGGCCTTTGCACTCAAGATGTGGAGGCACTACTTATATGGGACGAAGTGTGTTGTCTTTACCAATCAAAAAAGTCTTCAACATATTTTGGATCAGAAGGAGTTGAATATGAGGCAACGACGATGGTTGGAAACCTTAAGCGACTATGACTGTGAAATCCGATACCACCCAGGAAAAGCGAACGTCGTGGCTGATGCCTTGAGCCGTAAGGAACGGTTGAAGCCGCTGCGAGTTTGAGCTTTGCTTTTGACTATCAATTCAAACCTTCCCGCCCAGATTCTCCATGCTCAAGAAGAATCCGTGAAACAAGAAGATCTCGAGAGTGAGAACCTTTATGGGGTGATACAGAAGAAGTTTGAGAAGCGTTCCGATGGAACTTTATGTTTTAAGGGAAGAAGTTGGGTGCCGCGTTTTGGAGGACTGCGAGACTTAATCATGCTCGAATCTCATAAGTCTAAGTACTCTATACACCCAGGATCCGACAAGATGTATCATGATCTCAAGGAGTTATATTGGTGACCGAACATGAAAGCCGACGTTGCAGATTATGTTCGCAGATGTCTTACGTGCGCGAAAGTTAAGGCCGAACATCAGAAACCGTCTGGTCTTCTACAACAACCTGAGATTCCCGAATGGAAATGGGAATGGATTACTATGGACTTCATCACCAAATTCCCAAGGACTGCAACTGGTTTCGACGCTATTTGGGTTATAGTCGATCGACAAACGAAATCAGCACATTTTCTACCCATCAACGAGAACTACAGTATGGATAAGTTGACTAGACTTTACGTGAAGGAAATAGTGTTGAGACATGGAGCACCAATATCTATCATCTCTGACCGAGATAGCAGATTCACTTCTAACTTTTGGCAATCACTTCAGGATACCTTTGGCATGAACCTCGACATGAGTACTACATACCACCCACAAACCGATGGCCAAAGTGAAAGAACAATTCAGACTTTGGAAGATATGCTTCGAGCATGTGTAATTGATTTTGGAAATGGGTGGGATACCCATTTGCCTTTAGATGAGTTTTCATACAACAACAATTATCACGCGAGCATTAAGGTTGCACCGTTTGAAGCACTGTATGGTCGGAAGTGCAGATCACCTATCTGTTGGGCTGAAGAAGGAGAAGCTCGGCTCATTGGACCGGATATTGTTCGTGAGACGACCGAGAAGAATGTGCAAATTAAGAACCGATTGAAAACAGCAAGAGACTGACAGAAGAGTTACGCAGATGTGAGGCGTAAACCACTAGAATTTCAAGTTGGAGATAAGGTTATCTTGAAAGTCTCACCATGGAAAGGCTTGATACGGTTCGGTAAGTGAGGAAAGCTGAACCCGAGGTACATTGGACCGTTTAAGATTTTGAACAGGGTTGGTCCTGTAGCCTACAGACTGGAACTACCTCCCGAGCTTAGTAGAGTACACCCCACCTTCCATGTGTCAAATTTGAACAAGTGTTTATCCGATGAGACATTTGTAATTCCACTCGATGAGATTCAAGTTGATGAACAATTGAACTTTATTGAGGAGCCCGTCGAGATTATGGAACGTGAGATAAAACGACTAAAGAGGATCCGTATTCCCATTGTGAAAGTCCGTTGGAATTCCAAAAGAGGACGCAAATTTACCTGGGAACGCAAAGACGAGTTCAAGCGCAAGTACACTCACCTTTTTTAAACCAGAACTGATAAGTTAAACTGAATTCCGGGACGGATTTCCCAATATGATGTATGTGCTGTAACATCCGGTAATTTTCCAAACCATTTTCGCTAGCCAAATATACATTTTTGCATCACCTTAGTATTTGAACTTTTCCTGAACTTATTTGAACTTGAGAAACGCGAGATACCTTGAGAAACATGAACTTTATCCCTTTATTATGTCAGCACAACCTAGAAAGCATGAAACGAATCGAATTTGCCAAATAAATTAACTTCGAGGAAGTTATGCATATTTATACTCATTTTTATTAGAAATATTATTTCAAGAACAATGGCGCAAGTTTCATTATTTTTCGAGTCCGTTTGGTACGTCAAATGGGTCACACAGTGATTATTGTGAAAGTTTCACCAAATTAACACATATACCCCCCGCCCACTAATTTACACCACACACCCCTCTATTTTTAATTGTCCACCTTTAGTCCTTAGGCTAGTATAAAAGCCATTTTTCTATTATTTTATTCACATAACACACACACACATCACACATATTCTCTCTTTCTTTCTCCCTCTCGTCCGATCACCGGACCACCACCACCACCGCCATCTCCGGCCTCCACCGTTGCTGGAAAATTTTCCGGCCAACCATCAAATTACACCGAAACATAGATCAGGCTAGCCTGATCATATCTGGAAAGCTTGAAGACCAATAAAGCTTGTGTGACCCGTGTTCGAGCACCACCATCACTACTACCGTCACGTTACCACCCACCGCCACATCCCTACCACCATATCTCTTCTTTTTGGTAACCCACGCGCCCTCTAACCTTCGTCTCTTTTAAATTCGAAAACCCCAAACCCTAATTTTTATATAAAAACATTTTTTTATAAATAAAACTTGTTAAAACCTTTTTGTTTTAGTTAAAACCGTGTGGATCTATGTTTATACACCACGACTCGTCACTGAGTCGCATGACTCGTTCGAGTCAACTCACGGGTTGAGTTGACTCGGCGTGTTTCTTTATTATTTTGAAGTACTGGTGTTTGAATAAACTTATTCATGTGATTTTTTAGTGTAGTTTGGAGTTTGGATCGAAATTGGTCTAGGGTTTGTTTAGCCGAGGGTTGTATAACTCGAATAGGGTCGAGCCGTGACTCAATGAGTCATAGCCAAGGGTAGTAATGTTGGTTCGAGCTATGAATTGGATTTGGCTTAGTGTGGGTTTAACCGAGAGCCATATGGCTCATATGGGGTCGAACCGTGACTCAAGTGAGTCACGGCGTGGTTTAGGTTTAGTTTTAATTAGTTGTTTGTGAAAAGTCTTGGAGTTGGATTTGGATATGGTGGTGTTCGAATTGCGGATAGGATTAGGTTTGGGTTATGGTTTCCGAGAGCCAAATGGCTCGAGTAGGCTCGAACCATGACTCAAATGAGTCACGGCATGGTCTAGTAGTTTTGTTTGTGTTGCGGATTGGATTTGGTTTAGTTTGGTGGTTAAGCCGAGAGCTCAAAGGCTCGGGTAAAGTTGAGCCGTGACTCAATTTAATGTTTACTTGGTCGAGTTTGGTTTGTAGCCGTGTATTTTGGCTAATGTTTGGTTAGCTTTAGTTGTCGAGTAATATGAGCCGTGACCCAAGGGGGCCACTACTTGTGGGGTTTGAGTTTAGCCGAGTCCCTTCAAGGTCTTGGTGTCGAATGAGTCGAGTCGAGACTCAAGGGAGTCTCGGCCATGTAAGACTCGAGGTTAGAAAACCCTGAGTTAGTTTCGAGTCGGTTTTGGACTTGGATAAGTCCTTAACGGGTCTAGTATTATTATCTTTGGGCCCGAAAGCCCAAAGAGAGTCCATTAGAGTGTGATTTAGGTATTGGGCCAAAGCCCAATACACTTGGGCCATGTATTGTCTTTCATTTCATTGTTTTGTCACTTGTTGTTTATTTTTTTGTCAATATGGTGTTTCAGATAATTATTTGGATGATATGGAATATGATTTGGACATTGGACTTGGATACATGTTATAACCTATGCTTGGATGATAATTGGACGTTATTGGATTTACGGTATTAGCCGATGGACCATATGGACGATTTTGGTAATTGAGACGGAAGAGTATGTTAGACTCATAAGAGCTTAACATATTTGGACTCGAACATACACAAAATGGTCGATAAACTTGACAACTAATATATACGCGAATAATAGTGTCCAATTATATACATTTAACTTGTAAAATGTGGCAATAAAACTTATATTCAAGAGTCGTAACGACTTGGAAATGCTTTATAAACGGACGCATCATGCCCAAATTTTGATAAAATCTTTTAAAACTTAATTGTTTATAATTACTCAATATCCTAAAAACCTTTTCGAAACTTATATGTTTTCTTCCAAAATCATGATGATTTATCAACTATTTGGGAAATGGGTAAAACACCGAAACAACCTATTGATGTTTTTCCTTCTTGTCTTTATTATTTTATTCTTCTTCTTAATCTTAGTTCTTCTCTCTCTTCGTTATTCTTTCTTTGTATCCGTTTGTGTTTCTGACTTTTATTATCTTAACATCTCGTATCCACACGAGTCTTAAACATTTATTTCTCTCAAACGCCATTGAAATAAAACCTTTTCATTTCAAATACAAGTATTACTTTATAAATCACTTTAAGGTTTATTGCTGAGACATATTATTCGCATATTAGGTTGTGCTGAGGTTCATTTGCCGTGTTATCCCATCTGATCATATTGTGATATCTTATTTCGTCTGCTGCTAAGGTGTGATTCGTAGCCCCACTTTATTTTTAAATTGGTTGTAAACCCATGGGGGAGATACATGCTATTTACTTATTTTTATGAGCACAATTGTCTATTGGTATCCTATTCCTAACTGAAATAATAATGCTAAGTACCTTCCTTGCCCAAAAGCAAGTCCCACGATCATGAACCATTAATCACTTGCGAGTGAGCGAGATTGTAGTTTATAGGCCTACAGGAATTGACCTTCCCGCCATGTGGACTAAGGTCGATCCACATGTGATGAACTATATTCGAGTATTATTATATTCGAGTATTACTAATATATTATGAAATTTCGCGGTTACTGTCGACTTACGCCAAGGTTATTGGTGTCGGTTAACGCTTTATGTGTCATGAGCTTAGCAAAAGAATTATTTGACGCTTACCCAATATTTGTATTTGTTACATATGTCTTCCAGACTTAAAATCTTTTGCTCAACTATTATTTACTAAACCTATGGATCACATCAACCTTTGTGTTAACTTTTTAACATATTTTATCTCAGGTAATTGATGCATGTTTGTAAGCACCAGGAGTGGCTGAAGACTTATCATGGGCTTTACTATCTACCCCTACTATCTTATCATTCGGACAATCTTTTAAAACTGTGTCTTTTATTTCCGCTGCAAACTATCTTTGTTTTCCGCTGCAAACTATGTTTTATTTTCGCAGCAACTTTTGTTTGACAGTCTTTTAGACTCTAAATGTTTACTTTTGTAATCGAATGATATGTTTTTAATAAAACCTCTCATTATGACATCGTTTTCTATGGATGTGACTGTCTTACCTCTTACATAGCACCCTAAGCTCAGTTCCGCTGCCATATTCCGAGTTGGGGGTGTTACAATTTCCATCATCAGAAACCACCATCCTAGTCTTTCTTTTGCCTTTGTTGGACTTTGCTGCTTTCTCCAGCTTCTTTACCTTCTTGATTAGTTTAGTCAAAGCCACTCCATAAACCTATTTGGTCTGCTTCAGTTCATTTTCCAAACAAGTGACCCTGTTTGACAATTTTGTACATATAGCCATCAATTCAGTAAGTGTCATACTGCCCTCATCACTTCTAAGTGTGTTACCTCTTGAGAGAGGTGAATCATGGGGCATGTCCCTCATAGTATCCATGTGGCTGGGGTTTCCATCACCTGAACCAACTTCATGTGAACTTGAGTCATTAGATGTTGCCATGAGTTGGGTCTTATCAATGTTAGCATTGGCTTGCTCAGCTTCTAAGCCAGAGACAATAGTGGTAGCCCTCACCATTCTGTCAGAGACAGCCTCATCTGCAACATTGGGACAAGTAGGAGTTTTGGGCTGAGGAACCACATAATCCTTTCTGATTCTCCTCCTATATGTTTGAATGATTTGTGGTTGTAATGAAGATGGAGCACTTATGGGTGTGTGATGGGTCTCAACTGGGATTGTTGATCCTTCACCCTGAATGTTTTGCTCAAGCATTTCTGGAAAAAGTGGTACCTCTATCCTATTATAACCCTTAGAGGCCATTCTCATATTACTAAAAAGTTTTTGAGTAAGGAAAGGAGTTGGATAAACAGTTTTGTGAGATAGAAGCAAATTTTTGTGTTTGATCAAAAACATTTGAATAAACCGTGGATACATTAAAAATTTGTATTTGCTATCCAAGTTTTTCATCATACCATCAAAAATCAATTTAGAAAAGTTAAAAGTCCTGTTTGTTGCTAAACAAATAAGAGCAGTTGCAATATTGCTACTGAATTGCTCACATGAAGTTTTCTTTGGACTTAAACAATGTAAAATGGTATGTATGGGAAATCTCCATTGAGGGGCAAACTGTCCTTTTTGAAAAGTTAGTTTATCAAAAGTGGACACAAACCCCATCCTGGAAAGAGTTTCAAAAATTTCAGTGTTAGGAAAAGTACTTGTGAGGATGCTTCGATACACTTGAAGGGTGTTAGTCCTTTGTGACTTTATGTATATGATATGTTTGAGTTAATATGATTAAGTATGCGGAATCTACTTAACCACACTTAGAAGGTTATTTGGATATGGAAATGGAACAGTTATGTTTGTAATTGAACAATGAAAAAAGAAAGTTTATCACCAAACGATTCAATATTATTCAAAATAATACGAGTGATCTTCACTATCACTAGGGTTACAAAACCTTGAATCTTATATTTCTATGACTTGATATATTTTTGTGTTTGTTCTTTTCTCTTAACAGATATTCTAGTTCTATATTTTTCACAAATCTTAGTTATGAAGCACACTTAATATCTAGTCTAAGATCTCTCATTTATAGTCCAAGAGAGATCTTTTCAAATATTGTCAAGTCTAATCGAACACATGCTTGAGAGTGTCAGTCATTAAGATACAACATGTATCTGTGTTTACAACTTGTTACTGAACACTTTGTCTAAAGATATTATCTACTGTGTATTGTTGACTATTATACACATAAAATCTTCGTATACTTATCCAACCAGCAGTAGAATACTTCAACAGTTATCCACTCAGTAGTAGAATCTTCTTCACCAACAGCAGCATCATTCAGCAATAGAATATTTAACGCTAGCAGTAGAATCAAATGCACTAGCAGTAGAATGATACTTAGAGTATTTCTTTGAGCCGAAACGATCTTGTGAACATGTAATTTTCAATACTAATCTTCAGAACATTTAATTCCCAACAATCCTCCCCTAAACATGTGAATCCTTTTCAACATGTTTCTGAATTAAGTGAGGATTGTGAAGATCTTTCAAACATTTCTTAGTTAGACCCTTGATCTGAGCTTCCTTTGTTCTGTAAGACTAAATATCTTTCTCAGTAACTCATCTGCCATTTTCTTTTGACTTCGACAATATTAGTACCAATCTTCAAGCTTCAGCCAAAGCCTAGAAGATGGTGCAATTTTCTTAGATGGAGGAATTATAAGAGGCAATGGTGCTGTGTATCTTGGATGCTTGTTTCAACAAGTGAATCAAAAGCACTAGCAGTAGAATGATACTTAGAGTATTTCTTTGAGCAGAAACGATCTTGTGAACATGTAATTTTCAATACTAATCTTCAGAACATTTAATTCCCAACAATCCTCCCCTAAACATGTGAATCCTTTTCAACATGTTTCTGAATTAAATGAGGATTGTGAAGATATTTCAAACACTTCTTAGTTAGACCCTTGATCTGAGCTTCCCTTTGTTCTATAAGACTAAATATCTTTCTCAGTAACTCATCTGCCATTTTCTTTTGACTTCGACAATATTAGTACCAATCTTCAAGCTTCAACCAAAGCCTAGAAGATGGTGCAATTTTCTTGGATGGAGGAATTATAAGAGGCAATGGTGCTGTGTATCTTGGATGCTTGTTTCAACAAGTGAAATCATCTATCAGCATGCCTTTGCAAGTGATGAACAAACGTAGTGAACTGAAATTGAAACTGAAAGCTCCTAGATAGAACTTTCTCCATTTGAAATGCTTCATCCCTTCTGAATATATATAATACTCCAGAATCAGCTCTGTTCTTGTCATTTTCAACCTCCATGTCATCATCTTGTATGCTCTTGTCTTTTCCTCCCTTACATTTGGTTAATCTTCCTTTCTTGGGATTTATTTCCTCCCCTGAGATGCAAATAACATTTTTATCCTCGCCTGTTTGGAAGATCTCTTACCATTATTCCATCATCATCTGATCTACCAATGTGAACTTGTTTTCAGACAATGTTGTACATGAAACCATCAATTCCTTAAGAGTTTATGTGCTGCCCTCATCACTTCTAGGTGTGTTAACTCCTATGAGAGGTGATTCATGGGGCATTGAATCATTATCCATCAATGGATGATTTTGCTGAGTCCCTTTGAAAATCCTTTTTAAGAAACTTTTGACTTAGCAGTATGTTCATGATTTTATTATAGAAAAATCATACTGCTTTCAACCATTTTGAAGGGATTAAGTGTGTAACAGACACTTAATCAAGATTTCGGTTTAAAATAACCTCTGGTTGTGTGAGAACCAATGTTTTTCAGTTATAAATAACTGCCTGTGTAAAGATAAACCTATTCAAAAGGCTTTCTTGAGAGGGTTTCCAGCTCATAGCAATTGTTACCTCTAACACAAATGTTAGATTCACTTTTACTAGCTGTTCTTTCTATCAGATGTCCTTAGACTTGCTCATTATACTTAAAAGTATAAAATGATAGAAAGTGAGTTGAATCAGTTACTATCTGATCAACTGAACCATCAATTCAATGTGAAATATCATAATCAGATTTCAAGAAATAAGTTCTAAGGGATCAGTTAACTTAGGAGTAAACCTTTGTTAATAAATTCCCAAACTCAGTCCATCATAAACCTATTATGTCAACAACTAATATCATCATTCTGTTGCTTCCATTTCACTTGAAACTTCCTTTTTGTTCAATGTTCATACCTGAAAATGTTAGTCCAAAACCAAGAAACAAAATGCAAAGCATATGTCTTATAGCAGTATCATAGATATGACTAACAAATATGAACTTAACAAACAAAAATTTGTACCAGCAGCACAAACTTTTCACTAACAGTAGTATTTTATAAATCCAGCAGTACAATCAAAAATTTATATACAAAAACACATAGTTTTAAATCATTGAGGATTAAGCATCCCAATACTTGCTACCAAGTACTGAAACCTTCCAACATCAAAAGCTTTTGTAAGAAGATCTGAAAAGTTGTGATCAGAATCAATTTTAAGAACTTGAATCAACTTTTTCTCATTACAATCTCTAATAAAATGATGTCTTATTTCAATGTGTTTTGTTTTAGTATGTTGCACTGGATTTTTAATTATGCAAATTGTACTACTATTATCAATATGAATGACAGTGTTCATGAAATTGTACCCATAGTTAAGAAGTTGGTTTTGAAGCCATAGGACTTGACCACAGCAACTTGCCGCAGCTACATATTAAGCTTCAGTTGTTGAAGTAGCCACAATTGTTTGCTTCTTACACTGCCATGAGATAAGTCTACACCCAAGGAATTGACATCCTCCAGTTGTTGACTTTCGGTCCAAGCTAGCACCAGCATAATCACTATCCAAAAATGCTACCAAGTCAAAAGGTGATTCCCTTGAATACCATAGACCCAACCTTGGTTGACCCTTGAGATATCTAAAAATCCTCTTGACAGCTGTTAAATGAGAAACCTTTGGAGTTACTTGAAATCTTGCACAAGCACAAACAGAGAACATGATGTCAGGTCATGATGATGTAAGATACATCAAAGAACCTATCATAGATCTGTAAGTGTGTACATCTACATTGTCTCCATCTAAATCTTTAAGAAGTGGGTTCTCAGAGTCTATTGGTGTGCTTGCCACTTTTGAATCAGCAAATTGAAATTTTCTAAGTATCTCAGCAACATATTTATCTTGACTAATAAATATGCCTTCACTAGATTGCTTAACTTGCAGACCCAAAAAGAATGTAAGTTCCCCCATGGAACTCATCTGAAACTTATCATGTATAAGCTTCTCAAACTCCAAACACATCTCCTTCCTTATAGATCCAAAGATGATATCAGCCACATACACCTGAACTAGCAAAATATCACTCTTGTGTTTCTTGATGAATAATGTCTGATCAATCTTCCCTCTTTGAAATCCATTCTCTATTATGTAGGAAGCTAGTGTTTCATACCATGCTCTTGGTGCTTGATGAAGGCCATAAAGAGCCTTAACTACTCTGTACACTTTTTCTGGATGGTCAGGATCAATGAACCCTGGAGGTTGTGAGACATACACCTCTTCTTCAATAGTACCATATAAAAATGCACTCTTGACATCCATTTGATAAACTGTGAAGCCTATAAATGAAGCATAAGCTAAGAAAAGCCTAATTGCCTTAAGTCTTGCTACTGGAGCAAAAACCTCATCATAGTCTATACCTTCTTCTTGTGTGTACCCTTGGGCTACTAATCTAGCCTTATTCCTAATCACTATGCCCCTTTCATCCCTTTTATTCTTGAAAACTCATCTAGTGCCAATTACCTTTTCATCCTTAGGTAAATCAACTAACACCCAAACCTTCTGAATCTTGAACTGAAGAAGCTCCTCTTGCATAGCTTCTACCCAGCTTGAATCATCTAGGGCTTTAAGAATGTTCTTTGGTTCTGCCTGAGAGAGAAAGCATACAAACAAGCAAGAGTTTGAAAACTCATGCTGCTTTGAAGCATAAAGGGCATCAAGAAGCCCTTGTTGGTCTAAAGACATTAGTTGTTGTCTTTTCTTCACACCTGATTGTACATCTCCAATCACATTTTCTAGAGAGTGGACTTTGTGAATCCTGGTGTGTGGAGTAGAAGGAACTTGATAGTTAGGTGAGATATTGCTCAAATCCACCTCTTTATCTGAGAAATCTGCTTCATTTGATTCTGAAGGGCCAGAAGTAGAAACATTTGGCTCAGCAGTAGAAAAATTAAGCTTAGCAGCAGAATGCTCTATCTCAGAAGTACTATCATCAGTAGAAACATTTTGTTGTTCCTTGGTTCCATCTTCCTTGTGTTCATCTTCAACATCTTCTTTAGCTTTACCAAAAGAAGATTCATCATTTGTTAAACTTGAAGCCACATTGGTACTTATTGGCATCCATACATGATCTTGATTTGTTTCCTTGTCTAACCCTGCCTCATTTGTTGTTTGTGAACCTGAAAAATCATTAGTTTCTGCAACAATAGGCACATAATTCATAGAATGGGTTAGTGACTCAAGATCAAAAAGCCAATTAGGACCTTGACCTGCTACATTGGATTTATTCTCTAAAAATTCCACATGCAGGTTTTCATCTACTCTTCTAGTTCTCAAGTTGTATACTCTAAAAGCTTTGCTATTGAGAGAATATCCAACTAAGAATCCTTCATCTGCTTTGCCATCAAACTTTTCAAGATGGTCTAAGGTATTTAGAATTGTCACATGACATCCAAAAGGTCTAAGAAATCCTATTGCAGGAGTTCTACCTCTAAAAAGCTCATATGATGTCTTATTGTGAGATTTGACAACCAAAACCCTATTTTGAACATAGCAAGCAGTGTTGATTGCTTTTGCTCAAAAAGTGATAGGCAACTTAGAGTCGGCTAACATGGTTCTAGCAGCTTCTATAAGTGTTCTATTTCTCCTTCCAGCAACTCCATTTTGCTGAGGAGTTCTAGCTACACTAAACTCTCTCCTAATACCTTTTTCCTTGCAGAAGTCATCCATAACTCTATTTTTAAACTCTGTCCCATTATCACATCTAATGACTTTTACTCTTTTGCTTACTAGGTTTTCTATCTCTGTAATGAAAGTCTTAAGGATGCTAGAAGTCTCATCCTTAGTAGCTAAAAAGAAAACCATGTAAATCTACTATAGTCATCAGTAACAACTAGACAATATCTTTTATGCATCATACTACTAACAGAAGTAGGTCCAAATAAATCCATATGAAGCATAAACAATGATTGATCAATAGAGTTAAAAATTTTGGGCTTACAAGTGGCTTTGTGTTGTTTGCCTTTAAGACAAGCAATGCATGTTTGGTCATTTTCAAATCGTTTTTGAGGTAAACCTCTTACCGAACCATTCTTAACAATCTTATTTATGGTTTTGAAGTTAATGTGACCAAGCCTCCTATGCCATAACATTGATTCATCCAATGTGGCCTTTGCAACAAGACAAGTTAGAGCCTTTTTAGGAACAATGTTCTTCATATCAACACTGTACATGTTGCCCTTTCTTGGAATTCTAAGAAATACTTGACTTTCATCAGGCATCTTAAAATCAGAAGAAAGTACAAGACATTCAGTATTAGTAAAAAGAAATTTGTTCTTTTTGTCACACATTTGTGAGACACTAAAAAGATTATACTTAAGCTCTTGTACATAGTACACATCTTCAAAATCTAAATTTCCAGTTTTAATTGTACCTTTACCGGAAATTTTGCCACCAATACCTCCTCTAAAGGTAACATAGCCACCATCTAATGTTTGAAAATCGAAAAGATAGGACTTGTTGCCTGTCATGTGCCTTGAACATCCACTATCTGAGTATCCTTGATCAACTTGTTTATCAGTTGAATGTTCCTGCACAAAAATGAGGAATATTAGCTTCCTTTGGGGACCCAAGCCATTACTGACTATGATCTGCCTCTTGCATCAATGAAATGTGATCTTTTGAGAATAGTTGATGCAACATTGGATTTAGGAACCCAGCATGCTGAGGCCTTAACAGCATTTTCCCTATTTCCCCAAGCAGCAGTATGAACTACATGCTTAGCAGTAGAAACTGCTAGCTTTGTAGTTGTTCCCTTTGGTTTCCAAACTTGTTTTTGGACCACTGCTTTTGTTTGAATGGGCCTTTTAACAGTTTTTGATGCATTTTTGTAAGTTAATTTTTCATTTTTAACTGTTGGTCTTGGGTTAACAGTCATGAATGGTCTAGCAGTAGAAACTGCTTGCCTAGCAGTCAGAACTACTTTTGAAACTGCTCTGGGTTTTGTTCTCTTAGAATTAGAGTGAAAGTGAAATTGAGGAGTTTGCCTTTTGTAATTCACCCTATTGTTTGCATACCCAGATACCCATTTGTTACAGAAAGCTGAAAGATGATCAAAACTACCACATGTGTAACAAGCTTTGTTATAAAAGACAAAGTCATCACCTAATTGGTGAGACTTGAGGTTATTCCAATTTCTATGGTTACCTCTAGGCTTGTTGGTGGTTCTGTATTGTTCACAATATCTAACTGGTTTCCTAACATGTTTAATGTTTATTTTAGGCCTATCAGTATTAGTTTTGACTATCTTAGGAACACTTATTCCTGCTTTCTTAACAACTTCAGGTTTAGACATAACCTGTTCATCTTCATCACTATCATATATCTAGTCTTCAATGACTACTCTATCTGATCTTCTATCAGAGGATACCTTGTCCTTAGGAAGTGAAGTTTTACTTAAACTTTCACTTACTTTCTTAGGTTCATCAACAACTAGCTTTGTTTTTTGCTGTACACCATATTGTAGCTCAGGCTGTTGAAATTCAGCTACACCTGAATTTTCTAGGTCAATCCCTGTGGGTTTAGGGATTCCTCTGTAAGGGGGTGGGACAACATTATATCCTAACCCTGACTTGGCTCTATTAATCATTTAACATTCTATCATGTTGGTCACACCTCTAGAAGCATGTTCTAGTGTTTGTGTAGTCAAGTGAATGTTTCTATTTTCCTTTTTGATCCTATCAAAAGCCTCTCTCAAAAGCTTAATTTCAGCATCTCTAAAGAATATGTCTTGTCTAAGAAGAGCTTTGTCATCAGAAAAAGCAAATTCATTTTGTTTGTAATGAAAGATCTGCTTCTCTAGGGATTCTAAACCACATTTATAGTCTACTAAGTCTTGTTGAGTTCTGCTTAGGACTTTCTTTTGGTCATCATAATGTTTGATTAAAGTTTGTAGTTCTGAAAGAGCTGTGCAAGTATTAGAACAAACTTTATGATTTTGTACCTCAGTAGAGAAAGCCATGAGTGCCATCTGTGAAGAATCTTCTTCTTCATCAGCCATGAAACTCCAATCAAAACCTAGCCCATCAATAGCTGCCATAGCTTTTGAGTTTGGCTCAGAAACCTCCCTTTGTTTTGGATGTGCTTCCAAAACCTCTATTCTTACTATCTTGCTGCCTTGGCCTTCTACATTCTCTTGAGAAGTGCCCCATCATGTGGCAGTTATAGCACTCTATCTTTGACTTTTCAAAACCAGTAGTATCATTGTTGCTGATTGTGAGCTTCTTCCCCGTCCTTTGATAGAACTTCTTGGCTCTCATGCTAAGAAGAGAAATTTGCCATTTTAGGTCCATTTCCTCCAGGTCATCATCATTGATCTCTTGGAGGTCTTCATAAGTGAGCATGGACCCATCATTTCGACTTGTGAGAATTGCACAACAAGTTTTCTCATCCAAAATACCCATGGTACTGCTTGATGAACTAGCAGCACCAACACCATCAACAACTTTCACTTCTTCACTTGGATTTGAGGTACTAGGAGTTGACATAAATGCCATGTTCCTAGTATTAGAACTAGTACCTCCATTTTTCTTCAAATCTTGTTCCACAATCTTAAAGTTGCTATACAAGTCTATCAGTTCCATGGTGTCAAGGTCTGGCTTATTCTTCCAAACTACAACATGTATAGCCCACTCTTCTGGTAAGCTTCCCAGAAATTTTGAGTTCAAATCTTCTTGAGGTATTTCAATCCCAAGAATAGCAAGTTGGCTCACAATATTCTGAAGCCTATTAAACATATGGTCAAGAGATTCATTGTTGGTAGAGGAGAAGTTTTCAAACTGCTGCTTGAGCAGTGTCTTGTGGGTTTTCTTGGTGGCTTCATTTCCACCATACCTGGCAACAATAGCTTCAAATAATGACTTGGCATCTTTGAACTTGCTGAAGTTTAAAATTTGATCATTGGGAATGGTCATCATCAGCATGCATTTTTCCTTTAGATCATTTTTCTTCTTTATTCTGTCTTCTACAGATGTTGGGTGTTGTTGCAGAGTTGTCACCACTTTGCCGTCAACTGTTGATGTAGTGGTCGTAGGCTGGTAAGAGTTTCCATCTTCAATGATTTCCCAAAGTGCATAGTCTTGCACTTGGAAATACTGCTCTATTCTCAGCCTCCACATCTCAAACTCATTCTGTTTGAGCATGGGTAGTTTTGCAGCAACATTGGTCTGAACAGATTCAACGTCCATTTCTTCTTCTTCTTCTTCTAAATCAAATATATCAACCTTGCTCTGATACCAACTGTGAGGATGCTTCGATACACTTGAAGGGTGTTAGTCCTTTGTAACTTTGTGTATATGATATGTTTGAGTTAATATGATTAAGTATGCGAAATCTACTTAACCACACTTAGAAGGTTATTTGGATATGGAAATGGAACAGTTATCTTTGTAATTGAACAATGAACAAAGAAAGTTTATCACCAAACGATTCAATATTATTCAAAATAATACGAGTGATCTTCACTATCACTAGGGTTACAAAACCTTGAATCTTATGTTTCTATGACTTGAGATATTTTTGTGTTTGTTCTTTTCTCTTAACAGATATTCTAGTTCTATATTTTTCACAAATCTTAGTTATGAAGCACACTTAATATCTAGTCTAAGATCTCTCGTTTATAGTCCAAGAGAGATCTTTACAAATATTGTCAAGTCTAATCGAACACATGCATGAGAGTGTCAGTCATTAAGATACAACATGTATCTGTGTTTACAACTTGTTACTGAACACTTTGTCTAAAGATATTATCTACCGTGTATTGTTGACTATTATACACATAATATCTTCGTATACTTATCCAACCAGCAGTAGAATACTTCAACAGTTATCCACTCAGCAGTAGAATCTTCTTCACCAGCAGCAGCATTATTCAGCAGTAGAATGTTTAACGCTAGCAATAGAATCAAATGCACTAGCAGTAGAATGATACTTAGAGTATTTCTTTGAGCAGAAACGATCTTGTGAACATGTAATTTTCAATACTAATCTTCAGAATATTTAATTCCCAACAGTACTAATACCATCATCATCTGCTAGTTTGAGATGTCTCCTAACAGATGACTCAGTAAGAGTGAAAGTTTTGCCATCAACTGTTGCAATTATTTTTTGTTCTCCATTATCAAGTGTATTAGCAGTAGCAGTCTGCAAAAACTTTTAAATTTGAGAACTATAGATAGTTGGATTAACTGTTAAAGCATACCTGATGTGGCTAGCATTGAGAAAATCCAATATCTAATGAAACCATTGACTACCCTCTGTTTTCTCCAAGAATGCGACCATATTATGCTTATCTCAAAATTCGAGATTAGCCATTAAGATTGAGAAAAGATTAATTAGTGTGCTGGGATATGATTGATGTTGAGAGAATTTGAGAATGGTAAAGCCAATTGAGGTTTTATATAGTACACTTTGGGTTTTGATGGAACCGACTCGAATAAATCTTTTCTTTAGAATGAAGAAATATTAGAAAACAAAGAAAGTATTTAAATTATCCAAATTAGTAACCCTATAAGCAAGATAAATACCTAAAATAACTCAATGGCTATATATAAAAAATAGTTCTTCCCAAACAGCACTAACGGTTACCCAGCAGTACTAAATTTAGCCTAGCAGTAAAAACTTTTGCCTAGCAGTACTAACTTTTTGCAAAATTTTTTTCTCATCAGTATTAACTCAATTTTCTTTTAAACCAATATTGCAGTTAAACCTTTTGAAGGGATTAAGTGTAAAGGAAGACTCTCAATCATTTTTGGTTGCATTTAACCTCTGCTTCTGTAAGAACCAATGTTTTTAGTATAAATATTGCCTGTGATCTGATAAACTCATTAAAAGTGCTTTCTTGACAGGGTTTCCAGCTCGTGGCATGTGTTACCTCTAACACAAATGCATTAGATTCACTTTTGTTCGTTGTTCTCTAAACCAGATGTCCTCAGACTAACACACTATACTTAGTATAGAATGGTAAAGAGTGAGTTAGATCAGTTACAATCTGACTAACTAAAAACCATCAATTCATGTTCAAAATACCACCTGATAAACATAGGTTGATTTCAAGATACATATTTTAAAGAACCTCCCAACTCAGGTGTAAAACCCTTGCCAAGTGATCCCCAAATCCTCTCTATCATGAATCAGTTTCATCAGCTTTTAGCAACAGCATTGCAAACATTCCACCACTTTTGCTTCTTATACAACATCAATACCAATCTTACTGCTTGCTTATCCTGCAAATGTTAGTCCAAAACCAAGAAAACACAATCCAGAGTATTTTCTAATTAACAGTATCAAGTTTGACTAACAGTTTTAACTTAGCAGTACTAATTTGTACTAGCAGTACAAACTGAAACAATTAATAGTACTAATACTAATCCTGTACAAAACTTTAAAAAGATACAAAGAGATTAAAACTTTATGGATTTAGCATCCTAATACTTGCAACAAAGTACTGAAACCTTCCAACATCAAGAACTTTTTTAAGTAAATCTGCAAAATTGTTATCTGTGTGTATTTTAATAACTTGAATTAACTTTTTATCATTACAGTCTCTTATAAAATGATGTCTAGTCTCAATATGTTTCGTTTTAGAATGCAAAACAGGATTTTTAATAATACATATAGTACTGTTATTGTCAATGAAAATCAAGTTGTGCATAAAATTATACCCATAATCCAGCATTTGATTCTGAATCAAGAGTACTTGTCCAAAGCAACTAGTAGCAGCCACATATTCAACCTCAGTTGTAGAATTAGCCACCACAGTTTGCTTCTTACACTGCCATGATATCAACCTGTATCCTAAGAACTGACAACCACCTGTTGTTGACTTCCTATCTAAACTTGCACCAGCATAGTCACTATCACTATATGCCACCAGATCAAAAGGAGATTCTCTAGGATAACAAAGACCTATTTTGGGTTGACCTTTTAGATACCTAAAGATCCTTTTAACAGCATGTAAGTGTGAAACCTTAGGTGTAACTTGAAACCTTGCACATGCACATACTACAAACATAATGTCTGGTCTAGATGATGTAAGATACATCAATAATCCAATCATTAATCTGTAGAGATGAACATCAACATCATCACCATCTAAGTATTTGAGCAAAGGCTTGCCTAGATCCATTGGGGTGCTAGCTGTCTTTACATCTATGTACCCAAATTTCTTCAAAATGTCAGCTACATGTTTATCCTGACTGATAAATATACCATCTTCCTTCTGCTTGACTTACAACCCTAAAAAGAAATTAAGTTCTCCCATGGAGCTCATTTGAAACTTGTCGTGTATCAGTTTCTCAAATTCAGTACACATCTCCTTCTTTGTAGAGACAAAAATAATGTCATCAACATAGACCTGGACAAGCAAAATATCCCCTTTTTGCCTCTTAATAAACAATGTCTGGACTATCTTTCCTCTGTGAAACCCATTGTCTAATAAGTATTTGGCCAAGGTTTCATACCAGACACTTAGATCTTGATGCAAACCATAGAGAGCTTTCACTACCTTGTAGACTTTGTCTGGATAGTCAGGATCTTCAAACCCAGGTGGTTGAGTAACATAAACTTCTTCCTCAATTGTACCATACAGGAAAGCACTCTTCACATCCATCTGATACACCATGAATCCCATAAAAGAAGCATAAGCTAAGAACAGCGTTATTGCCTCAATTCTTGCAACCAAGTACTAAAACCTTCCAACATCAAGACCTTTTGTAAGTAAATCTGCAAAATTGTTATCTGTGTGTATTTTAACAACTTGAATTAACTTTTTATCATTGCAGTCTCTTATAAAATGATGTCTAATCTCAATATGTTTTGTTTTAGAATGCAAAACAGGATTTTTAATAATACATATAGTACTGTTATTGTCAATGAAAATCAAGGTGTGCATAAAATTAGACCCATAGTCCAGCGTTTGATTCTGAATCAAGAGTACTTGTCAACAACAACTAGCAACAGCCACATATTTAGCCTCAGTTGTAGAATTAGCCACCACAGTTTGCTTCTTACACTGCCATGATATCAACCTGCATCCTAGGAACTGACAACCACCTGTTGTTGACTTCCTATCTAAACTTGCACTAGCATAGTCACTATCACTATATGCAGCCAGATCAAAGGGAGATTCTCTAGGATACCAAAGACCTAATTTGGGTTGGCCTTTTAGATACCTAAAGATCCTTTTAACAGCATGTAATTGTGAAACCTTAGGTGTAATTTGAAACCTTGCATATTCACATACTGCAAACATAATGTCTGGTCTAGATGATGTAAGATACATCAATGATCCAATCATTGATCTGTAGAGATGAACATCAACATCATCACCATCTAAGTCTTTAAGCAAAGGCTTGTCTGGATCCATTGGGGTGCTAGCTGTCTTTACATCTGTGTAACAAAATTTTTTCAAAATGTAAGCTACATATTTATCCTAACTAATAAATATACCATCTTCCTTCTGCTTGACTTGCAACCCTAAAAAGAAATTAAGTTCTCCCATGGAGCTCATTTGAAACTTGTCATGCATCAGTTTCTCAAACTCAGTACACATCTCCTTCTTCGTAGAGCCAAAAATAATGTCATCAACATAGACTTGGAAAAGCAAAATATCCCCTTTTTGCCTCTTGATAAACAATGTCTGGTCTATCTTTCCTCTGTGAAACCCATTGTCCAATAAGCATTTGGCCAAGGTTTCATACTAGGCTCTTGGAGCTTGATACAAACCATAAAGAGCTTTCACCACATTGTAGACTTTGTCTGGATAGTCAGGATTTTCAAACCCTGGTAGTTGAGTAACATAAACTTCTTCCTCAATTGTACCATGTAGGAAAGCACTCTTCACATGCATCTGATACACCATGAATCTCATAAAAGAAGCATAAGCTAAGAACAGCCTTATTGCCTAAATTCTAGCTACAGGGGCAAAAACCTCATCATAATCTATACCTTCTGCTTGAGTATAACCCTGTGCAACCAGCCTTGCTTTATTCCTAATGGCAATGCCTCTCTCATCTTTCTTGTTCCTAAACACCCATTTTGTACCAATTGCCCACTTTCCATTAGGCAAATCTACTAGAAACCAAACCTTTTGAATCTTAAACTGTAAGAGCTCCCCTTGCATTGCTTCTACCCAGGATAGGTCACTCAGTGCTTTAGCAATTTTATTGGGTTTAGAGTTGTAGGAGCTTGATAGGTGTTAGGCATGTTGTTTAGATCCACTTCATCATTAGAGAAATCAGCATCAGTAGTAACTGTTGGGCCTCTCTTTAGTGCTGCTTTCAGTACTAACATGCTCAACAATATTAATATCTTTAGTACTGCTTTCAGGCCTCTCTTGATCATCAACTCCACTTTCTTTATTAACACCTTCAGCATCCACCTTTTCAGAATCACAAGAAGGTTGTGGTTCATGATGCGTGGTATTGTAACCTTACAACAGGTTTTACCTCTCGAGGGATCTCAAGAGGCTTACAACCCCACCAGGCAGTGTACCTGACCGATGTAGTATAGTGTAGTGGTAAGTACGGGGGATTGATCGTTCTCCACAGGGAATAGTGTTCGTTAGGTGTGAAAGACTACTCTAATTAGGTCTAAGGGTTGAGGAAGATTCTTTTTTATGTTTTTATAATTTTATGAAAGCAAGTAAAATCTCGGGTTTGAAGGAGTGGGCGGAATTAGTTGCTAGTCAACTAACCCAAATTACTACGAATGCAAATAAAATAAAATAACAAAAATGAAAAGTTTGGTGAGAAACTTATGTGTAGAGAAATGTGTTTACTTAGATTTCCTTACTCCCTAACTATCTTTTACCGGTTAATTAGTGTGTATTAGTCGCGTGGATGATGGGTGTATTCCTTAATACCATTCGTGGGGTGGCGTACTTACTTCCCCAACTCTACAAGCTCCTACTTCACTCCTATGTCGAGCCGGCTAGGAAGCTCCTAACATGGGATCACTAGAATTCGCTTGTGCATTAAATACAACCATAAAAACCTTTAGTACGCATTTGGTTCATGTTTCTTAAGACGTTCAAGCAAGTTACCGAATAGGAAGTTAGCCAGTTTTCTTAAGCCTAACATAGATAAACAATCATCCAATACAACTAACAACACACTAACAACCAATAATCAATAGCTAGGTTTCATTAGATCTAAGCAAAACAAGATAAATCTAGCCTAACATGTTAAACAAAAGACAAGAATAAGATAGAATCAAACAACACATAGACATATTGAATGATTAATTGATAACTTATCTTTCAATGTAACATGGAAGATCTCAAGGCAAAAAGCCTTGAAAAAGAAGCTGAATTCGTCTTAGGGTTTTCTCCCAAAATTCCACACACTAAGCTCTCCCCTCAATGACAAAAAATTAGAAAACTATATATAGATTTTTGGATCTGACGGCGTCACCTTATGGATTGTGACGCCGTCACCTCGCCGCTTTTAGGGTTCCCGGATGACCTTCTTGACGCCGTCCCTCTTTAGCTCTTCAAAAATCCCTTCTGGCTTATCAAGGCTTGACGCCGTCGAACCTTGAACGTGACGCCGTCTCCTTTTGATTTAAGCCGTGACGCCCTTGATCAAGTTAAAGCGTGACGCCGTCAGAATTCACATGCTATTTTCACTGGCTCATCATGAGTAAATTTCACGTCCACTTTTTCTTGCCAAAGCATGACGCCGTCCAGAGTTAATTGTGACGCCGTCAAAGGTAACTTTCAGCCGATTTTTGAGACTTTGTCGTTTTCTTCACTTTTATGCTCCAAAAACGTCCAAAATGCCTCCTTTTCCAGATTTCTCCTCAAAAGTACCTAAAATGACAAAAGGAACGATTTAGGGCAATATTTGATCAAATAAATACGATTTAGGGCTTAAATGACCCCTTAAAAGCGGTACACTTTTCGCTTCATCAAATACCCTTACACTTGAGATTTGCTTGTCCTCAAGCAAATGCGCTTTTATTCTAATCAAAATACAAGTTAGGGTCATTTAATGCTAACATAAAAGTAATTACAACAAATATTCATTCCACTTTAATCATAATAAGCACGGAGATTACATACTAGCACCTCACAAGTAGTGTTTAGATACTCACATCTCTCAAGTGTCATCAAAATAAATCTCATAAATGAAAACGGATAATATCTCTCACTACCTGTCATAGCAAATAGATTACCATAGGCTTGGGAAAGGATCGAAAACCTCCTCCACTAGGCGTAAGCACCTAAGATAAACTATCAAAGAGGGCTTTTAAATGGGTTATAACGTTAGGTGTAGGGAAAAGGAAAACACGGTTTTGTTGGATACGGGATATTTTACTGGTGGCGAGTTAAAGATCTTGATCAATTACATGTACTATACAATGTTGCTAAGCCAAGACTAGACTCAATCTTAAGCTAAAAATGAAATAACAAAAACAAAAACATAAAATGAAACGGGATGGTAGTCCGTATGTTTTTTCTATTTTTCATTTTCTCATTTTTTTGTGTTTTTCTTGATTTTTTCGATTTTTTTTTTTTTTTTTTTTTTTTTTTTTTTTCATACACTTTTGCCCTACCATCCAAAATAATACATCATAGGGGCATTGCATCCCCCTTACACTTGAACTTTTACATAACTTTACAAATACTAATCTAACGACTCGAATTAAGATAATTGAAAAACTTGGAGTACTTTTAAAACATTTAGCACATATGGGGGTAATAAATGATGTTCTTCCCCATTACTCCATTACACTAGTACTTTACCCATGAGTCCCAATCGTCCCAAAACAATATGTACAAGGATATGACTCGACTTAGCAACCATGTAATCAATTAGATAATTAACTTGGGTTTAAACAAATGTTGTAACAATAATGCACTAAAAATGAGTGCATACAAGGTAGGCTAAGGCGATTTGGGTGTACATTTAAGTGGGGTGTAACAAATTCTTCCTTTAAGTAAAATGCTTAAAGGTCGAAACGAAAAGATAGGCTCTAAGGGGTGTACTAGGGGTATCGTGTACTAAAAATGAGTACAACGCAAAGGGTGTGGGAGAATTACTTGACCAATGTAGCCAAAGTAATTATAACAAAAACACAGGTGTAAAACAATGGGTTAATCCTAATGCCTCTTATCATGTAGTAAATCTAACTACACGAATGTAGTCTCACTTGTGGCCTTGGAATGGTCCTAACGCAAGTTCTAGAATCTAAGTGCTACCGGTACACACATCATAGCATAAATGCTTTTCCTACCAATTCTAGGGGCGAACCTCACATATTTGGGGTGGAAAATTTTTTAGTGGTACGGTTTTTGTGCTAGTCATATAACTCCTATCCGTGAGACGCTCATTAAGACCAAAGTTTCACTCCTACATGTTGTAAAAAATTTTAAATTTGGCACTAAAATTGCCCTAACAAGTATTTCTCTCAGTTTTATTACACATCTACTATTAAACAAACAAAAATCAAGCGCAATTGTATTCTCAAAAATCGTACTTTTACCCCCCCTTACACTTAAGATGAACATTGTCCCCAATGTTCAAATAACAAGATGTAAAAGAAAAAAGTAAGAGAATGAAATCAAATACTCCCCTGATTCGCTCGGTGGATAATGAAATTACACGGTTAGATATTCCTCCAAAGAGAATGTTGAAGCTCCATGACTAATGCATCGCCAAAAGCTTGATTCAATAAACATCTCCTTGTCCAAAATAACCTGTTAAACCTGAGAAAACAAACACGAAAACCTGCATAACATCGGCGGAATAAAATCTATATATAAGGATATAATGCTTGTGGAATGATAATTTTGCAGATTCCTGGAGATTATAAGTTGGAGATTTTAATAAAAACTTTTCAAAAACAAAACTTTCAAAAATTTCTGAAAATTAAATCTGACGCCGTCAGGTTATAACCCCTGACGCCGTCAGAAATGACCTGACAAAAATTTTCATTTTAAGTTTCCGGAAAATTTCTGGAAAAACCTTTACCTTACTTCCTGGAAATCCTGCAAAGCATCATTATGACTCGATACAAGCATTTGACTCAAACAATTACGAATATGTATGTTAGTTTATTATTATTACGATTCATGTTCATTTGTGTTCTAATAAACCGATTTAGATTTCCCTTACACTTATTTTTTTACAAAATACCTTTACATGTAGTTAAGACGAAGTTAAAAACAACATAAAGCATTTTCACAATTTAGTTTTGAACATGAATCAATAAGAATAAAAATTAAACACACATACGGAAAATAAAATCAAACAAACAAATAAATAAACACACAAAGCAAATAAAGCAAATAAAGCTTGGGTTGCCTCCCAAGAAGCGCTTTTCTTTATTAACGAGTCTTGTAGCTAGACTCAAAGTCACGGGGTCTACGTTTTTTCCGTTTTGCTTCTCAATTGCCCCTCTAATCATCCTAACAACCTCCATATCAATTTTGTATTTAGGTCCAAGGTTTAAGCAATCTTTATAATAAAGGCTTCTCTTATTCCAAACATGGTCCATGCCTTTTTCTTTATCCTCTTCATTGATGTCCTCAATCGCACCAATGTTGTCCATGTCAAATCGAGGCACAAAACGAAATTCATTAACCCGATAAGGCATCCTATATGTGATCCTATCTATGTGATTAGAAAACTGAACCGTGCCTTTCAAAGGGTCATACCTTAAATTGGATGCTTCGATAAATGGTTTACCTAACACGACGCGAGATAGGCGGCAGTCAACCACACTTGCCATATCTTCTAAAATCATGAAGTTGGTGACAAAGGTAAAGTTTCCAACAAGGATATGTATATCCTTAATCCTTCCAACGAAGTTGCAAACTCCGCCTAGACACTTGGGGTCCATCCTAGGTTCAAGTGGTGTGTTTATGATTTGGCTATAAAGGCCTGAGGACATAACGTTGATTGGGGATTCACAGTCAATGTAAGCATGCTCAACGTATTGGTACCCAATCATACATGGTATCTTCACATTCCCGGGATCACCCCTCTTAATCTTTGGGTCAATTCTAACAAAAGGTGGTCGAGGGTTATCAACTAGGTTGTTATAGTAAGCAATCTCCTCCTTAGTGGGGTAGTCATTGAAATAATCATCAAACCTAGGATCTACCTTCACTCCATCGATTTTCTCAATCAACTTATCAACCGTAAGATTATTACGTTCCAAGTAATTATCTGAGTATATGGCGGTCCCTAAGTTGTTCAAGGCATGGTCAAGCTCTATATCAATCATTCTACTGAGCTCCCGGAGCTCACTAATCTCATTCTCAAGTTGGCTACGCAACAAAGCTACTTCGCCAGGTGTAAGGGGTGGATTCGCGTTTTCCATAATGGCAAACTGAATAGTCAATGAAAATCAGTTACGAACAAAAGCACAAAGAAAATAGATAGACTAAAGAAATCCTAGAAAAATAAAATAAAAATCTCACTAGAAAGGAATCTAGTGAGTAGACCTAATAGAAATAAAAATTCAACCTAAACAATAACTATTCCCCGGCAACGGCGCCAAAAACTTGATGCGTGGTTTTGTAACCTTACAACAGGTTTTACCTCTCGAGGGATCTCAAGAGGCTTACAACCCCACCAGGCAGTGTACCTGACCGATGTAGTATAGTGTAGTGGTAAGTACGGGGGATTGATCGTTCTCCACAGGGAATAGTGTTCGTTAGGTGTGAAAGACTACTCTAATTAGGTCTAAGGGTTGAGGAAGATTCTTTTTTATGTTTTTATAATTTTATGAAAGCAAGTAAAATCTCGGGTTTGAAAGAGTGGGCGGAATTAGTTGCTAGTCAACTAACCCAAATTACTACGAATGCAATAAAATAAATAACTGAAAATAAAAAGTTTGGTGAGAAACTTATGTGTAGAGAAATGTGTTTACTTAGATTTCCTTACTCCCTAACTATCTTTTACCGGTTAATTAGTGTGTATTAGTCGCGTGGATGACGGGTGTATTCCTTAATACCATTCGTGGGGTGGCGTACTTACTTCCCCAACTCTACAAGCTCCTACTTCACTCCTATGTCGAGCCGGCTAGGAAGCTCCTAACATGGGATCACTAGAATTCGCTTGTGCATTAAATACAACCATAAAAACCTTTAGTACGCATTTGGTTCATGTTTCTTAAGACGTTCAAGCAAGTTACCGAATAGGAAGTTAGCCAGTTTTCTTAAGCCTAACATAGATAAACAATCATCCAATACAACTAACAACACACTAACAACCAATAATCAATAGCTAGGTTTCATTAGATCTAAGCAAACACAAGATAAATCTAGCCTAACATGTTAAACAAAAGACAAGAATAAGATAGAATCAAACAACACATAGACATATTGAATGATTAATTGATAACTTATCTTTCAATGTAACATGGAAGATCTCAAGGCAAAAAGCCTTGAAAAAGAAGCTGAATTCGTCTTAGGGTTTTCTCCCAAAATTCCACACACTAAGCTCTCCCCTCAATGACAAAAAATTAGAAAACTATATATAGATTTTTGGATCTGACGGCGTCACCTTATGGATTGTGACGCCGTCACCTCGCCGCTTTTAGGGTTCCTGGATGACCTTCTTGACGCCGTCCCTCTTTAGCTCTTCAAAAATCCCTTCTGGCTTATCAAGGCTTGACGCCGTCGAACCTTGAACGTGACGCCGTCCCCTTTTGATTTAAGCCGTGACGCCCTTGATCAAGTTAAAGCGTGACGCCGTCAGAATTCACATGCTATTTTCACTGGCTCATCATGAGTAAATTTCACGTCCACTTTTTCTTGCCAAAGCATGACGTCGTCCAGAGTTAATTGTGACGCCGTCAAAGGTAACTTTCAGCCGATTTTTGAGACTTTGTCGTTTTCTTCACTTTTATGCTCCAAAAACGTCCAAAATGCCTCCTTTTCCAGATTTCTCCTCAAAAGTACCTAAAATGACAAAAGGAACGATTTAGGGCAATATTTGATCAAATAAATACGATTTAGGGCTTAAATGACCCCTTAAAAGCGGTACACTTTTCGCTTCATCATGGTTCATCATTGCTATCGTTCTTTGAAGATTTATCAAACATTGAACCATCCTTCCACAGTGGCATAAACGTGCAGTCTTGACAAGATCCTGTCTCCATGTTAGATTGACCTGCATCAAAAGTATCTTCTGTACCTGCAAAATCATTAGAGTTTGTACCTGCAACAACTGGCACATAATTCATTGATTCTGTTAGCACATCAATATCAAACAGCCACTTAGGACCTTCTTCTGCAACACTAGGCATATTCTCCAAGAATTCAACATGCAAGTTTTCTTCTACTTTACTGGTTCTAATGTTGTACACCCTAAAAGCCTTGCTATTCATAGAGTACCCAAAAAAGAATCTATAGAAAACTAGAAGGGGGGGTTGAATAGTTTTACTGGTTAAAATCGCTTATTAAAACTTATAGATCGACTTATGTCAATCTAGTTTTGACGTGCTGGATATTGATAGATTAAAGCATATAAATCTAAGCTACAAGATAGAGATAGAGAGACACAACCATAACACAAGTATTTATAGTGGCTCGGCTACAATGACACCTTCCTTGCCCTACTCCACTCCCCGAGTCGCCTACTCGATAGTTCATAATCACTGCACAACAAAAACTCCTTTCACATGGCGGAGAAGCCTTCACAACGTCGCTTACACTTTATCCGTTACAAAGCAAGATACCGGGTCTTTCACACAAGGTAGACCAAACCTTCATCGGCTACACTTTATTTGGTACAAGGCTAGATACTGGGTCCTTAGCACGACGGACGAAACCAACACATCTAGTACAACTCGACTAAAGGATCTAATGTCCTTTTACACCTATCGACTCAAAACATCTACAACACCCTTTGTGAAGAAAGAGAGAACAAGATTCACTTCTGTGATCTTGGAAGAGAAGAATCCAAGCAACTCATAACACGAGCTTGCACGTCTTCAAGAGGTTTTGTTCTCGCCTTTAGGAAGGAACCTAGAGAAATACAAAGAGAAACTACATAGAAAGATCCTTGGATCTGAGGTTAGAGAGTCTAGAACATAGAGAGAAGTAATGTCTAAAAGGGATGAGAGATAAGAGAGAAGTGGCTCACTATTTAAAGGCAAAACTGCCTACTGTTCACACGGTTCCACCGGATCCTGTAGGTCCACACGAATTATGAATCCAAGTAGCCTTTTTTACTTGTTAGACAACTTGAATAAGTTCAAATTGATCTAAGTGAGAAACACTAACAATGAATTGAATGTTTATGCGGAATCTAAACAATTAACAATGAAGAACACAATAATACTAACTTCGTATATTACAAACTTTCAATCAATACGCGTACAACTCTTGAGCCTTAGGGTTCCTTTTATACACTAAGGAAACCCTAGATACAAAACGTGTAGAAGGATATACGTATCTTCTATTAAGATAACTACGTATCCTTTCCTAACTTATAGCTAACCGACTTTACTTTAAATCATAAACAGACTTAACTAGTACTGTCAACCAGACTTAACTAGGCTATTATGTCTACCAGACTTAACAATGAACTGGCAGACTTAACTATGACAAGACTTAACCAACAGACTTAACTTCGTAACCCAATAGACTTAAGTCTGTTCTTCAAATTAAGTCTTTTCTTGTGATAATTCCCAATAGATCCCTTCCTAGAGGGATCCGGCTAGTGTAAACCGAGGGATCCGGGTAACGGGGTAAACCAGTCCGGATTTTGGGTTACAAACCGGGTTATGGGTTATGGGTTATGATCCATGGATAGATGATGTCATGCCTAATGTCAAAGACATCTTGGGTCATGGGTTATGGACTTTCGGTTATGGCTTATGGACTTTGGGTCATGGGTCATGGGTTTTACCCATTATGGATGTCATGCATGATGTCATGCAATGGGTCATGGGTTATGGGCCAAGCTCCATGATTTATGGTTTATGGAATTGGTTTTAGGCCATGGATATTCAAGTGTTTACTAGCTTTTTCTTAACATGTATTTTATAAAATGTAAGTAACAAATGTTACTTAAGTGCTTTTATAAAATAGTTTTGGTTTCATGTAAACTTGTTAACTATATATGTTTAAGGTTTACTTGTTTAATGAAATGAGTTAGTAAACTATTGGCTCAAAGCATTACGTATTTTATTTATCTCGTTAAAATGATTTTACGTTTGTTATCGACAAAACATTGAAAGATCGTGAAATATAAATAAACATTTTGAGGGTTTATTTGTATTAACAGAATCCATCATCAGACTTTCCATCAAACTTGCCCAAATGATCTAAGGTATTCAGAATTGTAACAAGACATCCAAATGGTCTCATGAAGCTTAGAGCTGGTTTTCTACCTCTAAAGAATTCATAAGGTTTCTTGTTGTGAGGTTTGACTACTAATACCCTGTTCTGCACATAGCAAGCAGTATTAACTGCTTCAGCCCGAAATGTAGTAGGTAACTTAAAGTCTGCTAACATAGTTCTAGCTGCCTCAATCAGTGTCCTATTCCTCCTTTCAGCAACACCATTCTGCTGAGGAGTTCTAGCTACACTAAATTCCCTCTTAATACCTTTTAGATCACAAAACTCGCTAATAACTCTATTCTTAAATTATGTTGCATTATCACATCTGATTACCTTTACTTTCTTATCAACTAGGTTCTCTATCTCAGTAATAAAACTCATAAGAATGCTACTGGTCTCATCCTTAGTTGCTAAAAAGAAAACCCAAGTAAACCTGCTATAATCATCAGTGACAACAAGACAGTATTTCTTATTCATTAAACTACTCACAGAAGTAGGACCAAACAAGTCCATATGCAACATGAATAATGGCTGAGTAATAGAGTTTGGGTCTTGGACTTACAAGAAGCTTTGTGTTGCTTTCCCTTATGCCATAGCATTGATTCATCCAATGTGGCCTTTGCAACAAGACAAGTTAAACTCTCTTTAGGAACAATGTTCTTCATATCAACACTGTACATGTTGTTCTTTCTAGGAAATTTAAGTAAGACATGACTCTCATCAGTCAACTTAAAGTCAGGAGATAGAACAACACATTGAGTTTCAGTAAAAAGAACACTGTTCTTTTTGTCACACATTTTTTAGACACTAAAGTGATTAAACTTTAACTCTTGAACAAAGTACACATCTTCAAAATCAAGATTACTAGTCCTGATTATACCTTTACCGGTAATTGTTCCTCCTCTGGTGATGCGTGGTTTTGTAACCTTACAACAGGTTTTACCTCTCGAGGGATCTCAAGAGGCTTACAACCCCACCAGGCAGTGTACCTGACCGATGTAGTATAGTGTAGTGGTAAGTACGGGGGATTGATCGTTCTCCACAGGGAATAGTGTTCGTTAGGTATGAAAGGCTACTCTAATTAGGTCTAAGGGTTGAGGAAGATTCTTTTTTTATGTTTTTATAATTTTATGAAAGCAAGTAAAATCTCGGGTTTGAAAGAGTGGGCGGAATTAGTTGCTAGTCAACTAACCCAAATTACTACGAATGCAATAAAATAAATAACTGAAAATAAAAAGTTTGGTGAGAAACTTATGTGTAGAGAAATGTGTTTACTTAGATTTCCTTACTCCCTAACTATCTTTTACCGGTTAATTAGTGTGTATTAGTCGCGTGGATGACGGGTGTATTCCTTAATACCATTCGTGGGGTGGCGTACTTACTTCCCCAACTCTACAAGCTCCTACTTCACTCCTATGTCGAGCCGGCTAGGAAGCTCCTAACATGGGATCACTAGAATTCGCTTGTGCATTAAATACAACCATAAAAACCTTTAGTACGCATTTGGTTCATGTTTCTTAAGACGTTCAAGCAAGTTACCGAATAGGAAGTTAGCCAGTTTTCTTAAGCCTAACATAGATAAACAATCATCCAATACAACTAACAACACACTAATAACCAATAATCAATAGCTAGGTTTCATTAGATCTAAGCAAACACAAGATAAATTTAGCCTAACATGTTAAACAAAAGACAAGAATAAGATAGAATCAAACAACACATAGACATATTGAATGATTAATTGATAACTTATCTTTCAATGTAACATGGAAGATCTCAAGGCAAAAAGCCTTGAAAAAGAAGCTGAATTCGTCTTAGGGTTTTCTCCCAAAATTCCACACACTAAGCTCTCCCTAATGACAAAAAATTAGAAAACTATATATAGACTTTTGGATCTGACGGCGTCACCTTATGGAGTGTGACGCCGTCACCTCGCCGCTTCTAGGGTTCCCGGATGACCTTCTTGACGCCGTCCCTCTTTAGCTCTTCAAAAATCCATTCTGGCTTATCAAGGCTTGACGCCGTCGAACCTTGAACGTGACGCCGTCCCCTTTGGATTTAAGCCGTGACGCCCTTGATCAAGTTAAAGCGTGACGCCATCAGAATTCACATGCTATTTTCACTGGCTCATCATGAGTAAATTTCACGTCCAACTTTTCTTGCCAAGGCATGACGCCGTCCAGAGTAAAGTCTGACGCCGTCAAGAGTAACTTTTAGCCGATTTTTGAGACTTTGCCGTTTTCTTCACTTTAATGCTCCAAAAACGTCCAAAATGCCTCCTTTTCCAGAATTCTCCTCAAAAGTACCTAAAATGACAAAAGGAACGATTTAGGGCAATATTTGATCAAATAAATACGATTTAGGGCTTAAATGACCCCTTAAAAGCGGTACACTTTTCGCTTCATCAAATACCCTTACACTTGAGATTTGCTTGTCCTCAAGCAAATGTGCTTTTACTCTAATCAAAATACAAGTTAGGGGTCATTTAATGCAAACATAAAAGTAATTACAACAAATATTTGTTCCACTTTAATCATAATAAGCACGGAGATTACACACTAGCACCTCACAAGTAGTGTTTAGATACTCACATCTCTCAAGTGTCATCAAAATAAATCTCATAAATGAAAACGGATAATATCTCTCACTACCTGTCATAGCAAATAGATTACCATAGGCTTGGGAAAGGATCGAAAACCTCCTCCACTAGGCGTAAGCACCAAAGATAAACTATCAAAGAGGGCTTTTTCATGGGTTATAACGTTAGGTGTAGGGAAAAGGAAAACACGGTTTGGTTGGATAAAGGATATTTTACTGGTGGCTAGTTAAAGATCTTGATCAATTACATGTACTATACAATGTTGCTAAGCCAAGACTAGACTCGATCTTAAGCTAATGAAAGAAAATAACAAACATAAACATAAAATAAACATAAAATGAAACGGGATGGTAGTCCGTATGTTTTTTCTATTTTTCTTTTTCTCTTTTTTTTTTTTTTTTTTTTTTTTTTTTTTTTTTTTTTTTTTTGCATACACTTTTGCCCTACCATCCAAAATAATACATCATAGGGGCATTGCATTCCCCTTACACTTGAATTTTTACATAACTTTACAAAAAACTATTCTAATGACTCGAATTAAGATAATTGAAAAACTTGGAGTACTTTTAAAACATTTAGCACATATGGGGGTAATAAATGATGTTCTTCCCCATTACTCCATTACACTAGTACTTTACCCATGAGTCCCAATCGTCCCAAAACAATATGTACAAGGATATGACTCGACTTAGCAACCATGTAATCAATTAGATAATTAACTTGGGTTTAAACAAATGTTGTAACAATAATGCACTAAAAATGAGTGCATACAAGGTAGGCTAAGGCGATTTGGGTGTACATTTAAGTGGGGTGTAACAAATTCTTCCTTTAAGTAAAATGCTTAAAGGTCGAAACGAAAAGATAGGCTCTGAGGGGTGTACTAGGGGTATCGTGTACTAAAAATGAGTACAACGCAAAGGGTGTGGGAGAATTACTTGACCAATGTAGCCAATGTAATTATAACAAAAACACAGGTGTAAAACAATGGGTTAATCCTAATGCCTCTTATCATGTAGTAAATCTAACTACACGAATGTAGTCTCACTTGTGGCCTTGGAATGGTCCTAACGCAAGTTCTAGAATCTAAGTGCTACCGGTACACACATCATAGCATAAATGCTTTTCCTACCAATTCTAGGGGCGAACCTCACATATTTGGGGGTGGAAAAATTTTTTAGTGGTACGGTTTTTGTGCTAGTCATATAACTCCTATCCGTGAGACGCTCATTAAGATCAAAGTTTCACTCCTATATGTTGTAAAAAATTTTAAATTTGGCACTAAAATTGCCTTAACAGGTATTTCTCTCAGTTTTATTACACATCTACTATTAAACAAACAAAAATCAAGCGTAATAGTATTCTCTAATCGTACTTTTACCCTCCCCTTACACTTAAGATGAACATTGTCCCCAATGTTCAAATAACAAGATGTAAAAGCGTAAAGTAAAAGAATGAAATCAAATACTCCCCTGATTCGCTTGGTGGATAATGAAATTACACGGTTAAATCTTCTTCCAAAGTAATGTTGAAGCTCCATGACTAATGCATCGCCACAAGCTTGATTCAAAACATTTCCTTGTCCAAAATAACCTGTTAAACCTGAGAAAACAAACACGAAAACCTGCATAACATCGGCGGGATAAAATCTATATATAAGGATATAATGCTTGTGGAATGATAATTTTGCAGATTCCTGGAGATTATAAGTTGGAGATTTTAATAAAAACTTTTTATGAAAACAAAACTTTCAAAAATTTCTGGAAATTAAATCTGACGCCGTCAGGTTATAAACCTTGACGCCGTCAGAAATGACCTGACAAAAATTTTCATTTTAAGTTTCCGGAAAATTTCTGGAAAAACCTTTACCTTACTTCCTGGAAATCCTGCAAAACATCATTATGACTCGATACAAGCATTTGACTCAAACACACACTAATATGTATGTTAATTTATTATTATTACGATTCATGTTAATTTGTGTTCTAATAAACCGATTTAGATTTCCCTTACACTTAACTTTTGCAAAATACCTTTATATGTAGTTAAGACGAAGTTAAAAACAAAATAAAGCATTTTCACAAATTAGTTTTTAACATGAATCAATAAGAATAAAAATTAAACATACATACGGAAACAAATAAAAACAAACAAACAAACAAATAAACAAATAAAGCTTGGGTTGCCTCCCAAGAAGCGCTTGTTTTTGTTCGAGTCACGAGCCTGACTCTACCCTTATTTAACGGAAATAGGGGAGGTTTTCCCTACACTTAGGATTAAGTGCGGGTGAAAGTAGCGATACACACCCTTAGGGTGTGAATATGCCACGTGAGGTGAAGGGGGTGAGTGAATGGCTTCCTTCATCCTAAAACTACCCGGATAATATTGGTTGATGGGTGGGTCGGTTCCTCTTTTGTCTCCTAGATGTAAATCTAAGGATGGAAAGTTGTGTAAAGGTTGAGGTTCCGTTTCATCAACACTAGGAAATTCCCTAGAACTAAGAGTAAGGTTATCACTATAAGTATTCAAACCTATATCCTCTAGTGGTGCTTGGTCCAAGGATTCTACCTCCATCGGGATTCCTAAAGTCTCTTCTACTTCTTCCGGGTAAGTCACGGGCGGTGTGGGTGCCTCAAATGATGGTTGAGTATTTTGTGGGCTTATGTTATTTACCTCATCATTCCACGTGTCAAGATCACCTATATCCTCATCAATTGTTTTCTTAGGTAGTGATAATAACAAACCTAGTGCTTCATCCAACTTATGGTTTATTGATACGGCTCTATCCACAATTCCTTGGCAAACTAGGTCGCTTTTCCTATTAGCCTCACTAAAACAAGATCCTAAACATGGAGGTTGTTCATAAGAATCTATCCTAGGTGAAGGCTCATATGATTCATAAGTGTCTCTAAATAAGGTATTTTGAACTTCTTGGTGTTCTAGCCACTCAACCATATCTTGCAATCTTAGAAATCTAAGTGAAAAGTCCATTTGAAGCAAATTACAAACAAAATTACAAAGAAAAGATAGACTACGAGAAAGCTACAAAATAAAAAGAAAATATCTCACTTGATAGGAATCTTGTGAGTAGACCTAATAAAAATAAAATTTCAACCTAAGCAATAACTACTCCCCGGCAACGGCGCCAAAAACTTGATGCGTGGTTTTGTAACCTTACAACAGGTTTTACCTCTCGAGGGATCTCAAGAGGCTTACAACCCCACCAGGCAGTGTACCTGACCGATGTAGTATAGTGTAGTGGTAAGTACGGGGGATTGATCGTTCTCCACAGGGAATAGTGTTCGTTAGGTATGAAAGGCTACTCTAATTAGGTCTAAGGGTTGAGGAAGATTCTTTTTTTATGTTTTTATAATTTTATGAAAGCAAGTAAAATCTCGGGTTTGAAAGAGTGGGCGGAATTAGTTGCTAGTCAACTAACCCAAATTACTACGAATGCAATAAAATAAATAACTGAAAATAAAAAGTTTGGTGAGAAACTTATGTGTAGAGAAATGTGTTTACTTAGATTTCCTTACTCCCTAACTATCTTTTACCGGTTAATTAGTGTGTATTAGTCGCGTGGATGACGGGTGTATTCCTTAATACCATTCGTGGGGTGGCGTACTTACTTCCCCAACTCTACAAGCTCCTACTTCACTCCTATGTCGAGCCGGCTAGGAAGCTCCTAACATGGGATCACTAGAATTCGCTTGTGCATTAAATACAACCATAAAAACCTTTAGTACGCATTTGGTTCATGTTTCTTAAGACGTTCAAGCAAGTTACCGAATAGGAAGTTAGCCAGTTTTCTTAAGCCTAACATAGATAAACAATCATCCAATACAACTAACAACACACTAATAACCAATAATCAATCGCTAGGTTTCATTAGATCTAAGCAAACACAAGATAAATTTAGCCTAACATGTTAAACAAAAGACAAGAATAAGATAGAATCAAACAACACATAGACATATTGAATGATTAATTGATAACTTATCTTTCAATGTAACATGGAAGATCTCAAGGCAAAAAGCCTTGAAAAAGAAGCTGAATTCGTCTTAGGGTTTTCTCCCAAAATTCCACACACTAAGCTCTCCCTAATGACAAAAAATTAGAAAACTATATATAGACTTTTGGATCTAACGGCGTCACCTTATGGAGTGTGACGCCGTCACCTCGCCGCTTCTAGGGTTCCCGGATGACCTTCTTGACGCCGTCCCTCTTTAGCTCTTCAAAAATCCATTCTGGCTTATCAAGGCTTGACGCCGTCGAACCTTGAACGTGACGCCGTCCCCTTTGGATTTAAGCCGTGACGCCCTTGATCAAGTTAAAGCGTGACGCCGTCAGAATTCACATGCTATTTTCACTGGCTCATCATGAGTAAATTTCACGTCCAACTTTTCTTGCCAAGGCATGACGCCGTCCAGAGTAAAGTCTGACGCCGTCAAGAGTAACTTTTAGCCGATTCTTGAGACTTTGCCGTTTTCTTCACTTTAATGCTCCAAAAACGTCCAAAATGCCTCCTTTTCCAGATTTCTCCTCAAAAGTACCTAAAATGACAAAAGGAACGATTTAGGGCAATATTTGATCAAATAAATACGATTTAGGGCTTAAATGACCCCTTAAAAGCGGTACACTTTTCGCTTCCTCCTCTGGCTCCTCCCCCAAAGGCAATATATCCTCCATCAAATGCAATGAAATCTGTGAGATAGGACATGTTTCCTGTCATGTGCCTGGAGCATCCACTGTCAAAATATCCCGGATCTTCTTCTTCCTTTTGTGGATGTTCCTGCACATAAAATAAAGGAAATTAGTTTCCTTTGGGGACCCAAACCATTACTGACTTGGATCTGCCTCGTGCATCAATATAGTTATATTTCTTCATAATAATTGATGCACTATTGGGTTTGGTAGGTCTCCAAGCCCAACATGCTGAGGCCTTAACAGCATTGCCCCCATTTGCCCTAACAATACTAACTACTGGCCTAGCAGTACTAATTGTTGGCCTAGCAGTATTAACTTTTTGGCCAAATTTCCTGGTAGTTAATGCTATTTTGTTTTGAAAAGGCCTTTTAACAGTTTCTTATGCTGGTCAAAACTACCACAAACAAAACAGGCTTTATTGTACATTACAAATTCACTTCCTAGTTGTTGGGACTTCTGATTATTCCAATTTCTCTGATTTCCCCTAGGACTATGTGACCTGTACATCTCTGCATACTTAACTGTTTTCCTAGCTGGTTTCTCTTGTTGTTTAGGTTTAACAGATTCTACCTTAGCAACAACAGGAAACATAGTTTTCTTCTCTACCTTATCATCTGACACCAATTTCTCAACTAATGGGGTATCAAATGATTCACTAACCTCTTTAAAATTCTCTTCACTATCACTTTTATATTCAATCTCAAGCTTTTTGAGCTCCTCTACACTAGTATTTGACAAATCAAGTTTTGGGGTTGGAAATAACCCAGTATGAGGAGGTGCAACAGCCTTATATCCTATACCAGTCTTAAATTTATCAATAAGCTGAAACTTAACAATCCTATCTATACTTTTAGATGACCCTGCATATCTCTTTATATTTACTTCAATACTATCTTTTTCCAGCTTAATCTTTTCAAATTCACTTTTAAGCTCATTAATTTCTAAATCTTTAAATGACATATCTCTTCTCAAAACAGCAATGTCCTCAGTAAATATAGTTTCATTCTTTTTGTAGAATACAAGTTGTTCTTCTACAACAGCTAACCCTCTCTTGTAATTTGTCAAATTAAATTCAGATTGGTTAAGCTCTATTCTTAAGTCATCATAATGCTTTTTAAGAGTTTCATAGCTTTTTATAGCTACACAAGATTTTGAACAAGCATTGTTTGTATATACCTCATAGGAGCTTCCTTTTCTTCCATAAAGCTCTAGTCAAATCCAAGCTCATCAATGGCCACCAAAGCTTTAGAAGAAGTATCTTCCTCACTTACAGCCTTCCTGGTGCTTTCTTGATTCTTAGAACCTCTGTTGTCTTGATTTCTGCTCCTGCTGTCCTGGTTCCTAGGCTCTCTGTACTCTCTTGCAAACTGTCCCAACTTATGACAGTTGTAACACTTGTCATACCCAGCAGTATCACTTTAATTAATAGTGATCTTCTTTCCATTCTTCTAGAAAAACCTCTTGGCCCTCATGCTCAGCAAGGCTAACTGCCACTTCAAATTCATCTCCTCCAAGTCATCTTCATGGATTTGTATAAGGTCTTCATGAACAAGCTGAGACCCATTAGCTTGACTGGACAAAAATTCATAGACAATATCATCTCTTAAACTAGCAGTACTAGTTTGTGAACTATCAGTACTAACTTTAGGGTTAGCAGTACTAACTCCATAGACAATATAAACCTTAAACCCTCAGTACTGCTTGTGCTTGGTGATGACATAAAATTCATATTCTGAGAGTTTGAGCTTGAGCTTGCAGACCTTTTCACCTCTTGTTCTACAATCTTGAAGTTGTTGTAGAGATCATCAAAGCTCATAGTGTCTAGATCAGGCTTGTTTCTCTAGACCACAACATGAGTATTCTACTCAGCAGGCAGACTTCTCAAGAACTTTAAATTGAGATCTTCTTGTGAAATCTCTACACCCAAGACAGCCAGTTGGCTAACAATCTTTTGAAGCCTTTTGAAAATAGAATCAAGAGATTCAGTGCTTGGAGCACTAAAATTCTCATACTTCTGCTTCAGAAGAGTCTTCTGAGTCTTCTTGGTTGCTTCATTACCACCAAACCTTGTTGTTATAGCCTCAAACAAGGTTTTAGCATCCTTGGGCTTGCTAAAAGTCTACAGTTGTTCATTGGGGAGAGCCATCAGCAACATACTTCTAGCCTTTACATCATTCTTCTTTTGAAGCTTTTCTTCTGCAGTAACAGGACCTGATACAGTTTGAGTTGTAGCACCACCTTCACTTGTACCAACTTTGATTGTAGGTTTGAATGAGTTACCATTCTCTATGATATCCCATAGAGCATAGTCCTGCACTTGAAAGTACTGCTCAATTCTGAACATCCACATCTCTTAGTCACCCTGCTTGAGAATAGGCTGTTTAGCAGTGGTAATGGTTTGAGTTGTTTCAAGATCCATTACTTCAAGGAAAGTAGAGAGTTCTTCAGGTATGTTTCTTCTAGATCAAAGTTTCAAAACCTAAGCTCTGATACCACTTGTTGATCCCAAAACATATCGATTGAGCTTGTATTAGAAACTTTGAGGAATGTCAAAGAGTATGCAGAATCTACTCTTGAACACTTAGAAGAATATCAATGTAACAGTAAACGATGAAACAGTAAACTGTTTTGAGCACAATATCACCAAAACGCTTCAATATTATTAGCTCAATAATACGAGTACTCTATGTAGTACTAGGGTTTACAACCTTGAAGCTATCAAAACATATGTATCAAACATCAAAACCTAGGACCTCCTTTTATAGACTAAGGAGTCCTTTACAAGATAACTACAAATCTTCTAGAATATACAGATAAGTCTAAACATATAGAATATATACAAAATATCTTCTAAACTTATCACATTACACGTCTTTATCTCATAGCAGTATCAATCTTCATCAGCAATCTTCAGCAGTACAAATTAGTCTGGCAGTACTAGCTTTTACTCTAGCAGTACAAAAAAATGATAACAAAAAATAAATAAATAAAAACAATAAAAAAAAAAAAACAAAAAAAAAAAAAAAAACTTGTCGAAAGTATATTAAAGTGCCCGTCTATAAAAAGATAATTAAATGCTGGTCGTGACGGTGTAATTTGTTTTGTCGAACGATTAACGGTTCATGAGATATTTAAATTATAAAAAATAGGTGAAATATTAAAATAATTTTAATCTCAGTCATTAATTTCTTATTAAATAGATGGTGAGGATGAGACCCTTGTTATGTGAGAAAAGTTTGATATGTAAAATAACTCCCCTGTAATTAATATTAATATGTTATTAAAAACTATTCAAAGTTTCAAACAACAACGACATACCATTTATCGCATTATTCTTCTTTTTTTCATTTATAAATATAAAATATTACTTTACTTTACATGGAGCATTAAGTAACGATATTATCATAAACATTTAACCTCATATTAAGAGCACTAGGTGTAGTGAGCAAGTCAAGTTACTCATTTGGGGCCCAGGGGGTGCTACATCACTTTAACTAACCTCCACAACTAACCCCCCTCATTAACAACTAACATCAACTCAATCATTTGTGGCCCACCTACCCTTTATTTACACAAAGAAACCTGCAAAAAAGAACGAACAAAGACAGTTTTTTGCTTCGTCGTGCAGATGACGAGCTCCACTCTGGCGAGCTATGGCGAAGCACATGGGTGTTGTGGCGAGCTGCAATGACTTTGCCATGTCATTTTGGCGAAGCTACGGCGAGCCCACACCTTGGGCTCTAGTGCTATTTTAATTATTAACATAAAAGTCAAATTGGAATAATGTTTGACATACCATTATAAAATAGTTTATAATTGAATAAAAAATTCATAAGATAAGCAAGCAGATTATCCTTAATAAGTTTCATATTTTGTGATGTAATAAAACACACAAAATATAATTACATAAAAAGGCAATCATTTAACTTTTAACCCGAGAGTTGAGATCAATTTATAACCAAAATTATCTAAAGATCCAATGAACCAATCCTAGCTACAAACTTTTTCATCAAAATAAATAAAAAATAAAAAATAAAAAAAAACCTCGGTTTTCACCTCTTTTTTAAAAATAAAATATCTTGCAAACGGTAAATCGTCAAGTTAAAAAAATATACCATCGCGAAGAGTATTTTTTTTATCTTTCAGTAGACGGGCACTTCGATATACTTTTGACGAAATTGTTTTTCGTTTTCTTTTTCAGTCACGTCTGAAAAAATTACATGTGATTTGTGATACAAATCACATGTTGTTGATCCCAAACACAGATCGATTGAGCTTGTATTAGAAACTTTGAAGAATGTCAAAGAGTATGCGGAATCTACTCTTGAACACTTAGAAGAATATCAATGTAACAGTAAACGATGAAACAGTAAACTGTATTGAGCACAATATCACCAACACGCTTCACTATTATTAGCTCAATAATACGAGTACTCCATGTACTACTAGGGTTTACAACCTTGAAGCTATCAAAACATACGTATCAAACATCAAAACCTAGGACCTCCTTTTATAGACTAAGGAGTCCTTTACAAGATAACTACAAATCTTCTAGAATATACAGATAAGTCTAAACATATAGAATATACACAGAATATCTTCTAAACTTATCACATTACACGCCTATATCTCATAGCAGCATCAATCTTCATCAGCAATCTTCCGAAGTTCAAAGTTAGTCTGGCAGTACTAACTTTTACTCTAGCAGTACAAACTTGATTAGTACTTGTTGATCCTAGCAATACACTTGATTGAATTCCTTAGCTTGTAAGGTTTAGTTATCTTAGATAAATTTAAAACAACTAAGTATAGATATTGTCTTGAAGTTTATCAAACACAATGCGGAATCATGTGTTTGATCTTAAGAAGAACTTTATAGCAATATAAGAGTAAACACCGAACACAATTTTTTCAAACAAAACACTTCAGTATTATTGATATAATACGAATACTCAACAGTATTAGAGTTTGTAACCTTGAAGTTCTATGAAAAATGTATATAAAACTCTATGCCCTAGGACCTCTTTTGTTAGGCTAAGGAGTCCTAGTCGGCTTACAATAACTTTCTATACAAGATAAATCTTTAATGAATATTTTCTATAATTATCTAACCGACTATACAAGTTTATCTCATCAGTAGTATTAACTAAATAGTCAAGTAGTCTTAATTCTAACTCTAGCCGCTTTAACTCTTCAGCAGTAGTAAGTTAGAACTAGCAGCTCTAACTTTGTTCCAGTAGGACTAACATACTTGGTGTATTTCTTTGAAATTCAGCAGCATTACCAGCAATAGTAATCTACACCAGCATTCTTGGAAGCTTCAATTCCCAACAATCCTCCCCTAAACTTGATATTTTCATCTAAAATTATCTAGTTTCTTTCAAAGTATAATCCTTCACTAGGAGGATGCTTCCAAACACTATTCCCTCATTTTCTTGTGATCAGCCCCATAAAGTTGTTTATCCATTTTCTTGAGAAGCTGATATACCATTTCACTCCAATAATCAACTTGAAGTTTGATAAAACCATTGTGTATCTTGTCAAGTGTACGGTTAGTTAAAGGATATTCTTTTTACACTAACATGTAGATCTGAAGTCCTCTCATCATCACTGTATGAAATCCACATGATTGAAAAAGCTCCCAAAGCAGAACTTTATTGGAGTATTGATCATGTCAAACTCTATCTTCATGATAAGTTTCAAACATAACCTTCAAGTCTCCCCAAAGAACTCTATCCAAAATGTTTTTTGGTTTAGAATCTCCATAATTGTCTTTGACAAATGCCTATAAGGTCTCCAAATCTTCCCTGTCAAAGTTTCTGAGCATTTGTGTAAAAGTGACAAATCTTTGAGACTGTCCACCAACTCTGATTATCTCCCACCAACCAGTCTGTCCACGATAACCAGTTTTTCAATCAATGATAGGGACTTTAGTCTTCAAAGGAACAACATCAACAATTTCATCATCATGATCACTTGCAATTTCTATCAATTGTTGTAGATTAGCTGTTTCTTTTGCATCACTTTCTTGGACTTGCTCTGTTTGCTCTTGTGTTTGCTTTGTTTGCACATGTGTTTTCTGCTTCTATTTGCTTTCAGATACTAGTTCTTTTCCATCTCTCTTTGAACCCCATACCACCTCATCTTCATTTATAGAAATAAAAGTGTTAACCCTTCTAAAAACAATATCAAACTCCTTTTTAATGCTGTTATAGCTCATCCTTTTAAATTGAGCTTTTTTCCATCCATCCATATTTTTCAGATAGGTTATCATGATCTGCTTTTGTTTTGCCATGGTAGGTGGTTTATTCCTCTTTGCTTCAGATCTTTTCTTGGCAAAGAACTTCTTTTGGTCAGCTAAAAACTTCATGAACAACTTAGAATTCTCCTCTAAAGATTGCTCCTCTTGCCACATCCTTTGAGCTAACATGTGATTAGCTTCACATTTAGCTTGAATGTCATCCCATGAGTTGATCTCTGCAAGAGTAGCTTGTTCTTCTTCTTGAGCTATTTGAAGTCTTAGTCTTTCTTCTTCTTCCTCTTCTTGCTGAAGCTTTCTAGAAAACTCTGCATCTAGTATCTCTTGCTTCTTCCTTGATAAATATTTCACCACATGCTATTCTATCATAATATCCTTACCTTTGCCTTGTGGTGGTGGTTGTGATTGTGTTGTTTGTGTTGTTGTTGCAGAAAGATCTTTGATAGTCACACCTTTAGCTTTAGGTCTTGAACTTTCTTTGATTTATGGAGGAATCTTCTTGAGCTCAGTAAGAACCTTAGCTAAGATGGTTTCATCATTAAGTTTAGTTGTTTCAGCAACAGCAACATTAACTTCTGAAGCAGCAGCATTAACTTCTGACCCAGCAACTGAAACTTTTTCATTGGCAGCATTAACTTGCTCACTAGCAGTATTAACCTCATCATCAGCAGCTTTAAGATCAGCAGCATCAACAACAACAAAAAACTCATCAACCTGCTCATCCAACTGAGTATCCTCCCCTGAACCCTTGCTACCAGTCCTCCCTTGTTTGGAGGCATCCTCCCCCAAACTAGCATCTTCAGAAGAATCAACCCTTTGAGCAGTACCCACCTTTTATATTCTTTTAAGCTTGTGGGTTCTTGACCTCTGTACCCCTTCTAGAAACCTAACTATTCTCTTCAACATCAAAATTTCTTCACCCTGCAAAGCAGTTGTTTGTTGAAGGTCAAGAACCTATTGTGACAAGTTGATACAAGTAACCATCAATTCATTAATTAGTTCCATACTACCCTCAACACTTCGGAGTGTGTATCCTCTCCTGAGTGGTGCATCATTGGGTATGTTAGGTATAGCCTCAAACCCAGTTTGAGCCTCCATACCCCCCATAGAATCCGTTTGGCTATGACCACTACCTGAGCTAGTTCCAGAGGAACTTGACTCATTAAGTGTTGCCTTGGTTTGGGTCTTACTTATGTTACCACTGGCCTGCTCTGCATCTAAGCTAGGAGCAGTAGTGGCAGCCTTAACCAATCTGTGACCCCTCTCCTTATGCACAGCCTTATTTACAGCCATACTAGCACTAGCCTGAGGTAGCTGAGTGCCCTTTGCCTGTGATTTTCCCTCCTTTGGGATTACTCCCAAAAGCAACATATCCTCCAGAAATTGCTTCAAAATCTGTGAGATATGACATATTTCCTGTCATGTGCCTTGAGCAACCACTGTCAAATACTCCTTTATCCTCTAATTCCACCTGTGGATTCCCCTGGACATAAAGTAAGAAGATCGGTTCATTTTGGGGACCCAAGCCATTACTGACTTGGATCTGCCTTGTGCATCAACATAATCATACTTCTTTAAAACTATGGATGCACTGCTGTGTCTGGAGACATGATCTAAAACTTTAACTTTTGGTTTCCAGACCCAACAAGCTGAGGCCTTAACAACATAAAAATGATTTCCCAAAACAGTATTAGTTATTGCTTTTGGCTTAGCAGTAGAAACTACTGCTTTTGCCTTAGCATTTATAAATGTTGTATTCTTCTGAATGAGCCTTTTTATAGATGAATGTGCTGTATTTGAAAAGTGTAACCTGGATTTAGCACCATTCACTGTTCTTTTGGTGGAAGTAGTATCAACTTGTCTACCAGTATTAGTTAATACTGATGGGTTAAAAACATTTTGCTTGACAGTATTAACTGATACATGCCTAGATTTTATTAACACTGCTCTTGGAACTATATTTCTCTTAGCATTTGGGTGAGTATTTTTAGAAAAACTTTGGTGATAGTAAAAACAATTTTCCTGTAAATGTTCAAAACTACCAAAGGGATAACAAGCATTGTTAAACATTCGCCAATCACTTCCTAGTCTTTGAGATATCATGTTATTCCAATTCCTCTCATTCCCTCATACTCACCAGACTTGAGCTTTGGAACCTTTGATGCAGTAATTATATGTGTAGATTCTGAATCCATGTCTTCTGTAAGATCTGAACAACTTTGAGCTTAACCAGGTTCTTATAGTTCACAGCTTCTAGATCACAAGCTCTAATACCACTTGTTGATCCCAGCAATACACTTGATTGAATTCCTTAGTTTGTAAGGTTTAGTTATCTTAGATAAATCTAAAACAACTAAATATAGAAACTGTCTTGAAGTTTATCAAATAGAATGAGGAATCTTGTATTTGATCTTAAGAAGAACTTTATAGCAATATAAGAGTAAACACAGAACACAACTTTATCAAACAAAACACTTCAATATTATTTATATAATACGAATACTCAAACAGTATTAGGGTTTATAACCTTGAAGTTCTATGAAAAACGTATATAAAACTCTATGCCCTAGGACCTCCTTTTATAGGCTAAGGAGTCTTAGTCAGCTTACAATAACTTTCTATACCTGATAAATCTTTAATGAATCTTTTCTATAATTATCTAACCGACTATACAAGTTTATCTCATCAGTAGTATTAACTAAATACTCTAGCAGTCTTAATTCTAACTCTAGCAGCTTTAACTCTTTAGCAGTAGTAAGTTAGTACTAGCAGCACTAACTTTGTTCTAGCAGCACTAACATACATGGTGTATTTCTTTGAAATTCAGCAGCATTACCAGCAGTAGTAATCTACATCAGCAGTCTTAAATCTTTCACCAACAATAGTAAAATACTTAGAGTATTTTTATTTTAAACACCTGAGCAATTGTAATTCCTTAGAGCATTCTTAACAATATGAGCAGCAGCAACTCTTGGAAGTTTCAATTCCCAACAGTACTGTTGGTTGTAATCTTCAGTAGTTTCATCTTTGGCTTGACAGTACTAACTTAGCTTGGCAGTATTAAGTGTGTAGACTTGTAATTCGCAACAATCCTCCCCTAAACTTGTAATTTACCTCCAAATCATCAACTTTCTTGAATTACATATTTTACCTTGAGAGGATTCTTTCAAACACGTCTTCTCATTGATCTTTCAGCTTGCATGTATATCTTCCTTAGTAGTTCATTAGCCATCTCAGTCTGCTCATCCACTAATAGCTTTGCTGACAACATCAAAGTAAGAGTACCCTTTGACAATGGATAATCCTTCTCCACCAACATATAGATGTCTGTTCCAGCTCTTGTAGACACATGGTGAACTCCACATACATCATATAATCTCCATTGCAAACCATGAGTACCAGTCTGAAACTTCCACATCTTATCTCCTTCGTCTGGTTCAAAATTTATCTTCAATTCTACCCATAACATTTTCTCCTTGTCATCAGCTATTTCTGTTAACTTGAATCTTTCTTTGACCAGACTCCATAGCTTCACCAAATCATCTCTGTCAAATGCTTTAAGCATATCTTCAAAGTGCTTATATACCTCAGAATGATTTCCAACTCTTATTATCTTCCAGGATTTTCCTAAGTCATCAGTGTAGATCTCCCAGTCTATGATTGGATATTTGACTTGTAAAGCTTCTACATGCATACCTTCTTCTGGAACAACAATCATCATCTTTTGAAGCTGTTCACCAGTCAAATCTTCTTCTTTTTCCTCTCCTGTTGTGGGTAGGTTTTCACTATCCTTTTGCTTCTTTGAAGATTTTGATTCTAAAGATATCCCTGCTCTCTTAGTAGTTCTGCTTTCATCTTCAGTATCCATTAGAATAAAGGCTTGAACCTTCTTATAAGCCTTGCTGTATAGAACTTCAATTTCTTCATAGGATCTGCCTTTCAGTTGACTAGCAATCCAATGATCTTGATTCTTCAGATATTCCTTCATATAATTCATCATTTGTTCTTGAGTTAGAGGCTTATTTCTTCTTGCAGTAGCCTTCTTTGCACTCGAGATTTTTTTGATTACTTCCAGCAGATCTTGAAGTGCATTTTTTCTTTCTTCTTAGTTGAGAGTTTCCCTGTCATGTTCATACAATTTCTGAGCTAAAAGCTCATCTGCTTTTTCTTGTGCTAGTCTCTCTTCTTCTTCACTTGCAAGCTTTTGTTCCACCATAAATCTTGCAAAACTTTCTTCTTCTTCCAACTTAGCTTGCTCTTCAACCTGTACCCTTTGAGCAATTTCTTCATCTTAGCTTATCTGAGCTTGAACACTTTTGCTGATTTTCTTTGGTTGCTCATCTTCTTGCATAATAGCCTTTCCCTTATTTGTAGCACTGGCAGTACTAACTGATGCTTCAGCAGTATCAACATTTGCTTCAGCAGTATTAACATCATCAAGTCCTTCTCCAAAACCTATATCCTGATAAATCCTCCCCTGAATCTCTGCATCTTGTTCAAATGTAACATTAGGATCTGCATCAATGTCTTCAATATTCCTCCCCTGTTTGGAAGAATCCTTCTTAGCATTTCCATCATTAGAAGCTTCATCATCAGAAACCACCATCCTTGTCTTTCTTTTGTCTTTGTTTGACTTTGCTGCTTTCTCCAGCTTCTTCACCTTCTGGATTAGTTTAGTCAAAGCCACTCCATAAACCTGTTTGGTCTGCTTTAATTCATTTTCCAAACTAGTGACCCTGTTTGACAATTTTGTACATATAGCCATCAATTCAGTAAGTGTCATACTGCCCTCATCATTTCCAAGTGTGTTACCTCTTGAGAAAGGTGAATCATGGGGCATATCCCTCATAGTATCCATGTGGCTGGGGTTTCCATCACCTGAACCAAGTTCATGTGAACTTGAGTCATTAGATGTTGCCATGGGTTGGGTCTTATCAATGTTACCACTGGCCTGCTCAGCTTCTAAGCCAGAGACAGTAGTGGTAGCCATCACCATTCTGTCAGAGACAGCCTCATCGGCAACATTGGGACTAGTAGGAGTTCTGGGCTGAGGAACCACATAATCCTTTCTGATTCTCCTCCTATATGTTTGAATGATTTGTGGTTGTGAGGAAGATGGAGCACTTATGGGTATGTGATGGGACTCAACTGGGATTGTTGATCCTTCACCCTAAATGTTTTGCACAAGCATTTCTGGAAAAAGTGGTACCTCTATCCCATTATAACCCTTAGAAGCCATTCTCATATTACTAAAAAGTTTTTGAGTAAGGCAAGGAGTTGGATAAACAGTTTTGTGAGATAGAAGCAAATTTTTGTGTTTGTTCAAAAACATTTGAATAAACCTTGGATACATTAAAAAATTGTATTTGCTATCCAAGTTTTTCACTATACCATCAAAAATCAATTTAGAAAAGTTAAAAGTCTTGTTTGTTGCTAAACAAATAAGAGCAGTTGCAATATTGCTGCTGAATTGCTCCCATGAAGTTTTCTTTGGACTAAAACAATGTAAAATGGTATGTGTGAGAAATCTCCATTGAGGGGCAAACTATCCTTTTTGAAAAGTTAGTTTATCAGAAGTGGACACATACCCCATCCTGGAAAGAGTTTCAAAAATGTCAGTGTTAGGCAAAGTACTAATACCATCATCATCTGCTAGTTTGAGATGTCTCCAAACAGATGACTCAGTAAGAGTGAATGTTTTGCCATCAACTGTTGCAATTATTTGTTGTTCACCTTTATCAAGTGTATTAGCAGTAGCAGTCTGCCAAAACTTTTGAATTTGTGAACTATAGATAGTTGGATTAACTGTTAAACCATACCTGATGTGGCTAGCATTGAGAAAATCCAATATATGATGAAACCATTGACTACCCTCTGTTTTCTCCAAGAATGCGACCATATTATACTTATCACAAAATTCGATATTAGCCATTAAGATTGAGAAAATATTAATTTGAGTGCTGGGATATGATTCATGTTGAGAGAATTAGAGAATGGTAAAGCCAATTGACATTTTATAGAGTACACTTATGGTTCTGATGGAACCGACTTGAATAAATCTTTTCTTTAGAATGAAGAAATCTTAGAAAATAAAGAAAGTATGTAAATTATCCAAATTAGTAACCCTATAAGCATGATAAATACCTAAAATATCTCAACGGCTATATTTAAAAAATGGTTACTCCCAAACAGCACTAACGGTTACCCAGCAGTACTAAATTTAGCCTAGCAGTACAAACTTTTGCCTAGCAGTACTAACTTTTTTCAAAAACTTTTTCTCATCAGTATTAACTCAATTTTCTTTTAAAACAAAACTGCACTCAAACCTTTTGAAGGGATTAGGTGTAAAGGAAGACACACAATCATTTTCGGTTGCATTTAACCTCCGGTTGTGTGAGAACCAATGTTTTCAGTATAAATATTGCCTATGATCAGATAAACTCATTAAAAGAGCTTTCTTGACAGGGTTTCCAGCTCGTGGCAGGTGCTACCTCTAACACAAATGCATTAGATTCACTTTTGTTCGTTGTTCTCTAAACCAGATGTCCTCAGACTAACACACTGTACTTAGTATAGAATGGTAAAGAGTGAGTTAGATCAATTACTATCTGACTAACTAAAAACCATCAATTCATGTTCAAAATACCACCTGATAAACATAGGTTGATTTCAAGAAAGATATTTTAAAGAACCTCCCAACTCAGTCGTAAAACCCTTGCCAAGTGATCCCCAAATCCTCTCTATCATGAATCAGTTTCATCAGCTTTTAGCAACAGCATTGCAAACATTCCACCACTTTTGCTTCTCACACAGCATCAATACCAATCATACTGCTTGCTTATCTTGCAAATATTAGTCTAAAACCAAGAAAACACAATCCAGAGTATTTTCTATTTAACAGTATCAAGTTTGACTAACAGTTTTAACTTAGCAGTACTAATTTGTACTAGCTGTACAAACTGAAACAACTAACTGTACTAATACTAATCCTGTACAAAACTTTACAAAGACACAAAGAGATTAAAAATTTATGGATCTAGCATTCCAATACTTGCAACCAAGTACTAAAACCTTCCAACATCAAGACCTTTTGTAAGTAAATCTGCAAAATTGTTATCTGTGTGTATTTTAACAACTTGAATTAACTTTTTATCATTGCAGTCTCTTATAAAATGATGTCTAATCTCAATATGTTTTGTTTTAGAATGGAAAACAGGATTTTTAATAATACATATAGTACTGTTATTGTCAATGAAAATCAAGGTGTGCATAAAATTAGACCCATAGTCTAGCATTTGATTCTGAATCAAGAGTACTTGTCAACAGCAACTAGCAGCAGCCACATATTTAGCCTCAGTTGTAGAATTAGCCACCACAGTTTGCTTCTTACACTGCCATGATATCAACCTGCATCCAAGAAACTGACAACCACTTGTTGTTGACTTCCTATCTAAACTTGCACTAGCATAGTCACTTTCACTATATGCAGCCAGATCAAAAGGAGATTCTCTAGGATCCCAAAGACCTAATTTGGGTTGGCCTTTTAGATACCTAAAGATCCTTTTAACAGCATGTAATTGTGAAACCTTAGGTGTAATTTGAAACCTTGCATATGCACATACTACAAACATAATGTCTGGTCTAGATGATGTAAGATACATCAATGATCCAATCATTGATCTGTAGAGATGAACATCAACATCATCGCCATCTAAGTCTTTAAGCAAAGGCTTGTCTAGATCCATTGGGGTGCTAGTTGTCTTTACATCTGTGTACCCAAATTTTTTCAAAATGTCAGCTACATATTTATCCTGACTAATAAATATACCATCTTCCTTCTGCTTGACTTGCAACCCTAAAAAGAAATTAAGTTCTCCCATGGAGCTCATTTGAAACTTGTCATGCATCAGTTTCTTAAACTCAGTACACATCTCCTTCTTCGTAGAGCCAAAAATAATGTCATCAACATAGACTTGGAAAAGCAAAATATCCCCTTTTTGCCTCTTGATAAACAATGTCTGGTCTATCTTTCCTCTGTGAAACCCATTGTCTAATAAGTATTTGGCCAAGGTTTCATACCTGACTCTTAAAGCTTGATGCAAACTATAGAGACCTTTCACTACCTTGTAAACTTTGTCTGGATAGTCAGGATCTTCAAACCCAGGTGGTTGAGTAACATAAACTTCTTCCTCAATTGTACCATACAGGAAAGCACTCTTCACATCCATCTGATACACCATGAATCCCATAAAAGAAGCATAAGCTAAGAACAGCCTTATTGCCTCAATTCTTGCTACAGGGGCAAAAACCTCATCATAGTCTATACCTTCTTCTTGAGTATAGCCCTGTGCAACCAGACTTGCTTTATTCCTAATGACAATGCCTCTCTCATCTTTCTTTTTCCTAAACACCCATTTTGTAACGCCCCGTGACCACTTATACCAAAAGATTTGAACTTTATACTTGGGAACGATTGACTCAATTGAACTCATACAAATTTTTTCCATGTAATAACCGTAACTTATGACATTTAACATTTTAAACACACTTGCAAGAACATCTACACAAATACTCTTCAAAACATTTGACACAACTTTTCTAAAACAAACAGACAACCCTTCTGAGACCAAGATACGCCGCATCCATTTCTAGGGATACGCCGCATCGAGGCTGAGAGACAATGCGCCGTATCTATATAAAGTGATACGCCGTATTATCCTGAACATAGATACGCCGCATCTATTGAATTAGATGCGCCGCATCGACCCACTGAGACCGAAATTTACAAGAAATTGACTACGTTGCGCCGCATTCCAACAGGAGATGCGCCGCATCACGTGATACGCCGCATCTTCATAGTAGATGCGCCGTATCTACCCTGCATCACAGAAATCCGGACAGACCCTACTGATCAAAATATGCAATTCCAAAAACATGCAAAATCCTCGGCTGGAAACCCGACCTCCCGGACTCGAAACTCGACGAAACTTTCCAGAATCCTTTAGTATGCCCATAAGTTTAATTTCATGCAAAAACATTACCCGTTTAACCATCCGGAATAGTATCTCAAAAATCGACGGGTTAGCATAATTTCCCAAAATAACCCATTACACTACAAGACCATTTGTACTACTACCAATTCACAAATAACTTGACCATAACCATTAACTTAGCATATCAAAGGCGTTTCATACATACATGACCCGTTAACTTCTCAAAATGGGTAGAGATATGCCATTACCAAACACCCCTTAACAAGTCTAAAGCTACCAACAAGGACCATAAGACTTCATGACTTACACACATATTGACCTACAATTTAGACATCAAGACAAGACCGTGAACTTAACAAAATGACCATATAAAAGAAGTGTACCCACGACACCAAAAGAACGCTTGGGGCTTCCAACTTCAATACGCTTGGTCCAAAAGAGATCCGATCTTCTAAGCTAACTTCTATGTACATTCCTACCTACCTCCAAGCTACAACTACGCCAAATCCTTACCTTTGCTTCCACTGCTAGAACCTACAAAGATGACATTAACTTCAAACGTAAGCGAAAACGCTTAGTAAGTATACAAGGTATAATCAACATCACATTTACACAAGATTGGTGATTACCACCAATCTTAACATTAACAAGGAGCATCAAGTGGGGTCATTACTTACCTTGACCAAGCAAGTAATATTTATATATATAACATTTCATATCTAGCATTGGATCCAAGCTAACACATCATTACAAGCTCGATAAAACATCACATTAACACAATCATAACATTAGTAGCATAACATTACAAAGATTATACTCATATACTTACCTCAACTCCTACTAGCTTCCTACTTGACTTTGAATGGGCTTCTATAATTACTCCCTATCACAAGATTAGCTACAATTAGCAACTATCTAACTAAGGAGATCATCATTTCACCACTTTTTACCATAATCATCAAAACCCACCATATGAACCCTAATTTTCACAATTGGGGAAAGTTACTTACTTGTTGAAAAGAACACAATTAAGGTTTCCTTAAAGCTTCTTGATCACTTCTTGATGTACAATTGAGACAAGATGACAATTTTGGCTTTCCCTCCTATCTTTCTTCTATATGTCGACTCACCAAGAACCCTCCAAATATTTCCAGACAATTCCAAGTCTTGTTTATTTAATTATATGCTAGTTACTAGTTTGGACTCTTGGCAATTATGGTCCTTCTAGTTCTATACTTCTCATTTAGCCACACCTTAAGTTATAATTAATCCCTAACATATTTACATGACATAATATTTACATTAATGATACCTTGTCGGGGTACGGGTGTAACAATTCTCCCCTCCTTAAAATGAGAGTTCGTCCCCGAACTCTACTCGGAAAATAAGTGAGGATACTTGCTCTTCATTTTTGCTTCCGTCTCCCATCTAATGCTTGTACCCTTACGATGTCTCCATTGCACTTTTACCAACGGGATCTCCTTATTCCTTAGTTGCCTCACTTTTCTTCCTAATATAGCCTCCGGTTCATCTTCTTGCGAAAGCAACTCCGGATCAATTTCAATGTCGTCTAAAGTGACTACACTCGTTTCGTCCGCCAAACATTTCCTTAGGTATGACACGTGAAAGGTATTGTGAATACCCCTCATTTCTTCGGGTAATTCCAACACATATGCTACCTCGCCCACTCGTTTCAAGATTTTGAAAGGTCCTATAAACCGAGGACTAAGTTTCCCTTTGTTTCTGAACCTAAAAACGCCTTTCCACGGGGAAACCTTTAACATAACTAGATCACCCACCTCGAATTCGATTGGTCTTCTTCGGTTATCGGCATAACTTTTCCACCTATCTTGTGCCGCCTTAAGTCTTGCACGAATCGTCTCTATCTTTTCCGTTGTAGCCAACACTACATCCGTACTCGCCAATTCCCTCCTTCCGACTTCTTCCCAACACACGGGTGTCCTACACCTCCTACCATAAAGCATTTCATAGGGCGGCATATCTATGCTTGCATGGTAACTATTATTATAGGCGAATTCGACTAACGGTAAATGATCGTCCCAATTTCCTCCAAAATCGATTATGCAAGCTCGTAACATATCCTCCAAAGTTTGAATCGTCCTCTCACTTTGCCCATCGGTTTGAGGATGAAAAGCCGTGCTCATATGAAGTTTCGTACCCAATTCTTCTTGGAAATCTTGCCAAAAACTTGAGGTGAAACGCCCGTCTCTATCGGAGACTATAGAAATAGGCACCCCATGACGTGCGATTATCTCGTTAACGTAGATCTTTGCTAGCTTATGAACGGGCATATTTTCTCGGATTGGAATAAAATGAGCACTCTTGGTTAGGCGATCTACTATAACCCAAATCGTGTCATTCTTCTTTTTCGTTCTTGGCAATTTCGTAATGAAGTCCATCGTGATCTTTTCCCACTTCCACACCAGAATATCCAAGGGTTGAACTTTTCCATACGGTTTTTGATGCTCGGCTTTGACCTTTAAACACGTCAAGCACTTCTCAACGTACTTTACACAATCTCTTTTCATACCCGGCCACCAATAGTTCTTCTTCAAATCACTGTACATCTTTGTAGCTCCCGGATGAATAGAATATTTCGACTTGTGTGCTTCCTCTAGAATCAATTCTTTGATGTTGCTACGGAAAGGGATATAAACCCTTCCATACCGAGTCTTAATTCCTCGACTATCTTCTTCGAGATGCGGAATGTAGGAAGTGATACGCTCACCTTCCCTATTTTCTTCTTTCAATGCCTCCTCTTGAGCTAACTTGATCTTATCAAAAAGGTCGGTGGTGACAACCATTCTCAAGCAATGAATTTTAGTAACCTCATTTTGATCCTTTCGGCTCAACGCATCCGCCACCACATTCGCTTTACCCGGATGGTAGCGAATTTCGCAATCATAATCCTTCAACAAATCTAACCACCTTCGTTGTCTCATGTTGGGATCTTTCTTATCAAGAAAATATTGAAGTCTTCGATGGTCGGTATAAATTACAAACTTGACACCATACAAATAATGCCTCCAAAGTTTTAAAGCAAAGACCACAGCCGCAAACTCAAGATCGTGAGTCGCATAATTTTCTTCATGCTTCTTTAATTGTCTCGAGGCGTAGGCAATCACTTTTCCCCTTTGCATGAGAACACATCCAAGACCGGAATAAGACGCATCGCTATAAACTACCATATCTTCGGTCCCCTCCGGCAATACTTGAACCGATGCTTCACACAATTTCCTCCGTAGAGCACAAAAGGCTTTGTCTTGTTCTTCTCCCCACTCGAAGGTAGCATTCTTCTTAGTAAGTTTCGTTAAAGACGATGAAATTTTGGAGAAGTCTTGAATAAACCTCCTATAATATCCCGTAAGCCTAAGAAAACTTCGAATTTCACCAACATTCCTTGGTGCATGCCATTTCATTACGGCTTCTACCTTAGAAGGATCTACTTTGATGCCATCGGCATTAATAACGTGACCAAGGAACTGAACTTCTTGTAACCAAAATTCACATTTCGAGAATTTAGCATACAATCTTTCTTTTCTCAAAGTCTCAAGAATTTCTCGAAGATGTAGTTCATGCTCTTCCTTGCTCTTAGAATAGATAAGGATATCATCAATGAACACTATAACGAATTTATCCAACATCGGTCTACATACACGATTCATGAGATCCATGAAAACCGCAGGTGCGTTCGTAAGACCAAATGGCATAACCGTAAACTCGTAATGCCCATATCGGGTTCTAAAGGCCGTCTTGGGAATGTCTTCTTCTCGAACTTTCAATTGATGATAACCCGAACGGAGATCAATTTTGGAGAACCACCGCGCACCTTGAAGTTGATCAAAACGGTCATCGATTCTTGGTAACGGATACACATTTTTCACCGTGACTTTATTCAACTCGCGGTAGTCAATGCACATCCGCATACTACCATCTTTCTTTTTAACGAACAAGATTGGTGCTCCCCATGGCGAACTACTAGGACGAATGAAACCCTTGTCAAGCAATTCTTGAAGTTGACTCATCAATTCTTTCATTTCGGACGGAGCTAGACGATAGGGAGTTTTAGCAATAGGAGTAGCACCCGGAACAAGGTCAATACGAAATTCGACTTGCCTTTCGGGTGGGATACCCGGCAAGTCTTCCGGAAAAACATCACGAAATTCATTCACAACCGGAACATCATCGATATTTTTCTCCCCAAAGCTCGTATCTACCACGTGAGCCATGAAGGCATAACATCCACGTGATAAATATCTCCTAACCTTTAATCACGGTACATAACTTTAGTTCACCTTTTCTTTTATCCCCATAAATAATCATTTCACGACCGCTAGGATTAACAACTCGAAGGATCTTTTGGCTACAAAGGATAGCCGCGTTATATTTATCAAGCCAATCCATACCGATAATAATATCAAATTCCCCAAGCATAATGGGAATTAAGTCGATCTTAAAGACACTTTCATCGATCTCTATCTCTACGTCTCGATATACATTAGATACAACAACGATTCTACTATCGGCTATTTCGACTTCTAGAGGTATCGGAAGTTTAGCTAGTGGGGAAGTTATTTGCTTGCTAAAATCATATGATACGAAAGAAACACTAGCACCCGAATCATACAAAACCCGAGCGGGTATGGAATTTACAAGATGAATACCTGTGATGACATCGGTCCCCGATTTGGCTTCTTCAACACCCATTTGATATACTCGAGCAGTTGGTTTTGGAACCTCCACTTTCTCTTGCTTGACGGTTCTCAAAGGCTTTGCTTCAATCGCCTTTGTTTTCGGGCAATCCCTCAACCTATGCCCTATCCCATTACACCCATAGCATACTATCATCGGCTTAGTACAATCTTTGCTTTGATGATCTAAGGCTCCACATTTGTAACAACCTGGCGTATTACGCCTACACTCCCCAAGATGAAACTTGCCACACTTAGAACATGCTACCTTAGTTTTGTTTCCCGCACTCTTCTTGCCATGGTCAAATTTAGCTTTCTTTCCATCCTTATCCGCAAACTCTAGCTTCCTTTTTGATTCTTTCGCCTCCTTCTCCTTTCTCCTAAGTAAGTCCGCTTCCCTTACCCTAGCCCTACTCAAAAGATCATCCAACGTAGTACACTTGAATGGTGAAATTACTTCACGAATGTCATCCTTGAGCATCCTTTGGAACTTGTCAACCTTAAGCTTGTCATTCCCAAGATATTCGGGACAATACGGAATCATATCATTAAACATCCTCCACATCTCATTTACCGTCTCGTTAGTTTGAGTGAGAGATTGGAATTTCTCTCGAATTTTGTCCACCTCTTCAACCGGAGCATACTCGGCACTAAACAACTCCTTGAATTCTTTCCATGTACAAGTTTCTACCCAAGGTTCACCTTTTTCGCACACCTTTCCCTCCCACCAAGTCTTCGCACTATCACGAAGAAAATTAGTAGCATAGATAACCTTCTTCCTTTCTTCACAACCGCTAGTACGAAAAGCACCTTCCACCGCCGTTATCCACCTATTACTAACAATGGGATCAAGAACACCGGTAAACTGTGGCACATCACAAGCCGTGAAATCCCGGTAAGTAGCTTTATCATTCTTAGGTTCTTTTGTCGGAACACATTCTTTCTTAAATGCCTTAAACTCTTCCTTCATTAGCTCCTTAAGATTTTGCGTCGTTTGTTGAACATAGTAAGGCAAGGCTCGCTTAAAAGCCTTACCCACCCTTTTTGCTAATATTATGTCTAGAGCTTTCATTTCGTCTCCCGTGAAGCCTCTAAAGTCAGGGCCTCCGGAGTTTGAGGAAGAGCTTTCATTATCCTTACTAGCATCGCCCGGATCACTTGCCGAAGTTTCGGCATGCTTGGAAGCCGTGGCTTTCGCGACTTCCTTCGGGTGAGGGGTTTCCATTTCTTCTTACTGAAATTTAGCAATTCACAACATTAAACACAATTATAAATACTTAGCCAATGCATGAATGACATTTCTATCTTATTCTAGCACCCTAACTTGACACTCATGTATGATCTAAATGATTTCAATTTCACATATGTCCTGTATTTTCATTACTACGGTGGCCAGGCGTAGTCATGGAAATATTGAACATATGGGTCCTCAAAACCATCCAAACAATACATAAATAACAAACACTAGCTCTAACCGCATCTATCCAAGGCCTAAGTCTAGGAAATCCTAAAAAGAAATCCTAAATCTCTTAGACCGAAGCTCTGATACCAAGTTGTAATGCCCCGTGACCACTTATACCAAAAGATTTGAACTTTATACTTGGGAACGATTGACTCAATTGAACTCATACAAATTTTTTCCATGTAATAACCATAACTTATAACATTTAACATTTTAAACACACTTGCAAGAACATCTACACAAATACTCTTCAAAACATTTGACACAACTTTTCTAAAACAAACAGACAACCCTTCTGAGACCAAGATACGCCGCATCCATTTCTAGGGATACGCCGCATCGAGGCTGAGAGACAATGCGCCGTATCTATATAAAGTGATACGCCGTATTATCCTGAACACAGATACACCGCATCTATTGAATTAGATGCGCCGCATCGACCCACTGAGACCGAAATTTACAAGAAATTGACTACGTTGCGCCGCATTCCAACAGGAGATGCGCCGCATCACGTGATACGCCGCATCTTCATAGTAGATGCGCCGTATCTACCCTGCATCACAGAAATCCGGACAGACCCTACTGATCAAAATATGCAATTCCAAAAACTTGCAAAATCCTCGGCTGGAAACCCGACCTCCCGGACTCGAAACTCGACGAAACTTTCCAGAATCCTTCAGTATGCCCATAAGTTTAATTTCATGCAAAAACATTACCCGTTTAACCATCCGGAATAGTATCTCAAAAATCGACGGGTTAGCATAATTTCCCAAAATAACCCATTACACTACAAGACCATTTGTACTACTACCAATTCACAAATAACTTGACCATAACCATTAACTTAGCATATCAAAGGCGTTTCATACATACATGACCCGTTAACTTCTCAAAATGGGTAGAGATATGCCATTACCAAACACCCCTTAACAAGTCTAAAGCTACCAACAAGGACCATAAGACTTCATGACTTACACACATATTGACCTACAATTTAGACATCAAGACAAGACCGTGAACTTAACAAAATGACCATATAAAAGAAGTGTACCCACGACACCAAAAGAACGCTTGGGGCTTCCAACTTCAATACGCTTGGTCCAAAAGAGATCCGATCTTCTAAGCTAACTTCTATGTACATTCCTACCTACCTCCAAGCTACAACTACGCCAAATCCTTACCTTTGCTTCCACTGCTAGAACCTACAAAGATGACATTAACTTCAAACGTAAGCGAAAATGCTTAGTAAGTATACAAGGTATAATCAACATCACATTTACACAAGATTGGTGATTACCACCAATCTTAACATTAACAAGGAGCATCAAGTGGGGTCATTACTTACCTTGACCAAGCAAGTAATATTTATATATATAACATTTCATATCTAGCATTGGATCCAAGCTAACACATCATTACAAGCTCCATAAAACATCACATTAACACAATCATAACATTAGTAGCATAACATTACAAAGATTATACTCATATACTTACCTCAACTCCTACTAGCTTCCTACTTGACTTTGAATGGGCTTCTATAATTACTCCCTATCACAAGATTAGCTACAATTAGCAACTATCTAACTAAGGAGATCATCATTTCACCACTTTTTACCATAATCATCAAAACCCACCATATGAACCCTAATTTTCACAATTGGGGAAAGTTACTTACTTGTTGAAAAGAACACAATTAACGTTTCCTTAAAGCTTCTTGATCACTTCTTGATGTACAATTGAGACAAGATGACAATTTTGGCTTTCCCTCCTATCTTTCTTCTATATGTCGACTCACCAAGAACCCTCCAAATATTTCCAGACAATTCCAAGTCTTGTTTATTTAATTATATGCTAGTTACTAGTTTGGACTCTTGGCAATTATGGTCCTTCTATTTCTATACTTCTCATTTAGCCACACCTTAAGTTATAATTAATCCCTAACATATTTACATGACATAATATTTACATTAATGATACCTTGTCGGGGTACGGGTGTAACAATTCTCCCCTCCTTAAAATGAGAGTTCGTCCCCGAACTCTACTCGGAAAATAAGTGAGGATACTTGCTCTTCATTTTTGCTTCCGTCTCCCATCTAATGCTTGTACCCTTACGATGTCTCCATTGCACTTTTACCAACGGGATCTCCTTATTCCTTAGTTGCCTCACTTTTCTTCCTAATATAGCCTCCGGTTCATCTTCTTGCGAAAGCAACTCCGGATCAATTTCAATGTCGTCTAAAGTGACTACACTCGTTTCGTCCGCCAAACATTTCCTTAGGTATGACACGTGAAAGGTATTGTGAATACCCCTCATTTCTTCGGGTAATTCCAACACATATGCTACCTCGCCCACTCGTTTCAAGATTTTGAAAGGTCCTATAAACCGAGGACTAAGTTTCCCTTTGTTTCTGAACCTAAAAACGCCTTTCCACGGGGAAACCTTTAACATAACTAGATCACCCACCTCGAATTCGATTGGTCTTCTTCGGTTATCGGCATAACTTTTCCACCTATCTTGTGCCGCCTTAAGTCTTGCACGAATCGTCTCTATCTTTTCCGTTGTAGCCAACACTACATCCGTACTCGCCAATTCCCTCCTTCCGACTTCTTCCCAACACACGGGTGTCCTACACCTCCTACCATAAAGCATTTCATAGGGCGGCATATCTATGCTTGCATGGTAACTATTATTATAGGCGAATTCGACTAACGGTAAATGATCGTCCCAATTTCCTCCAAAATCGATTATGCAAGCTCGTAACATATCCTCCAAAGTTTGAATCGTCCTCTCACTTTGCCCATCGGTTTGAGGATGAAAAGCCGTGCTCATATGAAGTTTCGTACCCAATTCTTCTTGGAAATCTTGCCAAAAACTTGAGGTGAAACGCCCGTCTCTATCGGAGACTATAGAAATAGGCACCCCATGACGTGCGATTATCTCATTAACGTAGATCTTTGCTAGCTTATGAACGGGCATATTTTCTCGGATTGGAATAAAATGAGCACTCTTGGTTAGGCGATCTACTATAACCCAAATCGTGTCATTCTTCTTTTTCGTTCTTGGCAATTTCGTAATGAAGTCCATCGTGATCTTTTCCCACTTCCACACCAGAATATCCAAGGGTTGAACTTTTCCATACGGTTTTTGATGCTCGGCTTTGACCTTTAAACACGTCAAGCACTACTCAACGTACTTTACACAATCTCTTTTCATACCCGGCCACCAATAGTTCTTCTTCAAATCGCGGTACATCTTTGTAGCTCCCGGATGAATAGAATATTTCGACTTGTGTGCTTCCTCTAGAATCAATTCTTTGATGTTGCTACGGAAAGGGATATAAACCCTTCCATACCGAGTCTTAATTCCTCGACTATCTTCTTCGAGATGCGGAATGTAGGAAGTGATACGCTCACCTTCCCTATTTTCTTCTTTCAATGCCTCCTCTTGAGCTAACTTGATCTTATCAAAAAGGTCGATGGTGACAACCATTCTCAAGGAACGAATTTTAGTAACCTCATTTTGATCCTTTCGGCTCAACGCATCCGCCACCACATTCGCTTTACCCGGATGGTAGCGAATTTCGCAATCATAATCCTTCAACAAATCTAACCACCTTCCTTGTCTCATGTTGGGATCTTTCTTATCAAGAAAATATTGAAGTCTTCGATGGTCGGTATAAATTACAAACTTGACACCATACAAATAATGCCTCCAAAGTTTTAAAGCAAAGACCACAGCCGCAAACTCAAGATCGTGAGTCGCATAATTTTCTTCATGCTTCTTTAATTGTCTCGAGGCGTAGGCAATCACTTTTCCCCTTTGCATGAGAACACATCCAAGACCGGAATAAGACGCATCGCTATAAACTACCATATCTTCGGTCCCCTCCGGCAATACTAGAACCGGTGCTTCACACAATTTCCTCCGTAGAGCACAAAAGGCTTTGTCTTGTTCTTCTCCCCACTCGAAGGTAGCATTCTTCTTAGTAAGTTTCGTTAAAGACGATGAAATTTTGGAGAAGTCTTGAATAAACCTCCTATAATATCCCGCAAGCCTAAGAAAACTTCGAATTTCACCAACATTCCTTGGTGCATGCCATTTCATTACGGCTTCTACCTTAGAAGGATCTACTTTGATGCCATCGGCATTAATAACGTGACCAAGGAACTGAACTTCTTGCAACCAAAATTCACATTTCGAGAATTTAGCATACAATCTTTCTTTTCTCAAAGTCTCAAGAATTTCTCGAAGATGTAGTTCATGCTCTTCCTTGCTCTTAGAATAGATAAGGATATCATCAATGAACACTATAAGGAATTTATCCAACATCGGTCTACATACACGATTCATGAGATCCATGAAAACCGCAGGTGCGTTCGTAAGACCAAATGGCATAACCGTAAACTCGTAATGCCCATATCGGGTTCTAAAGGCCGTCTTGGGAATGTCTTCTTCTCGAACTTTCAATTGATGATAACCCGAACGGAGATCAATTTTGGAGAACCACCGCGCACCTTGAAGTTGATCAAAAAGGTCATCGATTCTTGGTAACGGATACACATTTTTCACCGTGACTTTATTCAACTCGCGGTAGTCAATGCACATCCGCATACTACCATCTTTCTTTTTAACGAACAAGATTGGTGCTCCCCATGGCGAACTACTAGGACGAATGAAACCCTTGTCAAGCAATTCTTGAAGTTGACTCATCAATTCTTTCATTTCGGACGGAGCTAGACGATAGGGAGTTTTAGCAATAGGAGTAGCACCCGGAACAAGGTCAATACGAAATTCGACTTGCCTTTCGGGTGGGATACCCGGCAAGTCTTCCGGAAAAACATCACGAAATTCATTCACAACCGGAACATCATCGATATTTTTCTCCCCAAATCTCGTATCTACCACGTGAGCCATGAAGGCATAACATCCACGTGATAAATATCTCCTAACCTTTAATCACGGTACATAACTTTAGTTCACCTTTTCTTTTATCCCCATAAATAATCATTTCACGACCGCTAGGATTAACAACTCGAAGGATCTTTTGGCTCCAAAGGATAGCCGCGTTATATTTATCAAGCCAATCCATACCGATAATAATATCAAATTCCCCAAGCATAATGGGAATTAAGTCGATCTTAAAGACACTTTCATCGATCTCTATCTCTACGTCTCGATATACATTAGATACAACAACGATTCTACTATCGGCTATTTCGACTTCTAGAGGTATCGGAAGTTTAGCTAGTGGGGAAGTTATTTGCTTGCTAAAATCATAAGATACGAAAGAAACACTAGCACCCGAATCATACAAAACCCGAGCGGGTATGGAATTTACAAGATGAATACCTGTGATGACATCGGTCCCCGATTTGGCTTCTTCAACACCCATTTGATATACTCGAGCAGTTGGTTTTGGAACCTCCACTTTCTCTTGCTTGACGGTTCTCAAAGGCTTTGCTTCAATCGCCTTTGTTTTCGGGCAATCCCTCAACCTATGCCCTATCCCATTACACCCATAGCATACTATCATCGGCTTAGTACAATCTTTGCTTTGATGATCTAAGGCTCCACATTTGTAACAACCCGGCGTATTACGCCTACAGTCCCCAAGAACACACTTGCAAGAACATCTACACAAATACTCTTCAAAACATTTGACACAACTTTTCTAAAACAAACAGACAACCCTTCTGAGACCAAGATACGCCGCATCCATTTCTAGGGATACGCCACATCGAGGCTGAGAGACAATGCTCCGTATCTATATAAAGTGATACGCCGTATTATCCTGAACACAGATACGCCGCATCTATTGAATTAGATGCGCCGCATCGACCCACTGAGACCGAAATTTACAAGAAATTGACTATGTTGCGCCGCATTCCAACAAGAGATGCGCCGCATCATGTGATACGCCGCATCTTCATAGTAGATGCGCCGTATCTACCCTGCATCACAGAAATCCGGACAGACCCTACTGATCAAAATATGCAATTCCAAAAACATGCAAAATCCTCGGCTGGTAACCCGACCTCCCGGACTCGAAACTCGACGAAACTTTCCAGAATCCTTTAGTATGCCCATAAGTTTAATTTCATGCAAAAACATTACCCGTTTAACCACCCGGAATAGTATCTCAAAAATCGACGGGTTAGCATAATTTCCCAAAATAACCCATTACACTACAAGACCATTTGTACTACTACCAATTCACAAATAACTTGACCATAACCATTAACTTAGCATATCAAAGGCATTTCATACATACATGACCCGTTAACTTCTCAAAATGGGTAGAGATATGCCATTACCAAACACCCCTTAACAAGTCTAAAGCTACCAACAAGAACCATAAGACTTCATGACTTACACACATATTGACCTACAATTTAGACATCAAGACAAGACCGTGAACTTAACAAAATGACCATATAAAAGAAGTGTACCCACGACACCAAAAGAACGCTTGGGGCTTCCAACTTCAATACGCTTGGTCCAAAAGAGATCCGATCTTCTAAGCTAACTTCTATGTACATTCCTACCTACCTCCAAGCTACAACTACGCCAAATCCTTACCTTTGCTTCCACTGCTAGAACCGAAAAAGATGACATTAACTTCAAACGTAAGCGAAAACGCTTAGTAAGTATACAAGGTATAATCAACATCACATTTACACAAGATTGGTGATTACCACCAATCTTAACATTAACAAGGAGCATCAAGTGGGGTCATTACTTACCTTGACCAAGCAAGTAATATTTATATATATAACATTTCATATCTAGCATTGGATCCAAGCTAACACATCATTACAAGCTCCATAAAACATCACATTAACACAATCATAACATTAGTAGCATAACATTACAAAGATTATACTCATATACTTACCTCAACTCCTACTAGCTTCCTACTTGACTTTGAATGGGCTTCTATAATTACTCCCTATCACAAGATTAGCTACAATTAGCAACTATCTAACTAAGGAGATCATCATTTCACCACTTTTTACCATAATCATCAAAACCCACCATATGAACCCTAATTTTCACAATTGGGGAAAGTTACTTACTTGTTGAAAAGAACACAATTAAGGTTTCCTTAAAGCTTCTTGATAACTTCTTGATGTACAATTGAGACAAGATGACAATTTTGGCTTTCCCTCCTATCTTTCTTCTATATGTTGACTCACCAAGAACCCTCCAAATATTTCCAGACAATTCCAAGTCTTGTTTATTTAATTATATGCTAGTTACTAGTTTGGACTCTTAGCAATTATGGTCCTTCTAGTTCTATACTTCTCATTTAGCCACACCTTAAGTTATAATTAATCCCTAACATATTTACATGACATAATATTTACATTAATGATACCTTGTCGAGGTACGGGTGTAACACATTTTGTACCAATTGCCCACTTTCCTTTAGGCAAATCTACTAGAACCCAAACCTTTTGAAGCTTAAACTATAAGAGCTCCTCTTGCATTGCTTCTACCCAGGATGGGTCACTTAGAGCTTTGGCAATTTTCTTGGGTTCTTCCTGATATAAGAAACAAGCAAATAAACAAGTATGAAGGTCTTCATGTGTTTTCCCTTCACACACAACAGTAAGGAAACCTTGTTCATCTGTCAGTTGTGTCATTGTCATTCTTCTTGTCTTTACACCAGACTGTACATCACCAATCACAAGATCAAGTGAATGATCATTGTGAATTCTTGTATTTGGAGTTGTAGGAGCTTGATAGGTGTTAGGCATTGTTAGGTCCTATAATTAATATAACACAAGATACCTAATACGTATAACAAGAGAGAACAAGAGAAATAGATGAAGAGAAAGGTTGATATTATTTCACTCTAAAGAGTAGCAAAACTTCGGTACAATAGTGAATAAAACCAACCAGTAAAATGACTACATGAGCTTGGTATTTATAGGCAAATGTTTAGGGCAACATTGCCTAATACCTTCTAGAAACTAAATGCTATACCACACGGCCCATGGGCTTCTAATGGAGGCGTGTGGTTTGTTACTAACATAAAGCCCATAGTCAAGCAACCTTTTACAACAAAATGACCAAGACTTGAATAAATACTAAACGTGTTCCCAACAGGAATGTTGTTCAGATTAGTAGCTGTTGGGCTAGCAGTATTATCATTTGGCTCAGCAGTACTAATATCTGTCCCAGCAGTACTAACATGCTCAACATTATTAATATCTTTATTACTGCTTTCAGGCCTCTCTTGATCATCAATTCCACTTTCTTTATTGACACCTGCATCATCCTCCTTTTTAGAATCACAAGAAGGTTGTGGTTCATCATTGCTATCATTCTTTGAAGCTGTATCAAACATTGAACCATCCTTCCACAGTGGCATACGCGTGTAGTCTTGACAAGATCCTGTCTCCATGTTAGATTGACCTGCATCAAAACTATCTTCTGTACCTGCAAAATCATTCGAGTTTGTACCTGCAACAACTTGTACATAATTCATTGATTCTATTAGCACATCAATATCAAACATCCACTTAGACCCTTCTCCTGCAACACTAGGCATATTCTCCAAGAATTCTACATGCAATTTTTCTTCTAATTTACTGGTTCTAATGTTGTATACCCTAAAAGCCTTGCTATTCATAGAGTACCAAAAAACAATCTGTAGAAAACTAGAAGAGGAGGTTGAATAGTTTTACTGATTAAAATCTATTATTAAAACTTATAGATCGACTTATGTCAATCTAGTTTTGACGTGCTGGATATTGATAGATTAAAGCATATAAATCTAAGCTACGTGATAGAGATAGAGAGACACAACCATAAAATAAGTATTTATAGTGGTTCGGCTACAATGACACCTTCCTTGCCCTACTCTTCTCCCCGAGTTGCCTACTTGAGAGTTCGTAATCACTGCACAACATAAACTCCTTTCACATGGCGGAGAAGCCTTCAAAACGTCGCTTACACTTTATCCGGTAGAAAGCTAGATAGCGGGTCTTTCACACAAGGTAGACCAAACCTTCGTCGCCTACACTTTATCCGGTACAAGGCTAGATACCGGGTCCTTAGCACGGCGGACCAAACCAACACATCTAGTACAACTCGACTAAAGGATCCAACGTCCTTTTACACCTATCGACTCAACACATCTACAACACCCTTTGTGAAGAAAGAAAGAACGAGATTCACTTCTGTGATCTTGGAAGAGAAGAATCCATGCAACTCATAACACGAGCTTGCACGTCTTCGAGAGGTTGTGTTCTCGCCTTTAGGAAGGAACCTAGAGAAACACAAAGAGAAACTACGTAGAAAGATCCATGGATCTGAGGTTAGAGAGTTTAGAACATAGAGAGAAGTAATGTCTAAAAGGGATGAGAGATAAGAGAGAAGTGGCTCACTATTTATAGGCAAAACTGCCTACTGTTCACACGGTTCCACCGGATCCCTTCCTAGAGGGATCCGACTAGTGTAAACCTATGGATCCGAGTAACGGGGTAAACCAGTCCGGATTTTGGGTTACAAACCGGCTTATGGGTTATGGGTTATGATCCATGGATAGATGATGTCATGCCTGATGTCAAAGACATCTTGGGTCATGGGTTATGGACTTTGGGTAATGGGTCATGGGTTTTACCCATTATGGATGTCATGCACGATGTCATGCAATAGGTCAAGCTCCATGGTTTATGGTTTATGGACTTGGTTTTGGGCCATGGATAGTCCAAGTGTTTACTAGCTTTTTCTTAACATGTATTTTATAAAATGTATGTAACAAATGTTACTTAAGTGTTTTTATAAAATAGTTTTGGTTTCATGTAAACTTGTTAACTAGATATGTTTAAGGTTTACTTGTTTAATGAAATGAGTTAGTAAACTATTGGCTCAAAGCATTCTGTTTTTTATTTATCTCGTTAAAATGATTTTACGTTTGTTATCGACAAAACATTGAAAGATCGTAAAATATAAATAAACGTTTTGAGGGTTTATTTGTAATAACAATCTCCCCCTTTTTGTTGATGACAAAACATAAAATTATTTTAAGTACAAAATTAAATTCGTAAATTTTTGAATTGTAGTTTTTAATCTTTCTCCCCTTTTTTGTCGAAACAAAAAGAGCGTCGAAAGAAAACTAACCCGAATGCGAGTTTTAAGAAAAGTAAGTGAAAGAAGAGGTGTAGAATAGAGAAAAGAGAGTAAGAAGCTCTTAGTTGCTCCCCCTCTACGGTTGCTCCCTCTTAATAAGGGCGTCAAGTAATTAGGGAGACTAAGATGTGCTCATTTCAAGTTTTTGCAATGGTTTTGCTTGGACGAGAGCTCCCCCTTAATGAGGGCGTCAAGTACTCCATGTGTATTTTTGAAAATCTATAAAACAAATGTTAGAATACAAGTGTATTGTGTCCCTTTGCAGAAAATAGAGTTGCATAAAATTTTGGTTAGTGTTCTGTTTGCCCGGATCCACCGGTTCTTTTGAGAAAGGGATCCGGCTAGTACAAAATGATGGATCCGGCTTACCTGCAATTTGTTAGTAGCAGTACATAATAGAGAAGGTATGAAGACAAGTAATAATCACACCAATCATGTTCACATAAGCACATAGTCATGAAGATTCATTTAATAAAACAAGAGAAATGTTACACACATTGGTCAAATCTCTAAAAACTAAGAAAATGATCTTAACATGAAGAGTTCCTATTCGACTAAAGTCAGGCCTAAAGCTAGAATAGTGAGACCACTTGTGCTTGCACTTCAAGGTTTATCGGGTAGGTTTGGTTTGGTGACATCATCAAGACATTCAAGAAGATGGTTTGTTTGTTGAGGATCTAAGGTAGAAGGTTGGTAAGGTATGTTTGAGGTGGTTGATCCTAGTTGAGGAGGTTATGGATGAACCATGGGTGTTGGTAAAAAAAACATGTGTGGGTGGAAGTGTGTCATTGTTTGGTTGAGGTGATTGAGGTGTTTGTGATGGTTGACATCTTCTCATTACCCAAAATGGGCCATTTGAGGATGGAGAGAAAGAAGGTAAGTTTCCTATGGGTGGTGGTATGTTTATGTCCACATCTAGGTAATGGGATGGTGGTTGAGTTGACATTCTCTCAATGGATGAGAATGTTGGAAATGGTGGTGGATTAGAAGGTCTTGGAGGTAAGTCCTCTAATGAGTTGAAGTAGAGGTGAGTTGATGAATGAGGTGTGGTAAAAGAGAGATGTCTTGGATCAAGAGGTGAAGGTTTTGTTGGTTGAGTGGAAATAGGAGTGTTTGGTAATGTAGGTTCAATGGGAGATGTAGGTTCAAGAGGAGTTGATTGTGGTGGTGTTGTTTTAGTAGAAGCAAGTTGTGGTGGTGATGTTTCAAGAGATGGAAGTTGTGGTGAGGTTGGTTTATTGGAAGCTAGTTTTGTTGGAGTTGGTTCATTAGATGGAGGAGTTTGGATGTAGTTTGGGAGAGTTGTTCTAGTAGAGGGTGCTTTGATGGGTGAGGTTTCGGTTGAGGATATTTCATACACTATCTGTACGGTTTTTCTTGGAGGGCTCCTAGTGGATGGTCTTGCACTTGGTGCTTTAGTCATGTTTTTTGGTAGGTTTAGAGTGTGAGTTTGTAGTAGAAGGTGGTTTGTTTTGGTGTGGTTAGGAAGCACAAACACAAGTGGTTTAAATAGTGAAGGATAAAGTATGGTAATTAAAACCTAAACCACTAAAATCCTTTGAATTGTAATGATATGCATGCACCAAGGTCAACTACAGTGATACAATCTTCTAGGAGATATATTAAAGGCAATGTGGAGTGTTTGAATGGATAAAGTTGAGTATTGGAAGGCTATAGGTGATAAAATATGTTTCTGTTTGCCCGGTTCCAGCGGATCCTTCCCAAAAGGGATCCGGCTAGCTTTAGCTGAGGGAACCGGCAAACAGATAAGATAAATGTGAGAAATGATGGTCATCTAGCTATAGCAGCCTATGTTTCCAGGTGTAATGAGTGTAAGATAGAGTTCTAGTGAAGGCAACTCTGAGTGTTATAAGATTAAAGAGGTCTAAGATAGGTTATTAAGTGAATATGGGTTAAGATAATCATACCACAAAGTATTAAATGTCTGTAAGATTCAGGGAAAGGTGATATGAAAAATTAAGAAATTTGTTAAAAATCATAAGAATTAAAAGATTGGTTTTAGAGCATTTTGGGGTTGAGATGGTGAAAATAAATTTGTTAAAAATTTATTTAAAATACAGATAAGTATAAAATGATCAGAGGGAGGTGATGCAAAAAGTGGTACTGAGAAATAGTGGCTATTTTGGAAATGATAAATCAAAAACATCTCGAAAGTGACTTAAGTTTTTCCTAAAATATCAACAAGGCTACTAACCTCAAAGTTATCTCAAATGTGACTAAAAGGAGATGAATAACTAGTGTACTAAGGTCAGAATGGTTGAGTGTGATGAAAAGTGATATAAAATTCATTTCTGTTTGGCCGGTTCCTCCGGATCCTTTCTATAAGGGATCCGGCTTGTTACAACTAAAGGAACCGGCTTCTGGAACAAGTAAGTTCACAGTGGGCTAGTTAGAATTTTGCTCACATGTCGACTAAGAAATCTAACACTTCAGGCAACACTCATATATAGATATAAGTCTGATATAACAAGTAGAGCATGTAAGAACCACATATAGTCAATAGAGAAAGAGGGACCAAGCTTACTTTTATTCATGAAATTTTAAAAATAGGTACAACAAGTATGTTTAAAGACTAATCATACTTAGTTAAAGGTTTATTCCTATCTTTTTATCTAATTTCCGTTATTTTGCTCATTTTCTTCATTTGTTGGAACATCAAACGGTGCATAGTTGGAAGCAGATTCGGGAATAAAGAAAGATGATATATAGGCCTTGTCTAAAGGCATCATCACTTATTGACGAGAGAATATTGTGGCCCTTGAAATTGTGGATGAAAGTTCAAGAAGTGATTATAGAGGCGAGTTAGGAACATCCCATAAGGTATAAGTTTGTTCTTATTCCCATTGAGATGTACAATTCTCTTAGTGAAAAAGTAAGCGAGATTGTACGGTTGTTGAGTTAGAAGACAGTAGATCATACGAGCACAACAAGCTGGAAGTTGCTCACGATTTCCCTTAAGACTCCAAACATTTTCTCGTAAGATAACCGCCATAGTTTTTAGCTCATGACGAATCTCAAGTGTGTCGATTATGTTTGGATGAAGAAAATCGAAACGATAGGGAGTACGAATAAGATGAGTTAGTTCTTGTGGAGAAGGTATGTATGAACAGTATGGCTTGTTTTCTTCACGGTAGTTGAATAAGGATTCAAGAGACCAATCTTCAGTGTAGGCACATTGCCCATATCCTGGGATTCGAAGGATGTTAGCAAATTGCTGAAGAGTTAGAACAACCTTATGGTTTTTGATCGAAAACCAGAGTGAGAGAGAACGATCCTCGTTACGAATGAGTTCGATTTAACGGAAGAATTCTAACACAAACTGTGGACAAATTGGTTCGTTAATGGTGAGGAGATAATCAAAGCCTATAGTGTGGAAACACGTGTTGATGTCTCTGTCGAAGATTAGATAAGGGTCAACAACACGACCCTCATGAAAGAAGCGGGTTTCAAGATTATTGAACCCACGAACGTGGTTTTCTGGAGTGTCTGGTTCATGAGAGATATTGGGAATGTAGATACTGGTGTCTCGATAGTCGAAGTCATATTCGTGAGACATATTGAAACCTATGCAAGTGGTTTTTAAGAGGATTAATTATATAAAAATAATATCCATAACTTTGAATAATTTAGTAAAATTTTAAGAATGCTTCCATTAAGAGTTGAAATAACCACGAAGATTAAACTTATTTGATTGGCTTTTGTATTAACAATGTGATGTTGTGAGTATTCTATATGTGAGAAAATCCTTTGAATATATGAGATGTTTGAGGAGGATCTTAAGTTTGTGCAAAGTGCATATATAGATATAGAATCCCATTTAGTTTGAGTGTTTGCTAGATAAATCTTTTATGAAAAATTACTCTTGTATATTTTGATAAGGAGCTAAAGTAGTTATTTAAGAGGATGGTTTTAGGATTCTAAGTTTAGGGAAGATGAGATCCTAACTTGAAAGAGTGTGTTTGTTTGGAAAGGAGACAAATAACGTGAGATGATAGATAAATGTCTAATAAGCCGGTTCTTCCGGATCCATTCTAAAATGGATCCAGCCCATTATAATAAAGGGATCCGGGGAAGACTGTAGGTAGATGTTGATATAAGTTGTCGTGAGATCATTTGGGATGAGTATGACTATCACAAGTTCGTTTGTTGTGAGAGATTTTTCTTGTGATGACTTAACCTTTGAAGAAATGTATATAAAAAGTTTTGACTAGCAATGAGTTGACGGAAAGGAATGTTATCCCTGACTATTTAGAAAAGACATGAGAGTTTGTGAAGAGAGGTCTTAAAGAATGTGGTTAGGTGTATGACACATGATCCATGAAGGTATGATACTTAGGTTGTAAAACCCTGAATTTTGAATTCCTAATTTTACGTGTAATTTTGAATTTTCCCTAAGTTATGATTATAATTAATTAGACAACCTAAACTATATATTATGAAAATAAATACAATTAATAAAATATAAACTATGATACATACATAATAATATATTTGTCACACAATAAAGGTTTCCTAAATTACCTAAGTCCATCACACGTTTCCTTTGGGTACATAACATACGATTTACATCAATTATGAGATTTCAATTCCACAAATTTCGGCTATAATATTACACACATAACCGACCCATTAAAAGCCAATCAATACCAATTAAAACTTACCATACTTGTCACCCCGCTCTCCCTAAACTTTTAGGCATTACACGTCTCTTTTCCTCCCTCATTCGTACGACACACAAAGAAACCATAAACAAAAAAATCAAATCGTTTCTTCCATTCCAAGACCAAGAAGCCAAGTAGCAGCCCTCAAATCATCTCTCTCCATTCCAAGCCAAAGAATTAGAAGCCTTCCAGCCCTATTGGTGATCGTGGGAGTGGTGGTTCCAGCTTTGCTAATCGTTTGTCCATGTCTTGGCTTCTTTACCAGCCCAAAGGTACCACATATCATTCACCTATGTCATTATTTTGATCACCATGGAACGTATGCATATGAAACCTAAAAATATGTTTATTCTACTCGTATTAGTCTTTCTGGTTTGTTGTTGTTTCGTTAACACATGTGAACGTATGTATATATAAGATAATTCTCCATGAAATCATGATAAAACCTTGCTAAAATGTATATCGACCCATGGTTTATTTTCTGTTTTACCTAAACTATCCAAGCCCTAAACCATGGTCATTAAAATCAGTAATGAAACATTAATTACATATTAATTATAAGCTATTAAACTTGTGAATCCCTAGATGATTAATTAAGGGTCAGATTAGGGATTATAAGGGTTAGGGTTTGTTATGATTTTATGTGAGGATTGCTGTCCAGAATTTGGGTCGAGTTGCAAGGGGTAAATCTTAATGATACCAACGTGTTTTTACAGGATTCTTGAGTCTAAATTAATTTCAAGTTATCTATTTTCTGGATATGTAATTTTCTTGATCATTGGAGGTCGGGAAAGTGACTTTCTGATTTTTAGAACATTGGTTGTCAATCCTGAGTTTAGGAGTCTTAAAATTCAGCTGGTATTTTTGAATTTTAGTTTCCAAACCGTGAGGGGTTAAGATCTATAATTCGACAAGGGAAATATCTAGGATATATGTGGATTCCTGGAATTTTCGTAGATTTTTCTGAAGTGTCAAAATGGGATTGTTAAGGGAAAAATTTATGGGTGTCTGTGCAATTATTTTTCTGGGTAGGTCTGGAAAGATGAATTTTTAAAGGGTATTTACACTTATTAATAAAATCTGAAAAAATTTGAGTAATTACTTAACTCATTTGGTAACCTCTACAAAAATTAGGAGAGTATCTGGAGTTCATTTGTTATGTCTTAAAATTCATAAGAAACTGACCTAGATTTGTAAAATAAACCGAAAAAAAGTTACGAGTATAACTATAAGTATAAATCATTAAATCCATTTGTAACTTATGAAATAAACATATAATTATTAAATGATCCCTAATTCGTGTAGATCATTTGAAGAGGCACGACGTTGTTTCCTTGTGTTCATTCATTTGTTTGCTTTGCTTTCATTCGCGTTAAGGTACAGATATTCCGCCCTTTCTCAGTAAGGGTATCTCATGACATGATTCCTTGATGTTTAATATTCTGATTATGATCCATTTGATATTCGTTTGGTTGTTTTGTGTGATATGATTTGTTCGTTATCTCCTGTTACTTCAGTATTCGAATCCTTTGATATTTTGCAATCCATTAGATATTATGACTTGTATGAAAAACCTTTTTGAATATGTATCTTAATGATGGTTTTGAGAAATACTATTTTAAAATGATTTCTATGAATACGAGGTAACACCACTTTTTATATGAAGGTTTAATGACTCTTATGAAAACAAATTTTAAAAGAATACGTTTATGAAAACAACATTTAAATGATTTTCATAATTACATAATCTGTTTGTACTATATCCTTAAGGATTTCTCATGACTCATTGTTTCCTGATATTTGTTATGCTTTGATCCGTATCTGTTTAGTTATTCGTTTGATTATTCGTTTCATGCTATATTCTATTCATATAGCTATTATCTGAGTTGGATAATTTATAATTATCCCTTATCATTAGATTGCATGTACTATGCCTATTATGTTGCCCATATTCGTAGTCAGTCATGGGGAGTCCATGGCCGTGCCATTGATGCACCAATGGTATTGACACTATTCTATATAGCAACCATGGCTGCCATACTTATTATTATTATATTAACGTACGTATGCATAGTCTCGAACTTGTATATGTATATCTGTTTTGCAGGGAGCGTATGGATGCATCCTAGGTACTTTGTTCAGTTCAGTTATTTAGTGAATGGATTGTGTGTGTGCCATACACCCCATTTCACTTCTGGTACATTGTGAGCTAGCTACTCCATGTACAATTTGCTATGATTATGATTATGATTATGTTTATCTGTTTTGGGTCTATTCATGTATCATGTCTAGACATATCTGTTTAGGGCTCGTGGGCATCCCTTTGTTATTTCTGATTCCTTATTCATTCATTTATTTTCTCATGACTTATGGTATATTGTTCAGTAGGTTTCCTTAGTTTCGTTTCGTTCATTCGTTTGCTTATTACCTTTCATTATATATATCTGTTCACTAGGCTTTTTAAGCTCAGCCACATTTTCTTTTCCTGCGGCAGGTTTTAAGAGGGAAGCTGGGTTTTGAGTGAAGAGTGCTTAGGAGCTCTTAGTGGACTGCACTGTTGATAGCTCCCCATGGATTAGAGTTGGACTTAGAGTTTTCATTTTGACTTAGTTTGTATCCTAGCTTTGGAAGTTGTTATGTTCAGATTGATTTCATTATTATTATCCCTTAGAATACTTTTATAACCATTGTATTATTAAAGTCTTCCGCTTGCATATGTTTTGTTTGACGCCATAAATGTGACATTTGGCCCGTTCTCGGATGGGGGTGTTACATAGGTGGTGCAAACCAAACTTTATGATCAACCGAGATGTCCCAAAAAAAATTATGTATATGTTAACACACTTTTTCGAAGAGAAAAAGAAACATGTATGACACCATCTTTTAGCCATAAACAATTAGCTCATTTTAAGAGAACTGATTTTAACTAAGAGAACATACCTTTGGTATAATCTACTTATATGGTTTTTAGAAACCGTAGATGTGAAGTACTTCAGAAGTCTCTTAAAAGCTACATTTACCCTTGTTAGCTAAGGAGTCAGGCGACACCTATGGATTTGTTAGAAACAAGATGAAATATCAATATCTGAGAAATAAAAGCTTTGATCTTTTTGTAAAATGAGTTAATTTTTACAAAAGTTTTTCCTTCATTGTAGTTTTCAAAACATACACGGATCGTATCAAGTTTTTAAAGTACAATATACTCTAAGAAACTTGGTAACGAAGCTCTGATGCCAATTGTAGAAAACTAGAGGGGGGGGGGGTTAAATACTTTTACCAATTAAAATCACTTATTAAAACTTATACATCGACTTATGTCAATCCAATTTTGACGTGTTGGATATTGATAGATTAAAGCATATAAATCTAAGCTACGAGATAGAGATAGAGAGACACAACCACAACACAAGTATATAAAGTGGTTCGGCTACAAGGACACCTTCCTTGCCCTACTCCACTCCCCGAGTCGCCTACTCGAGAGTTCGTAATCACTGCACAACACAACCTCCTTTCACATGGCGGAGAAGCCTTCACAACGTCGCTTACACTTTATCCGGTAGAAAGCTAGATACCGGGTCTTTCACACAAGGTAGACCAAACCTTTGTCGTCTACACTTTATCCGGTAGAAGGCTAGATACCGGGTCCTTAGCACGGCGTACCAAACCAACACATCTAGTACAACTCGACTAAAGGATCCAACGTCCTTTTACACCTATCGACTCAACACATCTACAACACCTTTTGTGAAGAAAGAAAGAACAAGATTCACTTCTTTGATCTTGGAAGAGAAGAATCCAAGCAACTCATAACATGAGCTTGCACGTCTTTGAGAGGTTGTGTTCTCACCTTTAGGAAGGAACCTAGAGAAACAGAAAGGGAAACTACATAGAAAGATCCTTGGATCTGAGGTTAGAGAGTTTAGAACATAGAAAGAAGTAATGTCTAAAAGGGATGAGAGATAAGAGAGAAGTGGCTCAATATTTATAGGCTAAACTGCCTACTGTTCACACGGTTCCACCGGATCCCTTCCTAGAGGGATCCGGGTAACTGTGTAAAATAGTCCGAATTTTGGGTTACAAACCAGGTTATGGGTTATGTGTTATGATCCATGGATAGATGATGTCATGCCTGATGTCAAAGACATCTTGGGTCATGGGTTATGGACTTTGGGTTATGGGTTATGGACTTTGGGTAATGGGCCATGGGTTTTACCCATTACGGATGTCATGCATGATGTCATGCAATGGGTCATAGGTTATGGGTCAAGCTCCATGGTTTATGGTTTATGGACTTAGTTTTAGGCCATGGATATTCAAGTGTTTAATAGCTTTTTCTTAACATGTATTTTATAAAATGTAAGTAACAAATGTTACTTAAGTGTTTTTATAAAATAGTTTTGGTTTCATGTAAACTTGTTAACTAGATATGTTTAAGGTTTACTTGTTTAATGAAATGAGTTAGTAAACTATTGGCTCAAAGCATTACATATTTTATCTATCTCGTTAAAATGATTTTACGTTTGTTATCGACAAAACACTGAAAGATCGTAAAATATAAATAAACGTTTTGAGGGTTTATTTGTATTAACAGAATCCATCATCAGACTTTCCATCAAACTTGCCCAAATGATCTAAGGTATTCAGAATTGTAACATGACATCCAAATGGTCTCATGAAGCTTAGAGCTGGTTTTCTACCTCTAAAGAGTTCATAAGGTGTCTTGTTGTGAGGTTTGACTACTAATACTCTGTTCTGCACATAGCAAGCAGTATTAACTGCTTCAGCCCAAAATGTAGTAGGTGACTTAGAGTCTGCTAACATAGTTCTAGCTGCCTCAATCAGTGTCATATTCCTCCTTTCAGCAACACCATTCTGCTGAGGAGTTCAAGCTACACTAAATTCCCTCTTAATACCTTTTAGATCACAAAACTCAATCATAACTCTATTCTTAAATTATGTTCAATTATCACATCTGATTACCTTTACTTTCTTATCAACTACGTTTTCTAACTCAGTAATAAAACTCTTAAGAATGCAACTGGTCTCATTCTTAGTTGCTAAAAAGAAAACCCTAGTAAGCCTGCTATAATCATCAGAGACAACAAGACAGTATTTCTTATTCATTAAACTACTCATAGAAGTAGGACCAAACAAGTCCATATGCAACATGAATAATGGCTGAGTAATAGAGTTTTGAGTCTTGGATTTACAAGAAGCTTTGTGTTGCATTCCCTTAAGACAAGCCAGACAAGTTTAGTCATTTTCAAAACGTTTTAAAGGTAAACCTCTTACAAGATTATCCTTAACAAGTTTATTAATGTTTTTAAAATTAACATGACCAAGCCTCCTATGCCATAGCATTGATTCATCCAATGTGGCCTTTGCAACAAGACAAGTTAAACTCTCTTTAGGAACAATGTTCTTCATATCAACACTGTAAATGTTGTTCTTTCCAGGAACTTTAAGTAAGACATGACTCTCTTCAGTCAACTAAAAGTCAGGAGACAGAACAAAACATTCAGTTTCAGTAAAAAGAACATTGTTCTTTTTGTCACACATCTGTTAGACACTAAACAGATTAAACTTTAACTCTTGAACAAAGTACACATCTTCAAAATCAAGATTACCAGTCCTGATTGTACCTTTACCAGTAATTCTTCCTCCCCTGGCTCTTCCCCTAAAGGCAACATATCCTCCATTAAATGCATTGAAATCTGTGAGATAGGACATATTTCTTGTCATGTGCCTGGAGCATCCACTGTAAAAATATCCCGGATCTTCTTCTTCCTTTTGTGGATGTTCCTGCACATAAAATAAAGGAAATTAGTTTCCTTTGGGGACCCAAGCCATTACTGACTTGGATCTGCCTCGTGCATCAATATAGTTATTTTTCTTCATAATAATTGATGCACTATTGGGTTTGGTAGGTCTCCAAGCCCAACATGCTAAGGCCTTAACAGCATTGCCCCCATTTGCCCTAACAGCATTTACTAGCCTAGCAGTATAAACTTTTTGGCCAAATTTCCTGGTAGTTAATGCTGTTTTATTTTGAAAAGGCCTTTTAACAGTTTCTTGTGCTAGTTTAGAATAACATGACATTGGTCTAGCACTATAAACTGTTGATTTGGGGTGAGCAGTATTAACAGGTCTAGCAGTATTAAGTGGTTTAAGGCCAGACTTCATTAAAACAGCTCTTGGAGCCATGTTTCTGTGAACAATAGGGTGAGTTTGTTTAGGTAAATAATTGTGATTCACCCTTTTGTAAGTGTTCCCATATGCCCTTGTATTCCCAGATACCATGCTTTCCCTTTAATGGTAATTGCAATAAGGCTTTAATGTACATTACAAATTCACTTCCTAGTTGTTGGGACTTCTGATTATTCTAACTTCTCTGATTTCTCCTTGGAATATGTGACCTGTACATCTCTGCATACTTAACTGTTTTCCTAGCAGGTTTCTCTTGTTGTTTAGGTTTAACAGATTCTACCTTAGCAACAGCAGGAAAGACAGTTTTCTTCTCTACCTTATCACCTGACACCAATTTCTCAACTAATGAGGTATCAAATGATTCACTAACATCTTTAAAACTCTCTTCACTATCACTTTTACATTCAGTCTCAGGCTTTTTGAGATCCTCTACACTAGTATTTGACAAATCAAGTTTTGGGGTTGGAAATAACCCAGTATGAGGAGGTGCAACAGCCTTATATCCTATATCTGTCTTAAATTTATCAGTAAGCTGACACTTAACAATCCTATCTATACTTTTAGATGACCTTGCATATCTCTCTATATTTACTTCAATACTGTCTTTTTCCAGCTTAATCTTTTCTAATTCACTTTTAAGCTCATTAATTTATAAATCTTTAAATGACATATCTCTTCTCAAAACAGCAATGTCCTCAGTAAATAGAGTTTCATTCTTTTTGTAGAATACAAGTTGTTCTTCTACAACAGCTAACCCTCTCTTATAATTTGTCAAATTAAATTCAGATTGGTTAAGCTCTATTCTTAAGTCATCATAATGCTTTTTAAGAGTTTCATAGCTTTTTAAAGCTACACAAGATTTTGAACAAGCATTGTTTGTATATACCTCATAGGAGCTTCCTCTTCTTCCATAAAGATCCAGTCAAATCCAAGCTCATCAATGGCCACCAAAGCTTTTGAAGAAGTCTCTTCCTCACTTACAACCTTCCTGGTGCTTTCTTGATTCCTAAAACCTTTGTTGTCTTGATTTCTGCTCCTGCTGTCCTAGTTCCTAGGCCCTCTGCACTCTCTTGCAAAGTGTTCCAACTTATGATAGTTGTAACACTATACCTTTGACTTGTCATACCCAGTAGTATCACTTCCATTGATAGTGATCTTCTTTCCAGTCTTTTGGAAAAACCTCATGGCGCTAACGCTCAGCAAGGCTAACAGCCACTTCAAATCCATCTCCTCCAAATCATCTTCATGGATTTGTATAAGGTCTTCATGAACAAGCTGAGACCCATTAGCTTGACTGGCAAAAAATGCATAGACAATATCATCACTTAAACTAGCAGTACTAGTTTGTGAACTATCAGTACTAACTTTAAGGTTAGCAGTACTAACTCTATAGGCATTATTAACCTCCTCAGTACTACTTGCGCTTGGAGATGACACAAAAGCCATATTCTAAGAGTTTGAGCTTGAGCTTGCAGGCCTTTTCACCTCTTGTTCTACAATCTTGAAGTTGTTGTAGAGATCATCAAAGCTCATAGTGTCTAGATCAGGATTGTTTCTCCAGACCACAACATGAGTATTCCACTCAGCAGGCAGACTTCTCAAGAACTTTAAATTGAGATCTTCTTGTGAAATCTCTACACCCAAGACAGCCAGTTGGCTAACAATCTTTTGAAGCCTGTTGAAGATAGAATCAAGAGATTCAGTGCGTGGAGCATTAAAATTCTCATACATCTGCTTCAGAAGAGTCTTCTGAGTCTTCTTAGTTGCTTCATTACCACCAAACCTTGTTGTTATAGACTTAAACAATATCTTAGCATCCTTGTGCTAGCTAAAAGTCTAAAGTTGTTCATTGGGGAGAGCATCAGCAACATACTTCTAGCCTTTACATCATTCTTCTTCTGAAGCTTTTCTTCTGTAGTAACAGGACCTGATACAGTTTGAGTTGCAGCACCACCTTCACTTGTACCAGCTTTGATTGTAGGCTTGAATGAGTTACCATTCTCTATGATATCCCATAGAGCATAGTCCTGCACTTGAAAGTATTGCTCAATTCTAAGCCTCCATATCTCATAGTCACCCTGCTTGAGAATAGGCAGTTTAGCAGTGATAGTGGTTTGAGTTGTTTCAAGATCCATTGCTTCAAAAAAAGTAGAGAGTTCTTCTGGTATGTTTCTTCTAGATCAAAGTTTCAGAACCTAAGCTTTGATACCACTTGTTGATCCGAAACACAGATCGATTGAGCTTGTATTAGAAACTTTGAAGAATGTCAAAGAGTATGCAGAATCTACTCTTGAACACTTAGAAGAATATCAATGTAATAGTAAACGATGAAACAGTAAACTGTATTGAACACAATATCACCAAAATGCTTCAATATTATTAGCTCAATAATATGAGTACTCTATGTAGTACTAGGGTTTACAACCTTGAAGCTATCAAAACATACGTATCAAACATCAAAACCTAGGACCTCTTTTTATAGACTAAGGAGTCCTTTATAAGATAACTACAAATCTTCTAGAATATACAGATAAGTCTAAACATATAGAATATACACAAAATATCTTCTAAACTTAACACATTACACGTCTTTATCGCATAGCAGTATCAATCTTCAGCAGTACAAAGTTGGTCTGGCAGTACTAACTTTTACTCTAGCAGTACAAACTTGATTAATACTGTTGGTTGTAATCTTCAGCAGTTTCATCTTTGGCTTGACAGTACTAACTTAAGACTTGTTATTCCCAACACATGTGATTTTTCCAGACGTAACTGGAAAAAAAATCAAAAAAAAAAAAAAAAAAAAAAAAAAAAAAAAAAAAAAAAAAATCGTCGAAAGTATATCGAAGTGCCCGTCTATAGAAAGATGATTTAGTTCTCGTCGTGATGGTATGATTCATTTTGCGTAATGATTAACGATTTGCGAGACATTTAACTTTTAAAAAAATGGTGAGATTTTTTTTTTCTTTTTTTTTTTTTTTTTGATAAAAAAATGGATGACCATGATTGGTCCATTGGATCTTTAGCAAATATTGGATCTACATTGAACTTCACTCTTTAACCCAATTACATTATCTAACCTTAACTGCAAAAAAAAAACTAAACATATTAGATATTCAAACGATTATAACAAAAAAGTACCATATATCTTTTTAGCAGAGTTTTACAAATGGGTATCATCAATTGGCATACATTGATCTCTTACATTCCACAATCTAAAATCTATATTGCAAATTTGTGACGTGCAATTATAGTTTGTGATAAATCTTGTAAAGAAAGTTTTGGATGAACAAAAAAAAGACAGTGCAAGTGCTATAAATACATATGGGGGAAGGAATATAGATGTGACATGTGGACAGAAGCCCGAATAATTAATTTGAGTAATACTCGTAATATATGAAATGACCATTATGCCCTTAGAGTAAAAGGGCACGTTTGGTGGATAACGGATATTGACTGACGGAACACAGTCAAAAGGATCTTGGGTGATGAAAAAGGTGAACAGTATAGACCTTGGGTGTATTTAATTTTTTAAAAGGACTCAGCGTATATTTTGGATACAAGTTCATAGACGAACGGTGTATTTTACTCTAAAAACTATCCAAACAACAACGATATACTCTTTCGTCTCAAATTAAATGCCCACCTTTTTATTTTGGGATGTCCCAAAATAAATGTTTGTTTTGTGTTTTAATCAATCAAAAGTGATTTCAACGGATAAAGATGATATTTGATTGATAAATAGTATAGTTAGTAGAGTTTTCTAAATCTTTGTGCAATATAAAAGTAAACATTTATTTTGAGCAAAAAAGGTCAAATGCATACTATTATTTTAGTGCATACCAATGGACAAATCATACATTAAAAAACATTAACTTCCACCTTTTCTACCCCCATCTTTTTTAATTAAAACTCACTTTCACACATCTTTTTTTAAAAATTACATATCTCAAAAAAACGTAAACTTTTAATCTTTAAAAACTCATGTACATTCTTCCAACCGTTGACATAGGCATAAACAAAACTACAATGGGTTTAGGGTTTGGGTATATATCACTTGTGATAATATACCTAGTGGTTAAGGGTTTAGAGTTTTTGGTATATGGTTTATTGGTTAGAAGTTTAGGATTTTTGGTACAGGGTTTAGTGGTTAGGGGTTTAGGGTTTTTGTATAAGGTTTAGTAGTTAGGGATTAAGGAGTAGGTATGTATCATTTGTGATATTCCATCATCATCTCCACCATTGATTATATCGCTTTTCATTTTTTATATTATACCTATTGGTTAAAGGTTTAGGGGTTTAGGGTTTAGGTATGTATATTACACTAGCTTAGTGGTTAGGGATTTAGGGTTTTGGTATAAGGTTTAGTGGTATAACAATAATCTGTAAGTTCGAACGCTAAATATGTTTTCATAAAATAGCATAAGTATTAGTATAGAACTCCAAAAGATTCACTCTTTTTTGCATTAAAATACACATTTTAAGCTTTCCAACCATATATCCCACAAAATATTTGAACCTCTAAATCAATAAGGTTAATTCATTGAGTTGATTAAATTAGAAAAAATAAGTAGATATTTAAACTCGTTTGATATATCACTTGTGATATAACACTAATATGTAAGTTCAAACACTTGTTGTCGTAAAATAGGCATAAGTATTTGTATACAACTCCAAAAGATTCACCATATTTTGCATCTATGCCAATATATTATGTCTTCGAATATAAAGTATAGTGTTATATGTCAAGCGTGTTCTAATATAATAAAAAAATCACATATTTTTTTCTCTCAATTTCTATGAATAAACTGTAATGATTTAAAAGTTCAGAAATTATATGGGATATATGGTGGGAAAATTAATAATTTGAATTTTTAAATGCAAAAAATAGTGAATCATTTGAAGTTCTACACAAATACTTATGTTAATTTTAAAACAACATGTTTGGTGTTCGAAATTACAGATTAGTGTTATATCACAAGTGATCTAAGAAAATGTCACACCGAGAAAAAATGAAAAATACCAAAAAAAAAAAAAAAGAAAAAAAAAGTTTGTCAAAAGTATATGAAAGTGCCCCTCTATTGAAAGATAATTAAATGCTCGTCACGATAATGTAATTTTTATAGGTTAACGTTTTACGGTTTTTAAGATATGTAATATTTTAAAATGAGAGATGAAAGTCGGTTTGTCAAGATTTACACATTAAGTCCTTCAATGTTTTTTTTTTCCTTAAATATTGTCTTTTAGATCTAATTATTTGCATGGTTCAGATTTGTCTCTCAATATGTAGTAAATTATGAGTATGTAAAATAACTTGACTCTTATTTTGAGATAGAAAGAGCACTATTTATCTCAACATACCTTCTTTTTTTTTTCATTTTGTGGGAAACTAGAAGGTGGTTGAATAGTTTTACCGGTTTTTTAAATCTTCTTAAAACTTTACTTTTGAAAAACCTTGATTCGAATCTTATGTGTAATCAATCAACGCCAATATGAACACTACACTATACTATCTAATATAAACAATGAATGTAATGAAAAGAGATGGAAAGAACAAACCGGGACAAAGGGATTTATAGTGGTTCAATTCGGTCACGAAGCTCTTCTTCGCCCTACTCCACTCCCTGAGTACCACACTCGAGAGTTTCAAGCACTATGTCAAAAAACCTCCCTTCAGGCGGAGAAAACCGTACAACGTCGCTTATTCTATTTTCCGACACTAAGCTAAATGTCGAGTGCTAATCTTAGCTTGCACCAATCTACCACGATCTACCCGATCCTTTCTACTTCACACAATCAACACACTAGACTCGATCTACCCTTGATCAACACACTAGCTCACAAGCTACAAGAGATATTCAATATCTCAATAAGTTCATAATGATCTTCTCTCACAAACTCTCAAAAGAAAAATGGACTTGATGTATACAAAGATACAATCAAGTGTGTAACAAATGTTACAAGTGCTCTAACTACAACTACAACACTTTGTATCTTCTTGGATACCTTGTGTTCTTCTCTTGCACTAGAAGTGGAATGAAGGTGATGACTTGGTTGGATGATTGGATCACTCTTAAACAAAAGAAAACTAAACTAAATGATCTAGAATAGAAAATGTGATAAGAGTATTGAACTCAGAAAGTTGTGTGTGGAAAAGGATGCCCAAAAACTGTGAAGAGGGCTGGTATTTATAGGCAGAAAAAATCTGGCCGTTACAGGTACGCGGTACCACTAAATCACCCACAGTACCACTAAATTTAGTGGTACCGTGGTACCGTGCCAGACAAAAACGCTCCTCTTTTTGTCTTTAGTGGTGAAAATTTATTTGGGGAAGTTTGGAGCTACTTTTGGTGGGGAAAATAGCTGTTATGATATTTAAACTTATTTTTCCAATAAAACATTAGTTAATTATTCAAAAATAACTTGTAAAGTATATTTTTGAAAAAATATTTTGTCACATTTAAAATATGAAGTTTTAAACACAAATTCACTTCTTTGATCATTTGTCAAGTTGTAAATTTGTTTGTGCATACCTAGAGTGATTTGCGTAGAAATGGGATCTTTCGACTAAAAACTTGTTTACGTTAATTTTAACGTAACGTGTTTTCACATTTTGTCATCCTCAAAACGTGAAGTTATCGAAAGATATAAAGAACGTTTTTAGAACATTATTTGCATCAACAATCTCCCCCTTTTTGATGATGACAAAACCTAAACTCATTTTAATTTAAAATTAATTTTAACAAGTTTTTAATGAGTTTATATCACATTTCTCCCTCTTTTTGTCGAAGCAAAAAGGTTGCTAAGGCTCCCCCTTGATGTATACTCCCCTTCGTTTAGAGGACACCAAGGAATCGAGCAATGATTTTTGCTACAAAACAAAGTTAGATGACAAATATACAATATCTAACATGTAGCAATTACGACAAATATACAATCACAAGTAAAAAAAATGACTAAGTAGCCAAGCACCAAAATAAAACAAGCCCATTCATTCATAGGAATAAATGTCATACATAAGTATGACTACATCATAAAAAGAAAAACAATCTACAAGAAGCATATAGAAATCTTAAGTGAGATGAGGCTCTAAGATTTGCTTCAAATGACAAAAGGGATCCTAGATTTTTATTTTGGTGACAAAACATAAAATGTTTAGTTGTTTGGGCTATTGGTTGGTGGAGGAGGTGGTATGATTCGTCCTTGTGGTGGTGTTAGGAGGTGCTCAAGGTAGGAGAACCTAAAGTGCAACTCATCCCTAAGGTTGAAGATAAGGTTTCGGTTGTGATGACAACATGCACAACTCAAGCTATGTGGCTCTAAAGGATAAAAAATGGGATGACCCATTAATGGTTGTGGTGATGGAGAGGCGGAAGATGATGAGGTGTTGGACCCAAACTCAAAAGGAGTTGTTGGCGATAGGGTAAAGGTTAGTGCTAATGGTTGAGGAGGACTAGGTGGAGGTAAAGGTGTGGTAGCCCTAATGGTGGAAGATGATGATGTGGTAGGCTTGGTTGAAATGGCTTTTGATGGAGCCAAAGTTGTAGAGATTGATGTGGTTGAATTGGTTGAGGGTAGTGGTGTGTAGACATCTTCATCATCATCCAAAGTAAGATCAATGAGAAGAATCTCATTGGATGGTTTAATGTTTAGCCTAGGTTTCTTTGCTTTGTGAGAGGTGGTTGCCATGGTGGAAGACATGGTGAGTGTATGATGAATGTGTGATGGTGAGGGAGATGAATGCATGATAAGGGCTTATATAGCCAAATCAAAACATGCAAGGATGGATAGGATGGTGGATTTAGGGAATTGGGAATGTTGGAATCAGCATAAGATTGCAGATTCTGGGGAAAAGAAAGTCAAAAAGTGAAAGCAAATAGTTAAAAACGTCTTCCCAGGGGACGGTACCACTAAATGACCCATGGTACCACTAAATTTAGTGCTGTCGCGCCCTATTTAGTGGAGCCGTGGCCTGCTGTGGACGTTTTTACCAGATATGCAGGATTTAGGCTGCCTAAATGGGTAATCCTAGGGGTACTATTTGCAGCAAATCCTATTGCCTCAATTCACTAAAGAATAATCACATAGTTTTTCTAACACTAGCCACAACTAGCAACTAACAAGATCATGTGATTATCTAAGTTTAGGCTACTATTTAGCATGCAATATTTCAAGTAATATGATCATCTAGTGCATGCAAGAAAAATGTAAAATAAAAGATATGAACTAGATAAAGCTCATAAGCATAATTAAGCATTAAACTTGATTAACTAATCAAAGTAACCAATGCCAAATTTGAAATACTAAGTTAATTCAAATTTGTTAATGTTAGATGGCCGTAGCCAAGACCCCATTAATAATAGCTTAATACTACTTGAGTTATTGATACTAATTAAGTTAGCATTGACTAATCTTATGACTTCCCCAACTTCTTAATCTTGTTCCCGATCCCCTTTAGTGCCTTTCCAATAGACTTGAACCCCCCGATCGTTTGTTCATGCATGGACACTTGTCGGTTGTACATCGTTGTTTGCCTTCTCATCACCGAACTTAAGTTGGTTTGATTGAAAGGAAGGTCGGTTGTTGGTTCGAATGATGACGTGTCAAGGTTACGAAAGAGGCTGTCGGGAGAGGGAGTACAAGTACGAGACGTTCCTTCTTCGTTCACCTCATCATCATCCTCATCCATAGGTTGAGATGATGATCCATGACCGAAGGAGGAATAATAGAAAGTAGCATCGGAGGTGGATTTACGACCACGTTTAGCCCCTTTGTCTCTACATGGCTTAGTACGGCGTTGTGGTCCACCAAGAGGTTTAATGACGGGATTGACAAGAAAGTAGTCGACACTATTGAGATGTGGGTAATTTGCCATAACTCAACGGAATAGACGAGTAAGCAACATACCATATGGCATGAGCTTATCAGACCGACTGTCAATGTTTTCCATTCTTTTTGCCATGTAGTATGCGAGGTTGTATGGCTCCTCGGTACTTAGGCAATAGAGCATATGGACAAGACTTGCCGGAACATGATCCCGGTTGCCCCGCTAGACATAACACGTTTTCACGCAGAAGGAGTTCCCAATTTTTGAGATCGGGAAGGAGTTCTTTGAGGTAGATGCGATTGGGGTCGAGATGAACTATGGAACCATCACGCTTTTGGTGCGTGTTGGCGACTCGATGGATTTGGACGTGTTGTTTGATGCCTTGAAGGTCGAGGACTTCGGTACAATAAGGACCTTCACTTTCAAAGTGATAGTGAAGTGACTCTAAAGAATGGTCTTCTGTGTATGCACACTGACCATATGAAGGAACACCGAGAATGTCACCAAGCTCAGTGATTGACAACATGATATTTTGGTTTTGAATCCAAAAATCAAGAAAGACATTACCTTCAAGGTCATTGAAGGTACGGACACGACTGTAGAATTCGAGGATGAAACGAGGACAAATTTGATCATTTATTTTGTATAAAGAATCAAATTGGATAGTAGGAAAGCATGCTTGGATGCCATTCAAAGGAACAAAATACGCATCGACTACACGACCTTCGTGTATATATCGATGTTGGACTCTAAGAAGATAAGCTTTTTGCTCATCGGAGATGTTTGGATCATCGACTAAGATAGGAATGTAAGATTTGGTATCTTGATAATCGACACGAGGCATTGTTACCTACAAAAATATAAGTATGTATATGTTAACTTGTTGCATTTTAATGATCACATTCCTAGTATGTGTGTGCCTAAATGCAAAATATGTGGAGGTGCGGTAATCTCGACTCTAAAACAAAACTAATGAGATTACCCAAACGCTCCTAACTTCACTTTTGCTCAATCAAATATGTCGAATAATACACATCAATTATGTACTTCGATCAATATTTGTGAGATCATGTATGCATGCAAAAACGTTTTTAGTTAACATCAACAATGCACGAAAAATATTTCATGATCCTAGTTTCGTGAGATTTTTCGAAAACAATGGAATTGGGGGTGTTTGGCAAAGGCGTCAACTTGGCGCCAAAATTCTTAAAATTGAGAAGCTTGAGTGCTGATGACTCCTAATCCAATTTTAAGTATCCTAGACATGAATTCACTAAAAATATTTATCTTAATCGGATATAAATAGTGAAATTCGAACTAAAATATATAATAAAAGTGGGTTTATGCAAATCCTATGATTAGGGAATCATGTAAGTTATACATTGTCTAATCCTAATACTAATTGCATAAAACTTCAATCAAAACTGAAAAACCCCAATTCGATTTTATGCATAAGAACAAACCCTAGACTCAAATTGAAAAGAAATTAAAGTTAATTAACTTACAATTGATGTTGTAGTGATTGAGATTCTTTAGTTGCAATGCCTCGATCTTGATTCTCAAGAGTGTAATTAGATTTTGAGTGTGATGTTCGGTTTTGACAGCAAAAGGGAAATAGGTATTTTTGTTTTGAATGAGTGTGCAGAGGGAAATAGGGAGAAAACGGGTTTATCAGACATACAGTACCATGGTACCACTAATGTTTAGTGGTGTCGTGCATGTCTGAGACTCGTTTTTGTTCATTTTTTACTTTTGACGAATTAATCTTACTTAATTAGTAAGACTTTTTAACGCGAGGAAAGAGTTTATACCTAATAAACTCTTTTAACGGAAACGACTAGGCGAAATGACAAGAAATGACTTTAGTATTTCCGAGGAAATGCACAAGCAGTCATTGGAGGAATATGAAGAATGACTTTAATATTTCCAGTGAAATATTTGGAAAGTCATGAGATGAGACGGGAAAGATGACTTCAATATTTCCAGTGAAATATTCAAGTAATCATACGAGGAACGTGAAGAATGGCTTAATATTTCCAGTGAAATATTTGGAAAGTCATGAGTCGAAACGTAAGGAATGACTCAATATTTCCAATGAAATATCTAGAAGTCATAAGACGAGATGTAAGGAATGACTCAATATTTCCAGTGAAATATCTAAGAGTCATGAGATGAGACGTAAAGAATGACTTCAATATTTCCAATGAAATATTTAAATAATCATGAGAGGAATGAAAAGGACGCATTTGAACACATGGGAATTGTGAAATTCATGGAATGTGTTCCATCGTTCCTAGATCCAGAAGAAGATAGTTAAAAGATTCTCGTTTAAGAAGTTTGATTGGAATATCGACGATGTTGTCCTTTGAGGGAAACTTTTCTAAGAAAATGATTATTCTTTGGACATTATCGCGACGGAGGAGATGACGAACTTCGATGTGCTTCGTACATGAGCAATCCACGGGGTTCTTGGTCAAGTCTATTTGCACCGCGGTTGTCGCAGTCGATTGGAGCTTGTTTCATCCATAGTGCTTGTTGTCATGCCTTTCTGGCGCTTACGTATTCGACTTCGGTCATGGAGATAACGAGAGTCGTTTGTTTCTTGGAGAACCAAGAAGTTTGACAACAACCTATGAAGGTACAAACATCACTCTTACTTTTTCAATCCACATTATCTCCCGCATTATCAGAGTTGGTATAGACAACAGTTTCTACACCAATCCCCTTGAGATATTACAATCCCAAGTGTATAGTGCCTTTAATGCATCGGAAGATACACTTAACTGCTTTTAAAGTAAGTAGTTTTGGGATCCTTCTTACAAGCGAGCAAAAGTGCAGACACTAGACATGATATTAGGCCTACTTGTCGTTAGGTAAATTAAATTACCTATCATGCCCCTAACCTAATATCATCCGCACACTCACCTTCATCGTCTCTTGTGAGATTCGTCTCCGCGGACATGGGCGTTTATATTGATTAAGATTGTTCTAAGCTAAATATCTTATATATATATATATATTATATATATAATATATATATATATTATATATATATTATATATATATATATATATATATATATACCTCTCGGTAGAGGAGTTCTTGACCGAGGTTTAGGAACATTTGTTCTTCTAGGTGAAGGAGTCTATGACCTAGTGTCAGGTTTTACAAAGCCAAGCCCGGGGGTTGACAAAGGTTTGTAAAAGCATTTGACATCCTTTTTACTAGCAATAGGTACTTTGCTACCATTTACAACTATGTGACTTGGTTTAGGACTTGAATTATTTTTCAAACTCGAATCAGTTCTGTCTCTAGTACCACACGGTACCACTAATTTTAGTGGTACCGTCTGTACCTTTAATGGTACCGTCCACTATTTTGACAGAACTTGTGGGTTTGACAAATTTTACTTGTTTCGTTTTACTTGTCGAAGCTTTGTTTGGGTCAAATCCTAAGCCCGCTCTGGCATGTTCACTATACCTAACGTTTTCAAGCATATCATTAAGTGTCTTTGTTCCTTTTTCAAACTTAATGATCCTTAAAGCATTTTCTTTGAGTTTTTCATTCTCTACTCGAAGACTTAATGATCCTTAAAGCATGACCTACAACCTACATCTATTTCTTTATTATTTTCAAGTCTTTTTACTTGATCCTTTAGTTCTAAAACTTGCACTTTGAGTTCATGCAATTTTGTTTTTTAGTGTTTTGTTTCTAGTTATAATTTTAGAACTTACTTTACATAGTTTATTATATTCGTCGTATAATCTATTGTCATCTATTGACGAATTATCATCACTATAATAAGAAGAGTCGGAATGTACCTCGTTCGAAGCCTGAGCCATAAGACATGTTTTGTCGTTGGGTTTCTTCTCTTCTTCTTCACCGCTATCACTCCAAGAGCCTCCAATGAAAGCTCTTTGGTTGTTGGTTTTCGGTGATTTAGGACATTCTCCTATAAGGTGATTAGAATCTCCGCATCTAAAACATTTCCTATCACTCGTTCCTTTTTTTTCAACTCGGTTCTTTTGTGACGGCTTCTTATCATCACGAGGTTGCCTAATGAACCTACCTCTTCTCCTAAAGAGCTTTTTAAAGTTTCTAATGGCTAACGCATACTCTTCATCTTCACTATCGGAATCCGAACATTCCTCATCACTAAACTCCTTTTTGTCTTTCAATGCTAGAGTTCTAACTCTCTCGCTTTTGCCTTTAACTATATCGGAGTCTTTCTTGATTATTATCTCATGAACCTTCAAGTTTCCTATTAGTTCATCAAGAGATAATATCGCCAAGTCCTTTGATTCTTCAATGGCGATGACCTTTGCTCTCCATTTGGGATGTAGAGCCCTAAGAAACTTCCTAACATAATTCTTGCTAGAATAACCTTCATCAAGAGCTTTAAGACTAGTAATAATAGTATTAAATCTAGCAAAAGCATTATCAATAGATTCATCTTCCGAAATGGAAAATTGTTCATATTGTTGTAGAAAAAGATCTATCTTGTTCTCTTTGACTTGATTATTACCTTGGTGAGTGACTAACAAAGTTTTCTAAATATCTTTTGCCGTATTACACATAAAAAATCTTTCAAATTCCTTTTTCGGCAAAGCATTATAAATCATCATTTTAGCCTCATCATTTTTGGCTAGTTTTCTTTTAAGTTCATCACTTTGTTTACTATAAGGAACTATTTCATCCTTTTTGGTTTCCGGATTCTTTTGAATCGGTTGAAAGTCACCCTCGGTAATAATATGTCAAAGATCAATGTCTTTTTATTTCACATACTTTTCGAATCTTGTTTTCCAATAAATATTACAATCGGTTTCGAAAAGTGGTGGTCTTTTCATAGATTGCCCTTCTAGATATTTGTCGGAATCCATTGATCGATTCAAGTTTTAAAATACAATTTACTTTAAAATCTTGACTAACCTGGCAGCTGATACCAATTGTGGAAAACTAGAAGGGGGGTTGAATAGTTTTACCGGTTTTTAAAATCTTCTTAAAACTTTACTTTTGAAAAACCTTGATTCGAATCTTATGTGTAATCAATCAACACCAATATGAACACTACACTAGACTATCTAATATAAACAATGAATGTAATGAAAAGAGATGGAAAGATCAAACCGGGACAAAGGGATTTATAGTGGTTCGGTCACGAAGCTCTTCTTCGACCTACTCCACTCCCCGAGTACCACACTCGAGAGCTTCAAGCACTATGTCAACAAACCTCCCTTCAGGCGGAGAAAGCCGTACAACGTCGCTTATTCTATTTTCCGACACTAAGCTAAATGTCGAGTGCTAATCTTAGCTAGCACCAATCTACCACGATCTACCCGATCATTTCTACTTCACACAATCAACACACTAGACTCGATCTACCCGATCTACCCTTGATCAACTTGATCAGCATACTAGCTCACAAGCTACAAGAGATATTCAATATCTCAATAAGATCACAATGATCTTCTCTCACAAACTCTCAAAATAAAAATGGACTTGATGTATACAAAGATACAATCAAGTGTGTAACAAATGTTACAAGTGATCTAACTACAACTACAACACTTTGTATCTTCTTGGATACATTGTGTTCTTCTCTTGCACTAGAAGAGGAATGAAGGTGATCACTTGGTTGGATGATTGGATCATTCTTAAACAAAAAAAAACTAAACTAAATGATCTAGAAGAGAAAATGTAATAAGAGTATTGAACTCAGAAAGTTGTGTGTGAAAAAGGATGCCCAAAAACTGTGAAGAGGGCAGGTATTTATAGGCAGAAAAAATCTGGCCGTTACAGGTACACGGTACCACTAAATCACCCACGGTACCACTAAATTTAGTGGTACCGTGCCAGACAAAAACGCTCCTCTTTTTGTCTTTAGTGGTGAAAATTTATTTGGGGAAGTTTGGAGCTGATTTGGGGGAAAAAATAGCTGTTATGATATTTAAACTTATTTTTCCAATAAAACATTTCTTAATTATTCAAAAATAACTTGTAAAGTATATTTTTTTTTTAAATGTTTTGTCACATTAAAAATGTGAAGTTTTAAACACAAATTCACTTCTTTGATCATTTGTCAAGTTGTAAATTTGTTTGTGCATACCTAGAGTGATTTGCGTAGAAATAGGATCTTTCGACTAAAAACTTGTTTACGTTAATTTTAACGTAACATGTTTTCACATTTTGTCATTCTCAAAATGTGAAGTTATTGAAAGGTATAAATAACATTTTTAGAACATTATTTGCATCAACACATTTATAAATGGGTTTTGCTAACCTCTGCCAGGTGGACATGGGTTAATCATGTTCAAATATAGTAATTTACAAGTTCATTTAATATGTATTTAATGCATTTTTTTGTTAATTTAAGAAAGTTTGTTTTCATTAACTACACATTAACATCTGCCCAGTGATCATTAATTAGCAAAATTATTTATAAATATAAAATATTACTTTACTTTATACGGAGCGTTAAGTAATGATATTATCACAAACATTTAACAACATATTAATGCTATTTTAATTATTATCATAAAAGTCAAATTGGAATAATGCTTGACATACCATTATAAAATTGTTTTATAATTAATAAAAAAATCATTAGATAAGCAAGCGGATTATCCTTAATAAGTTACATATTTGGTGATGTAATAAAACACACAAAATATAATTACACAAAAAGACAATCATTTACTCCGTAACATTTAACCCAATAAAACCCTGTAAATCACCGGCTATACCCGGTCACCTTACAAACATTCTTACTATAAATACCACACCATACATACATCCTCATATTACAATCACCTTAAAACTTCCAGCATGAAGACCATAACATTACGTAACCCTTCAGGCGATGTATCAACCGGTAGCAAGACTAAACGTATCGCAACGAGTGTATTGCAATCGATCACTACGTTATGGCTACTATGCGCGAACCAAGCGATCATAGCTTCACGAAAAATCAAAGATAACTCAAAGTTTTCCCCTAGTTCACCCATGATCCAACGACCCAAGAAGCTTATCGTGTCGATAAGCAACAAGGCGATGAGATTGAGCCATCGGAAAAAGAGAAACACAAGAGATGAAGACGAGGCGAAACTTGAAGATGATGGATTATGGCAAAGGGAGATTTTGATGGGTGATAAGTGTCAACCATTGGATTTTTCTGGGGTGATTTATTATGATAAAGATGGAAAGCGCACGGATGAGTATCCGATGCGCTCCCCAAAAGCTAGCCCGTTCAATGGTTATGTTCCATCTCAAAGGGCTAGCCCGTTTCCTGGTTACGAGACCAAGTTTGATTGGGTCCCGCCACATGAACGGTAATTCAGTAGTTTATTGAATTACTGTCATGGTGATATAGAAATAACCTCTTTTGGTAATCTTTTGTTTTCGATGTTGTTATATGAAAAGTGTTGTTTTTTTTAATTGCTTTGATTTTGTTCTAGGATGGGTTTTTCTTTTCTTTATTTCACAATGGATTTATTGGTGTTTTAGCGATTGAGATATATGAGTAGTCAAAATTGGTAGAACTCGTATCTTATCTTTTGGTAATAATATTATATCCTTTTAGCAATCACAATACGATTTTATGCTATATTCGCTTTTGATGATATATGCCATAAATTTGATGGTGTGTATAATAAAACAATAAATATACTTCGATTCTAATATGTCAGATAATAAATTCACTGTCTGGTAATTTTAGTAAACATGAGTTGATTTAAGAAACCAAGCTTAATGTTAACCATACCGGGTCTACCCCATGGGCCCTACCTATTTTCACGGAATGTACAAATCGACAAAGCAGACAGTACAAGCGGCTGCAGCATAAAGTCAACACACCCTCTCTACATAGAGAGGGTGGTTATAACCCAACCTGAGTTGATTTAAGAAACCAAGCTTAATGATTTTCCAAAGATAGATATCTTTAATAAATGAAAATATATGGTGGGAAAATTGGACCAAATATGGTTAGTTGCTAGTATAAGTATGGAAGTAGTTGGTAATAAAAGTTGAAGTCAATACAATGATGAGAAGTTTTTGTGTGTTGTTCAAAGGTGTGGCCACAAGATCACTACTTGTAGAACATGACTTGTTCAAATGCAAGAACAGAACATATGTTCAAAAAAATTCGAGAGTATATATTTGTCCTAAAAGGCTAAAATAAATGTGATAATTCATTTAGTTTAGCGTATATATATGGTACATGTTCATTATTATAATTATAAATTATGTAAGGTGGTTTCAAGTGTTTCCGTATAACATGAACTTTTTTTTGTAATGTAAAATAATTTAGAAGACTCAGATCTTTCTGAAATGAACCATGTTCAAAGAAGTATGGAGTATGTTACGAGTCTTATATAATTTCTTCAAAAAGTTAAATTAGCGGAGAAACGATTCTTAGGGCTTGTTTGTTAAAATTTTCGTTTAAGTAAGAGATGTCTTAATGCAGGCACCCTTAGTTTTATTATTTAATATTTTCAGTCATATTTCTTTAGTAAGTCATAAACAAACAGTTTTCGTATAACTTAATGAATTCAGTTCTTTTCATATTAAGTCAATTAAGTCAAATTCAAACACAACCTTAGATAATTTCAATGAAATATATCCGATAATTTTTAGTATGGAATTATTTACCTTGAAATTCTAAATTTGAGATTAAAGACTTATCTATCTTTCACGAAATTAGATAATTTCATCCTAAATGAATTGAGTGGCTTTCCTATCCTTATGTTATGTTTCATGCATGAATGCTTAGAGGAGCATGCTTATTTTATATTGAAAATGAACATTATATGTCATGTTGAGCAACTAGCTAGAAATAACATATGTGGAGTAATCTATCTTTTGGTAAATATTAAAGGCCTATAATTTCACACAAATATCGTTATCATCAACATTACATGTTAGGCTGAAAGTAGTGGGGGGTGAGTCACTCACCGTCATTTCAGTGCTACTTCAGCTTTCTCTCTCATCTTACTTCCACTCACTCCTAGTCACTATACATCCTTTTTGGTCACTCTCTCTCACCTCATTAAAATACTCACTTTATACGAATATATCCTACTAAATATCTCACAAAACAAATAAAAAAAACATTTACTTTTACATAAGGCCCACAATTGTCAGCCGGATACATTAGCGAACGACTCACCATACAAATACTCACAACTTGCAAATTTGGGTGGGGCGTGAGTTGAGCACCACTCCGGTTAGTCTTATATTTACAAAAGGTAGTAATTAAAAGTAATGAGTTCTGAGTGACGTTCATTACACAACATGCAAATTAGCAACAATGAGTAGTGCTCAAACTTGCACAAATACTCACAACTTGCAAATTAACAACAATGAGTTGTGAGTGACGTTCATAATGTGCCACTTTTAGTCCACCATAGCTAAAATCTAAATGCTTACATTTACTTCACGAACGACATGTTGGAATTTAATAACATGACATATCATTAATTAAAACATATGAACATCAAAGCAAGTGCGAAAGCGTTAAGGATCATATAACATATAATTAGTTAACCGAATAATAAATGTATACGTACCCTTTTGCAATATTTAACAAGCAACTTTAAGAACCCTAATTAGGGTTTATGTGGATTATAAGAATTGACCCTTACCGTTTTTCAATTCAATCCAAGATACAAACAATAGTGTGCTTGTACCACGTTCTCATACACACGTACTAATACAAAAATTAATGTTAATGCTAGTTAAAGAAACACAAAACAATTATTTTTTGACAATCAAAAAATTCGATCACCCTTAAGGGTTTAGTGATCGATCGGTCTAAAACCAAAGAAAAGAAGAAACAAGTTTAAGGAATCACTATGTGTACAAGATTAGCAAACAATGATCCTTAAGCCTTGTTTATATACTAGATGAAACTTGGAGGACAACTTGGAGTGGGTTTGGGTTACCCCAAAGCCCACCGATCGGCCATAAGCATCCTAAGGGGATCCAGAACCTTTTTTTCTCTATTTTCATCTATAGTCCCTTTATAATGGTCGTTAGTCAATTTTCATTAATTACTTAACGGTTGTTAGTCGTTTTGTATAATTAATAATTATATATAACATTTTATATGTAATTATTAAACATTAATTCTTCATACGTAAAGTGTGCAATCCCGTGGTCTCGAGTTTGATCCTAACATACACTATTAATTTATTGTCCATAAAACCAACAACTCCCACTTGCACATATCTTAATAGTGTAATCACATTGGTTAGCGTTTAGCAACACGCCAATGCCTCTAGTACAACTCGAGTAAGGTCTCCTGGAAAAAGCTTTTAATGATTCATCATTATTATTATCCTTTTGTTTCTAATACCATGTTAATATGGATATGGATCTCAGTCATTCCATAATTAACTATTCTGTTTCTCATTGTATATGATTGAGCAAGATTACCAAATCTTCTGAACGTATTCCAGATAGATCTTGGGCGTGTGCACGCAAACATCTTGTCAACCCTACGAGGGGCCCAGCAGTATTAAACTTCAAAATGAATTTGAAGGAACAAATTCTTTATTGACTACAAGCAAAACTCATGAACTTTGTAACACTTCTGAAAACCATCCTTATAACTACCAGTTATGTATAGCGTTAAATTGCTTCACAGAAATGCACTACATCCATGACAGTTCTCTGGTATCTCAAGTCTGAGGATAACTATTCATGATTTACTTAATGACTAGATCCATAAAGTACAATCACATAGTTTGGGATAAGTCCTATATTTAATTCATTGAATATTATGTGAATTTGGCATGTCAACGCATCAATATACTTTCAAGTATATTCTACCAAAACTCAAATTTGTCTTAGTTTAATGATATTCCCATATCATTAATTGACAACGGACTATTTAGAATAGCGTAAGTTATTCACGGATTTAAACATACAAATATAGGACACAATTTATTATTAATGAAAACAAACGTAACAAGTACTTTTAAATCAATATAAATAATAACTGTTTAATATCCCTTATCCAAATATTGAATAGATCAATGCATGAAAATTCTAGTTGATGAATTATGCTTCAAGTCGTGATTAATCATACTTGTTGACAAAACATAAATCAACTAACTTTGATCTATCGAAATTTTGAGAATACTTATTTCAAGAATTCAACTAGTGAAGTTCTTTTATGTGCGCATTCAATAACTTGATATCACCATATAATATCTCATAAAGTGTGTGACAACCTCAACTACCAATTTATGATAATCAAACTTCCAAACCTTTTAAAGTTTAAAGTATTTTCATTCTTTGATGTATAATGCAACTATGCTATTAGTAAAGCACAACTAGTTCACATGGCCATTAACAAGGATAAAATTCTACCATGACTAGTATTGAGTGTCATCTCAATTAAAACAGCATCATTGTATACTAACAACAATATGCTCTTTAAAACTCCGTATACTTTAATATCTATTGTGTAATGTTTAATAACTTCCAAACTTTCAAGTTTGTTGGCTATAACAATTACGCAGCAATTGCTATATTGTTCATCCTTAGAATCTGAGAGCAACTCCAGGCTGAGGAATGCAATTCTAAGTCCAAACATATTCTATTAGAATATTCATTACACAAGTTATCTAATAACTTTTAAATAGATATCAAAGTTGTCAAATCATCTTGCAATCAAACATGATACAACAATAATATGATGTACATGAAAATCTTTGAGTTAGACTTAGATTTCGTTCATGTTCTATCTTTTCAAAAGATACATATCCATTTAGACTATCTAAATTGATTATCCCAAACACAGATCGATTCCTTGAGCTTGTAAGGTTAAGTTACCTTGGATAAATACAAAACAACTTTGTTTGAAACTTTGTGAATATCAAAGAGTATGCGGAATCTACTCTTCAATACTTAGAAGAATATTAACAATGCAATGTAACAGTGAACTTGAATGAAAAAACGATATAACCAAAATGATTCAATATTATTAATCAATAATACGAGTACTCTGTGTAGTACTAGGGTTTACAACCTTGAAGCTTATATTAAAATGTACACCTAACAACTTAACCTAGGACCTCCTTTTATACACCAAGGAGTCCTTTAGAAGATAACTACAAATCTTATAAACATATAGAATATACATATCTTTCTAACTATATAAGATATACACTGAATATCTTCTACACATATCTCTTCACACGTCTTCATCTCTTTGGCAGTACCTTCTTTCTTCAGTATTTTACTCTAGCAGTACTAACTGGTTAGTACTGTTAGTTGTAATCTTCAGCAGTTCTAACTTTGGCTTGTCAGTACTAACTTGGCTTGGCAGTACTAAGTGTGAAGTCATTTAATTCCCAACATTCCTCCCCTAAACTTGTGATTTACCTCCAAATCATCAAGTTTTTTTAATTAAACTTTTAAGCTTGAGAGGATTCTTCCAAAGACTTCATCTTCTTTCAGCCTGCATGAAGATCTTCCTTAGCAGTTCTTTTGCCATCTCAGTCTCCTCATCCACAGTTAGTTTTGTAGATAACATCACAGTGAGAGTACCCCTTGACAATGGGTATTCTTTCTCTACCAGCATGTACATGTCAGTTCCAGTTTTTGTAGATACATGGTGAACTCCACATGTATTATACAATCTCCATTGCAATCCTAGATTACTGGCTTGAAACTTCCATAATTTATCACCTTCATCTGGTTCCAAAATCCTTTTCAACTCCACCCATAGCATTCTTTCCTTGTCATCAGCTAGCTTTGTTAACTTGAATCTTTCTTTGACTAGACTCCAAAGCTTCACCAAATCATCTCTGTCAAATGCTTTAAGCATATCATGAAAGTATTGGTATACCTCAGAATGGTTTACAACTCTGATTATCTTCCAGAATTTTCCTATGTCTTCAGTACTAACCTCCCAGTCTATGATAGGATACTTGGTCTGCAATGCCTCAACATTCATGCCTTCTTCTGGAACTATAATCATCATCTTTTGTAGCTCTTCTTTTGACAATTCAGCTGTTTTATCTTCTTGTTCTTCAGCTGTTTCTAATTCTCTATCAAACTTTTGCCTTTTTGACCTTTCTTGACTTAGTTCTTTATCAGCATCTCTTTTTAAACTTCCAGCTACTATCTTAGGAACACTTCCTTCAGCTTCACTTCCCATAGGAATAAATGTGTTTACTCGTTTGTAAACCTTGTCAAACTCTCTCTTGATCTCATCAAAACTTTTACCCTGGAAATCCTTCTTTGTGTATCCAGCCATGTTCTTCATGTAAACACACATGGTGGTTCTTTGCTCAGATTGGGTAGGTGGTTTACTCCTCTTTTCTTTAGCCTTTTGTTCTGTAAGTGACTTTTTTCTTGAATTAATCAGTTCCATTAGTTGTCTTGACTTCTCTTCAATAGACAACATTTCCTCTACTCTAAGTTCCTTAAGCCTTTCTTTTAATACAGCATCAACATCAATCATAGCTTGAATGTTATCCCAATATTCAACCTGTGCAGCATCATTGACTTCTTCACTTTCAGCTCTCATCCTTTGTTCTTCAAGAAGTCTTTCTTGTTCTTCCTCATGTAATTTTTGAGCCAATTTAGAATTATAACTTATCTGTTCTTGTACTCTCCTCTTAACCTTCTTTGGTTGCTCAGACTCTTGCATGATCCCCTTTCCTTTATCCTTTTCTCCACTTCTTCTGATATGTACCAAGGCTTGAGCAACACCAACATCAGCAGTAGTATTTGTAGGACTTATAGGGCTGGCAGTACTAACTGATGCACCAACAGTACTCAGTGGATCAGCAGTAGCAATATCTTTTGTAGCATCAAAATCAATGTCACCACCCATATCTTCATCAAACGTTCCCTGAATATCTGCACCCTCTTGTACCAATGAGATGTTTAGATCTTGATCAATGTCATATATTCTCCTCCCCTGTTTGGAAGGATCCTCCAAATCATCATCAGTAGACTCCACAATATTGGCCTTCCTTTTAGCTTTACTGGACTTGATCTTTTGCTCTAACTTCTTTACCTTCTGAATGAGCTTTGTATAAGAAGCACCATAGAGCTGCTTTGTTTCCTTCAATTCTTTCTCCAAGCCAGTAACTCTGTTGGACAATTGTGTACATATAACCATCAATTCATTGTATTTCAGACTGCCCTCATGACTTCCAAGTGTGTTAACTCTTGGGAGAGGTGAATCATGGGGCATGTAAGACTCAGTCTCAAACCTAGGTTGATCATCTGAGCCCCCTATTGTATCCTGTTGGCTGGGGTTTCCATCACCTGAATCAAGTTCATGAGAACTTAACTCATTAGATGTTGCCGTGGTTTGGGTCTTACTTATGTTACCACTGGCCTGTCCAGCTTCTAAGCCAGAGACAGTAGTGGCAACCCTCACCATTTTGTCACCCTCTACATTGACAGCCTCATCTGCTACATTGGTATGAGTAGGAGATATGGGCTGAGGAACCACAGATTTCTGTCTGATTCTCCTCCTATATGTTTGTCTAGTTTGAGGTTGTGAAGATGATGGAGCACTTATGAGTGTGTGATGGGACTCAATTGGGATTGTTGATCCTTCTTTCTGAACAGTTTCACTTTGAACACTCATTGTTGAAAACAGTGGTACATCTATCCCATTATAACCCTTAGAAGCCATTCTCATATTACTAAAAAGTTTTTGAGTAAGGCTAGGAGTTTTATAAACAGTTTTGTGAGATAGAAGCAGATTCTTGTACTTGTTCAAAAACATTTGAATAAATCTTGGATACGTTAAAATTTTGTATTTTTCATCCAAGTTTTTCGCCATACCATCAAAAATCAATTTTGAAAAGTTAAAAGTCCTTTTTGTGGCTAAACAAATAAGAGCAGTTGCAATATTGCTACTGAATTGCTCCCAAGAAGTTTTCTTTGGACTTAAACAGTGTAAGATGGTATGAATGAGAAATCTCCATAGTGGGGCAAAGTGTCCTTTTTGAAAAGTTAATTTGCTAGAATTTGACACATACCCCATTCTGGAAAGGTTTTCAAAAATTTCAGTGTTAGGCAAAGAACTCATACCATCATCATTTGCTAGTTTGAGATGTCTCCTAACAGATGACTCAGTAATAGTCATGAATTTTCCATCAACTGTGGCATTTAACTCTTGCTCTCCATTATCAGGTGTATTGACACTAGCAGTGTGCCAAAACTGTTTGATTTGAGAAACATAGATAGTAGAATTTTCTGTAAGAGTATACCTGATGTAGCCAGCATTGAGAAAATCTACTATCTGATGAAAGCCGTGACTTCCTTCTAATTTCTCCAAGTACGTGACCATGTTATGCTTATCACAAAAATCCAAATTCGTCATTAAAATCAATGAAAATTTGATTAGAGTGCTGGGTTATGATCGTGTAGAAGAGTATGTGGGTTTGGTAAAGTCAATTGAGATTTTATAGAGAACACTTAGGGTTTTGATTGGACCGACTGAATAAATCTTTTCTTCAGAGTGAAGAAATCTTATAAGTTAAAGAAAGTATAAGAATTATCCAATTTAAGAAACCTATAAGCGAAGTAATTGACAAAATTATCTCAACGGCTATTAAAAAAACGGTTATGACCAAACAGCACTAAAGGATACCCAGCAGTACTAAGTTTTAGCCTAGCAGTACAAAGTTTTAGCTACCAGTACAAACTTTTTGCAAAAACGTTTTCTTAGCAGTATTAACACAATTTTCTTTCAAAACAATACTGCACTCAAACTTTTTGAAGGGATTAAGTGTAAAGGAAGACACTTAATCATTTTTGGTTGTATTTAACCTCTGGTTGTGTGAAAACCAATGTTTTCAGTATAAATATTGCCTGTGATCAAATAAACTCATTAAAAGAGCCTTCTTGACAGGGTTTCCAGCTCGTGGCAGGTGTTACCTCTAACACAAATGTATTAGATTCACTTTTGCTCGTTGTTCTCTATACCAGATGTCCTTGGACTAACACACTATCAAATGATCGAATGGTAAATAGTGAGTTAGCTCAGTTACTATCTTAGCTCAGTTACTATCTGACAAACTAAAGACCATCAATTCATGTTCAAAATACCACTTGATAAACATAAGTTGATTTCAAGAAAAATATTTTAAAGAACCTCCCAACTCTGGTGTAAAACTCTTGTCAAGTGATCCCCTAATCCTTTCTATCATGAATCCATCATTTACAAACAATCCACCACTTTTGCTTCTTACACATCACCAATTCCAATCATACTATTCTGCTTATCCTGCATATGTTAGTCTAAAACCAAAAACACACAATCCAGAGCATTTTCTTCATAACAGTATCAATTTTGTCTAACAGTTTTAACTTAACAGTATTAACATATAACAGTACTAATCCTTTACAAAACTTTACAGAGACACAAAGAGATTAAAACTTTATGGATTTAGCATTCCAATTAGAGGTGGCAATTTGTGCCCAAAATCAAAAAAATGGGCTATTTGGGCGAAATTTGTAAAAGATTTGGGCACATTTAGCCCCCTCTTTTTTTTTTGAAATGGGTATATATTGCCCATTTAAAAGTTAGATGGGCACAAATGGACACATATTTTCTCTCAATTGGAGAATATTACAATTGTTTTTAAAGAAAAATTTATAAATATAATATATTAATTTTTTTTTAATATAAATGAGGTGTCAAGTTTGAGAAATTTATTTCGTCGTTTTGGGTCATTTCTAAAGCGATTCGTATAACATGCGCCCGTTTGGCCCGTGCCCATTTGGTCCGCGCCTGTTTAGCCCGTAGCCCGTTTGAACCGTTGCCCGTGCCCGCCCGGCCCGCCCGTTTTGCCACCTCTAATTCCAATACTTGCCACAAAGTACTGAAACCTTCCAACATCAAGACCTTTTGTAAGTAAATCTGCAAAATTGTTATCTGTGTGAATTTTAATAATTTGAATTAACTTTTTATCATTGCAGTCTCTTATAAAATAATGTCTAATCTCAATGTGTTTTGTTTTAGAGTGTAAAACAGGATTCTTAATAATACATATAGTACTGTTATTATCAATAAAAATCATAGTGTGCATCAAATTATACCCACAGTCCACCATTTGATTCTGAATCCAGAGTACTTGTCCACAGCAACTATCAGCAGCCACATATTCAGCTTCAGTTGTAGAATTGGCAGCCACAATTTGCTTCTTACACTGCCATGATATCAACCTGCATCCTAGGAACTGACAACCTCCTGTTGTTGACTTCCTATCTAAATTTGCACCAGTATAATCACTGTCACTATATACTACCAGATCAAATGGAGAATCTCTAGGATACCAAAGGCCTAATTTAGGTTGGCCTTTGAGATACCGAAAAATCCTTTTCACATCATATAAGTGTGAAACCTTAGGTGTGACTTGAAATCTAGCACATGCACATACAACAAACATAATGTCTGGTCTAGATGATGTAAGGTACATCAATGATCCAATCATTGACCTATAGAGATAAACATCAACATCATCACAATATAAATCTTTAAGCAAATGTTTGTCAGGATCCATTGGGGTGCTAGCTGTCTTGACATCTGTGTACTCAAATTTCTTCAAAATGTCAGCTACATATTTATCCTGACTGATAAATATACCATCTTCCTTCTGCTTGAGTTGCAACCCTAATAAAAAATTTAGTTCTCCCATAGAACTCATTTAAAACTTGTCATGCATTAGTTTCTCAAACTCTGTACACCTCTCCTTCTTTTTAGAGCCAAAAATAATGTCATCAACATAGACCTGGACAAGCAAAACATCCTCTTTTTTCCTCTTGATAAACAATGTCTGATCTATCTTGCCTCTGTGAAACCCATTGTCCAACAAATACTTGGCCAAGGTTTCATACCAGACTCTTGGAGCTTGATGCAAACCATAAAGTGCCTTCACCACCTTGTAGACTTTGTCTGGATAGTCAGGATCTTCAAACCCTGGTGGTTGAGTAAAATAAACCTCTTCATCAATTGTACCATAAAGGAAAGCACTCTTCACATCCATCTGATACACCATGAATCCCATAAAAGAAGCATAAGCTAAGAACAGCCTTATTGCCTCAATTCTTGCTATAGGGACAAAAACTTCATCATAGTCTATGCCTTCTTCTTAAGTATGACCCTGTGCAACCAGCCTTGCTTTGTTCCTGGTCATAATGCCTCTCTCATCTTTCTTGTTTCTAAAAACCCATTTTGTACTAATAGCCCATTTACCCTTAGGCAAATCCACTAGAACCCAAACCTTTTGAAGTTTAAACTGTAAAAGCTCTTCCTGCATTGCTTCAACCCAGGATGGGTCACTAAGAGCTTTGGCAATTCTTTTGGGTTCTTCCTGAGATAGGAAACAAGCAAACAAACAAGTATGAAGGTCTTCATGAGTTTTCCCTTCATAAACAGCACTAATAAAACCTTGTTCATTTGTAGCATATGTCATTCTCCTTGTCATTACCCTAGACTGCACATCACCAATCACATGATCAAGTGAATGATCTTTATGAATTCTTATATTTGGAGTTGAAGGAGCTTGATATGTAATAGGAATGTTGTTCATATCCAATCCTATGTCATCAGTAGAAGGATCAGTAGAAACTGTTGGACTAATAGTATCATCTGGCCCAGCAGTATTAAAATTTGGCCCAACAATACTAACATCATTAGTACTGTTTTCAGGATTCTCTTGATCATCAACTCCACTTTCTTTATTTCCATCTTCAGTACCCTTCTTTTTAGCATCATTAGAAGGTTGTGGTTCATCATTGCTAAGATCCTTTAAAGATGAATCAAACAGTGAACCATCTTTCCATAGTGGCATCATAAGGTAGTCTTGGCTAGATCCTGTCTCCATGCTAGATTGACTTGCATCAAAACTATCTTTTGAACCTGCAAAATCATTAGAGTTTGTACCTGAAACAATTGGTACATAATTCATTGATTTTGTTAGCATATCAATATCAAACAGCCACTCAGGTCCATCTCCTGCAACACTAGACTTATTCTCCAAGAACTCAGCATGCAAGTTTTCTTCTACCTTCCTAGTTCTAATGTTGTATACCCTAAAAGCCTTACTATTCATAGAGTACCCAACAAAGAATCCCTCATCAGATTTTCCATCAAAATTTCCCAAATGATCTAAGGTATTTAGGATTGTAACATGACATCCAAATGGTCTCATGAAGCTTAGAGCAGGTTTTCTACCTCTACATAGTTCATAAGGAGTCTTGTTGTGAGACTTCACTACTAATACCCTGTTTTGCACATAGTAAGCAGTATTAACTGCTTCAGCCCAAAATGTAGTAGGTAACTTAGAGTCAGCTAACATGGTTCTAGCCGCCTCAATCAGTGTCATATTTTTTCTTTCAGTAACACCATTCTGCTGAGGAGTTCTAGCTACACTAAATTCCCTCTTAGTACCTTTCTGTTCACAAAAATTATTCATAACTCTATTCTTGAATTCTGTTCCATTGTCACACTTGATTATTTTTACTTTCTTATCAGCAAGATTTGCTATCTCAGTAATAAAGCTCTTAAGGATGCCACTAGTCATCAGTGACAACAAGACAATATTTCTTACAAGTCCATATGTAACATGAATAAAGGCTGAGTAATAGAGTTTTGAATCTTGGACTTACAAGTGGCTTTGTGTTGCTTTCCCTTAAGACAAGCCACACAAGTTTGGTCATTTTCAAAATGTTTCTGAGGTAAACCTCTTACAAGGTTATCCTTAACAATTTTATTAATGGTTTTAAAATTTACTTGACCAAGCCTCCTATGCCATAGCATTGATTCATCCAATGTGGCCTTTGCCACACGACAAGTTAAACTCTCTTTAGGAACAATATTCTTCATATCAACACTGTACATGTTGTTCTTTCTAGGAACTTTAAGTAACACCTGACGTTCATCAGCTAACTTAAAGTCAGGAGACAGAACAAAACATTCAGATTTAGTAAAAAGAACATTGTTCTTTTTGTCACACATCTGTGAGACACTAAACATGTTAAACTTCAACTCTTGAACAAAGTACACATCTTCAAAATCAAGCTTACCAGTTTTGATAGTACCTTTACCAGTAATCCTTCCTCATCTGGCTCCTCCCCCAAAGGCAACATATCCACCATCAAATTCAATAAAGTCTGTGAGATAGGACATGTTCCCAGTCTCGTGCCTTGAGCATCCACTGTCAAAATAGCCTGGATCTTATTTTTCTTGTTGTGGATGATCCTGCACATAAAAATAAGTAAATTATTTTCCTTTGGGGACCCAAGCCATTACTGACTTGGATCTGCCTCATGCATCAATATAATTATGTTTCTTTAATACAATTGATGTACTATCAAGTTTGGTAGGTCTCCAAACCCAACATGCTGAGGCCTTAACAAACTATGCTCTGATTGACCCGAATAGCATTTACAACAACTGAATTTGGCCTAGCAGTATTAACTACTGGCCTAGCACTATGAACTCTTTTATTAATAGCATTAACCTTTTTCTCAAAACTTTTGTTGGTAAATGTTGTTTTCTCATAAAAAGGCCTTTTAACAGTTTGTTGTGCTGATTTAGAAAAATATGATGTTGGTTTAGCACTAAAAACTGTTGATTTGGGGTAAGCAGTATTAACAGGCCTAGTAGTATTAAGTGGTTTTAGGCCAGTTTTCGTCAAAACTGCTCTTAGAGCCACGTTTCTGTGAACACTAGGGTGAATTTTTTTTATCAAAATAGTTGTAATTCACCCTTGTATTAGCATTCCCAGATACCCTTGTATTCCTATATACCATCCTTTCCCTTTGATGGTAATTGCAGTTAGCCTGCACATGGTCAAAACTACCATAAACAAAACATGCTTTATTGTACATCACAAATTCACTTCCTAGCTGTTGGGACTTCTGATTATTCCAATTTCTTTGGTTTTCCCTAGGACTATGTGACCTGTACATCTCAACATACTAAACTGATTTCATAACTGGTTTCTCTTGTTGTTTAGGTGCAACAGATTCTATCTTAGCAATAGAAGGAAAAATAGTTTTCTTTACTAACTTCTCTTCTGACACCAATTTCTCAACTAAGAGGGTATCAAAAGATTCCCTAACCTCTTTAAAACTATCTTCACTACCACTCTTACAAGTCTTTGATCCTTCTTTGACCTCCTCTAAATGGGACAAATCAAGCTTTAGAGTTGGAAATAACCCTGTACGGGGAGGCGGAACAGCCTTATATCCTATACCTATCTTGAATTTGTCAATAAGCTGACACTGTACAATCCTGTCTATACTTTTAGATGACCCTGCATATCTTTCTATATTAACTTCAATACTGTCTTTTACTTTCTTAAGCTTTCCTAACTCATGTTTAAGCATACTAATTTCAGAATCTTTGTATGAGATATCTCTTTTTAATACAGCAATATCTTCAGTAAAGATAGTCTCATTCTTTTTATAAAAAACTAGTTGCTCTTCAACAACAGCTAACCCTCTTTTATAATTAGCTAGATTGAACTCAGATTGATTAAACTCTATTCTTAAATCATCATACTGAGTTTTGAGAGTTTCAAAGCTTTTTAAACAGGTTTTTGAACAGGTTTTGTTAGTGTATACCTCAGAATCTGAAAGAGCCATTAGAGCCATATTAGTAGGGTTTCCTCTTTTGTCATAAAGCTCCAGTCAAAACCAACCCCATCAATAGCCACCATAGCTTTAGAAGAAGTTACTTCCAAGTTCACAGTCTTTTTTATGCTCTCTTGGTTCCTAGATCATCTGCTTCCTTGACTCCTATTCCTGCTGTCTTGGTTCCTTGGCTCTCTGCACTTCCTTGCGAAGTATCCCAACTTATGACAGTTGTAACATTCAACCTTTGACTTGTCATATCCAGCATTTTCATTACCATTGATAGTGATCTTCTTACCAGTCCTCTGGAAAAACCTCCTTGCCCTCATGCTCAACAGTGCTAACTGTCACTTCAAATCCATCTCTTCTAAGTCATCTTCATGGATTTGTTCTAGGTCTTCATGTACAAGCTGAGACCCATTAGCTTGATTGGCCAAAAATGCATACACAGTAGCATCAGTTAAGGTAGCAGTACTAGCTTAAGTGCTAGCAATACTAACTGGAGTGTTAGCAGTACTAACTCCCCAAGCAGTATTAACGTCACCAGTACTGCTAGGGCTGGGAGATGACAAAAAGACCATATTTTGAGAACTTGAACTAGAACTTGAGCTTGTAGTTCTCTTAACCTCTTGTTCAACAATCTTAACATTGTTGTAAAGGTCATCAAGACTCATTGTGTCTAGATCAGACTTATTCCTCCAGACCACAACATGAGTATTCCACTCAACAGGAAGACTTCTCAAAAACTTCAAATTGAGATCTTCTTGTGTCTTAGTTTCACCTAAGACAGCTAGTTGACTTACAATCTTCTGAAGTCTATTGAAAATAGAATCAAGAGACTCTGTGCTTGGAGCACTAAAGTTCTCATACATCTGCTTCAGAAGAGTTTTTTGTGTCTTCTTAGTTGCTTCATTGCCTCCAAACCTTGATGTTATAGCAGCAAACAAGGTCTTAGCATCTTTGTATTGATTGAAGGTCATCATATGTTCATTGGGAAGTGCCATCAGCAGCATACTTCTAGCCTTCACATCATTCTTCTTTTCGGCCTTTTCTTCTGCAGTTACAGGACCTGGTATTGTTTCAATTGTGACACCTTCCACTGTTGATGATTTAGGTACAGGTTTGAATGAATTACCATTCTCTATGATATCCCATAGAGTATAGTCTTGAATCTGAAAGTATTGTTCAATTCTGAGCATCCACATCTCATAATCACCCTGCTTGAGAATGGGCAATTTAGCAGTAGTAGAGGTTTGAGTAGTTTTAAGATCCATCTCTTCCTGAATAGTAAAGAGTTCTTCAGTAAGTTTCTTCTAGATCAAAGTTTTAGAACTTGAAGCTCTGATACCACTTGATGATCCCAAACACAGATTGATTCCTTGAGCTTGTAAGGTTAAGTTACCTTGGATAAATCCAAAATAACTTTGTTTGAAACTTTGTGAATATCAAAGAGTATGCGGAATCTACTCTTCAATACTTAGAAGAATATTAACAATGCAATGTAACAGTGAACTTGAATGAACAAACAGTATAACCAAAACGCTTCAATATTATTAATCAATAATACGAGTACTCTGTGTAGTACTAAGGTTTACAACCTTGAAGCTTATATCAAAACTTACACCTAACAACTTAACCTAGGACCTCCTTTTATACACCAAGGAGTCCTTTACAAGATAACTGCAAATCTTCAAAACATATAGAATATATGTATCTTTCTAACTATATAAGATATACACTGAATATCTTCTACACATATCTCTTCACATGTCTTCATCTCTTTGGCAGTACCTTCTTTCTTCTGTATTTTACTCTAGCAGTACTAACTGGTTAGAACTGTTAGTTGTAATCTTCAGCAGTTCTAACTTTGGCTTGTCAGTACTAACTTGGCTTGGCAGTATTAGTGTGAAGTCATTTAATTCCCAACATAAATGATATGTCGTGTTCTATTATATTTATTTTAATTACCGCACATGTTTATTAATAATAAACATTTATTCCAATGTTGTATGTTTTATTTTCTAAATCTTTCAAGTGAAGTTTCATTCCAAACTAAGACTAAACATTTTACTTACATGGAATGTTACTTCCTATATACAACATATATGATTTAGGAAATTAAACATGATACTCCCACTAGCTTTCAGGAATACTTAGGAGTTATCTTATTTTAATTATAAATCAAAACTTGGATTTAATAATTAAACATAAGCTTTATCTCCTAGATGCATGCATTTATCCATTCATGAATTATTGCATTTTGTACTCTTCCAAAGATTATTTGAATTCATAAACTCCTTTTGATTACTTACCGTCCTCGCACAAGTAATCATTCAAGAAAGAGTTTTGATATTCTATTGTCACATGTCATATTAATGAAAATAAGTGTGACAATCATAATATTTATATATTTAATGTGCTTAGGATAGAATATTCAATCACAGTTAATTGTTTAAGTGTGATTAATAATCTTGTCACACGACATGCATTAAATATGCATACAATATTGTCCATATGATTTTTCCATAAAGAATTAAACCACTAGGGTTTTCCTTCTCTTTGAAGAAACTCATCTCCCTTATCTAGTCTAACTATAGAGTTCAAGATAAACCAAATTTTCAAAAATTGATTATCTTCATGGACAGCATCTTAACATTCATAGTATGAGTAATTTACCCAATTCAATATTTGGTAATGCATCATAATGATTATCAGGTTTACCATAATCATGTAACTCATAATCCTCAGCATATTAATCAAATATCTGAGATATCCTTGCAGATCTATGAATGAGAATTCCATCATCTTGAGGTCTATCATTTACATGTTTAGCCTCATTATGATATTTACTAGTATATTTTAGAAGATTTTGTATTTTGTAATTTAATCTTTTCAAGATGTAAAAACCTCCCACTTGCCTTTTGTAATTTATAGACTATCTATAAATACTCAGTAAATAGAGCAACAACACAATGTTCTCTTTTGGGACATTACAAAACACAATGACAATTCCTGATATCAGTTTGTTAATAAACTACTTTAACAGAAGTTTAACAAATTCAGAATTTCATTTTAATACTTAATGTGATTCATCATATTCCATAATATAATGGTGTCTTATTAATCTTCTAGGTTGGAGTCTTATTAAGTATATCCAATCCATACTCAATATTCTAACCTTGATAACTTTTGGAAGAAAATAAGATATAGTTATCTTGAATCAAACGCTACAAGAGTTTGATTCTCCTAACTAAACATACCATAAACATGTGTTATTTCATTAGAATTAATATTGTAAGATAATTTAACAATATGTAAGATAAACATATATCTTTTGGCTTATCTATTTACCAACTTAGTCATCTTAATGGTATAATAGAATTTCTAAGCCAATTGCATGCTTTACAACCTAAGTACTTTTTGACCAAGTCACTTCATGTTCATGTCTCATCAAGACGACATAAACAGCTATAATCCCACTATACTTTATATGTCATTTATCAATGACTTCATGTATATGTCTTATTAAAAAATACATAACAAAATAACGTCTTACTTTATATTTTTATAAGTTTTGTAACAATTAAAAGACTTTATGTTTATAATAAGATATAAACATATAAAACTAAAGTAATCATGAATACCACCATTTGGTTTCTATAGTAATTTCAAGTTAATTTATTACTTCATTTATTTATGTCATTCCAAGAATACATAACTATTCAAATTGAAGTAGTATACAAGTACTTCATTTATTTATATCATTACATAAATATTTAAATATGAAGTAGTATAAGATTACTTCATTTATTTATGTCATTCCAAAAATATATAAATAATTTAACTGAAGTAGTCTTTGTCATTATCTTGACACATGATCTAAACAAGTCATCTTATTAGAATGTTCATCTCTTACCTTAGGGTCAAAAGAATCCTTTAAATCATATTGATATGTTGTTTCTTGCACACAATAAAGATTTCTCCCACTTGTGCATGGAACAATATCATGTAGCAGATAGAACAACACGACACGCGTTTGTTTAGGTGAACAATATGATTGTGTCATGATATGAGCTTAACAAGTAGATGTAGAACTATATAGTTTAGTAAGGAAACGTACATGACTATCCTTAAAACATAAGTGCCTACAATTGGAAAGTAATTATCTTGAGACATTCAAGAGATAATCTAGGTAACTACCAAGACAATAAAGCTTGTAGCTCCCACTGAATTAGAGAACCTTACAATAATTCTTTATTCAGTAAAATAACACAATTCTCCCACTGGATCTGACAATATTAAAAGTGTTTTATAACCAGTGAAAAACAAATAGTGTACTAATTACTTTCCTACATCTTTAAGACACCCATACGTAACAGTTACTTATGTATTAAAAGAGTATATTCTACTATGTAAATGATGGACTATCCATCAATGCAATTAACTTGAAAAATTGGGCATGCAATTTCTTCCTTAATAGGTGTACTATCACCACAATAGTATGTAGCACCTATAAATGGTCAAAGCAAAACAACTAGATAAATATACTAGTTTGTATTCTACCATTTTTTGGGTAATTAGTCTAGCTTCTAATTTTAATAACTCATAAAGTGTCATACATATTTTTCTGTTAACCAAATATCATATTTGTTACAAAAAAATTTTAATCACCAAATGAGGGTGATAAAATCTTTATGGAAAATGTGCAATTCTCTTAACTATTAAAGTTTGCTATGAGTTATATTAGAATTTAGACAATTCTAATGTTCCTATCATTCATTTCTCATTCATGAAAAAGAATAGTATTGTGTCTCACTCTTCTTTCATGGGAAAGAGACTATGTTTGTCTTTTTAGTAAATTTTTCTTAATCAAACATTTGTTTGAAACAGAACTAGATCAATTTACCAAAGCCCAAACTACGTTTATGATTTAGCGTTGCATTAATACACTTAAAAGAATTAACAAAATTCAATTTCAGTATTTTCGATAATTAGATCTTTAAGAAAATAAAATACCCGTTGGTAAATATTCATGTAAACCATAGTATTTTCTTAAAGCTATGATCCTAATTGACATAGTTCCATTTCATCAGTTGATCTGCTAGTAATGAAAGTATTCAACAAGGTAATTGTTGAACAATAATGGATAAACATTTTTCAATTCCTAGATCATTATGGGATTTATAATTGCCAAACCTAGTTGCAATGTAAGTATGCTTCATCCCCATCTTATGCCTTGAGTTATAGGTCTCACTAACTAACTCAATTAAGTTGTCTAATTTAAAAAAATGTAAATGTGTCGAGTTGAGCTCTCACACAACATGAAGATTTACCTTTCTATTGCAATCTAGCTAAGCTCTCACATAACGTAAATTGCAACTTCAAGTGTTCTTTTAATTAGATGGCATAAACTTAAATTTTAAAGGTACTAGGTTTTGATGTGTATAATCAAAAATTATGTATGAGGAAGCATGCATACAACTCCATAACATAGGTTTTAATAAACGTTTATTATTAACCAATTCACTAAGATTAAATTAAAAAAAATTTAATTGAGGTAATGGGTTCACCAATCAAAAAATTACCTTCAATTATCGTCCTCTATATCGTACTACTACATGAGTCAAAATACCCAAGTTATTCGGATAATTACCACAAAAGTGGTACGTGAAATTGAGGTCAATTCACCTTCAAGATGATTTTGTACATAAAAAATAGTCGTAGGTAACTCCAATTTGACGCACAAAGAAGCGGAGAAACTAAGGTCAGCACGAATGCCAATTAAAAACCCATTGCGGCAACCGATGATTTTTTAAGCCAAACTTATTTATAAAACTCGAAACCAGTTGCGGCAGACGATGATTTTTCCAAACTTATTTATGACAACTGGTAAATTTCAGGAACATTTAAGTTACCGCATTTCGTTCTAAAATAAATATTTTATCACTAAGAATTAGGCTATATTTAGTCCACAATGCTCCAGTACCTTGCTCCTACTCCGGTTCACAATTTTAAACTCTAAAACAATTTCCTTTTTCTTGAATTACTTACGGTTGTCAATTCAACAAACACTATTCGTAAATTAAAAATTTAACACCCGATATATCCAATTCTCCCAATGATTATTTCTAACGTATTTTTATACTTCCTAAATTATCACAAAAGTTCCAAAAATATTTCCCTACACCTAAAATAATTTCTTTATATCCTACGTTTAATTACGTATAACTTTCGTTAATCACCAAAACAACAACCAATACCTATTTTTAACACCCAACACATACAATATATATTCTTGTATCAAAACAACAAATTTCTTCCTATTTTACACATTATTGCCGCCCCCTCCTCTTGGTTTGACAATATCACAAGACAAAAAGTACTAGGCAATTAATACATACCATACTTCAAAATTTTTAATGCATGGCAATATCAAGATTTGTGGAAAATCTTGTCCCCCTTGGTCTATTCGACCATACTTCCCCCACCTAGCCAAGATTATAATCTTGACTAACTATTGACACATTAAAAGTCTTCCATACTATAAATAGATCCCATGTGCCTTCATTTTTCACCTAGCTAGTGCAAGTAAAGGAAAAATACATAATCACTTCCCATATTTTCATACAAGTCGACACATAAGAGGAGCAAGGAGGAGGAAATTCTTGTTGTGGCTAAGTTCAAGCATCCTTAGGGTATTCTAACAAAATTTTAGAACAATAATCTTGGGGTTAGCCAAGTATCTTGCACTCATATCTCACTAATCACTTTTGTAAGTAATCTTACACTACAAAAACTTCATGTTTTTTGTTTATGTCATAATGCTAGTCAAGTATATACTTAGTTATCACTTAGTACATGTTGATAAAGATTTGCATTCACGATGATCCTTTAACAAAAGATTATGTTTTGAACAAGTTTTGATTTACAAGAAAACTAGTTAGTAAAACTCTTCACAAGAAAGTGGTAATAAACCTTATAACCATGAATGTTAGTAAACTTGTATATTTAAACATTCTTGAGGATTATTTACATGGACTTTGAATATTGTTAAGATTATAGCTAGATCACTATTGTTATGTTGAGAAGTTGATGGATGAACTAGGACTAGATTTGAAGTGGTTGTTAAGAGGTTATAATAGCTAGAAGGTTTGGAAAATATTTTGGCATTAATAAATGTGATTCTGTCCCATTTTTGGTCATACAGAAAAATCAGTAGTGTGGTGATATTTTTAGGCTAGAAATATAGAAAATAGACTTAATAACAAAAACGTAGCCGCTTGAATGAGTTAAGACGAGCTTATAACGAAAAAGATACGCTAGTTTCAATATAGACGACGAAAACTACATTTTCAGAAAAATAAATGAATCTGTCCAGACATTTGAGAGATGAAAACTGAGATTAAATGGTATCTAGACTAGCCAAGACCTTGAAAAGCCGATAGTATAATTAAATACCTTCGCGGGGATAGGTCAAACTTAAGAAACAAAGCTACGATGCATAAGTTATGGCTTAACGAATGTTTACGTCAACATATACGTTGACAGCCTATTATTTTCTCTATTAGAAAGCTGTTAGGAATTTTTGAGTTGGATTTTGGACCTTTTGGAGTACATTTTGGCTAAAATGACGTAAACGGAAATGGTAGAACAATATATATACTTATTAGGCGCGTTAGAGACTTTTGAAATAGCCATTAACATGACAAATAAAATTTGGTCGCAAGATTTACAAGTTATGTTTTCTAAAGTGGTAATTTCTAAATAAAGGATCAAATTGACGCAACTATATTTTGATGACAAGTATTACAACAACATGTACAAGTGATAAAGTAAAGTATGAACTTGCGTGCATGGCCTTGTTTTCGAACCTAAGACATATATATTATTTAGGTCGCGATTAGAGTTATCGAGCTTAACTTACCGTTTGCCAAGTTATCAATCGGAATTTGCTTTTGCTAAGGTGAGTTCTCGTTGCCCCATTTTTAACGTGTTTTACTTTGGGGTGGAAATGGTACTAAATGCTTTACAAATGTTTTCATGCTGTGATTTACTTTTTTGTGGTTTTTGGACAATACGTGTGTTTTGATTGCAATATGTGCCTTACTGTGTGAATTCAGATTGTGTGACTTAGCTTGAACGTGCGAAACTGTTTTGTGATACATTGTGGGTATAATTTTGGGAAGTCGCACCCAGTATATCATTTGGGAAATGGCACCCAGTATATCATTTGGGAAGTGGCACCCAGACTATGTGTGGATCAAATATGCGTGTTTTGCGGTCTGTGATAGTTTGTGACCTTTACTATGTGCTCATATTTGTATATCTTGCTCACTATTGTCCTATGCTATTATTCACAGCTTCGTGGTTTAACTTTTAAACCTACGAGCTCACCAACATTATGTTGACGTTTTCTAGTACCATTTTCAGGTGGATCATTACTAAAGTATTTGAAGGCACATTTATCGGAGCCAGACTATTTGATACCTATTACTATGTTTGTCAAGATGTCAAGATTTCAAATGAGGCATGCTTCTCATTTAAATTTGGTCGAAGAATGTTTTATAAACTATTACTGAAATAATTGTAAGGTATGAATCTATGATGTTATGCAATGTGCCTTTCTCAGTTACATCCCGTGTTTTCGCATTTGACGGGGTGTGACAGAATGGTATCAGAGCCTAAGGTTATAGAGAATGCCAGTTTTTCAAAAATAAAAACCTCAACTATAACTAGATTAAAGTTTTTATAAAACCCCAAACATGGTATGAGTCGATTAGCCCGAGCATTCTATCATTTTTCCTAAATTACGCATAACCTGATCAATTATGCGTAATTCAGGAGCGATCATGGGATGATAGGGGTAGTTACCTTGGATCATGTTTAGTTGGAGTCGGAGTCTAGATCACCTGAAAATGCATTGGTTTATGTGCGTGCATCTGCCTTACGTGTTATGTGTATCTGTGGTTATGCTACTTTGCCTTTTCTGTGTTGAAGCTTTTAGCTTCTAGTACAATATATGTGCTTGCAATTGTGCACCTAAGTGCTTTGATTTGATTTGATTTGATATTGTGTGATGAGATCCGATATGTTATGATGTGTTTTGAGTTGAGTTGATATGACATGGTTTGATTTGAATCGAGCTAGAATATTTTTGTGCCATTCCCCATACTCGTGCGTTTGATATTATTTATCCCTATACGCAAACAAAACTCATACTATATATTTTGCTAAATATATATAGCGATACGTTATTTTGAAAACGTTACCTTGGGTAGACTATTTTGGATACGTTATTTTGGATGCGCTATACTATTTTGAGACGTCAACATTGGTTTCGCTATTTTGAAAACGCATTATATTGATATGCTATTTTGAGAATTTGTTTATCATCAAAGACGTTAAGCCTTTTAACGACACTTAACTTAATTTCATGACAGTTCTTGTTTGATGCGTTGTGAAATTAAGTTAAGTTCAAATCGTTAGTCTGTTTAACGTTGGTTGATAATTGATGTAGGTCAATTATAGTCCAAGGAATTGCAAAGGAAATATGCAAAACCCGAGTCGTTTGTCCCGACGAAGATTGAATGGAATTTGTGTTCCCGGGATGTGATTCGTGTAGTGAATGAGAAAAAGAGTGATTGATTGGCGATTTTATACTACTAATAATGAAATAATAAAAGAAAGCAACTAATTAGAGCTAAAAGTACAATTAAACTAAGCATACGAACTTAAAAACGAACATTTGAATTTAAAAACGTTACGCGACGAATTTTAAAACGCGAATAAAAGTGATTTTCTAAAATTTAAGACCTAAAAATGCAAATTAATTTTTCCTATATTAATAATGATAAAAGAAAATTTTTGGAAAAAGAAAAAATATTTTTTTGACTTTTTAATAATTTTTTATGAATTAAAAACTAAATTAAAAGATTTAAATGATTTAAAAATATTAAAACACTTAGGAAAAATCTGAAAAATTTTGAGTAAATTTAAAATCAAAGAAGTAATCTAGGAAAAATAAAACCAGGAACTGACTAAATCCTAATAAGCAGAACAGAGCAAATAAGCAGTTGGAAATAAGCCAAGAATAAGCAAAAGTGAACCAAAAATTCTCAGAAGCTTAGGAATGATGCAGGGTACTATTTCAAGCATAAATCAACTCAGAAACATCAAATAAACCAAAGAAATAAGCAGCAATTTAGCTGAACAGTTTCTAAATAGAACATGAACAAATTGATAATCAACACTTTTGCAGCTACAATAAAAGCCAGAAATAAGCTCTACTGGAGAAACAAAAAGCAAATTAATAAAATTCATACTTTAAACTACTTAAAAACTGAAAAGGCCTAAATTTGAACAACGATTGCTACCCTAAATTGATGCTTAAAACAGATGAGATGGACACTAATACTGAGTGCAGACTTAGGCAGTCCTAAAAAGGGTCCACTGAGGCAGATATGGGCTGATGAATAAGCTATCTAAAAGCTAAATCAGACCTTCAAACTAAAGCTACACAAACTTCATACTTTGAACTTAATAAGAACTAAGATTCAGATCCAATCCTCCAATAAATAAGCAGATATTCAGCTGCACAAATGGGAGTTTGAACAGCTTTGTGTGCAGGTCTGCAAATGACTTGTGCAGACTGCAACTTAAGTGGTTATGCAGATTTGAACTAAAGTAATTCCATACTGAGTGAGACCCTAGCAGCTCTTAAAAGTCAAAAGTGGTGCACTAAATCTTACCTAAAAGACAACACAAAAAGAGATTTGAAAGGCTTAAGCTAATTTATAGCTTATCTCCACAGTTTCTATACTAAAACTTCACAATATCACTTAAAACCTAATGATCTTCATAAACAGCTAAGATACTTCTAAAAGCAACTCAAATAAGCAACTTACATCAAGATCAAACTAAAGGAGAGTGCACATGAACAGTATATATCTGATATGACCCATATTGACCCATGAACCAACTCAGTTCCAAACAGCCCCTTAACTGACTGATAAAAATGTTTTTAGCTTTCAAAAGGTTTAGTCCAAACAAAGTTGAGAGTTGAGAAACAAATGTAAAACTGACTATATTCGACATCAATAAGTGAGAATTACTTTAAAATAAGCAGTAAGAATAAGCAATTAGCAAGGTTTGACTAAAAATTGACTTTCATTTAAACTTTAATTCGAGTACAGATGTAATACTGAAAAGTAACTTAACAAAAAGCTTGCTACAATAAGCCACAATAAGCAGAAATTAAACTAATCTAATTAAAGCTACTCCTAATTTACCCTAACTCTAACCCTAAATTATCTAACAACTGAATCCGTGAGCTGAGGGGCTCTATTTATAGCCTTTAGCAGAACCTTCTGGGTCTCTATTCGATCATCCTAAACCCTTGGATCCTCCCTTGCTCCCTACGCTTCATTTCCAGCCACAGGATCAAAATAGTGATGTGTTCCTTCCAATCCATGGCCTCCACGTGTCCCTGGCAGCTGTCAGGACCTTCTAGATCTTTTAATCACTGGTAATAATGGGGGTACGAGGTTAATTTTGGGCATGGTAAATTAGGGTTTATCGTATAGTAATAATTGGGGATAAGTTGGCGCGTGTGTGGGTGTGTTGACTGGTTTTTTTATTTTTGACCGATGAGTATTATAGCAATGGTTGACCGGGTTTCATTGGTGGGTCGGGTCAGGGTATAAAGCTAGTGGACTGGGCTGGTTTAGAGTGTGGGTTGGGTTAAGTTTGTTATTTAGGGTTGTGGGTATTTATTTGTTGTGGGTTGTATTTAGATGGTAATATCCGGATAGAATAAGATTAAAGGTAGCAATGAATTATCAAGGACCAAAGTTGTAAAGTTTGAAACTTCAATGACCTTTTCTGCCTTTTTCCAAATGTTGATCCAAGGGCTTAATTTGATCTTTGATGAAACTTTGAGGACTTGATTGACATAAAACTTCCCGGCATCGGCTGTAAATATCCTTTCCATATCTCGTGCTCGTTTTCCCGGTATTTGCTTGATTTTTGTCTTTTTCTTCGATATCCGTGCCTGCATATGTAAAAACACAAAAACACAATATATTTGGCATTTTGGTCGGGTTTTTGGTCTATTTGGGTCCGGTTTTGGTCAAGAAAAGGTATGTGTTTAAGCACATACCAATAATTTGGTACTATTTGAAAACAATTTTGGATACAAGATTTTCTGGTATTGCCCTATGTCGTTATGTCACATGCCTTGTCTCCCCACACCACTCCCTTTATTAGCAAGCCTGAACACACTGCATTATGAGCCGATGAGTCGGTTGACACCATTAGTTGCCTTAGGAAGCAACCGCCAATCAAAATGGACACATTAATGGTTTAGTCGTATGATTCAAACCTTGGAGACTACAAGTGAGATAATAGGACTCATGAGAAGTAGTGACCTTGGTAATCGAGTTGTTTTTGTTGACCATGATAGTGAGGTTCGTCTTAGTGTTCGCGTTCCTGAGATGGTGCTGATTTAGATAATTCAAATCCTGTTTGTCAAAAATTTTGGTGCAAATGAAAGAGTTTCTTGCGAACGTTATAAAGGAGGATGAACTGGTAATCTTTGTTAATTGGACCGTGTTATGATGTTTCTTGTAAACAAAATTTGGTTGACAGTCGAAACTGTTTTAGAATGTTTTGAAATAAATGTGTGATTTCAAACGGTCGGAATGTTCTAGTATAAAAATCGTTTCAAATGTTTTCCAAACGTCAATTTTCTTGAAAATCAAAAATCTAAACCATATATGAAAAATCGTTATTTTTCAAATTACAAATTTTACAAACCTATCTTTTCACATGACTTAGCCATCACAAAATTTCAAACAAAGTTGCGCCAAAATACACTAATGGTCAAAAGTTTATAATGTCTTATTCGAATTAATGCTGTTAACAACTTCAAAGACCATGCCTCCAAGAGGGAACACGTACCATTCATGGACAAACCTCGGGAATAATCATAGTGCCTACATAGTATACGACCTTAGAAGTGAAACGAACACCTATGACCGAGACTGGTGTGCCGTGCCTTGACACTATTCTTTCGAAGCGCAACTTCCCTACTCATCCCCGAAGATAAGTCTCTCGTAATGACCGAATCGAGTTAGACTAAACAATCAGTGTGTAATTACTTAAGAGACAACGTGGCCTTTCGGAGTCCTAGTCACAATGGGACATGAAATCGCTCTTACCTTTGGATATCAAGAAGTTGCACCTGACCATAAGACCTTTACCTTTCACTTGTAACAAGATCTCTCGACGTAGTATTTACTTCGCAACAATTTTGAGTCGTTATATATATTAGTCATGCCTAGAGGAGTTGAGCACTTAGACGTAAGAGTTTCGCCTAATAATGATCTTCAAGCGTTCCAGATCATTGACACCAGGTTCTGCCCATAGACCTCTTGATTCATAGACCATCGTCTTCAACTATTCGTGCGTACCTAACGACACATTATTCCCTAATATTTTCACACCAAGGTTTTTTCCATTAGAAGCCTTTTATCAGTTGTGAGGCTATTAATGATCTCTATCCTCATTGATTGAACTCTATTGGATTCTACTTTTTATTTCGGATGAGTACGTCAACAAATCTTTCCTACATAAAAAGGACACCAACATCGAAACTCTTCACTAACCATGTTCACACTTTTGCCTGAGTATGATAACCTCCTCATGAAACATGTACATAAGACTCTTGTGACCTGTGCGGATAAGACACTGTGTACCATACAAACACCGCCTTTTATGATATTATTTCGAAACCACGACTGCTAACTCCTTGTCACGAGTTGGGATATTCCTCCCCATTTCCTTCAATTGCCTTGGAACAACTTTCTTCACATTAGAAAGCCTTCATTTTTACTTCATCAACCTTCGTAGACGTCGGACGTTCCTTCATTCGGAGACACAACCTTGACGATTTTTCTAGCACATATGATTTTCTCCCTCTCGATTATTGGTCAACAACTCCCTCCCAATAGCCACGGCAAATTCACTTAACTACACTGTAAATTTGTTTCACCAGATTTTCTCCCCATTAATGCCCCTGAGAATACCTTCAATGATTCCTTCAGCAATAAAATTCCCCTCCATCCACAAAATTTTTAGCTAGCGTTCCATTTAATTCCTTCGATCCACGACTCATGCAATGACATGAAGAAGAAATCGCAAATCATTTTGGCACCAGTTGTCGGACGGAAGCAAGTATGTTATAGACGATGAAGATACCAGACACAACACCCGATGCTACCCTTACTTTCTCATCAATCTCTTTAAAAGCTCGTCCTTTTTCCTTAAATTCTCCATTTTCTTATCATGATTGATCTTGCCGATAGCGACTCATATCACAGTTTACCCCTTTGACGAATGCCTTGAATCTTATGAGTCCACAAAGATTGCGATCTTCACAATTCAACTAAGTAGGTGCAGCTTTACGTAAAGCGACCTGGATGGCTACACTAGCATCAAGTGCTCATGCCATCCTCATACACCATTTCGCGTCTGTGGGTCTAAACTTCAACGAACTTGTTTTCATTGTTACGACGTTAGAGATCTCTATTACTTGTACAACACCTTTGGAACTACAAAATCCTCCAACCATTGTGAATCTTTATGAAGGCTAGTTAGATAACGACTGATTCCCTTTTCCCCATGGATACTCGACATTCTGCAAAGCGTCGTGACTTGACGATAATTCTTTACATACGCCATGGCTACTTCAGCCTATCTCTTCAAGTTTGGGAAACCTCATTCAAGCCTGCCTACGTAGTCTCATAAACAAAGTTTCTTCCCTGTCGCCTCTACTAATATTCTCTGAGTGACAAAAATTTCCTCAACAGTACCCTTGATTTTCTTTGCTAATCCCACTAACTTCAGCCGTAAGTACCTATTTGTTGTTTTGAGCAAGTCCTTAACTGAGCCAAATCATCGAAGACGTTAAATTCCTCTTCTTAATGACTTGATTAGTAGCCTAATCTCGTGACAGTTCTTGTTTGATGAGTTGCGAGATTAAGCCAATATCAAGTTGTGACTTAGTTTAAGGTTTCGACGATTTTGCTCGAAGACGAAAAGGCTTATTCCATCGAATTTAGTCACCTGATAGTTACCTTCGACTGCCCATCTCATTTCACTCAGAAGTACGAATTTGGATTAAGACGACATAGGTTACAACTTTTGGTAGTATTTATCTTGTCACATAAGTTACGACCATGTCATTGAATCCTTGATTCGAATTTTAGTGATCTTGTCATAACTCTGACCTTCGTTAGGTTCTACGTGCAGGCGCTAGCTTAATTCCATAAGAGTAGGCAAAATCGTTGATTCTAAAATAGGTAGCTAGATCGTTTACAACAGACTAGCAGTTTTGTTAATAGAAATCGGTCATATGGATTTACGAGCAACCCGTGAATTTTAGTGATATACGTGTGAAAAACTTATCATTCCATAAGATGTCAGCTTGGTGATCTATTTCGTGTTGTGAAAGAGCCAACCAGAACCCTCGATAGAGAGGTGAGCAATTTAGATGAGACAGGATTCTAATTATAAGTCATTAGAACTTAAACTGTGGACATGAGTTACTTGGGAACGTAAGGGCAAGGTGAAAATTGAGTACCCACATTCTTGGCAGTGGTACTAGCTGAATTTTGGGGACAAAATTCCTGTAACGGGGGTGTACTGTAGCAACCGGCATTTTTTAGGGCAATACTTATTTATAAAACTCAAAACCAGTTGCGGCAGACGATGATTTTTCCAAACTTATTTTTGACAACTGGTAAATTTCAGGAACATTTTAAGTTACCGCATTTCGTTCTAAAATAAAAATTTTATCACTAAGACATAGGCTATATTTAGTCCACAATGCTCCAGTACCTTGCTCCTACTCCGGTTCACAATTTTAAACTCTAAAACAATTTCCTTTTTCTTGAATTACTTACGGTTGTCTATTCAACAAACACTATTCGTAAATTAAAATTTTAACACCCGATATACCCAATTCTCCCAACGATTATTTCTAACGTCTTTCTATACTTCCTAAATTATTACAAAAGTTCCAAAAATATTTCTCTACACCTAAAATAATTTCTTTATATCTTACGTTTAATTACGTATAACTTTCGTTAATCACCAAAACAACAACCAATACCTATTTTTAACACCCAACACATACAATATATATTCTTGTATCAAAACAACAAATTTCATCCTATTTTACACATTATTGCCGCCCCCTCCTCTTGGTTTGACAATATCAAAAGACAAAAAGTACTAGGCAATTAATACATACCATACTTAAAAATTTTCAAAGCATGGCAATATCAAGACTTGTGGAAAATCTTGTCCCCCTTGGTCTATTCGACCATGCTTCCCTCACCTAGCCAAGATTATAATCTTGACTAACTATTGACAGATTGAAATTCTTCCATACTATAAATAGATCCCATGTGCCTTTATTTTTCACCTAGCTAGTGCAAGTAATGGAAAAATACATAATCACTTCCCATATTTTCATACAAGTCGACACATAAGAGGAGCAAGGAGGAGGAAGTTCTTGTTGTGGCTAAGTTCAAGCATCCTTAGGGTATTCTAACAAGAGTTTGGAACCATAATCTTGGGGTTAAACAAGTATCTTGCACTCATATCTCACTAATCACTTTTTTAAGTAATCTTACACTACAAAAACTTCATGTTTTTCTTTATGTCATAATGCTAGTCACGTATATACTTATTTATCACTTGGTACATGTTGATAAAGATTTACATTCACGATGATCCTTTAACAAAAGATTATGTTTTGAACAAGTTTTGATTTACAAGAAAACTAGTTAGTAAAACTGTTCACAAGAAACTGGTAACAAACCTTATAACCATGAATGTTAGTAAACTTGTATATTTAAACATTCTGGAGGATTATTTACATGGACTTTTAATATTGTTAAGATTATAGCTAGATCATTATTGTTATGTTGAGAAGATGATGGATGAACTAGGACTAGATTTGAAGTGGTTGTCAAGAGGTTATAATAGCTAGAAGGTTTGGAAAATAGTTTGGCATTAATAAATGTGATTCTGTCCCATTTTGGGTAATACAGAAAAATCAGTAGTGTGGTGATATTTTTAGGCTAGAAATATAGAAAATAGACTTAATAACGAAAACATAGCCGCTTGAATGAGTTAAGACGAACTTATAAAGAAAAAGATACGCTAGTTTCAATCTAGACGACGAAAACTACATTTTCAGAAAAATAAATGAATCTGTCCAGAAATTTGAGAGGTGAAAACTGAGGTTAGATAGTATCTAGACTAGCCGAGACCTTGAAAAGCCGATAGTATACTTAAATACCTTCGCGGGGATAGGTCAAACTTAAGAAACGAAGCTACGACGCAAAAGTTATGGCTTAACGAATGTTTACTTCAACATATACGTTGACAGCCTATTATTTTCTCTATTAGAAAGCTGTTAGGAATTTTTGAGTTGGATTTTGGACCTTTTGGAGTACATTTTGGCTAAAATAAAGTAAACGGAAATGGTAGAACAATATATATACTTATTAGGCGCGTTAGAGACTTTTGAAATAGCCATTAACATGACGATTAAAATTTGGTCGTAAGATTTACAAGTTACGTTTTCTAAAGTGGTAATTTCTAAATAAATGATCAAATTGACGCAACTATATTTTGATGACAAGTATTACAACAACATGTACAAGTGATAAAGTAAAGTATGAACTTGCGTGCATGGCCTTGTTTTCGAACCTAAGACATATATATTATTTAGGTCGTGATTAGAGTTATCGGGCTTAACTTTCCGTTTGCCAAGTTACCAACCGGAATTTGCTTTTGCTAAGGTGAGTTCTCGTAGCCCCATTTTTAACGTGTTTTACCTTGGGGTGGAAATGGTACTAAATACTTTACAAATGTTTTCATGCTGTGGTTTACTGTTTTCATGGTTTTTGGACAATACGTGTGTTTTGATTGCAGTATGTGCCTTACTGTGTGAATTCAGATTGTGTGACTTAACTTGAACGTGCGAAACTGTTTTGTGATGCATTGTGGGTATAATTTTGGGAAGTGGCACCCAGTATATCATTTGGGAAGTAGCACCCAATATATCATTTGGGAAGTGGCACCCAGACTATGTGTGGATCAAATATGCGTGTTTTGCGGTCTGTGATAGTTTGTGACCTTTACTATGTGCTCATATTTGTATATCTTGCTCACTATTGTCCTATGCTATTATTCACAGCTTCGTGGTTTAACTTTTAAACCTACGAGCTCACCAACATTATGTTGACGTTTTCTAGTACCATTTTCAGGTGGATCATTACTAAAGTATTTGAAGGCACATTTATCGGAGCCATACTATTTGATACCTATTACTATGTTTGTCAAGATTTCAAATGAGACATGCTTCTCTTTTAAATTTTGTCGAAGAATGTTTTGTAAACTATTACTGAAATAATTGTAAGGTATGAATCTATGATGTTATGCAATGTGCCTTTCTCAGTTATATCCCGTGTTTCCGCCTTTGACGGAGTGTGACACTTTAAGGTCACAATTTAATGCAAACCAACCTTATACCTCTCTTATAGTTTGTCATAACTGGATGAGCCTTTCTAACTATTTGGTACAAAAAACATCACTCAATATAACCTTTGAAAATTTAACTCTTAAAAACATATTATAAATTCCAAAACTTGCTAGTCTCGCGTGGGAGCAAATTACCGTGCGAAGCGAACCACTATCGGCACATAAGACTTTGCAAGATTATAATTTATACATAATCAAGTTTCACCATTATTTAGTCCGGATTATTTTTCTATTCGAAAATTACCCTTTTGCTTATAACATGTCAAACAAATAAACAAAACAAGTAATAATAAAAAATAACCAACTAAATAATACACACATAACATAACAATTAATATGTGTAAACATGTAGCCACATGCAACTTTTTCGATAAAACCTATTAATAATCAATTCTAGGTTTAAATAATGCATATATTTAACTAAGGTTTTCACTTGCAAAGGCAAGTGAGCCACATACATCGACGAATCGATTGCGTAAACCATAGTTAAATATATACCACATAGCACGTAATTGATTCATTAATTTTATTGAGGTCTTCCCCAATTCAAAATTTATCAAAACAATACATGTGAAAAATCTTAACAATTAAACTCAAATAATCTTAACAATTAAATCATATAACTAATAATTAATGACGAGACATGCACGTGTCATCATGAATTTTACATAACAATTATTACAATTAGTCACAGAATCGCATACAATTAACACGTAATTATAGCATGCAATCCTATGGTTTCTAATTCAATTAAAAAAAATTAATATTCAAATTAGGGCAAATCGGCCCAAAAAGATCCGGGTTTCTAATTTCCAAAACCCTAGAAATCGACAAGCATAATAAACACATAACAATTATTCCTTTTTTTACGTGTTTTGGTAATTAATTACACACTAACCTGTCTCTAATACCACTGTTGGAATTTAATAACATGACATATCATTAATTAAAACATATGAACATCAAAGCAAGTGCGGAAGCGTTAAGGATGATATAACATATAATTAGTTAACCGAATAATAAATGTATGCGTACCTTTTTGCAATCTTCCACAAGCAATTTTAAGAACCCTAATTAGGGTTTATGTGGATTATAAGAATTGACTCTTACCGTTTTTTAATTCAATCCAAGATACAAACAATAGTGTGTTTGTACCACGTTCTTGTACACACGTACTAATACCAAATTAATGTTAATGCTAGTTAAAGAAACACAAAACAATTATTTTCTGACAATCAAAAAATTCGATCACCCTTAAGGGTTTAGTGATTGATCGGCCTAAAACCAAAGAAAAGAAGAAACAAGTTTAGGGTATCACTATGTGTACAAGATTAGCAAACAATGATGCTTAAGCCTTGTTTATATACTAGATGAAACTTGGAGGACAAGTTGGAGTGGGTTTAGGTTACCCCAAAGCCCACCGATCGGCCATAAGCATCCCAAGGGGATCCGAAACCTTCTTTCCTCTATTTTCATCTATAGTCCCTTTATAACGGTCGTTAGTCAATTTTCATTACTTACTTAACGGTCGTTAGTCGTTTTATGAAATTAATAATTATATATAACATTTTATATTTAATTATTAAACATTAATTTTTCATACGTAAAATGTGCAATCCCGTGATCTCGAGTTCGATCCTAACATACACTATTAATTTATTGTCCATAAAACCAACACGACATGTGTTTGCCGACCACTTTTAATCCCCTTCAACTTGTTTCACTTATTTAACTACTAGTAGTATGTAATGATGATATCCAAATTTCTCGCTTTATAATTGATTGAATATACTATTTAATCAATAAGTGAAATCAAATATTGTGACGGTTGGGCTCATCATAAAACAAACACGACACGATTAGACACTTTATGCTATGATATCTTTTTCCTTAGCTTCTTGTCAAGTCACCGCACTCAATATATCTTCTTGCTAGTTGGTTTTTAATGTAATTGATAATCTTTAAAATGAACTTATACCATGTGGTGAAACAAAAGAAAAAGATCAAAATAATTGGAAGAAAAAACAAATTTTAAACGAAAGATATATACAATCATCATATTATTTTTTGTTAAGATACAATCTATTAAAACTTAAAAGATGAATAAAAGGCTCAACTCCGGTCATTAGTTTAGGGTCATTAGAGTTTTATGTAACCTTTATTATATATGCTTAATTAATAAACAAAATAACTTATGATATTTTATTATTTAACATGGTATTAGAGTATATGTGATCCTGAAAATTAGTTGGTCGCCATAAGCCGCTGCATCTATGAACCCGTCAAATTTTAAATCTACCACATCTAAACATCCGCTGCTATCCAACAAAAAAAAAGGCAAATTTTCGGCCAAAATCCTAACCCTATACTATTTTTGCAATAATTTCTCAACCGTTCGGAGTTACCTAACGCCGTCGACGCCAGTCTCTTTGTTTGAACTATGCACAAAACCGGACAAAAATCATCTTCGTTGGCCGCCGAACATGCCACCACGCGTTGCAGGAAGCCGACTGCCCGAAACAAAATGTCTCCACTTTGCTTTTGCTTTTGTTGTTGATGCATAATGAAGATTATTTTTTCTCTTGATGTCGGATGTATTCATCAACAACTTTTTTATTGCTTTAATGTTTATGTAATTTTTTAATCTAATCCGAGCTTTTATGTTTTCGTCGCTCAAATTGCAAGGGCGTATTAAAAGATAGATTAGAGGGCCAAACCCAGTTGTGGGTTTATGGTCATTAGAGTTCCATGTGACATTTACTACATATGCTTGATTAATAAACATGATACCTTCAGGAGTTTCATCATTCAACAAAATCATTTGATTATTATCTCGTCTTTTTCCATTTTCGATTTAACGACTCACGTACCACTGGACTAGATGTCATTTGATGTTGAAGCTATATATTAATCGACCTCAACTTGAACTAAAAAATAGAATATATCCCTGAAGTTAAACGACTTTGTTGCCTTTGCATTTCAACAACTTTTTTGCTTTATTTCGTTAACACATAAAAACTCTTACAGAGAATATACAATCTCATTTTAAGTTTAACACTTAACAATAACATATATATATATATAGGGTAAAGTTAAAATAAAAAGACAAATATCCGTACACTACGTAAAAAGATTTTTTTTTTCAAAAAAGTTAGCGAAAAAATCCATAAAAATTCCACAAGATCGGGAATGTTGGTGCATGAAACTTTTGTGAAAGAAGTTTTTCTAATTTTGAGTTTTTATACGTTTTTTTTAATGCACAAAAAACGAATTTTGATGCGCAAAAAAATTTTGATGCACAAAATTTTCAACTTATTTTAGTTAGATGCGCAATGTTATTTTGATTAAAAAAGTCAAAAGAACTTGGGTGGAAAAACGAATTTTTGATGCACAAAAAAACGATTTAATGCACAAACGTATTTTTTCATAAATTTTTTTCGGAAAAAATATGAACTTTTAGAAAAACTTCCTTCACAACTTTTTCATGCACCAACATACCTGATCTTGTGGAATTTTTTTGGAATTTTTCGAGAAAATTTTTGAAAAAAAAAATCTTTTTACGTAATGTACGGATATTTGTCTTTTTATTTGATCTTTATCCTATATATATATATATATATATATATATATATATATATATATATATATATATATATATATAATCAATATCATCCGTAAAATGTCAACTACATATCATGTTTCACGAATTTACCGTCATTTTCTCTGAATTGTGATTTTACTTATTTATTGATGGCAATACTTTCATCAATACGTAAAGGAATTACCATTATTTAAAGCAACTTGCTGTAGTAAACTTGGCTAATATTTTAGCCGAATTATTTGACCTCATTTATCCTGGCGGGTCAATTAAAAAGGGGGTAAACGGTCAAATTAAAGTTCGAGGAGACCCAAGAGCTGTCAAGATTCAAAGCAACGAAAGCATAGATAGAGTATCAAAATCTCAATCTCTCCAAGAGTCATAGACGTATGATAGGCTTCAAAGAATATATTTCTAGTATGCTACTATTAAAAGTTAGAGTAAACTATATTTTTGGTCCTCGTGGTTTACCGGGTATAACGGTTTTGGTCCAATAGTTTCAAACGTGTCGGGTTTCGTCCATTTTCGCTGACCCGTAACGGGTTTGGTCCATTTTTTTTAACACCGTTAGTCAAACTTAGTTTGACCGTTAAAAGAAGGGGTACTTTGGTCATTTCACTCAATCACTCACTCACTCCCATTATCTTAAGCTGAAACACTCACTCACCCACAAACACTCACTCACCCACAACACAAAAACATTTATCCATTCATCAGAGATTATTAATCTCTCATCTCCCTCCTTCAAAACACAAACAAAGAACAATTTCAAACCCACCCTCACAAATTAAATGCACCTTTTTGTTCTTCACTGTCACCACCCAGTTTTAACATAGTTGTACATGTCGAGTATATGGAGATTGTTCTTCACTGTCACAATAGAAGCTCATTCATCAGAGATTATTAATCTCTTATCTAATCTCTCATCCCTTTCTACATCCTCACCCAAATCGAATGACCGAGTATATGGAGATAGTTAATTGTTGTTGTGAGTTGAGGAGTGATTGTGAGGATTGAAGATTGACTTTGAGATTCGAGTGATTGTGAGGATTGTGAGGAGTGTTGGTAGCGATGGGGGTTTCGTGGTGGTGATGTCGTGGATTTAGCCGGATCTAGCCGAAAACCAACACCACGAATCGTGGATCTAGCCGGATATATTGGTGGTGGTGGTGGGGGTTTCGTGGCGGTGGGGGTTTCGTACTGCTAGTACACGTTTGTAACATCCAGTTTTGTGATATGGGTGGGAGTGGGATGGAGTTGAATGAGGTTAATGTTGTTGTTGTTAGGTGGTTTTTTAAGAAATAATTGTGAAGATGAAGAACAAGATTGAATCTTTTGTTGATTAATGTTGTTGTTGTTGTACTTTTGGTTGTAAGATTTTTGGACATCTTTTATGTGTTTGTGTTTTTACTGCTGCTACTTTTAAAATCATCTTTCAAAACGTTAGCTTTTTGTTATGAAGAACAAGATTGGATCTGGGTTTGTTTATGGTTGTTGTACTATCTGCTACTTTTTATATATGGTGGTAATTTTAAAAGTTTTTTTTATGAAGAACAAGATTGGATCTGGGTTTGTTTATGGTTGTTGTACTATCTGCTACTTTTTGTATATGGTGGTGATTTTAAAAGTTTTTGTTATGAAGAACAAGATTGGATCTGGATTTTAAAAGTTATATGGTGGGGTTCAAAAGCTAACGTTATGAAGAACAAGATTGGATCTGGGTTTGATAATGTGGTGGGGTAGATGTTGATGAAGGAAGGGCATTTTTGTCATTGTACATAATTATCCGAGGGTATTTTAGTCATTTCACGTTTTTTTAAACTGGTCAAACTAACAGTCAACATAAATTTGGACCAAACCCGTTACGGGTCAGCGAAAATGGACGAAACCCGACACGTTTGAAACTATTGGACCAAAACCGTTATACCCGGTAAACCACGAGGACCAAAAATGTAGTTCTAGTATGCTACTCTAAAAGTTAAAGATCAATTTACTATATTGATTTAACACCAAGCATGTGGTCTAGTGGTGGTAGCTTAAGGGGTTAAGTGAGTCCCCTGTGAGAGCACTACCGGTTGGGTGACCAACCGGGAAGTTCTCACATGCGGAGACTTGAATTCGAGCCGGCCTCGGTTTTCATCCGGTTGTTACTCCAGCGAGTATTCTCGTGTGGAGGAAGTACGGTTTCCGGGCGGAAGCCGTTGAATCCCCACTACACCAGCGTGGGCCTGGTTAAGACAACATTGTCTGAGTATGTGGTGGATGAGGGCCTGCCTTTGTGGCGGGTACGACTCTCTAAACCAAAAATTGAAAGTCGTCTTCAAAAAAAAAAAAATTTACTATATTGATTTAAGAGTAAATTGCAAAATACATCCCTGTGGTTTACACCTTTTGGTACTTTACATTCCTGTAGAAACTATTGGCAATATACATCCCCCGTTAGGCAAACGTTTGCCACATTACATCCTTAGTCCCTAACTTTGTTAGTGTTTAGTCCTAACTGACGTTAAGTGGGAAAAAATGAAAGGTATTAATGTCTTTTTACCTATAAGAGGGATATATTTTGCAGATTACTTTACCTACTTCTAAGAAGGATGTATTTTGCAAATGACTTTTATACTTTTTTTTTTTTTTTTTTTTTATTATTATTTTATTATTATTATTATTATTATTATTATTATTATTATTATTATTATTATTATTATTATCACTACTACTACTACTACTACTATTATTATTATTATTATTATTATTATTTTTATATTATTATTATTATTATTATTATTATACTACTATTATTATTATTATTATCACTACTACTACTATTATTATTATTATTATTATTATTGTTATTATTATTTGTTCTTATTTTATTTTCTTACGTTTTTACGTTTTCTTTCATTTTTTACGTTTTCTTGTGTTTTTATCCGTTTTTCTTACTTTTTTATTTCGTTTTCTTACGTTATTCATACATTTTTCCCGTTTTCATACGTTTTTGTCCGTTTTTATATGTTTTCGGCCGTTTTCATTCTTTTTTATACGGTTTGGTCCCTAAGGTTTCGAAAGTGCAACGGTAGTCCTCATTTTGAAGTTTTTGCTGCATGTTTGGTCCCTGATCAACATCAAATGACTAAATTACCCTCGCCTTCTTCTTTTTCTATTTTCTTTTCAGCTTTCTTACATAAATGATCCATGTGTTGTGCCACGTTTTACAAACTTAGTCCCCCTATTTTTTTTAATTTTTTTAAGTTAATTTCGAAATTAATTTTTTTAGAAAAATTAATTTTTTTCGAAATTAATTTTTTTTTCAAAATTTATTTTTTTAGAAAAATTAATTTTTGAGTAAGGTCCTTGTGGTTTGCGTTGACTGGCGCCAGTTGTCCTTTGACCAAAAAAATTGCGCCAGTGGTCCTTAAGTCAGAAACGTTATGCACCGTTAGTCCCTCCATCCAAGTGGCCCCACAAACATCCACTAACGCCACTAACGCTCGTTAAGTATTGGATTTTATAGGGGCATTTACGTCAATTCACATCTTTATTATCATCTCTCTCTTACCTACATTCCCAGATTCATCTTCATCTTCTAACTTTTCATCTTCAAAAAATCTGCTAATTTGTAACAAAAACAACCTCTTTTCTTGTAATAAAAACAACTGTGGAAAACTAGAAGGGGGGGGGGGGGGTTGAATAGTTTTACATCTTTTTAATTTCATTATGAAAACTTTGTTTCCTTTTTAAAACATTAGATTTGAGTTTATATCAAAAATGATACTTAAATAATATTATCAATTATATGTGTATCCTTTTAGATTTGTTATAAAAGTTTTCTTTTTATGAATGGAATTTTAAATTGATCTTTATGTGAAATCAACTTCTAATTAATACTACCAGTTATATATGCCTATATGTATGAAAGTAATGACGATATAAAGAAATAAGTAAGAGATGGAAAGATCAAACCGAGACACGAGGGATTTATAGTGGTTCGGCTACAAGGACACCTTCCTTGCCCTACTCCACTCCCCGAGCACACCTTGCTCGAGAGTTTTCTTCACTACTTCAACAAGCTCCCTTATGGTGGAGAAAACCTTACACAACTTTGGCTTACACCGGTTTAACGACACAAAGCTAAATGTCGAGTTCTAATCGTAGCTAGAACCAATCTCACGACTTCAATCACAACTTGTTCACGACGGCTTCACGACATCAACACAACGGCTTCACGACTTCTACACGACCACTTCACAACTTCTAAGCTACGGCTTCACGACTTCTACACAACAACTTCACAACTTCTAAGCTACGGCTTCACGACTTCTACATGATGACTTCACAACTTCTAAGCTATGGCTTCACGACTTCTACATGACGACTTCACAACTTCTAAGCTATGGCTTCACGACTTCTACATGACAACTTCACAACTTCTAAGCTATGGCTTCATGACTTCTACATGACGACTTCACAACTTCCAAGCTATGGCTTCACGACTTCTACATGACAACTTCACAACTTCTAAGCTACGGCTTTATGACTTCTACATGACGACTTCACAACTTCCAAGCTACGGCTTCACGACTTCTACACCGCGACTTCACAACTTCTACACCGCGACTTCACAACTTCTACACCATGGCTTTACAACTTCTACATGACTTCTTTACACCACAACTACTTATACACCTTCTTCACTACTTACACACTATACATATCTAGTCACTTATGTTTACACCTTATATACACACTTTACACAAAAGAATGAATGATTTACAAGGTATACTTAACAAACAACTTAAGTAACAAGATGATACTAAGTTGTAATACTTCTAGTCTTGATTGATAGAAGTATTCTTCTTTTGCACTTGGATGGTAGAAGCTTGGATCACTTGGAAACCAATACTTAAGAATTATATGATCAAAGATTTTAGAGAGGATAAGAGGAGATTTAGAACAGAAGGTTTGGGGTGCAAAAGGTGAGAAAAAAGTCCAGAGGAAAACCAGTATTTATAGGCAAAAACTGGACAGCTGGAGGAGCGTGCCGGCCCCCTTAAATAGGGGGGCGTTCCCCTTAAAATTAAGGGGGCCGCCTTGTATATTTAAGGGGGCCGCCCCTTCAGACCGTTGCACAGTTTTGTCTTTTTGTGGGGAAGGTTTTTCTAGAATATTTTTGCAATTTTTGGTTAAAATTTTGAATTCATATTTTTATAATAGATTAAACATATTTATTTAATACCAAAAATATTTTTCAAAAATATATAAAATGTTTTTGATATTTTATAAAAAGTTTAGAGATTAAGAAAATGTTTCTTTGATCATATAATGCATTAAGCACTTGTTTATTCATACCTTAAGTGATTAAGTTGTAGAAATGAATATTTACAACTAAATACTTGTTTATTTGATAAGTTTATGTTTAATGAGTTTACTTTTTGTGATTATCAAAACATAGAGATATGAATAAGTATGAATAATATTTTTAGGCATTATTTATATTGACAATCTCCTCCTTTTTGATGATTACAAAACTAAAACTCATTAAATCCAAAAAATTATTTTTGGACAAGTATTTAGTGAGTTTATATTCACTTCTCCCCCTTTTTGTAGAATTAAAAAGGTTATGCCGACAAGTTTTAGAAACTAAATTTGTCGGGACGAGAACTCCCCCTTGATGTGTGCTCCCCCTCGTTTGAGGGCATCAAGGAATCGATATATGGAATACTTGCAAGAAAGATATTAGAAGCACAAGCATATATGTAGCATAGTATAATAGCATGGCAATCAAAATATTAGAAGAACAAGCATATATAATAGCATAGCAATCAAAATATTAGAAGCACAAGCATATATGTAACATATTATAATATCTTAGCAAACAACTATTAATGACATGAACCAAAACATACATTAATTCAAAATGATTATGTGGAAAACATAATCATTAATGCAATATTTATTATGCTTAGAGCATACAATAGGTAGAAAATTCTAATTTGCCAAAGAGAGCCATCGGACTTGCTTGCAACATAAAAACTTGGACTATTTTGTTTGAGAAAATATAAGCATATAGTATGCTTGGATGGTTGATGGTGGAGTGTTTGAAATTAAGGTGGTTAAGTGAAGGTAAAAATGATGGATTAATGGAGGTATGTTTTTGGGTGCATGGATGTTGGAGAGTTTGGTGGTGGAGATATTGGAGGTGAAGAGTTTGGAGAGGAAGATGTTGATTGAGGGTTTTGATGTTGTTCAAGTGAGGGTGTTGGATGAGATTTAGTGAGAAGATACTCAATCCAAGTGAGGTGCTCATTCAAAGCAATGGTTTGTTTTTGGAGAAAGATGCAACAAGGACAATTGTTGACATGTTTCTCAATTTGACTCAAGTTGTGGGGTGATGATGGAGAGCTAGATGGAGGTTTATCTTAGTTGCTTTGAGCAAGGTGTAGAGCAAGAAGAGCACTAAGCTCATGGGCTTCCTTGAGTTCTTCAATGAACTTCAAGTGTTCGGTGGAAGGTGATGATGATGGAGGTGGTGGTGACACTCTTGGTGGTGTAGACATTTGTGAGCTTGGGTAATCATAGGTGGATGAGGATGGAAATGTGGAAGAAGAGTGTATTCCAAGAGTGGTGAGTGTTTTCGATGGTACATTGGTAGGTTGAATGAGATGTGAGGTGTTGTGAATGAGATTGGGATTGTTGTTTTGGGATTGATCTTGCTCTTCATATGACTCATGTGGGTGTGATGAAGGTGTATTTATGGAAGTAAGGATGAATGATTGGTTATGTTTATGAAAGGATTCATTTGGATGATCATGAGACTTAGGTGTTGGTTGATTTGGGTGAGTATGAGGTTTAGGTAGTGGTTGATTTGGGTGAGTATGAGGTTTAGGTATTGATTGATTTTGAACAACATCATTTGTTGAGTTGGAGTTATGACAAGTGTCAAGCTTCCGTCTCCAAACGGGCCTTACGGAGATTTTAGCAACTCTTGAAGGCTTGGATCTTGGGTTGTTGGCAGATGACATGTTTGGATGGATGAGCATTAATGATGAAGAGGGGTATTTATAGTGTAGGAATGATGTGGTTGAGGAAGGTAAATTTTGGTGGGAGGTTTAGGACAAAACATGTTTGTGAGTTTTGGGAAGTGTAGGATAAAATGGGCTAAAGAATAGAAAAAGGGAACAACACCTTCGACCATCAGATGGCCGGTCCCCTTAATTAAGGGGCCGGTCCCCTTAAATATTAAGGGGGCCGCCTAATGAATTAAGGGGCCGCCCATCTGCTGATTTCCAGGTTACTGGAAATGGGTTTTTGGCAGAAAATTGTTGAAAGGGTTGTGTTTTTGGGTTTAGTTTCAAGCAAGTCCAATCTCTTTGAGGCAATTTATCATTTAATAACTTACGTATGCAAATCATGTTTCATAAGGACATTAAGCACTTCTATCTAGCATGCAACCTACTTATTAAGCAAGTAATATATATAAATTTATGGACAAGAAACATGATACCAAGTAATTCCTAATATGATTTTTAGGGAGATGGGTTTAAGTTAATGAATCCTAATGAGTGTCTATGTGCAAAGCAATGGGGAATTGTGATAGCATGGACTTCTAGACTTGTACCAAGCAAGATCTTAATGAGAAAACTATGGTTTTTCAGATTTGATTTAGTTTACTTATAAATGTCATATACATAAATATAGATGACAAATATGAGATCACCATGCATGATTTAAATAAGTGTTTTTGGCATTATTCAACAATGTTTGAGAGTAGGTTTTTATGTGGATGTGAAAAATATTTTAATGAAATAGTTTTTGTTTTATTTCAAAATGTATTTATGAGGAAAGAAAACATAATTTTCCAATCTTTGGTTTTGATAAACACGTAATTATGGACACAAGTTTGGAAGAAAGGTAGGATGGTGAAACATGTTAAATAGAAAGTTGTCATAATCTTTTGAAGAATCATTTTTCCAAAATGTGAAGTTTTTGCATATTTAAAAACAAATCCCATTAGTTATGGGTTTAAAAATAGTGGTTATAAAAGATCTCATGCTCAAGGGTATTGGTTAAGTCTATTGCCACATGCTACTCTTTTCTATATATCCTATGGCATTTAGGCATGTATTATGACTAAATACAAAAATACATCATATCAGAATAGTTAGAGAAAAACAAAAATTATTATAATAACTATGCATTCAACAACTAAGCAAATAATTACGAAGGCATGCAATCAAATCACATAGGAGCAAGTAAACATCTAGAAATTTAATATTTGCAAGATGACATAAATCTTGGAATGAAAAGCTCTAATGAAAAACAAAGTTCATAAAAGTAAACTAGCGTTAGGTAAATTTAGGAACAGTAATGTAATCAAGTTGGAGAATGAGTATGAGACTATTACTAGTGGTGCTCAATTCAGGCTAAACACGGCCATTTTTACGGGTTACACACACCCAACTTCTCACATAGAAGCAATTCAACCGTTAGGTCAAATTGAGTTTCTAGTCAATAGATTCTCCAGTAGTCATTCTCTTTTTAGAAGAAATTAAGTTCCTAAATTTACCTATCGAAGAATACCAAATATGAAGTATGCTTGGTTTACTAATACTTGACTTAATGTGATTCAGACATTATCCTTTTATGAGGGTTGTGGAAACCGTAGAGGGGGGGTGAATACGTTTCCATTTAAAAATTTAAAACTTTTGTATCAAACACCCGATCAAGTGTGACGTAATATGAAAAGTGTTAACAATGGTCATTTAACACTTAGAGATGAATGTAGTAAACTACAACACAAGCACAATCAAGCCATGACACATACTAAATCAACATAACATGAGCAACAAGTCACACAAGCATAAACTTCATGCAAATATAAGTATAAAGCGATAAAGAATAAAATGAAAGTAAAGAGATGAGTAAGAAGGCTCAAACCGGACACGGTGATTTATAGTGGTTCGGTCACGAAGCTCCTCTTCGCCCTACTCCACTCCCCGAGTACCCAACTCGAGAGTTACTTCACTAATCAACAAACTCCCTTCAGGCGGATAAAACCGTACACGTCGCTTAACTTTTTTTCCGACACTAAGCTAGATGTCGAGTGCTAATCTTAGCTAGCACCAATCTACCACGATCTACCCGATCTACACCTTACACGTCGCTTATCCTATTTCCGACACTAAGCTAGATGTCGAGTGCTAATCTTAGCTAGCACCAATCTACCACGATCTACCCGATCTACACCTTACACGTCGCTTATCCTATTTCCGACACTAAGCTAGATGTCGAGTGCAAATCTTAGCTAGCACCAATCTACCACGATCTACCCTTGATCCACATGATCAATCACACAAGCCCAATGGCTTCAAGAGATCTTCACTATCTCTTAAGATCACAATGATCTTGACTCACTCTCTCACAAAAGAAAAATAATCTTGATGTATGCTATGATAAAATCAAGAGTGTAACAAATGTTACAAGACCTAACAACTCCAACTCTTGTATCTTCTTGGATACCTTGAGTTCTTCTCTTGTAAATGAAGAGGAATGATAACACTTTGTATCTACTTGGATACTTTGTGTTCTTCTCTTACTAATCAAGAGGGATGACAACACTTTGTATCTACTTGGATACTTTGTGTTCTTCTCTTGCTAATCAAGAGGGATGATAACACTTTGTATCTACTTGGATACTTTGTGTTCTTCTCTTGCTAATCAAGAGGAATGAAGAGGATCACTTGAGTGGATGATTGGATCACTCTTAAACAACCTAAGACTCTCCAAATGATCAAAGAAAGTCATCTAAGTGAGGAGGGATTAGACCAGAGAAAAAGGACTGGAAAAATCAAGTTGGAAGTGTGGAATGGTCCACTATTTATAGGCAAGGGAAAATCTGACCGTTACAGACCCACGGCTCCACTAAATACCCGACGGCTCCGTTAAATTTAATGGAGCCGTCCCTATTTAAAGGTGTCGTGGACGCTCCTTCGTTTGTCTTTAGTGGGGAAGGTTTATTTGGGAAAGTTAGGAGCTGTTTTGGGGGGAAATTTGACTGTTGGGATTTTCAAACATATTTTTCAAAATAAAACATTTCTTTTTAATTCAAAAATAATTTGTGAAATATATTTTTGAAAAAATGTTTTGTCACATTAAAAATGTGAAGTTTAGAAAAATAATATCCTTTGATCATTTGTCAAGTAGTAGATTTGTTTGTCCATACCTTGAGTGATTTATATCGGGATGGAAATCTACGACTTCGTTGAAGCATACTTGAGACGTCAGGAGGTGTTCATGTAAGTATGCATTGATGATTTGTGTTTACAAGTAACTTGCACATTTTACGTTATGTATTACAAGTTACATGTTTGTCATTATTAAAACCAAAGAAACCGTTTAGTTTAAATATCGTAATATTTGCACTAACAATCTCCCCCTTTTTGTTGATGACAAATATGTAAACCGTAAGACATAGTAAAATGTAAAAGTTACCTGTATACACTTCCTTCTCCCCCTTTTGTCGAATCAAAAAGGTAGTTGCCTCGAGCGCTTCCTTGGATTACTTCCTACTCCCCCTTACTACACTACTATCCTTTTCTCCCCAGAAAGGCGAGTTTGCATCATCCAAGTGAAGCCTTCTATCAACACTTGTGAAGACGACTCCATGCTATGTATTCAAATACTCCCGAGCTCCCCCTAGCTCAATACTCCCCCATGGTGACTTAATCCCCTTGTTTATTTACCTTAGTATCTAGCGGATCCATGGATCAAATTCTTACAAAGGCTTTTCCTACATCAACGGTTAGCTTCGTGCAGCATAATATATAACAGTATAGGAGCAACATTATAGGGATAGAATACACATAGCAAGACATGCATGGGTTAAACTATGTTAACATGTAAGTGTCACAACCCAACCGAAATCCTAAGGTGTAATTGTTCACTCAATCACACTAATCAAGAACGAGATTCGTTCATTGACTGACGCACTAAATGACTTATTCCAAGTTATCATTGGGAAGGAAAGTTCTAACAAACCTTTTGAACAACATAATCATCTACCTAAGATGATTGATGTTAAGGATAGTTTGTTGATAAGACATACTCTAAATGATTACTATTATGACAAGTCGTGCCATAAAGTAGACTCGATAGAGGTTATACCTAAATGATTCCATAAGGTGGGAGAGTGTTGGTTGTGGTGACAACAAGGACAACTTGGGTTATGTGGTTGTAGGGGATAAATAATGGGATGACCCATTAGTGGTTGTGGTGATGGTGATAGTGATAAGGATGATGTGTTAGTGTCAAGTTCAAAAGGTGATGTAGGTGACAAGGTTAGTGTGAGAGCTAAAGGTTGTGGTGATGGTGATGGTGACAAGGATGATGTGTTGGTGCCAAGTCCAAATAGGTTTGATGGTGATAGGGTTAGTGTGATAGCTAAGGGTTGTGGTGGACTTGGTGGAGGTAAGGGTGTAGGAATCCTAAAGGTGGAGGATGATGATGATGTGGTTGGAGATGTTGGTTTTGTCCTTTGAGGAAAGGTAGGAAAGGATGGTTTAGGTTAATATATCATTTGCACTGACAATGAGATGCATGATATATTTCAAAAGGGAAAAAGAAAAGGTGCATGTGATCCTAACAGGATTGTTGGTGGATATCTCTAACGGGGTTAAGGTAACGAAGTTCTAGGTTTCTAGGTTGGATGATCCTAGTTGTGTGTTAGAGATAATTTGGTGCATGAAAGGTTTTGTGTGATTGTGAGGGTTGGAGGTTGTTTAACTAACTATCACTTATCCAAAGTCAGGAGTAGTTGTAAGGTTTGAGTGTGATGATTGATGAGTTGAAGGTTCTTAGACTAGCTATCACTATCAAGAGTGAAGTGTAGCTAAAAGGTTTGAATGTGAGATGCAAGATAAGCTTGCAAAGGTGAGGCCTTAAATAGGCAAGAGTTGTGGGATTCGAACTAAAGTTGGTGTTAGAGTCCTATGGTGTAGTGAGGGAATCCTAGGGTGTATGTGAGTTTGAAAAATTTTGCAGGTTTGAGGTTAGGGATGCAGGGATCTAAAGGAAACAGTGAAAATTCGTCAAACATAGGCACGGTACCACTAAATACCACACGGTACCATTAAATTTAATGGTAACGTGGCCTATTTAACGGTACCGTGACCTGGAAGTCACGAATTTTCCTGTGCAGCCTAGTTCTGGGCAGCTAAAGGGTAGTTTCCTAGGGAATGAGAACCACATTTGTGTGTTCTTGAGAGTGTTTGGTGAAAGACAATATGAGTGTGTTTTCGCTCCCCCTTAATCTATTACCATTCAGACAAGATGTAGAAGATAAAGAGGAAAATGAACGATGACGGAAGCGATGAGCTTAGTAACGTCATGACAGGTGGTGGATAGCATACGATAAACTTCACCTTTGAAGTCACGTAGCTCTTCTCAATCATTGTGAATATTCATAGAATATTATGATGAGGCAAGTGATCACGTGAAGATATCATAGGGGTTAAGAAGATAAAATCTTCAAGGTTGTGAGGTTAGTGATAAGGTTCTAGTGGGTTATCTATGTTGATGAGGAAGGGTTATCTCAACGTATCCTAGCGATTCTTCATTTGAAGTGTGTGGAAGATGAGTGGGATGCGGAAGCATTGGTAGTGTTTAATACCATGCGGAGGTGAAAGGGAAGAAGGCTTAGGAATCAGAAGATAGATACAATCTGTTCTGATAGGATACGGTTCTGGTTCAAGACAACATCGAGTGGGTTTCGATAGTGTTTTTGAAATAGTGAGAATAAACTGTCTCAGCAGACAACGGTCCGACGGTACCGTTAAATTTAGCGATACTGTCCCCTATTAAAGGGTACCATGACCTGCTGAGGTCAGTTTTGACCCAGAATTAGATTTCTGACAAAGAAATTTCACATATGTTGTGATTTTTCTGGACCTTAGATTAAAAGAATTTATACCAAATAAATTCCTTTATGAATGAATCCAACGGGATTAGGTGAACGTTGATCGAGAGCGAGAAATGACATTTAATTGCCTTTCGCAAATTAAATATACTTTAAATATTTCGGATGAAATATTTAAGTTGTCATTGGAATTTAAGAGGATTTCACGAATAAATCTCGCTGATTTAGTGAGACTTTTCGACACGAGAAATGACATTTAATTGCATTTCGCAAATTAAATATACTTTAAATATTTCGGATGAAATATTTAAGTTGTCATTGGAATTTAAGATGATTTCACGAATAAATCTCGCTGATTTAGTGAGACTCTTCGACACGAGGAAAGAATTTATACCTAATAAATTCTTTGAACGGTACTGGACGAGAAGAGATGACTTTTATATTTCCAAGAAAATACATAGGTAGTCATTAGAGCAATGTGAAAGATGACTTAATATTTCCAGTGAAATATTTAAATAGTCATAAGAGGGGTACGAGGGATGACTTTAATATTTCCAGTGAAATATTTAAATAGTCATAAGATTTATGGAAAATGTTCCATCATTCCTAGACCTAGACGAAGATGGTTAGGGGATTCTCGGCTGAGAGGTTTGGTTGATTTACGGATTTTGATGTGCTTCGCCTACGAGTGTTTCATGGGGTTTTGAAAGACGTAAAGCTAAGCCTATGGTGCTGATTCGCAGCAGGGTTTGGGATCTTAAGACGTGTATAATCACACGAGGATGAAAGGAACTACTAATCACTTAAATAGCAACTTGTGAGTCCTTTGTCACCCGAGGGTTGATGTTAGCTTTTAGCTTTGGGATGAGCGTTTTAACATATGTTGTTAAAAGGCTTGAGTATGATGTTTCGGATATGACATTTAACAATTGCGATCGCAAGTTAAGCTTACTTGAATATTTCGGATGAAATATTTAAGTTGTCAATCCTACTCCGAGTTCTACTAGGTTTGTATCAAACCTTCCCATGACAAGAGGGTGTATACTTGGAAGGAGACGAAGTGATGACTAGGGAATAAGGACAACTTCGCAACTACTCTAACTTATAGGTTTTGACACTAGTGTATGACTCTATGACTTCTAAGGGTTCATAGTGATGGGCATACCTAATTCCTAATGTGTCAAAAGAGCATAGTGTGGGTGCAAACTTTACAAGCAAATCATGTAAAATGCTCATAAGGAATAAATGCAACCATCATGCAAAACATGATAATCATTTAGCATTTAAGATCATGAAGACATTTAATCATGTCTTATGAGAACATGTTATCATTTTGAAACACGTATGTGGGATGCAAGCACTCTAGGTTTGCTAAGGCAGATCCTAATTACTACTTGTTTAAGATGACATCCTAATGGGAGATAAAGTTCACCGATGTAAACTATCTCTAGTCAAATGTAGGAATGAAAAATTTTCAAGTTAGAGAATGAGTATGAGACTATCACTAGTGGTGCTCAATTAAGGCTAAACACGACCATTTTTACGGGTTATACACGAACCCAACTTCTCTCCTGGAAGCAATCCAAACGTTAGGGTCAAATTGAATTTCTAGTGCGATAAGTTCTCCAGTAGCCATTCTCATGTTAGAAGAATTCAAATTCCTATATTTGCCTATCGAAGTATAGCAAAGATGATGTTATCTTGTTTTGCTTATACATGGTGATGCGCACGTGTGTCTTTGCGGTTTAGCAGTATTAATGCCTACTCAAGTTTTAAATTTATATTTAGCCGACTTATCAATAACACACACACTTAACGAGCAGTGTACCTGGTCAGTATGAATATAATGGTAAGTAGAGTGTCGATCACTAAGAGTGGAACGTATTATCTAGTTATTCTAATCAGTATTTTAATATCCTAAATTAGCTATACAACCTAATCTAACGCAAGGGGGTTCAGCCTAAGAGACTGGCACGGTTTGGTTATGATTAAATAGTAAACTAAACTAATGAGCACAAATCAGCGATTAGCACACACGTACACAGATAGATACTCGAGACAATAAGAAGACCTGTCCTGATAATTAAGTAGCTTGTCACTTGTTTTATTGCTAGTTTTATATGAAGTGTATATAATTAAACCTTTCTCGTTCGCTCTAATCTTATCGGCGAGTAAACTCTTAATGATTACTTATGTCTATCCTACTTTTCTAGAGTATTGGGCATTTGTGATGCCCACGTCTCATATACGCTAGAATAGATAGGCGAGGAAGGGGCATGGCGACCCAAGCAATGCTCAGCTAGACACAGAGGTTATCAATGCACTAATAAAAGTCACCAAAGACATCAACATATAAACTTTAATTAATAGGAAAGAAATATTAAGGAGAGTGCAAGATTCTCCGTAGTCACATGACACAAGCCCATCAATCCTGATGAACTAAAGTGTAATAATACAATAAAACAAAACTACTTAATGAATTGAATACATGCAGGACCTTCTTACAACTTTTGTATCTTCGTTTAGGTGTGTCTTGTGCTGCTTGGTCGTCTGAATTCGGATCTAGGGTTTCTGTCTTTGGTCTCTGAGTTAAGCTCTCCAAAAACTCTCCAAATTCGTCTGTCCTTGGGGTATTTATAGTTTCTGTCTGAGGGGTCGATGCGGCGCATAGAATGAATAGATGCGGCGCATTGACTTAACTTCGCGTGGGGTCCAAGATTAATATATCCAGGAATATTCGTACACCGTCTTTAGATGCGGCGTATCTTGATCTTTGTATGCGGCGCATGTACTTGGATTGTCTTGGATTGTAACTTGTGAAATCTTGATAGTGATACGCCGTATGTTAGAAGTATGTTGCGGCGTATCTGGAGTAGAACGAGCTTGATCTTCTGGATTTCAGTAGGCTTTTGACATCTTGCTTTTTTTGCTCCATAATTAGTCCAAAATTGCCAAGTTTCACATAATGCTTGTTTTTACTTGAGAATTACTAAAGTAAACATTAATGTATCGATTCTCATGTATAATATAATAAAACAAGTCAAATAAATAGGATAAATGATGATAATAAAATGTACTTATTTGAGTTTATCAAATATCCCCCCACTTGAACTTTACTTGTCCCCAAGTAAACCTTAGAATTAATCGAATGAAAATGTATCCTAAAAGATGTTAGGATTTATTTTTATATTTAAGCACGTATTCGTTTTGTCATAATCACACAACCAAACACTTAACGAAGTAGAAACCAAAATAATTTTTAATGCAAAACAATTCTTAATCGTTTAGTTGCTTAGTCGTGATGAATATTCTATCATAGGCTTGACAAGTATACGCATCTCCCCCACTAAAGCCAAGGAATAACAAGTCTAAAGCGGTAAAAAGGGTTTGTTGGTTAAGGGTTGATCATCCTTTTTAATCTCTATCGATCTCATATTCCAGAAAAGGCGACAAAATTACAAATACATGATCGAATCCACGACCACGATACTTGCAATTGCTCAAATCCTTAACTCGAATAGGCTAAACATAGGACCAAGTAATCTTCACCAATAATATTATATCAAAAAGGGCGACAAAATCATAAATACATAGCCGAATCCACGACTACGATACTTAAGATTGCTCAAATCCCTAATCTCAATAAATCAAAGGTTTGGATGAAGAATGATATAGGGTATGGATAATATTTGGGATACAAATTGGTGTAAAATGAAAAATAAACAAAACAGATAAATTAAAATCCTAAGTGTGGTTAATCACTTTCCCAATCATCCCATGAATAAGACTCATATCATTGAATAACTCACGCTTTAACACTTGAAACACACGCTTTAGGTAGACACGAATTATACTCAACAAAATCTCAATCAAAGAATAACCTTAGTTGGCGTTCCCATAACGGCCAACTCCCGTTCAATCCATAAATATAATATACAACAACTAGTGGTGATATCTCCCACTTAATACAAAACTTTACATAAGTTGGTTAAAACAATCTTCCAACTTTTCCTTTTTCTTTTTCTTTTCAATTTTTTTTTTTTTGACATCAACATATATGTGTAAAATTTCACAACTTTTCTATCACTATTTTTCCGGATAATTTTTCCATACTCTTCATACTTTCAGAAATAACTGTAATAGTGAAAGTAGCAAACACACGAAAAATAAACTAAAAGATATACGATATTTACTTTCATACCAAATGCATTGTGCAATTTCCCGACCTAACCAAAGATAATGAATTACGCACGCGAACACAGGTAATGTAAGGAAACACACTTTGCCTAAAGCAATTAACCACGGATTTTAATCTACAGGGTAGGCTAAGGTGTAAGGGTGTATCGAAACATTATAACAAAGGTGTAAGAAACGAAAGGAATGGCTCTGAAGGTTTTTCTAGGGGTATCTTACTCTAAAAGTGAGAGTAACAAAGGGTTTATACGGGGGTTAACTAACCAGTGTAGTTAGTTAATATCACATAACATATAAAGGCTATTTGGGTGTAATCCTAGAAATTTACCAATTTAGACAAGTCACTCCAATTATATAGATAATACTTATTATGGTGGTCTCGAATAGTATACAAGTCAAGTTCTAAAGTTTACAAGTCACCAGCACACTAAAGTTTTAATATTTTTGAAAGAATAGAGTTGTGTGTGCGGTTATGTAATTTAGATTTTAAACAAAAACATGCTAAAAAAATTTAAATTCTGATATATTAAGCGCATTTTAAGCATATTTTGAAAAAGTTTAGGACAAGTAAGTGTTCTAATTCTCCAATCCCCCCACTTAAGTTAAACAACGTCCTCGTTGTTTGTGTTAAAGGTTAAAAACTGGAAAATAAAAGAATTAGAACAGAAAAACTCCCCTGAGATTTGCTCGGTATGATCCTCCATTATTCGTATAAGAGCAAAAATCAACTTTCTTGTGGATTAGAACATTTAAGCTTCATAGATGATGTATCCACAGAAATGCAGGAATCTATAATACCATTTAGACTTTAACTCACCTGAGTTAAGAAGGTTCAAACTTGCATAATACATTAGTAGTTAGTAAAAATAAAACTTAAAAAATTAAACTGTAAATCATCAGGTCAGTCGATACGCCGTATCTTATGGAAGAAGATACGCCGTATCGAGCCTGGAATAAGTACGAATCAGAATAAAAGATGCGTCGCATCCTTAACCAGGGATGCGCCACATTAAATAAACTGACAGAAAGTTTTAAAGTCAAAAGTAAAAATGCAGAAAATAAAATAAGATATGACCATTGCAGGTGATGCGTCGCATCTTATGATGGAGATGCGCCGCATCTTCTGCAGGTCTGACAGACTCGACACAGAACAAAAAAGTAAAAAAAATTTCTTCCGGGTTGTCTCCCGGTCAGCACTTGTCTTTATTCCAGAGTCTTTAAGTTAGACTCACGTTCAACTCCTTAATACCGATCACTGAAAGACTCGGAAGCATCGCGCTTCCTCATCGCCAGTCCAGTAATATTGAACACTCCTTGCTCGTCCTTAATATCCACGCCATTCTTCTTTAATATCTGTATAAACAAAATTCTGTCCCTTTCGGGCAGAGATGACAAAATGATAGACGGGAAATCCTTATTATTATATAGGCATAAATATGCAAGGTGGGGTGGTAGTTCAATAAACATATCATTATTCAAATTTGTATTCTCAACTATTCTCCTACGTTTGTTAATTACTACGCAATCATACCACTCATCATCAGAATCATTAACAATATTGCCCCTAAGTTCGGTAGGTACATTAAGGTCAACAAATTCCTCGAGGTTCTCATGATTAGGATTAGTTGAGTTGTTTTGAATCAATGTTTCTCCCATAAGCCTAGCTTCTAGATCGAGGTCCATACGTTCTCTTAATCCTAGCACATAGACGCCTCTAATTATGCTCTTAGCAGGATTTTGGCACTTATAGACTAGTTTATTATTCCCTACCTTTAATGAGATTTTTCTTTTAAACACATTAATCTTAGCACGGGCGGTAGACAAGAAAGGTCTTCCCAGGATTAAAGGAATCTTAACATCCTCAGGCATATCTAATATAACAAAGTCTACGGGGAAAACAAACTTCTCAATCTTAACTAGCACATTTTCAGCAATCCCTTCAGGTCGTTTTACCGTTTTATCAGCCAATTCAATAAGCAGCTTAGTTGGTGCTAATTTTCCTAGTCCTAGGGTAGTGAATGTCTTAAGGGGCATAACACTAACACTAGCTCCTAAGTCAGCTAATACATTATTGAAAGATATGTCATTAATTGAACAAGGTAAAGTAAAACTTCCTGGGTCCTTTTCTTTATGAGGCAAGGCACGTAAGTCGGTTGCAGAGCTCTCTTCTTTTATTGTAGCCTTGATCTCCTCTTCAATCTTTGCCTTCTCTTTGAGTAACCTCCTTAAACTGATTGAAGAATTAAAGAAAAATTCGGGCTTTGCAGCATCGTTACCATTCATCAATCTTCTAGGAAAAGGTATGTTAGGCGTGACTTCTTCAGTAGTGCATATGGCCTTGACATGATCTCTTGGGTTAGTTTCAGTTGAGCTAGGTAAACTTCCGTATCCCTTTCTTGAAGAACCTTGCTCATTTGTCCGATTTGTTGTTCTAATGCTTTGATCGAAGCTCCTTGATTTCTTGTTATAGTATCCGTTGAGGCTCGGATTTCTTTGATCATAGCGGTGTTCTCTTCATGTCTTTTAGTAGCATCGGCCATAATTTGCTTTAGAGTGTCATCCAAAGTCTGCCTCCTGTCTTGATAAGTGGGATTAAAGTTGTTCTTTTGATAGTATCCCGGAGTAGCTTCCCTAAATCTTCCTGAAGGTCGGAATGGTTGTCCAAATTGTGTGTAGTATGCTTCTTCAAAAGTCTCACTTTCATTCTTATTAGGGCAATCTTTAGTGTAGTGAGGTCCTTCGCATTTTTCACATCCAACTTGGGCAGCATAAACTTTCTCATCACGCTTCTTCATCTCTCTACTAATTTTATCCAATTGAGCTTGAATTGCAGCAAACCCGTCAAAATTAGTGCTGCTCTTAGATCTAGTAGAGGTTCCGTCGTGCCATTTTTGAGAATGATCAGCAGCTTCTTGGATAGCTTTTCTAGCATCGGCTGCACTCATTTGAGGCACAGCTCCCTTAGCATCCAAGATTTGTCTAGTAGGCACGTCCAATCCTTGATAGAACAATATTATCTCCTGCATTGGACTTAGATAATGTTGAGGGCATTTCATCAATAAATCTTTAAATCGTTCCCAAGCTTGATAAAGAGTTTCATCAGGTTCTTGCTTGAAACTGTTGATAGCCTCCATCTTTTTAGCAGTTTTAGCAGGTGGACAATATCTTTTCAGGAATTTGCTCTTCAAATCTTCCCATGTTGTGATTGAACTAGCAGGTTCATTCCTTAGCCACTTATTAGCAGCTCCTTTTAGCGAAATTGGAAAGATTCTTAGCATAAGTTGATCGTCAGAGACTCCTTCTGTAGTAAACAAATCTGCAATCTCGAGGACTTTTTCAACATGTTCATTAGCATCTTCATGTTCTGTTCCACTGAAAGCATTTTCTCTTAGCTCCTTGAGAAACTGACCCTTCAACTCAAACTTTGACTTTTCATCAAACTTTGGTCTAGCAACTCCTGAACTGTAATCAGCACGGGTTTTATTCATGTATTCCTCCATAGTAGTGTTTTCCGTCATTGTTTCTGTTTCTTCTTCCTCCTTCTCTTCAGAAAAGTAATCAAGCTCGAACGAACTTGAAATTTCATAGCTTTTTGTGTTGAAAAGCCTTTTAAGCGAATGTAAGGCTCGTTCAGGATCTTCGAAAGGTTTAATCAAAATCTTAGTTGAACTCCTGGTCATGCACTTCCTGAAACCATCACAAAAGCATCAGTAGGGTATGTTCAAGAAAGTAATATATCAGAAAATTAACAACGAAAACGGAATACGAAAAATAAAAGTTGCTGATATCTGCAAACGATGCGCCGTATCCAAAAAGTTGGATACGCCGTATCTTATTTCGTTAAAATTTAATCAGACTTTTATTCAGAAAACAGATATGCAGCTTATGAATTAGAATGCGCCGTATCAAGTTTAAATTATCAAAAATCGATTATATTTATTAAAATTAAATGCGTCGTATCAACAAAAGCTAATGCGCCGTATTTTCGTTACGTTTCAAAATACGAGATTTTTGATTTAGTAGATGCGTCGTATCGATAAAGATCGATGCGTCGCTTCTGTTTAATTAATTCGAAAAACTGTTTTTAATTTAAATAGAAAATACGCCGTATCTGTTAAAACATATGCGTCGTATGGCGTTAGGGTTTAGAAAAAAAAATTCTTATTAAAAACACAATACGCCGTATCTTGGGGAAAGATGCGTCGTACTCGAATTTATTAAACGCGTTGTATTTTATAAAAATTAAACGCAATACGCCGTATCTGCGAAAACAGATGCGCCGTATCGTTTGTATTAGCACAGTACAACGATAGCAGAATGCAGAAAAATACAGAAAAGAAAAACAAAAATAAAATCAAACAAAAAGAAACAAAAATTACAGAAAACAAACAAAAAACAGAAAATATGCAAATTATATACTGAATGCAATCTATCTAATATATAAAAGGGTTAGTGGTTAGAATCTAATAAAAAACTAAAAAGAAAAACCTAATTAAAATACTAATCAAATTAACAGATAATAACAATTCACTCCCCGGCAACGGCGCCAAAAACTTGATGCGCGCGTATGTCGTTGCGGTTTAGCAGTATTAATGCCTACTCAAGTTTTAAATTTATATTTAGCCGACTTATCAATAACACACACACTTAACGAGCAGTGTACCCGGTCAGTATGAATATAATGGTAAGTAGAGTGTCGATCACTAAAAGTGGAACGTATTATCTAGTTATTCTAATCAGTATTTTAATATCCTAAATTAGCTATACAACTTAATCTAACGCAAGGGGGTTCAGCCTGAGAGACTGGCACGGTTTGGTTATGATTAAATAGTAAACTAAACTAATGAGCACGAATCAGCGATTAGCACACACGTACACAGATAGATACTCGAGACAATAAGAAGACCTGTCCTGATAATTAAGTAGCTTGTCACTTGTTTTATTGCTAGTTTTATATGAAGTGTATATAATTAAACCTTTCTCGTTCGCTCTAATCTTATCGGCGAGTAAACTCTTAATGATTACTTATGTCTATCCTACTTTTCTAGAGTATTGGGCATTTGTGATGCCCACGTCTCATATACGCTAGAATAGATAGGCGAGGAAGGGGCATGGCGACCCAAGCAATGCTCAGCTAGACACAGAGGTTATCAATGCACTAATAAAAGTCACCAAAGACATCAACATATAAACTTTAATTAATGGGAAGCAATATTAAGGGGAGTGCATGATTTTCCGTAGTCACATGACACAAGCCCATCAATCCTGATGAATTAAAGTGTACTAATACAATAAAACAAAACTACTTAATCTAAATTGAATACATGCAGGACCTTCTTACAGCTCTTGTATCTTCGTTTAGGTGTGTCTTGTGCTGCTTGGTCGTCTGAATTCGGCTCTAGGGTTTCTGTCTTCGGTCTCTGAGTTAAGCTCTCCAAAAACTCTCCAAATTCATCTGTCCTTGGGGTATTTATAGTTTCTGTCTGAGGGGTCGATGCGGCGCATAGAATGAATAGATGCGGCGCATTGACTTAACTTCGCGTGGGGTCCAAGATTAATATATTCAGGAATATTCGTACACCGTCTTTAGATGCGGCGTATCTTGATCTTTGTATGCGGCGCATGTACTTGGATTGTCTTGGATTGTAACTTGTGAAATCTTGATAGTGATACGCCGTATGTTAGAAGTATGTTGCGGCGTATCTGGAGTAGAACGAGCTTGATCTTCTGGAATTCAGTAGGCTTTTGACATCTTGCTTGTTTTGCTCCATAATTAGTCCAAAATCGCCAAGTTTCACATAATGCTTATTTTTACCTGAGAATTACTAAAGTAAACATTAATGTATCGATTCTCATGTATAATATAATAAAACAAGTCAAATAAATAGGATAAATGATGATAATAAAATGTACTTATTTGAGTTCATCACATGGCCTAATATGACTCAATTAACCATACTTTGAAAGTTGGTTAAGAAAATGACATGTCTTACACAACTCCTAACAAAGGCAAGCGAAATGTTTTAATTTCGTGTTTGAGATTTAAAGGTTATTTGATGGAGATGGTGTATTTTAAGATCTCTTGGACAACATCTTTGTTTGTTGAGTTGTTACATGTTATTTTAACACGATTTGGTTTCCCAGAACCAAAAGACACTCTAATGTGATACAATGTAGAATCTACTACATCGTGTGTGTTTCAAGAATGCTCCTTTGCATATCTTGAGTGAGAATCTAGTAAAGGTTATTTACCTCAATAGATCTTGTGAGCATTTTATTTGAAATGAGACATACTGTTTATTTCAACTAGTATGCTTTTCTAAGAGTAAACTTATCACTCTTAAGAATGCTTTGTGAAACAAGTATTTTAGTGTATGACCAATTTTACTTGTTTATGCAATGACACATGTCGTATTAGGTTATTATTCAACTCTAATATCCTATATTTGTTAACAGGATGCAATGTATTCTCTTGTAACATAACCATTCATGTTACAAAGAAAATAAGATGCATAGGATATAAGTTATCCTTTGTCAATCTTTTGATAAGAGAAATACATGTGATATTCTCAAAGATTGATGACTTACATATATTATGTATGACACTTTTACTAGACATGTGACTTTGAGTGTTGAGTTGTTCATGAGCAAAGTTTACATATGTTGTTTGTTTGCTCTTGTTTGGTTTTTCGGAAATGACACATTTACTAATTGCATTGCAATGTAAATTACTTGTATATTTCGGATGAAACATCCAAGTTGTCAATCCTACTTAGTTGGGTATTTTATGCATCTTTTAATCATATTAGTTTAAAGTTTGGAACACAACCATTGGACACGAAGACTCAATATGGCATCTTCAACACAAGTGTGAGTTATGATCCGATGCATATTATTTTCGTCTTGATAGAACGTCATTATTTTCACAACAATCGAATGTGATTGAGTATGTAGATTCAAGATAATACTTTTCATCATATTTTGATGTTATCTTGAAGCTAGACAAATAATGACTCCAATTTCATGTCCACACTCAAAAACTTGTCAATTAGATTCGATAATGATATCAATCATAATTTGAATAATGAATTGATATGTACTCGAGATCTTTCTTGACCCTCACAATCACTTCTTTAAAAAAAATTAAGGAGTGTGTTTCATTTATTCTAACACTAGTTGTATGTGTAAGGTTAATGACATATTAAGTTACTACTTTGATATTGTCATTTATTTTTATTTGAGAAAAACTATTTATATTATTAAGTATAATATTCTTAGTTTTTCGACACTTCATTGGTATAAAAATAATTATCTTAACTATTTTTATACAACATACGTAAAATACTAAATGTTTAAAACATTTTGTATGTGTGTTAGATCAATGCAAGTTTAATACATTTTCCTTTACTTAAGTACTGATGTATTAAAATGACCTTTTATCTTGTTTAGACAACCCATGGTCAACAAGACAAAATGATGTAATGTTTTAAAGATCATGTTACGGATTTTATGAAAGTGTTAAGTATTTTGGGGTGATATACTTTTTACACTTAAACCTTTGGAAAAATAATTGTGTAGGACTGATCCGTCTGAAAACGTATATATAAATATAAACAGTCTCAGAACGAATACTCGTGTGTAGTGTGAAACCATGCAAGTGATCACCTGGGTCGTTTTCCAACGAGGTGTGAATGGGCAAACTGTGGAAAGTTAGGATTAGAGTGACTGATGATATGATATGAGATTTTGCTTTTTTATATCTAATTAACAATTGATAAACAATTATACAAAAGAAACTTAAACGCGATTAAAATTAAACTAAAACGCGTAACGGGAAATCTAAAATGGGACAAAAACTGAAATATATGAAATTTAAAACTTAAAAATGTAAAATGACTTAAAACTTATTTAAAAACTAAAATTATATTTTTTTACACTTTTTATTTAATTATTATTAATTATTTATTATTTAATTACTTATTAAACTATTTAAATTTATAAAAAATACTAAATGAACAAAGAAAATTCTAAAACTTTTTCTATAAATATTATTAAGCAAATAGAAGCTAAGAAAATTTTAAAAATAAAAATTACTTAATTAAAAATTTAAAAAGATAAATTCTATTAAATAGAAGCTATCACTATTTTTCTATTTTTGATTTTCTTAAGGTCTAAAAATGTTATTATATTTTTTCTAGATTATAAATGACAAAAGAAAATTATGAAAATTAAAATTATATTTTTCTGATTATTATTTTATTTATTATGATTTAATTACTATTAGAAACTAATTAAAAAGATTAAAAATATCAAATGACTTAGGAAAAATTTGAAAAATTCAGGATAAGTCAAAATTAATATTTAAAAGCTATGAAAAATAAAAGCAGAAGTTATCTAAGCCCAATAAGCAGATTTGGGCAGATAAGCAGTTAGCAAATAAGCCCAAAATAAGCTAAAAAGCTAGAAAAATAACCAAAAGCTAGAAAACAGTTTAAACAACTTAATTAAGCTCAAAACAACAGAAATAGCACAAATAAGTACTCAGGATAAGCTGATAAGCACTTGCACAGTTTCTACTTATTATGCAGAAAATTCAGGAAATGGGACCAACTTGCAGAGCAAAAATAAGCAGTCAAAAAGCAGAAAAGTCTGAATATTATGGGGGCAAAAGATACCCTATACTACTGGCTACACAAAACACCAAAAAGCCCTATGACTAAAACACCAATTGAAGTCCAATTTAAGGCTAGATCAGGTGGGTTTAAGAACTAAAAACTGAATCAGCAGAAATGGGAAAAGTGCAGGCCAGATTTGAGCAATGAAATAAGCTAGAAATTGGAAGACCAGATGATAATCTTAAATCTGACCTAGCAAAGACTTCAGAGACAAAAAATCATGACCTCAGCTTATGTGGTTAAGCCACAAATAAGCTAAGATTAGCAACTAGTCTGCTGATCTACTCAGTGTATACTGAGTTTGTGCACAGAGTTGTGCAGAAGGCACAAAACAACTGAGACAAAACCAACTCTATAAACTACTCTTATATAACCTAAATGACCACAGTAAAGCCAAATATAAAGACCAAAAGAGCTTATGGCTGATTATAGCTTAATTGGGCAACCTATGGTCTAAAATAACCACAGAACACTCAAAACTGCCATACCTATCTAATTAGCTAATAAGGTCTCAGAAACAGCTTATATGGAATATATTAAGATGGATTAAACTTTGACTTGTTGCAAATGAACAGTAATCAGTAGAATAGGCTTAAAACCAAACACTCCTTATATGAATCTGTTTTGGTGAATTCAAAAGAAAATCTGATTTTAAGCTAAGAATCTCACTAAACTAGGTTTAACTAACTTATTTATGTGATAAATAATAATTAAAAACTGAAATGAACTTATTAATAAGCAGTAACTAAGTTGAGCTATTTTTGGCCTTTTAAGAGTTTTTTTTAAGAAAAATAAAGACAATGACTAATTTAGGCTGATAATATTGATGAAATGTAAATACCAACTAATAATAAGAAGCAAATATTGATTATAAGCTAACAATAAGCTATTATACAGTAAAAGTAGAAATTATGCAAAATATAGAAAAATGGCTTACAACTTAAAATAGGCAATGAAGCAAAGAAACTGATCAGAACTAGACTTGGTTTGTCACCACCAAGCTTAAACACCTCTCAGCTTATCCTTTCCAGCTTAACTCTACCAAATTGCTTATTTGACTGAAAATGTTGACTTTTTGACTTTTTCTTGATTTTCTTGGAATAGAACTGTGTAAACTAATACAAGCTTACAACAAGCTATGTTAAGCTTGTATAAGCTTATATAAACAGATAATAAGCTATTTAATTGATACCTAACTTGATTCGAACTAAACAGGTTACTTGAAAACTTTGAAATTGCATTAACTTTGAAAATTATTACAATACAGAGATAATTAAGAACAAACAACTTGAAACAAACTTGAAATTGAGAATAAAAACCTTAATTGAACTGAAATAACTTAGCTAATTTTCTACACTACTTTTGGTCCTAATCTACTGACATTTTATTCATTGAGACTTCTGGTCTTTATATAGCTATCCAAAAAGCTTCCCTCATCCTTCTTGATTAAATCCCACTCGTCCAATTGCCTTGAATTAATCCCAGCTGTTAGTTCCATTTTTGGCGGGAATCGTGGCAAGTGGGAATTTGGATTCTTCTGAGCACATGGGGGGTTAACGTGTGAAGTATTATCAATGGAGGAGGGGGAAGGTGATGGTGGGTGTGTCAGGGGTGGTATTGCAGAGGTGAGGTGGGGTGGTATGGTTTTAGTTTAGGCGGCAAGTGGTTTGAGGAAGACGGGTCAAACTTGGGTTTGACCCTGGGATATTTAGCTAAGGGTGTGTGGGTTTTATAATAAAAGGTGGGTCGGGTTGTGTTTTTGGGCTTGGGTTTATGTTTTATTGATTGGGCTGGGATAAGGGTTGGACTGAAAATGGGTTTTAGTTTATTGCTGGGTTTAAGATTTAGTAATAATATGGGTTAAGGGAATTTAGTGTTGGATCCGGATTTAACCTTAGGGACCATTTATGTAATTTATGAAGTTTTGAGGGGTTGAAAGTGTAACTTTCCCAAAGTTGACACAAGGGTTAAACATGCCAAATTTCAATATCCCAAGGACCATAAATGTTATTTTCCCATTTTATACAACCAGGGGTATTTTCTGTCAACTTTGAAAGTTCAGGGACTGATTTTGCCAATTTATGAAACTTTGCTCGTTTTTCATCTGTTTTCACTCCTTTTGCACCTGAATCATATAAAAACACATTTTATGATATTTTCTGTATTATTTGACTTTTCAAAGTGTTTTTTTGGCTGTTTATGTGGGTTTAAACAAGGTAAATATATGTGTATTTAGACACATATCAAGGACAATATCTTTCGACACACATGATCTACCAACTTAGTTTCTATTCCTAAGAAAGTTACTAAACCATTTTAAGAACTTGCAACAAATGCAAGACAAATGGTTGATGCCTATATGCAATGCAAACTAATTACTTAATATAGTGCAAGTGATTTAGCATGAGCCTTATAGATGCATAAACCGAAAAACTATAATAAGCAAATAGCAATTTAGCTTAACACACAAAAATACTTATCGTCATTTTGTGTATTAGGTATAACAATGTATACTAAGCTTGATTTTATTTGACAATGAATTAGTTTCCTCCCCATTTCAAAAATTTTTGCTGAGCACTCTGAAAACATGTCAAGGTTTAAAGGTTGAATCGCCCTTTTTCAGTTTGACCAAAAATTTACGCAAACTGCATGACCAGAAGACCTTTAGTTGAAAATCAAGGACTTTAACATACTTTCATTTAGAACTAGTTAAAAAAAAATATTTCTCAAATGAAAGTAGAATCAACTTCGTTTAAAATGATGAGTGACACAACTTCTACGAACTTAAATAACCCAAGGTACCGTTAAATATAATGGTACCGTTAAATAACCCACGACACGGTACCATTAAATAACCCACGGTACCGTTAAATATAATGGTACCGTCCTATATTTAGTGGTACCGTGTTCTTTTTTCTGATTCAGTTTACAGTTTTAGTGCGGTGACTCGACGGAGAACATGACCAGACACATAAGACTCTATTCTTTTATTGGTTTGAAAAAGCCTTCAAGCTAGTATGACAAAGTATACTTAACAACAAAACTTGTAAGTATTAAACAATTAAATACTTTTCATATTTTATCACCTTTATAGGTAATTTGATACATGGATCATACTCAATTTTGAAAACCATTTGTTTTAAAAATTTGAGCGACGTGGCTCTGGTACCAATTGTGGAAACCGTAGAGGGGGGGGGGGTGAATACGTTTCCATTTAAAAATCTAAAACTTTTGTATCAAACACCTGATCAAGTGTGACGTAATATGAAAAGTGTTAACAATGGTCATTTAACACTTAGAGATGAATGTAGTAAACTACAACACAAGCACAATCAAGCCATGACACATACTAAATCAACATAACATGAGCAACAAGTCACACAAGCATAAACTTCATGCAAATATAAGTATAAAGCGATAAAGAATAAAATGAAAGTAAAGAGATGAGTAAGAAGGCGCAAACCGGACACGGTGATTTATAGTGGTTCGGTCACGAAGCTCCTCTTCACCCTACTCCACTCCCCGAGTACCCAACTCGAGAGTTACTTCACTAATCAACAAACTCCCTTCAGGCGGAGAAAACCGTACACGTCGCTTAACTTGTTTTCCGACACTAAGCTAGATGTCGAGTGCTAATCTTAGCTAGCACCAATCTACCACGATCTACCCAATCTACACCTTACACGTCGCTTATCCTATTTCCGACACTAAGCTAGATGTCGAGTGCTAATCTTAGCTAGCACCAATCTACCACGATCTACCCGATCTACACCTTACACGTCGCTTATCCTATTTCCGACACTAAGCTAGATGTCGAGTGCTAATCTTAGCTTGCACCAATCTACCACGATCTACCCGATCTACCCTTGATCCACATGATCAATCACACAAGCCCAATGGCTTCAAGAGATCTTCACTATCTCTTAAGATCACAATGATCTTGACTCACTCTCTCACAAAAGAAAAATAATCTTGATGTATGCTATGATACAATCAAGAGTGTAACAAATGTTACAAGACCTAACAACTCCAACTCTTGTATCTTCTTGGATACCTTGAGTTCTTCTCTTGTAAAAGAAGAGGAATGATAACACTTTGTATCTACTTGGATACTTTGTGTTCTTCTCTTGCTAATCAAGATGGATGACAACACTTTGTATCTACTTGGATACTTTGTGTTCTTCTCTTGCTAATCAAGAGGGATGACAACACTTTGTATCTACTTGGATACTTTGTGTTCTTCTCTTGCTAATCAAGAGAAATGAAGAGGATCACTTGAGTGGATGATTGGATCACTCTTAAACAACCTAAGACTCTCCAAATGATCAAAGAAAGTCATCTAAGTGAGGAAGGATTAGACCAGAGAAAAAGGACTGGAAAAATCAAGTTGGAAGTGTGGAATGGTCCACTATTTATAGGCAAGGGAAAATCTGACCGTTACAGACCCACGGATCCACTAAATATCCGACGGCTCCGTTAAATTTAATGGAGCCGTCCCTATTTAAAGGTGCCGTGGACGCTCCTTCGTTTGTCTTTAGTGGGGAAGGTTTATTTGGGAAAGTTAGGAGCTGTTTTGGGGGGAAATTTGACTGTTGGGATTTTCAAACATATTTTTCAAAATAAAACATTTCTTTTTAATTCAAAAATAATTTGTGAAATATATTTTTGAAAAAATGTTTTGTCACATTAAAAATGTGAAGTTTAGAAAAATAAAATCCTTTGATCATTTGTCAAGTAGTAGATTTGTTTGTCCATACCTTGAGTGATTTTTGTCGGGATGGAAATCTACGACTTCGTCGAAGCATACTTGAGATGTCGGGAGGTGTTCATGTAAGTATGCATTGATGATTTGTGTTTACAAGTAGCTTGCACATTTTACGTTATGTATTACAAGTTACATGTTTGTCATTATTAAAACCAAAGAAACCGTTTAGTTTAAATATCGTAATATTTGCACTAACAAGGGTAAATCTAGATGATATATTTTACTCTCAATCCTAATAGAGACGTGTTGAATGGGGTATAATCTAACATCTATAGCTCCTTAGTTGCAGCACATTTATCTAACCTAATGCCATATTCTACAAGAGGTTGTTAGATACATAGTTTTCTAACGCGAAGAATCTAATCTTACTTCTATGTTAATGATTTATCCACTTAGCTTAATTTACTTTATAACCAAGAATTTTCTAATTGTGGACATAGAAGATTTCCATTTTAAATTTGAAAAGGCTAAATGAGTTTGACAGTAAATACATCATTTAATACTTAGGGGGGCTAACTAAAGGGTTTCTGGTTTATTAAGCCGCAGAACGAATATAACTAAAGTGTAAAGGCAAAGCAACCTATCAAACTAAGCGTATCCTAAGGCATTAATAAGATTATATACATGAAGTAATTACTTATGAAATTTAAAAAGAGAACTTACCTTACGTCCTAGCTTTTCTTTGTAATGTTTCAGATGATGATCGACGTGTGAATGATAGGTGAGTCTTCAAGATAACCAAGGTGTGAAAGTATATCATGGCAAGCTTCTAACACCTTATTTAAACCGAAGTGGCTTGACCCGAACATATCTTGTACTGGACTCATTTGATATCTTAGCCTTGATGCATATAACGTCTTATGTAGAATCTTCCACATCGGATGATGTTCTTCTCCTTCGTCTGTGTCACTCCATGATTTTGGATTGAGTACACTTCGGAGTTGATACATATAGTCTTCGTCATTAATACCTTCATTAAAAACATTTGAACTAGTAGCACATGTATCTATTTTATCTAAATGTTTATCTATTAAATTTTCTAGGACAACTAATTCATGTACAAGATTAAATTCCTCATCTTTGGCTTGACATTTTTTTTGATGAAAGTTTAAGAGATTTTTCCAAATATCATTTGCCGTTTGACAAAAGGATATTCTTTCATGTTCAACTTTCGGCAAGGTTTTATAAATAATTATTTTAGCTTTATTATTTATGTCATTCCTTGTTTTGAAATAACCATTTTGACTTTCAAACTCCGTTTTTGCTTGACTTTCAAAATCCGTTTTTGTTTGACTTTCAAAATCCGTTTTTATTCGACTTTCAAAAAAACCATTTTTGTTGGTTGAAAATCACCAATCGAAATGACATGCCAAAGATCTAGATCAATTTGATTTCACATAATTTTCAAATTTATTTTTTCATTCAAGAAAAGTATAGTTTTCAAATAGCGGTGGTTTTTGCATAAATTCCCCTTCTAAATATTTTTCGAATTCCATAGATCGATTCAAGTTTTAAAATACAGTATATTTTAAAAATCTTGTTTGACGTGGCTCTTGATACCAGTTGTGGAAAACTAGAAGGGGGGTTGAATAGTTTTATGTCTTTTTAATTTCATTATGAAAACTTTGTTTCCTTTTTAAAACATTAGATTTGAGTTTATATCAAAAAATGATACTTAAATAATATTATTAATTATATGTTTATCATTTTAGATTTGTTATAAAAGTTTTCTTTTTATGAATGGAGTTTTAAATTGATCTTTATGTGAAATCAACTTCTAATTAATACTACCAGTTATATATGCCTATATGTATGAAAGTAATGACGATATAAAGAAATAAGTAAGAGATGGAAAGATCAAACCGAGACACGAGGGATTTATAGTGGTTCGGCTACAAGGACACCTTCCTTGCCCTACTCCACTCCCCGAGCACACCTTGCTCGAGAGTTTTCTTCACTATTTCAACAAGCTCCCTTATGGCAGAGAAAACCTTACACAACTTTGGCTTACACCGGTTTAACGACACAAAGCTAAATGTCGAGTTCTAATTGTAGCTAGAACCAATCTCACGACTTCAATCACAACTTGTTCACGATTTATTCACGACGGCTTCACGACATCAACACAACGGCTTCACGACTTCTACACGACCACTTCACAACTTCTAAGCTACGGCTTCACGACTTCTACATAACAACTTCACAACTTCTAAGCTACGGCTTCATGATGAAGCGAAAAGTGTACCGCTTTTAGGGGGTCATTTAAGCCCTAAATCGTATTTATTTGATCAAATATTGCCCTAAATCGTTCCTTTTGTCATTTTAGGTACTTTGGAGAAGAAATATGGAAAGGGAAGCATTTTGGACGTTTTTGGAGCATAAAAGTGAAGAAAACGACAAAGTCTCCTAAGCTGCTGGAAAAGTACACGTGATGGCGTCAAGGATTGCTCCTGACGGCGTCACGGCTTGGCAAAAGAGGTGGATATGACAAAATACACGTGACGCGCCAGAGAGTTTTACAATGAAAAATCTGACGGCGTCACCCTTTAAGGTGATCAAGGTCGTAACGGTTTAAGTTAAAAAGAGACGGCATCAAGCATAATTTTGACGGCGTCAACACTTGACACGCCAGAGCGTATTTTGGAGGATTAAAGAGGGACGGCGTCAGGAAGACCATCCGGGAACCCTAGCCGCGGCGAGGTGACGGCGTCACCTCCTACAACGTGACGCCGTCAGACCCTAAACTCTATATATAGTTTTGCAATTTTTAGTCATTAGTGTGCAACTTTGTGAGGAGAAACCCTAAGACGAATTTTCTGCCATTTTTACGGGTTTTATACCCTTGGATCTCCCATGTTTAATTGAAGATAAGTAATCATTTAATCATTCAATATGTCTATGTGTTGTTTGATTATATCTTGTTCTTGTCTTTTGATTAACATGTTAGGCTAGATTTATCATGTGTTTGCTTAGATCTAATGAAACCTAACTATTGATTATTGGTTGTTGGTGCGCTATCAATTGTACTGGATGATTGTTTATCGATGTTAGGCTTAAGAAAACTGGCTAACTTCCTATACGGTAACTTGCTTGAACGTCTTAAGAAACATGAACCAATGCGTACTAAGGTTTTTATGGTTGTATTTAATGCATGAGCGAATTCTAGTGATCCCATGTTAGGAGCTTCTTAGCCGGCTCGACATAGGAGTGAAGTAGGAGCTTATAGAGTTGGGGAAGTACGTACGCTACCCCACGATTGGTATTAAGGAATACACCCGTCATCCACGCAATTAATACACACTAATCAACCGGTAAAAGATAGTTAGGGAGTAAGGAAATCTAAGTAAACACATTTCTCCCCATATAAGTTCCACAACCTTTTCATTTTCAGTTATTTTATTTTATTTGAAATTGTAGTTATTTGGGTTAGTTGACTAGCAACTAATTCCGCCCACTCTTTCAATCCCGAGATTTTACTTGCTTTCATAAAAATATAAAAATACAAAAAGAATCTTCCCTCACTCTTAGACCTATTAGAGTAGTTTTTCAATCCTAACGACACTATTCCCCTAGAGAACGATCAATCCCCCGGTACTTGCCACTTCACTATACTACATCGGTCAGGTACACTGCCTGGTGGGGATTGCAAGCCTCTTGAGATCCCTCGAGAGGTAAAACCTGTTGTAAGGTCGCAAAACCACGCATCAAGTTTTTAGCGCCGTTGCCGGGGAATAGTTATTGTTTAGGTTGAATTTTTATTTTATTAGGTCTACTCATTAGATTCCTTTCTAGTGATATTTTTATTTTTATTTTTCTAGGTTTTTCTTTAGTCTATCTTTTTTCTTCGTTTCTTTGTTCATAACCATTACCATCCGACATCATGGAAGGTGGTAATATCCTCGATCCCAACAACCTACCACCACAACAACACCCACCTCCTAGAGCCCGTACCTTAGGAGACTACTCCCGTCCTAGCCACCATGGCTATCGAAACACCATTGAGCTCACTCAAGGAGCCAATGTCACTCCCTTGCGATCCGACACCATCCAGTTGGTGCAAAGCGGATGCGCATTCCATGGACTTCGTTCCGAAGATCCTAATCAACATCTCAAGGACTTTCTCAAAATCGTTGATTCCATAGACCTTGATGTTGCCACTCGAGAGACGACCCGACTGCGTCTCTTTCAATTCTCTTTGCGGGACCAAGCTAGTCAATGGCTAGAGCGTCTACCCGCAGGATCCATCACCTCTTGGGATGATCTCACCACTCGTTTCCTCGCTTAGTTTTTCCCACCAGGAAGAACTACCAAGCTAAGGAATGATATCTTGATGTTCCAACAACGTCAAGGCGAAACCCTCTACGAGGCATGGACTCGATTCAAGGACTTACTCCAAAAAGTCCCTCACCATGGCATAGAACTTTGGCTCCAAGTCCAAATCTTCTATGACCATATCAATCTCTCCACAAGTCAAACCATTGACCAATCGGCCGGTGGTAAGCTACGTGATCTAAGTGCGGAACAATCATGGGCTCTCCTGGAAGATCTTGCTCTTTATGACAACAAAAGTTGGAATGATCCCCGTGATTTGAAGAAGACGGTCAAGGCAATATTTTTGCCTTCGAACAATTCAAGCACTTCCGACCGTAGGATCATAGAACTTGAAGACCAAGTCAAGTTTCTTATGAAATCCTACGAGGCTCCTAAACCTTCAAGCCAAGTGAACAAAATCAATTCTTCATGTGAATTATGTAGTGGTCCCCACGACACTCGTGATTGCATGGAACTCCCCGAACAAGCTTTTGCGGACTACGCATCCTCGCGTACCGACGGAGCGGGAGACAAGTGGTACACTTTCAAACCCGAGCCAAACCCCTACGGTGATTCATACAACCCGTTATGGAAAAATCACCCAAACCTTAGGTGGAAACAAAACCAAAACGCACAACAAACCAATTCTTCCAACCCACCTAATCGTTTCCAATCAAGCGGTTCCAACTCGAACCGTACTTTCAACAACAATCCTTCCAGCAATTGTAGTACCAATAACTTTGAAGGATTGATGTCCCAATTTATGGCATCTCAAGAAGCTCGTTTGGCCAAGTTTGAAGCCGATTTCAAACAAAAACAAAGCGAGATGACCAATAAGATTGACACTTTGTTGAAAGCCCTCAATGACCGAGAAATGGGAGCACTCCCTAGCAACACAGTCAAGAACCCGAAACTAAACGTCAACGCCATTTCATCGGATTCGTCTCCTAGTTCTTGTCCACAATATTATTCGGTCAATTCCATGAGCACGTGTTTCAAACAAACCCAAGTCGTTTAAAATGACCAAGAAGTTATGATATCCAACACTAAATTGGTCAACAACATAGTTGAAACACCTCCCACTCAAAACCTTGACGGAGAATTCAAGGAGCTCCACCTTGAAAGTCCGGTTATTGATGTGTTGGATGAGAAGAAGCTCAAGTTAGGCGAAAAAGGGACCGCCTTTGTTCAAAACAAGCTACCTAAGAAGTTAGATGATCCGGGCTTATTTGTTCTACCTTGCAAGATCGGTAATTCGGAGGCTTATGACACATTAGCCGATCTTGGATCAAGCCTTAACCTACTTCCGTTACCTCTCTAAAACTAGGAAAACTTGAAGAAACCGAGGTGATAATAGGCTTAGCGGATGGGAGTGTTGCTTACCCAGTTGGAGTAGTCAAGGACGTGTTAGTACACATAGGAAAACTAACCATTTTAGCCGATTTCCACGTCCTTGATATGGTTAGCGACCCTACATGCCCCTTGTTGATAGGTAGAGGATTTTTGGCGACCGCTAGTGCTATGATTGATTGTAAGGAATCTAAGATAGCGGTAGGAGAAGGAGATACTTGGTCAGTCTATGATGTGAAGAAACATGCCTATGATACTAGTGAGGAACCAACACCCCATTGGTTAGAATTAAATAGGAGACCATCTAGATATGGACCTTGGATCGATAGATACGGTAGAGCAACTCTTGGCTAGGGACACCGAATTGGATCCATTTGAAGACCCTCTAGTTTTTAGGAAGATGATTGATTTCCTAGGAGTTTTGCCAATTAACCTAGGGATGAATAAGTGGACTTGTGAGGACGATGATCATAAGTGGGATTGGGACAAACCACCCAAAGATGGAGATGGGTCATGGCATATTAAGATGACATTGTATGACCCGGATGGAGAGAAGTTTGAAAAGATATATTGTACTAAGCGGACCAATAGGAAACTTCAATCCAAGCTTAACCCTAAAGACGTCCTCGATGACGAACTCACTTACATAGGGTAGAAGGACTTTGAGTCTAGCTACAAGACTCGTTAATAAAGAAAAGCGCTTCTTGGGAGGCAACCCAAGCTTTATTTGCTTTGTGTGTTTATTTATTTGTTTGTTTGATTTTATTTGCTTCCGTATGTATGTTTAATTTTTATTATTATTGATTCATGTTCAAAACTAAATTGTGAAAATGCTTTATCTTGTTTTTAACTTCGTCTTAACTACATATAAAAGTATTTTGCAAAAGATAAGTGTAAGGGAAATCCAAATCGGTTTATTAGAACAAATGAACATGAATCGTAACAATAATAAATTAACATACATATTAGTAATTGTTTGAGTCAAATGCTTGTATCGAGTCATAATGATATTTTGCAGGAATTCCAGGAAGTAAGGTATAGGTTTTTCCAGAAATTTTCCGGAAACTTAACATGAGAATTCTGTCAGATCATTTCTGACGGCGTCAGGCCTCACAACCTGACGGCGTCAGGTTTTAATTTTCTGAAATTTTTGAAAGTTTTGTTTTTCTACCGGAATTATAAAAAGTTTTTATTAAATCTCTAACTTATAAACTCCAGGAATCTGCAAAATAATCATTCCACAAGCATTATATCCTTATATAGATTTATCCCGCCGATGTTATGCAGGTTTTCGTGTTTGTTTTCTTAGGTTTAACAGGTTATTTTGGACAAGGAGATGTATGTGGAATCTAGCTTTTGTCGATGCATTAGTCTTGAAGCTTCAACATTACCTTGGAAGAAGATCTAACCATGTTACCTCTTTATCCACCAAACGAATCAGGGGAGTATTTGATTTCATTCTTTTACCATATTTACTTTTACATCTTGTTATTTGAACATTGGGGACAATGTTTATCTTAAGTGTAAGGGGGGGTAAAAGTACGATACTTCAGAGAATACAATTGCACTTGATTTTTGTTTATTTAATGGTAGATGTGTAATAAAACTGAGAGAAATACCTGTTAAGGCAATTTTAGTGCCAAATTTAAAATTTTTTACAACATATAGGAGTGAAACTTTGGTCTTAATGAGCGTCTCATGGATAGTAGTTATATGACTAGCACAAAACCGTACCACTAAAAAATTTTCCACCCCCAAATATGTGAGGTTCGCCCCTAGAATTGGTAGGAAAAGCATTTATGCTATGATGTGTGTACCGGTAGCACTTAGATTCTAGAACTTGCGTTAGGACCATTCCGAGGCCACAAGTGAGACTACATTCGTGTAGTTAGATTTACTACGTGATAAGAGGCATTAGGATTAACCCATTGTTTTACACCTGTGTTTTTGTTATAATTACATTGGCTACATTGGTCAAGTAATTCTCCCACACCCTTTGCGTTGTACTCATTTTTAGTACACGATACCCCTAGTACACCCCTCAGAGCCTATCTTTTTCGTTTCTAACTTTAAGCATTTTACTTAAAGTAAGAATTTGTTTACACCCCACTTAAATGTACACCCAAATCGCCTTAGCCTACCTTGTATGCATTCATCTTTAGTGCATTATTGTGACAACATTTGTTTAAACCCAAAGTTAATTATCTAATTGATTACATGGTTGCTAAGTCGAGTCATATCCTTGTACATATTGTTTTGGGACTCATGGGACTCATGGGTAAAGTACTAGTGTAATGGAGTAATGGGGAAGAACAACATTATTACCCCCATATGTGCTAAATATTTTAAAAGTACTCCAAGTGTTTCGATTATCTTAATTCGAGTCGATAGAATAGTAATTGTAAAGTTATGTAAAAGTTCAAGTGTAAGGGGAATCCGAGGCCCCTACGATGTATTATTTTGGATGGTAGGGCAAGAGTGTATGAAAAAAAAAAAAAAAATCGAAAAAATCAAGAAAAATACAAAAAAATGAGAAAAAGAAAAGTAGAAAAAACATACGGACTACCATCCCGTTTCATTTTATGTTTATTTTATGTTTTTGTTATTTTGTTTTTTTAGCTTAAGTCGAGTCTAGTCTTGGCTTAGCAATGCCATATTGTACATGTAATTAATCAAGATCTTTAACTCGCCACCAGTAAAATATCCCTTATCCAACAAATCCGTGTTTATCATATCCCTACACCTAACGTTATAACCCATTTAAAAGCCCTATTTGATAGTTTATCTTAGGTGCTTACGCCTAGTGGAGGAGGTTTTTGATCCTTTCCCAAGCCTATGGTAATCTATTTGCTATGACAGGTAGTGAGAGATATTATTCATTTCCATTTATGAGATATACTTTTATGACACCTGAGAGATGTGAGTATCTAAACACTACTTGTGAGGTGCTAGTATGTAATCTCCGTGCTTATTATGATTAAAGTGGAATGACTATTTGTTGTAATTACTTTTATATTAGCATTAAATGACCCCTAACTTGTATTTTGATTAGAATAAAAGTGCATTTGCTTGAGGACAAGCAAATCTCAAGTGTAAGGGTATTTGATGAAGCGAAAAGTGTACCGCTTTTAGGGGGTCATTTAAGCCCTAAATCGTATTTATTTGATCAAATATTGCCCTAAATCGTTCCTTTTGTCATTTTAGGTACTTTGGAGAAGAAATCTGGAAAAGGAAGCATTTTGGACGTTTTTGGAGCATAAAAGTGAAGAAAACGACAAAGTCTCCTAAGCTGCTGGAAAAGTACACGTGACGGCGTCAAGGATTGCTCCTGACGGCGTCACGGCTTGGCAAAAGAGGTGGATATGACAAAATACACGTGACGCGCCAGATAGTTTTACAATGAAAAATCTGACGGCGTCACCCTTTAAGGTGATCAAGGTCGTCACGGTTTAAGTTAAAGAGAGACGGCGTCAAGCATAATTTTGACGGCGTCAACACTTGACGCGCCAGAGCGTATTTTGGAGGATTAAAGAGGGACGGCGTCAGGAAGACCATCCGGGAACCCTAGCCGCGGCGAGGTGACGGCGTCACCTCCTACAACGTGACGCCGTCAGACCCTAAACTCTATATATAGTTTTGCAATTTTTAGTCATTAGTGTGCAACTTTGTGAGGAATTTTCTGCCATTTTTAAGGGTTTTATACCCTTGGATCTCCCATGTTTAATTGAAGATAAGTAATCATTTAATCATTCAATATATCTATGTGTTGTTTGATTATATCTTGTTCTTGTCTTTTAATTAACATGCTAGGCTAGATTTATCTTGTGTTTGCTTAGATCTAATGAAACCTAACTATTGATTATTGGTTGTTGGTGTGTTATTAATTGTATTGGATGATTGTTTATCGATGTTAGGCTTAAGAAAACTGGCTAACTTCCTATACGGTAACTTGCTTGAACGTCTTAAGAAACATGAACCAATGCGTACTAAGGTTTTTATGGTTGTATTTAATGCATGAGCGAATTCTAGTGATCCCATGTTAGGAGCTTCTTAGCCGGCTCGACATAGGAGTGAAGTAGGAGCTTATAGAGTTGGGGAAGTACGTACGCCACCCCACGATTGGTATTAAGGAATACACCCGTCATCCACGCAATTAATACACACTAATCAACCGGTAAAAGATAGTTAGGGAGTAAGGAAATCTAAGTAAACAAATTTCTCCCCATATAAGTTCCACAACCTTTTCATTTTCAGTTATTTTATTTTATTTGCAATTGTAGTTATTTGGGTTAGTTGACTAGCAACTAATTCCGCCCACTCTTTCAAACCCGAGATTTTACTTGCTTTCATAAAAATATAAAAATACAAAAAGAATCTTCCCTCACCCTTAGACCTATTAGAGTAGTTTTTCAATCCTAACGACACTATTCCCCTAGAGAACGATCAATCCCCCGGTACTTGCCACTTCACTATACTACATCGGTCAGGTACACTGCCTGGTGGGGATTGCAAGCCTCTTGAGATCCCTCGAAAGGTAAAACCTGTTGTAAGATCGCAAAACCACGCATCACTTCACGACTTCTACATGATGACTTCACAACTTCTAAGCTATGGCTTCACGACTTCTACATGACGACTTCACAACTTCTAAGCTATGGCTTCACGACTTCTAAATGACAAATTCACAACTTCTAAGCTATGGCTTCATGACTTCTACATGACGACTTCACAACTTCCAAGCTATGGCTTCACGACTTCTACATGACAACTTCACAACTTCTAAGCTACGGCTTCATGACTTCTACATGATGACTTCACAACTTCCAAGCTACGGCTTCACGACTTCTACATCGCGACTTCACAACTTCTACACCATGGCTTTACAACTTCTACATGACTTCTTTACACTACAACTACTTATACACCTTCTTCACTACTTACACACTATACATATCTAGTCACTTATGTTTACACCTTATATACACACTTTACACAAAAGAATGAATGATTTACAAGGTATACTTAACAAACGACTTAAGTAACAAGATGATACTAAGTTGTAATACTTCTAGTCTTGATTGATAGAAGTATTCTTCTTTTGCACTTGGATGGTAGAAGCTTGGATCACTTGGAAACCAATACTTAAGAGTTATATGATCAAAGATTTTAGAGAGGATAAGAGGAGTTTTAGAACAGAAGGTTTGGGGTGCAAAAGGTGAGAAAAAAGTCCAGGGGAAAACCAGTATTTATAGGCAAAAACTGGACAGCTGGAGGAGCGTGCCGGCTCCCTTAAATAGGGGGGGCGGTCCCCTTAAAATTAAGGGGGCCGCCTTGTATATTTAAGGGGGCTGCCCCTTCAAACCGTTGCACAGTTTTGTCTTTTTGTGCGGAAGGTTTTTCTGGAACATTTTTGCCATTTTTGGTTGAAAATTTGAATTCATATTTTTATAATAGATTAAACATATTTATTTAATACAAAAAATGTTTTTCAAAAATATATAAAATGTTTTTGACGTTTTATAAGAGGTTTAGAGATTAAGAAAATGTTACTTTGATCATATAATGCATTAAGCACTTGTTTATTCATACCTTAAGTGATTAAGTTGTAGAAATGAATATTTACAACTAAATACTTGTTTATTTGATAAGTTTATGTTTAATGAGTTTACATTTTGTGATTATCAAAACATAGAGATATGAATAAGTATGAATAATGTTTTTAGGCATTATTTATATCAACAACAACCTCTTTTCTTGTAATAAAAACAACCTCTCAGCAAAGTTGGGTCTCAACAGATGTATCAAAACCCAAACAGCCCGAGTCAAATAGCTTAAACCTGCTGAATAACCGTCTGTTCTTAGAAAATCTAATTGAAGAAATGATACAGCAAAACATAGCCAATTTCAAAATAGTTTCAAGCAAAATAATTCAACAAGAGTGTCGAAAGACAACAAAAGTACATAAAGAATGTAAGAAACACAACGCAATAATACATATCAAAATCCAATGGTAAGATTATCCAAGAGTACACATAAAGAAGAAAAACATTAACCTAGAAATCAAGATTACAAAATTAAAGATCTAAACATTCAATCTAAAACAAAGCCTAGATGTTTTAGCAGCTGATTTATCAACCTAACAATAACCCATTGTATCAGACCATAGAAACTACACTGAAGGGTAAAGAACACTTATCCTTTCATATGTAACTTGTACGTACGAAGTCACGAAGATAAGATAGTATGATGCTAGAGAAAGACAGATAGAAAGATAAAGAGACCTATGTTCTTGGGTCATGTCTCAAGCCCATGAAATTGGCTCAAGCCACTATCTCTTGGACGGTCTTTCATCATCATTGCCACCATCATCATCATCGTCATCTGAGCCATCTTTGCCGGATCTCTTTCTCTTGGGTGGAGCCTCAACTTTCCCAGCATCACCTTCATCGTCCTCATCCTCCTCTTCAGATTTAGCATCCTCGTCAGCACCATTCTCTTCTGGCTCGAAATCACTAGCATCTTCCTCGTCTTCAGGGTTAGCTATTGGTCGAATCAAGTAATCAGTTGGCAGATCCTCCTAATTGCAATACATATCATTCAGTCAACATCAGTAAACATAACCAAGATATAACTCTTTAAAGACTGAGCTTATGTTAACCTAACAAAACTTTGACCAATAAATGAACATATTTCAAAATATCCTTCATAATCTAAACCGTTATCGTCCTAACATCTTCAATCACCTCCATCAAACCCACCACCACCAACTACATCCTTCCGCCACTAACAAACTGAAGCCCAAAACACACGCCTTATACCCCAATGAAACCTTCACCACAATCATTATTTGCCTCGAACCCACCATCACTTTCACTTTAGATCGAGATGTGTGTTCTTTAGATCGAGATGATTTGTTGCTTGGTGTTTGCTTTAGATTATTTGTTTCTTGGTGTTTGCTTTAGATCGAGATGTGTGTTCATATTTTTGGTGTTTGCTTTAGATGATTCTTGCTTTAGATCGAGATGGGTGTTTTGATGTGCTGCGTGTGTCGTTGCGGTTTAGCAGTTTTAATGCCTACTCAAGTTTTAAATTTATATTTAGCCGACTTATCAATAACACACACACCTAACGAGCAGTGTACCCGGTCAGTATGAAGATAATGGTAAGTAGAGTGTCGATCACTAAGAGTGGAACGTATTATCTCGTTATTCTAATCAGTATTTTAATATCCTAACGCAAGGGGGTTTCAGCCTGAGAGACTGGCACGGTTTGTTTGCAATTAAATAATAAAATAAACCAATAGGCACGAATCAGCAGGTAGCACACACGTACACAGATAGATACTTGAGACAATAAGAGGGCTGTCCTTATGATTAAGTAGTTTGTCACTTGTTTTATTGATAGCTTTATATGAAGTGTATATAGTTAACCCTTTCTCGTTGGTCCTATTCTTATCGGCGAGTAAACCCTTAATGATTACTTATGTCTAAAAGTCATTCCTAAGTGATCAATTTAGAAACAACCGTGGGAGCCACATTATGTCCCGCAGTCAAATGCCCGCAAGCCACTAATAAACACAGAGGTTATCAATGCACTAATAAGTAGTAACCAAAGACATCAACATATAAACTTTAATTAATGAGAAAGCAGTTTTAAGGGAGTGCAATCTTTCCGTTGCCACATTACACAAGCCACCAATCTTGATGAATTAAAGTTTGCTAACACAATAAAACAAAACTACTTAATGAATTAAATGCATGCAGCACCTTCTTACAGCTCTTGTATCTTTGATTTGGGTGTGTCTTGTGCTGCCTCCTTGACTGAATTCGTCCTTTTGTTCTTCTGTTCGAACTTCGGTTTTAGGGTTCGGAACTTGTAATTTGTCTGGTCTACGGGGTATTTATACTTTCTGTCTGAGGGAAGATGCGGCGCATCTACTAAGTAGATGCGGCGCATGTACTTAACTTCGCGTGGGGTCCAAGATTATAATATTCAGGAATATTCGTACACCGCCAGAAGATGCGGCGTAACTCCATGATCAGATGCGGCGCATGTCCTCTTGTATCTTGGATCGTATCTGGTGATATCTTGATAGAGATGCGGCGCATGTCGAGAGTGAGATGCGGCGCATCTGGAGCAGAATTGACTTGATTTTGTCCATGTCAGTAGACTTTCACTTTATGCACGTTTTGCTCCATTATTAGTCCAAAATCATTAAGTTTCACCAAATGCTTGTTTTTACCTGAGAATTACAAAAGTAAACGATTAAGTATCAATCCTCATACATAATATAGTAAAACAAGTCAAATTAATGGGATAAATGATAGTAATAAAATGTACTTATTTGAGTTCATCAAATATCCCCCACTTGAACTTTACTTGTCCCCAAGTAAACCTTAGAATTTCTTTTATGAAAATGTATCCTAAAAGATGTTAGGATTTATTTTTATATTTAAGCATGTATTCGTTCATTTCATAATCACACAACTAAACACTTAACGAATTAGAAGTAAAATAAAATGAGTCGATAAAAGCAAATCTAATCGTTTAACTGTCCAGTCGCGACGAATATTCTATCATAAGCTTGGCAAGTATACACATCTCCACCACTAAAGCTAAGGAATAACAAGTCTAAAGCGGTAAAAAGGGTTTTTTAGGCTTAAGGGTTAATTATTCTCTTTCACTATCGATCTCAAATTCCAGAAAAGGCGACAAAATCACAAATACATGATCGAATCCACGAACACGATACTTGCAATTGCTCAAATCCTTAACTCGAATAGGCTAAAGATAGGTCCAAACTTCACCAATAATAATATATCAAAAAGGGCGACAAAATCATAAATACATAGCCGAATCCACGACTACGATACTTAAGATTGCTCAAATCCCTAATCTCAATAAATCAAAGGTTTGGTTGGATAAAGAATAATAAAGGGCATGGATAACATTTGGGATATAAATTGGTGTAAAATGAAAAATAAACAAAACAAATAAATTAAAATCCTAAGTGTGGTTAATCACTATCCCAACCATCCCATGAATAAGACTCATATCATCGAATAACTCACGCTTTAACACTTGAAACACACGCTTTAGGTAGACACGAATTATACTCAACAAGATCTTAATCAAAGAATAAACCTTAATTGGCGTTCCCATAACTGCCAATTCCCATTCAATCCATAGATATAGTACAACAAATAGTGGTGATATCGACCACTTACATAACTTTACATAAGTTGGTTAAAACAAACATCCAACTTTTCTTTCTTTCTTTTTCTTTTCTTATTTTTTCGATTTTTTTTTTTTTTTTTTTTTTTTTTTTTTTTTAAAGCATAACAAAGATGTGTAAAATTTCACCACATCACTAACTTTCTTTCCGGATAATTTTTCCATACTTTTCATGACTTCAGAAATAGTAGTAATAGTGAAAGTAGTAAACACACGAAAATAAACTCCAAAATATACAATATTTACTTTCACTCCAATTGCATTGTGCAATTTCCGACCTAACCATAGATAATGAATTACGCACGCGAACACAGGTAATGTAAGGAAACACACTCTGCCTATAGCAATTAACCAACCACGGATTCTAATCTACAGGGTAGGCTAAGGTGTAAGGGTGTAACGAAACATTTTAAACATAGGTGTAAGAAACGAAAGGAATGGCTCTGAGTGTTTTTCTAGGGGTATCTTACTCTAAAAATGAGAGTAACAAAAGGGTTTATACGGGGGTTAACTAACCAGTGTAGTTAGCTAATAACACATAACATATAAAGCTATTTGGGTGTAATCCTAGAATTTTACCAAGTTAGACAAGTCACTCCAATTATATAAATAATACTCATTATGGTGGTCTCGAATAGTATATAAGCCAAGTTCTAAAGTTTACAAGTCACCGGCACACTCATAGATTTGTGAATTTTGGAAAATCACAATTTTTGAAAATAACGTCATGTGTGCAGCTATGCAACTTAGATCTTAAACAAAAACATGCTAAAAAAAAAAAAAATTTAAGTTTGATATATTAAGCACATTTTAAGCATAATTTTTGAAAAAGTTTAGGACAAGTAATTGTTAAGTGTTCTAATTCTCCAATCCCCCACTTAAGTTAAACAACGTCCTCATTGTTTGTATAAAAGGTTAAAAACTGGAAAATAAAAGAATTAGAACAGAAAAACTCCCCTGAGATTTGCTCGGTATGATCCTCCATTAGTATAAGAGCAAAAATCAACTTCTTGTGGATTAGAACGTTAAAGCTTCATACTTGATGTATCCACAGGAAATCCAGGAAACTATAATACCACCAACACTTTAAAACACACCTAAGATAAGAAAGGTTCAAGCTTGCATAATACATTAGTAGTTAGGAAAAATAAAACTTAAAAATTAAAACTGAAAATCATCAGGTCAGTCGATGCGCCGTATCTTATTGAAGAAGATACGCCGTATCGAGCCTGGAATAAATACGGATCAGAATAAAGATGCGCCGCATCCTTAACCAGGGATGCGCCGCATTAAAATAAACTGATAAATAGTTTTAAAGTCGAAAATAAAAATGCAGAAAAATAAAATAAGATATGACCATTTGCAGGAGATGCGTCGCATCTCAGAGTTGAGATGCGCCGTATCCTCATGCGGCCTGGACTGACTCGACACAGAAAACAGAATAATAAAAGATAAATCCGGGTTGTCTCCCGGTAAGCACTTGTCTTTATTCCAGAGTCTTCAAGTTAGACTCACGTTCAGCTCTTTACTATCGATCATTGACTCCTACATTGCCGTGTAGGATCCACTTAGCAACTAATTCGTCACGTATATATTCAGGCCCCAAGTTCAAAACTCCTTTATAGAATCCTTCCATCATCTGATACGGGTATTCAATCCCTCTCATCATGTCATCATTACTAATAAAAAGGAATGGAGAGAATTTGTGGCAGACCCTATTAGTAGCATGTTTAAATCCAGGGTGAGTTCGGGGCATCATATAAGTGATAACGTCGCTTCCACATTGAAAGGTGATCTTTCCTTCAAATCGCTTTGCATTAATAGTGATCTCCCTACAGAATGGTTTTCCAACAATCACGTCGCCCATACTGCTGTCACGATAGGCATTCATGTCTTCAACAACGGCGAACTCAGTTACAATAGTAAAGCGTCCAACGAAGATCGGGACATTAATGAAGGCTCCAACTACATTCTTTCCCCTACACTCCACTTTATTTCTCATAATAGAATTGTAAAAGCTTCTTGACATAACATTGATCGGCAAAATAGGAAAGAAATTGGCGTCAATACATTTGTATCCAATCATGCATGGGAATTGCAAATTGTAAGCACAATTGGCGTGGATCCTTCTACCATAATCCCAAGAACCATCATATCCCTCAAATTCATCGTAATTCCTAGTATTAATAACGTTGACTTTTGGACTATCCACAATTTCTCCTTCTTCTAACTCAGATTCAGCATCATCCATGAACAGGTCATTGGATTCCAATGGTCCATTAAGGTCATTAAGTTCAATGTAGTCCCCATCGTAACGTTCGAGTGATTTATCATGCACTAATACTTCATTCATAAAATTGGCTTCGAAGTCGAAGTCAATCAGTTCTCCGTATCCTTCCATTATCCTTCTGAAACAATCACGAAAAGCATCAGTAGGATTTGTTCGCTAGAAGAGAAATTAATGAATATAGAAACGGATATAAGAATAAAAATAGCTGATATCTGCAGATGATGCGCCGTATCCAAAAAGTTGGATACGCCGTATCTTATAATCGTTAAAATTTAATCAGACTTTATTCAGAAAATAGATACGCCGCTTAGAATTTAAGAATGCGCCGTATCGAATTAATTAATCAAAAATCAACTTATCTAATTAAAATTAAATGCGTCGTATTAACGAAAGTTAATGCGCCGTATTTTCGTTAAGTTTAAAAATAAAAGATTTTTGATTCAGAAAGATGCGCCGTATCGATAGAGATCGATACGCCGTATTTGTTTAATAATTCGCAAACTGTTTTTAATTAAAATAATAGATACGCCGTATCTGCTAAAGCAGATGCGTCGTATGGCGTTAACGTTTAGAAATTTTTTTTTTTTCTTTTTTTTTTTTTTTTAAAAAAAAAAAAACAGATACGCCGTATCTGCAAATGCAGATGCGTCGTATTACTTTATCGCTTAGAAAAATTTTCTTATTAAAAACAGATACGCCGTATCTTGGGGAAAAGATGCGTCGTATCGAATTAATTAAACGCGTTGTATTAAAAAAAAATTAAACGCAATACGCCGTATCTGAGAGATCAGATGCGCTGTATCGTTTGATTTAGCACAGTACAACGATAGCAGAACAGAAAAATACGAAAAATAAAAACAAAAATTAAACACACAAACAAAAATAAAACACACAAAAATAAAAGAAAACAATTAACACACAATACAACAAATATGCAAAATAGTACAATGATGCAATTAATCTAATAAAAAAGAAAAACCTAATTAAAATACTAATCAAATTAACAGATAATAACAATTCACTCCCCGGCAACGGCGCCAAAAACTTGATGTGCTGCGTGTGTCGTTGCGGTTTAGCAGTTTTAATGCCTACTCAAGTTTTAAATTTATATTTAGCCGACTTATCAATAACACACACACCTAACGAGCAGTGTACCCGGTCAGTATGAAGATAATGGTAAGTAGAGTGTCGATCACTAAGAGTGGAACGTATTATCTCGTTATTCTAATCAGTATTTTAATATCCTAACGCAAGGGGGTTTCAGCCTGAGAGACTGGCACGGTTTGTTTGCAATTAAATAATAAAATAAACCAATAGGCACGAATCAGCAGGTAGCACACACGTACACAGATAGATACTTGAGATAATAAGAGGGCTGTCCTTATGATTAAGTAGTTTGTCACTTGTTTTATTGATAGCTTTATATGAAGTGTATATAGTTAACCCTTTCTCGTTGGTCCTATTCTTATCGGCGAGTAAACCCTTAATGATTACTTATGTCTAAAAGTCATTCCTAAGTGATCAATTTAGAAACAACCGTGGGAGCCACATTATGTCCCGCAGTCAAATGCCCGCAAGCCACTAATAAACACAGAGGTTATCAATGCACTAATAAGTAGTAACCAAAGACATCAACATATAAACTTTAATTAATGAGAAAGCAGTTTTAAGGGAGTGCAATCTTTCCGTTGCCACATTACACAAGCCACCAATCTTGATGAATTAAAGTTTGCTAACACAATAAAACAAAACTACTTAATGAATTAAATGCATGCAGCACCTTCTTACAGCTCTTGTATCTTTGATTTGGGTGTGTCTTGTGCTGCCTCCTTGACTGAATTCGTCCTTTTGTTCTTCTGTTCGAACTTCGGTTTTAGGGTTCGGAACTTGTAATTTGTCTGGTCTACGGGGTATTTATACTTTCTGTCTGAGGGAAGATGCGGCGCATCTACTAAGTAGATGCGGCGCATGTACTTAACTTCGCGTGGGGTCCAAGATTATAATATTCAGGAATATTCGTACACCGCCAGAAGATGCGGCGTAACTCCATGATCAGATGTGGCGCATGTCCTCTTGTATCTTGGATCGTATCTGGTGATATCTTGATAGAGATGCGGCGCATGTCGAGAGTGAGATGCGGCGCATCTGGAGCAGAATTGACTTGATTTTGCCCATGTCAGTAGACTTTCACTTTATGCACGTTTTGCTCCATTATTAGTCCAAAATCATTAAGTTTCACCAAATGCTTGTTTTTACCTGAGAATTACAAAAGTAAACGATTAAGTATCAATCCTCATACATAATATAGTAAAACAAGTCAAATTAATGGGATAAATGATAGTAATAAAATGTACTTATTTGAGTTCGAGATCATGTTTGCTTTAGATCGACATCGAGATGTGTGTTCATTTTTTTGTGTATGATTTGTTGCTTGGTGTTTGCTTTAGATCAAGTGAGAAAGATAGATATTAGAGTAGGCGAGGTTGGTTGCAGGTAATGAAGATATATGAGTAAATTACACCGTTGGTCCATGTGTAATATGAAATGACCAAATTGCCCTTTTAAATCCAATACTTAACGAGCGTTAGTGAATGTTTGTGGGGCCACTTGGATGGAGGGACTAACGGTGCATAACGTTTCTGACTTAAGGACCACTGGCGCAATTTTTTTGGTCAAAGGACCACTGGCGCCAGTCAACGCAAACCACAAGGACCAACGGTGTAATTTACTCTTTATTTTTTTTTTTCGAAATTAATTTTTTTAGAAAAATTAATTTTTTTTTCAAAATTAATTTTTTTAGAAGAAATATTTTTTTAGAAGAAATTATTTTTTTTTACAAAAATTATTTTTTTTCGAAATTAATTTTTTTAGAAAATTATTTTTTTTCGAAATTAATTTTTTTAGAAAATTTTTTTTTCCGAATTTTTTTTTCCGAAATTTTTTTTAGAAAAATTATTTTTTTTCCGAAATTTTTTTTAGAAAAATTAATTTTTTTTGAAATTAATTTTTTTTAGAAAAAATAATTTTTTTTTCCGAATTTTTTTTTCGTTAAATCATTTTTTTTTTTTCGAAATTAAATAAATTAAAAAAAATGGACTAAGTTTGTTGGGAATTAAATATTCAAGAAGTTTAATATCGGATTCTGCTGCTAGCGTTGTCAGTTTCTGCTGGAGCATTTGTTTCTGCTGCTAGCGTTAAACATTCTGCTGGTAGGCTTAACATTCTACTGCTGAATGATTCTACTGCTAGCGTTAACATTGCTGCTGGTAAAGAACTTTCTGCTACTGAGTGGATAAGTATGAAAAGATATTATGTGTATTAAAGTCAACAATATACGGTAGATAATATCTTACCCCATATGATCAGTCATAATGTTATATTCACAGAACAAGTTGTAAACATAGATACAAGTTGTATCTTAATGACTGACACTCTCAAAGCAAGCGTTCGATAAGACTTGACAATATTGTAAATAAGTTTCTTGTGTTATAAAAGAAAGATCTTATACTAGTGATAAATATATATACGAATAGATAATAGTGTGAAAATTATTAAGTGCTTAGAAAATAACTCTCAAGAACATAGAACAAATATCACAAGTCATAGAAAACATAAGATTCAAGGCTTTGTAACCCTAGTGATATTGAAGATCACTCGTATTATCTTGAATAATATTGAATCGTTTTGGTGATAACATTGCATGTTCTTTGTTCTATATTCACAAGCATAACTGTTCCATTTCCATAACACAAATAACCTTCTAAGTGTGATTAAGTAAATTCCGCGTACTTGATCATATTAACTCAACTTATCACATACACAAAGCAACGAAGGTTTAACCACCTTATCAGTGTATCGAATCCTCATCAATTGGTATCAGAGCAAGGCTGATATAGTTGATTTAGAAGAAGAAGAAGAAGAAGAAATGGACGTTGAATCTATTCAGACCAATGTTGCTGCAAAAATACCCATGCTCAAACAGAATGAGTTTGAGATGTGGAGGCTGAGGATAGAGCAATATTTCCAAGTGCAAGACTATGCACTTTGGGAAATCATTGAAGATGGAAACTCTTACCAGCCTACAACCATTTCATCAACAGTGGAAGGCAAAGTGGTGACAACTCTGCAGACAAAGCCAACAACTGCAGAAGATAGAATAAAGAAGAAAAATGACTTAAAGGCAAGAAGCATGCTGATGATGACCATTCCCAATGATCAACTTCTAAACTTCAGCAATTTCAAAGATGCCAAGTCATTATTTGAAGCTGTTATTGCCAGATATGGTGGAAATGAAGCCACCAAGAAAACCCACAAGACACTGCTCAAGCAGGAGTTTGAAAACTTCTCATCTACATACAATGAAACTCTTGACCATATGTTTAATAGGCTTAAGAATATTGTGAGCCAACTTGTTATTCTTGGGGTTGAAATACCTCAAGAAGATCTGAACTCAAAATTTCTGAGAAGCTTACATGAAGAGTGGGCTATGCATGTTGTTGTCTGGAAGAACAAGCCAGACCTTGATACAATGGAGTTGATAGATTTGTATAGCAACTTTAAGATTGTGGAACAAGATTTGAAGAAGAATGGAGGTACTAGTTCTAATACTGGGAACATGGCATTTATGTCAACTCCTAGTACCTCAAAATCAAGTGAAGGTGTGAAAGTTGTTGATGGTGTTGGTGCTGCTAGTTCATCAAGCAGTACCATGGGTATTTTGGATGAAAAGACTTGTTGTGCATTTCTTACAAGTCAAAATAATGGGTCCATGCTCACCTATGAAGACCTCCAAGAGATCAATAATGATGATCTGGAGGAAATGGACCTAAAATGGCAAATTTCTCTTCTTAGCATGAGAGCCAAGAAGTTCTATCAAAGGACGGGGAAAAAGCTCTTAATCAGCAACACTGATACTGTTGGTTTTGAAAAGTCAAAGATAGAGTGCTATAACTGCCACATGATGGGGTACTTCTCAAGAGAATGTAGAAGGCCAAGGTAGCAGGATAGCAAGAACAAAGGTTTTGGAAGCACATCCAAAACAAGGGAGGTTTCTGAGCCAAACTCAAAGGCTATGGTAGCTATTGATGGGCTAGGTTTTGATTGGAGTTTCATGGCTGATGAAGAAGAAGATTCTTCACAGATGGGACTCATGGCTTTTTCTACTTCTGTGGTACAATCTCATAAAGCTTGTTCAAATGCTTGTACTGCTCTTAAAGAATTACAAACTTTAATCAAACATTATGATGAACAAACGAAAGAGCTAAGCAAAACTCATCAAAACTATATTAATTATAGGTGTGGTTTAGAATCAACAGAAAAGCAGATCTTATACTACAAAGAAAATAAACTTGCTTTTTCTGATGACAAAGCTCTCCTAAGACAGGACATATTCTTTAAAGATGCTGAAATTAAGCTTTTGAGAGAGGCTTATGATAGGGTCAAAAAGGAAAATGGAAACATTCACTTGACTACACAGACACTAGAACATGCTTCTAGAGGTGTGACCAACATGATAGAATGTCAAGTGATTAATAGAGCTAAGTTAGGAGTAGGATATAAGAGTGTCCCACCTCCATACAGAGGTATCCCTAAACCCCCAGGGATTGACCTAGAAAATTCAGGTATTCCTGAATTTCAACAACCTGAGCTACAATATGGTGTACAGCCAAAGACCAAGCTAGTTGTTGATGAACCTAAGAAAGTAAGTGAAAGTTTAAGTAAAACTTTACTTCCTGAGGACAAGGTGTCCTCTGATAGAAGATCAGATAGAGTAGTCATTGAAGACTGGGTATCTGATGATGAAGAAGATGAACAGGTTATGTCTAAACCTGAAGTAGTTAAGAAAGCAGGAACAAGGGTTCCTAAAGTGATCAAAAAGGATACTGTTAAGCCTAGTATAGACATTAAACATGTTAGGCAACCAGTTAAATATTGTGAACAATATAGATCCACTAGCAAGCCCAGAGGTAACCAAAGAAATTGGAATGGCCTCAAGTTTAACCAATTAGGTGATGACTTTTTCTTTTATAATAAAGCTTGTTACACATGTGGTAGTTTTGATCATCTTGCAGCTTTCTGTAACAAATGGGTATCTGGGTATGAAAACAATAGGGTGAATTTCAAAAGGCAAACTCCTCAAACTCACTTTCACTCTAAGTCTAAGAGAACAAAACCCAGAGCAGTTACCAAAGCAGTTTCTGCTGCTAGACCATTCATGACTGTTAACCCAAGACCAACAGTTAAATATGCAAAATCTTTTTATACAAATGCATCAAAAACTGTTCAAAGGCCCATTCAAACAAAAGCAGTGGTGCCAAAACAAGTTTGGAAAATTAAGGCAACAATTACAAAGCTAGCAGTTTCTGCTACTAAGCATGTAATTCATTCTGCTGGTAGGGAAAACAGGGCAAATGCTGTTAAGGCCTCAACATGTTGGATTCTTAAATCCAATGTTACATCAACTGTTCTTAAGAAATTAAACTTCATTGATGCAAGGGGCAGATCCAAGTCAGTAATGGCTTGGGTCCCCAAAAGAAACTGATACTTCTTATTTCTGTGAAGGAACGTTCAATTGACAAACTAGAGGATCAAGGATACTCAGATAGTGGATGTTCAAGGCACATGACAGGCAGCAAGTCTTATCTCTCAGATTTTCAATAAATAGATGGAGGCTATGTTACCTTTGGAGGAGGTGTTGGTGGTAAAATTTCCAGTAAAGGTACAATCAAAACTGGAAATTTAGATTTTGAAGATGTGTACTATGTACAAGAGCTAAATTATAATCTTTTTAGTGTCTCACAAATGTGTGACAAAAAGAACAAAGTTCTTTTCTGTGACACTGAATGTCTTGTACTTTCTCCTGATTTTAAGATGCCTGATGAAAGTCAAGTGCTTCTTAAAATTCCTAGAAAGGGCAATATGTACAGTGTAGACATGAAGAACATTGTTCCTAAAAAGGATTTAACTTGTCTTGTTGCAAATGCCACAATGGATGAATCAATGTTATGGCATAGGAGGCTTGGTCATATTAACTTCAAAACCATAAATCAGATTGTTAAGAATGGTTTGGTAAGAGGTTTACCTCAAAAACAATTTGAAAATGATCAAACATGCATTGCTTGTCTTAAAGGCAAACAACACAAAGCCACTTGTAAGCCCAAGCTGTTTAACTCTATCAATCAATAATTGGTTATGCTTCATATTGACTTGTTTGGTCCTACAAATGCTAGAAGTATGCAACATAAGAGCTATTGTCTAGTTATTACTGATGACTATAGTAGATTTACATGGGTTTTCTTTTTAGCTACTAAGGATGAGACACCTAGCATCCTTAAGACTTTCATTACTGAGATAGAAAACCTAGTTGACAAAAGAGTAAAAGTCATTAGATGTGATAATGGGACAGAGTTCAAAAATAGAGTTATGGATGAATTCTGCAAAGAAAATGGTATTAGGAGAGAATTTAGTGTTGCTAGAACTCCACAACAGAATGGAGTTGCTGAAAGGAAAAATAGAACACTAATAGAAGCTGCTAGAACTATGTTAGCTGATTCTAAGCTACCTATAACTTTTTGGGCTGAAGCAGTCAACACTGCTTGCTATGTTCAGAATAGAGTTTTAGTTGTTAAGCCTCACAATAAGACATCATATGAGCTTTTTAGAGGTAGAACTCCTGCAATAGGATTTCTTAGACCTTTTGGATGTCATGTGACAATTCTCAATACCTTAGACCATATTGGAAAGTTTGATGGCAAAGCAGATGAAGGTTTCTTAGTTGGATATTCTCTCAATAGTAAAGCATTTAGAGTATTGATGAGTGTGTAAATACTTATCATTTTTGTTCCATCTGAACTGCAAAAACAAGTAAAAACACTCAGAAATGCTTCAAAATACAGAAAATATCCTTGAATTGTGTTTTTATCTGTTTCATGTGCAAAAGAATTGAAAACAGTTGAAAAATGAGCAAAGTTTCATAAATGGCAAAAATAGTCCTTGGGCATTCAAAAATGGAAATTCACAAATGGTCCCTGGAAATAGTTTTGATTTTCGGCAGTTATGGTCCTTGGATTTTCAGAACAATACAACATTGGTCCTTGGATTTTCAGAACAAGACAACATTGGTCCTCAAAGATTAAACCTAAATCCAATTAAGTCCTAAAATTAAACCCAGCTACAAATAATCCTAACCCAATCCAACCAAAAACCCAACCCATCCTATTTAATAAACCCAGCCCACACACACAATAACCCAAGCCCAACCCCAAATAACCCGGCCTGTTTTATCCCTAAACTAATACCAGAGTTTGACTCTGGTCAAACCCGTCTCCCCCAATACCACACTTGCCGCCTAAACTAAAACCATACCACCCTCCACATCTCTGGTTTTCTCTACTACCTCACCCCCAGCTCACTACCTACTATCTCATTTGTCCCCTCCACTAACATAACCTTCCAAACTTCTTTAATTGCTCAAAATCTGCTTCACGTTACCACTTGGACTTTTGGCGCCAAAAGCAATTTCAATGGCCAAGATGAGTTGCAGTGATTTAAAGGCTCAGATTATTGATGGGATTTGCTCAGAGACTCAAGTGGGACTCAAAAAGTCTATAAAGAAGGAAAGAAGAAGCCACAGAGAAGGGTGTCACCAGTTTTAGACCATTTCATAGTGTAAAATTTATTTAATGTCTGTTCCAGTTTAAATTTAAGTTCTCATTGTAATTTCAAGTTTATTTCAAGTTAACTATCACTTATGTATTGTAATCATTCCAAGTTTTATAAGATTTTAAGTTTTCATGTTTCTTGTAAATTCGTATTAAGTCATATACACTGATTAAAAGTCACACAAGCTCTTTTACCCTTCATACAAGCTCAGATAAGCTTATTGTAGCTTTACATGAGCCTGTATTAGACTCTAGTAGTTTAATTTAAAAAAACCAAAAAAGTCAACAAAAGTCAACTCTGTGGTCAAATAAGCTGATTTGGGTGGATAAGCAGTTCTGGAATAAGCTGAGTAGGGGTTTAGCTTGGTATTGACAACTCAAGGTAGTCCTGATCAGTTTTCCTTTGCTTTATTGCTTCAAACAGTTGTAAGCCATTTTCCTATTTTTGCATTATTTCCATTACTGTACTAGTGCTTAATTTTAGCTTATTGTTTTAATTTTTTGCTTATTAATAGTTTTTAAGTGTATTTGATCTGTTTTATCAGTTTTAAATAGCTTGTTCTTTATTTTGCTTAAAATCAGTTAAAAAAGTCAAAAATAGCTAAAAATAGTATAGCTTATTATCCTGCTTATTTCAATTTTAAAAGAATCTTATTATAGTTAAAATAAGCTAATACAATAGTAATAATCAGAATTTATAAGTTAAATTAGAGTTTGCTAGTTCAAAACCAACACAGTCCCTTTGAAAGGGCTGTTTGGCATAGGAAGTCAAAAAGGTCAAATTAAGCTGTTACTGTACCATTACCACTTGTCCAACTTTGATTCAGCTTTTCATGTTCCATAGAAGCTATTTTTGAATTCTAATTAGCCAATAAGATAGAAAATATAGATTTGAGGTGGCTGTGGTATTTTCAATCCATTAGTAGTCCAAATAAGCCAAAATAAGCTTGAAGCTTATTTTGGCCTTTTCATTGTCATTTCTGAGTTTTATTAGGTCCATATAGAGTATTCCCAATAGCTTAGATAACTCTCCTTTGATTTGAACCATCTGCACACAAGTCTGTGCACACAGACTCAGTATACACTGAGCAGTTTGAGCTTTTTAAGCTGCTGTTCTCAGCTTTTTATTTGCTTATTCCCCTGTGCCCATGCCTTGATTTTCGGTTTTCAATTAGTTCATAGTACTAGCTTTTAAGTTATCATCTGGTATTTCATTTTAGGGCTCATTTCATAGCTTAATCCTAGTCTGCAATAAACCCTTGTGCACTGATTCAAACCTAGATCAAATTCAGTTTGACAAGCAGTATCTGATCTAGTGCTTAATTAGGGTTCAATTGGCTTGTTGAAATTAGGGCTTTTAGTGTTTTAGCATAGCCTATAGTACTAGCAAGGTTTTGCCCCCCATAAGTTCCCACTTTTCTGCTTATTTATCATCTTATTTTGATCTGCAAGTAGGGGTAGTTTTCTGTCATTTCTGCATAATTAGTGAAACTGTTCAAGTGCTTATCTGCTTATTCCAATTGCTTATCTGATCATATTCAGTTGTTTTATGCTTCTATTAGTGTATTGATCTATTTCCTAGCTTTTGGTAATTTTAGAGCTTTTTAGCTTATTTTTGGGCTTATTCCCAAACTGCTTATTAGCCCATTTGCTTATTAGTGTTTAGATAATTTTTTATTTTAATTTTCCTAGATTAAGAATATTATTTTAGACTTAACCTGAATTTTTCAGTTTTTCCTAAGTCATTTACTATTTTTAAACCTTTTAATTAGTTTTAATAGTTTTTAATTCATAATAAAAAATATAAAAGTCAGAAAAATATAAATCCTTTTTTTTTTTTTTAAATTTTCTTTTGTCATTTTTAAGGAAAAATAATTTGGCACTTGTAGGATTAGTTTTCTAATATTTCAGTTTTTATCCCGTTTTTAGAATTTCTGTTTCGCGTTTTTAATATAATTTGTGTTAATATTAATTTTGTTGTGAGAATTTGTTTCTCATTTATCAATTAGAATTAAACAAGCAAAATTCCATATCATCAGTCACTTTAATCCAAAACTTTAAAGGTTGTCTATTCCATCCTCGTTGGGAAAACGACCCGGGTAATCACTTACCTGGTATCACACACACAAACGTGAGTTTTTGCAAGTATCCTTTTTCCTAAAGGGGTGATTTGTATTTATTCACGTGTATCCATCATTGCATAATATTTATATATCTATTTAGCACGGATCAAGTATACAACTTAAGAACTAAGTAAGTAGAAGAAAACCTACATGTGGAATTTTTAGAGTATAAATCCAATGTAGTAGGTGAAGGTCCTAATTGGCTATTTGATCTTGAGTCTTTAACCCATTCTATGAATTATGTGCCCGTTGTTGTAGAAACTAATAATTTTTCAGGTTCACAAATAACAAAAGAGGCAGGGTTAGACAAGGAGACAAATCAAGATTATATATGGATGCCAATAAGTACCAGTGTGGCTTCAACTTCAACAAATGATGAATCTTCTTCTGATAAAGCTAAAGAAGATGTTGAAAGTAAACACAAGGAAGATGGAACAAATGAACAACAAAATGTTTCTGCTGATGATAGTGCTGCTGAGACAGAGGATTCTACTGCTAGGCTAAATTTTTCTGCTGCTAGGCCAAATGATACTACTGTTGGCCCTTCAGACTCAAATGAAGCAGATTTCTCAGATAATGAGGTGGATTTGAGCAATATCACACCTAACTATCAAGTTCCTTCAACCCCACACACAAGGATTCACAAAGTCTACTCCCTAGAAAATGTGATTGGCGATGTACAATCAAGTGTGAAAACAAGACAACAATTGATGTCTTCAGACCAACAAGGGCTTCTTGATGCCCTTTATGCTTCAAAGCAGCATGGATTTTCAAACTATTGCTTGTTTGTATGTTTTCTTTCACAAGATGAACCAAAGAACATTTTGAAATCCTTAGAGGATTCAAGCTGGGTAGAAGCTATGCAAGAGGAGCTTCTTCAGTTCAAGATTCAGAAGGTTTGGGTGTTAGTTGATTTACCAAAGGATGCAAAGGTAATTGGGGTTTTCAAGAATAAAAGAGATGAAAGGGGAATAGTGATTAGGAATAAGGCTAGATTAGTAGCCCAAGGGTACACACAACAAGAAGGTATAGACTATGATGAGGTTTTTGCTCCAAAAGCAAGATTGAGGCAATTAGGCTTTTCTTAGCTTATGCTTCATTTTTAGGCTTCACAGTTTACCAAATGGATGTCAAAAGTGCATTTTTATATGGCACAATTGAAGAAGAGATGTATGTCTCACAACCTCCAGGTTTCATTGATCCTGACCATCCAGAAAAAGTGTATAGAGTAGTTAAGGCTCTTTATGGCCTTCATCAGGCACCTAGAGCTTGGTATGAATCACTGGCTTCCTATTTAAAAGAAAATGGATTTCAAAGAGGAAAGATTGATCAGACACTTTTCATCAAACAGCACAAGAAGGATCTTCTGTTAGTGCAGGTGTATGTGGCTGACATTATCTTTGGGTCTACAAGGAAGGAGATGTGTTTGGAGTTTGAGAAACTTATGCATGATAAGTTTCAGATGAGTTCCATGGGGGAACTTACATTCTTTTTGGGTTTGCAAGTTAAACAGTCATATGAAGGCATATTTATTAGTCAAGATAAATATGTTGCTGAGATACTAAGGAAGTTCAACTTTGCTGATTCAAGAATGGCAAGCACACCAATGGACTCTGAGAAGCCTCTTCCAAAAGATTTAGATGGAGAAAATGTAGATGTACACACTTACAGATCTATGATAGGCTCTTTGATGTATCTCACATCATCAAGACCTGACATCATGTTCTCTATTTGTGTTTGTGAAAGATTTTAAGTAACTCCAAAGGTTTCTCATTTAACAGCAGTCAAGAGAATTTTTAGATATCTCAAGGGTCAACCTAGGTTGGGACTATGGTATTCTAGAGAGTCACCTTTTGACTTGGTAGCATTCTTAGATAGTGATTATGCTGGTGCTAGCTTGGACAGAAAGTCAACAACTAGAGGATGTCAATTCCTTGGGTGTAGACTTATCTCATGGCAGTGTAAGAAGCAAACAACTGTGGCTACTTCAACAACTGAAGCTGAATATGTAGCTGCTGCAAGTTGCTGTGCTCAAGTCCTATGGCTTCAAAACCAACTTCTTGACTATGGGTACAATTTCATGAACACTGTTATTCATATTGATAATAGTAGTACTATTTGCATAATTAAAAATCTAGTGCAACATTCTAAAACAAAACACATTGAAATTAGACATCACTTTATAAGAGACTGCAATGAGAAAAGATTAATTCAAGATCTTAAAATTGCTTCAGAATATAACTTTGGAAATCTGCTAACCAAAGTTTTTGATGTTGGAAGGTTTCAGTACTTGGTAGCAAGTATTGGAATGCTTAATCCTCAATGATTTTAAACTTTGTGTTTTTGTATATAAATTTTTGTTTGTGCTGCTGACTTTAAAAGATACTACTGCTATTACAAAAGTTTGTGCTGCTAGTACAAATTTAAGTTGTGTTATTCATACAGTTAGTCCAATGATTATTCTAATACAAGACAAGTACTTTGTACATTGTTCTTTTGGTTTTAGACTAACAATTTCAGGTATGAACATGTGAACACAAAGGATGTTTCAAGTGAAATACGTGAGCAGCAGAATGATAATACTAGTTGCTGTCATAATAGGTTCATGATAGAAAAAGTTTAGGAATTTCTAACCTCCTTAAAACTTCTTTCTTGAAGCTTGATTATGATGTTTCACATTGAATTGATGATTTAGTTGATCAGAAAGTAACTGATGCAACTCACTTTCTATCATTTTATACTTTTAAGTATAATGAGCAAGTCTAAGGACATCTGATAGAAAGAACAACTAGTAAAAGTGAATCTAACACTTGTGTTAGAGGCAACAATTACTATGAGCTGAAAACCCTGTCAAGAAAGCCTTTTGAATAGGTTTATCTTTACACAGGCAGTTATTTATAACTGAAAAACATTGGTTCTCACACAACCAGAGGTTGCTTTAAACCGAAATTTTGATTAAGTTTCTGTTATACACTTAATCCCTTCAAAATGGTTGAAAGCAGTATGGTTTTTCATAATAAAATCAAGTACATATTGCTAAAGCAATAGTTTCTTAAAAGGATTTTAAAAGAGACTCACAAAAAACCATCAAATGATGGACCACGAGTCAAATGCCCCATGAATTACCTCTCATAGGAGTTAACACACCTAGAAGTGATGAGGGCAGCAAATTAAACTCTTAAGGAATTGATGGCTACATGTACAACATTGTCTGATAACATGTTCGGATGGATACCTCAGATGATGGAGAGAAATATTTTGGTACATAGTGAGAGATCTTCCAAACAGGGGAGGATAAAATGTTATTTGCATCTCAGGGGAGGAAATAAATCCCAAAGAAGGAAGATTAACCAATGAAAGGGAGGAAGAGACAAGTGCATACAAGATGATGACATGGAGGTTGAAAATGACAAGAACAGAGCTTATTCTGGAGTATTATATATATTCAGAAGGGATGAAGCATTCCAAAGGAGAAAGTTCTATCTAGGTCAAACGAAGAAAAGTTTCAATTTCAGTTCACCACGTTTGCAAAGGCATGCTGATAGATGATTTCACTTGTTGAAACAAGCATCCAAGATACACAGCATCATTGCCTCTTATAATCCTCCATCCAAAGAAATTGCACCATCTTTTAGGTCAATGTCTGAAGCCTGAAGATGTGTATTGATATTGTTAAAGTCAAAGAACAGAAAGCAGATGAGTTACTGAGAAAGATATTTAATCTTGAAGAACAGAAGTGTTTGAAAGATCTTCACAATCCATAATTTAATTCAGAAACATGTTGAAATGGATTCACATGTTTAGGGGAGGATTGTTGGGAATTAAATATTCAAGAAGTTTAATATCAGATTCTGCTGCTAGCGTTATCGGTTTCTGCTGGAGCATTTGATTCTGCTGCTAGTGTTAAACATTCTGCTGCTAGGCTTAACATTCTACTGCTGAATGATTCTGCTGCTAGCGTTAACATTTCTGCTGGTGAAGAACTTTCTGCTGCTGAGTGGATAAGTATGAAAAGATATTATGTGTATTAAAGTCAACAATATACGGTAGATAATATCTTACCCGTATGATCAGTCATAATTTTATATTCACAGAACAAGTTGTAAACATAGATACAAGTTGTATCTTAATGACTGACACTCTCAAAGCAAGCGTTCGATAAGACTTGACAATATTGTAAAGATCTTTCTTGTGTTATAAAAGAAAGATCTTAGACTAGTGATAAATATATATACGAATAGATAATAGTGTGAAAATTATTAAGTGCTTAGAAAATAACTCTCAAGAACATAGAACAAATATCACAAGTCATAGAAAACATAAGATTCAAGGCTTTGTAACCCTAGTGATATTGAAGATCACTCGTATTATCTTGAATAATATTGATTCATTTTGGTGATAACATTGCGTGTTCTTTGTTCTATATTCACAAGCATAACTGTTCCATTTTCATAACACAAATAACCTTCTAAGTGTGATTAAGTAAATTCCGCGTACTTGATCATATTAACTCAACTTATCACATACAAAAAGCAACGAAGGTTTAACCACCTTATCAGTGTATCGAATCCTCATCAAAGTTTGTAAGATATTTAACGTGGCACAACACAGGGACCATTTATGTAAGAAAGATGAAAAGAAAATAGAAAAAGAAGAAGGTGAGGGTAATTTAGTCATTTGATGTTGATTAGGGACCAAACATGCAGCAAAAACTTCAAAATGAGGACCACCGTTGCACTTTCAAAATCTTAGGGACCAAACCTGTAATTTGGCCAAACCTTAGGGACCGAAAATGTAATTTACTCTATACCATTTGAACAGAGCATTTTTTTTTCTTTTCTTGAAACGTTTAGAAAATTAAAGCAATATCTGATAAGCCAAATAGGTTATTAAAATACAATGTTTGCATGTCGAAATGACGTGTTCAGAGGTTAATATAATGATGATCTGTTGTTCCATTAACACTCTTAGAGTTAACTAGAAAGTTAATCTATTTGTGTTTATGACTAATACAATGTATTGATTAATTTTAACAGTTAATGAAACGTTAATATAAAAACACACTGTATTTTCGACTTTTAAATTCTTATTAGAAATGAATCAAAGAATCTATTACCCAAGTGTTTTGCGGAACAAACACTTGGGATTGAATAGACAAGGTATGGTGTCTCCTATCTAAACTCAAGCTATGCTTAAGTGGTAACAATTCGACCCACTGAGCTATCTCAGGGATACATTACTCTTTGTAGAAGAAAAGGGGTATTTGTGAAAGTCTAAGCTTTAATTGCACAAGAATACCTTACCCACTTTTCTCTATATGTTTGCTATTTATAGGAAAACAGATCAAGAGTACTGAAGATTAAAACTAGATAAACAAATAGGAAGCGTGTCTGACAACTACAACAGTAGTTGTCATTTCCAAGAACCAATAGGATTGCGCCAATAAGTCTTCGAGTGTCTGACCTTCCACTTCTTAGACTTTTGGCCACTTGAGGGATGGTTTGTCAGACCCCGATAAGACTTGTTCTTATCTTCTTAAAACCTTCCCTCTTTTCCTGCCTTTTATTCAGGCTTTAGGTTCTTCAGGCATTTGTCTTGTGTCTCCAGTTGTTGTTGTTGAGGAGACTGGGTTCAGTGAGCTCTTGTCTAAAGCTCACTGATCCATTACCTTCTTCTTCGTCTCAAGTAACACTTCAGTGAGTACCGCCTCACTGTGTGGTGAATCTTTCTTCTTAGACTCGTCCTGAGCATCTTGAAGGTAACTCACTGAGTGACTGTTCACTCAGTGACTTGGAATGTTTTCGGTTTAATTTACACTTAGCTTAATTTGTATTCAAATCTTGTTTTAACGACTCTTGGGTACTGAAGGACCCAACAATCTCCCCTTATTTGGATATAAATTATGGTTAAGTGTTTTTTATCAGTTCTGTGTGAGCTAATGACTTCTGCTCATACTGAATGTACTAGAAAGTAAATAAGGACACTAAAATAACAAAAACATCATCTTATTATTATTATTACAAGTCCTAACAAAACTATACATAGTACAAGGATAGTGGTGGTGTTGGCAGATTCATTCAGTCGATCTTATAACCTAGGGCTTCAAGCTTTGGCTTCTTGGACTCTAGCTCATGTTGGTCAGGATGCTCTTGAATCTTTGTTCTCAAGTCTTGGCAGAACCTCATATTCTCAGGATTCTTGATTGGTGAGGCCATCATGAGGAAACCCAGCATTGCCTTGATTCCTGATTGGTCAATATCACTCAATCTTTGGAAGGCTGGGTCTCCAAACTCATCAGTGAAGAACAAACCTCTTTCAGGTTGTTCGATGACCAAGTTGTTCCTGAATGGAACATCTTCAGGGAGGGCTCTGTTGCAATCCAGACCAGGGACCTTAATCTCAGGCTCAGCTTCAATCTTCTTTCTTTTTCTTGAGGAAGACTGAGAGGGAGCAGGTTGTTCAGCTGAAGCAGGAAGAGGAGATGGAATACCAAGTTCCTGAGGTGTTGCTGCCAATCTTTCATACCTTAGACTCAGGGACTTCAACAGACCAGGGACCACAACATTTGATTTTTTCGCTATTATTGGACCCAACTCATCCAATTCAGTGATCCCGAAGTCAGCGAATCTGAAGGGGTTATGAACCTCAAAGTTTCTCTTTTTAGCACCTCTGTAGACAGTAACAATGGCAGGCTTGGTGTTTCGATGAATCTTGACATCAGTGATTGGTTCTGGTTTCAACCTGCTTGTCATGACCCACTGATATATCTCAATCTTGTTCTGCCTATTCTCTTCAGCTCTCTTTAACCTTTCTTCCCTTTTCTCCCTGAGAGCTAACATCTCAGCAGACTGAGCTTTCACGAAGGTCCCCCCACCTTTCCTTCCTGAGACAACTTTTGGAGGTAACCCAATCTTTTTGGCCTCTTCGTGTACCACCTGAATAAGAGCAGCCTTGCTTGCCCTTTCTTCTTCAGCTGCCTTCTTCATTGCCTCCTCTTTCTCCATATGAGCCTGAATTTCCTCATTTGTGAGAAGAAGTATTTTTCCATTTACCTCATAAGGGACCCTGACTGGCTCATCAGGGTCTTGCCTTCTTTCAGAGGAAGCAGGCACCAAGATTGTAGACTCAGGCTCAGTGGTTGTTAGAATGCCTTTGCCTTTGTCTTGGTGGGATGAAGATGGGTTTGTCTCAGGAACCTCCCCCTCAGTGTGAGAAGGAGGTTGTTCAGGTTGTTCTTCTTCAGTGACTCTCTCCCCCTCAACTGTTGCTTGACCTTCGGTGAGAGTAAAAGTTGGTGTGCTCACTGAAGTTGAGGGAGCCTGACCTTTGAAGGCATGATAGATCTCAGTCATCATTGATTTGATGTCTGAGGTGTCCTTCTGAAGAGTTGAGACCTTAGCCTCAAGAGAAGCCTTAGAAGCCTCTAGTGCTGTCATCCTTGGCCTAAGAGTCCAAGCCATGGAAAAAGAAGAATTAGCCAAAGATGCCATGTGGGACTCCATAAGACCCAGGGAAGACCTGATGGAGTCCACTAAAGAGCTGAGTCCCTAAAGATTGGAGGAGGTCAGCATGTTTACCAGCTCAGCCAGCTGAGTAGATTGTTGCTGGTAGATCTCAGAAGCCTGAAGAATTGTCTTGTTAAGCTCAGGGTCATCTTTCACTGACACTTGAATAGTTTCAACGCTCTTTTGTATTTCGGTGAGAGACTCGTTGAACAACTTAAGATTCTGATCAAGATTTGTCAGGGAGAAGGAGATAGATGACTTGTGCTCATTAACATCATCATGATAGGATTCCACTGATTCCTTCAGATCGACATAATGAACAGCAGCTTTAGTGTGTTGATCAAACAATTCTTCAGTGAGCCCAGTAAAGAGAGCATTGTTGGCCTTTTGTAGGAACTTGACCAATTGCCTTTCAGTCAAAGGAAGAATGTTGTCATACTTCTTAAGTTCAGGAGGGCAGGATGATTCAGAATCTGAAGAATGATCAGCCTGAGATTCAGATTCTTCACCATGAGGAGAAGACTGATGTGATTGTTCAGTAGGTTGGGCATCAGTCTCCATGTCATCACCTGCCTCAAAAACTTCCTCCTCACTCTCTTCCTTGAGATCATCTTCAGAATCAAGAAGAGCCTTAATATCCACCATAGACTCAATCTCCAAAACGGTACCCGGCTCCTCTTCATAAGAAGACTTGCCTTGGTTTTGGCCAGGTCCTGACCCCGCCATAAAAACTGAGGGGGTTTGCTCAGCCTGGCTAACCATAATAACTGATTTCTCAGCCTGGTGTTTGGGGTCAGTTCCCAAGAGAATGGATCCGCCTGAGGGGTATATGGGTTTCGTATCAGCGGGTGGTTTATATCCCTCTGAGTCTTTGTCCCCCTTAGCGCCTTCAAGTCCTGATGGGTGTTTTTCAGAACTATCATGAGGCACTGTTTGTGATGAGTGATGGACCCCCTTCCCATCAGGGTTGTTATGCCCTTTTGGGGATTCAGGGTCCTTGACTCCCTGAGACCCTGAGTGTGATTTCTCAGGGACGTTAGCGGGATGTGATTGGGTGTGGGTCCCCTTCCCAGTTGAGTAGTGCTGCTCAACCGAGGATTCAGGACCCTTTTCTCCCTCAGGCCCTGATTGTGATTTGTCAGTGCCTTCATCGGGATGTGAATGGGTGGAGGTTCCTGACTCTAATGACTTTTTTTTGTCAGTGGAATCATGAGGAAAGGGTTTGCCCGAGGACACTGAGGATGATTTCTCAGTGTCCTCTATTGGTGTTTGTTTTTAGGTCAAGAGGGTCTCAGTGACGGGTGTCTCAGAGGTCTCGGTCAAGTTTAACCCTTGTTTAGGGTTGTTTGAGGCATCAGTCTCAGTGACGAGTGGTTTGGGTCTAACCACCTTACTGGACTGAGCCTTCTTTGTCTTCTTCACCTTCTTTGTAGGTGAAGGTACTAGAGAAACAGCGTTCTCCCCCTGAATAACCACCAGCATGTACTTAGTCAGGGCAATGGGTTGTACCTCAGGAATGCCACTAGTATAATTGGTCTTATGTAGGACGTCAGGTTTTGAACCTTCAACGTCAAACCTAACATAGTCAGGACCTAATAGGTCCTGAAGCACGCAGGAAATAAACCTAGGATAAGACATAAGTCTTTGCCTAGATTTCCCTGAGAGCTTGGCAACAAGGTCATGGAAGATTATTCCTCCGATATCTATTTTTCTACCCTCCAGGAGACTGAACAACATCAATTGTTGTGATGAGTTCAACTGCTCCGTGGAGGATTTATTCCCTCCAAGGACCTGAATGATGAAGGTTATCAGGATCCTCCAGATAGGGTGGAACCAGGTTTTAACTATTGGAGCCTTCTCCAATAAGGCTCCGGCGGCCATTGTAGGACGCTTAGGGTCATGAGGTCCTAGATAAATCAATTCTGCTTTAACCACTTGGTCAGTAGGGTTGGGCTTAAGGGCCTCAGCGAAATCAAGACCAGTGGCCTTGATGAAGGTTTTGTAATCCAGGGAGAGGGTCCTTCTCCCATTCATCACTGTGAATGTGATGATGGATTCTTTGGTGTCCTCAGGGTTGGTTGCCACTGAAGTAAACCAGAATTCCCTCAAATAGTCATGGTAAATGACTGAGGGGGTCTTGGTGAATGCCATAGCAAGAAAGCTGATTTGAAGGTACTTCACTACATTCTTGTACGCATAGAACTTTTGTGGATAGTCAAAGTTTCCTACCACATTGTTCTTGGTGAGGTCTACACCCTCCAATGTGAATTCCACATTAGGGGCGCATATGATAGCTTTAGAAGAAGCCATTTGTATTGGTAGGTCTAGGTTAACAAATGATTTTGGGTTTCTAAAGGCTAAGAACACACACACAAGATTTAGTTTTTTGAAAGAAAAGGGCAAAATTTTGCTTAAGATTTCTAAAAAACATGTGTGTGTTTTATTTGTATGGGGGTATTTATAGGGAAGTGAAGTGGAGGGTAATTTGGGTATCAAGCGGATTTTATTTATTCAAAAAGTATTTTTGGAAACTGTTTTGAATAAAATGTTTTGGGATCCGCATTTAATGCCACCACTCCACTATCCCTGGTTTGGCGCAACAGTTAAGGTGAACAGCAGTTCTGAAAAAGTGTAATTTGCAGAGATGAGTCATCACATATCTGTAATGTGATTAGAGAGGCATTTAATTCCAAGTGGGAATGTGGGGGCCCAGAGGTGGAAGCCAGAAAGGCAAAAGAACAAATATTCTTATATTAAATAAGAATTCAGTTACCAACCTCGGACATTTACTAACTAGATACTTAGAGCATTTAAGTTAGTATTTAATGTCTCTTGAGGGCCCTGAATGACTTTTCATTCAGTGAACCTGATTGTCAGGACTTGGGTTTAGTCACGGATGGTTCAAGGGTTCAGGAACTTGGGGTTTAGTTCCTGAAGTCCAACATTTCAGGAACTTGGGCTTAGTTCCTGAGGTTTCAGTGATTCATTTCACTGAAGTACACATTGAGTCAGGGACCTGGGTTTTCAGAATTTATACTTATTTGGATGGAATCAATCAGTGGACTGATTCTCAATATCCAACATTCCAAGTTCAGCTTTCAGTCTTGTGAAAGTTGGTTCATCCAATGGCTTGGTGAATATATCAGCTAGCTGATATTCAGTAGGAATGAAGTGTAATTCTATGTCGCCATTCATGACATGGTCCCTGATGAAATGATATCTAATATCAATGTGTTTTGTTCTCTGATGAAGAACAGGGTTGTTTGAGATGACAATTGCACTTGTGTCATCACAAAAGATGGGAACCATCTTGTACTGAATTCCATAGTCACTGAGTTGACTTTTCATCCAGAGTACATTTGCACAACAACTTGCTGCTGCAACATATTCAGCTTCGGCTGAGGACATGGCAACTGACTGTTGCTTCTTAGCACTCCAACAGACTAGTTTTCCACCAAGAATTTGGCAGGAGCCTGAAGTGCTTTTTCTGTCCATGTTGCATCCAGCATAGTCAGAGTCTGAGTATCCTTTAAGATCAAGGCCTGAGCATTTTGGATAGTATAATCCAAGGCTTGGAGTTCCTTTTAGGTACCTGAATATCCTTTTCACAGCAGTGATATGAGATTCTCTTGGGTCAGATTGATATCTGGCACACAAACAGACTGAGAATTGGATATCAGGCCTTGATGCAAGTAGATACATCAGTGATCCTATCATTCCTCTAAAAAGAGTTTGATTTGTTGGTTTTCCATTGAGATCAGGACCAAGGTTGTTTGGGGGTACCATGGGAGTTTTGACTGAGGCACAGTCACTGAGCTCATACTTCTTCAGTAGGCTTTTGACATACTTATCTTGACTGATAGAGGTTCCTTTATCAGTCTGCTTGAGTTGAAGACCAAGGAAGTAAGTCAATTCTCCCATCATGCTCATTTCAAATTTCTTTGCCATTAGTTTTTCAAATTGTTTGCAAAGTTTGAAACTTGTTGAGCCAAAGATGATGTCATCAACATACACTTGTACTAGTATGAAATCATTAAATCATTATTTGTCTTGTAAATAAAAAATGTGTTGTCTATCTTGCCTCTGACAAATTTGTTTTGGATCAGGAAGGCTGAAAGAGTTTCATACCATGCCCTGGGAGCTTGTTTCAGTCCATAAAGGGCTTTGTTAAGCTTGCAGACATAGTCAGGAAACTCATGGCTTTCAAATCCAGGAGGTTGCTGAACATAAACTTCTTCTTTCAGTGAACCATTTAAGAATGCACTTTTAACATCCATTTGGTACACCTTGAAGTTCATGTATGTAGCAAAAGCAAGGAAGATCCTGATGGCTTCCATCCTTGCTACTGGTGCAAATGTTTCTTCATAGTCAATGCATTCTTGTTGATTATAGCCTTTGGCTGCAAGTCTGGCTTTGTTCTTAATGACTAGGCCATTTTCATCAGATTTGTTTTTGAATACCCATTTCATGCCAATGACTGAAACATCTTCAGGACACTTGACCAAGGTCATTACCTTGTTTCTGTCAAATTTTTCTAGTTCATCATGCATGGCCTGAACCCAACTTGGGTGATTAAGTGCTTCCTTGACACTTTTAGGTTCAATTGTGGAAATAAAGTCCACAAATAGGCATTCTTTGGCTGAGGCTGCTCTCAGTTCAGCAGCCATGCTTCTTGTGAGCATGCCTTCAGTAGGCTCACCAATTATATTGACAAGTTCTATATCCTGAGACCTAGTCCAACTGTCCTGAGGTCTTGGAAACTGATTAGAGCTTTTAGAGGCCTGATGGGTAGGATCAGGATCAGACACATGATGATCTTCAGTATCTTGAGTGTTTGAGTGGGTTGACTCATCACTATGATTGTTTGTTTCCTGAGTATTTTGTACTGACTGAATGATTTTATCAGTACTTTGTGCTTCAACAAACTCAGTGATGGTTGGGTAAGGAAGGTTATGGGGAATGATGTAATAGGAGATGTCAGCATTTTCTTGGTACTGAGTGGAAGGACCATTTTCTGGATGATGTTCATCAGGAGGATATCTTGATGATTCATCAATACCTATCTCTTCCACTGAGTTGTTAGAGACACTGATAGCATCAGTGCTCTCATCAAAGGTAACATGAAATGTTTCCTCAGTATGCTGTCTCCTAGTGTTGAACACCCTGAAGGCCTTTGAGACAAGGGAGTATCCAAGGAAGTATCCATCATCAGCTTTGGCATCAAATTTTCCTAAATGATCCTTGTGAATATGAATAAACACAGGACACCCAGAGACATGAAAGTAGCTGATGTCAGGGATCCTTCCCTTGAATAACTCATAAGGAGTTTTGCTATGTCTCTTGACAATGATGGATCTGTTTTGTGTGTAACAGGCAGTCTTTACTTCTTCAGTCCAAAAGTGTTTGGAAAGGACTGATCCATTTAGCATTGTTCTGGCTGCTTCAATGAGAGTTTTATTTTTCCTTTCAGCCACACCATTTTGTTCAGGTGTGTATGGTGAGGAAAAATTTTGGGAAATTCCTTTCTCATCACAGAAACATTCAAGTTCATAATTTTTGAACTCTGTTCCATTGTCAGTCCTAATCTGTTTGACCTTGATGTTATTTTGATTTTCAATGTTCCTGACAAAGGACATTATTGTTTCAGCTGCCTGACTCTTTTTGATCAAGAAATATACCCAAGTGTATCTTGAGTATTCATCTACAATGACCAGAGTATATTTCTCATGCTTAATGGATCTAGAACTTATTGGTCCAAATGGATCCATATGGAGAAGATGTAGGCAGTTCCTGATGGAAAAGTTGGTTTTGGTTTTAAAGGATGCTCTGTGATGTTTACCTTTTTCACAAGCTGAGCATGGTTTATCCTTTGAAAACACAAGAGATGGTAAGCCAAGTACCTTGTTTTGTTTAACAAGGTTGTTTATGTTTTTGAAATTCAAGTGGGAGAGTCTCTTATGCCAAAGCCAATTGAGAGTATCAGTGGCCTTGGTAGAGAGACAAGTTCCATTCTAAGTCAGACTGGTCATGTCCAACACATAAACATCATGTCTTCTTGGTGCAATAAGAACAACTTCCTTATTAGCATTGAAGATAATTCCTTGTTTATCATCAAACTGAACTATGTATTTAGCATCACATAGTTGACTGACACTGATCAAATTCTATTTAAGACCATTTACATAAGCTATCCTATTAAAGACTATACCATTGCAGTTTACTGAACCATAACCTTCAGTGAGACATGATGAGTTGTAACACCCCGACCCGACAAGGGCAAGGATGTCACAATAACATGGTTTCACATCAGAACATTCAATAACAAAACAGCGGGAGTCTTAACATTAATAACCAAAGGAAAATAAGCCAACAAGACTTATATCAAGTGCATCAAGACAATGGAATGAAAATAAGGAAGTACATAATCCAAGTGCCAACAATGGCATAAACAAGTCTAAAATCCAAATGGCAAACTAAGATGACTAAGGTCAATGCTCCACTCAAGTTGCTCTCATCCCAAAGCAATACCCAGCTCCTAGCTTAAATACCTGTCGCAGGAAAAGGAAATCCGGCTGAGCTACGAGAGCTCAGTGAACAGATATAACGATAACAAAGCAGTAGTAAAGAATAGTGAAAGGTAAATGAAATAAAGGTCATGCAGATATATCAAGAGTTAAGGAATAATACAGATAAGTGTAAAGAAAAACAGAAATCCACTACGAGCCCAGAACAGATCAAATATCAAATCAAGTAATCAGGGTTACGGACGGGAGACCTCGGTACCAAGTACAGGGTGAGGGGATACCTCCAAGGGTTGGAGTCATGAGCTCCCAGGATGTGAAAGACGTGTATCGCACACACCATCAGTCACCAAGTATAACAAGTAATATAAACAAGTCAAGTCAAGTCTAGGATGCATCCATACGCCCCAGTAGGCCACAGGGTCTTCCTCTACGTAACAAGTCAAATCAAGTCAGGGACGGGACAGGTCATCACTCTCCTGCCCTAGAGTCAAGCCATCGGTGCATCAATGACAGGGACATGAAACCCTCATGCCTAGTGGGTGGCTCATAGTCTCAAACTGTGGGTCAAGGTCAAGTATCAAGTATCAAGTATCAAGTATCAACTGTCCAAGTTCAAGTTCAAGTTTCATATCAAGCGGTTCAGGTCAAGTTTTCATATCAAGTGGTTCAAGTCAAGTTTCATATCAAGTGTATCATATCAAGTTTCATATCAAGGTTCAAGACAAGAGATCAATGCAAGGGTTATAGCAAAGGTTCAAATCAGAAGGTTCATATCAATTTATTCAAAGGTTCATAACAAAGGTTCAATTTAAAGGTTTATATTAAATGTTCATATCATAGTGTTAAAAAGTAATCCTTTAATAATGGCTTTCATAAAATGGTCTTTCAAAATATGTCTTCATAAAAATAGTCTCAAAAATAGTTTTCATACAAGTTAGTAAAATTCCATTTAAAAGTGGTATCGCATCGTGCTCAAATACATCGTTTTAAAATAGCTTTTCTCAAACATTTTCATATATAATTAAGAAAGGTTTTTCATGTCTAGTTATAAAATCAAATGAAATTTTCAAAGTATCCAAGGGTTTAAAAATTCATGTCACAGGGTAATGAACGAATTATATCAAGTATCAAGGAAACATAGCAAGGTTCAATTTATCAAGGGAAGCAAATCAAGGTTCACAAATCAAGGTTCACAAATCAAGGGAAGCATAGCAAAGGCATAGATTCAATAAGGAAAGCCTCAAAGAGAAGGCTCAGATCATAATCAAACCAATATAGAAAGATGTAAGTGAAACCTGAAGAACGAATCAAAGTATCAGGGAACATAGCCATGGCTTAGGGAATCCTATAGTGAATCAAGATCAAAGTCATGAGGAGGACACCCTTACTGAGAAAGGGTAGAATATCTGTACCTTATTCAATAGCAAGCAAAAACACAAGAGTAGCAAATACTGACAGGAATCAAATCACTCTCTCTTCGCACCTAAAGAGTAGAAGACAAGATTACAAATGGTTCTTATTTACTGATTTTAGTTATCTTTCCATTTTAAGTAACTTCTATTTTTAGCAGGTTTCCAGAATTATTAAGTTTCCATAATTAGCAGATTTCCATAATTAGAAAGATTTAAATATTATAATTTAGTTTAAGTCATTATTTTAATATTATTATGGAAATAGGTCCATTTTAGCAAGTTATAATATTTAGGGTTAAATATGACAACTTTCCATATTTTAGGGTTTTAAATGCAAATATGTCAAAGATAAAGGTTTAAAGTGTAAAATTACAAGTTATTCATTTTAATCTAATAGTTTCCCAAAATTACAATTCTAATCCTTCAATGTTAACAATTTTACAAGTTAAACCCTTTAAATAAATTAATTTACAATTCAAACCCTATAATTAAATAAATTACAATTTAATCCCTTTAATTAATTAAATACCATTTAACCCTTATAATACCCATATTTACCCATTAAGCCTTCAATTATCAAAAATTACACAACACACCCCTTACATTAATAGTTGTACGATTACCCTTTATTTTACAGTATTTACAAAACAAGTCCCTCCTCTTATTTAGTTTACAAATCGAATTACAAAATAAACAATTTACCATTTAAACCTTTTAGTTACAAAATTTACACATAAGACCCCCATGTTATAATTTTTACGAATTTCCCCTGGTCCAGAATACCTTACAAAAATAACCCCCATGTTTGAATAATTACAAAACACACCCTACACTTTATAAAATCCAATCGGTAAAAACAAAAACTACACAAATCCTACCCTAATTTCTCAATCATGTTCAAATATTAATGTAACCTTAAAAACATTAATTATAATCAATCATGACACCCAAAAATCCAAACCCTAGCCATTTGACCCATTTTATATTTTAAAACCCTTTTCCTTTTTAAAACCCGATTTGAACAACAACTCACCAAGCGTGATCTAGGTGTCTATAAATTCAAGTAGAATTTTTATGATGTTGCATGACACGTATGGAACCAAGATAAATTATGTACAAAGCCTCAAAAATTCGTATAATCGTTTTAGGGTTTTACATACGTTTTTAAGATATAGTTTTCATACGATTTATCTAGCATGCATGGATCTTTTTTAGCATTTTATTTATACCATATGTGATGTACAAAGGGTTGTAAAAATATTAGATGGAGTTCAGAATGATCAGATCAAGTGCAGAATAATTATACCTCTCGGCTAGAAATTACGATGCAAAGAAAACTCCTGTGCGTACACTAGCAATCCCACGACCTTAAGACTATTTTTCCCACCTTCTCTAGACTTGAATGAACTCAGTAAAAATAAGAACCAGCCTCCATAAATTCGTATGGTGATGGAGAGAGTTTTGATGTTCTCGGTTGGAATTTTAGGGTTTAGAAAATGTGTAATATGGAAATATAGGAAGAAACCGTGTATACAGATGAGGAGGGGGGAGAATTTTGGTTTTATGGGTGAAGGGATAAGACCAAAACAGATTTTCCAAATCTTCCCTTTTTATATAATGTTTATCTCTTTTATTAATTGATTTTAAACATTTAACATATAATTAAAATGTACAAGTTCAAATATTTCGGCCCATGCAACATTTATATGTGTGACATATATTTTTGTGACACGTAAAATTATAAAAATGTTCAAGCAAAATCATTTTACTTCATAAGGTGTTAATTTCCTAGAAGGGTACCCGCGCGATGCGGCGGCGGGTACCCTATGACTATATTTTATGACAATGTGATGTTATGCGGCCATTCTTTTATTAAACAATTCATTTACAAATAACAATAATTTTAGTTAAGGCACTGGTATAATTCCATCTCATGTTAACCGAAGATACCACAAACAAAATCATGATTCATTCCTTCAGCACAATCACCCTCCGTCAATTTTGGAGTTGACCGACCAAGTTCGACCCTCATTCCTCGGTCGGCGCAGCGGCGATCGAACCGGTCGACTGACCACTGCGGGCAGCCTAATGGCTTTATTTTTAAGTGCTTGGCTTAGTGGCTTTATTAGATTGTACATTGTGGTTAAATGATTGTATATTTTGGTGAATGGGTGAATTAAATAGTGTATTAATTGTATGTGTTGAATAGTGTTTATTAGTTGTATTTGTGCTTCAAATAGTTTGTACATTGTGTTTTATTAATTATACCTTTTATCAAATGGGTGTTTTAAATATGACATTAATTAAAAATGTTGACCAGTCAATATGTGTAGGTGTTTATGCATAAGTTAATTGTACATATAGCTTACTTAGTTGTATTTACTTAAAATCTATACATGGAAATCTTAAAAAATTGGAAGAGAGAAGGTGCTAAATGCTTTATAAGTAGTATAGATTAGTGGCTCCTACAATTAAAGAGATTAAAATTCATAATGTAACTTAACTTAACTACTATTCATATGTATGTGTTAGTTTGAAATCCTTCCAATTAAAGAAATGTTTTTGGTCTTATTTTTTTAAGACTTCCTTTTTAGGAATGGCCTAAATGCATTATAATGTAGTTAAGATGGTGTTAATTTCCAAGTGTTTGGGATTTAATTTGGGTTTTATATAATTATTAAGTGAAATTTTAAGTTCAGGGGTATTTTGGTAATGTTGCATGATTTTAAATTTTGGGTATTACAACTTCTTCCCCTTTAAAAGAAAATTTTCGTCCTCGAAATTTGCAATGAAACGAAATGAAAATAGAGCGGAAATGAAACAATGACATACAAGATGCCTTATCCGCCTGGTCACGAGTAGTCGAATAAACACGACCGGTATTAGGAGTAGGAGGAGGTTTAAGGTAGTTCCCAACTGTTTCCGGATTCTGTCTAGGACAATCCTTCATCTTATGCTCAGTAGAACCACACCTATAGCAAGCACCAAAAGTCGTACGACAAGCTCCAGTATGATTCTTCCCACAAGAAACACAAATAGGTAGGGGATTGTAGTTCTCAAATGATCCCCTCTGAGTGTTTGATCCAGTAGCCCGATCCTGCTAATAGCCTCTAGAAGACTGATCCCTCCACTGCCTTTGGTTGTCGTTGCGCCCCTGACGATCATTACCCTGTCTAGTAGCAGACCTAGAATCCTGACCCCTCGAATCCTGACCCCGATGATCATGTCCCCGATCCGCCTGTCCTCGTGACTCAAAGCTCCTACCAGTCTGCCCCTTATTGTCTTCATTCTGACCTCGTGGCTGAATTTTGTCCCCGTCACGGTTCCGCTTATACCCAACACCCTCATGGAAGATCTCAATGTTGCGGTCTGCGTCGCAAACTGCCGACACATCCACAAACTCAATATTTAGCAAACGATCAAGTACCCACTTTTTAAGTCCCCATTTGAACTGCTTAGCCTGGCGTCTAGAATCTCCAGCAATTGGTCCTACGAAACTGGCCAACCTTTGAAACCGCTGCATATATTCCCCTGCATTCTCACTCTCCAGCTGGGAAATCGAATGATATTCCCGTTCAAACCTCTGCTGCTCAGAATCAGGAAAATACCTCTTATAAAAAGTGGTGCGAAACTCGGTCCAAGTACAAGTAAGAACATATGGATCACCCCCTTTCGCCTGCTTGTGCGCTTTCCACCAGTTCAGCGCATCCCCTTCTAACTTAAAAGTAGCCAAACGAGTCTTAAACTCGTCCTCACATCCCAACACTTTGAAGTATTTCTCCAAATGCGTAATCCAGTCCTCAGCCGCTTGAGGAGTGGCAGCCGAACTAAATGACAAGGGCTTGAGCTTGTTGAAACTCTCAAGCCAACCATGAATAGTAGTGGGTCGACCCCCACCACCAGAACCTCCAGAAGAACTTGCTCCATTATTGATGATCCGATTGATCACCTCATTGGTGTTAAGGCCCGGTAACAGGTTGGCTATAGCATTAGCGACCAAAGCCTCCAAATTAGGGATCTCAGCATCCCCTTCAGGGTTACCTCCAGAATACTCATTATGGCGAGTGTTAACCATCTACACGATTATCGAAACGATTAGCAAGATCGAACAAGATATGATAGAGTGGGACAAGAAAGGAGAGTGCGCAAAAGGAAACCTAATGTCTACCCAATCCTTACAAGTCAATAGCCTAAGCCCTAAGGCTTTCGTAAACCTGTCTCTGATACCATAAATTGTAACACCCCGACCCGAAAAGGGCAAGGATGTCACAATAATATGGTTTCACATCAGAACATTCAATAACAAAACAGCGGGAGTCTTAACATCAATAACCAAAGGAAAATAAGCCAACAAGACTTATATCAAGTGCATCAAGACAATGGAACGAAAATAAGGAAGTACATAATCCAAGTGCCAACAATGGCATAAACAAGTCTAAAATCCAAATGGCAAACTAAGATGACTAAGGTCAATGCTCCACTCAAGTTGCTCTCATCCCAAAGCAATACCCAGCTCCTAGCTTAAATACCTGCCGCAGGAAAAGGAAATGCGGCTGAGCTACGAGAGCTCAGTAAACAGATATAACGATAACAAAGCAGTAGTAAAGAATAGTGAAAGGTAAATGAAATAAAGGTCATGCAGATATATCAAGAGTTAAGGAATAATACAGATAAGTGTAAAGGAAAACAGAAATCCACTATGAGCCCAGAACAGATCAAATATCAAATCAAGTAATCAGGGTGTACGGAGGGGAGACCTTGGTACCAAGTACAGGGTGAGGGGATACCTCCAAGGGTTGAAGTCATGAGCTCCCAAGATGTGAAAGACGTATATCGCACACACCATCAGTCACCAAGTATAACAAGTAATATAAACAAGTCAAGTCAAGTCTAGGATGCATCCATACGCCCCAGTAGGCCACAGGGTCTTCCTCTACGTAACAAGTCAAATCAAGTCAGGGACGGGACAGGTCATCACTCTCCTGCCCTAGAGTCAAGCCATCGGTGCATCAATGACAGGGACATGAAACCCTCATGCCTAGTGGGTGGCTCGTAGTCTCAAACTGTGGATCAAGGTCAAGTATCAAGTATCAAGTATCAAGTATCAAGTGTCCAAGTTCAAGTTCAAGTTTCATATCAAGCGGTTCAGGTCTAGTTTTCATATCAAGTGGTTCAAGTCAAGTTTCATACCAAGTGTATCATATCAAGTTTCATATCAAGGTTCAAGACAGGAGATCAATGCAAGGGTTAAAGCAAAGGTTCAAATCAGAAGGTTCATATCAATTTATTCAAAGGTTCATAACAAAGGTTCAATTTAAAGGTTTATATTAAATGTTCATATCATAGTGTTAAAAAGTAATCCTTTAATAATGGCTTTCATAAAATGGTCTTTCAAAATATGTCTTCATAAAAATAGTCTCAAAAATAGTTTTCATACAAGTTAGTAAAATTCCATTTAAAAGTGGTATCGCATCGTGCTCAAATACATCGTTTTAAAATAGCTTTTCTCAAACATTTTCATATATAATTAAGAAAGGTTTTTCATGTCTAGTTATAAAATCAAATGAAATTTTCAAAGTATCCAAGGGTTTAAAAATTCATGTCACAGGGTAATGAACGAATTATATCAAGTATCAAGGAAACATAGCAAGGTTCAATTTATCAAGGGAAGCAAATCAAGGTTCACAAATCAAGGGAAGCATAGCAAAGGCATAGATTCAATAAGGAAAGCCTCAAAGAGAAGGCTCAGATCATAATCAAACCAATATAGAAAGATGTAAGTGAAACCTGAAGAACGAATCAAAGTATCAGGGAACATAGCAATGGCTTAGGGAATCCTATAGTGAATCAAGATCAAAGTCATGAGGAGGACACCCTTACTGAGAAAGGGTAGAATATCTGTACCTTATTCAATAGCAAGCAAAAACACAAGAGTAGCAAATACTGACAGGAATCAAGTCACTCCCTCTTCGTACCTAAAGGAGTAGAAGACAAGATTACAAATGGTTATTATTTACTGATTTTAGTTATCTTTCCATTTTAAGTAACTTCTATTTTTAGCAGGTTTCCAGAATTATTAAGTTTCCATAATTAGCAGATTTCCATAATTAGAAAGATTTAAATATTATAATTTAGTTTAAGTCATTATTTTAATATTATTATGGAAATAGGTCCATTTTAGCAAGTTATAATATTTAGGGTTAAATATGACAACTTTCCATATTTTAGGGTTTTAAATGCAAATATGTCAAAGATAAAGGTTTAAAGTGTAAAATTACAAGTTATTCATTTTAATCTAATAGTTTCCCAAAATTACAATTCTAATCCTTCAATGTTAACAATTTTACAAGTTAAACCCTTTAAATAAATTAATTTACAATTCAAACCCTATAATTAAATAAATTACAATTTAATCCCTTTAATTAATTAAATACCATTTAACCCTTATAATACCCATATTTACCCATTAAGCCTTCAATTATCAAAAATTACACAACACACCCCTTACATTAATAGTTGTACGATTACCCTTTATTTTACAGTATTTACAAAACAAGTCCCTCCTTTTATTTAGTTTACAAATCGAATTACAAAATAAACCATTTACCATTTTAACCTTTTAGTTACAAAATTTACACATAAGAACCCATGTTATAATTTTTACGTATTACCCCTGGTCCAAAATACCTTACAAAAATAACCCCCAAGTTTGAATAATTACAAAACACACCCTACACTTTATAAAATCCAATCGGTAAAAACAAAAACTACACAAACCATACCCTAATTTCTCAATCATGTTCAAATATTAATGTAACCTTAAAAACATTAATTATAATCAATCATGACACCCAAAAATCCAAACCCTAGCCATTCGACCCATTTTATATTTTAAAACCCGTTTCCTTTTTAAAACCCGATTTGAACAACAACTCACCAAGCGTGATCTAGGTGTCTATAAATTCAATTAGAATTTTTATGATGTTACATGACACGTATGGAACCAAGATAAATTATGTACAAAGCCTCAAAAATTTCGTATAATCGTTTTAGGGTTTTACATACGTTTTTAACATATAGTTTTCATATGATTTATCTAGCATGCATGGATCTTGTTTTGCATTTTATTTAGACCATATGTGATGTAAAAAGGGTTGTAAAAATACCAGATGGAGTTCAGAATGATCGGATCAAGTGCAGAATAATTATACCTCTCGGCTAGAAATTACGATGCAAAGAAAACTCCTATGCGTACACTAGCAATCCCACGACCTTAAGACTATTTTTCCCACCTTCTCTAGACTTGAATGAACTCAGTAAAAATAAGAACCAGCCTCCAGAAATTCGTATGGTGATGGAGAGAGTTTTGGTGTTCTCGGTTGGAATTTTAGGGTTTAGAAAATGTGTAATATGGAAATATAGGAAGAAACCGTGTATACAGATGAGGAGGGGGGAGAATTTTGGTTTTATGGGTGAAGGGATAAGACGAAAACAGATTTTCCAAATCTTCCCTTTTTAAATAATGTTTATCTCTTTTATTAACTGATTTTAAACATTTAACATATAATTAAAATGTACAAGTTCAAATATTTCGGCCCATGCAACATTTATATGTGTGACATATATTTTTGTGACACGTAAAATTATAAAAATGTTCAAGCAAAATCATTTTACTTCATAAGGTGTTAATTTCCAAGTGTTTGGGATTTAATTTGGGTTTTATATAATTATTAAGTGAAATTTTAAGTTCAGGGGTATTTTGGTAATGTTGCGTGATTTTAAATTTTGGGTATTACAACTTCTTCCCCTTTAAAAGAAAATTTTCGTCCTCAAAATTTGCAATGAAACGAAAAGAAAATAGAGCGGAAATGAAACAATGACATACAAGATGCCTTATCCGCCTGGTCACGAGTAGTCGAATAAACACGACCGGTATTAGGAGTAGGAGGAGGTTTAAGGTAGTTCCCAACTGTTGCCGGATTCTGTCTAGGACAATCCTTCACCTTATGCTCAGTAGAACCACACCTATAGCAAGCACCAGAAGTCGTACGACAAGCTCCAGTATGATTCTTCCCACAAGAAACACAAATAGGTAGGGGATTATAGTTCTCAGATGATCCCCTCTGAGTGTTTGATCCAGTAGCCCGATCCTGCTAATAGCCTCTAGAAGACTGATCCCTCCACTGCCTTTGGTTGTCGTTGCGCCCCTGACGATCATTACCCTGTCTAGTAGCAGACCTAGAATCCTGACCCCTCGAATCCTGACCCCGATGATCATGTCCCCGATCCGCCTGTCCTCGTGACTCAAAGCTCCTACCAGTCTGCCCCTTATTGTCTTTGTAATACCTAAAATTTGAAAATGTGCAAAAAGACCAAATTACCCTTGAATTTAAAATTTTACGTATTAATAAATTAAAATACCAAATAAGTTCCAAACACTTGTTAACGAATACCACACGAAGTAAAATAAATTGTACTTGAACATTTTATCATTTTAAGTGTTATAAAAAATTTTTGTAATATATATATATATTTATATATAGGCCGGTTATATTTTATATACAAAATATATATTATTTACTTAATTAGAAACTAGATTAAATATAAGAAAAATACATAAAATAAGAGATAATTAGGAAACAAATTTTGTACCTTATCACAACACCTAAACTGACATTCCATGCCCTCCCCTATATAATATGTTCGGTTTCTTATTTTTTTTATAAATTCCGATTCCTATTAAACCCTTAAAAACCGACTTCACAAGTTAAAAATCCCTACGATCACATAATAATTTATGGGTCTTCACAAGTAATTTTCTTGAGTTCTAATCAGTCTAAAGAAGCTTAGAAAAATAGTGGTTCAAATTTAGGAGGCTTGGTTCGTGTGCTTGTGATTTTCTTGTTCGCTAAAACCCGTCCGAGAGGTATAATTTTTGTATAACTTATTCGTTCATTTTAAAACTCTTTTGGCATTTTTATAAGATTGTTTGTGACCTATATAACCTGTAAAAATTAACCAAAACACACCATGCATTATATCCTGATCGCTAGAATTTAAATGAACAAAATATCCCAAATCGACCCAAAAACCTTGAATCAAACGCATATAATTTTCTGGGCTGTGAAAATAATTTTTATGAGTCTTATATGATACTAGTAACATGAGAAAAATACAGATCGAATTTATAGAAGCTTGGTCTAGCTTAAAGTGAATTGTTTATAAAACCGGATTTAAGGTTTAACGTTTAAAAACCAAAATAAAAATCGTGGGACTAGGGTTAGGGTTTTGTGAGTAAGGTCTGATCATTTAATGTTAAATTAAGGTTTTTTTAATGATTTGATGTGATGGGTTAATTAGGGTTAGGTTTTACATGGTTTTGTTAATTACCGATTATAGAATAAAAATTAGAAGGGTGTGTTTTGTAATTCTTGAAACTCATGGGCAATTTTTGGAAGATAATATAGACCAAGGATAACTTGAGAAAAATATAAGTTGGGGGTGTTATGTGTAAAATTTAGAAGATAAGGGTTTAATGGGTAAGTATTTATTCGAATTATAAATAATTAAAGTAAAGGGACTAAAAGTGTAAATTTAGGAAACTTATGATTGTTTTCTGTAAATAATATTAGTAGGGAGGTAATATGTAATTTTAGGTATTTATGGGGTCAAGGTGTAATTAAAATAAAGTAAGGATGTAAATTGTAATATTTGTAAACTAAAGGGACTAATTATGTAAATATGTGAAACATGGAGGTGTAATTCGTACTATATGTAATTGTGAGGGTATATTATGTAACTTAGTAAATATGAGGGCTTATGATGTAATTATGAATATAGTGAGGGTTAAATTATAAATTATGTAACTATAAGGTCTACTTTGTAAACTTTAATAACTATAGGGGTGTAAAGTGTAAATAATGAAACTTAAAGGACTAAAGATGTAATTCTGATTAAAAGATGTATTTAAATTAGTAACTTGTGATATTTCATTTAAAACCCTTGACTTTGGAATATTTACAATTGAAACCCTAAGTTATGGAAACTTGACAAAATGAACCTTGAACTATCTTAACTTGCTAAAATGTACCCTATTTCCATAATAGTATAAATTAATGACTTGACAAGAATTGATACTTAAATCTTTCTAATTGAGGAAACTTTCTAAAAATGAAAACTTACTTGAGATGGAAAGATAACTGATGTAATACCCGAAAATCTATAACACGTAAAATGACCATAATGCCCCTATAAGTTTAAAAACTATTTAAAAGCTTGTAAAGTATCAAATAAATCCCAAACTTCTGACAATGCACAAGTTATGATCCTAAATAATTTTAAGAATTTCATTTAACATTTTGACAAGTGGCAAAATTACCAAATTACCCCCGTAGTGTTAAAAATTAAATAAAAGCATTATAAAGTCCCGAATTCATCCCGAACCTCTGGAAACGAACTACAAATCAAGTGAAATAATTATGAAACATGTTACTAATATTTTTACAAGTCCAAAAGTGTATTATTTACACAAAATATGAATAGTGCCGGTTTTATTTAAACTATACCTAATTAAAGTATTTAAAATACATTTAATATACAAGATAAATACAAAATTAAATCCTAAACATGGCAACTAATGTTTCCAGCTATTTGTACCGAAAATCCTGCTCATTCAACCCTTAAGACTCGGCATTTTACCTATTATAACTATCCCTATTATTTTCCTTTGATTTACCCTATTATTTCATTTAGCCGACAATTCAAAAACCTCCCCAAAATTCATTCGATTCCTCCCATAAGCCAAGAACAATTTTTTTGAGTTCATCACACTACTAAGGAGCTGGGAAAATTAGCCAATCGATTTTTAAAAGCCTAGATCAAGAGTTATCGAATTTACTTCTCTATTTCATTCGAAAGGTACTAAAATCCCAAATAATTCATTCGATCATGATAATATTTGTTTCTTATTTTTCCTGGAGTTCTTACAATATGTATGGTCTGTGAAAAATATGCACAAGGTCATTTGGTACCATTTGAAGCCGTGGGAAATTCTTCTTGTCGAAAATTCAAACCGAGAAGCCATAAATCGTGAAACACACTTCCACTCGTTCTAAAAATTTCCTGGTATTTTTCTCAGCCTCTATTAATCATATATATCCTAAGAAAAATAATAAAAACGACCCATGCATTGTATCTAATTCGTATAGTAAATTTTGTGTTTTATCACCCTAAATCGAACTAAAATCTAAATAATATGTATTCGAATTTTTCTGACCATACTATTATTTTTCGTGGGCTCTATGATGATCATACAACACTAGAAAAATGCTCATTTGATTTATTGAAGCTTAAAACTATTTTTGGTGGAATTATGTATAATCGGCTAAAAGGAAAATAAGGACCAAAAATGCCTAACGAATTATCTAGGGTTTAAAACTGATAGGATCTGATCTTAAATGAATAATAATGATATGGTAATGATGGCATAATTATTTGGGTCGATTAGGGTTTAATTTGATATATTTTTGTATATATCGATTTGTAAATAAATATATAAGGGTGTGTTTTGTCAATAATAAAATTCATGGGTTATTTTTGTCATGTTCTATAAATCATGTGTGACCTGTAAAAATTGTTAAATGGAGGGTCTAAATGTAAAATATGTGAGATAAGGAATTAATTTGTAATTCTTAGTTCGATTTGGAAATTAAATAAATACAAGGACTAAACATGTAATTTCTGAAAAATGGAGGTCGATTTGTGTTATGAATGATATTCAGGGGCTAATGTGTAAATTTGGATATTTGTTGGACTAATATGTAATTATTATTAATTAATGACTTAAATGTAAATCCTAAGGACTAAATATGTAACTTAAATAAATAGAGGGACCTATTGTGTAAATTCTATAAAATTGAGGATTCATTATTATAATATGATGAAATAAGTGACCATTGTGAAACTTTGATAAATTAAGGGTCTAAAGTGTAACTTTTGAAACTAAAGGGTGTAAAGTGTAAATTGTGAATTCTTAAGGACCTAATATGTAAATGTGATAAAAGATGCCCTAATTCCAGAAATAATGATTTAACTAAGAATGTTGATCCAACTTACTAATTATAGAAACCTGCTAATTTTGGAAACTTACTAAATAAGGAAACCTTCCAAAAATAGAAACCTGCTAAAAATAGAAAGTTACTTAATATGGACATGGGATCATTAGTAATTCTGTCTCTACTCCTCTAGGTGCCAAGAAGGAGAGGTCTTGACTCTTTTCTGTGTGCCATTTCTGCTGCTAACTTGGTTATTAAGGTACAGATATTCTGTCCTCATTTAGTAAGGACCTTCGTCTCATTTCTGATTTCTATTTCATTACCATGCTTTTGATTCTGTGAATCTTGTCTGCTTTTCTTTCATGATGTTATGACCCTTCTGTTTTTCCATGACCTTTCAATATTGAACCTCTTGATACTGAACCTTTCTTATGCATGACCTTTTGATATATGAACCTTGACTATGAATCCTTTATCATGAAACCATTTATGAACCTTCTGATGTTATGACCTTTCTGATTATGAACCCTTACTCATGAAACTTATTTTGGAACCTTTTATTCATGAACCTTCAATTATGAACCCTTGTCCATGAACCTTACTTATGAACCTTACTGATGGACCATGAATATGAACCTTCTGATTTTGAACCATCTCTGATTACGACCCTTTCTGATTATGAATTTTGAACCTTTCTGAACATGAACTTTCTGATTATGAATTTCTGATTATGAATCTCTGATTATGAGCCTCTGATTATGAACCCTAATTATGCAACTATGACTATGGACTTAGGATATTTATGAAATGGAAATTGACTTATGCAACTAAAGTAAATACCGGATAGTTATACTTGACCACTGACCTACAGTCTGATACTACGAGCCACTCACTAGGCATGAGGGTTTCATGTCCATGTCAGTCGATGCACCGATGGCATGACTCTAGGTCAGGAGAGTGATGACCTGGCCCGTCCCTTTTCTGTATTTTATTTGGTGTGTTGGGAGTTATGGCCACCAGGGGCGTATGGATGCATCCTAGATTTGTTTCTGTATTACGTTCATGTTATGATATGTTATGATATGCATGGTGACTGATGGTGTGTGCGATACACGTCTTTCACAACTCTGGGAGCTGATCACTCCATATTCATGATTTCTGGGATTAGTGAGAGGAACATCTCTCTGCATGGCGGTATGATTATGATTTCATGTTCATGTTTCTGGGCTCGTAGAGGATTTCTGTATCACTAGACCTCATGGACTTCTGACCCTTACCCTCATGACACCCATGATATGTTTCTGGACTTATTTCTGTATGGGCATGGTATGTTGGGCCTTATGGGATTCTGGACTGGGCTTGGGCATGTTGGGCTTTATGGAACTTTGGACTTGTTCTATACTGGGTTGGTTATGTTGGGCTAGTTGGGACGTTTATTCTACTCATCAGTATTCATGGTACAACTCTATACTCCTGATATCTCTGCATGCTCTTTCCTACTTCATTATGATTCATGTACTTTTCTATATCTTCTATTATCTCTGTATGACCTTCCTATCTTTTCTTATCTGCTACTATGTCACGCTTTGTTTCTTTCATTTATTTTGCTTCATCATTATATCACGTATGGTTTCTTTCGTATTTCCCTATTTCATGATTATTATTTGTTACCGTTATATCTGTCCACTGAGCTCGTGTAGCTCAGCCGCGTTTCTTTTCCCGCGGCAGGTATTAAGCTAGGAGCTGGGTTATGGATTTTGGAAAGAGTGTTCACGAGTGAAGCCTTGTTTTTGTTGGATTATTCTTCATTTGTATTATGTTTTGTATTTCATGTATTTTCTGTCTTATGTTTCATTGTATTTCCATTGTTTATTTATGGATACTATGTTTATCTGATATGAAACCATATATTTGTGATATCTTTACCCTTGTCGGGTCGGGGTGTTACAATTTATGGTATCAGAGCTACAGGTTTCCGAAACCCGTTGGCTTAGGCCTTTGACCTGTGAGGATTGGGTAGACATTAGGGTTCCTTTCGCGTACTCTTTTCCGTATTCTGTTCTGTCATATTTTGCTTCACCTTGCTAATCGTTTTCATAATTCTATAGATGGTTAACACTCGTCATCAGGAGTATAACAGTGGAGGAGATGCTGAAACCCCCAATCTGGAGGAAATGATAGCTAATGCTGTAGCCCGTCTGCTACCGGGTCTTAACACTGAGGCGGTAGTCAACCGGCTTATCAATGGTGGAGCTGGCCCATCTGGGGGTGCTGGCAGTTCTTCTGGTGGTGGGGGCCGACCCACTACCATTAATGGGTGGCTGGAGAGTTTTAATAAGCTCAAGCCGTTGTCCTTCTCTTCTGCTGCTACTCCTCATGCAGCAGAAGACTGGATCACCCACATGGAGAAACTGTTCGAGGTGTTAGGTTGTGAGGACGGGTTCAAGACTCGTCTGGCTGTGTTCAAGTTAGAGGGTGACGCGCTCAATTGGTGGAAAGCGCACAAAGAAGCAAAGGGTGGTGATGCATACGTTCTTGGTTGTTCATGGGTTGATTTTCGTACCACATTCTATAATCGGTACTTCCCGGTTTCCGAGCAGCAGAGGTTCATTAGGGAGTACAACACTATCTCTCAGCTTGAGTCTGAGCATGCTGGGCAGTATCTGGAGCGGTTTCAGCGATTAGTGAGTTTTGTGGGTCCGCTTGCTGGGGATTCTAAGCAACAGGCTAGGCAATACAAATGGGGGCTCAAGAGGTGGGTACTAGACCGCATACTTAATGATGAGTTTCGAGACCCGGCAGAGTGTTGCGACGCAGCTCGCAATATCGAGATTTTTCATCAGAGTACTGGGAATAAGAGAAACCGAGATGGGGATAGGATTCAGACTCAGGGTCAGGACAGGGATTTCAGGGGTCGGAATGACAGGAGTTATGATTCGCGTGGACAGGGAGATCGACTATACGACCGTCAGGGTCAGGCTGGCAGGAACTATGATCAGAGGAGGTCGGATACGAGGGGCCAGGACAGGTCCACTGCTAGGCAGGGAGATGATCGCTCGGGACGTAACAACAGTCAGAAACAGTGGGGACATCAGCAGAGCAGGGCTTCTGGATCTGGTACTCAGGGAAGTTCATCCGAGGGTTCAATTTCTTACACTATCTGTACGACTTGTGGGAAACGCCACCCTGGAGAGTGTCGTCGGGCTTATGGGACTTGTTTCAGATGTGGATCTGCTGAGCATCAAGTGAGGGATTGTCCCAAGTTCGGAGGTTACAACGACAACAATAAGAAAGCCAAGGACAACAAGCCAGCTCACTGAGGAGATCGCTTTCATGATTTGTTATTGCTTCATTCCGTCTGTTTGGGATATTTTGATACCTTTTGTCTCTTTTGCGATTATGATACATTCGATGCTTTATTAATTTCGTACGGATATTTTTGAATCATAAATTAATAATTATATTCCATGTTGAGTTTTGAAGCTTTGATTTGATTTGTTCACTTGAAAATTTTTATGATCATGATACAATGAGCGAAACCGATGGTGTTCTTCACTTCTACTCTACCTTAATAGGTTTTACCCTCTCCTTTTTATTTCCATTATCTTGCGATAAGGTCCGTTCTGCTAAATCATTCCAAGCCATCCGCAAGTAAGACTTACCTGATCCGGCATGTTCTGCTTCGTTTCTGTCCTATTCTCTCTTCTGGGTCCTTGCAAATTTCGAGGACGAAATTTTCTTTGTTAGTGGGGAAGAAGTTGTAATACCCGAAAATCTATAACACGTAAAATGACCATAATGCCCCTATAAGTTTAAAAACTATTTAAAAGCTTGTAAAGTATCAAATAAATCCCGAACTTCTGACAATGCACAAGTTATGATCCTAAATAATTTTAAGAATTTCATTTAACATTTTGACAAGTGGCAAAATTACCAAATTACCCCCGTAGTGTTAAAAATTAAATAAAAGCATTATAAAGTCCCGAATTCATCCCGAACCTCTGGAAACGAACTACAAATCAAGTGAAATAATTATGAAACATGTTACTAATATTTTTACAAGTCCAAAAGTGTATTATTTACACAAAATATGAATAGTGCCGGTTTTATTTAAACTATACCTAATTAAAGTATTTAAAATACATTTAATATACAAGATAAATACAAAATTAAATCCTAAACATGGCAACTAATGTTTCCAGCTATTTGTACCGAAAATCCTGCTCATTCAACCCTTAAGACTCGGCATTTTACCTATTATAACTATCCCTATTATTTTCCTTTGATTTACCCTATTATTTCATTTAGCCGACAATTCAAAAACCTCCCCAAAATTCATTCGATTCCTCCCATAAGCCAAGAACAATTTTTTTGAGTTCATCACACTACTAAGGAGCTGGGAAAATTAGCCAATCGATTTTTAAAAGCCTAGATCAAGAGTTATCGAATTTACTTCTCTATTTCATTCGAAAGGTACTAAAATCCCAAATAATTCATTCGATCATGATAATATTTGTTTCTTATTTTTCCTGGAGTTCTTACAATATGTATGGTCTGTGAAAAATATGCACAAGGTCATTTGGTACCATTTGAAGCCGTGGGAAATTCTTCTTGTCGAAAATTCAAACCGAGAAGCCATAAATCGTGAAACACACTTCCACTCGTTCTAAAAATTTCCTGGTATTTTTCTCAGCCTCTATTAATCATATATATCCTAAGAAAAATAATAAAAACGACCCATGCATTGTATCTAATTCGTATAGTAAATTTTGTGTTTTATAACCCTAAATCGAACTAAAATCTAAATAATATGTATTCGAATTTTTCTGACCATACTATTATTTTTCGTGGGCTCTATGATGATCATACAACACTAGAAAAATGCTCATTTGATTTATTGAAGCTTAAAACTATTTTTGGTGGAATTATGTATAATCGGCTAAAAGGAAAATAAGGACCAAAAATGCCTAACGAATTATCTAGGGTTTAAAACTGATAGGATCTGATCTTAAATGAATAATAATGATATGGTAATGATGGCATAATTATTTGGGTCGATTAGGGTTTAATTTGATATATTTTTGTATATATCGATTTGTAAATAAATATATAAGGGTGTGTTTTGTCAATAATAAAATTCATGGGTTATTTTTGTCATGTTCTATAAATCATGTGTGACCTGTAAAAATTGTTAAATGGAGGGTCTAAATGTAAAATATGTGAGATAAGGAATTAATTTGTAATTCTTAGTTCGATTTGGAAATTAAATAAATACAAGGACTAAACATGTAATTTCTGAAAAATGGAGGTCGATTTGTGTTATGAATGATATTCAGGGGCTAATGTGTAAATTTGGATATTTGTTGGACTAATATGTAATTATTATTAATTAATGACTTAAATGTAAATCCTAAGGACTAAATATGTAACTTAAATAAATAGAGGGACCTATTGTGTAAATTCTATAAAATTGAGGATTCATTATTATAATATGATGAAATAAGTGACCATTGTGAAACTTTGATAAATTAAGGGTCTAAAGTGTAACTTTTAAAACTAAAGGGTGTAAAGTGTAAATTGTGAATTCTTAAGGACCTAATATGTAAATGTGATAAAAGACGCCCTAATTCCAGAAATAATGATTTAACTAAGAATGTTGATCCAACTTACTAATTATAGAAACCTGCTAATTTTGGAAACTTACTAAATAAGGAAACCTTCCAAAAATAGAAACCTGCTAAAAATAGAAAGTTACTTAATATGGACATGGGATCATTAGTAATTCTGTCTCTACTCCTCTAGGTGCCAAGAAGGAGAGGTCTTGACTCTTTTCTGTGTGCCATTTCTGCTGCTAACTTGGTTATTAAGGTACAGATATTCTGTCCTCATTTAGTAAGGACCTTCGTCTCATTTCTGATTTCTATTTCATTACCATGCTTTTGATTCTGTGAATCTTGTCTGCTTTTCTTTCATGATGTTATGACCCTTCTGTTTTTCCATGACCTTTCAATATTGAACCTCTTGATACTGAACCTTTCTTATGCATGACCTTTTGATATATGAACCTTGACTATGAATCCTTTATCATGAAACCATTTATGAACCTTCTGATGTTATGACCTTTCTGATTATGAACCCTTACTCATGAAACTTATTTTGGAACCTTTTATTCATGAACCTTCAATTATGAACCCTTGTCCATGAACCTTACTTATGAACCTTACTGATGGACCATGAATATGAACCTTCTGATTTTGAACCATCTCTGATTACGACCCTTTCTGATTATGAATTTTGAACCTTTCTGAACATGAACTTTCTGATTATGAATTTCTGATTATGAATCTCTGATTATGAGCCTCTGATTATGAACCCTAATTATGCAACTATGACTATGGACTTAGGATATTTATGAAATGGAAATTGACTTATGCAACTAAAGTAAATACCGGATAGTTATACTTGACCACTGACCTACAGTCTGATACTACGAGCCACTCACTAGGCATGAGGGTTTCATGTCCATGTCAGTCGATGCACCGATGGCATGACTCTAGGTCAGGAGAGTGATGACCTGGCCCGTCCCTTTTCTGTATTTTATTTGGTGTGTTGGGAGTTATGGCCACCAGGGGCGTATGGATGCATCCTAGATTTGTTTCTGTATTACGTTCATGTTATGATATGTTATGATATGCATGGTGACTGATGGTGTGTGCGATACACGTCTTTCACAACTCTGGGAGCTGATCACTCCATATTTCTGATTTCTGGATTAGTGAGAGGAACATCTCTCTGCATGGCGGTATGATTATGATTTCATGTTCATGTTTCTGGGCTCGTAGAGGATTTCTGTATCACTAGACCTCATGGACTTCTGACCCTTACCCTCATGACACCCATGATATGTTTCTGGACTTATTTCTGTATGGGCATGGTATGTTGGGCCTTATGGGATTCTGGACTGGGCTTGGGCATGTTGGGCTTTATGGAACTTTGGACTTGTTCTATACTGGGTTGGTTATGTTGGGCTAGTTGGGACGTTTATTCTACTCATCAGTATTCATGGTACAACTCTATACTCCTGATATCTCTGCATGCTCTTTCCTACTTCATTATGATTCATGTACTTTTCTATATCTTCTATTATCTCTGTATGACCTTCCTATCTTTTCTTATCTGCTACTATGTCACGCTTTGTTTCTTTCATTTATTTTGCTTCATCATTATATCACGTATGGTTTCTTTCGTATTTCCCTATTTCATGATTATTATTTGTTACCGTTATATCTGTCCACTGAGCTCGTGTAGCTCAGCCGCGTTTCTTTTCCCGCGGCAGGTATTAAGCTAGGAGCTGGGTTATGGATTTTGGAAAGAGTGTTCACGAGTGAAGCCTTGTTTTTGTTGGATTATTCTTCATTTGTATTATGTTTTGTATTTCATGTATTTTCTGTCTTATGTTTCATTGTATTTCCATTGTTTATTTATGGATACTATGTTTATCTGATATGAAACCATATATTTGTGATATCTTTACCCTTGTCGGGTCGGGGTGTTACTTGAGATGGAAAGATAACTGAAACCCTTGTAATTTTGTCCTCGACTCCTCTAGGTGTGTAGAAGGAGTAACTCGATCTCTTTCAGCCTTTTGTCTTTGTTCTTGCTTGCTAATAAGGTACATATATTCTGCCCTTCTTATAAGGTGCCTTCGTTCTCTAGATCTCTTGTTTTGATTCGTTTAGGATTCCCCAAACCATTGCTATGTACCCTTGTTTTGTGAACCTTTGTTTTGAACCCTGCCTTGATCTTTTGCCTTGATCTTTGTCTTGAACCATGATGCGTGGTTTTGCGACCTTACAACAGGTTTTACCTCTCGAGGGATCTCAAGAGGCTTACAACCCCACCAGGCAGTGTACCTGACCGATGTAGTATAGTGTAGTGGTAAGTACGGGGGATTGATCGTTCTCCACATGGAATAGTGTTCGTTAGGTATGAAAAATTACTCTAATAGGTCTAAGGGTGAGAGAAGATTCTTTTTATGTTTTTATATTTTTATGAAAGCAAGTAAAATCTCGGGTTTGAAAGAGTGGGCGGAATTAGTTTCTAGTCAACTAACCCAAATTACTACGAATGCAAATAAAATAAAATAACAAAAATGAAAATCTTGGTGAAAACTTATGTGGAGGGAAATGTGTTTACTTAGATTTCCTTACTCCCTAACTATCTTTTACCGGTTGATTAGTGTGTATTAGTCGCGTGGATGACGGGTGTATTCCTTAATAGCATTCGTGGGGTGGCGTACGTACTTCCCCAACTCTACAAGCTCCTACTTCACTCCTATGTCGAGCCGGCTAAGAAGCTCCTAACATGGGATCACTAGAATTCGCTTGTGCATTAAATACAACCATAAAAACCTTTAGTACGCATTGGTTCATGTTTCTTAAGACGTTCAAGCAAGTTACCGAATAGGAAGTTAGCCAGTTTTCTTAAACCTAACATAGATGAACAATCATCCAATACAACTAACAACACACTAATAACCAATAATCAATAGCTAGGTTTCATTAGATCTAAGCAAACACAAGATAAATCTAGCCTAACATGTTAAACAAAAGACAAGAATAAGATAGAATCAAACAACACATAGACATATTGAATGATTAATTGATAACTTATCTTCAATGTAACATGGAAGATCTCAAGGCAAAAAGCCTTGAAAGAGCTGCCAAATTCGTCCTAGGGTTTTCACACACAAAGTTCCCCAATAAGTTCCACACTAATGACAAAAAATTAGAAAACTATATATAGACTTTTGGATCTGACGGCGTCACGTTATGGAGTGTGACGCCGTCACCTCGCCGCTTTTAGGGTTCTCGGATGACCTTCTTGACGCCGTCCCCCTTTAGCTCTCCAAAATCCGTTCTGGCTTATCAAGGCTTGACGCCGTCAGACTATGAACGTGACGCCGTCCCTCTTTGAATTATAACGTGACGACCTTGATCAAATTAAAGCGTGACGCCGTCAGAATTTCCATGCAATTTCTCTGGCTTATCATGAGTAAATTTCACATCCACCACTTTTGCCAAGGCATGACGCCGTCCAGGGTTAAATATGACGCCGTCAAAGGTAACTTTCAGCCGATTTTTGAGACTTTGCCGTTTTCTTCACTTTTATGCTCCAAAAACGTCCAAAATGCCTCCTTTTCCAGATTTTTTCTCAAAAGTACCTAAAATGACAAAAGGAACGATTTAGGGCAATATTTGATCAAATAAATACGATTTAGGGCTTAAATGACCCCTTAAAAGCGGTACACTTTTCGCTTCATCAAATACCCTTACACTTGAGATTTGCTTGTCCTCAAGCAAATGCGCTTTTATTCTAATCAAAATACAAGTTAGGGGTCATTTAATGCTAACATAAAAGTAATTACAACAAATATTCATTCCACTTTAATCATAATAAGCACGGAGATTACAAACTAGCACCTCACAAGTAGTGTTTAGATACTCACATCTCTCAAGTGTCATCAAAATAAATCTCATAAATGAAAACGGATAATATCTCTCACTACCTGTCATAGCAAATAGATTACCATAGGCTTGGGAAAGGATCGAAAACCTCCTCCACTAGGCGTAAGCACCTAAGATAAACTATCAAAGAGGGCTTTTAAACGGGTTATAATGTTAGGTGTAGGGAAAAGGAAAACACGGTTTTGTTGGATAAAGGATATTTTACTGGTGGCGAGTTAAAGATCTTGATCAATTACATGTACTATACAATGTCGCTAAGCCAAGACTAGACTCGATCTTAAGCTAGAAACGAAATAACAAAATAACAAAAACATAAAATAAACATAAAATGAAACGGGATGGTAGTCCGTATGTTTTTTTCTATTTTTCTTTTTCTCATTTTTTTGTATTTTTCTTGATTTTTCGATTTTTTTTTTTTTTTTTTTTTTTTTTTTTTTTTTTTCATAACATTTTTACCTAACATCAAATAATATCTAATACGGGCGTTGCATCTGTACAAACTTGAACTTTTAAAACTTTAGCAATATATAATTAATTTTTCTTCGTTAAGTATAAATTGGATTAAATTAATAAATGAGTTCTTCCCCATTACTCCATTATACTAGTACTTTACCCATGAGTCCCAATCGTCCCAAAACAATATGTACAAGGATATGACTCGACTTAGCAACCATGTAATCAACTAGATAATTAACTTGGGTTTAAACAAATGTTGTCACAATAATGCACTAAAAATGAGTGCATACAAGGTAGGCTAAGGCGATTTGGGTGTACATTTTAGTGGGGTGTAACAAATTCTTCCTTTAAGTAAAATGCTTAAAGGTCGAAACGAAAAGATAGGCTCTGAGGGGTGTACTAGGGGTATCGTGTACTAAAAATGAGTACAACGCAAAGGGTGTGGGAGAATTACTTGACCAATGTAGCCAATGTAATTATAACAAAAACACAGGTGTAAAACAATGGGTTAATCCTAATGCCTCTTATCATGTAGTAAATCTAACTACACGAATGTAGTCTCACTTGTGGCCTCGGAATGGTCCTAACGCAAGTTCTAGAATCTAAGTGCTACCGGTACACACATCATAGCAAAATGCTTTTCCTACCAATTCTAGGGGCGAACCTCACATATTTGGGGGTGGAAAATTTTTTAGTGGTACGGTTTTTGTGCTAGTCATATAACTCCTATCCGTGAGACGCTCATTAAGATCAAAGTTTCACTCCTATATGTTGTAAAAAATTTTAAATTTGGCACTAAAATTGCCCTAACAGGTATTTATCTCAGTTTTATTACACATCTACCATTAAACAAACAAAAATCAAGCGTAAGAGCATTCTCTAATCGTACTTTTACCCCCCTTACACTTAAGATGAACATTGTCCCCAATGTTCAAATAACAAATGTAAAAGCATAAAGTAAAAGAATGAAATCAAATACTCCCCTGATTCGCTCGGTGGATAATGAAGTAACACGGTTAGATCTTCTTCCAAAGAGAATGTTGAAGCTCCATGACTAATGCATCGCCATAAGCTTGATCCAAAAACATTTCCTTTTCCAAAATAACCTGTTAAACCTGAGAAAACAAACACGAAAACCTGCATAACATCGGCGGGATAAACTCTATATATAAGGATATAATGCTTGTGGAATGATAATTTTGCAGATTCCTGGAGATTATAAGTTAGAGATTTAATAAAAACTTTTTATGAAAACAAAACTATCAAAAATTTTCAGAAAATTAAAACCTGACGCCGTCAGGTTGTAACTCTTGACGCCGTCAGATATGATCTGACAGAATTCTCATGTTACGTTTCCGGAAAAATTTTGGAAAAACCTATACCTTACTTCCTGGAAATCCTGCAAAACATCATTATGACTCGATACAAGCATTTGACTCAAACAAATACTAATATGCATGTTAATTTATTATTATTACGATTCATGTTCATTTGTGTTCTAATAAACCGATTTAGATTTCCCTTACACTTAACTTTTGCAAAATACCTTTATATGTAGTTAAGACGAAGTTAAAAACAAAATAAAGCATTTTCACAAATTAGTTTTGAACATGAATCAATAATAATAAAATTTAAACATACATACGGAAGCAAATAAAATCAAACAAACAAATAAATAAACACACAAAGCAAATAAAGCTTGGGTTGCCTCCCAAGAAGTGCTTTTCTTTATTAACGAGTCTTGTAGCTAGACTCAAAGTCACGTACATTACGTGACTTCTTCATCGAAAGTTATGTCTTCCTCATTGATCATTTCATTACCATTCTCTTGATAATGCTTGACTCGTTGAATATTTACAGTGAATTCTCTATCCTCGTCGTCAATTAATACAACGGCTCCGGTTTTAGAGGAGCTCCTTACGGTAAAAGGTCCATACCATCTAGATTTAAGTTTCCCAGGAAATAGCCTTAAGCGAGAATTATATAATAAGACCTTGTCTCCTTCTGAAAACTCCTTGGGTCTCTTAATCCGTTGGTCATGCCATCTTTTCGCCCTTTCTTTGTATGTAATGGAAGATTCATAAGCCTCTAATCTCAATTCATCGAGCTCTTGGAGCTGTAAGAATCTATTTGTTCCCGCAACCGTATAATCCAAATTACAAGCCTTAAGTGCCCAATATGCCTTGTGTTCCAGTTCTACTGGAAGGTGGCATGCCTTGCCATATACCATACGGAACGGGGTTGTCCCGATTGGCGTCTTATAAGCGGTTCGAAATGCCCATAAAGCTTCATCGAGCTTAAAAGACCAATCCTTTCGGTTTTGATTGACCGTTTTCTCCAATATTCTCTTTATGGCTCTATTAGTGTTTTCGACTTGACCGTTGGTTTGAGGATGGTAAGCGGTGGAGAATCGGTGAGAGACTCCATATCTTTTCATGACTTTCTCCATTTGTGAATTGCAAAAATGGGTTCCCCTGTCACTAATAAGAGCCTTCGGAATTCCGAACCGAGCGAACAATTTTTTTATGAAATGAATGACTACCCTAGCGTCGTTAGTCCTAAGGGCTTGTGCTTCCACCCATTTCGAAACATAATCGATGGCCACCAAGATGTATTCATTCCCACCTGAAGATGGGAAGGGTCCCATGAAATCAATTCCCCAAACATCGAAAACCTCACAAACTTGTATGTAATTCTGTGGGGCTTCATCCCTCCTAGAGATATTCCCAGCTCTTTGACATGCGTTATAAGTTTGTATCATTCCCTTCACATCACGAAATATTGTAGGCCAATAGAATCCCGCGTCGAAGACCTTTCGTGCAGTAGTGTTTATTCCGTGATGTCCTCCAGATGGACCTGCATGACACTCTTTCATAATTCTGACAGCCTCCTTTTCCGAAACACAACGCCTGATTACCTGGTCCGGACACCTTCGGAATAAGAAAGGTTCATCCCAAAAGTAATACCTTAATTGATTGAAGAACATCTTTTTTTCATGTCTGCTCATATGCTCAGGAATGACTCGACTTGCCAGGTAGTTAGCATAATCCGCATACCATGGTTCAGAATCATTTATTGACATGAGCTGCTCTTCAGGAAATGACTCCCGAATCTCACTCTTATCAGATTCAGCGAGGCTGGGGTTTTCGAGACGAGAGAGATGATCAGCTGCAAGATTCTCGGCTCCTTTCTTATCACGAATCTCAACATCGAATTCTTGCAATAGTAAGATCCAACGAAGTAACCGTGGTTTAGCATCCAGTTTATTAAAAAGATATCGAATAGCTGAATGGTCCGTAAAAACAACCGTTTTGGAAAGGACAAGATATTGGCGAAACTTATCAAAAGCAAATACTACGGCTAGTAATTCCTTTTCAGTGGTAGTGTAGTTTTCTTGAGCAGGATTCATGGTTTTGCTAGCGTAGTATATTGGCTGAAAGTGTTTGTTAAGTATTTGGCCTAATACTGCTCCAACAGCATAATCGCTAGCATCGCACATGATTTCAAAGGGTAACTCCCAGTTAGGGGTGACCATAATTGGAGCTTGGGTAAGTTCCTGCTTCAATTGATCGAATGCATCCTTGCACTCTTGAGAGAAGTCGAACGGGGCATCCTTCATGAGCAACTGAGTCATTGGTTTAGCTACTCTTGAGAAATCTTTAATGAATCTCCTATAGAAGCCAGCATGACCCAAAAAGCTACGGATTGCCTTGACAGTTGTTGGATAGGGAAGTTTGGATATAGCTTCAATTTTTGCCCGGTCTACTTCGATTCCACTTCCTGAAATTTTGTGCCCTAGCACAATCCCTTCTTTTACCATAAAGTGGCACTTTTCCCAGTTTAGTACCAAGTTGGTCTCCTCACAACGTTTGAGCATTTTCTCAAGGTTAGCAAGACAGCGATCAAAAGAGTTTCCAAAGACTGAAAAATCATCCATGAAGACCTCCATGCTGTCTTCCATTAACTCATGGAAGATTGCCGTCATGCAGCGCTGGAAAGTGGCGGGGGCGTTACATAGTCCAAAGGGCATTCGCTTGTAGGCAAAGGTGCCATAAGGGCATGTAAACGTAGTCTTTTCTTGGTCCTCAGGAGCGATAGGGATTTGGAAATACCCTGAGAACCCATCTAGGAAGCAGTAGTACTCATGCCCCGCTAACCTTTCCAACATTTGGTCGATAAATGGGAGAGGGAAATGATCCTTTCGGGTTGCATCATTCAACTTCCTATAATCGATGCACACACGCCATCCAGTTACCATTCGTTGAGGCACTAACTCATCCTTATCGTTCTTTACTACTGTCATTCCTCCCTTTTTTGGTACAACCTGCACAGGACTCACCCATGGACTGTCGGAAATTGGGTAAATTAGCCCTGCATCTAGGAGCTTAATGACTTCCTTTTTCACGACTTCCTTAATGTTGGGGTTTACTCGCCTTTGAGGCTGCACGGTGGGTTTATAATCCTCCTCCATGAGGATTTTATGCGTGCAGAAAGTAGAGTCAATCCCTTTGATGTCGGCTACACTCCATGCTATAACCCCTTTATATTTTTTTAAAACTCCTAAGAGTTTATCTTTTTGTTCACTTTTCAAGGAAGAGCTTATGATTACCGGAAGTTGATCTTCCCCTTGGAGGAAAGCATATTCAAGGTTGGTTGGGAGTTCCTTGAGTTCTACCGCAGGTGGCTCGATGATGGAGGGTTTAAGTTTGTTCTCGCGTTTACGAAGCTCAAGCTGTTTGATTTCTTGTCTCGGATAAAAAGAGACTGCGTTTACATCCATAGTCTTTTCCTCCTCAAAGATGGGTAAGAAAGCTTCATCTCTCAACCAACCAGCTTCCATCTGTTCATCTATACAATTGTCAATCTCGTCGGATAGTTCATCGATTTCTTCGATGAAGTACAGTTGATTATCTGCTTCGAGAGAAAGATTCATTGTGTCCTTGATGTCGAAGGTTAAGCTATCGGCCCCCACTCGTAAGGTTAGTTTGCCGTCATGAACATCAATAACAGCACGAGCAGTTGCAAGGAATGGCCTCCCTAGAATGATGGGCACTAGGTCATCTTCTTCCATCTCTAAGATGACGAAGTCAATTGGAAATTTGAACTTCCCTACCTTAACCAGCACATTCTCGCAAATTCCTAAGGGGTATTTGACTGATCTATCGGCTAGTTGGATGCTCATACGGGTGGGTTTCAATCCAGAGTACCCTAATTTGAGGAACATGGAATGCGGCATAAGATTGATACTTGCTCCTAAGTCGGCCAAAGCATTCTTAACTGAAAGAGATCCTATTGAGCAGGGCAAGGTGAAACTACCTGGATCGTCCACCTTCTTTGGCAGCCCTCGTTGAGTCACCACAGAACATTCTTCTCCTAAGGTTACAAGACCCTCGAGCCCTTTTCTGTTGGTTAGCAACTTCTTGAAGTATGTACTATATTTGGGCATATGGTAACATGCATCAAGAAGGGGTATTGTGACGACCGAATTCCTCAAATATGACAAGAATCTTTTATTATCGTTTTCAACCTTTTGATTCTTGAGACGGGACGGGTATGGGACTTTAATGGGCTGTTTGGTTGGAGTAGGTGGAGAGGGAGTTACCGGAGGGGTTTGTTCGGGATTCTCATCGTTCACATTATCTTCCTCCTCATGAGGGGTGTTGGGCTCCATGACGTTAGATGGTTGAGCTGGGTAGGGTGGATCTTTAGTAGTTGTTCCAGCACGAGTGGTGATGGCGAGTAAGGGATCTCTTTGAGGTTCGCCAAGGCTGTCGAGAGTGGCGTTGAGCTCTGCGAAATTGGCCCTCACGTCGTTTTGTTGGCTAATGATGAGGTTGTCGAGACCATTTAGTTGCAGATTCTTCTCAAACGTGAAATGCCCAAGATCATCCTCAAAAGTGCTCCTAACCTTGTAGTCAGGATATTCTCCTCCTCCTTCTTCTCTCACAAGATTTCCCCAATAGGTGAAATCATTGTTTTGGTAGAAAGTCAAGAGCGAAGGATCATCGAAGATGTCGTGGCTTGACAAGCATGCTTGTTCGGTGGTGGTATCATCCCTGCATTCCTCCACTTCATGCGGGCCACCACATTGGTTGCAGATCAAATATGGGTTTGACAACCGTTTAGTTGGTTGTGACTTGTCTAGATAAGAGATTTGATCATTCATTCTGCTCAACCGGCTAGCAAAAGGAGGCTCTTTCATGATCTTGGAAATGCTCATGATCGAATCGGGTTCATCCCAGGTATCGTCTTGATCATTTGCGTATTCCTCAATTCTATTCCATCCTTCTTCAGCACTTAGGTTGGTTATTTTTCCTTTTACCGAATTATTAATGCCACATTGGTCGCTTTTAGGGACACTGTCATAAAAAATTTGAACCAGAAGCCAGAGTTCAATGCCATGATGAGGGACATGTCTAATCAGATCTTTGAATCTGTTCCAGGATTCGTGAATGGGTTCAGCTGGTCCAACATGGAAGCGAAAGATTTCGTCTCTTAACGTTGAAGTCCTTCCTATTGGAAAGAATTTCTCGTAGAATTTTGAGACAAGTTGTTCCCATGTGAAAATGGATTCGGAGGGAAGTTGGTTATACTAGTCTCCGGCTTTTTCAGAAAGGGTGAAGGGAAAGAATCGTAGCCGGGAGGTATCCCTAGTGGCCCCGTCCGTATGGAGGGTATCCACTATTTTCAGGAAGTCCTTGATGTGTTGGATTGGGTCTTCAGTTTTCAATCCGTGGAACTTGCATACACTTTGGACAAGCCAAATATCGGTTGCACGCAAGACCCCATTCGTGTGTTCATTTGGAAAAATGATAGCATTGGAAAAGCCACGAGGGGTGGGAGAAGAGTAGTCCTTGAGGCATTTAGGAATTGGGTTTTCGGGAATCTCCATATCGTGATTGGGTTGAGGGCTAGGAGGTGTAGAATGATGATTGGATTCTTCCTCGGAGAGGGCATCATCAAAGTTGATGGCAAAGCCAGATGGTTCGGGTGTTGCAAAGAGTCGCCTTAATCTACGCATTTCCCTATCGGGTTCTGCGTAGGGTGAAATAAGGTCGCTTAATGAACTACGACTCCTGGTGACTCTGAGATTGGAGAAATCTTCGTTTACCATGATGGCCAAGGAAGATTTGAGCAGTGGACGGAGCAGAAAAAGATAGACTTAAAGAAAACCTAGAAAAAGAAAATAAAAAATTCACTAGAAGGGAGTCTAGTGAGTAGACCTATAAAATAAAAATTCAACCTAAACAATAACTATTCCCCGGCAGCGGCGCCAAAAACTTGATGCGTGGTTTTGCGACCTTACAACAGGTTTTACCTCTCGAGGGATCTCAAGAGGCTTACAACCCCACCAGGCAGTGTACCTGACCGATGTAGTATAGTGTAGTGGTAAGTACGGGGGATTGATCGTTCTCCACAGGGAATAGTGTTCGTTAGGTATGAAAAATTACTCTAATAGGTCTAAGGGTGAGAGAAGATTCTTTTTATGTTTTTATATTTTTATGAAAGCAAGTAAAATCTCGGGTTTGAAAGAGTGGGCGGAATTAGTTGCTAGTCAACTAACCCAAATTACTACGAATGCAAATAAAATAAAATAACAAAAATGAAAATGTTGGTGAAAACTTATGTGGAGGGAAATGTGTTTACTTAGATTTCCTTACTCCCTAACTATCTTTTACCGGTTGATTAGTGTGTATTAGTCGCGTGGATGACGGGTGTATTCCTTAATACCATTCGTGGGGTGGCGTATGTACTTCCCCAACTCTACAAGCTCCTACTTCACTCCTATGTCGAGCCGGCTAGGAAGCTCCTAACATGGGATCACTAGAATTCGCTTGTGCATTAAATACAACCATAAAAACCTTTAGTACGCATTGGTTCATGTTTCTTAAGACGTTCAAGCAAGTTACCGAATAGGAAGTTAGCCAGTTTTCTTAAGCCTAACATAGATGAACAATCATCCAATACAACTAACAACACACTAATAACCAATAATCAATAGCTAGGTTTCATTAGATCTAAGCAAACACAAGATAAATCTAGCCTAACATGTTAAACAAAAGACAAGAATAAGATAGAATCAAACAACACATAGACATATTGAATGATTAATTGATAACTTATCTTCAATGTAACATGGAAGATCTCAAGGCAAAAAGCCTTGAAAGAGCTGCCAAATTCGTCCTAGGGTTTTCACACACAAAGTTCCCCAATAAGTTCCACACTAATGACAAAAAATTAGAAAACTATATATAGACTTTTGGATCTGACGGCGTCATGTTATGGAGTGTGACGCCGTCACCTCGCCGCTTTTAGGGTTCTCGGATGACCTTCTTGACGCCGTCCCCCTTTAGCTCTCCAAAATCCGTTCTGGCTTATCAAGGCTTGACGCCGTCAGACTATGAACGTGACGCCGTCCCTCTTTGAATTATAACGTGACGACCTTGATCAAATTAAAGCGTGACGCCGTCAGAATTTCCATGCAATTTCTCTGGCTTATCATGAGTAAATTTCACATCCACCACTTTTGCCAAGGCATGACGCCGTCCAGGGTTAAATATGACGCCGTCAAAGGTAACTTTCAGCCGATTTTTGAGACTTTGCCGTTTTCTTCACTTTTATGCTCCAAAAACGTCCAAAATGCCTCCTTTTCCAGATTTCTTCTCAAAAGTACCTAAAATGACAAAAGGAACGATTTAGGGCAATATTTGATCAAATAAATACGATTTAGGGCTTAAATGACCCCTTAAAAGCGGTACACTTTTCGCTTCATCAAACCACTATGAACCTTGATATGAACCTTGCCATAAAACCTTGACTTGAACCCTAATATGATTAATGTTAAAATTGAATGAGAAAACCTTTTATTTAACTATGAAAATGTTTTGAGAAGACCATTTTAAAACTAGCTTATTGAAAACTATTTTAAAGACTATTTTTATGAAAACCATTTTAAAAGATTATTTTATGGAAACTATTTTAAAGGGTTGTTTTCAAATGAACTTTTAGATTAAACCTTTACTATGAACATTTGCTACGATCTCTTGTCTTGAACATGTGAATTGAACCCATTGATATGTAACGAGAAACTTGAACTTGACTTGTACACTTGATACTTGACCTTGACCTTGACTACAGTTTGAGACTACGAGCCATACTAGGCATGAGGGTTTCATGTCCTTGTCATTGATGCACCAATGACTTGACTTTTGGGTAGGAAAGTGATACCTATCCCGTCCCTGCCATGACTTGATACTTGACTTGCACGTAGAGGAAGACATTGTGGCAGCCTACAGGGGCACATGGATGCATCCTAGATTTGTATTGTACATGATTTGATTTACTTGTATTGTTAGTGACATGATGGGTGTGTGCGGTACACGTCATTCACTCTTGGGAGCACGCTGATGAGGCGAAAAGTGTACCGCTTTTAAGGGGTCATTTAAGCCTTAAATCGTATTTATTTGATCAAATATTGCCCTAAATCGTTCCTTTTGTCATTTTAGGTACTTTTGAGGAGAAATCTGGAAAAGGAGGCATTTTGGACGTTTTTGGAGCATAAAAGTGAAGAAAACGACAAAGTCTCAAAAATCGGCTAAAAGTTACTCTTGACGGCGTCACAATTTACTCTGGACGGCGTCATGCTTTAACAAGAAAAGTTGGACGTGAAATTTACTCATGATAAGCCAGTGAAAATAGCATGTGAATTCTGACGGCGTCACGCTTTAACTTGATCAAGGGCGTCACGGCTTAAATCATAAGGGGACGGCGTCACGTTCATTGTTCGACGGCGTCAAGCCTTGATAAGCCAGAATGGATTTTGGAAGAGCTAAAGAGGGACGGCGTCAAGAAGGTCATCCGGGAACCCTAAAAGCGGCGAGGTGACGGCGTCACACTCCATAAGGTGACGCCGTCAGATCCAAAAATCTATATATAGTTTTCTAATCTTTTGTCATTAAGGAGAGCTTAGTGTGTGGAATTTTGGGATAAAACCCTAAGACGATTTTAGCTACTTTTTCAGGGCTTTTTGCCTTGAGATCTTCCATGTTTCATTGAAAGATAAGTTATCAATTAATCATTCAATATGTCTATGTGTTGTTTGATTCTATCTTATTCTTGTCTTTTGTTTAACATGTTAGGCTAAATTTATCTTGTGTTTGCTTAGATCTAATGAAACCTAGCTATTGATTATTGGTTGTTAGTGTGTTGTTAGTTGTATTGGATGATTGTTTATCTATGTTAGGCTTAAGAAAACTGGCTAACTTCCTATTCGGTAACTTGCTTGAACGTCTTAAGAAACATGAACCAAACGCGTACTAAAGGTTTTTATGGTTGTATTTAATGCACAAGCGAATTCTAGTGATCCCATGTTAGGAGCTTCCTAGCCGGCTCGACATAGGAGTGAAGTAGGAGCTTGTAGAGTTGGGGAAGTAAGTACGCCACCCCACGAATGGTATTAAGGAATACACCCGTCATCCACGCGACTAATACACACTAATTAACCGGTAAAAGATAGCTAGGGAGTAAGGAAATCTAAGTAAACACATTTCTCTACACATAAGTTTCTCACCACATTTTATTTTCAGTTATTTATTTTATTTGCATTCGTAGTAATTTGGGTTAGTTGACTAGCAACTAATTCCGCCCACTCCTTCAAAACCGAGATTTTACTTGCTTTCATAAAAATATAAAAACATAAAAAGAATCTTCCTCAACCCTTAGACCTAATTAGAGTAGCCTTTCATACCTAACGAACACTATTCCCTGTGGAGAACGATCAATCCCCCGTACTTACCACTACACTATACTACATCGGTCAGGTACACTGCCTGGTGGGGTTGTAAGCCTCTTGAGATCCCTCGAGAGGTAAAACCTGTTGTAAGGTTACAAAACCACGAAATCAAGTTTTTGGCGCCGCTGCCGGGGAATAGTTATTGTTTAGGTTGAATTTTTATTTCTATTAGGTCTACTCACTAGATTCCTTTCTAGTGAGATTTTTATTTTATTTTTCTAGGTTTTCTTTAGTCTATCTATTTTCTTCGTGTCTTTGTTCGTAACCATTACCGTCCGACATCATGGAAGATGGTAATATCCTTAACCCCCACAACCCACCACCACAACAACCACAACCACCTCCTAGAGCCCGTACTTTAGGAGAGTATTCCCATCCTAGCCACCATGGCTATCGAAACACCATTGAGCTCACTCAAGGAGCCAATATCACACCCTTGCGATCCGACACCATCCGGTTGGTGCAAAGTGGATGCGCATTCCATGGACTTCGTTCTGAAGATCCTAATCAACATCTCAAGGACTTTCTTAAAATCGTTGATTCTATAGACCTTGATGTTGCCACTCGAGAGACGACCCGATTGCGTCTCTTCCAATTCTCTTTGCGGGACCAAGCTAGTCAGTGGCTAGAACGTCAACCCGCAGGATCCATCACCTCTTGGGATGATCTCACCACTCGTTTCCTTGCTCAGTTTTTCCCACCGGGAAGAACTACCAAGCTAAGGAATGATATCTTGATGTTCCAACAACGTCAAGGCGAAACTCTCTACGAGGCATGGACTCGATTCAAGGACTTACTTCAAAAAGTCCCTCACCACGGCATAGAACTTTGGCTCCAAGTCCAAATCTTCTATGACCATATCAATCTCTCCACGAGGCAAACCATTGACCAATCGGCCGGTGGTAAGCTACGTGATCTAAGTGCGGAACAATCATGGGCTCTCCTAGAGGATCTTGCTCTTTATGACAACGAAAGTTGGAGTGATCCCCGTGATTTGAATAAAACGGTCAAGGCAATATCTTTACCTTCTAACAATTCAAGCACTTCCGACCGTAGGATCATAGAACTTGAAGACCAAGTCAAGTTTCTCATGAAATCCTACGAGGCTCCTAAACCTTCAAGCCAAGTGAACAAAATCACTTCTTCATGTGAATTATGTAGTGGTCCCCACGACACTCGTGATTGCATGGAACTCCCCGAACAAGCTTTTGTGGACTACGCATCCTCGCGTACCGACGGAGCGGGAGACAAGTGGTACACTTTCAAACCCGAGCCAAACCATTATGGTGATTCATACAACCCCTCATGTAAAAATCACCCGAACCTTAGGTGGAAACAAAACCAAAACTCTCAACAAACCAATTCTTCCAACCCACCTAATCGTTTCCAATCAAGCGGTTCCTACTCGAACCGTACTTTCAACAACAATCCTTTCGGCAATGGTAGTACCGATAACTTTGAAGGATTGATGTCTCAATTTATGGCATCTCAAGAAGCTCGTTTAGCCAAGTTTGAAGCCGATTTCAAACAAAAACAAAGCGAGATGACCGATAAGATTGACACCTTGTTGAAAGCCCTCAATGACCGAGAAATGGGAGCACTCCCTAGCAACACGGTCAAGAACCCGAAACTAAATGTCAACGCTATTTCATCGGTTTCGTCCCCTAGTTCTTGTCCACAATATTATTCGGTCAATTCCATGAGCACGTGTTTCAAACAAACCCAAGTCGTTCCAAATGACCAAGAAGTTATGACATCCAAATTGGTCAACAACATAGTTGAAACACCTCCCACTCAAAACCTTGACGAAGAATTCAAGGAGCTCCACCTTGAAAGTCCGGTTGTTGATGTGTTGGATGAGAAGAAGCTCAAATTAGGCGAAAAAGGGACCGCCTTCGTTCAAAACAAACTACCTAAGAAGTTAGATGATCCGGGCTTATTTGTTCTACCTTGCAAGGTCGGTAATTCGGAGGCTTATGACACATTAGCCGATCTTGGATCAAGCCTTAACCTACTTCCGTTACCTCTCTACACCTCTCTAAAACTTGGAAAACTTGAAGAAACCGAGGTGATAATAGGCTTAGCGGATGGAAGTGTTGCTTACCCGGTTGGAGTAGTTAAGGACGTGTTAGTGCACATTGGAAAACTAACCATTTTAGCCGATTTCCACGTCCTTGATATGGTTAGCGACCCTACATGCCCCTTGTTGATAGGTAGAGGATTTTTGGCGACCGCTAGTGCTATGATTGATTGTAAGGAATCCAAGATAGCGGTAGGAGAAGGAGATACTTGGTCAGTCTATGATGTTAAGAAACATGCCTATGATACTAGTGAGGAACCAACACCACATTGGCTAGAATCAAATAGGAGACCATCTAGATATGGACCTTGGATTGATAGAGACTTCATAGGACCCCAACGCCCATTTTACCTAGAAGAGGACTTTGTTAACCGAACGCATTCGGTGGAGCAACTCTTGGCTAGGGACACCGAATTGGATCCATTTGAAGACCCTCTAGTTTTTAGAAAGATGATTGATTTCCTAGGAGTTTTGCCAATTAACCTAGGAATGAATAAGTGGATTTGTGAGGAAGATGATCATAAGTGGAATTGGGATAAACCACCCAAAGATGGAGATGGGTCATGGCATATTAAGATGACGTTGTATGACCCGGATGGAGAGAAGTTTGAAAAGATATATCGTACTAAGCGAACCAATAGGAAACTTCAATCCAAGCTTAACCCTAAAGACGTCCTTGATGACGAGCTTACTTACATAGGGTAGCTTGACTTTGAGTCTAGCTACAAGACTCGTTAATAAAGGAAAGCGCTTCTTGGGAGGCAACCCAAGCTTTATTAGCTTTATTTGCTTTGTGTGTTTATTTGTTTGTTTGTTTGTTTTTATTTGTTTCCGTATGTGTGTTTAATTTTTATTCTTATTGATTCATGTTCAAAACTAATTTGTGAAAATGCTTTATGTTGTTTTTAACTTCGTCTTAACTACATATAAAGGTATTTTGCAAAAGATAAGTGTAAGGGAAATCTAAATCGGTTTATTAGAACACAAATGAACATGAATCATAATAATAATAAATTAGTATACATATTAGTATTTGTTTGAGTCAAATGCTTGTATCGAGTCATAATGATGTTTTGCAGGATTTCCAGGAAGTAAGGTAAAAGTTTTTCCAGAAATTTTCCGGAAACTTAAAATGAAAATTTTTGTCAGGTCATTTCTGACGGCGTCAGGGGTTATAACCTGACGGCGTCAGATTTAATTTCCAGAAATTTTTGAAAGTTTTGTTTTCATAAAAAGTTTTATTAAAATCTCCAACTTATAATCTCCAGGAATCTGCAAAATTTTCATTCCACAAGCATTATATCCTTATATATAGATTTTATCCCGCCGATGTTATGCAGGTTTTCGTGTTTGTTTTCTCAGGTTTAACAGGTTATTTTGGACAAGGAGATGTTTTTGGAATCAAGCTTATGGCGATGCATTAGTCATGGAGCTTCAACATTCTCTTTGGAGGAAGATTTAACCGTGTAATTTCATTATCCACCGAGCGAATCAGGGGAGTATTTGATTTCATTCTTTTACTTTTTGCTTTTACATCTTGTTATTTGAACATTGGGGACAATGTTCATCTTAAGTGTAAGGGGAGGGTAAAAGTACGATTTTAGAGAATACAATTGCGCTTGATTTTTGTTTGTTTAATAGTAGATGTGTAATAAAACTGAGAGGAATACTTGTTAAGGTAATTTTAGTGCCAAATTTAAAATTTTTTACAACATATAGGAGTGAAACTTTAGTTCTAATAAGCGTCTCATGGATAGGAGTTATATAACTAGCACAAAAACCGTACCACTAAAAAATTTTCCACCCCCAAATATGTGAGGTTTGCCCCTAGAATTGGTAGGAAAAGCATTTATGCTATGATGTGTGTACCGGTAGCACTTAGATTCTAGAACTTGCGTTAGGACCATTCCGAGGCCACAAGTGAGACTACATTCGTGTAGTTAGATTTACTACATGATAAGAGGCATTAGGATTAACCCATTGTTTTACACCTGTGTTTTTGTTATAATTATTTTGGCTACATTGGTCAAGTAATTCTCCCACACCCTTTGCGTTGTACTCATTTTTAGTACACGATACCCCTAGTACACCCCTCAGAGCCTATCTTTTCGTTTCGACCTTTAAGCATTTTACTTAAAGGAAGAATTTGTTACACCCCACTTAAATGTACACCCAAATCGCCTTAGCCTACCTTGTATGCACTCATTTTTAGTGCATTATTGTTACAACATTTGTTTAAACCCAAGTTAATTATCTAATTGATTACATGGTTGCTAAGTCGAGTCATATCCTTGTACATATTGTTTTGGGACGATTGGGACTCATGGGTAAAGTACTAGTGTAATGGAGTAATGGGGAAGAACATCATTTATTACCCCCATATGTGCTAAATGTTTTAAAAGTACTCCAAGTTTTTCAATTATCTTAATTCGAGTCATTAGATTAGTATTTGTAAAGTTATGTAAAAGTTCAAGTGTAAGGGAAATGCAATGCCCCTATGATGTATTATTTTGGATGGTAGGGCAAAAGTGTATGCAAAAAAAAAAAAAAAAAAAAAAAAAAAAAAAAAATCAAGAAAAATACAAAAAAATGAGAAAAAGAAAAGTAGAAAAAACATACGGACTACCATCCCGTTTTATTTTATGTTTGTTTTGTATTTTTGTTATTTTGTTATTTCGTTTCTAGCTTAAGATCGAGTCTAGTCTTGGCTTAGCAACATTGTATAGTACATGTAATTGATCAAGATTTTTAACTCGCCACCAGTAAAATATCCCGTATCCAACAAAACCGTGTTTTCCTTTTCCCTACACCTAAAGTTATAACCCATTTAAAAGCCCTCTTTGATAGTTTATCTTAGGTGCTTACGCCTAGTGGAGGAGGTTTTCGATCCTTTCCCAAGCCTATGGTAATCTATTTGCTATGACAGGTAGTGAGAGATATTTTCCGTTTTCATTTATGAGATTTATTTTGATGACACTTGAGAGATGTGAGTATCTAAACACTACTTGTGAGGTGCTAGTTTATAATCTCCGTGCTTATTATGATTGAAGTGGAACGATTATTTGTTGTAATTACTTTTATGTTAGCATTAAATGACCCCTAACTTGTATTTTGATTAGAATAAAAGCGCATTTGCTTGAGGACAAGCAAATCTCAAGTGTAAGGGTATTTGATGAGGCAAAAAGTGTACCGCTTTTAAGGGGTCATTTAAGCCTTAAATCGTATTTATTTGATCAAATATTGCCCTAAATCGTTCCTTTTGTCATTTTAGGTACTTTTGAGGAGAAATCTGGAAAAGGAGGCATTTTGGACGTTTTTGGAGCATAAAAGTGAAGAAAACGACAAAGTCTCAAAAATCGGCTAAAAGTTACTCTTGACGGCGTCACAATTTACTCTGGACGGCGTCATGCTTTAACAAGAAAAGTTGGACGTGAAATTTACTCATGATAAGCCAGTGAAAATAGCATGTGAATTCTGACGGCGTCACGCTTTAACTTGATCAAGGGCGTCACGGCTTAAATCATAAGGGGACGGCGTCACGTTCATTGTTCGACGGCGTCAAGCCTTGATAAGCCAGAATGGATTTTGGAAGAGCTAAAGAGGGACGGCGTCAAGAAGGTCATCCGGGAACCCTAAAAGCGGCGAGGTGACGGCGTCACACTCCATAAGGTGACGCCGTCAGATCCAAAAATCTATATATAGTTTTCTAATCTTTTGTCATTAAGGAGAGCTTAGTGTGTGGAATTTTGGGATAAAACCCTAAGACGATTTTAGCTACTTTTTCAGGGCTTTTTGCCTTGAGATCTTCCATGTTTCATTGAAAGATAAGTTATCAATTAATCATTCAATATGTCTATGTGTTGTTTGATTCTATCTTATTCTTGTCTTTTGTTTAACATGTTAGGCTAAATTTATCTTGTGTTTGCTTAGATCTAATGAAACCTAGCTATTGATTATTGGTTGTTAGTGTGTTGTTAGTTGTATTGGATGATTGTTTATCTATGTTAGGCTTAAGAAAACTGGCTAACTTCCTATTCGGTAACTTGCTTGAACGTCTTAAGAAACATGAACCAAACGCGTACTAAAGGTTTTTATGGTTGTATTTAATGCACAAGCGAATTCTAGTGATCCCATGTTAGGAGCTTCCTAGCCGGCTCGACATAGGAGTGAAGTAGGAGCTTGTAGAGTTGGGGAAGTAAGTACGCCACCCCACGAATGGTATTAAGGAATACACCCGTCATCCACGCGACTAATACACACTAATTAACCGGTAAAAGATAGCTAGGGAGTAAGGAAATCTAAGTAAACACATTTCTCTACACATAAGTTTCTCACCACATTTTATTTTCAGTTATTTATTTTATTTGCATTCGTAGTAATTTGGGTTAGTTGACTAGCAACTAATTCCGCCCACTCCTTCAAAACCGAGATTTTACTTGCTTTCATAAAAATATAAAAACATAAAAAGAATCTTCCTCAACCCTTAGACCTAATTAGAGTAGCCTTTCATACCTAACGAACACTATTCCCTGTGGAGAACGATCAATCCCCCGTACTTACCACTACACTATACTACATCGGTCAGGTACACTGCCTGGTGGGGTTGTAAGCCTCTTGAGATCCCTCGAGAGGTAAAACCTGTTGTAAGGTTACAAAACCACGAAATCACACGCGACTCCAACCCTTGGAGGTATCCCCTCATATTATACTTGGCATACCGAGGTCACCCCTCCGTATACATGTATACTTGTTTACTTGACTGGATATGATATGTTCTGGGCTCGTAGAGGATTGCTGTATCTGTTTATCTTTCTGTTTACCTTACCTTTTTCGCTTGTACATTATTTCTTAATTGTTTCCTATGCCTTTACTCTTGATAACCGTTCTACATTTACATTTCGTGAACCTTTATTGCTGTTTGTTATCGTTATATCTGTTCACTGAGCTCTCGTAGCTCAGCCGCATTTTCTTTTCCTGCGGCAGGTATTTAAGCTAGGAAGCTGGGTTTTGCTTTGGGATGAGAGTAACCTTGAGTGAAGCATGGACCATAGTACCTTAGTTCTACCATTTGAAATTTAGACTTGTTATGCTTTCGTTTGGCACTTGATTGTTTAGTGCTTCATTTATTTCTTTTCATTGTCTTATTGAACTTGATATAAGTCTTGTTGGCTTATTATCTTTTGGTTTAATGTTAAGACTTCCGCTGTTTTATTATTACTTGTTCTGATGTGAAACCATAGCATTGTGACATCTTTGCCCTTCTCGGGTCAGGGTGTTACAGTCTTCATTCTGACCTCGTGGCTGAATTTTGTCCCCGTCACGGTTCCGCTTATACCCAACACCCTCATGGAAGATCTCAATGTTGCGGGTTGCGTCGCAAACTGCCGACACATCCACAAACTCAATATTTAGCAAACGATCAAGTACCCACTTTTTAAGTCCCCATTTGAACTGCTTAGCCTGGTGTCTAGAATCTCCAGCAATTGGTCCTACGAAACTGGCCAACCTTTGAAACCGCTGCATATATTCCCCTGCATTCTCACTCTCCAGCTGGGAAATCGAATGATATTCCCGTTCAAACCTCTGCTGCTCAGAATCAGGAAAATACCTCTTATAAAAAGTGGTGCGAAACTCGGTCCAAGTACAAGTAAGAACATATGGATCACCCCCTTTCGCCTGCTTGTGCGCTTTCCACCAGTTCAGCGCATCCCCTTCTAACTTAAAAGTAGCCAAACGAGTCTTAAACTCGTCCTCACATCCCAACACTTTGAAGTATTTCTCCAAATGCGTAATCCAGTCCTCAGCCGCTTGAGGAGTGGCAGCCGAACTAAATGACAAGGGCTTGAGCTTGTTGAAACTCTCAAGCCAACCATGAATAGTAGTGGGTCGACCCCCACCAGCAGAACCTCCAGAAGAACTTGCTCCATTATTGATGATCCGATTGATCACCTCATTGGTGTTAAGGCCCGTTAACAGGTTGGCTATAGCATTAGCGACCAAAGCCTCCAAATTAGGGATCTCAGCATCCCCTTCAGGGTTACCTCCAGAATACTCATTATGGCGAGTGTTAACCATCTACACGATTATCGAAACGATTAGCAAGATCGAACAAGATATGATAGAGTAGGACAAGAAAGGAGAGTGCGCAAAAGGAAACCTAATGTCTACCCAATCCTCACAAGTCAATGGCCTAAGCCCTAAGGGTTTCGTAAACCTGTCTCTGATACCATAAATTGTAACACCCCGACCTGAAAAGGGCAAGGATGTCACAATAATATGGTTTCACATCAGAACATTCAATAACAAAACAGCGGGAGTCTTAACATTAATAACCAAAGGAAAATAAGCCAACAAGACTTATATAAAGTGCATCAAGATAATGGAACGAAAATAAGGAAGTACATAATCCAAGTGCCAACAATGGCATAAACAAGTCTAAAATCCAAATGGCAAACTAAGATGACTAAGGTCAATGCTCCACTCAAGTTGCTCTCATCCCAAAGCAATACCCAGCTCCTAGCTTAAATACCTGCCGCAGGAAAAGGAAATGCGGCTGAGCTACGAGAGCTCAGTGAACAGATATAACGATAACAAAGCAGTAGTAAAGAATAGTGAAAGGTAAATGAAATAAAGGTCATGCAGATATATCAAGAGTTAAGGAATAATACAGATAAGTGTAAAGGAAAACAGAAATCCACTACGAGCCCAGAACAGATCAAATATCAAATCAAGTAATCAGGGTGTACGGAGGGGAGACCTTGGTACCAAGTACAGGGTGAGGGGATACCTCCAAGGGTTGGAGTCATGAGCTCCCAGGATGTGAAAGACGTATATCGCACACACCATCAGTCACCAAGTATAACAAGTAATATAAAAAAGTCAAGTCAAGTCTAGGATGCATCCGTACGCCCCAGTAGGCCACAGGGTCTTCGTCTACGTAACAAGTCAAATCAAGTCAGGGACGGGACAGGTCATCACTCTCCTGCCCTAGAGTCAAGCCATCGGTGCATCAATGACAGGGACATGAAACCCTCATGCCTAGTGGGTGGCTCGTAGTCTCAAACTGTGGGTCAAGGTCAAGTATCAAGTATCAAGTATCAAGTGTCCAAGTTCAAGTTCAAGTTTCATATCAAGCGGTTCAGGTCTAGTTTTCATATCAAGTGGTTCAAGTCAAGTTTCATACCAAGTGTATCATATCAAGTTTCATATCAAGGTTCAAGACAGGAGATCAATGCAAGGGTTAAAGCAAAGGTTCAAATCAGAAGGTTCATATCAAAGGTTCATAACAAAGGTTCAATTTAAAGGTTTATATTAAATGTTCATATCATAGTGTTAAAAAGTAATCCTTTAATAATGGCTTTCATAAAATGGTCTTTCAAAATATGTCTTCATAAAAATAGTCTCAAAAATAGTTTTCATACAAGTTAGTAAAATTCCATTTAAAAGTGGTATCGCATCGTGCTCAAATACATCGTTTTAAAATAGCTTTTCTCAAACATTTTCATATATAATTAAGAAAGGTTTTTCATGTCTAGTTATAAAATCAAATGAAATTTTCAAAGTATCCAAGGGTTTAAAAATTCATGTCACAAGGTAATGAACGAATTATATCAAGTATCAAGGAAACATAGCAAGGTTCAATTTATCAAGGGAAGCAAATCAAGGTTCACAAATTAAGGGAAGCATAGCAAAGGAATAGATTCAATAAAGAAAGCCTCAAAGAGAAGGCTCAGATCATAATCAAACCAATATAGAAAGATGTAAGTGAAACCTGAAGAACGAATCAAAGTATCAGGGAACATAGCAATGGCTTAGGGAATCCTATAGTGAATCAAGATCAAAGTCATGAGGAGGACACCCTTACTGAGAAAGGGTAGAATATCTGTACCTTATTCAATAGCAAGCAAAAACACAAGAGTAGCAAATACTGACAGGAATCAAATCACCCCCTCTTCGCACCTAAAGGAGTAGAAGACAAGATTACAAATGGTTCTTATTTACTGATTTTAGTTATCTTTCCATTTTAAGTAACTTCTATTTTTAGCAGGTTTCCAAAATTAGTAAGTTTCCATAATTAGCAGATTTGCGTAATTAGAAAGATTTAAATATTATAATTTAGTTTAAGTCATAAATTTAATATTATCATGGAAATAGGTCCATTTTAGCAAGTTATAATAGTTTAGGGTTAAATATGACAACTTTCCATATTTTGGGGTTTTAAATGCAAATATGTCAAAGATAAAGGTTTAAAGTGTAAAATTACAAGTTATTCATTTTAATCTAATAGTTTCCCAAAATTACAATTCTAATCCTTCAATGTTAACAATTTTACAAGTTAAACCCTTTAAATAAATTAATTTACAATTCAAACCCTATAATTAAATAAATTACAATTTAATCCCTTTAATTAATTAAATACCATTTAACCCTTATAATACCCATATTTACCCATTAAGCCTTCAATTATCAAAAATTACACAACACACCCCTAACATTAATAGTTGTGCGATTACCCTTTATTTTACAGTATTTACAAAACAAGTCCCTCCTTTTATTTAGTTTACAAATCGAATTACAAAATAAACAATTTACCATTTAAACCTTTTGGTTACAAAATTTACACATAAGACCCCAATGTTATAATTTTTACGAATTGCCCCTAGTCCAGAATACCTTACAAAAATAACCCCCATGTTTGAATAATTACAAAACACACCCTACACTTTATAAAATCCAATCGGTAAAAACAAAAACTACACAAACCCTACCCTAATTTCTCAATCATGTTCAAATATTAATGTAAACTTAAAAACATTAATTATAATCAATCATGACACCCAAAAATCCAAACCCTTGCCATTCGACCCATTTTATATTTTAAAACCCTTTTCCTTTTTAAAACCCGATTTTAACAAAAACTCACCAAGCGTGATCTAGGTGTCTATAAATTCAAGTAGAATTTTTATGATGTTACATGACAAGTATGGAACCAAGATAAATTATGTACAAAGCCTCAAAAATTTGTATAATCGTTTTAGGGTTTTACATACGTTTTTAACATATAGTTTTCATACGATTTATCTAGCATGCATGGATCTTGTTTAGCATTTTATTTAGACCATATGTAATGTACAGAGGGTTGTAAAAATACCAGATGGAGTTCAGAATGATCGGATCAAGTGCAGAATAATTATACCTCTCGGCTAGAAATTATGATGCAAAGAAAACTCCTATGCGTACACTAGCAATCCCACGACCTTAAGACTATTTTTCCCACCTTCTCTAGACTTGAATGAACTCAGTAAAAATAAGAACCAGCCTCCAGAAATTCGTATGGTGATGGAGAGAGTTTTGATGTTCTCGGTTGGAATTTTAGGGTTTAGAAAATGTTTAATATGGAAATATAGGAAGAAACCGTGTATATAGATGAGGAGGGGGAGAATTTCGGTTTTATGGGTGAAGGGATAAGACCAAAACAGATTTTCCAAATCTTCCCTTTTTATATAATGTTTATCTCTTTTATTAATTGATTTTAAACATTTAACATATAATTAAAATGTACAAGTTCGAATATTTCGGCCCATGCAACATTTTTATGTGTGACATATATTTTTGTGACACGTAAAATTATAAAAATGTTCAAGCAAAATCATTTTACTTCATATGGTGTTAATTTCCAAGTGTTTGGGATTTAATTTGGGTTTTATATAATTATTAAGTGAAATTTTAAGTTCAGGGGTATTTTGGTAATGTTGCATGATTTTAAATTTTGGGTATTACATGAGTTATCAGCAAATATCACTTTCGGTCCTGATTCATCAACATACTTGTGCAGATACTCCTTCACACCAGTCATGCTCCTTGAACATCCACCATCTAGATGCCAAACAGGATCCCTGGCATGTTTCTGCACAAATAGTAAACTGGGTTAGTTCTTTCTAGGACTCCACTTCTTGGAGGGCTTAGCTTTGGGGGTCTTTTTAATATTTACAATTGATTTATGGTCAGTGGTGGAGTGGACTGAGCTACCACAAATTATGCATTTGATTGCAGATGTAGACTCAGTAGACTGAGAGGCTGACTTTGTCATACCTCTACTGGCCTGAATGACCTTATCACCTCCTGAGGTGTCATGAGTGGGACTTCCACTATTTTCACAACAATTGTCAATTTGACAATTCTTAGGATGGTGATCATTGAACCCACAGTAAGGGCAAGGTGCAAAAGGTTTTGCCTTTTGTTTCTGTTTCTGTTTAGAATCAGAAGGGTAGTTTAAAGACTAAGCTTTAAGGCTTGCCATCTTTGATGTGACTGAGTGTGTTTTATGATCAGAGGTCCTGTGATCATCTTTTTTGAAAATCATGCAATAAAGAATTTTATAGCAATCATCAGTGATATGATTGGTATACTTACACAGTTCACATCTTTTCAAGGGTTTTGAGGGTTTGGGTTTGGTCTTTGAGGAAGCTGGTTTTTGTTCCTTCTTGGATTGAGAAGGTTTCTCAGAAGATGCAATCTTCTCACCCAACTTCCTGACCATTTCAGCCAACTGGTCAAATTTTGAGTCAGGGCTTTGGGTTATTACTTCAGAAGGGACTGAAGAAGATGAGTCATCAGTATTTACTGAGACTTCAAGTGTTGGTCTTTTCAGGATTGTTTTTCCCATTCCTGACCTCTCCTTTGGAGAGTGTTAAGAGTAGACCATTGGTGGGAGGCCTAAGTTGGGTGCAGCACCCTGAAGGGTATTCAGTGGTGGGAGTGGTGGATATGATTCAGATTCAGACTCATTCACTGACTCAGTATTACTGAGTTGTTCAGTGAGTTCAAGCTTACTGAGTTGTTCAGTAAGTCCAAGCATATTTTTCAAAGCCTGACTTTTAGGAAGCAAGATCTTTCCAGTCTCAAAGTTTGGTAACTTACTGACTGGGTTATCCCTGACAATCCAGTCATTTGACTTAGGAAGCATTTCTTGCTCAAGTGATATGCCAGCTGGAACAAAGGTCAATTCATTGGGACTTACATAGGGGTTAACCATGTGATGGTCAATTCCTATTGTTTTCCTAGGGATTAAACCCACAGTATCAAAGACCTTGGGGTTCTTTTTGGTCCAGCCTTGGATGACAACCTTTTCTTTGTTAAGTTCAGTTTGTAGGGCTTGGTTTTGTTTCAAAACTTTAGTGTTCTGAATTTGTAGAGTAATTGTTTCTAATTTGGCTTGCTTCAGTACAAGCAATTCATCTCTACATTTATTCAATTCTGACACTATGTTGTTGTATTTTGAAAACATGTTAAGCCTTTGTTCCTCAACAAATTTAAGATCTACACAAATATAATTCATGTAAGACTGCCAATCAGAATCATCATCCATAGAAAGTGTTGGGAATTAAATATTCTGAAGTTAGAGTATCGGAAAATACTTTAAGAAGAAGGTACTGCTAGTTCATGATCAAGGTACTGCTAGAACAAGAAGGTACTGCTAGTTCAAGTAGAAGGTACTGCTAGTAGAAAATGGTACTGCTGATCAGTGAGTCATAGAGCTGCTACAAGGATAAGATCGAAGAAGATATTATTTGTATGAGTCACTCTTATGCAAAAATAATATCTAGATATGTTCTCAGTCAACAAGTTGATGTGTGTGCTTTCATTAATTCATTTGAACAACTTGAGAGATATAATCTTCCATACGCTAGCTCGACTTGATCTTTTGTAAGACAAGTGTTGATTAGACATAAAGCAATATTGTAAGAGATCTCTTGGACTATAAAAGAGATCTTAGACTAGTGATTATGTACGTGCATATACGCTTTCATATCTGTTAAGACATAGAACAAACAAAAACATATATCACAAATCTAGAAACATAAGATTCAAGGTCTTTGTAACCCTAGTGATAAATTCAAGATCACTCGTATTATTTTGAATAATATTGAATCGTTTGGTGATAAACTTTCTTTGTTCATTGTTAAGTAACAAACATAATTCTTCCATTTCCATAACATACATAACCTTCTAAGTGTGATTAAGTAAATTCCGCGTACTTAATCATATAAACTCAATATATCATTACACACAAAGTATACAAGGTTTAACCACCTTAACCGTGTGTCGAATCCTCTCAGTTGGTATTAGAGCACAGGTTGATATAATTGAATTAGAAGAAACAGAAATGGATGCACATGATCCTCAAACAAATGTTGCTGCAAAGTTGCCCATGATCAAACCAAATGAGTTTGAATTATGGAGGATGAGAATTGAGCAATATTTCATGGTCCAAGATTACACTCTTTGGGATATCATTATATATGGTGATTCCTTTTCACCAAGCTATTCAGATGTTGTCCTAGAAGGTAAAACACTTAGGAAAAGAAATACTGGACCAGTTTCAAATGAAGAGAAGATACTGAAGAGAAATGATCAGAAAGCAAGAAATTTGTTGCTTATGACCATTCCTAGTGAACAGATGTTATCTTTTAACAAGTATCTTGATGCAAAAACTCTTTTTGAAGAGATTTGTGCATATTTTGGTGGTAATGAAACTACCAAAAAGACACAGAAGACATTACTAAAGCAACAATTTGAAAACTTTACTGAGTTTTGATGCTTCTTATTACATAAGTTGAGTCTTCTTGATAGTATTACTAAAGGTTACATGAAGTTTTTCAGTAGTTCCTGTGAGTTCTACTCATGTTAGTCAGAGAAGGAAATTCCAGACATTGAAACAATGAAGCTCAATGATTTGTACAACAACTTCAAAATTGTTGAACAAAGTCTTAGAAAGTCTGGAATTTATGGTACTAGTTCTGGGAATGTGGCACTTTTGTCATCTCCTAGTATTGGTAAGTCTGAAGAGGTAGAAGAAGTTGAAGGTGTTTCTAATGCTACTTATGGTGGTCCTTCTACTAGTTCACAAAAGACTGTTGCAGGACTTGGTGATCCAGCATTCTATGTATTCATGTCTAGTCAATCTAGTGGTTCTTCTCTAAATCATGAAGACCTTGAGCAGGTTGATGGTGATGATTTGGAAGAGATGGACATCAAATGGCAGGTTGCTTTGCTTAGCATGAGGGCCAAGAAGCATTGGCAGAGAACTGGGAAGCAAATTACCATAAATGGTAATGATACTGCTGGGTTTGACAAGAAGAAAGTGGAATGTTTCAACTGTCATAGGTTGGGACACTTTGCTAAGGAGTGTAGAAGCCCAAGGAAGCAGGAAAATAGAAACACATGGTATAAGCAAGATAGGAGAAAGGAAGTTACTGTTGAAGAGCCAAAAGCTATGTTGGCTATTGATGGTATTGGTTATGATTGGGGCTCTATGGCTATTGAAGAGGAAGCACCACCAAATGCTGCTCTTGTGGCCAATGAATGTGCTCTAATGGCCTTTTCTGATTCAGAGGTAAATTCTATTCAAAATTGTACTGAATCATGTCCTAATCTTAAAGCTTATGAAGACCTTAGTAAGAGATTTGATGCTCATAGAGAAGAGCTAATTGATGCTCTTTTTAATTTAGCTAATCACAAAAGAGGTCTAGGTGTTGTAGAAAAACAAGTCTTACATTTTAAAAGTAATGAATCTAATTTTACTAATGACATCAATATACTAAAAAATGACATTAAGATCAGAGATGAGTGTATTGTTGAGTTGAATGATTCATTAGCTAAACACAAAAATGAAAGAGAAAATGTTAAGGTATCTGTGGATGTTTTGGCTCATGCCTGAGATGGATTCAATAAGATTTGGGAAGCTCAAGTAATTGATAAGGTTAATTCTGGTGTTGGATTTAAGTCTGTTCCCCCACCATACAGAGGTGTTCATTCACCTCCAGGTATTGATTTAGCACACACAGGATTAGCTGAGTTTCAAGAACCAATCATGGAATATGGTTCTAAGGCCACTAAGAGTCCTAAGATAGAAAAGGTAAGTAAAAGTTTAGATAAAACTTTATCTTATCAGGACAAGGTGTCCTTTGTTAAGAAAGGAGATGCTATAGTTGTTGAGGATAGTACAACTAATAGTGATGATGATGATGATGAACAGGTTATGTCTAAACCTGTATTGGTTAAGAAAGTAGGAACAAGTGTTCCTAAGATAGTCAATCACAACACTAACAGGGCTAAGAACAATGTTAAAAATGTTAGGCAACCAGTTAGATATTGTGAACAATATAGAACTACAAACAAGCCCAGAGGTAACCAAAGGAATTGGAACAACCTCAAGTCTAACCAATTAGGTGACGACTTTGCTTTTTACAACAAAGCTTGTTACACATGTGGTAGTTTTGACCATCTTGCAGCTTTCTGCAACCAATAGGTAACTGGGTATGAAAACAATAGGGTGAACTACAAAAGGCAAACTCCCCACACTCACTTTCACTCTAACACTCATAGAGCAAAACCCAGAACAGTCTCAAACAAGTCTGGACCAAAAGGTCCTGATAAACAAAAAGGTCCTGCTAATACAGACAAAAAGGTACTGCCAGTACAAATAAAAGGTACGGGTAGAACGAAAGGTACTGCTAGACCTTTGATGACTGTTAACCCAAAATCAACAGCTAAGGATGCAAAAACAACTTTCAAACATGCATCTACAACTGTTCTAAGGCCCATTCAAACAAAGGCAGTGGTCCACAAACTCATTTAGAGACCAAAGAGTTCAACTACAAAGTTAGCAGACTCTGCTGCTAAGCATGTGGTTCACTCTGCTGCTAAAGGAAATAGGGCAAATGCTGTTAAGGCCTCAACATGTTGGATTCTTAAATCCAATGTTGCATCAACTGTGCTCAAAAGATTAAATTACATTGATGCAAGAGTCAAATCCAAGTCTGTAATGGCTTGGATCCCCAAAGAAAACTAACACTCTTATTTGTGTGCAGGAACATTCAACTGATAAACAAGAAGATCAAGGATACTCAGATAGTGGGTGTTCAAGGCACATGACAGGCAACATGTCTTATCTTTCAGATTTTCAATCTTTCAATGGAGGATATGTTACCTTTGGAGGTGGTTTTCGTGGCAAAATTTCTGGTAAAGGTACAATCAAAACTGGAAATTTAGATTTTGAAGATGTGTACTATGTACAAGAGCTAAAGTATAATCGTTTTAGTGTCTCACAAATGTGTGACAAAAAGAACAATGTTCTCTTTACTGACACTGAATGTCTTGTTCTATCTAAGGATTTTAAGATGCCTGATGAAAGTCAAGTGCTTCTTAGAATTCCTAGAAAGGCCAATATGTATAGTGTTGATATGAAGAACATTATTCCTAAAAAGGATTTAACTTGTCTTGTTGCAAAAGCCACATTGGATGAATCAATGTTATGGCATAGAAGGCTTGGTCATATTAATTTCAAAACCATAAATAAAATTGTTAAGAATGGTTTGGTAAGAGGTTTACCTCACAAAAGATTTGAAAATGATCAAACATGCATTGCTTGTCTAAAAGGTAAACAACACAAAGCCACTTGTAAGCCCAAGATTTTTAACTCTATCAATCAGTCATTGTTTATGCTTCATATGGACTTATTTGGACCTGTTTCAGTAAGGAGTATGCAACATAAGAAATATTGTCTTGTTATAACTGATGACTATAGCAGATTTACATAGGTTTTATTTTTAGTGTCTAAAGATGAAACATCAAGCACTCGTAAGACTTTCATAATAGAAATAGAAAACCTAGTAAGCAAGAAAGTAAAAGTCATTAGGTGTGATAATGGGACATAATTCAAAAATAGAGTTATGGATGATTTCTGCAAAGAAAAAGGTATTAGGAGAGAATATAGTGTTGCTAGAACTCCACAACAGAATGGAGTGGCTGAAAGAAAGAATAGAACACTAATTGAAGCTGCTAGAACAATGTTAGCTGATTCTAAGCTACCTATAATCTTTTGGGCAAAGGCAATCAACACTGCTTGCTATGTTCAAAATAGAGTTTTAGTTGTGCAGCCTCACAATAAGACATCATATGAACTCTTTAATGGTAGAACTCCTGCAATAGGATTTCTTAGACCTTTTGGATGTCATGTGACAATTCTCAATACCTTAGACCATTTAAGAAAATTTGATGGTAAAGCAGATGAAGGTTTCTTAGTTGGATATTCTCTTGTTAGCAAAGCTTTTAGAGTTTACAAGTTAAGAACTGAGAAAGTACAAGAAGAACTACATGTGGAGTTTCTGGAAAACAAATCCAATGTAGTAGGCCAAGGACCAAAATGGATATTTGATCTTGAGTATCTAACAAATTCTATGAATTATATACCTGTTGTTGCAGAAACTAATGATTTTTCAGGTTCACAAGCAACAAATGAGGCAGAGTTAGAAAAGGATCAACATGATGGCACAATGCTAATATGGTCAAATGCAAGTGTGGAATCAACTTCAACAAATGATGTATCTTCTTCTAGTAAAGCTAAAGGAGATGTTGAAGATGACAACAAGGATGATGGAACAAAGGAACATCTCAATATTTCAAATATTGATGGTACTGCTGAGACAGAGCAAGGTACTGCTAGTATCTATAAAGGTACTGTTAGTACATTTGGAGGTACGGATAGTTCATTTGAAGATACTGCTGGTCCTTCAAATTCAAGAGAAGCAGAGTTCCAAGAAGATGAAGTGGATTTGGGTAATCTTCCACCATCTTATCAAGTTCCTTCTACACCACACACAAGGATTCACAAAGTCCACTCCCTGGATAATGTGATTGGAGATGTACAATCAGGTGTGAAGACAAGGAAACAATTGATGTCTTCAGACCAACAAGGGCTTCTTGATGCCCTTTATGCTTCAAAACAGCATGAGGCTTCAAACTCTTGCTTATTTGTATGTTTTCTCTCACAAAAGGAACCAAAGAACATTCTTACAGCCCTAGATGATTCAAGCTGGGTAGAGGCTATGCAAGAAGAGCTTCTTCAGTTCAAGATTCAAAAGGTTTGGGTGCTAGTTGATTTACCTAGGAATGAAAAGGTGATTGGCACTAGATGGGTTTTTAAGAACAAAAGGGATGAAAGAGGGATAGTTATTAGAAATAAGGCTAGATTAGTAGCCCAAGGGTACACACAAGAAGAAGGGATAGATTATGATGAAGTTTATGCTTCAGTAGCAAGGATTGAGGCAATTAGGCTGTTTCTAGCTTATGCTTCATTTTTAGGCTTCACAATCTACCAAATGGATGTCAAGAGTGCATTTTTATATGGTACAATTGGAGAAGAGGTGTATGTTTCACAACCTCCTGGCTTCATTGACCCTGACCATCCAAACAAAGTGTACAGAGTAATGAAAGCTCTATATGGCCTACATCAGGCACCAAGAGCTTGGTATGCAACACTTGCTTCCTATTTATTAGAAAATGGATTTCAAAGAGGAAAGATTGATCAGACACTTTTCATCAAACAACACAAGAAGGATCTTCTGTTAGTGCACGTGTATGTGGATGACATTATCTTTGGATCTACAAGGAAGGAAATGTGTTTAGAATTCGAGAAGCTTATGCATGATAAGTTTCAGATGAGTTCTATGGGAGAACTCACATTCTTTTTGGGTTTGCAAATTAAACAATCATCTGAAGGCATTTTTATCTCTCAAGATAAATATGTTGCAGAAATTCTTAGAAAGTTTCAATTTGCTGATTCAAAAATGGCAAGCACACCAATGGACTCAGAGAAGCATCTTTTGAAAGATGAAGATGGAGAGAATGTAGATGTACACACTTACAGATCTATGATAGGCTCTTTGATGTATCTTACATCATCTAAACCTGATATCATGTTCCCTGTTTGTGCTTGTGCAAGATTTCAAGTAACTCCAAAGGTTTCTCATTTAACTGCAGTCAAGAGAATTTTTAGATATCTCAAAGGACAACCAAGGTTGGGTATATGGTATTCTAGAGACTCTCCTTTTGACTTAGTAGCATTTTTGGATAGTGATTATGCTGGTGCTAGCTTGGACAGAAAGTCAACAACTGGAGGATGTCAATTCCTTGGATGTAGACTTGTCTCATGGCAGTGTAAGAAGCAAACAAGTGTGGCAAATTCAACAACTGAAGCTGAATATATAGCTGCTGCAAGTTGCTATGCTCAAGTCTTATGGCTTCAAAACCAACTTCTTGACTATGAGTACAATTTCTTAAACACTGTTATTCATAGTGATAATAGTAGTACAATTTGTATTATTAGAAATCCAGTGCAACATTCTAAAACAAAACACATTGAAATTAGACATCACTTTATTAGAGATTGCAATGAGAAAAGATTAATTCAAGTAATGAAAATTGCTTCAGAATATAATTTTGCAGATCTACTTACAAAATCTTTTGATGTTGGAAGATTTGAGTACTTAGTAGCAAGTATTGGAATGCTTAATCTTTAAATTTTTTAAATGATGTGTTTATGTACATAAAATTTTGTTGGTACTGCTGGATTTATAAGGTACTGCTAATATATCATAAGGTACTGCTAAGCACACAAGGTGCTGCCAGTACAAAATTAAATTGTGTTATTCATATAGTTGGTCTTATGATTATACTAATGCAAGATAAGTACTTTGTACATTGTTCTTTTGGTTTTAGACTAACTATTTCAGGTATGAATATGTGAACACAAAGAAGATTTCAAGTGAAATGGGAGCGGCAGAATGCTTATCCAGTTGCTAACATAGTAGGTTTATAATGGACTGAGTTTAGGAATTTAAACTCCTTAAAACTTCTTTCTTGAAACCTAGTTATGATATTTCACATTGAATTGATGACTTAGTTGATCAGATAGTAACTGATGCAACTCACTTTCTATCATTTTATACTTTCAAGTATAATGAGCAAGTCTAAGGACATCTGATAGAAAGAACAGCTAGTAAAAGTGAATCTAACACTTGTGTTAGAGGCAACAATTGCTATGAGCTGGAAACCCTGTCAAGAAAGCCTTTTGAATAGGTTTATCTTTACACATGCAGTTATTTATAACTGAAAAATATTGGTTCTCACACAACCAGAGGTTGCTTTAAACCGAAATTTTGATTAAATGTCTGTTACACACTTAATCCTTTCAAAATGGTTGGAAGCAGTATGATTTTTCAATTCTAAAATCATGAACATACTGCTAAGGCAAAAGTTTCTTAAACAAATTTTTTTTTTAGGACTCTCAAAACCATCCATTGATGGACCATGAGTCAAATGCCCCACGAATCACCTCTCATAGGAGTTAACACACCTAGAAGTGATGAGGGCAGTAACTTAAACTCTTAAGGAATTGATGGCTTCATGTACAATATTGTCTGACAACAAGTTCACATTGATAGATCAGTCAATGGTACATAGTGAGATCTTCCAAGCAAGGGGAGGAAACAAAAAGTTATTTGCTTCAGGGGAGGTTACAATCTCAGGGAAGGAAATAATTGCCCAGAAAAGGAAGAATAATCCAATAGAAACAAGGAGAAGATAAGAGCATACAAGATGATGACATAGAGGTTGAAAATGACAAGAATAGATCATATATTCAAAAGGGATGAAGCATTCCTAAAGGAGAAAGTTCTATCTAGATCAAACGAAGGAAAGTTTCAATTCAGTTCATTATGTTTGTTCATCACTTGCAAAGGCATGCTGATAGATGATTTCACTTGTTGAAATCATTGCCTCTTATAATGATCTCCATCCAAGGAAATTGCACCATCTTTTGGTTCAATGTTTTGATATTGCTGAAGTCAAAGAAGAACAAAGCAGATCAGTTCAGAATAAGAAGAATAGTTTAGATTCACGAAGTGTTTGAAAGATCTTCTCAAGTCCTCATTTAATTCAGAAAATATGTTTGAAATGATTCACATGTTTAGGGGAGGATTGTTGGGAATTAAATATTCTGAAGTTAGAGTATCGGAAAATACTTTAAGAAGAAGGTACTGCTAGTTCATGATCAAGGTACTGCTAGAACAAGAAGGTACTGCTAGTTCAAGTAGAAGGTACTGCTAGTAGAAAATGGTACTGCTGATCAGTGAGTCATAGAGCTGCTACAAGGATAAGATCGAAGAAGATATTATTTGTATGAGTCACTCTTATGCAAAAATAATATCTAGATATGTTGTCAGTCAACAAGTTGATGCATGTGCTTTCATTAATTCATTTGAACAACTTGAGAGATATAATCTTCCATACGCTAGCTCGACTTGATCTTTTGTAAGACAAGTGTTGATTAGACATAAAGTAATATTGTAAGAGATCTCTTGGACTATAAAAGAGATCTTAGACTAGTGATTATGTACGTGCATATACGCTTTCATATCTGTTAAGACATAGAACAAACAAAAACATATATCACAAATCTAGAAACATAAGATTCAAGGTCTTTGTAACCCTAGTGATAAATTCAAGATCACTCGTATTATTTTGAATAATATTGAATCGTTTGGTGATAAACTTTCTTTGTTCATTGTTAAGTAACATTCATAATTCTTCCATTTCCATAACATACATAACCTTCTGAGTATGATTAAGTAAATTCCGCGTACTTAATCATATAAACTCAATATATCATTACACACAAAGTATACAAGGTTTAACCACCTTAACCGTGTGTCGAATCCTCTCAGAAAGTAAAGTGTTTACCTTCTTCATGGTGATGTTTACCCACTCTTTATTCCTTGCATGGCTTTTCCCAACAGCCACTTGATCACCTTCAGAGAGTGCCATCAGTGCACTCACTCTAATTTCCTCATCTGAGGATACCTCTTCTTCATCCCAATCATAAGCTTCAGCTACTAAAACCTTGTTCTTTGCCTAAACAGGTTTGGATGTTTGAGCAGCCTGAGACATAGAGGGATTAGTTTCAAGAATTGCAAGTTTAGCCTTGGCTTTCCTATATTTTGCTTCAAAGTCTTTTTGACCCTTGTTTTGAAATTGTTAGGTCTACTGAAACATTCTAGGTTGAAACTTGCTAGTTCCTGAGGAACTATTTCCTGAAAATTTGTAAGAGGGTTCTGAGGTGGTTTTAGAATAACAGTCCCTAGCAAAATAACCATTTTTACCACAATTAAAGCATTCAGTGGTTTCATTTGCTTTTCTTTTTGAAAAGTTGGACTGGTGTCTTTTGATGAAACGTTTTGAACTAGCAAGGAGTGCCCTCTCTTGGAATTCCAAGTTTAAATCTTTTAGGTACTCATCACTAGTCCTTTCACAATTTCATCCTCAGAATCCTCTTGAAAGTCCTGCACAACACCATTAGTATAAAAATCAGTTGATATGGGTGTGGAGGTCAAGGCCTTTTTGGACTCAAGAGCTTTTGAGTCAGGGTATCTCCTTGAGATTAAGTTGTCTTCATAGACAAACTTCCCATAGATCTCAGGGAGCTCAAGGGTCTGAATGTGATTTGCATTCCTCAGGCCTTGTGAGAAGATAAGCCACTTCTCAGGGAGACTGTTGACAAAGCCAACATTTGTCTCGTGCTTAGACAAAACTACACCATCATTTGATAGTTCGTTTATCAAGGTCTTGTATCTGGTATAAGTCTGAGAGAGACTTTTAGAGTCTTTTGCCCTGAAAGTATTATACTCAAGTTTCAGGTCCATGACCCTGTTTTCCTTGGTATCTGAGGGACCCTCAAAGCTATTGACCAAGTCATCCCAAGTTTGCTTGGTTGTTGAACAGTTGATGACTGATTCCATTATATCGTCAGGAAGACATGATATAATGATGCTTTTCAGGCGTTGGTCTTGGTTGACCACCCTCCTCTCATCAATGGTCCATTGAGCCTCAGGCTTGTTTAGCCCTTTAGCAGTCTTTGGGACATAAGGACCGTCTTTGACACAAGTGATGTAGTATGGTTCCATACCAGTCAAGTAGCAAAGCATTCGCTTTTTCCACTTGCTAAATTTATCAGCTTCAAGTCGTGGGGCAACAGCTAAAAAGCTTCCACCATTTTTGTCGACTAGCTGGGGCACATTTGCATCAGTCATAGTAGGGTCTTGGTTTTAAAAACCTTAAGCACTCTTGGTTAATTTTGAAAGATTTTATAAACCAGAGGCTCTGATACCACTTGTTGTTCCCTTAACACTCTTAGAGTTAACTAGAAAGTTAATCTATTTGTGTTTATGACTAATACCATGTATTGATTAATTCTAACAGTTAATGAAACGTTAATATAAAAACACACAGTATTTTCAATGTTTAAATTCTTATTAGAAATGAATCAAAGAATCTATTACCCAAGTGTTTTGCGGAACAAACACTTGGGATTGAATAGATAAGGTATGGTGTCTCCTATCTAAACTCAAGCTATGCTTAAGTGGTATCAATTCGACCCACTGAGCTATCTCAGGGATACGTTACTCTTTGTAGAAGAAAAGGGGTATTTGTGAAAGTCTAAGCTTTAATTGCACAAGAATACCTTACCCACTTTTCTCTATATGTTTGCTATTTATAGGCAAACAGATCAAGAGTACTGAAGATTAAAACTAGATAAACAAATAGGAAGCGTGTCTGACAACTACAACAGTAGTTGTCATTTCCAAGAACCAATAGGATTGCGCCAATAAGTCTTCGAGTGTCTGACCTTCCACTTCTTAGACTTTTGGCCACTTGAGGGAGGGTTTGTCTGACCCCGATAAGACTTGTTCTTATCTTCTTAAAACCTTCCCTCTTTTCCCGCCTTTTATTCAGGCTTTAGGTTCTTCAGGCATTTGTCTTCTGTCTTCAGTTGTTGTTGTTGAGGAGACTGGGTTCAGTGAGCTCTTGTCTAAAGCTCACTGATCCATTACCTTCTTCTTCGTCTCAAGTAACACTTCAGTGAGTACCGCCTCACTGTGTGGTGAATCTTTCTTCTTAGACTCGTCATGAGCATCTTGAAGGTAACTCACTGAGTGACTGTTCACTCAGTGACTTGGAATATTTTCGGTTTAATTTACACTTAGCTTAATTTGTATTCAAATCTTGTTTTAACGACTCTTGGGTACTGAAGGACCCAACATGATCCATCATCAAATAAACGCTATCGGGCATATAGATTGTTATTAATATATATGGAGATTAAATGCTTTCAATTTTTAAAGTTTAGAAGGTATCAAGATTGTTTAATCAAGCGCCGTGTCGTTAATATGTTCTCAAATAAACTAAGATACTCGGGAAAATACTTATAATATTTTTTTCAAACTCCAATGGGTAAATGCCAATACAGTTTGCAAACTGAAAATCAATATGCCAAGATTGAAGACGCGGTATGTTAGTCAAAATGCCAAAACAGTTTGCATACATGCATACTGATCCAAAAGTTGAAAAGTGGGCCTATACATTTGTTTTTTTTTGGAAAACTTTGACTGAGTTTCAGTATGCTGGGTTGGAGGTAAAATAAGTTCAGTTTGTTGGTTCAGTATGCTGAAACAGTTTACTGACGTGTTGCTGAGATGGCCGGTATGTTGGGGCATTTTGCTTGGCCATTGGAGATGGCCTAAGGTATTAGTTAATACTAGGGCATTTCTAACTTATTCGCGACCTTTTTATGTACTTTCACTGCAAATTATGTAGTTTCTGGAAGTTATGCTATATTAAGTAACATAAATTCTTTCTTAAAAAAAAAAAAAAAAAAAAAAAAAAAAAAAAAATTTAAAAATTAAAAAATTAATAGAACCAGCCACATCATTAATTCATAAAGTTTTTGATAACATATATTTATTTTTCACAAATAATTAAATCTAGTTATAAACAATTTTAAATCATCAATTTTTGGGTCTATAACTCAAATCTTATAACTTACAAAAACAACCTCCTTCAAGTTACAAAATCTACTAAGGCCACGATGATAAAGAAAACTTAAAAAAGAAACAAAAATATTTCTTTTTTACTGCAAAATCTTAAACCTACTATTAATTAGAGAATTGATACTCTCTCAATTTTTAATGAGACATTCTAGTGTATGCATTATACAATTGTACTTTAATTAAGTATAATTTGTTTTAACTATTTGTACATTTAGAATGTGCCAAAATATGCTAACTTCCCAAATAATTAACACCACATAAACTCTAAATATATGTTCGTTGTGGTCCATATTTCTTAAATCTTTTCATACTTTTTCAAACATTTTCATAAACTAGAATGGATGTTAAGTGATTAGCGTTAAAATAATTGATAACATTCTACTTGAGTTGTAACAGCTTTCATAAGCTAGATATATCTTTATATATCGATGATCAAAAATTTACGTAGTATAATTTATTGAACTTATATAAGCAGATAAACTCAAAGGTTTGAATTATTAAAAACGTTAAACTAGTGAATAAAGCAAAATTCAATGGTTTGAAAATCAAAGTTCAAACCTACAAGGCTACAAGTGACCCCTCATCATGGAAGAAAGACCTTCAAGTTGCATGAAGCAGCCATATATACTTGTAGTCAACGCCTGCTATATCTCGTTTATTGCCCTTTTTTGTATTTTAATTAAAGCCTGGGTTACACTATATAGACGGGTCTAGTTTGACCCCCGTCCTTAGCTTCTTTTTTTTTTCTGATTTTTTGCAGTTTTTTGTACTTTTACTATTCATGTCAGCTTTTGTTTTTGTTTTTTTTTTTTTTTTTTCTTTTTTTTTTGTCTTTGTATTTTTTTGTCCATGTTTTTTTTGTCCAGTCCAACTGCAGATTCCACAGTCCACATACACAAACACAAAAGTGCAGATTCCACAGTCCACATCAAATGAAGTACCATTGTCCAAGTGCAGATTCCACACAAACACAAAAGTGAAACACAAAGTCTAAACAAAAAGTGAAACACAAAGTTAAAAGTGCAGATTTCGTCATCGCCTTATAGGCTCGGATTTGAAAACGTAATAGAAAAAAATGTAGATTTTTAGTAAGGCTCGGATTCGAAGGTTGCAAAGTGATAAAATATCACTTTGCCATGCCATTCGGTTTTGAAGGTTGCAAAGTGATAAAAATATCACTTTGCCATGCCATTCGGTTTTCGTCATCGCCTTATAACCAAAAGTGAAACACAAAGTTAAAACCATTGTCCAAGTGCAGATTCCACACAATTGCACACAAGGGGGGGCCTGGATATCAGATTGTTAACACAATCCACAAAAGCAGATTCCACAATCCACAAAAGCAGAAAGCACAGATTGTTAACACAATCCACAATCACAAATTGATACAAGCATGTCGCAAAACAGTAAGATTCCCAAACTGCATGCCCCTAAAAAACAAACAAGCCCAACAGTAAGATTCCCAAACTGCAGCTTTGCTTGATTATAAACAAAGCTCAATCACAAGCAAAGCTCACAACAAACACTACAACCATATCAACCATATCAAAAACAACCACAGAACCACAAACACTACAACCATATCAACAACCACCACAGAACCACCAACTAGAATCCACCAACACATAATCAACCACCACAGAACCACCAACCATAATCCACCATCAAATAATCACCCACAACAGAACCACCAACCATAATCCACCATCAAGAAGTACAAAAAGTACAAATAGCCACAAATAGCCACCGTCCATATATAAAAATAGCCACCGTTGATACAACCATCAACAAATGTCGAATTCCCAATTTTACACAAATCAGGTAAAGGCTCAGATTTATAACAAAACTGCTTTCATATTTGGCTGCAACATCAAAGGTTGCAAAATCATTTTTTTGTTTTGCCGTCCATTCGGAAATGCCACGCCAAAATCAAGTTTTTTTTTTTATAAAATCATCATTGCCATTGCCAAAATCAAGTTTTTGAAAACATAAACAGTTTCATCACAAGCCTGTGGGGAATGGGGTAGGCCAGAGAAGGTATTCATACCACTCAAAGTGGCAGATCAAGGTGTTAACCTACCCACATAATCACCACAGAACCACACACAACATCACAACATATCACATAATCACCCACCACAGAAACACCAACATCACAAGCCTGTGGGGAATGGGGTAGGCCAGAGCAGGTATTCATACCACTCAAAGTGGCAGATCAAGGTGTTAACCTACCCACATAATCACCACAGAACCACACAAAACATCACAACATATCACATAATCACCCACCACAGAAACACCAACATCACAACATTATCACATAATCACCCACCACAGAAACACCAACATCACAACATTAAAAATATCACATAACTATCAAGAAACCATCACAAAACATCACAACATATCACATAATCACCCACCACAGAAACACCAACATCACAACATTAAAAATATCACATAACTATCAAGAAACCATCACAAAACATCACAACATATCACATAATCACCCACCACAGAAACACCAACATCACAACATTAAAAATATCACATAACTATCAAGAAACCATCACAAAACATCACAACATATCACATAATCACCCACCACAGAAACACCAACATCACAACATTAAAAATATCACATAACTATCAAGAAACCATCACAAAACATCACAACATATCACATAATCACCCACGACAGAAACACCAACATCACAAAATTAAAAATATCACATAACTATCAAGAAACCATCACAAAACATCACAACATATCACATAATCACCCACCACAGAAACACCAACATCACAACATTAAAAATATCACATAACTATCAAGAAACCATCACAAAACATCACAACATATCACATAATCACCCACCACAGATCCACCAACCCAAACCCTAATTTTTAAAAATTAGGCGTTTCCAAAAAAACTTATAGATCTGCGCAAGAAAATGCGATAAAAGAGAGTTTTAATAGAAGCATCAACGAGAAACAAAATAATTGTAATATACGACTATTTGAAGAATTGTGGTATAAAGTTTCCAAACATGCTTTCAAACTCATGTTCAAGGAACTCCACCTGTCGATCACCGTAGAAGACTGTAGCCATAAGTTGCGGTCAATTTACGGACTGCCATGCTTTCATGAAATGCAATACTATGTATATCATGGTAAGTATATTAAATTTATAACTATCAAGTTATTTTCCCCTTTAATTTATATAATTCACTTTTAATGAATTCAGGACGCCCCATTCCACTGGATGAAATTCATATTTTTTGGAGAACCCTGTCTGTTCCGTGGCCTATTATCAATAGGCCACCGCCTGAAGATGGCTCTTCCAGCGAAACTGATGATGATGATGATGATGATGATAATACTTCGTTTCAAAATGACATGCGACAATTCAAGAATGTTTTTAGCAAAGCAACATCGTTTGTCAAGAAAAATATGTTAACGAGGATGAGAGCGATATACCAACCTGAATCTGTTGACACACGTGAACCTGTTATTCAGAAAAATACCCGTGGACGTCCGAGCGCAAAGGACAAAAAGGGCAAGGCTACAAAAGTCCCGGACTTGAATGAAGTCCCGGACTTGAATGAAGTACCAACCGTAGATCACCGAAGAAGCACAACTTCAAGATCTACAAAAGTCCCGAACTTCAACAAAGAACATGCAAGACATAGTTCTTACACGGGTCCTAGTGTTCAACAAAGAATAAGACACCAGTTGTACGTTGGAGATGTAGATAACGAATATTTTATGGAGCAGATTCCAGAGAGATGGCATCCATACATAATAAGTATATATAATGTGGTAGGTGATGGAAATTGTGGGTTTCGGTGCGTTGCCCACGGTATTTGTGAAGACCAAAATATGTGGCGCGAAGTTAGAGAGATGTTATTGCAAGAGTTAGCCCTACATAGGAAGGTTTACACAAACATGTGGTTGCAAGCTGGCTTTAACAGAATTTTGTATTCAGTAAACTGGTTCGGAAATGGAGCTGCGCCTGAAGATCGCTATATGATTATGTCAGACACGGGGTTGGTTATTGCATCACTGATTAACCGACCTGTTGTATTTATATCTTGGCAGGGTTGGAATACGTGTTTTCCGCTTTTTTTCAGTCCAAACTTCTCACAAAGAACTGACCCCCTTGTGATAGCCCGTGTGGGGTCAGACGAATGTGGTCACTACATTTGTCTGACGCTAGACGGAGATTCTCCACTTCCGCATCTCCACCCACAATGGAGGAGGAACAGAACCCAAGATGCATCCCAATGGGAAACATTATATTACGATCGACTAAATAAATCATTGTAGTATCTTAGAACTAACTATTGACGAGCTTGTAATTTTGTGAACACCCTATCTTTTGAGGTATATATATTTATTTGTGAACACCCTAACTATTGACGAGCTTGTATTGTTTAAATTAACAATACATTACTTATTTATGTTTATGTTGTAAATAACTGTTTGTATCATTTGAATTAATTATTTGGTCAGGTGGAACAAAATACTCCTTACATGTGTCGCTGTAAGAACGGATTCATTAAAGAGAGGATATCCCGTAAAGAACATAGTTATGGTCAACCGTATTACGCATGTCCTCTTTCAGTGGTAAGTAATCATATGTTTGCTTAGTTATGTAAATTATTTGTTTGTTAATAATACATTTCTTATTATTTTCTTAACATGTAACAGCCAGGAACAGATGACTATGGTTGTCGGTACTTTATGTGGAAGGATGAGTTTCAAAGGAGGCACTTTAGTCGAGCCTCTTCTTCAACGCAATGCTCAGACTGCGTTGCTAACGCTAATAAGATTGACCAGCTTGAAGCAAGAAACAAGCTGTTGATGACAAGAATAAAGACGCTGGAGATGGAGTTAGAATTGGCAAGGAATCCTGAGGATCACGCTTGTCAGTCGAGTGCAAGGCTTCATGATCTTTTAAATGAAATGAATAATCTTCATATGTCGTAGATGTTGTTGTTTTTAAATAATGTGTTGACGTTGTCGTTCAATTTAATAATAAAAGTTGTTGTTGTAGTTATTTAATGTAGCAATATTTAACATGCTATTATACAAAAAAAATAATTATACAAAACATTATACATATACAAAACATTATTAAACACAAATATACAAAACATTATACATATACAATACATTATTATATATTTCTAAAAAAAAAAAAAAAAAAAAAAAAAAAAAAGGACAAAAGCTGACATGCAAGTACAAATTCTATTTAAAAAAAAAAAAAAAAAAAAAAAAAAAAAAAAAAAAAAAAAAAGGACAAAAGCTGACAATGAACAGTAAAAAGTCAAAGTAGCCACCGTCCATCTAAAAAAATAGCTACCGTCGATATAACATGGCCCTTTTTGTATTTTAATTAATCGTGACTTTTATTTAAAGTACTATTTTAATTTATTTATACATTACAGATATCTAGAAAGAATACTGTTGACGTATGTGTAGGATTGTTTTTTACATTGTCGTTTACATCTTTGATATTTTTATTAGATATATAAGTATATAACTTGTGCATATGTATTTCCTATAAAAAAGTTTGAATCTTTAAGACAAAAAATATATAAAAATAATCTTGTGGAATGGTCTTAGGGGCCGTTTACTTTCAACTTAATGTCCTGTTTGGTAACAAAACTGGCTGGAAACAGGAAACTTCGGTGTTTCTTTTTAACTTATTGCAAAAGAGAATCCTTAATGTGGAAGGGGGCAAAATTTGATACTGTTTCTATTCAGGACGTCTTAATACGATTTTTTTCCCGAACTAGTGTAGGTGGAAAAAATAAATTCGAAAAATTTAGAAAACTTCGAAAAAATTTATAAAAATTCAAAAAAAATTTAAAAATTCGAAAAATTTATAAAAATTCGAAAAATTTATGAATATTCGAAAAAATTTATAAAAATTTTAAAAAAATTCAAAAAATTTTAAAAATACAAAAAATTTATAAAAATTGAAAAAATATATAAAAATTCAAAAAATTTTAAAAATACAAAAAATTTATAAAAAATTGAAAAAATATATAAAAATTCAAAAAATTTTAAAAATACAAAAAATTTATAAAAATTGAAAAAATTTATAAAAATTCAAAAAATTTATAAAAATTCAAAAAATTTATAAAAATTCGAAAAATTGATAAAAAATCAAAAAATTCGAAAATTTTATAAAAAATTTATAAAAATTGAAAAAATTTATAAAAATTGAAAAAATTTATAAAAATTCAAAAAATTTATAAAAATTCAAAAAAATTTATAAAAATTCGAAAAATTGATAAAAAATCAAAAAATTCGAAAATTTTATAAAAAATTTATAAAAATTCAAAAAATTATACAAATTCAAAAAATTCGAAAATTTTATAAAAATTTATAAAAATTCAAAAAAACTTATAAAAAATTTGAATTTTTTAAATTTTTTTTTGAATTTTTAAAAAATTATAAATTTTTACAAATTTTTTGAATTTTTAAAAAATTATAAATTTTTATAAATTTTTTGAATTTTTTAAAAATTTTCATAATTTTTTATAAAATTTTTGAATTTTTTGAATTTTTATACTTTTTTTGAATTTTTAAAAAATTATAAATTTTTACAAATTTTTTGAATTTTAAAAAAATTATAAATTTTATAAATTTTTTGAATTTTTTAAAAATTTTAATAAGTTTTTTCGAATTTTTATAATTTTTTATAAAATTTTCGAATTTTTTGAATTTTTATAAATTTTTTGAATTTTTAAAAATTTTCGAATTTTTTTAAAATTTTTATAAATTTTTTCGAATTTTCATAAATTTTTCGAATTTTTATAAATTTTTTCCACCTACACTAGTTCGGGAAAAAACTCGTATTAAGATGGTCAATTAAGCATAAAAAAGAAACAACATATATCCACACAGGATCTAACTAGAAACAGTACACATATATCCACACAGGACCTAACTAGAAACAGGAAAAAAAAGAAACAGCCCCTTAAAGTCATAAAACAAAACTGAAGTGTTCCGAGGTCACTAAGTTAAGGCAGAATAGAGTCAAACATACTTTGTTTTGACGCAGGCTCGATTCAACTTGAAGAAATTTGCTAGGCTTGAAGAATGGGCAAGAAAGATTGAACTTGACGGAAAAACTTAAAAATATATAGTAACTATAGTCAGTAAATGTAGATCTAATATTCGAATAGGGGATTTATATAGTTATAGACGAGTAATCGTGCATAGCAACGAGATTTTATAGCGGCAGATAGTTTAGTGACAAAAAAAGTTTATGGGTTATAAACGAAAAATAATAAAAATTTGAGGATTTGGGGATTAAACATAATGTTTTGAAACCCGGTTTGACCCGGGTGGTTCAACCGGTTGAACCGTTCCGGTCGAAAAACGGGTCAATATGAACCGGGTCAACCCGACGGGTTGGGTTGAAAAAACGGGTCAAATTAAACTGGGTCAACCCGCCGGGTTTGAAGCGTCTCGGGTCAACCCGGTGTTCGATGTGTATTAGTTGTTTTTTTTTTTGAAAAATTTGTGTATTTATAGTTGAAATTGCTCATAATTAATTGTTTCAACATTTTCTTTTTTAATTTTGTCAGCATTTCACTAGCTTTACTTTTCACTTTTTACTTTAACCATTTTTGTTTTATAAATAGTACCGTATATGTTTGTTATTCCAGTGTATAGTGGTTGAAACTTTTATATGATAGAAACTCAATGTGGTTACTGCTCAACTTAAACTCTAATATCAAATCTATTATTGATTTAATAACTTGATAAAGCCTGCCCTTTATTATAGCAACTTATAATATGAGCCAACTTGACAACAATTTTGTTATCAATAATTATTGTATTTTAATTAACCGTAAATATAAGCTGATAAATTGCACGACCAGGCCTTGCGATGGTGATCGAATGATATAAAGGGTGTTGAGGTTGCGCCAAGCTTGCCGTTAACCTGAAATAAGAAATACGAAGACACTACGTTAAGTGATTGCGTAGGGGTTGGACCCTGCGAACCACCTCCGGCGTGCGAATGAGTATATGATATGATAAATTGGTAAGTTTTTACTGAAATGAGATGGTCGAGTTTGCATACCATTGTTCCCAGCCCGTCCAAGCTATTTATAGTGCAGAAAATAGGTCTTGGAGAGCTCATGCACGAATATCGGAGATCATGGGGGCGTCCCATGATTTAAGGTAACCGCTAGGGCTTAGTGACCCACTATCTCTTTCTTGGCGGGAAAGCTCAAGGGAAAGAGGAGACGTAGGTATGAGCTATAGTATATTCGAAGAGTGTACCCCGAAGGGCTTAAGGTTTCGATTGGAGAGTTCCCAACTGGTAACCATATCATAGATGAATGGTTTGACGCCAGTGAAGATTTTAGGAGGTTGACCTGGACCTTCGAGAAGAGGGATTCGTACAGGCTCGAAGGTGTATCCTTCGACCTGTTCGGAGGGTACATCATCAAGCCCCCCAGTCGAAAGTGATATATACGTACGAGGATATATTGCTTACGACTCTTTCATCTGTGTACACCATTTCCATTTCGTCACAAGTTCGTATAAAAAAGTAAGAAGTGCTTTAACTAATTACGCATTAAATGCGGTAATTATTATCGGAACAACCCACCCCATAGGCTACAGTTTCTCTTATCTCGGTAACCCCAAACATCCTTTCAAAATTTAAAAAGTGACTTGAAATCCGGATGGGGTTTAAATCTAGAAGGACACATGGTCGGTTAGGATTAAAGGGGGTAAAGGGTATTTAAGTTTTTTATACCGCAAACTATATTTCACTTTACCACTCCGCCCAAAATTTTACACATAGTACTGTGCTTCGTGTACCATTCCAATCGAAAGGTAATCCTCCTTCACCGATCTTTAATTTCTTGTTTTACTTGTGTATGTTCATCATGAGCATGGGTGCAAAACGCATAATTAGACAACAAAAATGTACATTGTCTAAAAAAGCATTATCTGATTTCCTTAATGAGTACCCTATATCCAAAGAGTTTAAGGTGATACTTCCGAGCAAACACCAAAATATCTTTGATGCACCCGAAGGGTACGTAGGGCTGTATGTACATGCTTTTACCCAGTCAAATTTGAGGATACCAATCCACCCATTGATTTTAGAGTTGTTATAGTACTATGAGGTACACATCTCTAGGTTTAACTCGTTTGGCTTATCCAAACTCACCACATACATAGTAATATGTAAGGCGTATGGGTATGATCCCACACTGACAATGCTCAAGGGCTTTCTAAACCTTTTCCTTGGTGGAGATTGGTTAACCCTAGCCAAAAGGGCTGAGCATGATGTGCCGTATTTGGTCACAAAACCGTTTTCAAACATAAGGATCTTGAAAGGGCAATTCTTCTATGTACAAAACACTATTATACCTCCATAATATCCTGCTTTATTAAATGAAGCGTTCCAATACGATGAAAAGCGGTTCAATGATCCATTGTCGTACACAATAAGAAGGAGCCCAATCTACTAGCGTCTTGATCACCATCCTATCGATGTCCAAACATTCCCTGAGCCCATTCTCTTCATGGCTGGTATTGTTGACCATTGGGAATGATCTCCCATAAAGCCTGAAATAGAGTGTGATGGACAAAGTATGTACATTCCTATTTAATTAAAATAAATAACTTATCTGATGATATTTATCTTTTTTCTCTTCTTGTTGCAGAGATGGCCTTCCGAAACTTTGTAGTGTCTGGTGGTGCGAAGGAAGTGAGCTTCATCCCGAAGGACCCCAAGGATGCCAGTTATGGTGTAGGTTCTCCATCTGTTTCAGTGAACAATAATGATGTGGATGCCCCGCTGATAGAGCCCATTGCAACAACCCAACCTTTGAAGCCTGTGAACATAGAGGAGGCTCCACAATTGGTGGAAAATGTTGCAGACTCTGACGATCCTCCCTCCGAGGGTGATCAAGCTATGATTGTAAGGTCCTTTGGCATTGCGGACAGGGTACGGAGCAGGAAAGGGACCAGTGCAAAATCTGTGAAGGCTACTCCCAAGAGGAAGCTCACCTTACCAACCCCTTCTTCCAGAACCACAAGACAAAAAGGTTCGCATGGTAAGGCGATCATGCCTTCGGCTATAGAGATGCCAAATGATGATGACATCCATGGTAAGTAAAGATCTTCCTAACTCAATGATCCTTAATACGCCGTATATCTGATTAATGTGTTTTGTGCAGGTTTGCCCAACACTAAGGAGCTTTCGAACTCCCTTGCTTGCCATTTATTGGTTGAGAATGTGACCCCATCTGGTTGGAGGGGGACTCTGGACAATATGTCCATGGAAGAGTTGTGTAATTTGCACGATAAAAGTTACACCAGGCAAGCTATGCTAGACAATCATCTCAACTCCAGAACAAGGGATCTGGTCCATACGGTGAAGGCTGCGAGAGAGAAGATGGATGCCATTTTGGCCAAGAAAAAGAGTAGAGACCTCGAATATGTTGAACTAAAAGCAAAGTGCAAGGAAGCTATGGAGGAAGTAAAAAAGAATCCTCTTGTTCAAGACCTTGGAGCTAAAGTTCACAGTCTCGAGGAACAGCTGAAGGAAGCCCAAGCAGAGTGTAGGAAGCTAAGATTAGAAGAGGCAAAGGTAGCTGGCTACAAATCGCAGGTTACCACTCTTGAATCTAAGTGTGCAAGTCTTGAGGCTGAGAGGGCTAGGCTTGGAGAGCAGGAGATCAAGATGCGGGAGGAAGTAGATGGTTTGAACCTCCGTTGCAAGAGCTTGAAAAAAGATAGAGCTGATGTGGTGTCGAAGGTTGTTTCATACATAGCCATGGAATTATACCACAGGGATGAGGTGGGAGAGATTGTGGGAAAGCTGGTGAATGCTGGCATTTTTTATGGGAAATGTACAACGTTGGAGGAGATTGCAGAGACAAAGAAGCCTTTGGTCCTATCGGAAGTGCCCTACTACCGTCCAATGTCTAAGCAAGAATACAATGATGCTGGCAATGCATACACTACAGCAGAGTACCCCTTTCTCACCAAAGCAACCAAGAATCCATCAGCACCCATAGAAGATCTCCTCTCCAAGAGGCCTCGCAAGATTCAACCACCCTCTCCGAGCAAAAAGACTTCGTCTGTGAAGCCTCCATCTCCCCTTCAGGAAGAGGACCCCATGTCATCCAAGAATGCATGAAGGTTGCCCTGTTGGCAGTTATTTGACCCCAAGGGTGGTGTGTACCCTTAGACAATTTCAGTTAATGCTTTATAGGATGGTGCCTATTGGAAAACAATTTAACTCATGTGCTTGTTGGGCTTCGGCCTGTCTCGTAGACAATATTTGGATGTTTGTGTTGGCTTTTGCCATAGTCTATCTACTAATGCAAGTAGGGGACAACGTCCCACCTTTAATATCATGCTTCTCTTCTCTTACGTTATTTATAAACGTGAATATACAACCTAAGGCTATAGTAGATAGATAACCTTATTGTGTGTATTTTGAACCAAGATTTAGCAATCGTATAATTTAATTGCTGACAGAGGGTCGCGACCCACTCCGTCTTTGTCCTTACGATACAAAGGGCTTGGAATACCCTAAGACTTTTAGGAAAGTTAATGTGAATTGTAATAGATGTTATTTTTATACAAGACATATGTGTCTTGAATCATCCTTCGACATTGAAACATGTAAATCACTTGGCTGAACAAATCTTTGTTGTATAGAACGAAACAAGAGATTTGAGGAAAATGCGTTATATCATTAATTGGGTAGGGTGGTGATGATGTACCCTCCGAACGGGTCGAAGGACTCCCCATCGAGCCTGTAGAAAGCCCTCCCTTCGGAGGCCCAGGTTAATCTCCTAACACGTTTCATTGGCGTAAAACCATTCGCCTGCGAACTGGTTACCATGTGGGAATCCGCCAATCGAAGCCTTAAACCCTTCGGGGTATCCCTCTCGAAAGAACTACAACGGAGAACCCTCTTGACCTGGTCATACCCACGTCTCTTCTTCCTTTAGGCCTTCCCGCCAAAATAGAGATCGTGGGCTACAAAGCCCTAGCGGTTACCACAAAATCATGGGACGCCCCCATGATCTCCGAACAAAGTGCAACCGCACACTAAGTCCTATTTCTCTCCTATAAATAGGTTAGTCGGGCCAAAACAATGTAAGTTAACTTCACCCTCGTTAGTTACAACCTACTTATCATATCACACATACTTACTCGCACACCGGAGGTGGTTCGCAGGGTCCAACCCCTGCGCAATCACTTAACGTAGTGTCTTCGTATTTCTTATTCCAGGTTAAGAACAAGCTTGGCACAATCTCAACACCCCATAAATCCTTTGATCATCATCGAAGGCCTGGTAGTGCATCTTTTTGTACAATCAGTGGCGCCATCCGTGGGACCGCTACAATTAGTCTCGTTATTTCCAAGCTTATAACCAACCAACTACTTTCACTATTATTCTGGCATGGATCAAGGGAGAGAAGATACTCCCCCACCGGGTTTCTCGACCTTGGCGCCAATACCAGTCAATGACTCTAACAACCTTCCCCCAATAACCGCCTCCACGTTCACAACACGGTCTTACCCAGAAACAACACCCAACCATCATGCTTCGACATCAACCAATCCGGAGCCCATTATTAGCCCAGCCTTTGTCGAAGCCAACCACGAAGTGTTGGAATCCCTCCTAAGGGCTCGTAAGAGGCAAGTCAGGAATGCTGAGATGCAAAGGGAGTTGGAATACTCAAGTGATGAGTATGATGAAGAAATAGAGAGGGAACCTAGGCCTCCGACCCAAGGAACAACTCTATCGGCCTTAAGGATTGGGTCTCCAGTCATTCGAAGGCTAAGCAGAAGATCCGTTGGTTTCGAAGGAGTTCCCGAGAGGGCTCCGACAAGGAGAGAAGGGGCGGTTACCGAAGGCTCTAACGGTTGGAGCTAACGAAGGGAAGAAGTGGGGGTGACTTTCCTCCATTGCTAGCAGCTCATCTTGGAAGGACTGAAGCTCGGGTTTCGTTGCAGCCTTCTCACGCATCAGGCGTAGAAGGCAATCCGCCTACAATTAATATGGGAGGAAATCTTCCTCCCAATGGTATGTACCCCTCGTTCCAAACTCAGTCTTATCCTCAAAATTTATATCCTCCAGTAAATGGACAGCCTAATAACCCAAACCTCCCTCAAACTTATGGGAGCATACCCTTCGGGCATTCTATGGCGTACCCTCCGTATGCCAATGGAAACGGTTATCCGTTTGCCATGAATACACCTTAGCAGTCCTACCCAAGTCAAACTCCTATGGGAATGCCCCCAAACAACAATCCCTATAATACTGTTCTCATGTATGCACCACCTTACAATTGTCTATACTCAGACCCTATGGGTTCAGCTGCACCCTTCGTTAGGTGGATAGAAGATTACCCATTGCCTGATGGGTTGAAAATGCCTTCGCACATTGGGACTTATGATAAGAAGGGGGATCCAGACAATTTCTTACACTTGTTCGAAGGGGCTATCAAAATGCAAAAATGGGTTATGCCGGTGGCCTGTCATATGTTTACATACACCCTACGGGATTCTGCTCGTATTTGGTGGAATGGGCAAAAGCCCGGTAGCATCGTCAATCTTGATGATCTTAAGGCTAAGTTTCGGTCACACTTCAGTCAGCAAAAGAAGTTCACAAGGACTCATTTAACGGTGCACAACATCAAACAAAAGGAAAACGAAAGCACAAGGGCCTTCGTTACTAGGTACACCGATGATACTTTGCAGATTTTGGGTCTACATGAAGATCAGCGTATTTTGGGTTTCGTACATGGTCTTCGAAATCGGAGTTTGGTGGAATTCTTGTCCACTGACCTTCCGACAACTTACAAAGGGTTAATGGAAAAGACGTATACCTGGATCGAAGCGAAAGAGGTGTCCACTAATGGGGCTCCGATAGACAGAGACAGCAACAACAATTTTTCGAAGCATTCTTCGTGGGAAGGGTCAAAGAACAAGAACAAGAACAGAGACAGGTTTTCTCCGTACAACAAAGGTCCCAACCACGGTTTGTTAAGCAGTCTAACCAAGTCTCCAAAAGAAATACTTGCTACGGAGAGGGCTGCTAAGGCCTTCGAAGCACCCCCTCGTATGAAAAGTAAGGGCAAAAACAGGGATACCAGCAAGTATTGTCACATTCACGTCATGATACGAACAGTTGTAGAGAGTTAAAGAAACAGATTGACGAAGCTGTGAAGTCCGGGCAATTGGCACACTTGGTGAAGGGTATAAAGAAGGGAAAGGAAAAAATAACTGACACTCAGTTGGCCAAAGACACTACTCCACTCGAAGCCCCAATACTCATGGTTCATTGGGGCGAAACCAGTTTAAAAAGAAAGGTGCCGGAGCCGGAGACTAACGAGATAAGGGAGATAACGTTTCTCCCTATCGAAGGCAAGGTCTCTTCGAATGATCCAGTAGTCGTCGAAGTCCTCATTTCTAACCAAGAAATGAATGGAGCTTGTATGGACTATGGAAGCCCTTTTGAAATCATATATGAGCATTGCTTCCGAAAGCTCGAGCCTTCGATCAACTCTCAAAGGGTTGACTCGAAGATACCCTTGGTAGGATTCTTGGGCAAGCATTCGTGGCCTCTGGGAGAAGTTCCATTAGAAGTAACCATTGGAGAAGGCAAGCTCACGAGAACAGAAACCCTCATGTTCACCATCGTAAGCTCCAACTCCCCCTACAACTTGCTGATAGGAAGGACAGCCATGCAAAGGATGGGCATCGTGGTATCCACCATACACGCGGCAATAAAATTCCATACACCTCATGGAATAGGAACCGTACTTTCTAGTTATCTTCATAGAAGGGAAAGAGAAATTGGTAGAAGGATCAAGAAAAGCCCTCAAGAGCCTTCGAAGGCTATTCCAAGTCATACGAGCACCAAAAAGCAAGTTGTGATAAATGAGTACCATCCAGAGCAGGCGATGGTCACCAAAGAGAAACCCCCTACTAATCCCAAGACAAATTTGGAAAAGCTGCGCAAAGCCAACAAGGAAACCCTCGCGCGGACATGTTCTGACATAGCTGAAGCCCCTCAAACACTAAGGACCGAGGGAAAGTCCTCCGACGCAGAACATAAGCTTGATAAGTCCAAACACGTCGAACCAATTAAGCAAGGGGTCAAGGTTAATTCTTCAAAAGTCCAAGCTACCGATAATCTGCAAGCTTCGAAATCATCAGAAAGGCATAAGGGGTCAGACTCTGTCAGAAATAAGATATTCGCAAGTCCTCTCGCTAAAGCACCTTCCGAACACAGTCAGGACAAAAAACAGCCACCAAGGACGAAGGAGAAGTGGAAATTATACATAGACGGGACCTCGAATTCCGATGGTTCGGGAGCGAGTCTAATCCTAATCAACCCAAAAGGAAAAGAGTACTCTTACGCATTGCGATTTGAGTTCAAGGCTACGAACAATGAAGCAGAGTACGAAGCTCTGTTAGCTGGCCTCCGGCTCGCAAAAGGCATGGAGGCTGAGGCCTCTCCCCCTTCGTAAGCTCACAGCTAGTTACCAACCAAATCAAAGGCTCCCACGCGGTAGAACAACCTACAATCAAGAAGTATTTGGACGTGACCAATGAGCTTCTTCAGGAATTTAAACCATATGAGGTAACGCATGTTCGTAGAAGCCAGAACAAGAAAGCAGGTGCCCTGAGCAAGCTATCTTCAACGGCCATGGCTCATCTGCCCGAAGAGGTTTTAGTAGAAATATTGGTCCATAGGTCAATCGCACAAGATGAAGCCTCTGACGAAGGCTCTAACTGGATGGCTCCAATAAGGACATACTTGATAAGTGGTATTCTGCCCGATAATCCAAAAACAGCACGAAAGATCAAAGTTAAAGCCCCTCAATACAGGTGTAACACCCCAACCCGGCAAGGGTAAAGATGTCACGTTAATGGTTTCATATCAGATCAAACAAAGCATACTTCAATAGTAATACAATAACTTGTCAAAGGTTACAAATGAAATACAAACATTACAAGGTCAGGAATGAATCAAAACTAAATACTAAGTCTGCAAATGCAATCCTTCTAAGGACTTCTACTTCAGAATAACTGTCAAGGTCTTCTAAGTCCAAAAGTCTCTTCACTCATACCCAAACCCGTCATCCTGCTTATAACCTGCCGCACACGAAAAGAAAACGTGCGGCTGAGCTTAAAAAGCCCAATGAACAGATATATAATAAACAGAAACGAAAACAAACGGAAATGAATAGATATAGCATACTGAATAAGATATAAGTAAAGGTACAGAGAGTAAAGGTTTAGGACAGTAATCCACCACGAGCCCAGAAACATATCAAATCACATATCAGGGTGTATGGAGGGGTGACCTCAGCATACCAGGACAGGGTGAGGGGATACCTCCAGGGGTTGGAGTTGCAAGCTCCCAGGGTTGTGAAAGACGTGGATTGCACCCATCATCAGTCACCACATATCATATCACATATCACAAACAAGACAGGTCTAGGATGCATCCATTCGCCCCCCAGAACAAATCATATTGGCCATATCAGAAATAACATAAGCGCGCATAACAGAATCAGGATGGGGACGGTGTAACCAAATCACTAGGGCTACACACTAGTCATGCCAGTGGTGCATCACAGACACGGCCATGTTACCTTCATGGCTAGGGAACAAATTTTGGCTCGGGTATCAAACTGGGAGTCAAAGGTCAAAGGTTCATATCATAATCAGGGTGTCATATCAGAAGGTTCAATATCAGAAGGTCAATATCAGCAGGTCAATATCAGGAGGTCAATAATCCAAGTTCCATAGTAACAGTTCATTTAAAAAGGTTTCTAATTAAGAGTCCATTTAAAATAATCTTTTAATAATGATCTTCATAAAAATGATCCTTCCGAGTAGATTTCATAAAATGATCTTTCAAAATGGTTTTTCATAAGGATAGTCTTTTAAAATAGTTTTCTTACAAGTTAGTAAAATCCCATTTAAAGAGTATTGTATCATATTTGTAAACATCATTTTAAAATAGCTTTTTCTCAAATCATTTCCAGGTCAGAATTAAAAAGGCTTCACAGTCTAGGTTCATATAATAGGTCAAAGGTTCAAGGCAAAGGAATCATAGCAAGGTATCAAATGTCAGGTATCATATTAGGGTTCATGTCAGGGTTCATATCAGGATTCAAGACAGGAGATAAATGCAGGGGTTCATTATCAGGAGGTCAAGTCTCAGGTATCAAATCAGAGGCTAAACAGATCAGAACATGAAAGAGGTCATAGGAAACCTTACAGAGAAGGTCAGAATATCTGTACCTTATTACGAATGCAAATACGAATCATAGAAATAGAAGCACAGAACAGATCAAAGTCTCTCCTTCTTCACACCTAAGCAAAAGCAGACGGAATTACAAGGGATTCTAACTCAGATTACTATTTAGTTTACCTCTCCATTTTAAGTACTTTCCATTTTTAGTAACTTTCCTGATTTAGTAACTTTCTATTTTTAGCAGGTTTCCAGAATTTGTAAGTTTCCATAATTAGCAAGATTCAAATAATATAATTCAAGTTAAGTCATAATTGATTACAATTAACATTTAATATAAGTTAAAGTACTCAAAATAAATATTATTAATAGATTGGGGTTAATTATGACAATTCATGATAGTTTAGGGTTTAAAGTGTCAATATTACAAAGTTTAAGTTCCAAAGTGTAAATTATAAAATTACATATCAAAGTTTCCTTATTTTACAAACAACTCTCGTGATAAAAACAAATCCGAACACTCTTTTATTTTATTTTATTTCGATTCGAAAATACACCGAAGCAACATGCATGTATCCTTTTTATATTTTAGCTCGTATAGTATTTAGATTAGAACATGTTATAGATCGAATGAATATAAGTCGAAATATATAAGAGTCGAATAAACATGTAGATCAATCGTTATCTCATGTGAAATCTTTATCATTTTATGTGACCAAGTTAACATTTCATGTAATCTCTTTTATTATATAGCTCGAACAAGATTTCGATAACATGTATAATGATGTCGAATGAAAGCAGATCCAACCAGAAGTATGCGTGAGTCAAATGAAAGTAAGCATGGATCAATTAGTGTAGGTTTTCCAACGTTATTTTATGTGATAAATCTTATGATTTTATGTGCACGTTTTCATTATTTCATGTGGGAGTATAAGTCGTATAGCATGCATGCAGTTTCATTTTATTAGCCGATTCATATAGTATACTCCGTAAGACTTATCAGATCGAAACAGAAAGCAACGAGTCAAGCAAAATATATGGACTGAAACAGATTAGTTTTATGATTGTTATCTTATGTGAATATAATACTTATAACATGCATGCATCATTTTATCTGATTCATATTCATTTAGGTGTCATGATTATAGATTCATAAGTGTGACGACAACAAAGAAATATAACGAGAGAAGTTTTTGGAGATACCAAAAGTACGTTGATAAACAACACCAGGAACCACGAGACCACGAACTTAACACATCCTTCAAACCATAACCAAAACTAGAACTCCTTGCGAAATCAAACGACGTAAGATTTGTACCCGAACCGAAACACTACGAAGTCGTTTACCCACAAGGATAGAACACCAAGAGTAACCGATCACCAACCTTGCTACCACCTTTGTACCTCCTGATTTCTTTGGAGAATGAGAGCTGCCGTTTTCTATTGTTTTATTAGGGTCAATGAGAGAGTAAAAAAAAATGGTATTCGGTTTTGATGAGAATGAGCAAAAGTGGGAAATATAATAGGGAGAAAGTGACCGAGTAAAAGGGAACTAATGGGGCTAAAGAACCGGCTTTATTGCCTACAAATCAGGTTTCTATTTTTGGTTTGATTTATGAAATTGATTTTGTGTTTTTAAATGTTTTTAAATATAAATAAATGTATATATTATGTAATATTCGGCCCATAAAGTATTTAATGTGTATTTATACTCTTTTGTACATTGTAAAAATATTAGGAGCTTGCCTCAAAATTATCTCGCTTGATTTGTAGCTCGTTTCCAGAGATTCGGAATTAATTCGGTACTATAAATAAGCTTTAATTAAATTTTAAAGTTTCAGGGGTAATTTGGTCTTTTTACATGCTTTCAGATTTTTGGGATTTACAACTCTTCCCCTCTAACAGAAAAATTTCGTCCTCGAAATTTGCAGGAAGCCGAGAGAAAGAGAACGGAATACTCATACGGGATGCGAACAAGAATTTTAAATCGAATTAATTGTGTCTACAGTAGAGAGCTCTTCAAGGAGTTTAAGATTCATAACTGAGGTCAACAGAATGCAACACGAGAGTCCAAGCTAATCCAGATATTTAACGAACGAAGGTAGAGTATACGCATAGGTAGAATGAACCTAAGGTCTCACTAATCACAGATAATCCATCGGGAATCAAGTTCTAAACTTCTTTGGTACTTCCCAAGATATCCTATGGCCACAATGAGGGCACGTTATATGGTGTAAGTATTATCACGTTAATAATACCAGCACCACATAAATATGCCTTCATGATGATCATACTTTATCTCGAGTCGTAAGCAAAACAATCTATCTTCATCCACCTAGTACTTCTACAGTCTCAGAGGTCAACAAAAACAAATGTCATAATCAAGAGGGAAAGCCAAACTACTCGCCATGGAGATTCTCAAAATGCCCAAGAGGCATCGAAATGATTAACAAAGATCAGAGGTCAGAGTCGAAATCTGAAGATAAGGATCAAATAGTGTCAGGAAATTACTATGCAATTCTTAATGCTTTCAAGATTCATTTAAGTTTCAAAACTTAGGTGGTGCAAGGCATAGGCTTTCAATTTCCAAGGGGGATCTCAAGAGGCTTAAACCAAGAGTAAGGTACGAATCAGAGTGATGCGGAAGCAATGATACCTAAACAGATGCCTTATAGTCTACCCATTCCTCACCGGTCAGAACTTAAGCTCCTATAGGGAAATCCTAAAGCAAATTTTCAAAGGTTGTCTTACGAGCGCCTACAGGGAAAGCTTAGTGGTCCTAACTTACACGGGTCAAGGGTAAATGTATTACGAGTCATAGCCTGTATCTCTGATACCATAAATTGTAACACCCCAACCCGGCAAGGGTAAAGATGTCACGTTAATGGTTTCATATCAGATCAAACAAAGCATAGTTCAATAGTAATACAATAACTTGTCAAAGGTTACAAATGAAATACTAACATTACAAGGTCAGGAATGAATCAAAACTAAATACTAAGTCTGCAAATGCAATCCTTCTAAGGACTTCTACTTCAGAATAACTGTCAAGGTCTTCTAAGTCCAAAAGTCTCTTCACTCATACCCAAACCCGTCATCCTGCTTATAACCTGCCGCACACAAAAAGAAAACGTGCGGCTGAGCTTAAAAAGCCCAGTGAACAGATATATAATAAACAGAAACGAAAACAAACGGAAATGAATAGATATAGCATACTGAATAAGATATAAGTAAAGGTACAGAGAGTAAAGGTTTAGGACAGTAATCCACCACGAGCCCAGAAACATATCAAATCATATCAAATCACATATCAGAGTGTATGGAGGGGTGACCTCAGCATACCAGGACAGGGTGAGGGGATACCTCCAGGGGTTGGAGTTGCAAGCTCCCAGGGTTGTGAAAGACGTGGATTGCACCCATCATCAGTCACCACATATCATATCACATATCACAAACAAGACAGGTCTAGGATGCATCCATTCGCCCCTCAGAACAAATCATATTGGCCATATCAGAAATAACATAAGCGCGCATAACAGAATCAGGATGGGGACGGTGTAACCAAATCACTAGGGCTACACACTAGTCATGCCAGTGGTGCATCACAGACACGGCCATGTTACCTTCATGGCTAGGGAACAAATTTTGGCTCGGGTATCAAACTGGGAGTCAAAGGTCAAAGGTTCATATCATAATCAGGGTGTCATATCAGAAGGTTCAATATCAGAAGTTCAATATCAGGAGGTCAATATCAGGAGGTCAATAATCCAAGTTCCATAGTAACAGTTCTTTTAAAAAGGTTTCTAATTAAAAGTCCATTTAAAATAATATTTTATTCATTATTTTCATAAAACGATCCTTTAAAGTAATTCTCATAAAAATATTCTTTCAAACGGTTTTTCATAAAAATTAGTCTTCCAAGAATAGTTTTCATAAAAACTAGTAACATTTATATAAAATGGTTTTGCCTCATTGATAAACCTCCTTCAAAATGGCTTTTCTCAAAAACATTTCCAAGACATAATCAGAAAAGGTTTTCATAGCATAGCTTCAGATCAGAAATCGTATCAAATGGAATTCAACCGGGGAGGTTCAAGCAAGGGAAATCATAGCACTCAAATCAGAAACTAATGGATTCAGAATACGAGAGAGATCATGAGAAACCTTAAAAGAAAGGTCAGAATGTCTGTACCTTATTACAAATGCAAATACGAATCATAGAAATAGAAGCACAGAACAGATCAAAGTCTCTCCTTCTTCACACCTAAGGAAAAGCAGACGGAATTACAAGGGATTCTAACTCAGATTACTATTTAGTTTACCTCTCCATTTTAAGTACTTTCCATTTTTAGTAACTTTTCTGATTTAGTAACTTTCTATTTTTAGCAGGTTTCCAGAATTAGTAAGTTTCCATAATTAGCAAGATTCAAATAATATAATTCAAGTTAAGTCATAATTGATTACAATTAACATTTAATATAAGTTAAAGTACTCAAAATAAATATTATTAATAGATTAGGGTTAATTATGACAATTCATGATAGTTTAGGGTTTAAAGTGTCAATATTACAAAGTTTAAGTTCCAAAGTGTAAATTATAAAATTACATATCAAAGTTTCCTTATTTTACAAATAACTCTCGTGATAAAAACAAATCCGAACACTCTTTTATTTTATTTTATTTCGATTCGAAAATACACCGAAGCAACATGCATGTATCCTTTTTATATTTTAGCTCGTATAGTATTTAGATTAGAACATGTTATAGATCGAATGAATATAAGTCGAAATATATAAGAGTCGAATAAACATGTAGATCAATCGTTATCTCATGTGAAATCTTTATCATTTTATGTGACCAAGTTAACATTTCATGTAATCTCTTTTATTATATAGCTCGAACAAGATTTCGATAACATGTATAATGATGTCGAATGAAAGCAGATCCAACCAGAAGTATGCGTGAGTCAAATGAAAGTAAGCATGGATCAATTAGTGTAGGTTTTCCAACGTTATTTTATGTGATAAATCTTATGATTTTATGTGCACGTTTTCATTATTTCATGTGGGAGTATAAGTCGTATAGCATGCATGCAGTTTCATTTTATTAGCCGATTCATATAGTATACTCCGTAAGACTTATCAGATCGAAACAGAAAGCAACGAGTCAAGCAAAATATATGGACTGAAACAGATTAGTTTTATGATTGTTATCTTATGTGAATATAATACTTATAACATGCATGCATCATTTTATCTGATTCATATTCATTTAGGTGTCATGATTATAGATTCATAAGTGTGACGACAACAAAGAAATATAACGAGAGAAGTTTTTGGAGATACCAAAAGTACGTTGATAAACAACACCAGGAACCACGAGACCACGAACTTAACACATCCTTCAAACCATAACCAAAACTAGAACTCCTTGCGAAATCAAACGACGTACGATTTGTACCCGAACCGAAACACTACGAAGTCGTTTACCCACAAGGCTAGAACACCAAGAGTAACCGATCACCAACCTTGCTACCACCTTCGTACCTCCTGATTTCTTTGGAGAATGAGAGCTACCGTTTTCTATTGTTTTATTAGGGTCAATGAGAGAGTAAAAAAAATGGTATTCGGTTTTGATGAGAATGAGCAAAAGTGGGAAATATAATAGGGAGAAAGTGACCGAGTAAAAGGGAACTAATGGGGCTAAAGAACCGGCTTTATTGCCTACAAATCAGGTTTCTATTTTTGGTTTGATTTATGAAATTGATTTTGTGTTTTTAAATGTTTTTAAATATAAATAAATGTATATATTATGTAATATTCGGCCCATAAAGTATTTAATGTGTATTTATACTCTTTTGTACATTGTAAAAATATTAGGAGCTTGCCTCAAAATTATCTCGCTTGATTTGTAGCTCATTTCCAGAGATTCGGAATTAATTCGGTACTATAAATAAGCTTTAATTAAATTTTAAAGTTTCAGGGGTAATTTGGTCTTTTTACATTCTGTCAGATTTTTGGGTTTTACAACAGGCTTATAGGGGAAAACCTTTACAAAAGGTCTTGCTCGTCCCCATGGCTTCGTTGTGTAGGACTGAAGCAGGCTTCAAGCATCCTCTATAATATCCATAAAGAATCTTGTGGAAGGTACGTAAGCCCTAGATCCATCGCCTCAAAAGAAGCAAGATGGGGGTATTATTGGCCATCTATATTGGAAGATGTAACAGAAGTAATCAAAGCATGTGCGACATGTCATACATACTCAAGAGCTCGGAACCCATTAAAGTATGACACGTCTTCTATCGCATCAGCGAGGCCTTTCGGCCAATGGGGATTCAGCATAATCGGACCCCTAGCAACAGCCCCCGGAGGGGTACAATTCTTAGTCATAGCCATAGATCACTTCACCAAGTGGGTGGAGACTCAGCCTTTGGCATCAATAACAGGAAAGCATGTGGAAAAATTTGTGTGGGAACACATAATCTGCAGGTTCGGAGTCCCACAAGTCATCACTTCTTATAAAGGGAAACACTTTGCCGAAGGGGTATTTCCTCCTTTCTGCAAAAGCCTGAATGTGAAGCAAATATTCACTTGTGTCGACAAGGACATTGTCATTGAAATCGAGACAAAGTTGGGGCAGTATCAGCATGAGTGGGTAGATAAGTTACCCAAAGTCCTGAGGGCATATAAGAATATGTCCTTCAAATAAACGCAAGCAAAGCCAAGTCGAAGGGTCTAGTGGCAAAGAGAGATGCTGCGAAAACAAAGCATGCGAGCCCGAAGAACTGGATACTAGCTTTCGTAAGTTTTTACATATAAGACTTATATTTAAAAAAAAAAAAAAAAAGAAAAAAAAAAGCACTTAGTTGTTTTTCAATTTCATGTAACGCATTCTTCTCACATGGGAAAGAAGCATTAATGGTAGGTGTCCTAGTGTTCATTTCTACAAATGATGTAATCCTCCCTACCCACTTAATGATATAACGCATTTCCCTCAAAATCTCTTGTTTCGTTTTATAAAACAAAGATTTGTTCAGCCAAGTACTTTACAAGTTTCAATGTCAAAGGATGAAGCAAGACACATGTCTTGTATACAAATAGCATCCATTACAATTCACATTAACTTTCCTATAAATTCTTAGGGTAATAAAAGCCCTCTGCAACTTAAGGATGAAGACGGAGTGGGTCGCGACCCTCTGTCGCAGTCAAATTATACGATTGCGGAAAATCTTGGTTCAAAATACACACAATTAGGTTATAACCTTAGGTTGTATATGTACGTTTATAATAAGCGTACGAGAAGAAAAGCATGACATTCATAGCGGATTATTATCCCTACTTAACATTGATAAGACCAACAATGGTCAAAGCAAAAACAGTTTAAACAATTGTCTAACGCATGGGTCGAAGCCCATACAGCAACAAAGATAAATTGTCTTAAACAAATGAACATTAAACACGTTGGGGAATTATGCATAGAGATCCTTTCAAGGGAGAACAGAAGCAGATTTTTTTGTTGAAGACGGAGGGTGGACCTTCATTGGCTTCTTCGCTAAAAGTTCTTCTATGGGAGCCAACGGATCTTTGTTTGCCTCGACTAGGAAAGGGTACTCTGTTGATGTAAACGCATCGCCAGCCTCATTAAATTCTTGCTCAGAATCTGAGCGATAGTATGGTACCTCCGACAAAACCACAGGCTTCTTTGTCTGAGCAATTTCTTCCAAAGCGGTGCAGGTACCATAAAAGATGGTTGCGTTCACTAGTTTACCAATAACTTCCCCCACCTCATCGCTATGATACAATTCCATTGCCACATGAGGAACAACCTTCGAAACTACCTTAGCTCGGTCTTTCTTCAAGTTTTGACACTGGAATTTTAGACTATCGATTTCCTCGCAAAGCTTGACCTCCTGCTCAATCAGCCTAGACCTTTCGGCTTCCAGACTTGTACATTTCGATTCGAGCATCTCCATTTGGGCTCTATAAATGGACACCTTAGACTCCTCGACCTTCAACCTATCGCACCTTGCTTGGGATTCCTTCAATTTCCCCTCGAGTCTGTCAATCTTGGCTCGCATATCTTGTACAAAAGGATTCCTCTCAAAGTTCTCCAACACTTCTTTGCACTTAGCCTCTAATTTATCATATTCATGATCCCTAGCTTTTTCTTTGGCTAAGATGGCATCCATTTTCACTCTCACATTCAACACCGTTTGCACTAATTCCCTTGTCCTAGAATTAAGGTGATTATCCAAAACAGCCTGCCTAGCATAACTTTTGGAATGAAAATTGCAAAGCTCTTCCATAGACATGTTATCCAAGATTCCCCTCCATTTAGCAAGTGTCATTTTTTCGACCAAATGGCGACACGCAGTCGAATTGGGTAGTTCATTAACATCGGGAAGACCTGCGAAAGACAGAAGCACAAGTTATATAAGGAAGGACATTTATTACGTATGCATTATAACTTACTAGGAGTATCATCTTCAGGAATCGTCAGAGGAGTAGGTATAAAGGTTTTAGAATGAGAGCCTTTGGGCTTCACCATTCTTGTCGGAGGGGTAGGAAGGGATAATTTCCTCTTCGGAGGAGTCTTTACAGACATAGCAGCCTTTGCTTTCTTACTTTTCTTCTTATCTGAAAGACCGGAGGACCTTATGAGCCTTGTTTGAAATTCCTTGATAAGGGGATCATCGGAGTCTGCTACAGTCTCCACAAAATGCGGAGTCTCATCATTATTAATTGATGTTGATGGAGAACCTACTTCATGGTTCACATTATTTGGTTCTTTGGGGACAAAACTAAGCTCTCTAGTACCACGGGCTACAACGAAGTTCCTGAATGCCATCCTTACAGAAAAAAGAAATGAGATAAATACCATCAGATAAGTCATTTACTTTATTTGAACAGGTACATACATACTTTTCCCATTGCAGATTATCTCAGGTTCCAAGGGAGAGCCTTCCCAATGATCTATAATGCCCGCCAGAAACAGTATTGGCTCAGGAAATGTTTGCACATCAAATGGGTAACGTTCAAGACGTTGGTAGAGGGGATAGCTTCTTACGAAGTGTGGCAAAGGATCATCAAAGTGTTTCTCGTCAAAACGATTGTCTTTATCTAGCAATGCTGGATAATTGGGAGGTATGATCGCATCTTGCACATAGAAAAACAGACCTTTCCATTTTCTTATGTTGGCAAAAGGTTTAGTTATTAAGCAAGGCACATCGGGCTCACTTCTTTTGGCCAATGTTAACCAATCACCACCAGGACAAAGGTTTATAAAGCCTCTAAGCACATTTAGTGTTGGCTCATACCCATAAGCTTTACATACAACGATGTAAGTAGTCAACTTGGCTAAGCCAAAAGGGTTAAGCCTGGATATATGTACTTGATAATATTGTAGAAACTCCAGGATTAAGGGGTGGATCGGAATCCTAAAGTTAGATTCTGTAAATGCATGCACGTAAAGCCCCACATAACCCGCTGGAGCATCAAAAACATTTTGGTTTTGATTGGGAAGCATAACTTTAAACTCTTTAGGTATGGGATATATTTTAAGAAATTCTATTAGAGCCTTCTCTGATAGAGTACATTTTTGCTCCCTAATAGTTCTTTTCGCCGCCATACTCATCTTGAACTAGAGACTATGAGCGCAAAAGGACAAAGATCGGAGAGGGAAACTTACCTTTAGGCTCAACTGAAGCACAAAAGCACAGAGTCGTGTATGTGTATTTTGGGCGCAAAAGAAAATATGATCTAGGGTTGGAAGTATGAAGGGTTTATGAGTATCCTTTGTAGTGTCATCCTAGCCATCCACGTGCAGTTATAATCCGAGATATACATGGAGCCTAATTTTTTATTTTTTGAAAAGATGTTTACTGATATCTTTGCTGCTGTAGCATAGAGTGGTAGTTGAAGATTTATTAGCCGCATTTATTGCGCAAAGTTTGTTTAAGCACTTACCTTCATTACGTTCAAATTTGCGACGAACGGGATAAAGTGTAGCAGATTTTTTGAGTCGAATGCAATATATACTCGTACGTATATATCACTTTCGACTGGGGGGCTTGATGATGTACCCTCCGAACGGGTCGAAGGACTCCCCTTCGAGCCTGTAGAAAGCCCTCCCTTCAGAGGCCCAGGTTAATCTCCTAACACGTTTCATTGGCGTTAAACCATTCGCCTGCGAACTGGTTACCATGTGGGAATCTGCCAATCGAAGCCTTAAGCCCTTCGGGGTATCCCTCTCGAAGGAACTACAACGGAGAACCCTCTTGACCTGGTCATACCCATGTCTCCTCTTCCTTTAGGCCTTCCCGCCAAAATAGAGATCGTGGGCTACAAAGCCCTAGCGGTTACCACAAAATCATGGGACGCCCCCATGATCTCCGAACAAAGTGCAACCGCCCACTAAGTCCTATTTCTCTCCTATAAATAGCTTAGTCGGGCTAAAACAATGTAAGTTAACTTCACCCTCGTTAGTTACAACCTACTTATCATATCACACATACTTACTCGCACGCCGGAGGTGGTTTGCAGGGTCCAACCCCTGCGCAATCACTTAACGTAGTGTCTTCGTATTTCTTATTTCAGGTTAAGAACAAGCTTGGCACAATCTCAACACCCCATAAATCCTTTGATCATCATCGAAGGCCTGGTAGTGCATCTTTTTGTACAATCAGGAGGATTACATCATTTTAAGAAATGAAAACTAGGACGCCTACCATTAATGCTTCTTTCCCCAAATGAGAAGAATGCGATACATGAATTTGAAAACAAACTAAATATTTTGAAAGCAGTAAGTCTTATATGTAAAACTTGCGAAGGTTATTACCATTCCAAATCCTATCCATGACATCTCCGAAGAGTGTTTCGAGCTTGTAGGCTCCATTTCCGTAGGCTTCGGATATGACGTAGGGTCTTTCCCATGTGGGCCCTAGCTTTCCTTCATACTTAGCTTTGCTTGCGCTGTTTAGCCGAAAGACATATTTACCCGGCTTGAACGTTGAAGGTCTAACTCTGTTGTTGTAATACTTCTCAAACTTTTGTTTGTAGATAGCCTCCCTGATTGAGGCTATTTATCTTCGTTCTTCAAGTAGGTCAAGGTTTTCATGAAGCCTTTCTTCTTTCGCTGTTGTCTCAAAATTTATGATACGTTTTGTTTCAACGCTTATTTCCGAAGGTATAACGGCTTCTGTTCCATAGGTTAGGCTAAAATGAGTCTCCCCATGGCTTGACTTGGGGTGCGTCCTATGTGCCTACAGAACTTGGGGTAGTTTATCTACCCAACCATGATGGCTTCGACCTAACCTTCTTTCTATTCCTTTGACAACATCCCTGTTTGTGACTTCTACTTGTCCGTTACCCTGAGGATGATACACAGAAGTGAACGATTGTTTGATCTTTAGACCTTTGCGGAAAGTTGGGAATACCCCTTCGGCGAATTGTTTCCCATTTTCAGAAATGATAATGTAGGGGACTCTAAAATCGGCAGATTATGTGTTCCTACAAAAACTTTTCAATGTGTCTTCCTGTTACTGATGCCAAAGGTTTGGCTTCAACCCATTTAGTAAAGTAGTCGATGGCTACGACCAAGAACTTTACTCCTCCTGAGGCTACTGGTAGGGGTCCGACTATATCAATTTTCCATTGGCATAAAGGTTATGCGGATGTTACGGAGGTCATGTCTTGTTTTGGCAGTCGTGGGACCTTGGAGTGAATCTGACATGATTCACATTTTTGTATTATTTCCATTGCGTCCCTATACATCGACGGCCAATAATATCCTAGCTTTGTTATCTTCGAAACAACAGAGCGAGGTCCTGCGTGTAAGCCGCAGGATCCTTCATGAACCTCGTAGATAATGTTCGGAGCTTGCTTTAGCCCCACACAACGAAGCCATGGAGATAAGAAAGACCTTCTGTAGAGATTATCCCCAATGATCCTACATTGGAGAGCCTTGATTCGAACCTTTCGTGCTAGCTTTGGATCTTCTGGTAAGATACCACTTATCAAGTATTCTCTTATCGGAGTCATCCAGTTGGATCCTTCTTCAAGTATGACGTCAGACACTTCACTCCGTTTAATCGACCTTTCGGTGAATACTTCAACCAAAACCTCCTTCGTTAGATGAGCAAATGCCATTGAAGCTAGTTTGCTTAATGCATCTGCTTTCTTGTTTTGGTTCCTACGAACATGCTCTATAGCATAGGACTCGAATCCGTGGAGAAGTTCTTTAGCTTTTTCCAAATATTGCTTGATGGTAGGCTGCCTTGCCTCGTAAGAGCCTTTGATTTGGTTAGCTACTAACTGTGAATCAACAAAAACGGAGAGATCACGAACCTCCATGTCCTTTGCAAGTCTAAGGCCAGCTAACAAAGCTTCATACTCAGCTTTGTTGTTCGTAGCTTCGAACTCAAAACATAATGCATAAGTATACTCCTTTCCCTCCGGACTGACCAGCATTAGACATGCTCCCGAACCCGAGCTTGAGGCTCCATCAGTGTATAATTTCCACCCTTCCCTCGTCTTCAAGGGTTCTTTCTTTGGAACATCTTTGTCTTGACTTGGTCCGGAGGGTGTTTCGGCAAGAAATCTGCAAGTATCTGGCCTTTGATGGAGTTTTGACCTTTGTACTCTATCTCGTACTCCCCCAGTTCAATAGCCCATTTGGCTATCCTTCCTGACTTCTCAGGCTTCGACAGTATCTGTTTAATTGGCTTATCAGTCAATATTGTAATGGGATGAGCTTGGAAATACCTTCGAAGACGCCTTGCGGCATGAACTAGAGCTAGAATTAACTTTTCCAAATATGGGAAGTTCAATTCAGCTCCTTGTAGGACCCTGCTAACGAAGTAAATGAGGATTTGTTTCTTTTCCCTTTCCGCCAAGAGCACAACACTAATGCTTTCGAAGGATGTTGCGATGTACATGAATAACACTTCGCCTTTGATTGGGGCTGTAAGTGTTGGTAATATCTCCATAAACTTTTTCAATTTTTGGAAAGCAGCTTCTGCCTCTGAACTTCATTGAAAAGTCTTCTTATCTACACACCCTTTGAGTGTTTTGAAAAATGGCAAAGATCGATTTGCACCCTTCGACAGGAACCTGCTAAGTGCTGTGAGCTTCCCATTTAGGCTTTATATGTCTTTCAGTGACTTCGGAGCCTGTAGATCTGTGATGGCTTTGACCTTCGAAGGGTTAGCTTTAATCCCTTGCTTTGTAATCAAATGTCCCAAAAATTGTCCTTCTTCGACACCAAAAGAACATTTCTTTGGGTTGAACTTCATGTTGATTGCCCTTAATTGATCAAAGGTTTCCTGGATGTCGGAGAGTAAGTCTTCCTCGGTCCTGCTTTTTATAACCATATCATCAACATAAGCCTCCAAGTTTCTTCCTATCTGTTTGTTGAAAGCTTTGTCCACCAATCGTTGATATGTAGCTCTTACATTCTTTAAACCGAAGGGCATTTTCTTGTAACAATAGACACCCATTCCTGTATAGAAAGTTGTCTTCTCTTCATCTTCCTCCGCCATTTGTATTTGATGATACCCTTTGTAGGCATCCAAAAAACACTTCAAACGGAACCCCGAGAGAGATTTGACCTTCCAATCGATTTCTGGCAAAGGGTAGCAGTCCTTTGGGCTGGCTTTGTTGATGTCGGTGAAGTCGACACACATACGCCACCCTCCGTCACTTTTTTTTACCATAACCGGATTTGCTACCCAAGTTTGGTATTTCACTTCTCTAAGTATTCCTGCTCGTACAAGCTCATCCACCTCTTTGCAAGCGGCTGCGTTCATTTCTGGCGCTAGGCTTCGTCATTTTTGCTTAATTTGTTCAATGTGTTTGAATTCGTTAAGCTTGTGCTCTGTGCCGAAGGGCTTGCCATCGATCATAAGTGTCCTAGGGACCCCTGTCATGTCTGAATACGTCTATGCAAAGACGTCTTTGTTGGATTTTAGCAGTTTCTCCAAGTCTGTCTTGAAGTTAGCAGGGAGTTGCTTCCCGATTACCACCGTTTGCTCCGGATAGAGCTCATTTACCACAATGCGCTCTTCAACATCTGAACAACTTAGAATGACTTTTGAAGGCTCCTTAGGACTTTCTTTGATCCTTTTACCAACATCTCCTGCCTTTCCCTGGTTGTAGGTGGAAAGTACGGTTCCTATTCCATACGGTGTATGGAATTTTACCGATGGGTGTATGGTGGAGACTACGCTACCCATCTTCTGCATGGCGGTTCTTCCTATCAATAAGTTGTAAGGAGAATCGGACCTTACTATTGCAAAAGTGAGGGTTTCTGTTCTTGCGAGCTTTCCTTCTCTAATCGTTATGTCTAACGGTACTTCTCCCAAAGGCCACGAATGCTCACTTTAGAACCCTACCAAAGGTATCTTTGAATCAACTCGCTGCGACCTGATCGAAGGCTTGAGCTTAAAGAAACATTGCTCATATATGATCTCGCAGGAGCTTTCACAGTCCATGTAGGCCCTATTTACTTCCCGGTTGGAAATTAAGACTTTGATAACTACTGGATCGTTCGAAGGGACTTGACCTGTGATGGAGGGAAACGTTACTTCCCCCACCTTGTTTATCTCCTTCTTCGTCACTTTCCTTTTCAAGCTTTTCTCGCCCCAATGAATCATGAGTATTGGGGCTTCGGGAGGAGTGGTGTCTTTAGCCAATTGAGTGTCGGAGACTTTCTCCTTGCCTTTCTTTATGCCTTTCACCAGATGTGCCAACTGTCCGGACTTTACGGCTTCTTCTATCTGCCTCTTTAGTTCTCTGCAACTATTCGTTTCATGGCCATAATCTTCGTGAAAGTGACAATAATTGGTTGTATCTCTGTTTTTATCCTTGCTTGTCATGCGAGGGGGTGGTTCGAAAGCCTTTGCAGCCCTTTCCGTTGCGAGTATTTCCTTCGGAGATTTAGTCAGGCTTCCTAGCAACCCATAGTTAGGACCTTTGTTGTATGGAGTGAACCTGTCTCTGTTTTTGTTCTTGTTCTTCGATCCTTCCCACTCAGAGTGCTTCGAGAACTTACTGTGGCTTTCTCTATTTTTGATCGGAGCCCCATTGGTGGATACTTCCTTCGCTTCTATCCAAGTATACGACTTTTCCATTAAACCCTTGTAAGTTGCCAGAAGGTCAGTGGATAAGAATTACACCAAGCTTCGATTTTGTAGGCCATGTACGAAACCAGAGACGCGCTGATCTTCATGTAGACCCAAGATCTGTAGAGTGTCATCGGTGTACCTTGTGACGAAAGCCCTTGTGCTTTCATTCTCCCTTTGTTTAATGTTGTGCACCGTTAGATGGGTCCTTGTGAACTTCTTTTGCTGGCTAAAATGTGATCAGATCTTAGCCTTTAAGTCATCAAGGTTGACAATATTTCCTGGCTTTTGTCCATTCCACCAGATACGAGCAGAATCTCGTAGGGTGTATGTAAACATGTGACAGGCTACAGGCATGACCCAATTTTGCATCCTAATAGCTCCTTCAAACAAATGTAGAAAGTTGTCTGGGTCCCCCTTCCCATCATAAGTACCAATGTGTGCAGGCATTTTCAACCCATCGGGTAAAGGATAGTCTTCTATCCACCTTACGAAGGGTATAGCAGAACCCATAGGCTCCAAATACAGGCAATTATAAGGTGGTGCATACATAGGGAGGGCATTATATGGGTTATGGTTTGGGGGTACATAAACAATAAACCGTTCCCATAGGAGTTTGGTTAGGGTAAGATGGGTAAGATGCATTCATGCCAAAAGGATAACCATTTCCCATGGTATACGGAGGGTATACCGTAGGATGCCCGAAGGGTACCGTAGGATGCTCGAAGGGTAAGTTCCCATAATTTTGAGGGAGACTATGGTTGTTGGACTGTCCATTTACTGGGGGATACAAACCCTGAGGGTAAGACTGAGTTTGGAATGAGGGGTACATACCATTAAGAGGAAGATTTCCTCCTATATTAATCAGAGGTAGATTGCCTTCTACGCCAGATGCATGAGAAGGCTGCAACAGAACCCCTGCTTTAGTCCTTCCAAGATGAGCTGCTAACAACGGAGGTAGATTCACCTCCGTCTCTTCCCTTCACTGGCTTCTTCCATTGGAACCTTCGGCTACCGCTCCTTCTCTCCTGGTCAGAGCCCGCTCAAGGACCCGTTCGAACCCAACAGACCTTCTGCTTAGCCTTCGACCAACAGGTGACCCTATCCTCAGGGCCGAGTATGTTGTTCCCTGTGCCAGAGGCCTAGGCTCCATTTCCATCTCTTCATCGTAATCATCACTAGAATATTCCAACTCCCTTCGCATCTCAGCATTTTGAACTTGCCTCTTGTGAGCCCTTAAAAGAGATTCCAATGCTTCAAGGTTAGCTTCGATAAAGGCTGGGCTTATGACAGGTTCCGGGTTGGCTGATGTCGAAGCATGATGATTAGGTGTTACTTTCGGGTGAGATCGTGTTGTGAACGTGGAAGCGGTAATAGGGGGAAGTTGTTAGGGTCATTAATTGGTATTAGCGTTGATGATGTACCCTCCGAACGGGTCGAAGGACTCCCCTTCGAGCCTGTACGAAGCCTTCTCTTCGAAGGCCCAGGTCAATCTCCTAAAATATTTCATTGGCGTAAAACCATTCATCTATGAAGTGGTTACCAAGTGGGAATCCGCCAATCGAAGCCCTAAGCCCTTCGGGGTATCTCCTTCGAAGGAACTAGAACGGAGAACCATCTTGACCTGGTCACACCCACGTTCCCTCTTCCCTTAGGCTTTCCCGCCAAGGATGAGATCATGGGTCACAAAGCCCTAGCGATTACCACAAATCATTGGACGCCCCCATGATCTCCGAATTATGTGCAAGAGCTCTCTAAGGCCTATCTCCTCCCCTATAAATAGCTTAGACGGGCAAGAACAATGGTATGCTAACACGACTCTCTCAATTTACTACCAACTTATCATAGCATATACTTATTCGCACACCGGAGGTGGTTCGCAGGGTCCAACCATAGCGTAATCACTTAACGTAGTGTTTTAGTATTTCTTATTTCAGGTTAAGAACAAGCTTGGCGCAATCTCAACACTCCATATATCCTTTGATTATCATCGAAAGCCTGGTCGTGCAATTTATTGTGCAATCAGTGGCGCCATCCATGGGACCGCTACAATTGGTCTCGTTATTTCCAAGCTTATAACCAACCAACTACTTTCTCTATATATCCGGCATGGAACAAGGGAGAGAAGATACTCCCCCACCGGGTTTCTCGACCTTGGCGCCAATACCAATTAACGACTCCAACAATCTTCCCCCAATAACCGCTTCCACGTTCACAACACGTTCTCACCCAGAAATAACACCCAACCATCATGCTTTGACATCAGCCAATCCGAAGCCTGTTATTAGCCCAGCCTTTGTCGAAGCCAACCACGAAGTATTGGAAGAGATGGAAATTGAGCCTAGGCCTCCGACGCAAGGAGCAACACTCTCGACCCTAAGGATAGGGTCACCTGTTGGTCGAAGGCCAAGTAGAAGATCCGTTGGGTTCGAAGGAGTCCCGGAGAGGGCTCCGACTAGGAGAGAAGGAACGGTTGCCAAAGGTTCCAACGGGAGGAGCCAACGAAAGGAGGAGAAGGGGGTGAATCTACCTCCATTGTTAGCAGCACATCTTGGAAGGACTGAAGCAGGGGTTCCATTGCAGCCTTCTCACATGTCAGGCGTAGAAGTCAATCCGCCTAAAATTAATATGGGAGGAAATCTTCCTTCCAATGGTATGTACCCCTCGTTCCAAACTCAATCTTACCCTCAAGGTTTATATCCTCCAGTAAATGGGCAGCCTGATATCGGGGTCGAATTTCGGGTCAAAGTAATCACAAGTCAAACCTCTCACGAAGAAAAGTCAACTTGAAACCATTAACGCAAAAACAACCAATTGTAATAACCGGATAAGCGAATACCCGGGTCGTTCTCCCTGCGAGGCGTGAAATTGAGGATATCGTTTTCGGTTCGTAATTAAAGTGCTTGAAAAGACGAGAGTTTGTTTTGGTTACTAAAATCTATTAAAACGAAAATTAAATAACGTAAACGATAAACTACGAACGAGTAAAAACGTAAAATATTTGAAAAACTAATCCTATGTATATCAAAATAATTTTTATAAACTCTAAATGGCAAAAGAAAATTTTGAAAAAAAAAAAAAAAATATTTTTTTTTGACTTTTAAATAATTTTTTATAATTTAAAAACTAATTTTAAGAAAATAAATGATTAAAAATATTTAAACTAATTTAAAAAACTAATTTTTTTTTTTTTTTTTTTTTTTTTTTTTTACCGAATACTAAAAAACAATATATATATTTTTAAACTTAACAATACTAAACAAACAAACTGTTTAAACTTAACAATACTTTAAACAAACAATACTAAAAGAAAACTTTTTAAACTTTAACAAAATCTACTTTTTGCAATATATATATTTTTTTCTTTTTTTTCTTTTTTTTTTTTTTTCTTTTTTTTTAAATCCAACTAGCAAGTTAAGTATTTTAACTGATGATCCCTAAACTATAGCTTATCTGTTTAAAAACTTAAGTAAAAACTATAGCTTAAAAAATATACTAATTCACAATAAACTATAGCTTATCTGTTTAAGCAGAAACAAAAACGCAGATAAGCAAAGTAATAACTAACCACATATAATTTTAGGCAGCAGAGAAAAGAAAAAAAAAAAAGAACAATAGCAGTAACAACAATAAGCTTTTAATAAAATAAACTGGAACAGACAAACACAATCAAGGTGAAGCCGCAAATTCCTCAAACAGTTTAAGGCTTCAAACACAATAAGTATCGTAATGCCATCAAATTCACTAAACAAAAACTAGTTCCAAAAACTGTCATGCTAGAACTTGAATACAAAGCCACTCACAAACACAATCAAAGTACAGCCACAACTTTATCTATATATAAAAAAAACGAACCTTAAACAACAAATAAAGCAAACAGGCCAAATACCATATAAATAACCAAACATTACACATCAAATAAAGCAGACAACAAAATAAAAATTAAACTCATAAGCAGATAAAATAAGCAAGCAGTCAAAGCAGTAAGGTAAACATAAGCAGTAAATTAAACTTTAAATAAAAACCGGATTAAAATTAAAATTAAAAATAAATTACAATGCTTAAAAAATAAAAATAACAATACCTTAAAAAAAAAGCTAAATAAATCCTCAAGAAAAAAAGTCGACTGCTACTCTATATATTTATACTAAAAAATTTTACAAAACCCTAGTCTTTGTGTTTTCTATGTGAGAGTGTCTCTCCACTTGCGTTTGTGCTTCTTTGATGGCCATTGGATCGTTTCTTGGTCACCACATCATAAATCTTGAACCGTTGATCTCTTTTTGGTGCCTCGGATCGATGAGGTGGAGGGGAGGGGACCATGGACAATGGTTTTGGATGGTAGTGGTGAGTGAAAGTGATGGTTGGGGATTAAGGTTTAATGGCGGGAATTAGGGAAGAGGATGGACAGAGGTTAAGCGAAGTAGGGATTTAGGGTTCATTCGATTTGGATATTGACCAAGGAAAGGGGATTTGACCCTTTTTATTTCATCCGGTATTAGCTAATATCGAGTGTGGGTCGGGTTTAAGTGTTAGTTGGGCTTGGGTGGTTTAAGGTGAATTGGGCTTGGTGGGGCGTGATTGGGTTGGTGGATGTTGGGATTGGGCCGGTAGTTTTCGTGGGTTAGTGGGATGGGGTGGATAAGGTAAAGGTTTAGATTTTGCTTGGTCCGGTTGTGGTTTTAGATTAGAGTTTAATTTTGGTAGTGATAATAGGTTAGGATAATATGGATGGGATTTAACCATAAGGACCTAAGTTGTAAATGTAGAAACCTCAAGGACCATTTCTGCCGTATTTGTAAAGTTAATCCGAGGACCATTTTTTGCCAACTAAAAATAATCCAAGGGCCATTGTGAGATTTTTGAGCTCGAATAAAATCCGTATGAAAAACGTCTTTCCCGGCTTCAGTTTTCGGCTCTTTTCCAAATCACGCTCGGTTTTGTCCGTATTTGCCTCGTTTTCAATCCTTTTGTACCTGCAACACACAAAACACAATCCAAGGATATTTGTAACATTATATGGTCCATTTGGGTGTTTTTGGTCGTTTTTGTGGGGTTTTTCGGGTCTAAAATGATGAGTAAAAGGCCACTCATCAATCCCCCACACTAAGCAATTGCTAGTCCCTAGCAATCCGATCATATAAAGTAATGAAAGGATCAAAAATATCAAGGTTACCAAAAATATACCACCCCGTTTTGTCTTTATAAAATGCAAGTAACTAAAACGAGAACAAACGTAAATAATATGCTTGATTATCAAAAATGGCATCATGGAACGGGAATCACACAAAATGGGTGACTCCGGGGAATTGTAATCGTCATCCTCTTTTTATACTTCCCAACTAAGTCTAAAAACCCTTGTGCAAACGTTTTTGCAAAATGCTAACGCTACTTATATTAGCAACCTATGTAAGTCGAGACTTAACTTTTCACTCCCACAATTTTTCATAAGTTAGGTGTGTGTGCTTGTTTTCAAAGTTTTGATCGTAAAAATCGACATTTATTAGGGTTAAAAACCGACAATGATTTAGAAATTAGAGATTCAAAGGTGAGATCACTCCATGTAGCGACTTTCTTCTCAGCTTATCCTTAGTAAACTTAGGAGGCTAGGTTTTTACACCCTCGAGAATAGTATCGGAGCTCACGGGATCTTTGAAGTCAACAATTTCTAAATCACCGTCCAACTTTTAGACAATATCGACGAATACTAGTTCAACTTTCGATTTAAATTTAAGAAGAAGCAAGTTTCTCACACTTATTCATAAACAAACATAAACATTTTTTTTTTTTTTTTTTTTTTTTTTCATTTTTCATCACTTTTTTACATTTTTTTTTTTTTTTTTTTTTTTTTTTTTTTTTTTTACTTGTGTACCCTAAACGACGGACCTTCACGGTTTAGTTCCAAGACCTTAACGCCTTTCGGAATAAAGGATCCAAGGGCCGTTACAACGGAGAGTTCCAAGACCTTAACGCCTTTCAGAATTAAGGGTCCAAGGGCCGGTGCAAGAGGGTAGCCAAGACCTAAACGCCTTTTGGAATTAAGGATCCAAGGCCCGATCTCGAATCCGTAGCTTAGAGCACTTATTTATTCATACTTAAACTTTAACTTTCGCAACTTTCAAGCAATTGCTCACTTTCATTTTGCATTCTTATTACGTTTGTAAGAAAGGATGCTTGTTCTAAAATTTAAATAAAACTTTGAACTAGTATTCTAAATCAAGATTGTGTAAAAATTTATTTGCTTAACAAAAACGGTTTTTGCGTTCAAAAGTTTGAAAATAGCACTAATTTTAGTCATATTAGGATCTTCTGGGAGGAAAAGCCATAGATTACTTATATAAGCTCTAAAGAGAACCAACTACTCCACGCTTAGCATTTTCATTTGCACAATTCGCAAAAACTTAGCCTAAACGTTAAGGGTAGCAGCTAGATCAACACTCTAGCAGAGTCGGGATTCCCCTTGTTCTAGCCTAATCAAGTCTAAACTTCCATTAATACCGAAGCATTAATGCATAGCAAATTATTTTTATTGTGCCAAGCACTTCTTTTAGACAAAAAATACGATAAAAATTTTAAAATTTTTGGTCAAAACGGGGGTGCTAGGGGACTAGAAGGTACAAATTGTGAAAATTTTTAAAATTTGGTCAAAATTCGCAAGAATTCCCCCCCACACTTAGAATTGAATATTGCCCTCAATATTCAAAGTACCGGCCTGAGCCGAAACTATAGAACGTAAAAGGGTAAGACTACTACCTAAGTGTGGAAACGAAATCTTGTTTTCACAAAAAGGATTTTAAGATATCCCTGGATAATCATAAACACAAAGATAGGATATTGGGCGGCTGGATTGAAAACAGGCGCGTCAATCATCACAATCTACGGGAATCCTGAAAACAAAGGCAAACACACAACAACAAAGCACAAAGTAGAGGAACTCCCCCACACTTAGTGTTAGAAATAAGAAAGAAGATAGAATGGATAAGCATGGGTTGCCACCCACGAAGCGCTTGTTTTTGCTAACCGAGTCACGAGCCTGACTCGACCCCGAATTCATTTGTCCATGGGGAAGCAAGTGGAAGAAACAATCTCTATCGGACTTTCATTTAAAATGTTTGGATAAACATTGAAGCATATGAAAGTTCCACTCCGATGAGATATACCCGCGGTATTTTAATAGTAGAAACTATTAGGGGCGATACCGGGGTCAAATATGGTGTCCTCACTCCCGAAGGAGTGAAAGAGATGAGAAATCACAACAAATGTGATGAAGAGAAGCAAGATTTTTATGACTATCATAAAAAATTCTTCATCACCAAAAGCAATATTTTCTTCAACGGGAGGGAGGGTTGGGATGAAACTTTCAAGAATTAAATTCTTATAATCAAGCACACCTCCCCCCACACTAGTATCATCCTCAAGATCAAAGTAGAAATGATCATACTCCGGAGGAGATATACTATGAGGGAGTTCATCGGAGAACTCCTCATGATAACGATCATTCACATCAAAATGAAATGAATCATATTCTGGAAGAGAGAGATAAGAATGGGAAGTGGTACTGCCACTACCCGTCTCTTCCGAATGATCGATATCAAAGGAAAAGGCTTCGTAAGCCGAGAGTGAATAATCAGGATGAGAAGTGGGATTGTCACTACTCTCCTCTTTGTCATTAAACACAAAACTCTCATATTCGGGAAAAGCATCCTTGAGCTCGAGCTCCAAAGGATCAGACTGCTTTTCCTCAATAACAACTTTCTTCGGGGGGAGAGAAAATAATGGTTCATCAAATATCATTTTTTCAAACAACGGAGCATCTCCCCCCGGATCACAATCGGGCTCAACAATTTCCGGCGAAATTGGAGCATCAAACAAGAAAACCTCGAGCTCTTCCTTATAGATATCACTTCCCTCAAACGGAGGAGAAGGATGGGAAGAGTCGGAAATTGGTGGTGCGGAAATATCGATACGATAAACCGATTTCGGAGGTGGGGCAAGTGGTGCGCTCTTAGAGCTAGCAGTTTTCACCACTTCCGTTGTATCCTCCGATTCGTGTTCATCGTAATCAAGAACACTTTTAACTTCAGCACAACTTTTAAACCATTGACTTGAACCAGGGGCAATTTTCATTGCTTTGAGCTCAGCACGTTTTTGTGACATACTCTTGACCGTAAATCTTGAAAGTATATCAGATTTTTGATCAATCGTAGCAACGTTGCCTTTAGACCCCTGATTGATATTAAACGTGACCGCTTCATTATCAACACGAATGGTTAATTCTTCAGCGTACACATCAATGAGAGCACGACTCGTTCTTAAGAAAGCTCTACCCAAAATGAGTGGAACTCGAGGATCAGCATCAAAGTTTACCACAACAAAATCAGTGGGAAAGTGAAATTTTCCTACTTTCATAACAACGTCCTCGGCTATTCCAAGCGGATGAGTAATAGTACGGTCCGCTAGCTCGAGTGTCATGCAAGTAGGTGTAAGCTTTGGAAGAGACAATTTTTCCCATATCGAGAGTGGCATAAGGTTAATGCTAGCGCCAAGATCGGCCAGGGCGGAGCATTGAACCATCCCCGAGAAATCACATGGGATTAAAAACTTGCCGGGGTCTCCGAGCTTTTCGGGAAGCTTTTTGAGGATAACCGCCGAGCATTGTTCGTTTAGGGGGGTTTTTGCCATCTCCGACAACTTTTCCTTGTTGCTTAGCAAACTTTTAAGTTTAGATGCAAATTTTGGCATAAGAACGAGAGCATCTGCAAGGCTTATGTCGAAATGCAACTCATTGAAGATTTGAAAGAACTTTTCCATTTGTTGATTGTTTTTTTCTTTATGCTTTTGATCATTAAGCCTTGAAGGATATGGTATTGAAGGCTTAGAATTTGTCTTCGGAATATCGGGTTCCGGAATTGGTACTGGAGGTGGGACGTGTGCGGTACTTTGTGGGCTTGAGGTGTGCACCTTGTCCTTTGTCACCTCCTCCTCTCGTTCCACTTCCTTCACCGGAGAAGGAATAGGAATCGAGGGTCCGTCATAAGCTTTACCACTTCGGGTGGTAACAGCTTTCATCTCTCCCTTTGGGTTAAGAATTGTATTAGCTGGGAGAGATCCTGAAGTAGAAGCTTGATTAGCTTGATTAGCTAAATTAGCTTGCTGAAATTGATGGATGAGGGTATCAAACATGTTTTCAATCTTTGTTTGCGATTGATCAATTTTGCTTTTGAGCTCATTACCCTGCTTAGTCATTGAATTTTCAAATTCATTTTTCAAATTTGTGATTTGATTTTGCATTGCCCTCATTTTCACCTCATTTGTCTTAATGTAATTTGAAAGATCATTAGAGGGAGCAATCGGGGCTGGGTAATTTTGAGCTTGATACCCTTGATTGTAATTGACCCCTTGGGTCGGGTATTGGTTAGTAGGGGCTTGATATGGAACATTTTGCCCCCTACTTTGGTTTTGATTAAACTTGTTTTGATTGTTTGGGTGAGAAAAACCGGGTGGTCCTGCTTGATAGTTAGCTCGATAGCTCGGGTCAACTTGAGGATGGTATTGAGTACCTCCTTGGTTGTAAGATCCGGCTACGGCATTGCTTGTAAAAGGCCGGCCATCGGTGGCGGTACAATTATAATAAGCATGAGGACCACCACAAGTGACACAATTTTCTTCCACCGCTTTGACTTGAGCGGGTGGAGAAGCTTGTGGGGTAGAAGAAGAAGAATTTTTGTGAGTGGAGAGAACCAAAGCTTGGATTAAATCCGTGAGCTTGTCAATTCTAGCATCCGTGCTAGAAGTATTCACCGGATGTGAACAAGAAGACGAAGCACTCACTTGGGAAACAACCGGTTTGCTTCGTGAAGTGCGAACCTTTGACTTGTTCTCGATGATGGACAAAGCAGCTCCCGTAGTTCGATTCAATATAAAACCACCGGAGGCGGCGTTTAGAGAATCTTGGTCGGTTTGGTTCAATCCATTGTAAAAAGTATCAATTTGGTGTAACTCGGAAAAACCGTGGTGAGGACATTTGCGAAGTAATTCTTTAAAACGGTCCCACGCTTCACTAAAAGATTCATCAAATTTTTGAGTAAATTTGGTAATTTCATTTTTTAAACTTGTGGTTTTTGAAGGTGGAAAGAATTCGTTCACAAATTTCGACACTAAATCTTCCCAAGTTAAGATAGAACGAGGGGGTTGTTTTTCAAGCCAAATCCGGGCTGCCCCCTCGAGAGAGAGAAAGGAAAGAGAAGCAATTTGATTGCTTCTTGAGGAACATTCCTACATTTGACGGTAGATGAAATTTTGTTAAACCATCGAATGTGGGAATGAGGGTCATCCCTCTCGAAACCGTAAAATTGATTCGACGTTACTAAGGATAGTAATGCCGGTTTAAGTTCGAAATTATCGGCAACGATCGGGGGAACAACAATAGCATCTCCATAACCCTCGGTGGGTGCTTGGAGAAGCTCAAGCATGGTGCGATTCTCCGCCATTATGTCAATGGGAGGATCGGGATTAGTACGAATCTCGGGTTCGACTAATGAGGCAGCACGTCTACGATTACGTCTTCGCGGAATTGCGACGAGTTCAAGAAAGGGACTCGATGACGAAGAAGAACGTGTGCGCATGCACCAAGAACATTAAGGTTAAGAAGAATATTTTTGGGTTTTTTGGATTTTTTAATTTTTTTTGGTTTTTGGATAGAAAATATTTACAAGATATATACGAAACTTCACGAGGAAGGTTCTTCAAGTCACTAATCGTCAAACCGTGACGATATTGTCGCAACACACCTCCCCGGCAGCGGCGCCATTTTGATATCGGGGTCGAATTTCGGGTCAAAGTAATCACAAGTCAAACCTCTCACGAAGAAAAGTCAACTTGAAACCATTAACGCAAAAACAACCAATTGTAATAACCGGATAAGCGAATACCCGGGTCGTTCTCCCTGCGAGGCGTGAAATTGAGGATATCGTTTTCGGTTCGTAATTAAAGTGCTTGAAAAGACGAGAGTTTGTTTTGGTTACTAAAATCTATTAAAACGAAAATTAAATAACGTAAACGATAAACTACGAACGAGTAAAAACGTAAAATATTTGAAAAACTAATCCTATGTATATCAAAATAATTTTTATAAACTCTAAATGGCAAAAGAAAATTTTGAAAAAAAAAAGAAAAATATTTTTTTTTGACTTTTAAATAATTTTTTATAATTTAAAAACTAATTTTAAGAAAATAAATGATTAAAAATATTTAAACTAATTTAAAAAACTAATTTTTTTTTTTTTTTTTTTTTTTTTACCGAATACTAAAAAACAATATATATATTTTTAAACTTAACAATACTAAACAAACAAACTGTTTAAACTTAACAATACTTTAAACAAACAATACTAAAAGAAAACTTTTTAAACTTTAACAAAATCTACTTTTTGCAATATATATATTTTTTTTTCTTTTTTTTTTTTTTTTTTTTTTTTTTTTAAATCCAACTAGCAAGTTAAGTATTTTAACTGATGATCCCTAAACTATAGCTTATCTGTTTAAAAACTTAAGTAAAAACTATAGCTTAAAAAATATACTAATTCACAATAAACTATAGCTTATCTGTTTAAGCAGAAACAACACGCAGATAAGCAAAGTAATAACTAACCACATATAATTTTAGGCAGCAGAGAAAAGAAAAAAAAAAAGAACAATAGCAGTAACAACAATAAGCTTTTAATAAAATAAACTGGAACAGACAAACACAATCAAGGTGAAGCCGCAAATTCCTCAAACAGTTTAAGGCTTCAAACACAATAAGTATCGTAATGCCATCAAATTCACTAACAAAAACTAGTTCCAAAAACTGTCATGCTAGAACTTGAATACAAAGCCACTCACAAACACAATCAAAGTACAGCCACAACTTTATCTATATATAAAAAAACGAACCTTAAACAACAAATAAAGCAAACAGGCCAAATACCATATAAATAACCGAACATTACACATCAAATAAAGCAGACAACAAAATAAAAATTAAACTCATAAGCAGATAAAATAAGCAAGCAGTCAAAGCAGTAAGGTAAACATAAGCAGTAAATTAAACTTTAAATAAAAACCGGATTAAAATTAAAATTAAAAATAAATTACAATGCTTAAAAAATAAAAATAACAATACCTTAAAAAAAAAGCTAAATAAATCCTAAAGAAAAAAAGTCGACTGCTACTCTATATATTTATACTAAAAAATTTTACAAAACCCTAGTCTTTGTGTTTTCTATGTGAGAGTGTCTCTCCACTTGCGTTTGTGCTTCTTTGATGGCCATTGGATCGTTTCTTGGTCACCACATCATAAATCTTGAACCGTTGATCTCTTTTTGGTGCCTCGGATCGATGAGGTGGAGGGGAGGGGACCATGGACAATGGTTTTGGATGGTAGTGGTGAGTGAAAGTGATGGTTGGGGATTAAGGTTTAATGGCGGGAATTAGGGAAGAGGATGGACAGAGGTTAAGCGAAGTAGGGATTTAGGGTTCATTCGATTTGGATATTGACCAAGGAAAGGGGATTTGACCCTTTTTATTTCATCCGGTATTAGCTAATATCGAGTGTGGGTCGGGTTTAAGTGTTAGTTGGGCTTGGGTGGTTTAAGGTGAATTGGGCTTGGTGGGGCGTGATTGGGTTGGTGGATGTTGGGATTGGGCCGGTAGTTTTCGTGGGTTAGTGGGATGGGGTGGATAAGGTAAAGGTTTAGATTTTGCTTGGTCCGGTTGTGGTTTTAGATTAGAGTTTAATTTTGGTAGTGATAATAGGTTAGGATAATATGGATGGGATTTAACCATAAGGACCTAAGTTGTAAATGTAGAAACCTCAAGGACCATTTCTGCCGTATTTGTAAAGTTAATCCGAGGACCATTTTTTGCCAACTAAAAATAATCCAAGGGCCATTGTGAGATTTTTGAGCTCGAATAAAATCCGTATGAAAAACGTCTTTCCCGGCTTCAGTTTTCGGCTCTTTTCCAAATCACGCTCGGTTTTGTCCGTATTTGCCTCGTTTTCAATCCTTTTGTACCTGCAACACACAAAACACAATCCAAGGATATTTGTAACATTATATGGTCCATTTGGGTGTTTTTGGTCGTTTTTGTGGGGTTTTTCGGGTCTAAAATGATGAGTAAAAGGCCACTCATCAGGCAGCCTAACAACCCTAGTCTCCCTCAACCTTAAGGGGGCATACCCTTCGGACATTCTACGATCTACCCTCCGTATGCCATGGGAAACGGTTATCCGTTCGGCATGAACACATCTTATCAGTCCTACCCTAGCCAAACTCCTATGGGAATACCCCCAAACAATAATCCATATAATGATGTTCCTATGTATGCACCACCCTATAATTGCCTATATTCGGACCCCATGGGTTCGGCTACACCCTTCGTTAGGTGGATAGAAGACTACCCATTGCCTGATGGGTTGAAAATGCCTTCGCATATTGGGACTTATGATGGGAAGGGGGATCCAGACAATTTCTTACATTTGTTCGAATGGGCCATTAAGATGCAAAAGTGGGTCATGCCTGTAGCCTGTCACATGTTTACATATACCCTACGGGATTCTGCCCGTATTTGGTGGAATGGGAAAAAGCCTGGTAGCATTGTCAACCTTGACGATCTCAAGGCTAAGTTTCGATCACACTTCAGTCAGCAAAAGAAGTTTACAAGGACCCATATGATGGTGCACAACATTAAACAAAAGGAGAACGAAAGCACAAGGGCTTTCGTCACTAGGTACACCGATGAAGCTCTGCAGATTTTGGGTCTACATGAAGATCAGCACATCTCTGGCTTTGTACATGGCCTTCGAAACCGAAGCTTGGTGGAATTCTTGTCCACTGACCTTCCGACAACTTACAAGGGGTTAATGGAAAAGACATATACTTGGATTGAAGCAAATGAAGTGTCTACTAAAGGTGCTCCGATCGACAAAGAAAAGTTTTCGAAGCATTCTGCGTGGGAAGGGTCAAAGAACAGGAACAAAAACAGAGACAGGTTTTCTCCGTACAACAAAGGCCCCAACCACGGTTTACTAGGAAGCCTAACTAAGTCTCCAAAGGAAATACTCGCAATGGAGAGGGCTGCTAAAGCTTTCGAAACGCCCCCTCGCATGACAAGAAAGGGTAAAAACAGGGATACGAGCAAGTATTGTCACTTCCATGAAAATTATGGTCATGATACGAGTAGTTTCAGGGAGCTAAAAAAGCAGATAGAAGAGGCTGTAAAGTTCGGGCAATTGGCACATTTGGTGAAGGGTATAAAGAAGGGCGAGGAAAAAATGTCCGACACTCAATTGGCTAAAGACAATACTCCTCTCGAAGCCCCAATACTCATGGTTCGTTGGGGCGAAGCCAGTTTAAAAAGAAAGGTGACGGAGCAGGAGGTAAACGAAGTAGGGGAGGTGACGTTTCCCCCTATTACAGGCCAAGTCCCTTCGAACGACTCGGTGGTCATCAAAGTCTTAATTTCCAACCGAGAAGTGAACAGAGCCTATATGGACCGCAGAAGCTCCTGCGAAATCATATACGAGCATTGTTTCCTTAAGCTCAAGCCTTTGATCAGGTCGCAACGGGTTGATTCGAAGATACCTTTGGTGGGATTCTCCGGTGAGCATTCGCGGCCTCTGGGAGAAGACCCATTGGATATAACAATTGGGGAAGGCAAGCTCGCAAGGACATAAACACTCACATTCGCCATCGTAAGGTCCGGCTCTCCCTACAATTTATTGATAGGAAGGACCGCCATGCAAAAGATGGGTATTGTAGTCTCCACCATACATGCAGCGGTAAAATTCCATACACCTTATGGGATAGGAACTGTATTTTCTAGTTATATCCAGGGAAAGGCAGGAGACGCTGGCAAAAAGATCAAAGAAAGTCCGAAGGAGCCTCCGAAGGCCATTCTAAGTTGTACATATGCCGAAGAACGCATTGTGGTAAATGAGCTCTATCCAGAGAAAACGGTGGTAATAGGAAAGCAACTCCCTGCCAACATCAAGGCAGATCTGGAGAAGCTACTCAAAGCCAACAAGGATGTCTTCGCATGGACTTACTCAGACATGATAGGGGTCCCCAGGACTCTTATGATTGATGGCAAACCCTTCGGCACAGAGCATAAGCTTAATGAGTTCAAGCACATTGAACCAATTAAGCAAAAGCGACAAAGCCTGGCACCTGAAAGGAACGCAGCCGCTTGCAAAGAGGTGGATAAACTTGTACGAGCAGGAATACTTAGGGAAGTAAAATACCAAACCTGAGTAACTAATCCAGTTATGGTAAAAAAGAGTGATGGAGGGTGGCGAATGTGTGTTGACTTCACCGACATCAACAAAGCTTGCCCGAAGGACTGCTACCCTCTGCCAGAAATTGATTGGAAGGTCGAATCCCTCTCGGGGTTCCGTTTGAAATGCTTTTTGGATGCCTACAAAGGGTATCACCAAATACAAATGGCGGAGGAAGATGAGGAGAAGACAGCCTTCTTCACAGGAAAGGGTGTCTATTGCTACAAGAAAATGCCCTTCGGTCTAAAGAACGTAGGGGCAACTTATCAACGGTTGGTAGACAAAGCCTTCCACAAGCAGATAGGGAGGAACTTGGAAGCCTACGTTGATGATATAGTAATAAAAAGTAGGACTGAGGAAGTTCTACTCTCCGACATTCAAGAAACCTTCGATCAATTGAGGGCAATCAACATGAAGCTTATCCCTAAGAAGTGTTCCTTTGGCATGGAAGAAGGAAAATTCTTGGGACATCTGATAACGAAGCAAGGGATTAAGGCTAACTCTTCGAAGGTCAAAGCCATCACTGATCTACAAGCTCCGAAGTCATTGAAAGAGGTACAAAGCCTAAATGGAAAACCCGCAGCACTTAGCAGGTTCCTGTCAAAAGGTGCGGATCGATCTTTGCCATTTTTCAAAACACTCAAGGGTTGTACGGATAAGAAGACTTTTCAATGGAGTTGTGAGGTAGAAGTCGCTTTTCAGAAGCTGAAAGAGTTCATGGAAATTCTACCAACACTTACGGCCCCAATCAAAGGCGAAGTGTTATTCATGTACATTGCGGCATCCTTCGAAAGCATCAGTGCTGTTCTCTTGGCGGAAAGGGATAAGAAGCAAGTCCCGATCTATTTCGTTAGCAGGGTCCTACAAGGGGCCGAATTAAATTATCCGGTGTTGGAAAAGCTAATCCTAGCCTTGGTTTACGCTGCAAAGCGCCTTCGAAGGTACTTTCAAGCTCATCCCATTACGGTATTGATTGACAAGCCGATTAAGCAGATACTGTTGAAGCCTGAGAAATCAGGCAGGGTAGCCAAATGGGCTATTGAACTGGGAGATATATGATATAGAGTACAAGGGTCGAAACTTCGTCAAAGGTCAGATACTTGCAGACTTTCTTGCTGAAACACCTTTCGGACCTAGTCAAGACAAGGAAATCCCAAAGGAGAAACCCCCAAAGACGAAGGAGTGGTGGAAATTATACAGAGACGGAGCCTCAAGCTCCAATGGATCAGGAGCAGGTCTAATGTTGGCCTGTCCGGAGGGAAATGAGTACACTTATGCACTACGTTTTGAGTTCGAGGCTACAAACAATGAAGCTGAGTACGAAGCTTTGCTAGCTGGCCTCCGACTTGCAAAGGACATGGAAGTTCGTGACCTCTCCATTTTTGTGGACTCACAGCTAGTCGCCAACCAAATCAAGGGCTCTTACGAAGCAAGACAGCCCACTATCAAACAGTATTTGGATAAAGCTAAAGAACTTCTTCACGAGTTCGAGTCCTATGATATAGCACATGTTCGTAGAAACCAAAACAAGAAAGCAGATGCCTTAAGCAAGCTGGCTTCGATGGCATTTGCTCACCTAACAAAGGAGGTTTTAGTGGAGGTATTGGCCGAAAGGTTAATCAATTGAAATGAAGAATCTGACATCATAGCTAACGAAAGCTCCAATTGGATGACTCCAATATGCGAGTATTTGTTCAGTGGTATCCTACCTGAAGACCATAAGCTTACAAGGAAAGTCAGAGTCAAGGCTCCCCAATATAGGCTCATTGGGGATAATCTCTATAGAAGGTCCTTCTTATCCCCATGGCTTTATTGTGTGGGGCCAAAGCAAGCTTCAAAGATCATCTACGAGGTACATGAAGGATCCTGCGGATTGCATGCGCCTCACTCCATTGTCTCAAAAATAATAGAATTGGGATATTATTGGCCGTCAATGGACAAGGATGCAGCAGATACAATACTAAAGTGTATGGCATGTCAGATTCACTCCAAAGTTCCAAGACCACCAGAGCAAGACATGGCCTCCGTAACGACTATATGTCCTTTCTACTAGTGGGAAATCAATATAGTCAGACCCTTACCAGTAGCACAAGGAGGGGTAAGGTTCTTGGTGATAGCCATAGACTATTTCACCAAATGGGTCGAAGCCAAGCCTTTGGCATCAGTAGCGGGAAGGCATGTGGAAAAGTTTGTGCGGGAAGACATAATTTTTTGATTTGGAGTCCCTCATATTATCATCTCCGACAACGGGAGACAATTTACCGAAGGAGCATTCCTAGCTTTCTGCGAAGGACTAAACATCAAATAGTCATTCACTTCCGTATACCACCCTCATGGTAACAAACAAGGTAAAGCCACTGACAAAGGCATTGTGAATGGAATCGAGAAAAGGTTAGGGCAACACCATCATGGATGGGTAGACGAACTACCCCGGGTTCTGTGGGCACATAGGAATATATCCTTCGGCTAAACAATGTAAGCAAAGTGGAGAAGGAGGAAACGCTAGGGCCTACATAAGAAGGACCCTACGTCATTCGGAAGCCTACAGCATCGAACCATACAAGTCACGAATAAGACTTGGGATGGTGCTAACTTTCTTAAGTTTTACATATGAAACTTACCACTTTTAATACACTTAGCTTGTTTTCAATTCATGTATTGCATTCTTCTAGTTTGGAAAAGAAGCATTAATGGTAGGTGTCTTAGTGTTCATTTCTTAAAATGATGTAATTCTCTCTACCCAGTTAATGATATAACAGATTTCCCTCAAAATCTGTTGTTTCGTTATATACAACAAAGATTTGTTCAGCCAAGTACTTTACAAGTTTCAATGTCGAAGGATGAAACAAGACACATGTCTTGTATACACATAACATCCATTACAATTCACATTAACTTTCCTAAAAGACTTAGGGTATTCTAAGCCCTTTGCATCTTAAGGATAAAGACGGAGTGGGTCGCGACCCTCTGTCGCAGTCAAACTATACGATTGCTTAAAATCTTGGCCCAAAATACACACAATAAGGTCATAACCTTAGGTTGTATATTTACGTTTATGCATAAACGTAAGAGAAGAAAAGCATGATATTAAAAGCGGGATATCATCCCCTAATTGGCATTCACAAGACTAAACATGGTCAAAGCCAACAAAAATCCAAGCAATTGTCTGAAGTATGGGTCGAAGCCCAGAAAGAAAAAGATAAATTGTTCAACATAGGCACAGGCCTATCAAGCATACTGGAACATTGTTAAAAGGGTACATGCCACCCTTGAGGCCAAATTACTACCAACACGGTAGCCTTCATGCATTTTTTGAGGAATTGGGATCCTCTTGATGTGATGAAGACGGAGGCTTCACAGATGCAGTCTTCTTGGTTGGAGATGGAGGCTGAATTTTCCTCGGTTTGTTTGACAGGAGATCTTCTATTGAGGCTGAGGGGTCCTTGGTTGCTTCGGTGAGGAAAGGGTACTCTGCTGAAGAGTACGCAATGCCAGCATCGTTATACTCCTGCTCGGACGTTGGGCGGTAGTAAGGTACCTCCGACAAGACCACCAGTTTCTTGGTCTCTACGATTTCTTCCAACGTCGTGCATTTACCATAGAAAATGGCCGCGTTCACCAGCTTCCCAACTACCTCCCCCACCTTATCACTGTGGTACAATTCCATTACAACATAAGGAACAACCTTCGACACCACCTCAGCTCTGTCCTTCTTCAAGCTCTTGCATTGGAGTTTTAGTCCATCTACCTCCTCGCGTAGCTTGATCTCCTGCTCCACCAACCTAGCGCTTTCGGCTTCGAGACCTGCACATTTAGAATCAAGTGTAGTCATTTTTGTCTTATAGACAGAAACTTTAGCCTCCTCCATCCTCAGTCTACCACACTCTGCTTGAGCCTCCTTCAATTGTTCTTTAAGGTTGTCAATCCTGGCCCGAAGGGCTTCATACCGAGGATTCTTTTCAAAGTCCAACATAGCCGCATCACATTTGGCCTCTAGTTCTGCATACTGCTTTTCCCTGTTCTTCTCTAGCAACAATCACAGCTACCTCTTCCTTGGCATCCTTCACCATATGAATCAACTCCCTTGTTCGGGTGTTGAAATGATTATCCAGCATGGCTTGTCTCGTATAACTTTTGTCGTGCAAGTCACAAAGCCTCTCAATGGACATATCACTCAGAGTTCTCCTCCATGTAGCAGGAGTAACATTGTCAACCTGTAGATGGCAGGTGAGTGCATTTGGTAGCTCTTTGGTGTTCGGCAATCCTTCATAAGACACATCCATCAGATACGGAGCACATTAAGGAAGGGGGAATTGAAGAGATTTTTACTTACCATGGATATCATCATCATCAGCGGTTTCTTCAGTCGAGTACATGATTGCCTTCCCATGAGACGTCTTTTGCTTTGTGGTCCTTAATGTAGGAGTAGGGATGTTTAGCTTCCTCTTGGGAGTGGCCTTCGAAGGCCTTGCACTTGTTCCCTTCCTGCTTCGCACCCTGCCTGTGATGCCGGAGGACCCTACGATTTTTAGTTGGTCACCCTCGGAGGGAGCATCATCAGAATCAACAATGTTTTCCACAAACTGGAGGGTTTCCTTGGTATTCACAGGTTTTGGAAGATGAACTACTGAAAGAGGCTCAACTGGTGAAGCATCAACATCATTGTTATTCATAGATACAGACGGAGACCCAACTCCGTAGCTCACATCTTTTGGGTCCTTGGGAATGAAGCTAACTTCCTTAGCACCTCCTGACACAACGAAGTTCCTGAATGCCATTCCTGCAACAACAAAAGAAAAGAGATGAATATCAGCAGATAAGTTGTTTATTTTATTTAAATGGGAATGTACATACTTTTTCCTTCATAAACTATCTCAGGCTTTGACGGAGACCCTTCCCAACGGTCAACAATGCCCGCCATAAACATGATTGGCTCAGGGAATGTCTGCACGTCAACTGGATGGCATGCAAGACGTTGATACATGGGACTACTTCTAATTTCGTATGGCAAGGGATCATTGAAGCATTTTTCATCAAACATAAATGCTTCATCCAACAGAGCAGGGTATTCTGGAGGTATGATTGTATTTTGAACAAAGAAAAACTGACCTTTCGAATTTCTTATATTTGAAAATGGTTTTGTTACCAAATAAGGGACATCATGCTCACCTCTCTTTGCTAAGGTTATCCAATCACCACCAGGATACAGGTTAACAAAGCCCATAAGCACAGTTAGTATAGGCTCGTAACCATAAGCCTTGCAAATCACAATGGAGGTAGTCAATTTGGCTAGGCCAAAAGGATTCAACCTAGAAATATGCACTTGGTAGTATTGTAAAAATTCCAAAATTAACGGATTGATGGGTATCCTAAGGTTGGATTGGGTGAATGAATGAACATATAGACCCACTTACCCTGCAGGTGCATCAAAGATGTTCTAGTTTTTGCTCGAAAGCATAACCTTGAACTCTTTGGCTACAGGATATAGATCAAGAAAGTCAGAAAAAGCTTCTTTTGTTAGAGTGCATTTTTGTTGTCTAATGATTCTTTTCGCTGCCATACTCATATTGAAATAATAAGAGCAAGAAATCAAAGATGGATGAAGGAATTTTACCTTTCGAGTCAACGGAAGCACAAAAGCACAGTGATGTGTATGTGTATTTTGGGCGGAAGGTAAAAATGAGCTAGGGTTTACCGTACCCAAGGGTTTATATACCCAATGTATCTTTAATCCTAGCAGCACACGTGTCCATCCATCTTTGACACATATGCGGACTTCAAAGGGATTTCAAAATTTTGTAAAGACGTTTGCATTTACTGAAATCCTAGCCGTTATGGCTTAGGACGCAAGTGGGCAGATCATCATTAGGCGCATTTAATGCGCAGTTAGTTAAGCACTTCTCTCTTTTTTGTGCGACTTTGTTTCGAAGGGGATAGAGTGTAGGCTGATTTTTTGAGTCGAAAGCAATATATACTCGTACGTATATATCACTTTCGACTAGGGGGCTTGATGATGTACCCTCCGAACGGGTCGAAGGACTCCCCTTCAAGCCTGTACGAAGCCTTCTCTTCGAAGGCCCAGGTCAATCTCCTAAAATGTTTCATTGGCGTAAAACCATTCATCTATGAAGTGGTTACCAAGTGGGAATCCGCCAATCGTAGCCTTAAGCCCTTCGGGGTATCTTCTTCGAAGGAACTAGAACGGAGAACCATCTTGACCTGGTCACACCCACGTTCCCTCTTCCCTTAGGCTTTCCCGCCAAGGATGAGATCATGGGTCACAAAGCCCTAGCGATTACCACAAATCATTGGACGCCCCCATGATCTCCGAATTATGTGCAAGAGCTCTCTAAGGCCTATTTCCTCCCCTATAAATAGCTTAAACGGGCAAGAACAATGGTATGCTAACTCGACTCTCTCAATTTACTACCAACTTATCATAGCACATATTTATTCACACACCGGAGGTGGTTCGCAGGGTCCAACCCCTGCGCAATCACTTAGCGTGGTGTTTTAGTATTTCTTATTTCAGGTTAAGAACAAGCTTGGCGCAACCTCAACACCCCATATATCCTTTGATCATCATCGAAGGCCTGGTCGTGCAATTTATTGTACAATCAGGCGTCAAGGTCGAGAAACCCAGTGGGGGAGTATCTCCTCTTTCTTGATCCATGCCGAAAATGTAGTGAATGTAGTTGACTAGTTATAAACTTGGGAATAACGATACCAATTGTAGCGGGTCCCACGGATGGCGCCACTGATTGTACAATAAATTGTACGACCAGGCCTTGCGATGGTGATCGTAGGATATAAAGGGTGTTGAGGTTGCGCCAAGCTTGCCGTTAACCTGAAATAAGAAATACGAAGACACTACGTTAAGTGATTGCGCAGGGGTCGGACCCTGCGAACCACCTCCGGCGTGCGAATGAGTATATGATATGATAAGTTGGTAAGTTTTTAGTGAAATGAGAGGGTCGAGTTTGCATACCATTGTTCCTAGCCCGTCCAAGCTATTTATAGGGGAGAAAATAGGCCTTGGAGAGCTCATGCACGAATATCGGAGATCATAGGGGCGTCCCATGATTTAAGGTAACCGCTAGGGCTTAGTGACCCACTATCTCTTTCTTGGCAGGAAAGATCAAGGGAAAGAGGAGACGTGGGTATGACCACGTCAAGGTGTTCTCCGCTCTAGTATCTTCGAAGAGTGTACCCCGAAGGGCTTAAGGCTTCGATTGGTGAGTTCCCAACTGGTTACCATATCATGGATGAATGGTTTGACGCCAGTGAAGATTTTAGGAGGTTGACCTGGACCTTCGAGAAGAAGGCTTCGTACAGGCTCGAAGGGGTGTCCTTCGACCTGTTCGGAGGGTACATCATCATAAGCTTTTGACCCCTTTGTTAATTCCCTCATGTTCACATAAAGATCTTTTGAAAATTTCAACACTCATATACTCTTCATGTATACATGATGAAGGGTGGTGGCATTAAAGACTTGCGGGAGAGTTGTTGCTTGATCACCATACGGTCCATATTCCCAATATCCTGAGGCTGACCCCAGTCGTGGTCCAAGTGGATCATAAGTAGGGTTGAACTGCTGAGGGGATGGGCCTTGTATCCTGGCACCTGTCAGACCTGTTGGGCCAAAGGCCTAAGGTGCAACGGCTTGTATAGAAGGTGGTCCAGTCCACTGTGGTCTGGGATTTCTGTATTGTGTATGTTGAGGAACCCAACCCCACTAGTGTGGTGAATAAGCATTAGGCATCCCACCCCACTGATGTTGCATGCCATTAGGATTATTATTCATATTGCCATGAACATTATTCAAGTTACCTATTGGTTTGTTTGCTTTGGTATGGACAAAGCGATAACGATCACCGTAAGTACAATGCCCTTTTTGAAAATGCTTGCATAACTCACCAGAACCACGGCCATTAGACCCACCATTACCCCTTCGTCCACGGTTGGAATTTGTACCCGCCATTAGAACAGTAGGGGATGAAGTATTTTCACGAGAGACAGAATTTTTGTTCTTACGGTTCATGCGTGATTCTTTAACTAAAAGCATCGACCGAGCCTCGAGGAGGGTGGGTCGTTTGGTGCTATGACGAATGATGCTCGTAACATGCTCGAACTTGTCATCTAACCCATTGATCGCATACATAACCAAGGTCTTGTCTTCTTGGTGAGTCAATATTAGCCAAAAGATCAGCAATTACTTTGATCTTCTTGAAGTATTCAGAGATGGACATGCATCCTAGATCCATAGAACGCAACTCATTCTCTGAGTTCCAATGCCCTAACTTCTTTGTTGTCATGGAAAATGTCTTTGGGACTTTTCCACACACTTGCGGCTGTTGCGTTCTTTTTCAGAACTGTTTGAAGAAGAGAAGTGGACAGGGTACCATAGATCTAGACTTTGACCAACGAATCGATCTTTTTCCAGTCAGGATTGGTGGCATTGGTGCTAGTTGTCGTGCCCTCAAGATGGTCGAGGAGACCAAAGCTGTCATAGTGAGATACAAATAACTCACTCCATGCATCGTAGTTGAGTTGGTCAAGATCAAGGACAAACGGCACATGTGTTTTGATGTTGGTTACACCAAAAGGTTTTTCATTGTTTGGTGGTAGGTTTGGAGGGGTGTTAGCATCGACTGCCATTGGGAGAGATTAGGGTTTTGGGATAGCAGGGGGAGAGGCGGGGAGGGATGAAGGAAATAAGGAAGGTACGTGATTTAGGGGAGAGTTTGTTATGGGAGAATAATTCCTGGCTCTGATACCATAAAGGAATATGATATGATTTCCTCCTTGAATGAGATTGCATTATCAATTCAAATATATACACAATACAAATTATTGTAATGGTGGGTCTAATGGCCGTGGTTCTGGTGAGTTATGTAAGAATTTTCAGAAAGGGCGTTGTACTTACGGTGATTGTTGTCGCTTTGTCCATACCAAAGCTAACAAACAAACAGGTAACTTGTATAATGTTCATGGCAATATGAATAATAATCCTAATGGCATGCAACGTCAGTGGGGTGGGATGCCTAATACTTATTCACCACACTAGTTGGGTTGGGTTCCTCAACAGACACAATACAGAAATCCCAGACCACAGTGGACTGGACCACCTTCTATACAAGCCGATGCACCTCAGGCATTTGGCCTAACAGGTCCGACAGGTGCCGCGATACTAGGCCCAGCCCCTCAGCAGTTCAACCCTACTTATGGCCCACTTAGACCATGACCGGGGTCATCCTCGGGATATTGGGAATATGGACCGTATGGTGATCAAGCAATAACTCTCCCGCAAGCCTTTAATGCCACCACCCTTCATTATGCGGACAACAATGAAGACAACGGGTGGTATATGGATACCGGAGCGACTACACATCTCTCCGCGGATGCAGGTAAACTCACGACCGTTTTTAATTCAAGCATTATTCCATCTATTGTTGTTGGTAACGGGGCCACAATCCCCGTCACCAACACCGGTCATAGCATTTTACCATCTTTACATCGCCCTTTATACTTACAAAACGTCCTAATTATTCCCCATATTATTAAAAATCTTATTTCCGTACGCCAATTCACTCGTGATAACAAATGTAGTATTGAATTTGATGAATTCGGTTTTTCTGTGAAGGACTATTGGACACGTCGTCTACTCCTCTGATGTAATAGCAACGGAGATCTCTATCCATTCCTTTCATCCAACACCACCACCCCTACAGCTCTTGTGTCGTCTACTCAGTCTACGTGGCACCGAAGACTCGGGCACCCTGGGGATGAAGTGCTACATTTTTTAGCTTTAAATAATTTTATTGTGTGTAATAAAACAAAGTCGTCGACTTTGTGCCATGCTTGTCAACTTGGCAAGTACACTAGACATCCCTTTTATGTTTCTAATTCCATCGTTGAAAACATTTTTGATATCGTTCATTCGGACTTGTGGACTTCTCCACTCCCGAGTGTAAGTGGTTTCAAATATTACGTTATCTTTTCAGACCATTTCTCTCATTTTCTATGGGTTTATCCTCTTAAAAAGAAGTCTGATGCTTTTGCAAAGTTTTTACAATTTCGTGCTTATGTGAAACCTCAATTCAATATGGAGATAAAAGCATTCCAATATGACCATGGGGGAGAGTTCGATAACACCCAACAACACACATTATTTAATAACAATGGTATCCAATTTTGTTTTTCTTGCCCAAAAACATCACAGCAAAACGGAAAATCCGAAAGAATGATACGAACTATCAAAAACTTTATACGCACACTTCTCTTTCAAGCAAACCTACCACCTCAATATTGGGTTGAAGCTCTCTTTATGGCAACTCATCTTTTAAACATTTTGCCATCATCCGCAATTAAAAATAACATACCTTTCACCAAATTATTTAACAAACGACCAACCTACAACCACTTACGCATTTTTGGATGCCTTTACTACCCCTACATACACATAAAACAAAAACTTCAACCTCGCTCTACACCTTGGGTGTTCTTGGTTATCCCACTAATCACCGATGATACTGATGCCTCAACCTTTCAACCAACAAAATCATAATATCTCGCCACGTCAATTTTGAAGAAACCAAGTTCCCATTTGGTAGCATGACACCAAACGCTCCCCCTTCATACCATTTTCTGGAAAATGAAACTACTCCCTCATCCTTAAGCTTAAAGCTTTTAACCTCAACTAATAACTCAACTACAAATTCACCTAGTACTATTGTACAAACTACCCCACCTCCTGCTTCCAACATACAACTCACAACACCATCACTGTAACACCCCGACTCGACAAGGGTAGAGATGTCACAACAATGGTGACATATCAGAAACATACACAAGCATACATCTTCAATAATACAAAGGAATACAAAGGTGACAAGAAATTACAAGGAAATACAAAATTTACAAAGGAATAAATACTGAGTCTGAAAATATAAATTCTTCTAGTCATCTCTATAACAAAATCACTATCACAATGTAGTCTTCTAAGTCCAATGGTACACTCCACTCATACCCAGCTTCCTACTAAAACCTGCCGCAGGAAAAGAAATGCGGCTGAGCTACGAGAGCTCAGTGAACAGATATAACGGTAACAAAGCAGTAATAAAGAATAATACAGAGTGTCAGAAATATATGTCATGCAGATATAATCAGAATCAAAGGATAAACAAAGGAGTAAGGATAAAGGATAGGGAATAATAAGTAGGTAAAGGTAAAAGGAAATAGTGCAAGGTATAATAATGGTCAAAGGTAAGTAATGTATATGGTAAAGGTAAACAGTAATCCACCACGAGCCCAGAAACAGAGATAATATATATATAACCATGCCATCACCATCAATCAGAGGGGTGTCCTCTCAGCAACCAGATAATATGAGGGGTGTCCTCATGTATCAAATGGAGTAGCTAGCTCCCAGAGGTTGTGAAAGACGTGTATCGCACACACCATCAGTCACCAGAGATATAACAGATAATATAAACAGATAACAGAAACAGAACAAATCTAGGATGCATCCATACGCCCCAGGTGGCCAGAGTCTACCAATACACACCAGATAAAATAAAGTCAGGGACGGGACAGGTCATCACTCTCCTGCCCTAGAGTCATGCCATCGGTGCATCAATGACATGGACATGAAACCCTCATGCCTAGTGAGGTGGCTCGGGTATCAAACCGTGGGTCAAAGGTCAAGTATCATGTCATAAACAGAGGGTCATGTCAAAAGGTTCAGATTATAAGGTCCATGTCAGATGTTACAGAAGTGTATATCAGAGGTTCAGAAATCAGATAGGTTTATACCAGAGTTTATAACAATGTTCAAGTCCAGGTTCAGAAATAGTATATCAGATTAATACTTATATCAAAGTTCAAATTAAGTTTCAAACAAGAGTTTATAACCAGGTTTAGAATAAGGTTCAAATCAAAGTTCAATAGGTCATATCAAAGGTCCATAATCAAAAGGTTTATAGATTCATAGTAAAGATTTAATTCAAAGGTTTCATATTAAACTTGTATTTAAAATAATCTTTCAGTGACTTTCATAAAATGATGTTTCGTAAAACCTTTTATAAATATAGTCTTTAAAAGAGATTTTCATAAAACCTTTAGTCCTTTAGTGCGGTTCCAATTCAAAAATTGGTATAACATCGTATCCAAAACTTTTCAAAAAAATTTCATATCATTAAGGAAAGTTTCCAATCTCAGTTCTAATGTCAAAATGAATCTTCAGGGTATTCAGAGGTTTGCATATTCAGGTCACAAGGTGAAGAACGAATCATGTCAAGTATCAAGGAATAAAAAAGGGTTCAGTTTATCAAGGGAACTCAGAATCAGATAACATGTCAGAAGGGTTCATAATCAAATTCTTATAACAAGGTTCTAATCAGGGATTTATAGGCAAGGGAATCATATGAAAGGTTCAAGTAAAGGGAATCATAGCAATGACATTAATACAGAAATTGACCGATCAGAAAATGAAAGAGATCATGAGAAACCTTACAAGAAATGTCAGAATATCTGTACCTTAACAGAATGTGAAACCAAAGCAAACAGGAGATCACTCCCTCTTCCCCCGATCTACAAATAATCATAATCGTACTAATAAGTTTCTTAGAATCATAATGTTTCATTTAGTTCTCTTTCCATTTTAGGTAACTTCCTCTTTTTAGTAACTTTCCAAAATAGTAACTTTTCTCATTTAGAAACTTTAGTTATTAACATTCCCGTTCATTAACTTAATGTATTAGAGATGACCATATTCATAGTTTAATGTTCATAATTTCATTTACATAAGTTTAAGGTTCATAAAGTAGTTTTCATAATTTTTAGTGTTCAATATGTAGTCATCACAAGTTTAGGGTTTAAAGTGTCATTAGGATAAGATTAGGGTCTAAAGTGTAAATATATTCAAGTTACAGGTGTTTACAATTTAATTCCTTTAGTTTTAGTAAAATAACCATTTACACCCTTTAGTTTATAAAATAAACCCATAACACTCTTTTAACAACTTTTTCACTTCTCCCAGATTTTACACTCAATTTAGACCTGTTTTGAACGATTTTTAATCCTTATAAGAACTCAGAATGAAAATTCCCAAAAATTCATAAAAGTTCCCAGATGCCTTAAGAATTTACCCAAATTTTTCCAGAATTTATTATTAAGTAAAACTACAGTTTAAAAATCCTTTATTTCAAGTTGTCCAGATTGCAGTTCAAAACCCCATCAATAAAATTTATAAAAATATGGAAAAATTCTAGAAATTCAAATATGTCCCAAATATTAACCTTATATAATTTTAAGTCATAAATCTTTATATATTTCAAACTAAAAATCATAAACTACAGGTGAATTTTCGTAACCCGAAATACAGTTTTGACACCCGATCTCATAAATTCAGAAAAAGTGCCTTCCCTACCTCAAAAAAATACAAGACCAATTTCTACAGAGAGCTATTTCATTTTACTTCATTATAGACCCAAAAGTTTCCCAAAAACACCTCGTTATCATTTTTTACAGTCGATTAAAGTTGGACAAATTTCCAGATCAGTAGCAGTGTTCATTATATCATGTAATCTTTTAGGGTTTTCATATACAAATGATTATATCTTGACACAAATGATTATTATTGAGTTTATAACATCTCTAGGTCGATTCTTACATAACAATAACATGTTCATAACAATTCAAATTCAGATTCATATACATATTCGATTCATAATTAATCTTTAAGGTTGTTATTTTATGTGCACATCATTCTTATCATCATATGTGTTTATATTACAACAAGAACACAAGAACACGAACAAGAATCCAAACATGAAGGGATGATGCACAATACCCTCGTAGCGTGATCAAGACACACGAACGAATCACTTCTCCTTCCTTCTTCTCTTGGTGGTGATCGAACAACAACAAAAGAAAATCAATAGGGTCGATTAGGGTTTGTCCAAGAACACGAATGGATAGAAAAACATGTGAATATGATTACCTTAATACGGATTGAACAAGAACACACCAAAAACCCCCTTGGCTGCTGCAGATGATCGAACAAGGAAGGGAAGGAAGAAAAAGAGCCAATCTTTTCTCTCTTTTTTTTGTAGGATTTAGGGTTTTTAAGAGAATAAATTTCAGTATATATAAAAAAAATGGGAAACCGACATTTTTTTTTTGAGAGGGGGAATGGGCCAAGTTTTATTGAGTTAACTTCAAGGATTAAGGCCCAAGAACCTAGTACTTGTGTGACAATAATTTTTCGGCCCAAAACAATTATTCGCGTAGTGTAATTAATTCCTCGTATTATATTTTAAGTTACATAGATATTTTGAGATTTAAATATCTTCAAAAATTTAATTGTGAAGTTTCGTTTTTTTTTTTAATTATTTGGATTTACGGTTTATTCGTTTAGATACTTTCGGTTAAAGTTCAAATAATATGTTCTTTGGTGTGATTTTATGTATTCTTAAAAAAAATTTAAATTAGAGGGGCGTTTTGGTCATATTACGTATTCAAAAATCTTGGGTTTTACAACTCTTCCCCTTTAAAAGAAAATTTTCGTCCTCGAAATTTGAAGTCGCAAAGTTAGACGAAGTCGTAGCAAATCGCAAAAGATCGTCACAAACATTCTCACGCCCGGGGAGGTTCTTCCAAAAGGGATCTTCAAACCGAATAGTTTCTCATGACTCAATCAAAACAAGGTGGGTTCAAATTCCTCAGAAGGTGACAAATTAGGTTGATTCTGATCAAAAGGACCATGCAGCATAAAATGGATGATAGGTGAATCTTCTGAAATGCTTACATGGAATACAACAGAACTTCAAATCAGATTAACAGTACCATCAGTAGAGAGCTCTACAAGGAGTTTAAGATTTCTAATTTAGTTCAATAGAATGCAATACGAGGGTTCAAACTCATCCAGATATTTAAAGAACGAAAATAGAGCATACGCATAGGTAGAATGAACCTAACGTCTCACTAATCACGGATAGACCAACGGAGATCAGATTCTAAACTTCTTAGGTACTCCCCCAAGATATCCTATGGCCACAATGAGTGCACGTTATATGGTGTAAGTATTATCACGTTGATCAGGCGTCATAATACTAGCACCACATAAATATGCCTTCATGATGATCATACTTTATCTCGAGTCGTGAGTATAACAACCTATCTTAATCCACCTAGTACTTCTACAGTCTCAGAGTCAATAAGATCAAAGTCATAGTCAAGAGAGAAATAAGACTATTCACAAGAGTATCGGAATTTCCAGATTGCCTAGCAGAGTAAGGCACGCCGTCACAAGTATCAGATTTTCCACAGTTCGCCAAAATTCCTCAGAACAAAACCATCATCGAACATACGAAAATAAACACGGGGCTGAAATGCTTCTAGGAACTTAAATCATTAGCGGATCTTATCATGATATAACGAAGCTTAAGGGAGTCAACGGAAATGAAAACTAATCGTCAATAACTTCGGTCTTCACAGAATCAATTCTTCCAAACATAAAAGGTCTGATTTAGAAATCCGTTCATTCAAAACATCTACTCTCTTCAAGTCCAGTTAATCTGTCTTCGTTTTTCCCTCAATCTAGAAGTGAAGCAAAATCGTCTGGTTCATCTCGCCTCCTGCAGTTCTTCTTGGAATGTGATGGAGTAATGTGAATTTCTGGCACGATCTTTAAGTTTCTTCATCATCCAGTCTGCTTTCGCCCTCAATTCATCTTAGTACCACCAAGATGAATAGGGAAGTGAGACTGTACGTCTTCATCAGCTCCAGGTTCGCCGTCTTTCTTCTGCATCGCCGACACTTCTATCTTGTAAGGGATGTCTTCATTCTTCAGGGTAGTCACCGCTGTTGTCAACTCCAGTTCAGGTAGTGAAGTAATTCTTCTGATGCGTTTCTAGTTGTCTTGATGCATACGCAAAACCTTCTGAGTCTCTTTCTGAAATGTCTCAAAATTTGTTCCGTCTGAAGGTATGGAAACAAATTTCTATTTCAGCTTTCCAAAACTCCGTTCTCAATCAGACTAAGTTGTTTCTCTCTGGTCACGAAATTTATCAAGGGTAACGCAAGTTGTAAACGTCTTCAGAATTCTGATGCAAGGTTCAAAAGATTTCAGTTTACCATTTTGTTATCGGTCTTGACCATTCGGTGACAGTTTCAAAATTTGCGGGATTCAAAAGGTTTATTCTCAATCAAGAAAATCCGTTGCCTCAACAGATATCAATCTCTCAGAATGCACAAGTGATCGTCAATTTCTTACAAAGTGCAAAAATGATTTTCATGTTCTTCTTCGTCTCCGAATGTACTATTAAGTCATACAATGACCATTTGCCCAAGTACTCACGAGAACACATTCATTTATCAAATTTACAGAATAGTCAGAGCTTTAGCTAATACTATTAGCGTCACAAATCTTTATATCAGTCGTTACAAATGCGGACAGCGATCTCAAGAATAACCTCAATTCATATTTCCATTTGAAGGAAACTTCGCGTTCTGAAATTGAATAGATACAAAGTCGTTTCAGGGTGGAGAAATAAGGGTTCCAAATAGCAATACGGTTCAGCTTCCAGAATCAATACATGTCTCCTGTCATCATTCTTCTTTATCGCGAACAAAACTGAAATACGCCAAGAAAATACACTTAAGCAAACTTACTTCTCACTCCGGTGGAAAATTTGGTGGTTCAATCAGAAATCGTGTTCAGAAAATTCAGGGTGCCAAGTAATTTTCAAGATAAGGTTCATTCATTGTTGTACGAAATGGGTTCAAGGAAAACTTCATAATCGCGAACATAACACACGAGTCTTCAGAGTAATAATGATAGTCAAGAGTTTAACAATCGGTAATCATGGTAGGGAGTTCAAAATTGTTTCAAACGTCAAAGGTGAGACATAGGAGGATAGTTGTCAAACAACCAATCCTTTATCAGAATAACATTAGAGTTAACAGTCCACAGAAAGACAGATCAACAAGGCAAATCTTATCGTTCAAAAGGAGAGGGAAACATTCTTATACTCGTGGTTAAACACCACAAGACTTCTCATAGGGACAGAGATGGTTAAGACGAAATCAAATGGTGTCAGAAAATTTATAGATGCTTATCAAGAGACAAGAGACAATTAACAGAAGGTATCAAATGCTTATCAAAAGCAAAAGACAATTAACAGAAGGTGTCAAGTACGTCATTGCCAAGGAAATTTTTAGAATGCCCGAAGAGGCATCAAAATGATTAACAGAAGGATCAGAGGTCAGAGTCGGACTCTGCAGACAAGGATCAAATAGTGTCAGGCCATATTATGCAGTTCTCAATGCCTTCCAGATTTATTTAATTCTCAAATCTTGGGTAGTGCAAAGCATAAGCTTTCAATTCTAAAAGTGATCTTAACAGACTTAAATCAAAAGCAGGGCACGAATTAGAGTGATGCGGAAGCAAAATACTTAAACAAACGCCTTATAGTCTACCCATTCCTCACTGGTCAAAACTTAAGTTCATATCAAGAAATCCTAAAGCAAGTTCTCAGGGTGTTCTCCTATGTTCTTACAGTGGAAGCCTAATGGTCCAGAACTCACAGGTCAAGGGTAAATGTATTACGAGTCGCAGCCTGTCTCTCTGATACCATAAATTGTAACACCCCGACCCGACAAGGGTAGAGATGTCACAACAATGGTGACATATCAGAAACATACACAAGCATACATCTTCAATAATACAAAGGAATACAAAGGTGACAAGAAATTACAAGGAAATACAAAATTTACAAAGGAATAAATACTGAGTCTGAAAATATAAATTCTTCTAGTCATCTCTATAACAAAATCACTATCACAATGTAGTCTTCTAAGTCCAATGGTACTCTCCACTCATACCCAGCTTCCTACTAAAACCTGCCGCAAGAAAAGAAATGCGGCTGAGCTACGAGAGCTCAGTGAACAGATATAACGGTAACAAAGCAGTAATAAAGAATAATACAGAGTGTCAGAAATATATGTCATGCAGATATAATCAGAATCAAAGGATAAACAAAGGAGTAAGGATAAAGGATAGGGAATAATAAGTAGGTAAAGGTAAAAGGAAATAGTGCAAGGTATAATAATGGTCAAAGGTAAGTAATGTATATGGTAAAGGTAAACAGTAATCCACCACGAGCCCAGAAACAGAGATAATATATATATATAACCATGCCATCACCATCAATCAAAGGGGTGTCCTCTCAGTAACCAGATAATATGAGGGGTGTCCTCATGTATCAAATGGAGTAGCTAGCTCCTAGAGGTTGTGAAAGACGTGTATCGCACACACCATCAGTCACCAGAGATATAATAGATAATATAAACAGATAACAGAAACAGAACAAATCTAGGATGCATCCATACGCCCCAGGTGGCCAGAGTCTACCAATACACACCAGATAAAATAATGTCAGGGACGGGACAGGTCATCACTCTCCTGCCCTAGAGTCATGCCATCGGTGCATCAATGACATGGACATGAAACCCTCATGCCTAGTGAGGTGGCTCGGGTATCAAACCGTGGGTCAAAGGTCAAGTATCATGTCATAAACAGAGGGTCATGTCAAAAGGTTCAGATTATAAGGTCCATGTCAGATGTTACAGAAGTGTATATCAGAGGTTCAGAAATCAGATAGGTTTATACCAGAGTTTATAACAATGTTCAAGTCCAGGTTCAGAAATAGTATATCAGATTAATACTTATATCAAAGTTCAAATTAAGTTTCAAACAAGAGTTTATAACCAGGTTTTGAATAAGGTTCAAATCAAAGTTCAATAGGTCATATCAAAGGTCCATAATCAAAAGGTTTATTGATTCATAGAAAAGATTTAATTCAAAGGTTTCATATTAAACTTGTATTTAAAATAATCTTTCAGTGACTTTCATAAAATGATGTTTAGTAAAACCTTTTATAAATATAGTCTTTAAAAGAGATTTTCATAAAACCTTTAGTCCTTTAGTGCGGTTCCAATTCAAAAATTGGTATAACATCGTATCCAAAACTTTTCAAAAACATTTTCATATCATTAAGGAAAGTTTCCAATCTCAGTTCTAATGTCAAAATGAATCTTCAGGGTATTCAGAGGTTTGCATATTCAGGTCACAAGGTGAAGAACGAATCATGTCAAGTATCAAGGAATAAAACAGGGTTCAGTTTATCAAGGGAACTCAGAATCAGATAACATGTCAGAAGGGTTCATAATCAAATTCTTATAACAAGGTTCTAATCAGGGATTTATAGGCAAGGGAATCATATGAAAGGTTCAAGTAAAGGGAATCATAGCAATGGCATTAATACAGAAACTGACAGATCAGAAATAGAAAGAGATCATGAGAAACCTTACAAGAAAGGTCAGAATATCTGTACCTTAACAGAATGTGAAACCAAAGCAAACAGGAGATCACTCCCTCTTCCCCCGATCTACAAATAATCATAATCATACTAATAAGTTTCTTAGAATCATAATATTTCATTTAGTTCTCTTTCCATTTTAGGTAACTTCCTCTTTTTAGTAACTTTCCAAAATAGTAACTTTCCTCATTTAGAAACTTTAGTTATTAACATTCCCGTTCATTAACTTAATGTATTAGAGATGACCATATTCATAGTTTAATGTTCATAATGTCATTTACATAAGTTTAAGGTTCATAAAGTAGTTTTCATAATTTTTAGTGTTCAATATGTAGTCATCACAAGTTTAGGGTTTAAAGTGTCATTAGGATAAGATTAGGGTCTAAAGTGTAAATATATTCAAGTTACAGGTCTTTACAATTTAAGTCCTTTAGTTTTAGTAAAATAACCATTTACACCCTTTAGTTTATAAAATAAACCCATAACACTCTTTTAACAACTTTTTCACTTCTCCCAGATTTTACCCTCAATTTAGACCTGTTTTGAACGATTTTTAATCCTTATAAGAACTCAGAATGAAAATTCCCAAAAATTCATACAAGTTCCCAGATTCCTTAAGAATTTACCCAAATTTTTCCAGAATTTATTATTAAGTAAAACTACAGTTTAAAAATCCTTTATTTCAAGTTGTCCAGATTTCTGATAAATTTTAACATACGAAAAGTAAGCAGCTCAAAACCCCATCAATAAAATTTATAAAAATCTGTAAAAATTCCATAAATTCAAATATATCCCAAATATTAACCTTCTGTAATTTTAAGTCATAACTCTTTATATATTTCAAATTAAAAATCATAAACTAAAGGTGAATTTTCGTAACCCGAAATACAGTTTTGACACCCGATCTCATAAATTCAGAAAAAGTGCCTTTCCAACCTCAAAAAAATACAAGACCAATTTATACAGAGAGCTATTTCATTTTACTTCATTATAGACCCAAAAGTTTCCCAAAAAAACCTCGTTATCATTTTTTTACAGTCGATTAAATTTGGACAAATTTCCAGATCAGTAGCAGTGTTCATTATATCATGTAATCTTTTAGGGTTTTCATATACAAATGATTATATCTTGACACAAATGATTATTATTGAGTTTATAACATCTCTAGTTCGATTCTTACATAACAATAACATGTTCATAACACTTCAAATTCAGATTCATATACATATTCGATTCATAATTAATCTTTAAGGTTGTTATTTTATGTGCACATCATTCTTATCATCATATGTGTTTATATTACAACAAGAACACAAGAACACGAACAAGAATCTAAACATGAAGGGATGATGCACAATACCCTCGTAGCGTGATCAAGACACACGAACGAATCACTTCTCCTTCCTTCTTCTCTTGGTGGTGATCGAACAACAACAAAAGAAAATCAATAGGGTCGATTAGGGTTTGTCCAAGAACACGAATGGATAGAAAAACATGTGAATATGATTACCTTAATACGGATTGAACAAGAACACACCAAAAACCCCCTTGGCTGCTGCAGATGATCGAACAAGGAAGGGAAGGAAGAAAAAGAGCCAATCTTTTTTTCTTTTTTTTTTTGTAGGATTTAGGGTTTTTAAGAGAATAAATTTCAGTATATACAAAAAAAATGGGAAACCGACATTTTTTTTTTAGAGGGGGAATGGGCCAAGTTTTGTTGAGTTAACTTCAAGGATTAAGGCCCAAGAACCTAGTACTTGTGTGACAATAATTTTTCGGCCCAAAACAATTATTCGCGTAGTGTAATTAATTCCTCGTATTATATTTTAAGTTACATAGATATTTTGAGATTTAAATATCTTCAAAAATTTAATTGTGAAGTTTAGTTTTTTTTTTTTTTAATTATTTGGATTTACGGTTTATTCGTTTAGATACTTTCGATTAAAGTTCAAATAATATGTTCTTTGGTGTGATTTTATGTATTCTTAAAAAAAATTTAAATTAGAGGGGCATTTTGGTCATATTACGTATTCAAAAATCTCGGGTTTTACAATCACCTACCTCACGATCCACTTCTCCACCAGGCCCAAACCTTCAGCCCACAATAAAACCAATTCAACAGCCCATGTCAACCCACCAGACCAATCCCTTGACCCAACAACAGGCCCATGAAGCACTAGCCCATCAAGAAACTCCCAACGAACCTACACCAGAAAATATACCAGTCCAACAACAGGTCACACAACCTCAACCCAACCCGACACCTCGTCATCCCATGGTTCACAACACGTTCCCCCAATAACCGCTTCCACGTTCACAATACGTTCTCACCTAGAAGTGACACCCAACCATCATGCTTCAACATAAGCCAATCCGGAGCCTGTTATTAGCCCGGCCGTTGTCGAAGCCAACCACGAAGCGTTGGAATCCCTCCTAAGGGCTCGCAAAAGGTAAGTCAGGAATGCTGAGATGCGAAGGGAATTCGAATACTCAAGTGACGAGTATGATGAAGAGATGGAAATGGAGCCTAGGCCTCCGGCCCAAGGTGCAACACTCTCGGCCATAAGAATTGGGTAACCAGTGGGTCGAGGGCTAAGCAGAAGGTCCGTTGGGTTTAAAGGAGTCCCGGAGAGGGCTCCGACCAGGAGAGAAGGAGCGGTTGTCGAAGGTTCCAACGGGAGGAGCCAACGAAGGGAAGAGACGGGGGTGAATTTGCCTCTATTGTTAGCAGCTCATCTTGGAAGGACTGAAGCAGGGGTTCCGTTGCAGCCTTCTCACGCATAAGGCGTAGAAGGCAATCTGCCTACAATTAATATGGGAGGAAATCTTCCTCCTAATGGTATGTACCCCTCGTTCCAAACTCAATCTTATCCTCAAGGTTTATATCCTCTAGTAAATGGGCAGCCTAATAACCCAAGTCTCCCTCAACCTTATGGGAGCATACCCTTCGGGCATCCTACGATATACCCTCCGTATGCCATGGGAATGGTTACACGTTCGACATGAACACACCTTATCAGTCCTAACCTAGCCAAACTCCTATGGGAATACCCCCAAACCATAATCCGTATAATACTGTTCCTATGTATGCACCACCCTATAATTGTTTATACTCGGACCTTATGGGTTCGGCTACACCCTTCATTAGGTGGATAGAAGACTACCCATTGCCTGATGGGTTGAAAATGCCTTCGCATATTAGGACTTATGATGGGAAGGGGGATCCGGACAATTTCCTACATTTGTTCGAAGGGGCTATTAAGATGCAAAAGTGGGTCATGCCTGTGGCCTGTCACATGTTTACATACCCTACGGGATTCTGCCCGTATTTGGTGGAATGGGCAAAAGCCTGGTAGCATTGTCAACCTCGACGATCTCAAGGCTAAGTTTCGATCACACTTCAGTCAGCAAAAGAAGTTTACAAGGACCTATCTGACGGTGCACAACATTAAACAAAAGGAGAACGAAAGCACAAGGGCCTTCGTCACTAGGTACACCGATGAAACTTTACAGATCTTGGGTCTACTTGAAGATCAACGTATTTCAGGTTTCGTACATGGCCTTCGAAATCGGAGCTTAGTGGAATTCTTATCCACTGACCTTCCGACAACTTATAAAGGGTTAATGGAAAAGACGTATACTTGGATTAAAGCAAAGGAGGTATCTACTAACGGTGTTCCGATCGATAGAGACAGCAACAGCAAGTTCTCATAGCATTCTGTGTGGGAAGGGTCAAAGAACAAGAACAAAAACAGAGACAGGTTTTCTCCATACAAAGGTCCTAACCACGGTTTGCTAGGAAGCTTAACTAAGTCCCCAAAGGAAATACTTGAAACAGAGAGGGCTGCTAAGGCTTTCGAAGCACCCCCTCTTATGACAAGCAAGGGTAAAAACAAGGATACAAGCAAGTATTGTCATTTCCATGAAGATTATGGCCATGATACGAACAGTTGCAGGGAGCTAAAGAAGCAGATAGAAGAAGCTGTAAAGTCCGGGCAATTGGCACATTTGGTGAAGGGTATAAAGAAGGGAAAGGAAAAAATGTCTGACACTCAATTGGTTAAAGATACTACAACTCTCGAAGCCCCAATACTCATGGTTCGTTGGGGCGAAGCCAGTTTAAAAAGAAAGGTAACGGAGCAGGAGGTAAACGAAGTAGGGGAGGTAACATTTCCTCCTATCACAGGCCAAGTCCCTTCGAATGATCCAGTGGTCATCAAAGTTCTAATTTTTAAACGAGAAGTAAACAGAGCCTACATGGACTATAGAAGCTCCTGCGAGATCATATACGAACATTGCTTCCTTAAGCTCAAGCCTTCGATCAGATCGCAACGGGTTGATTCGAAGATACCTTTGGTAGGGTTCTCCGGTGAGCATTCGTGGCCTCTGGAAGAAGTACCATTGGATATAACAATTGAAGAAGGCAAGCTCGCAAGGACAGAAACCCTCACATTTGCTATCGTAAGGTCCGACTCTCCCTACAATTTGTTGATAGGAAGGATCGCCATGCAAAAGATGGGTATTGTAGTCTCCACCATACACGCAGCGGTAAAATTCCATACACCTTATGGGATTGGAACCGTATTTTCTAGTTACAATCAGGGAAAGGCTAGAGACGTTGGTAAAAAGATCAAAGAAAGTCCCGAAGAGCCTTCGAAGGCCATTCTAAGTTGTACAGATGCCGAAGAACGTATTGTGGTAAATGAGCTCTATCCAGAACAAACGGTGGTAATCGGAAAGCAACTCCCTGCCAACTTCAAGGCAGACTTGGAGAAGCTACTCAAAGACAACAAGGATGTCTTCGCATGGACATACTCAGACATGAAAAGGGTTCCCAAGACTCTTATGATCGATGGAAAGCCCTTCGGCACAGAGCATAAGCTCAATGAGTTAAAGCACATTGAACCAATTAAGCAGAAGCGACGAATCCTGGCACCTGAAAGAAACGCAGCCGCTTACAAAGAGGTGGATGAACTTGTACGAGCAGGAATTCTAAGAGAAGTAAAATACCAAACCTGGGTATCTAATCCAGTTATGGTAAAGAAGAGTGACGGAGGGTGGCGAATGAGTGTTGATTTCACCGACATCAACAAAGCTTGCCCAAAGGACTGCTACCCTCTGCCAAAAATTGATTGGAAGGCCGAATCCCTCTCGGGGTTCCGTTTGAAATGTTTTCTAGATGCTTACAAAGGGTATCACCAAATATAAATGGCGGAGGAAGATGAGGAGAAGATAGCCTTCTGCACGGGAAAGGGTGTCTATTGCTACAAGAAAATGCCCTTCGATCTGAAGAACGCAGGGGCAACTTATCAACGGTGGTAGACAAAGCCTTCCACAAGCAAATAGGGAGGAACTTGGAAGCCTACGTTGATGATATGGTAATAAAAAGTAGGACTGAGGAAGACCTACTCTCCAACATTCAAGAAACCTTCGATCAATTGAGGGCAATCAACAATAAGCTTAACCCAAAGAAGTGTTACTTTGGCATGGAAGAAGGACAATTCTTAGGACACTTGATAACGAAGCAAGGGATCAAAGCTAACCCTTCAAAAGTCAAAGCCATTACTGATCTACAAGCTCCAAAGTCATTAACAGAAGTACAAAGCTGTTAGGATCTCTGGGAAATAAGAGTTTCATTGTTGCTGCCGATAGTGTTAAGCTGGTTCCTGCCGATAGCTTTGGTTCCTGCTGAAAGCTCATTGCTGCCGACAGTGTTATCTTGATTCTGCCGATAGTGTTGTTGCTGCGGATAGTATTATTTGTTATCCGTATATTTAGAATGTTTGTTAAGATTTATTTTTAGAAGAGATTGTTGTTTATCTCTTCACACGTTTACTTGTAGAACGGGTTAGGGTTAGGTGATCTTGTTAGTATAAAAGATAAACCCGTCTATGAGTTTATGTACACCTTTAACACCTTTAACGTTTTTAATATTCAAAAACACAATTCTTAGTTCATAGTTTGATCCATAGAGGATCATTGTTCGTTTAGAGTTTTCTTCTTTATAATACTTGCTGTTTAGTTTCCGCATAAACGCTTGTATTGCATACAGAGGTTCTTGTTTATACCAAGCTCAATCAAGCTCAAAGTTCTCGATCCTACAAGTGGTATCAGAGCCTGGTAAGGATCTCTGATAAAGAAGAAAAAGGTCGATCTCATATCTCTTAACCCTCTCTCAATGGCAGACGATAACCCAGAAACCAATGTCATTAACCAGGAAAATCAACAACCCAAAACTGAAACATCCCAAGTCTAAACGCAAATCGTCACCGCTATGTCCACCAACAATGCTAAATTCCCATATCTGAAGAAAGATGAGTATGAAGTCTGGGCTATGAGAATGGAATATTGGATCACAAACAGTGATTACAATCTGTGGAATGTCATTCTCAAGGGAAATAGCAAGAAGAATACAGGAAGGGACGAGGATGGCAATATTTATATAGAGCCACCTGTTACTGCAGAAGAGCACATGGCTGTGCAAAGGGAAACCAAAGCAAGAACCCTTCTGCTTCAAGCTATTCCAGAGGATCATATGAGTGATTTCCATCACTTGGATGATGCTAGAAAGATCTGGCATGCTGTAAAAGCCAGATTTGGAGGGAATGATGAATCCAGAAAAATGAGAAAGTCTATGCTTAAGCAAGAGTTTCAGGAATTCAAGATCTCTGAGGCTGAGGGGATTCACAAAGGGTATGACAGATTCTACAAGATCCTGAGTCAACTCAACCAGTTGAAAGCTAGGCCGGATGATGAAGATTGCAACACCAAATTTCTGAGGGCTTTACCACCATCTTGGTCGCAGGTTTCCATAACCCTCAAGGCCAAAGGAGGACTGGATTTTATGAGCTTTGATGATCTGTACAACAAGTTGAAAACCCTTGAACTTGATATCAAAGGGTATTCCACCTATACACCTCATACTCCAACCCATACTGCTTTTGTTAGTAACTCTGGTGCTAACAAAACATCATATGGAAACAGTCCAACTCCATCAACATCATCAATCTCTTACTCACCTATACACCAAAAGCTCAAACCAGTTCTGAGAATCTTGTAGTGGATCTGCTTCATTCATTTGTTGCTGATAGTACACCACAACAGAAGATTGTGTATGATGATTTCAATCAGGTTGATGAATTGGATATGGAAGAGATGGACTTAAGATGGCAGATGGCTATGATATCGTTGAAGTTGGATAGGTTTGAAAAGAAGGCAGGAAGAAGGGTCAATTTTAATGGACAGGAGCCTGCCAGGTTTGATAGAAGGAAGGTGAGGTGTTATAAATGTTCTCAAACAGGACATTTTGCTAGGGAATGTACAGACAAGAAGGTGGATGATAAAGCACGGTATTCTGCTTTCAGAATTCAAGAGTTGGAGTCAGAAGACCCCAAGGCTTTGGTATCTGTGGATTCAATGGTGGACTGGGAGCAACATGAGAAGACTCTTGCAAGTGGAGCAGATAAGGTCTATGGGATGGTAGCTGGATATGGTGAAAAGAAACAAGTGGCTGGTCAGTTTGGAATGATGGGTCATCCATCTCAGGTACATAACTGCCCATTTGGTTGTGATTCTAAATATGATAAATTGAAACAGGAATTTGATGATAAAGAAAGTGAAAATAAGGATAACTTTATTCAACTTAAGGCTCATAAAAAGGCTGTTAAAACTTTAGAACAACAAAAGGTCTGGTATCAACAACAACAGTCTGCTTATGAAGTAAAAATAAAGGTATTGGAAAGAGATTTAAAAAATGCTATTAATGAGTTTAAACATACTGAACGGGAAAAAGCTAAGGTTGTATTAGATAATCAGGATTTAAAGTCTAAACTAGATGATACCTTGGCTAGATTTAATAAGTGGAAAGAGTCATCCACAAACCTTCACAGGCTTATTGATAGTTCTATGTCATCAAAAACTAAAAGAGGTTTAGGGTTCGGTGACCTGGTAGGGCCAAATCAATATTATGACCCTAATGAATATAGTGTTTTTAACCCAGAACCTGTAGATTATAGAAAGCCTGTAAAGTTTGTGAATGAGGGAGGGATGAATGATGTTCCTCCACCCATAACTGGAACATTTAAGCCGGCTAATCCTTTTGATGACTTTGATGATTCACAAATGATGTATGGCAAACAGGCAAAGGACTTGCCTAATCTTGATTGTGACTCTAATGAATTTGTCTCTTGTTCTTACAGTGACAAATCTTCAGAAATCAAGACAGATGACTATGCCACATGTGGATCAAGTGACAAGTCAGCATCAATAAAGTCAGAAGATCTCTCCTCAGAAGTAGCTAATGTTGAATCTCACTCGAAGATAGCTGCATCTAAAGATATTTCTTTTGATAGTGTTAAAAACAATAATGTTTCTGGTTGTGGTTCTTTTTCAAACAATTCTAGTTGTGGTTCTGTTTCAAACAATTATGATTGTGGTTTTCATTGTGTTAAGGATAATTTTGTTTCATGTGGTGGTTTGAATAATTCTGTGTGCAATGAGAAAGTTATTGTTAAGAAAAAGGCCCCTAGAAAGAAATCTTGCTTTGTGTGTCGTAGTTATGATCATCTCATTAAAGATTGTGACTATTATGAGAAATAGATGGGTTTGAATGCATGTCAAAATAGGTTTGTATGGAAAAATGTGAATGATATTCCCCCTTATATTCCTCAAGCAGCAAGGAGAACTTCAGTTGCTACTGGCAAGCCAGTTCCTGCTGGTAAACCTGTTGCTGCTGATAGGTTCATTCCTGCCGATAAGCCTGTTGCTGCTGTGTATTCAGTTCCTGCCAGTAGGATCAATCCTGCTGGTTGGAGAAGCAATTTGGCTAGACCTTTCAGAAAACCTACTAGTTCTTACTTTCAAAATAATTTGAGACCTGTTTGTTTTGACACCAAAAATAAGGGAGGGGCAAGATGGAAAACTGCTGTTAAGTCCTCAGCAGGTTGTTCTTGGAAAATCAATAGCCAACATATGAAAATGGGGTCCAAGATCAATGGTGGATCTCATCAATCTCCAGGGTTTAATTCTTATTGATCCACTAGGCAGGCTCAAGTCAGCAATGGCTTGAGTCTCTCTTGTATCTAATGTTGTATATGTATTCTTTTTCTCAGGATTTTCCTTTTAGAAGCAAAGATGTTGGAATTGTTGATAGTGGGTGTTCCAGGAGTATGACAGGGAATTTGGATAGATTGCATGACTTTGTACCTTTGAATGGAGGTACTGTGACATTTGGAGGAGGAGATGGAATAATTTCTGGGAAGGGAACTATCAAGACTGCTAAGCTGGACTTTGAAGATGTACTTTATGTGAAGGAACTTCAAGACTTCAATTTGTTCTCTGTCTCCCAAATCTGTGACAAGAAGAACAGTGTTCTCTTCACTGAGAATGATTGCTTTGTGTTGTCCAAAGACTTCAAGCTGCCTGATGATAGTCAGGTTGAACTTAAAGTTCCTAGGACTTACAATCTTTATAGCTTCAATCTTAGTGATGTTCAGCCTGAGGGATCTCTTGCTTGTTTGGTTGCAAAAGCTTCTGTGGATGAGTCTAAGAAATGGCACAGAAGAATGGCCCATGTGAATTTCAAGACCATTAACAAGTTGGCTAAGAATGGGTTGGTGAAAGGGCTTCCTATGAAGATCTTCTCTAATGAGCATGATTGTGTTGCCTGTAACAAAGGAAAGCAGCACAAAGCATCATACAAGGCCATAACTGCTGTGAGCAACATCTCTGAGCCTTTGCAGCTTCTTCATATGGATCTTTTTGGTCCTACTTCTATCAGAAGTATTGACCATAAGAACTACTGCCTGGTGATTACAGATGATTTTAGCAGGTTTTCATGGACTTTCTTTTTGGGTACTAAAGATGAAACTTATCCAGTACTTAGGGATTTTATTGCCTTAATTGAAAATCAGCTAAGTAAAAAGGTTAAGTCTATAAGGTGTGATAATGGCACAGAATTTAAGAACTCTAATCTTATTGACCTCTGTGGGACTAAGGGGATAAAAAGGGACTATAGTAATGCTAGAACTCCACAACAAAATGGGGTTGCAGAAAGGAAAAATAGGACCCTGATAGAAGCAGCTAGGACTATGTTAGCTGAATCTAAGATGCCTACTATGTTTTGGACTGAAGCAGTTTGCACTGCTTGTTATGTGTTGAATAGGGTATCTATTACTAGTCCTCATAATAAAACACCTTATGAACTTTTGTCTGGGAAGGTTCCAAACATTAGTTACCTTAAGCCTTTTGGATGTCATGTCACTATTTTGAACACTAGTGATTACCTAGGCAAGTTTGATGGGAAGGCTGATGAAGGGTTTATTGTTGGATATTCTGCTCATGGTAAAGCCTATAGGGTTTATAATCTGTCCTCTAAGAAAATAGAAGAGACTCTCAACTTAAGATATCTTGAAGATAAACCTAATTTGCAGGGTGCTGGTCCAGAGTGGTACTTTGATCTGGATTATCTATCTGACACCTTAGGTTATAATAGATTTAAATCAAATCTATCTGCTGGTACAAATGTTTCTCAAACTAACAATGCAGGTACCTCAGATGATGATTCTGATGTAGAGAGTGATGAACGACCTATAGTTGTTCCTTCTTTTCCCTCTAACAACATTTCAGGTTCAAAGCTCAAAGATTCTTTTGATATGGCTGGAGGTGATTCTAGTTATGCAGAAGATCTTGCTAGGCTTCAAAGACAAGAGTTTAATGCCAAAAGAGCTGCTGAGATGTTTGATTCTGGATTTTCTAAAGAGACAGAGGAGATTCTGAGAAAGGCTGAAGCTGAAGTTAGAAGACAATTGAATTCAACTGATGGTATTCATGTTCCTGCTGATCCCATTCCTGCTGAAAGTGGATCTGTTCCTGCCGAACCTTCTAGGGTTTCTGCTGATGTTCCTGTGTCTTCTCCATCTGTGGACACTCTGGGTGTTGTTAACTCCCCTGAAAGATTTCCAATTCCTTCTGATCTTGGAAACTCAGTCTCTTCAAAAGATAAGCTGAATGATCCTCATCATCAGTCCAGAACTGGAATTTTCACTTCTTCTTCATATGATGATGACTTCAACCCCTCCATAACAAATCAGGCATCCTCCATTGAAGTTAATCCAATTGCTACCAAGAGGATCAATACAGTTCATCCTCAGTCTTTAATTCTTGGAGATATAAATTCCCCTGTGCAGACAAGAAGCAAGCTACATCAACCCAAGTTTGGAGAATCTGCTTTTCTCAGTTATATACAGGATCAGTTGAGGAACAATCATACTGATTACTTACATTGTCTGTATGCTTGTTTCTTATCTCAAGTTGAACCAACTAGCATAGCTCAGGCTCTTGCTAATGATGATTGGGTTGAGGCTATGCAGGAGGAGATGCAGCAGTTCCAGAATCAGAAAGTATGGATGTTAGTGCCTTTACCTGCAGGAAAGCATGCTATTGGGACTAAATGGATTCTAAAGAATAAAAGGGATGCTAGGGGTATTGTGGTTCGAAATAAGGCTAGATTGGTAGCTCAAGGTCATAGACAAGAAGAGGGGATTGATTATGATGAGGTGTTTGCACCAGTGGCAAGAGTTGAAGCTATCCGATTGTTTTTAGCTTTTGCTTCCTTTATGGGGTTTGTAGTATATCAGATGGATGTGAAGAGTGCATTTTTGTATGGCAGGATTGAGGAAGAGGTTTATGTTACTCAACCACAGGGGTTTGTGGATCCTCAGAATCCTAATTTGGTTTACAAAGTGGTTAAAGCACTTTATGGTCTTCATCAAGCACCAAGGGCTTGGTATGCACGGTTATCAGCCTTTTTGCTAAAACATGGTTACAGAAGAGGGACTATTGATAAAACTCTTTTTATCAGAAAGAATTTCAAAGATATCATCCTGGTACAAGTTTATGTAGATGATATTATCTTTGGTTCCACTAATGAAGCCTGGTGCAGGGAGTTTGAAGAATTGATGAAGAGTGAATTTGAGATGAGTGCTATGGGTGAAATGACTTTCTTCTTGGGTCTTCAGGTTAAGCAGAAACCAGATGGAATCTTTATTTGCCAGGAGAAGTATGTTTATGACATGCTTAAGAAATTTGATATGGAAAATGTGAAGGTTGCTACAACTCCTTTTGAACGTCCAAAGCCTAAGTCCAATAATGAACCTGATGCTGCTGTTAATGTTCATCTTTATAGGTCCATGATTGGATCACTCATGTATTTGACAGCTTCAAGACCTGATATCATGTTTGCTGTTGGTGCATGTGCTAGACATCAGGTTACACCCTTGACTTCTAACCTAAATGCAGTTAAGAGAATCTTCAAGTATTTAAGAGGACAGCCAAAGATGGGACTTTGGTATCCTAAAGATTCTCCTTTTGTGTTGGAAGCATATAGTGACAGTGATTATGCTGGGGCTAACTTTGATAGGAAGTCTACAACAGGAGGTTGTCAGTTTCTGGGTAGGAGGTTGGTTTCTTGGCAGTGCAAGAAGCAGACTATAGTGGCTACATCTTCTACTGAGGCAGAGTATGTTGCTGCTGCTAGTTGCTGTGGACAGGTACTTTGGATGCAAAATCAGTTGTTAGATTATGGGTTCAACTACATGAACACTAAGATTTTATTGATAATCAAAGTACTATGTGTATTGTTAAGAATCCTGTTTATCATCAGAGGACAAAGCATATTGAGATTCGACATCATTTCATAAGAGATGCTTATGAGAAGCATCTTATTCAGGTGGTTAAGATTCACACAGATGATAATGTTGCTGATCTGCTGACCAAGGCTTTTGATGGACCAAGGTTTAAACATTTGGTGGTCCATATTGGAATGGTAAATCCTTAGTTGCTGAGCTTAAGGGGAGGCTTGCAGATTAAGGGGAGGATAAAGCTCAAGGGGAGGATTGTTCTTGTTGTTGTTGTATATTTTTTTTTTTTATCTTTCTTTCTTTCTTTTGTTTCTTTTCTTATTTTCTTTTATTTTGGTGTGTTTCTTAGTTTAAAAAAAAAAAATAAAAAAAAAATAAAAATAAAAAAAATTTGTGTATATTTTGTGTGCTAATAAGTGGTTTTGAGCAACACCTTGCAGGTACAGTGTTGGTGTTTACACCTGCACAATAAATGGTGCTCAACTCACCATGTCTTGCAGACAAGAAAGAGTTGACTCACCATGAGGGTACGGCTCTGGTGTGATTATCAAATCCGTTGATAGCTGTAATAGCTTGCTTAAAGCTATAGGGTCTTTCAACTCACCCATGGTTTATTCCTGAGAGTTGAACATGGTTCTCAATTCACCATGGATGTAACCCTTATGGGATCCAAAGGATTGGCTAGTCCACAAAAGTATGGTTTGTGGTAAAGACAATTGGTATCCATATTTGGTATTCAATTCACCAAGGTTTTGCTGTAACCTAAGAATTGGCTAGTCCTGAGCAAACGGCTACAGGTAAAGACAAGTCAAATCCGTTTATAGTTGCTGATTTGCTAATAAATCAGATGGTTATCAATGTACCATGGTCTAACACACCTAAACATTGGCTACTCCAGTAGTGATGGCTATTGGTAAAGAGACATCAAATCCATTAATTTTCAATGATTCACCTCTCACAGGAGTTAACACACCTGGATGTGATGAGAATAGTATGACACTTCAAGTGATTTGATGTACATATTGTCATAGTAGCAGCCAAGTTCAAGTGAAAGTAATGGTGACCAGTATACATGTTTTGAAGAAGATTTCTTGTTCTTGCTGAACTATTGAAGTTGCTGCTGGATGCTATAGAAGCTGGAATCTTGCAAGTTATGGATGTTGCTGCTGGTTACTTAAAATTGTTGCTGCTAAGTCGCAGTCCTCAAGCCTGAGAGTTGCAAGCTCTATCACATTGGAATCTTGCAGGTTAACCTAGTCAACCTCAAGATTAGGGGAGGATTGTTAGGATCTCTGGGAAATAAGAGTTTCATTGTTGCTGCCGATAGTGTTAAGCTGGTTCCTGCCGATAGCTTTGGTTCCTGCTGAAAGCTCATTGCTGCCGACAGTGTTATCTTGATTCTGCCGATAGTGTTGTTGCTGCGGATAGTATTATTTGTTATCCGTATATTTAGAATGTTTGTTAAGATTTATTTTTAGAAGAGATTGTTGTTTATCTCTTCACACGTTTACTTGTAGAACGGGTTAGGGTTAGGTGATCTTGTTAGTATAAAAGATAAACCCGTCTATGAGTTTATGTACACCTTTAACACCTTTAACGTTTTTAATATTCAAAAACACAATTCTTAGTTCATAGTTTGATCCATAGAGGATCATTGTTCGTTTAGAGTTTTCTTCTTTATAATACTTGCTGTTTAGTTTCCGCATAAACGCTTGTATTGCATACAGAGGTTCTTGTTTATACCAAGCTCAATCAAGCTCAAAGTTCTCGATCCTACAAAAGCCTAAACGGAAAACTCGCAGCACTTAGCAGTTCCTGTCGAAAGGTGTAGATCGGTCTTTACCATTTTTCAAAACACTCAAGGGATGTACAGATAAAAAGACTTTCTAATGGAGTTGTGATGCAGAAGCCACTTTCCAAAAGTTGAAAGAGTTCATGGAAATCTTACCAACACTTACAGCCCCAATCAAAGGCAAAGTGTTGTTCATGTACATTACGGCATCCTTCGAAAGCATCAGTGCTGTTCTTTTGGTAGAAAGGGATAAGAAGCAAGTCCCGATCTACTTCGTTAGCAGGGTCCTGCAAGGGGCTGACCTAAACTATCCGGAATTGGAAAAGCTGATCCTAGCCTTGGTTTATGCTACAAGGCGTCTTAGAAGGTACTTTCAAGCTCATCCCATCACAGTATTGACCGACAAGCCAATTAAGCAGATACTGTCGAAGCCTGAGAAATCGGGTTGATTAGCCAAATGGGCCATCGAACTGGGAGAACATGACATAGAGTATAAGGGTCGAAACTCCGTCAAAGGCCAAATACTTGCAGACTTTCTTGCTGAAACACCTTCCGGACCTAACCAAGACAAGTAAATCCTGAAGGAAAAGACCCAAAGACGAAAGAGGGGTAGAAACTATACACAGATGGAGCCTCAAGCTCTGATGGTTCGGGAGCAGGTCTGATGCTGGTTAGTTCGGAGAAAAAGGAGTACACTTATGTATTACGTTTTGAGTTCGAGGCTACGAACAATGAAGCAGAGTACGAAGCTTTGCTAACTGGCCTCCGACTCGCAAAGGACATGGAGGTTCGTGACCTCTCCATTTTTGTGGACTCGCAGCTAGTCGCCAACCAAATCAAGGGCTCTTACAAAGCAAGGCAGCCCACCATCAAGCAGTATTTGGATAAAGCTAAAGAACTTCTTCAGGGGCTCGAATCCTATGAGATAGCACGTGTTCGTAGAAACCAAAACAAGAAAGCGGATTCCTTAAGCAAGCTAGCCTTGATGGCATTTGCTCACCTAACAAAGGATGTGCCAGTGGAAGTATTGGCCCATAGGTCAATTAAACAAGACGAAGGCTCCAGCTGGATGACTCCAATAAAGGTGTACTTGATAAGTGATATTCTGCCTGATGATCCAAAACTAGCACGAAAGGTCAGGGTCAAGGCTCCCCAGTATAGAATTATGGGGGATAGTCTCTACAAAAGGTCTTTCTTATCTCCATGGCTTCGTTGTGTGGGACTGAAATAGGCTTCGAGCATCATCTATGATATTCATGAAGGATCTTGCGGAGTGCATGCAGGTCCTCGCTCCATTGCCTCAAAAATAACGAAGGTGGGATATTATTGGCCATCAATACTGGAAGACGCAACTGAAATAATACAAACATGTGCAGCATGTCAGATACACTCAAAAGTTCGAAGACCGCTAGAGCATGACGTGACCTCTATCACATCAGCAAGGCCTTTTGGCCAATGGGGATTTGACATAGTTGGACCACTACCAGTAGCTCCCAGAGGGGTACAATTCTTGGTAATAGCCATAGACTACTTCACCAAATGGGTCGAAGCCAAACCTTTGGCATCAATAACAGGAAAGCATGTGGAAAAGTTTGCGTGGGAACACATAATTTGCCAATTTAGAGTCCCACAAATCATCACCTCCGACAATGGGAAGCAGTTTGCCGAAGGGGTATTCCCATCTTTCTGCGAAGACCTAAACTTAAAGCAAATGTTTACTTGTGTTGATGTCATCAACAGGGACATTGTAATTGAAATCGATAAAAGGTTAGGACAATACCAGCATGAGTGGGTTAATGAACTACCCCAAATTCTACAGGCACATAGGAACATGTCCTTCGGCTAAAACAATGAAAGCAGAGCTAAGGCCTACATAAGAAGGACCCTACGTCATGTCAGAAGCCTACGGCAACGGAGCCTACAAGCTCAGAATGTTTAAGGGAAAAGTCATGAATAGGACTTGGAATGTTACCAACCTTCGTAAGTTTTACATACAAGACTTACTATTTTTAAAGCACTTAGCTTGTTTTTCAAATTCATGTAACGCATTCTTCCCACTTGGGAAAGAAGCATTAATGGTAGGTGTCTTAGTGTTCATTTCTTAAAATGATGTAATCCTCCCTACCCAATTAATGATATAAAATATTTCCCTCAAAATCTCTTGTTTCGTTCTATACAACAAGGATTTGCTCAGCCAAGTACTTTACAAGTTTCAATGCCGAAGGATGATTCAAGACACATGTCTTGTATACACAAAACATCCATTACAATTCACATTAACTTTCCTATAAAGTCTTAGGGTATTTTAAGCCCTTTGCAACTTAAGGATAAAGACGGAGTGGGTCGCGATCCTCTGTCGCAGTCAAATTATACGATTGCTGAAAATCTTGGTTCAAAATACACACAATAAGGTCATAACCTTAGGTTGTATATTTACGTTTATACATAAACGTAAGAGAAGACAAGCATGATATCAAAAATAGGACATTATCCCTTGACTGGCATTTATAAGACTAGATATAGTCATAGCCAACATTAAACATCGAAATAATTGCCTAAAGTCTGGGTCGAAGCCCAGAAATGCAAAAGATAAATTGTTCAAAGACATAGGCACAGGCCTAACAAAGCTTCATAAGAAATTGTTTAAAAGGGTACATGCCACCCTTAAGACCAAATTACTACCAACATGGCAACCTTCATGCATTTTTTGAGTTTGGATCCTCTTGGTGTGATGGAGATGGAGGTTTCAAGGATGCGATCTTCTTGGTTGGAGATGGAGGCTGAATTTTCCTCGGCTTCTTGGACAGGAGATCTTCTATTGAGGCTAAGGGGTCCTTGGTTGCTTCGGTGAGGAAAGGGTACTCCGCTGAAGTGAACGCGTTGCCTGCATCGTTGTACTCCTACTCAGACGTTGGGCGGTAATAAGGTACCTCCGACAAGACCACCGGTTTCTTAGTCTCGGCGATTTCATCCAACATCGTGCATTTACCATAAAAAATGGCCGCGTTCTCCAGTTTTCCCACTATCTCCCCCACCTCATCACTGTGATACAATTCCATCGCAACATAAGGAACAAACTTCGACACCACCTCAACCCTATCTTTCTTCAAGCTCTTACATTGGAATTTTAGTCCATCCATCTCCTGATATAGCTTGATCTCCTGCTCCAACAACCTAGCCCTTTCGGTTTCAAGACCGGTGCATTTAGACTCAAGTGCAGCAACTTGTGTCTTATACCCAGAAACTTTAGCCTCCTCAACCTTCAGCTTACCACACTCCACTTGAGCCTCTTTCAATTGTTCCTCAAGAGTGTCAATCTTAGCTCAGAGAGCTTCATACCTTGGGTTCTTTTCGAAATCCAACATAGCTGCATCACATTTGGCTTCTAGTTCTGCATACTGAGACTCCCTCTTCTTCTCCCTAGCAACAATCACAGCTACCTCTTCCTTGGCATCTTTCACCATACGAACCAGCTCTTGTCCGGGTGTTCAAATGATTATCCAACATGTCCTGCCTGGTATAACTCTTGTCGTGCAAGTCACACAGCCCTTCAATGGACATATCATTCAAGGTTCTCCTCAAGCTAGCAGGAGTAACATTGTCAGCCAGCAGATGACAGGTAAGAGCATTTGGTAGCTCCTTGGTGTTCGGCAATCCTGCATAAAGCATATCCATCAGATACGGAACACATTAAGAAGGAAGAGATTAAAAGAGATTTTACTTACCATGGATATCATCATCAGCGACTTCCTTAGTCGAATAGATGATTGCTTTCCCATGAGACTTCTCTGTCTTTTGCTTGGTAGTCCTTGAGGTAGGAGTGGGGATGTTTAATTTCCTTTTTGGGGTGGCCTTCGAAGGCCTTGCACTCGCACCTTTCCTGCTTCGCACCCTGTCAGCGATGCCGAAGGACCCCACGATTTTTAGTTGATCACCCTCGGAGGGAGGATCATCAGAATCAGCAATGTTCTCCATAAACTGGGGGTTCCCTCAGTACTCACAGGTTTTGAAGGATGGACTACTGCAAGTGGCTCAACTGGTGAAGTATCAACATCATTATTATTCACAAATACAGACGGAGACCCAAATCCATAGCTCACATCTTGTGGGTCCTTGGGAATGAAGCTGACCTCCTTTGCACATCCTAACACAACAAAGTTCCTGAATGTCATTCCTGCAACAACAAAAGAAAAGAGATAAATATTAGCAGATAAGTTATTTGTTTTATTTAAATGAGAATGTACATACTTTGTCCTTCACAAACTATCTCAGGCTTTGACGGAGACCCCTCCCAATGGTCCACAATGCCCTCCATAAACAAGATGGGCTCAGGGAATGTTTGCACATCAACTGGATGACGTGCAAGACGCTGATACATAGGACTGCTTCTTATTTTATAAGGTAAGGGATCATTGAATCTTTTTTCATCCAACATATATGCTTCATCCAACAAAGCTAGATACTCAGAAGGTATGATTTTGTTCCCAACATAGAAAAATTGCCCTTTTCAATTTCTGATATTCGAAAAGGGTTTGGTCACTAGGTAGTGCACATAATGTTCACCTCTCTTCGCTATGGTTATCAAATCGCCACCAGGGTATAGGTTAACAAAGCCCCTAAGCACAGTTAGTGTGGGCTTATAACCGTACGCTTTGCACATGACAATGTAGGTGGTTAATTTGGCTAGGCCAATGGAATTTAGCCTAGAAATGTGAACTTTGTAGTATTGCAAAAACTCCAAAATTAACGGATGGATGGGTATCCTAAAGTTTGACTGGTGAATGCATGCACATATAAGCCCACGTATCCTGCGGGAGCATCAAAGATATTCTGATTTTTGCTCAAAAGAAAGGTTTGAACTCTTTGGGTATGGGATAATCACGAAGAAAGTCAGATAATGCTTCTTTTGACAAGTTACATGTTTGTTGCCTCTTTTTGCTGCCATACTCATATTGCAATAACAAGATCAAGAAATCAAAGAAGGATGATGGAATATTACCTTTCGAGCCAACGGAAGCACAAAAAACACAGTAAGGTGTTTGTGTATTTTGGGCGGAAGGTAAAAATGAGCTAGGGTTTATCGTACCATAACGTTTTATACCCATGGTATTTCTAATCGTGGCCGTACACGTGTCCATCCAACTTTGATGCATTCACGGATTTCAAACACAATTTAAATTTTGAAAAGATGTTTACCTTTACCGAGATCCTAGCCATTTTGGTTTAAGTAGCAAGTGGAAGGATAATGATTAAGTTGCATTAAATGCGCAGTTAGTTAGGCATTTATTTTCTTTTCGCACAATTTTGTATCATGAGGGACATCGTGCATGCTGATTTTTGAGTCGAATGAAATTTATACTTGTATGTATATATCACTTTCGATTGGGGGGCTTGATGATGTACCCTCTGAACGGGCCGAAGGACTCCCCTTCGAGCCTGTGTGAAGCCCTCTCTTCGGAGGCCCAGGTTAATCTCATAAAATGTTTCATTGGCGTAAAACCATTCATCTATGAAGTGGTTACCAGTTGGGAAGCCGCCAATCGAATCCCTAAGCCCTTCGGGGTACCTCCTTTGAAGGAACTAGAACGGAGAACCACCTTGACCTGGTCACACCCACGTTCCCTCTTCCCTTAGGCTTTCCCGCCAAGGATGAGATCGTGGGTCACAAAGCCCTAGCGGTTACCACAAATCATGGGACGCCCCCATGATCTCCGAATCAAGTGCAACTGCCCTCTAAGGCCTATTTCTCCCCTATAAATAGCTTAGACGGGCAAGAACCATGGTAATGCTAACTCAACTATATCGATTTACTATAAACTTACCATATCACATACTTACTCGTACGCCGGAGGTGGTTCGCAGGGTCAAACCCCTGCGCAATCACTTAACGTAGTGTCTTAGTATTTCTTATTTCAGGTTAAAGACAAGCTTGGCGCAACCTCAACACCCCATAAATCCTTTGATCATCATCGAAGGCCTGGTAGTGCAATTAATTGTACGATCACTAGGCATATCTGCCACTCGCACATCATCTGGCATTTTTCTCTCTCAGGAGAAATATGCCACTGAACTATTTGCCTGGGCCCACATGCTTAACTGTAACCCATGTAAGAACCCGGTTGACACAGAGAAAAAGCTTGACCCTAATGGCACACTAGTTGCAGATCCCACTTTATATCGCAGCCTAGTCGGTGCCCTTCAGTATCTTACATTTACACGCCCGGATCTATCATATGCAGTTCAGCAGCTTTGTTTATATATGTATGACCCACGCGAACCTCATTTCAACGCTCTCAAGCGTGTTCTCTGATATGTTCGCGGTAGTACAGATTTAGGTCTCCAGCTTTACAGGTCCTCAACTTCTCAGTTGATTGCATACTCTGATGCTGATTGGGTTGGATGCCCCACTACTCGCCGCTCCACTTCTGGCTATTGTGTATTCCTCGGAGATAACCTTTTGTCGTGGTCAGCTAAACATCAGAACATCTTGTCTCGCTCGAGTGCTGAAGCCGAGTATCGGGGGGTTGCGAATGCCGTCGCTGAGACTACATGGGTTCGCAATCTTCTTCGTGAGTTACACATTCCTCTCCACACAGCCACTTTAGTCTATTGTGATAATGTTAGTGCTGTCTACATGTCTGCTAACCCCGTACAACACCAACGCACAAAGCACATTGAGATTGATATACATTTTGTTCGTGATAAAGTGGCAGCGGGACACGTTTGTGTCCTACATGTCCCATCTCGTTTCCAGTTTGCAGATAACTTTACTAAGGGACTACCATACCCTCTGTTTGCTAATTTTTGCTCTAGTTTGAGGGTTCGAAGATCTCCCGCCCAAACTGCGGGGGCGTATTAGAGGATTGTATTATGTATTTGCATGTGTATATTATTGTTATGTACGTAAATAGTTTTGTTAGGCCCATATTTGTTTGTAGGGCTCAGCCCATGATGTGCTCATCACGCATAGTACGCGGTTTGTATTGTGTATATATTTGAATTGATAATGCAATCTCATTCAAGGAGGAAATCATATTCCTTTAGTTATATTTCAACAACAAAATAACTTAGCTACTATACTTCCGATTTGTTTATTCAAAAGAAGATTTATATTGATCATTATATTTTTTGTAAGGTGCCAAATTGTTGGTCCATGTAATTTGAGTAAGTATTGATACAAATAAAGAACAAATACATTAATAATGATGAACAATAAATACAAGATTACTCAATACCCACTCGACTACATGATAATATCTTCAGCTTCTCCAAGGGGATAGTTGCAGAATACTATCCCCATTGAATGACAATAAAACTCTCATTGATCCAAGCTAAGCTTGAGATTCAATAAGAGGAGAATCCTACCAACTAATACTAAGTATTATTTTGTTTGTTTAGAATCCTCAACTGTCCCTATTACAACTAAACATATATATATAGGTGAAAAATACAAGTAAACATGTGATCGGTGAGTTGTCATCCACTCTTAGTGGTCTCTCGTCATCTTCCTCTTTTGGAGAAGTGACAATCATCCTTTTGGAATTGTCATAACTAATATTCCCACTTCTATGGCAATTTCTTGTACTTGTTTGACTTCCCTTTTTGGAAGTTTCCACCCATATTTTTCAGTCTGTTGTAGAGACAGTTTCAGGGAGTCAGTGAGTTATTGTCATCACTCACTGATTCCATTACCTTCTTCTTTGGCTCAGGGATCATTCACTGAGTACCGCCTCACTGAATGAAGAGTCTTTCTTCTTAGACTCAGTCTGAACATCCTGAAGGTAACTCACTAAGTGACTGTTTACTCAGTGACTTGTTTGATGTTTAAGGTTATACAACACTCACTGATTTCTTTATCAGTGAGTAACTCACTATTTATTCAGTGAGTTAGGCAATTTTAATTTAAAATCCTTGTCAGGGCAATTGGGTCAGATTCTTGACCCAACAGTCTCCCCCTATTTGAATATACAAATAGCCTAAGGATTCAGGTAGATGGTTTTGATTTTGGTTATCAGGTTGTGGTTTTTGGTTATACAGGATCCTTATCTTGTTTCTTCAGGGACATGGGTTGGTTGATAAGGTTTATTAGGTTGTGGGTTATTAGTTTTATGGGTATCAGGTTGTGGGTTCAAAGGTTAGATGGTAGTGTTTGTGGTATTCAGGGACTTGAACATGCGGGTTTACTTTGGGGTTTAGGACCTGAAGGTTCTCAGTCGCTTGTTTCATTCAGGTCTATGTTCACCTTGATTTAGAGAATTTTCAAGTACCTGAATGTTCAGAGATGCTTGCTTCTGGAGCTCGGGTTCAGGGTCACTCTTTGGTTTAGTAACATGAACAATCTGATATCATACCCTGAGTCATAGCCTTCTTATGTGATTCTAACCACTCCCTGATCGAGTTTCAACCCACTCAGGCTCAGCTCAGGCGACCATCCTTATTAGTGTAACCCGTAAGTCCCATAATCTACTCATACTTTGTTCTTATCCACCCTGACACAACCATCAGCTTACCTAAATTCATCTTACCCTGATTTTTCAGGGACACTCTTAGTGTTCAGTGACCTGAGGTTCGGATCACTATATGAGCTACATGTTCAGGGACGTAGGAGGCTTCACGTTTACACGACCTTCACGATTTGTTGAGGTGTTTCAAGTTCAGGTTGTGAGAAACCCAACTTACGAATTTAGTCCACTGATATTTATCAGTGCTTGAGGTTCAGGGAGTAGGGTTCAGGGCGTTTGGTTAGTCACCCATCTTTGATCACTACCTGATGTCTACATCCCAACACCCTGACTTGCCTCAGTGATTCATAACACTCCCTGAGGTGGAGACAACAGCTTTAGCACTTAGTCTTTTTACATGGCACACAATAAAATGCACCCTCTCTGAGATTTTCTACTCCCTGCTTTGCACACATCAACTGACCCTCAATCAGCAGACCCGCATCATTATCCCACCACGAGTCCTAGTGACTCAATCACCACACAACACTCCCTGATAATCCAGAGACATACTCCCTGATTCAGGCTCAGTCCGAAGTATAATTATGTAATCATTCACCCTATGATACATCTTTCCTATCACTCGATACACAACTGATTGTGTAATCAGTTAAAAGAACTCATAACCCACTGAGTCATAAACATCAGCTGGTTGTGGTACCAGCTCTCAAAATCATCTTCTTACCACTCCCTGAGACACAAACTGTGCCACCAGATATTACTACTCCCTAATGTTGCAAATTCCCTGAGTTGAAAAAGCTGTGCATACCTATGATCTATACACACTTACTTATCCACATTCCCTGATTCTGTCAATCCCTGAACCTCTTCGTCCTGGTAACCAGTTATCTAAACATACCACAAATTCATTCGAGGCAACTCACTGATTGACTTAATCAGCTGTTTGCATACCAAAATCCCAAACACCTTAACTCTTTAATATAAAAGAAATAAAGCCTGATAAAACTCATTCTCCATCTTAACAGCCCCTTAACAACAACAATCACAAGACACAATTCTGTGCCTTCCAAACAACAAACCAAACAAGATAACAACTACACGGTAACTGCCGTCGCTGGATAATCCGTCTTATTGAAACCCCACACACTACAGCGGATTGAACTCACATGGCTGAAATAAACCCTAATTACAACCACCGTCAACAATCGCCACCTTTACCACCGGTATGATCCTGTACCGATCACCTTCTACCGCGGAGCTTTTTAGAAGGTCAAGCCTTTGCCACATCATCAATACTTGTAACTGATAACAAGATGAACTATAAGCACTGTGATGATTTTTGTTTGTATATGTGTAGATCGAGAGATATGAGATTTCTGATAGTTGTTGTAGTTTTGGGTTTTGATTTTTTGGAGATGGTAATTGGATTTATTTTGTTATGAATAGAATTAGGGTGGATTTTTTAGGAGTCGGTTTTTGTGTGTGTACGTGTAAGATCTGGTGTGGATTTTTGTTGATATGTGATATTTTCGGTTTGTTGATGATAGATTATGTAGATCTGTGTTTATAGATCTGGGTTTTGATGATAGGATTTTTGTGGTTGAAATGATTTGTGATAGGATTTGGGTTTATGGGAAAGGTACGTGATAGGATTTGTGATAGGATTGTGGTTGAAATGATTTGTGATAGGATTTGGGTTTATGGGAAAGGTACGTGTTATCAGTCACAATAAATGTGTCTCTCCCCCTCAAAAGTTGCTACTACAGTAGCAGTTTTTGAAGATATTTTCACACTTATTTTTTACATTGAAGAATTTTATATCAGTAGCCACTTGAACGGATCTAGATCATGATGATCCACCCGCTCTAATAGCACTTGTTGGTCCATGTAATTTGAGTAAGTCTTGATAAAAATAAAGAACAAATTCATTAATAATGATGAACAATAAATACAAGATTACTCAATACCCACTCGACTACATGATAACATCTTCAGCTTTTTCATGGGGATAGTTGCGGAATACTATCCCCATTGAATGACAATAAAACTCTCATTGATCCAAGCTAAGCTTGAGATTCAATGAGAGGAGAATCCTATAAACTAATACTAAGTATTATTTTATTTGTTTAGAATCCTCAACTGTCCCTATTACAACTCACTACTAGAAAAAGGTCTATCCTTGACTCGCATTTTATGACGCACGCTACAAGATGACGCGCAAATAGCAAAGTCATAAAATAAGAGTCATAACGAGTAAATTTTTTATTGGGGATGACTCGTTTTCAGAAGCGTCATAACATAGGGTCATAATCAGTTAAAATTTAGCCTGCTAGATGACGCTCGTTTTGCTTCGTCCTAAATAGGGGTCATCTATGTTTTTTTTTCCTGCACGTCTTATAACCTAATTAAGGTTACCTTGTTTCATTTACAACACTCACCTCACACACACATCTTCTTTAACCAAACCCTAGCCCTCCCCCTCTTATCTCAGCAACCGCCACCCACATCTCCAGCGCCACTCCTTTTTCCGGCGACTCAATCTAACCACACCATAACAACCAACACCCCTCACTCATCCCTCTCACCTCTCTCTTGATAATACCACCATGGCCACCTCCTGTTGCCGTATTCAACATGCGCCGCCACCACCTCGCCGCGCCGTCATCATCATCATCACAAGGAGATCAAGAGACCAAGGGTTTGTGTATTTAGATCGAGTTTAGAGTGAAGTTCGATTAGGGTTTTGTTTTGTTGTGTTTGTGAATCCGCCGTAGCAGTTAGTACATTTTTTGAAGCTTGTATTTATTCAAGTTTTTAATAAGGTGATTAGTATTTTAGTTTGGCTAATTTTTTTTAATTTTTTGATTGTGTAAGTACTTCAGTAAGAAAAATTTTATTGGTAACATGAGTCTGGCTGGGATAGTGTGTTTTGCTTGGTTTAAATTAAATGTTTATGTGTTGTAAGCTAAGTAGTACTCATGACTCATGATATTTCTTTAAACATTTGGTTTACTTGTTGATTTCTTTCTGTATAATTATGTACCTAGTATTCTAGCCAGTTTGATAGCTAAAATATCTATCTTTAATGAAATTTGCCACTACAGGAGCCAAGTAGCCAAAATGATATTGGTATTCAAAACCTTTGAGAATGTCAATATTGGGTACAATGGGTTGAAATGAATCAAAATGGTTTTAATTACGAATTACATGTATATTTCTAAATGTTGTTAAGAATATCTATTTATTTGTTTGTGGTAATCTAGCGTACCTAATAGATGGGTATTATGTATTGTAGTATTGTAGTAACTGTTACTCCATTGTTTTTAGGTACTTAATAGATGGGTATTATGTATTGTAGTATTGTAGTAACTGTTACTCCATTGTTTTTACGTGTCAGCGTAGGCTGCTGTAAGACGAAACACCTGGGGTATCACAGATTCATGGGCATAGTTGGTTGTGCAGGTTTAAAGGTACTACCACTATCTGAGCCAAACAAATGTGATGCAGGTACAGCGAATTGACTGGGCCTGTCATGCCTCTGACCTTGCTGGCGACACAACATCAAAAACAGCATCCATCTACAGTACAAGAACCTGTTAAGATAGCAACAATCCTGCAAATTAATCCAGACACTCTTATGGTAAGACACAAAAACCTTAATCACTAAATTTGCCATATATTTAGCTAATAACTGTCACGAAAATGCAGCAACACCAACGGCTCACTACGGAGGCGGTGATAACTGAGATCAAAGAAAACCTTGGATGGTATATGAACAGGTGCAGCCGTTGTCATAGAAAAATCTAAGACAACCGGTCTCATTGGCATTGCCAAGAACCAGGAATGAAATTAACGCCAAACTATAGGTATGCAATGGTAAAGTAAAAGTACATGCGAATAAATGTTTGACTTCTTCATCAAAGTTATTGAGTATGCGTAAAATGCATTACATTTTCAGCTATTGCTTCAAGATTATCATTTCTGAGGTTTTCTTTTCAGAAAGCATTTTTGGAAAGTAACAATTCCTTTCAGTTCGGTTTCGGTAGATAATCGATCGTCTTTCATTTGGATAGTGAGTTGTTTTTATAATAAGTCAAGTCAAGTGAGACCGATCAATAAAGCTCGTAATCGGATGCCAGGAACCGACTAGCTCCCTGAATTGGGGATCGGATGCGGGCGAAATTCTCGCCAATGGCTGAGATGTTCAGTCGACTCCCTCCCCCCAGACGTCCTGCTTGAACTTCCCCAGCCCCAACTGATCCACCATCTCCGTGGACGCTATGTTATCCGAACTCCCAACATCAACCATTTTTTTCAAAATGCTATATATGTATCACGTCAGGATCTGTTGCTCAAACCGAATCACCCCAACGTCATGATGAGCTGCTTTAGCCCAGAGGCGCATTCACTGGTGGCGGACTGCACAGACGTCCTCAGATACATACCTGACCCTAATCCCATTTTATTTGCATAGGCGGGGCAAATGAGTATATTTTCAGCCATCGCAGACGTTTATGCTTTCTTCACTTCCCACCCTGTCTGAGCCTTATAAAATGTATTCGGTAAGAAGTTGGTTTGGAGTGACATCACTGAGCTATTATATGCTATTTTATGAGACATAGGTACTGCTTCTTTTTTTGTGTTTTTTCAGGTTAAAAAAAATCCATGATCTCACTGAGCTATTATATGCTATTTTATGAGACATAAATTTAATAAAGTATGTAATCTATGTGCCATAAAATAGCATTTAATAGCCCAGAGAAATTGTGAATTTTTCTTTACACACGTACTGTTGGAAGCTGTAACAAAGGACAAGTAAGTTGTAGAAAGCACTCCTTTTTTTTCAGTTATAAAAGCATTTTGTTACTCTTCGTTTGTCCAGGTCAGCCACATTTCCATTGACTTAGAAGATCTGTTGATAACTTCTTGCAAAAAACATCAAAGTCTTAAATATAGACGTGACGTAAGTCAGAATTTGATCAATGAGATAGTTATCTGGTCTGTTTGACATCGTTTATTGGGTATGCGTTTTACTGATGATTGTTCATCTTTGATGTAGGTTTCTTTGAAGACCGAAAGGGAGAAGAAGAAGGAGAAGTACTTGCCATTGAGGAAAGTACCCCTCGGATATCTCAGGTTACTTCTAAACTAGTTCAGTTATAATAATGATGCGTATATAGGTATACATATAAGACATTTTCTTATCTTGAAACTGATTCGTCTATCTCGCGTGGTTTTGTAACCTTACAACAGGTTTTACCTCTCGAGGGATCTCAAGGCTTACAACCCCACCAGGCAGTGTACCTGACCGATGTAGTATAGTGTAGTGGTAAGTACGGGGGATTGATCGTTCTCCACAGGGAATAGTGTTCGTTAGGTATGAAAGGCTACTCTAATTAGGTCTAAGGGTTGAGGAAGATTCTTTTTTATGTTTTTATAATTTTATGAAAGCAAGTAAAATCTCGGGTTTTGAAGGAGTGGGCGGAATTAGTTGCTAGTCAACTAACCCAAATTACTACGAATGCAATAAAATTAAATAACTGAAAATAAAATGTGGTGAGAAACTTATGTGTAGAGAAATGTGTTTACTTAGATTTCCTTACTCCCTAACTATCTTTTACCGGTTAATTAGTGTGTATTAGTCGCGTGGATGACGGGTGTATTCCTTAATACCATTCGTGGGGTGGCGTACTTACTTCCCCAACTCTACAAGCTCCTACTTCACTCCTATGTCGAGCCAGCTAGGAAGCTCCTAACATGGGATCACTAGAATTCGCTTGTGCATTAAATACAACCATAAAAACCTTTAGTACGCATTTGGTTCATGTTTCTTAAGACGTTCAAGCAAGTTACCGAATAGGAAGTTAGCCAGTTTTCTTAAGCCTAACATAGATAAACAATCATCCAATACAACTAATAACACACTAACAACCAATAATCAATAGCTAGGTTTCATTAGATCTAAGCAAACACAAGATAAATTTAGCCTAACATGTTAAACAAAAGACAAGAATAAGATAGAATCAAACAACACATAGACATATTGAATGATTAATTGATAACTTATCTTTCAATGAAACATGGAAGATCTCAAGGCAAAAAGCCCTGAAAAAGTAGCTAAAATCGTCTTAGGGTTTTCTCCCAAAATTCCACACACTAAGCTCTCCCTTAATGACAAAAAATTAGAAAACTATATATAGATTTTTGGATCTGACGGCGTCACCTTATGGAGTGTGACGCCGTCACCTCGCCGCTTTTAGGGTTCCCGGATGACCTTCTTGACGCCGTCCCTCTTTAGCTCTTCAAAAATCCATTCTGGCCTATCAAGGCTTGACGCCGTCGAACCATGAACGTGACGCCGTCCCCTTATGATTTAAGCCGTGACGCCCTTAATCAAGTTAAAGCGTGACGCCGTCAGAATTCACATGCTATCTCACTGGCCCGTCATGAGTAAATTTCACATCCAACTTTTCTTGCCAAGGCATGACGCCGTCCCATGTTAATTGTGACGCCGTCAAGAGTAACTTTTAGCCGATTCTTGAGACTTTGCCGTTTTCTTCACTTTAATGCTCCAAAAACGTCCAAAATGCCTCCTTTTCCAGATTTCTCCTCAAAAGTACCTAAAATGACAAAAGGAACGATTTAGGGCAATATTTGATCAAATAAATACGATTTCGGGCTTAAATGACCCCTTAAAAGCGGTACACTTTTCGCCTCATCAAATACCCTTACACTTGAGATTTGCTTGTCCTCAAGCAAATGCGCTTTTATTCTAATCAAAATACAAGTTAGGGGTCATTTAATGCAAACATAAAAGTAATTACAACAAATAATCGTTCCACTCTAATCATAATAAGCACGGAGATTACACACTAGCACCTCACAAGTAGTGTTTAGATACTCACATCTCTCAAGTGTCATCAAAATAAATCTCATAAATGAAAACGGATAATATCTCTCACTACCTGTCATAGCAAATAGATTACCATAGGCTTGGGCAAGGATCGAAAACCTCCTCCACTAGGCGTAAGCACCAAAGATAAACTATCAAAGAGGGCTTTTAAATGGGTTATAACGTTAGGTGTAGGGAAAAGGAAAACACGGTTTTGTTGGATAAGGGATATTTTACTGGTGGCGAGTTAAAAATCTTGATCAATTACATGTACTATACAATGTTGCTAAGCCAAGACTAGACTCGATCTTAAGCTAAAAATAAAATAACAAAAAACATAAAATAAACATAAAATGAAACGGGATGGTAGTCCGTATGTTTTTTCTATTTTTCATTTTTCTCATTTTTTTTTTTTTGTGTTTTTCTTGATTTTTTTGATTTTTTTTTTTTTTTTTTTTTTTTTCATACACTTTTACCCTACCATCCAAAATAATACATCATAGGGGCGTTGCATTCCCCTTACACTTGAATTTTTACATAACTTTACAAATACTAATCTAATGACTCGAATTAAGATAATTGAAAAACTTGGAGTACTTTTAAAATATTTAGCACATATGGGGGTAATAAATGATGTTCTTCCCCATTACTCCATTACACTAGTACTTTACCCATGAGTCCCAATCGTCCCAAAACAATATGTACAAGGATATGACTCGACTTAGCAACCATGTAATCAACTAGATAATTAACTTGGGTTTAAACAAATGTTGTAACAATAATGCACTAAAAATGAGTGCATACAAGGTAGGCTAAGGCGATTTGGGTGTACATTTTAGTGGGGTGTAACAAATTCTTCCTTTAAGTAAAATGCTTAAAGGTCGAAACGAAAAGATAGGCTCTGAGGGGTGTACTAGGGGTATCGTGTACTAAAAATGAGTACAACGCAACGGGTGTGGGAGAATTACTTGACCAATGTAGCCAACGTAATTATAACAAAAACACAGGTGTAAAACAATGGGTTAATCCTAATGCCTCTTATCATGTAGTAAATCTAACTACACGAATGTAGTCTCACTTGTGGCCTTGGAATGGTCCTAACGCAAGTTCTAGAATCTAAGTGCTACCGGTACACACATCATAGCATAAATGCTTTTCCTACCAATTCTAGGGGCGAACCTCACATATTTAGGGTGGAAAATTTTTTTAGTGGTACGGTTTTTGTGCTAGTCATATAACTCCTATCCATGAGACGCTCATTAAGATCAAAGTTTCACTCCTATATGTTGTAAAAAATTTTAAATTTGGCACTAAAATTACCCTAACAGGTATTTCTCTCAGTTTTATTACACATCTACTATTAAACAAACAAAAATCAAGCGTAATAGCATTCTCTAATCGTACTTTTACCCCCCTTACACTTAAGATGAACATTGTCCCCAATGTTCAAATAACAAGATGTAAAAGCATAAAGTAAAAGAATGAAATCAAATACTCCCCTGATTCGCTCGGTGGATAATGAAGTAACACGGTTAGATCTTCTTCCAAAGTAATGTTGAAGCTTCATGACTAATGCATCGCCATAAGCTTGATTCAAAACATTTCCTTGTCCAAAATAACCTGTTAAACCTGAGAAAACAGACACGAAAACCTGCATAACATCGGCGGGAAAAATCTATATATAAGGATATAATGCTTGTGGAATGATAATTTTTTTGCAGATTCCTGGAGATTATAAGTTGGAGATTTAATAAAAACTTTTTTTAAAAACAAAACTTTCAAAAATTTCTGAAAATTAAATCTGACGCCGTCAGGTTGTAAAGCCTGACGCCGTCAGAAATAATCTGACAGAATTCTCATGTTAAGTTTCCGGAAAAATTTTGGAAAAACTTATACCTTACTTCCTGGAATTCCTGCAAAACATCATTATGACTCGATACAAGCATTTGACTCAAACAAATACTAATATGTATGTTCATTTAATATTATTACGATTCATGTTCATTTGTTCTAATAAACCGATTTAGATTTCCCTTACACTTAACTTTTGCAAAATACCTTTATATGTAGTTAAGACGAAGTTAAAAACAAGATAAAGCATTTTCATAATTTACTTTTGAACATGAATCAATAATAATAAAATTTAAACATACATACGGAAACAAATAAAATCAAACAAACAAATAAACACACAAAGCAAATAAAGCTTGGGTTGCCTCCCAAGAAGCGCTTGTTTTTGTTCGAGTCACGAGCCTGACTCTACCCTTATTTAACAAAAATAGGGGAGGTTTTCCCTACACTTAGGATTAAGTGCGGGTGAAAGTAGCGATACACACCCTTAGGGTGTGAATATGCCACGTGAGGTGAAGGGGGTGAGTGAATGGCTTCCTTCATCCTAAAACTACCCGGATAATTTTGGTTGATGGGTGGGTCGGTTCCTCTTTTTTCTCCTAGATGTAAATCTAAGGATGAAAAGTTGTGTAAAGGTTGAGGTTCCAATTCATCAACACTAGGAAATTCCCTAGAACTATGAGTAAGGTCATCACTAAAAGTGTGCAAACCTATATCCTCTAGTTGTGCTTGGTCCAAGGGTTCTACCTCCATCGGGATTCCTAAAGTTTCTTCTACTTCTTCCGGGTAAGTCACGGGCGGTGTGGGTGCCTCAAATGATGGTTGAGTATTTTGTGGGCTTATGGTGTTTACCTCATTATTCCACGTGTCAAGATCACCTATATCCTCGTCAATTGTTTTCTTAGGTAGTGATAATAACAAACCTAGTGCTTCATCCAACTTATGATTTATTGATACGGCTCTATCCACAATTCCTTGGCAAACTAGGCCGCTTTTCCTATTAGCCTCACTAAAACAAGATCCTAAACATGGAGGTTGTTCATAAGAATCTATCCTAGGTGAAGGCTCATATGATTCATAAGTGTCTCTAAATGAGGTATTTTGAACTTCTTGGTGTTCTAGCCACTCAACCATATCTTGCAATCTTAGAAATCTAAGTGAAAAGTCCATTTGAAGCAAATTACAAACAAAATCACAAAGAAAAGATAGACTACGAGAAAGCTACAAAATAAAAGAAAATATCTCACTAGATAGGAATCTAATGAGTAGACCTAATAGAAATAAATTTCAACCTAAGCAATAACTACTCCCCGGCAGCGGCGCCAAAAACTTGATTGCGTGGTTTTGTAACCTTACAACAGGTTTTACCTCTCGAGGGATCTCAAGAGGCTTACAACCCCACCAGGCAGTGTACCTGACCGATGTAGTATAGTGTAGTGGTAAGTACGGGGGATTGATCGTTCTCCACAGGGAATAGTGTTCGTTAGGTATGAAAGGCTACTCTAATTAGGTCTAAGGGTTGAGGAAGATTCTTTTTTATGTTTTTATAATTTTATGAAAGCAAGTAAAATCTCGGGTTTTGAAGGAGTGGGCGGAATTAGTTGCTAGTCAACTAACCCAAATTACTACGAATGCAATAAAATTAAATAACTGAAAATAAAATGTGGTGAGAAACTTATGTGTAGAGAAATGTGTTTACTTAGATTTCCTTACTCCCTAACTATCTTTTACCGGTTAATTAGTGTGTATTAGTCGCGTGGATGACGGGTGTATTCCTTAATACCATTCGTGGGGTGGCGTACTTACTTCCCCAACTCTACAAGCTCCTACTTCACTCCTATGTCGAGCCGGCTAGGAAGCTCCTAACATGGGATCACTAGAATTCGCTTGTGCATTAAATACAACCATAAAAACCTTTAGTACGCATTTGGTTCATGTTTCTTAAGACGTTCAAGCAAGTTACCGAATAGGAAGTTAGCCAGTTTTCTTAAGCCTAACATAGATAAACAATCATCCAATACAACTAATAACACACTAACAACCAATAATCAATAGCTAGGTTTCATTAGATCTAAGCAAACACAAGATAAATTTAGCCTAACATGTTAAACAAAAGACAAGAATAAGATAGAATCAAACAACACATAGACATATTGAATGATTAATTGATAACTTATCTTTCAATGAAACATGGAAGATCTCAAGGCAAAAAGCCCTGAAAAAGTAGCTAAAATCGTCTTAGGGTTTTCTCCCAAAATTCCACACACTAAGCTCTCCCTTAATGACAAAAAATTAGAAAACTATATATAGATTTTTGGATCTGACGGCGTCACCTTATGGAGTGTGACGCCGTCACCTCGCCGCTTTTAGGGTTCCCGGATGACCTTCTTGACGCCGTCCCTCTTTAGCTCTTCAAAAATCCATTCTGGCCTATCAAGGCTTGACGCCGTCGAACCATGAACGTGACGCCGTCCCCTTATGATTTAAGCCGTGACGCCCTTAATCAAGTTAAAGCATGACGCCGTCAGAATTCACATGCTATCTCACTGGCCCGTCATGAGTAAATTTCACATCCAACTTTTCTTGCCAAGGCATGACGCCGTCCCATGTTAATTGTGACGCCGTCAAGAGTAACTTTTAGCCGATTCTTGAGACTTTGCCGTTTTCTTCACTTTAATGCTCCAAAAACGTCCAAAATGCCTCCTTTTCCAGATTTCTCCTCAAAAGTACCTAAAATGACAAAAGGAACGATTTAGGGCAATATTTGATCAAATAAATACGATTTCGGGCTTAAATGACCCCTTAAAAGCGGTACACTTTTCGCCTCATCTAGAAACATTATTCGTCTATCTCGCATGACATGTAAGATTAAGGGCATAAACTGTGAATCTGTTGGAAATCTGCATCTGATATATACGTATCCTATCTTTATAAACTTTAGATAATTAGATACTGGCTTTGATTCCACATCATATTTCAAATTACATTTATTATTCAGCCTAGTGTGACCCCCGTTGATGAGTATGCTGCACTGATATATTATTCAGCCTGGTGCTATTCAACCACCATCTTCTTGCTCTAATAAATTACATTTATTATTCAGCCTAGTGTGACCCCCGTTGATGAGTATGTTGCACTGATATATGCTGGAATGTAAAACCCAAAATTTCTGAACGCGTAAAATACCTAAAATACCCGTCAATTTTGAACTTTTGAATAACGTATATTTACGTATAACCTAAAGTATTTATATTCTACTACTTGAATGTACACAACATTTGGAACCTACAACCTAAAATAAATAAGACTATGCTTATGTTATAAATTATTAAGCTATGTGACATTTATTTTAAAAAAACTTGTACACGCCTAAAAATAAAACCATAACCGAATTTTCACAATTATATGAATTGTGTAACATTTTTTTTAGATACACTAGCATTAAATTTTGTCCTCAAAGAAAATCCCACAATTTAAGCAAGTTACCAAATCATGTGCATATTTTCCTTGTCAATCACATCCCACCAAATCAGCCACTTCCCTATTTGAAAATCCATCACACGTCCTTTTATTTAAAACCGAATCATGCATCCTTATCTTATGTAGTTGCCTTTTGCTTTTTCTCTAAACAAAGAATTAAGAAAAAAAGACAAACCCTACACACACAATAATCGGCTGCTGCATGCTTTCTTTTCTTCATTCCTGATCGACCAAAGAAGGTACAAAGGAGATTGTTTGTGACTTGTTATGGAAAACCCCCTTCACACGGTTTGTCTTATAACCGATCCATACACACGTTTTATTCATTTGTTACTTATTCTCTCAAACATAAAACCCTAAACACAACCCACACCATTGTCGCTGCTACTTTTCTTTTCCCTCCTTCCCTGTTCGAATCACAAAGGCAGCAAAACAAAAGGACTCTTTGGGGACTGCTACTCGGAGGTCTAGTCGAAGGGTGCAGCTGGATCGAGGAGTGCTAGTGCGGCTTTTGGCTTGGACTCAACAAGGTTGATCGTGGGTGTGCTCAGTTTAAGGAGGGTTGGTTCGAATAGGGTCAGTCCTGGGCGCTCGTATTCCCAGTTCATTCGTTGGGTCGTCTTTGAGGTATCACCCCTATCGCCTTTATGTCTCCTTCTCGATACATGAAACTTATATACGTGTAGGACATGAGGGACTAATCTTTGTTTAGTTAATCACAAATAAACTAATAATATTAAAAGGTCACATAATAATGAAAACGTATAGCATGCGTCGACCTCATTTTTTGGTTTTAGAAACTCTTCGAGTACGTACGACATATGTAACGAATCTGGTCATGTGAATCCTACTGTGAGTATCAAGGTCGACATTAAAATCTGGGAATTTTCTAAGAAGTATAAAGAGACGTGCATATGCATTAACGGGAAGTAAGGAGCTGTCTATGCGTGATTTCATGTGTTTGTGTCTACATATGTCTCGGTATTTAACCCTATATGTGCATGGGACTGTTAGTATACAAGTGGTATGTGTGTGTGTAACAAGTGATATAAAATAGCCTAAAACGTCTGGTATTATGTATGTCGAGTAGGTTAGATTCGCATGGGTTTGTGTGTTTTACCATAGGTAGTTTTGATGGTGCATGTGGTGGGTTAAAGAGTGTCCTTTTGGCTTTAAAATAAAGGTTAGATAGGAGTGATTGTAGAGTAGTATATGTCTACTGTTCGGGAATTCAAGTAAAGTGTTCCTGTGTTAAGTTCATACACGAATTGCAAATAGATATGAAGAAGATTATGGTGTCACATGGGCTGACAAGAGGCATGAGTACTTGTGTTCTGTGTCAAATATAGCGGAGTTGTCAAGCTAATTTGTAAGTCTAGTAGAGTCAAGTCCATGAATAGAGATTAAGTGCTTAAAATATTAATGAATTGAGGTATGCAAAATATAAGAATTTGTAGTATGATTATGTGATTTACACCTTAGACCTTAAACTGTTAAAGGTGGTCATATTAAACCCTAAAATATTATATTGGTTAAATAATTCCTTTAAGTTACGTAATTGTCATATATAACCCCAGATGATTAAAAGTGTCATAACTAACCCTAACTATTATAATTGTCATTTTAACCCTCAAATATTATTAATTATCAATTATAGCCTTAAAGTAATAAATTACCATTTCGGGAAAACTTTCTAAAAATAGAACGTTACTAAATATACCAGGTTACTAAAAATAGAAATTTTCTAAAAATGGAAAGAAACCATAAATGGGAAACCTTATTAACTATAAGAGGTAAACTTATAAATCGAACTTGTTGGTGATAAGTGATCTTTAATTTGGATAGGTTCGGTGAAGAAGGAGTGACTCTCTTTTTCCGGTGCTTTCTTATTTTGATTGTTTGATTCGCATAAGGTACAGATATTCTGACCTTTCTTTTAAGGTTTCTCATGATCTCTCTCGTATTCTGAATCCATTAGTTTCTTATTTGATTGCTATGATTTCCCTTGCTTGAACCTCCCCGGTTGAATTCCATTTGATATGATTTCTGATCTGAAGCTATGCTATGAAAACCTTTTCTGATTATATCTTGGAAATGTTTTTGAGAAAAGCCATTTTAAAAGAGGTTTATCAATGAGACAAAACCATTTGTATATAAATGTTACTAGTTTTTATGAAAACTATTCTTGGAAGACTAATTTTTATGAAAAACCGTTTTGAAAGAATATTTTTATGAGAATTACTTTAAAGGATCGTTTTATGAAAATAATGAATAAAGGATTGGTTAAAATGGACTTTTGATGAGAATCTTGAAATGAACTTTTGAGATGAGCATTGATTTTGAGTTTGAGTTATGATTCAGTTAAGATTTCCCAAGCCATTACTATGTTCCCTTTGTGTGAACCTTTGATAATTGCTTCTGAGATGTTGAGATATACTTTCTGATATATGACCTTTTGATATATGACCTTTTGTGATGACTTTGAGACCTGACTCTTAGTTTGATACCCGAGCCATTTTCTGTTTTTCCTAGCCAGGAAGGTAACCTGGCCATGTCTGTGATGCACCACTGGCATGACTCCCGTGTGGGGGAGTGATTTCTCACACCGTCCCTTTTATATTATCTGCCATGGCTACTTGACTTTGAGATTGACTTTGAGTTTTGGGGCGTATGGATTGCAATCCTAGATTTGTTTGTTTAGTGGATTTAACTATGACTTTGCGTATGAATTTGAGGTGACTGGTGGTTGTGTGCTATACACGCCTTTCACATTTAGCTGGAGCTAGCTACTCCACTATTATGATACATGAGGACACCCCTCATATTATCTGGTTTGCCTGAGAGGTATCCCCTCTGATTGTGAGACTATGACTTTGAGATGTTGACTTTGAGATTATGACTTTGAGTTTCTGGGCTCGTGGTAGATGACTATCCTATTCTTCCCTTACTATTCTTTTGCTTGCTTATACCTTATGACATATCCCATTGCTCCATATTATATTTATGTTTCGCTATCATTGCTTTGTATATGTATCTGTTCACTAAGCTTTTTAAGCTCAGCCGCGTTTCTTTTCCCGCGGCAGGTTTTAGTTGGAAGTTGGGTAAGAGTGAAGAGACTTTTGGACTTAGAAGACCTTGATAGTTATTCTGAAGTAGAAGTCATTGGAAGGATTGCATTTGCAGACTTAGTATTTAGCTTTTGTTTCCTTTGTATCCTTGTGTATTCAGTATTTCAATTGTAACCTTTTAGAATCTTTGTATTACTTTTGAATGTATGTTTTGTTTGATCTGATATGAAGCCATTAATGTGATACTCCTACCCTTGCTGGGTTGGGGTGTTACAATTATGGTATCAGAGCGACAGGCTGCGATTTCGTAATACATTTACCCTTGACCTGTGTAAGTTAGGACTACTAAGCCTTCCTTGTAGGCACTCGTAAGACAACCTTTGAAAATTTTGCTTTAGGATTTCCCAATAGGAACCTAAGTTTTGACCAGTGAGGAATGAGTAGACTATACGGCATTTGCTTAAATATCTTTGCTTCCGCATCACTCTGATTCGTGCTGTGCTTTTAACTAGATCCTGTTGATACCACTTTTGGAAAGTGAAAGCTTATGCTTTGCACCACCTAAGATTTGAACCTGATTAAATATTGAAGGCACTGAAAATTTCATAATAATTGGCAGACACTATTTGATCCTTATCTTCAGATCCCTTTTGTTAATCATTTTGATAAAGACCCGCATTTCACTCTGATTCTTTGTTAATCACTTTGACGCCTCTTCAGGCATTCCGAGAACCTCCATGGCGATGACGTACCGAATATGTTTTGTTATTTGTCTCTTGCTTTTGATAAGTATCTATGAATCTTCCGACACCATTTGATTTCGTTTTACCCATCTCTGCCCCTATGAGAATCCTTGTGGTGTGTAACCACGAGTATAAGAATGTTTTTCCCGTCACTTTTGAATGATAAAGCTTTAATTCGTGAACCGTCTTTCTTTGAATAGTTAACTTCGATTTTATTCTGACAAGGAATTTGTTGAGTGATCAGTCGAATATTGACAACTACCCTTCTATGTCTCACCTTTGGCGTTTGAAACAATTTTGAACTCCCTACTACGATTGTCGATTGTTAAACCCTTTGCTATCACTATAACTCTGGAGACTCGTGTGTTACGTTCGCAGTTATGAAGTTTTCCTAGAATCCATTTCGTACACCAATGAATGAACCTTATCTTGAACGTTATTTGGCACCCTGAATTTCTTGAATATGATTCCTGGTTGAACCACCAAGTTTTCCACCGGAGCGTGAAGTAGGATTTGGCATGATACCGAGAGATTGTCTAGTCACCAAGCGAAGGTGTCTTTCAGATGTGTCCGATACCATACCAGTTGATCTGAGCAACCGGGAAGAGCAGCAACCGAAGACCAAGAAGTTAGTTTACTTAAGTGCATCTTCTGGGCGTGTTTTAGTTTCGTTCGCGATAAAGAAGGATGGCGACCGGAGATAGCTGAACCGTATTACTGTTAGGAGCCGATATTCCTCTACCCTGGAACGACTATGTGTTTTGTTTAAATTCAGAGCGCGAAGTTTTCCTTTCTGATGAATTGATTTTATTCATTGAAATCTCCTTCCGTATTCGTAAACGAATGCTATGACGGTTAGTGACGCTAATAGTATTAGCTAAAGCTCTGACGATTTTGTGAGTTTGATGAATGATATTTTCTCGTGAGTAATTTGTAAAATGGTCTTTGTATGACTTAATAGTACGTTCAGAGGCGAGGAAGAGCATGAAAATCATCTTTGCACTTTGTTAGGAAATTCGTCGATCATTTGTACATTCTGAGAGATTGATATTTGCTGAGACAACGATGTTCTTAATTGAGGATACCTCTTAAAATCCCCGCAAGTTTTGAAAACTATCACCATGTGGTCAAGACTAATAACATAATGGAGAACGGAAACCTTTGAACTTTGCAGAAGAATTATTTCACCGCCTGACCTGGAGTTGACAACAACGGCGGTTACCCTGAAGAGTGAAGACATCCCTTACAAGGTAGAAGTGTTGGCGATGCAGAAGAGCTAGCCAAGATGGCGAACCTGAAACTAATGAAGACGTGCAGTCTCGTTTCCCTATTCATCTTGGTTGTACTAAGATGAATTGAGGGTGGAAGTAGACTGGACGAACTTAAAGAGCATGCCAGAAATTCACATTACGCCATCACATTCCAAGAAGGACTGCAGGGGGCTCGACGAACCAGACACAAGTTCCCGATTTTGGTTTCACTTCCCGATCGATGGACAGACGAAGACAGATTAACCGGACTCGAGGAGATTGGAATTTTGAAACAGACCCTTTATGTTTGGAAGAATTGATTCTATGAAGGCCAAAATTCTTGGTGACTAATCTTCATTCCGTTGACCCTCTTAAATTTCGTTAAATAGTAATAAGATCCTCTTATGATTTAAGTTTCCTAGAAGCATTTCAGTTCGTGTTCATTTTTCGTATGTTCGGTGATGGCTTTGTTTGAGAGATTTTGGCGAGTTGTGGAAGGTATGATGCTTATGACGGCGTGCCTCAATTCTGCTAGGCAATCTTGGATTTTGATACTCTTACGAATAGTTTTGTTTTCCCTCTTGACTATGGTATTCGATTTTGGTTGACCTCTGAGACTGTAGAAGCACTAGGTGGATTAAGATAGGTGGTTTTGATTACGACTTGAGATAAAGTATGACCATCATGAGGGCATATTTATATGATGTCGGTATTATGACGTCTGGCCAACGTGATAATACTTACATCATATAACGTGCACTTGTTGTGGGCATAGGATATCTTGGGGAGTACCTAAGAAGTTAGAATTTGAAATTCCGTTGGATTATCCGTGATTAGTGAGACTTTAGGTTCATTCCACCTATGCGTTTAATCTGCTCCCACCGTTATGCGTATACTCTGCCTTTGTTCATTAGATGTTTGGATGAGTTTGGACTCTCGTTTGTCATTCTGTTGACCTCAGTTATAAATCTTGAACTCTTTGTAGAGCTCTCGACCGTTGATACAGTTAATTTGATTTGAAATCTTGTTCGCATTCCGTATGAGCTTTCCGGAAAATTCACCTATCATCCATTTTATATTGCATTGACCTTTTTATCAAAATTAACCCAAATTTGTCACCTTCTGAGAATTTGAACCCACCTTGTTTTGATTGAGTCATGAGAAACTAATTGGTTTGGAGATCCTTTTTGGATGAACCTCCCCGGGTGGGAGAATGTTTTGACGATCTTTTGCGATTTGCTACGACTTCGTCTAACCTTGCGACTTCAATTTTCGAGGGCGAAAATTTTCTTTTAGAGGGGAAGAGTTGTAAAACCCAAAATTTTTGAACGCGTAAAATACCTAAAATACCCGTCAATTTTGAACTTTTGAATAACGTATATTTACGTATAACCTAAAGTATTTATATTCTACTACTTGAATGTACACAACATTTGGAACCTACAACCTAAAATAAATAAGACTATGCTTATGTTATAAATTATTAAGCTATGTGACATTTATTTTAAAAAAACTTGTACACGCCTAAAACTAAAACCATAACCGAATTTTCACAATTATATGAATTGTGTAACATTTTTTTTAGATACACTAGCATTAAATTTTGTCCTCAAAACAAATCCCACAATTTAAGCAAGTTACCAAATCATGTGCACATTTTCTTTGTCAATCACATCCCACCAAATCAGCCACTTCCCTATTTGAAAATCCATCACACGTCCTTTTCTTTAAAACCGAATCATGCATTCTTATCTTATGTAGTTGCCTTTTGCTTTTTCTCTAAACAAAGAATTAAGAAAAAAAGACAAACCCTACACACACAATAATCGGCTGCTGCATGCTTTCTTTTCTTCATTCCTGATCGACCAAAGAAGGTACAAGAAGATTGTTTGTGACTTGTTATGGAAAACCCCCTTCACACGGTTTGTCTTATAACCGATCTATACACACGTTTTATTCATTTGTTACTTATTCTCTCAAACATAAAACCCTAAACACAACCCACACCATTGTCGCTGCTACTTTTCTTTTCCCTCCTTCCCTGTTCGAATCACAAAGGCAGCAAAACAAAAGGACTCTTTGGGGACTGCTACTCGGAGGTCTAGCCGAAGGGTGCCGCTGGATCAAGGAGTGCTAGTGCGGCTTTTGGCTTGGACTCGACAAGGTTGATCGTGGGTGTGCTCAGTTTAAGGAGGGTTGGTTCGAATAGGGTCAGTCCTGGGTGCTCGTATTCCCAGTTCATTCGTTGGGTCGTCTTTGAGGTATCATCCCTATCGCCTTTATGTTTCCCTCTCGATACATGAAACTTATATACGTGTAGGACATGAGGGACTAATCTTTGTTTAGTTAATCACAAATAAACTAATAATATTAAAAGGTCACATAATAATGAAAACGTATAGCATGCGTCGACCTCATTTTTTGGTTTTAGAAACTCTTCGAGTACGTACGACATATGTAACGAATCTGTTCATGTGAATCCTACTGTGAGTATCAAGGTCGACATTAAAATCTGGGAATTTTCTAAGAAGTATAAAGAGACGTGCATATGCATTAACGGGAAGTAAGGAGCTGTCTATGCGTGATTTCATGTGTTTGTGTCTACATATGTCTCGGTATTTAACCCTATATGTGCATGGGACTGTTAGTATACAAGTGGTATGTGTGTGTGTAACAAGTGATATAAAACAGCCTAAAACGTCTGGTATTATGTATGTCGAGTAGGTTAGATTCGCATGGGTTTGTGTGTGTTACCATAGGTAGTTTTGATGGTGCATGTGGTGGGTTAAAGAGTGTCCTTTTGGCTTTAAAATAAAGGTTAGATAGGAGTGATTGTAGAGTAGTATATGTCTACTGTTCGGGAATTCAAGTAAAGTGTTCCTGTGTTAAGTTCATACACGAATTGCAAATAGATATGAAGAAGATTATGGTGTCACATGGGCTGACAAGAGGCGTGAGTACTTGTGTTCTGTGTCAAATATAGAGGAGTTGTCAAGCTAATTTGTAAGTCTAGTAGAGTCAAGTCCATGAATAGAGATTAAGTGCTTAAAATATTAATGAATTGAGGTATGCAAAATATAAGAATTTGTAGTATGATTATGTGATTTACACCTTAGACCTTAAACTGTTAAAGGTGGTCATATTAAACCCCTAAAATATTATATTGGTTAAATAATTCCTTTAAGTTACGTAATTGTCATATATAACCCCAGATGATTAAAAGTGTCATAACTAACCCTAACTATTATAATTGTCATTTTAACCCTCAAATATTATTAATTATCAATTATAGCCTTAAAGTAATAAATTACCATTTCGGGAAAACTTTCTAAAAATAGAACGTTACTAAATATACCAGGTTACTAAAAATAGAAATTTTCTAAAAATGGAAAGAAACCATAAATGGGAAACCTTATTAACTATAAGAGGTAAACTTATAAATCGAACTTGTTGGTGATAAGTGATCTTTAATTTGGATAGGTTCGGTGAAGAAGGAGTGACTCTCTTTTTCCGGTGCTTTCTTATTTTGATTGTTTGATTCGCATAAGGTACAGATATTCTGACCTTTCTTTTAAGGTTTCTCATGATCTCTCTCGTATTCTGAATCCATTAGTTTCTTATTTGATTGCTATGATTTCCCTTGCTTGAACCTCCCCGGTTGAATTCCATTTGATATGATTTCTGATCTGAAGCTATGCTATGAAAACCTTTTCTGATTATATCTTGGAAATGTTTTTGAGAAAAGCCATTTTAAAAGAGGTTTATCAATGAGACAAAACCATTTGTATATAAATGTTACTAGTTTTTATGAAAACTATTCTTGGAAGACTAATTTTTATGAAAAACCGTTTTGAAAGAATATTTTTATGAGAATTACTTTAAAGGATCGTTTTATGAAAATAATGAATAAAGGATTGGTTAAAATGGACTTTTGATGAGAATCTTGAAATGAACTTTTGAGATGAGCATTGATTTTGAGTTTGAGTTATGATTCAGTTAAGATTTCCCAAGCCATTGCTATGTTCCCTTTGTGTGAACCTTTGATAATTGCTTCTGAGATGTTGAGATATACTTTCTGATATATGACCTTTTGATATATGACCTTTTGTGATGACTTTGAGACCTGACTCTTAGTTTGATACCCGAGCCATTTTCTGTTTTTCCTAGCCAGGAAGGTAACCTGGCCATGTCTGTGATGCACCACTGGCATGACTCCCGTGTGGGGGAGTGATTTCTCACACCGTCCCTTTTATATTATCTGCCATGGCTACTTGACTTTGAGATTGACTTTGAGTTTTGGGGCGTATGGATTGCAATCCTAGATTTGTTTGTTTAGTGGATTTAACTATGACTTTGAGTATGACTTTGAGTATGACTTTGAGGTGACTGGTGGTTGTGTGCTATACACGCCTTTCACATTTAGCTGGAGCTAGCTACTCCACTATTATGATACATGAGGACACCCCTCATATTATCTGGTTTGCCTGAGAGGTATCCCCTCTGATTGTGAGACTATGACTTTGAGATGTTGACTTTGAGATGTTGACTTTGAGTTTCTGGGCTCGTGGTAGATGACTATCCTATTCTTCCCTTACTATTCTTTTGCTTGCTTATACCTTATGACATATCCCATTGCTCCATATTATATTTATGTTTCGCTATCATTGCTTTGTATATGTATCTGTTCACTAAGCTTTTTAAGCTCAGCCGCGTTTCTTTTCCCGCGGCAGGTTTTAGTTGGAAGTTGGGTAAGAGTGAAGAGACTTTTGGACTTAGAAGACCTTGATAGTTATTCTGAAGTAGAAGTCATTGGAAGGATTACATTTGCAGACTTAGTATTTAGCTTTTGTTTCCTTTGTATCCTTGTGTATTCAGTATTTCAATTGTAACCTTTGAGAATCTTTGTATTACTTTTGAATGTATGTTTTGTTTGATCTGATATGAAGCCATTAATGTAATACTCCTACCCTTGCTGGGTTGGGGTGTTACATGGAAGGTGGGGAATCCATGGTGCTTCTCTTCCAGGTAGAGCAACATTTGCACCAGGCAATGTTGGATTTGCAACTTTTGGTGCCCCGGGTCCTATGGAGGTTTGTGCAGTGTTTTTACATACTACCGAAAATTTATTTTATTTCAACCACCATCTTCTTGCTCTAATGGCTGAATGCTTGTGCTATGCAAACTCAAGTTGTCAGTGATGATACCTGGAAGCTTGTTGACAAAATTTGGGAGACAAGGGTTCAGGAAATTAGAGATGGGGCAATAAAAGAAACTGAAGCAGAAAAGGAGAAGCCACGGGTTTTGATTGCCAGCCATTTCCTGTGACCATTGTCACCTTGTTTTATGGTTAGTGTCTACTTATCTACAAATGTAGTGTTAGTAAGAGGGTTAAACGAAACACTTTAAGTATAAATCAAAAGGACGCTTGAGAGGTTTATTTTAATTCATAGACTTCTAATTGCTAAAGCCATATAGGATATGAAAAAGGGTTGATTGCCTAAAATGGAATTCAGATTCACATTCAATTTCTATTTCAGGTAATCAACTTTGTTTTTACCCATAAGACCCTGGTCCGTTTATTAGAAATAGTTTTATTCTGGCTCGGGCTTCTTTTGCAACTTCTACTCTTTAAACTGGACAATTAATTGGGTTTCTTTCTTTCTTGGTGACTGAGCAGCGTCTGATGAGTTCTGGGTCATGTGGCGAAAGTTATGCGTCTGATGAGTTCTGGATATGCTGCGACATTTGTGAGAGGTGGTTTCATGGTAAGTGTGTGAAGATCACTCCAGCCAGAGCCGAACACATCAAGCAGTACAAATGCCCAACATGCAGCTACAAAAAGAGCCCGTCCTTGATGCTGTATCTGTATCGTGGTGTTCTTAGCTGTGTACTCTAGTAGTCTCTAACTGCATGTTTAGTTATGTTTAGTTATGTTTAGCAACGATAAACCTGGTTTATAATTTTGTATTATCAGGTTTTTAATATATGAAATGAGTTATTTTGATATTTATGTTTTTAATTTTGTATTATCAGGTTTTTAATTGTCATTTAATAGAAAATTAGGAACTGAAAAAAATTATTTTTTAAAAAAAAAAATTAGGTTATGACTCGCAAAAAGGAGAGTCATAAAACGTGGGTCATAAATGCGCGTCATAGAGGGATGACGCACAAATGCGAGTCATGAAGCTTTATGACTGGTCCATCCTTAACTCGCATTTGCGCGTCATAAAGCCTCTTCTTGACTCGCATTTGGAGTCAAGAATAGCTGTTTTTCTAGTAGTGACTAAACATATATATAGGTGAAAAATACAAGTAAACATGTGATGGGTGAGTTGTCATCCACTCTTAGTGGTCCCTCGTCATCTTCCTCTTTTGGAGAAGTGACAATCATCCTTTTGGAATTGTCATAACTAATATTCCCACTTCTATGGCAATTTCTTGTACTTGTTTGACTTTCCTTTTTGGAAGTTTCCACCCATATTTTTCAGTCTGTTGTAGAGACAGTTTCAGGGAGTCAGTGAGTTATTGTCATCACTCACTGACTCCATTGTCTTCTTCTTTGGCTCAGGGATCATTCACTGAGTACTACCTCACTGAATGAAGAGTCTTTCTTCTTAGACTTAGTCTGAACATCCTGAAGGTAACTCACTGAGTGACTGTTCACTCAGTGACTTGTTTGATGTTTAAGGTTATACAACACTCACTGATTTCTTTATCAGTGAGTAACTCACTATTTATTCAGTGAGTTAGGCTATTTTATTTTCAAATCCTTGTCAGGGCAATTGGGTCAGATTCTTGACCCAACACAAATCAATAAAACTAAAACGCAAAACTTAAATAGTTAAATGGAAAAGTCAAAAACTTCAAAAGTATCCCCAGTTTTTTATTTATTAACCATGAGTTTGGATTAAATGTATTGAAACTATACATTTGAAGTAAACTAAATCTAGTCCATTATACTCACTTTAATAAGTTGTTTGTAGTGTTGTTTATGCATGTGAAGGTGGTGTTAATATTAGAGGGTTAAAGGTGCTAATATGCTATACTTGGAGGTGTAATCAGTCCAAGTAAAGAAAGATGATTAAGAGAGGCTATATAAGGCATAAGGACAAAGCAGATAGTCATTATTCAAGATCAAGTCTCTCTCTCTCTTTTAGTTTTCGTCTAGTCTTCTCTCTAGAAATTAGGGTTTGTGATAGTTTTAATTACTGTAATCTTGTATTCAGATAGTTTCTCTTTTTTAAGCTTTCTTTTGTAATTTGTAATAAACGCTTAATGAATCAAACCATAAGGGGAGGTTGGTTGGGTTTGATTCTAATAAAATAAGTTTTGTTCGTATAATCTATTTTAATCACAAAAGTTTTCATGGTATGAGAGCTCTGGTTGCTCTATTCAGTCTTTCTTACGATCTAATTAGTTTTTTGAAAATTAGGGTTTCATCTAATTTTTGGGGATCTTGGGTATTTTTCGTATTTCTGGGTTCGACGCGTGTTGAATTAGGTTGATCTGGGTGAGATCTTGCTATTTGATTGTTTAATTTCAATTTTTTAAAAATTAGGGTTTCTTGGAAAATTGGGGTTTTTTTTAAATTGATTGAGGGACCTTGATTCTTGTTGTCTTAATCGTGTTATTTGATTAAGAATTTGCCTTAAGAGTACTAGGAGTGATCTTGTTTGTTTGGTCAAGTTAGGGTTTAGTGTATCAAACCCTAACTCAGTTTAAACGTTCTTTTGTTAAGATCTATTATCCCATTAGTGTTATTGGTGTTTGGTATTTAAAAAAAAATTTAAAAAAAAAATAAAATAATAAAATAAAAAACCCGCAATTCTATAAATTTAGGGTTTACTTTTGGAACATATTTGTAATTGTGGTTCTTGAGCTCTTTACTAATCTTGTCTCTTTTCTCATTGTTTCAGGTTGTTTTTTCCGCTGCTGTTTGGTTGGAGATTGGTTCTGGATCTTCTTGATCCTTTGAGTGATTGCTTGTTGCTGCGCGTGCTCTGTAACACCACTTACACTCTTCTTTAAGGTTTTTTTATTAGGTTTTTTTTAGGATTATTGGTGGTTGAGTAGATTAATGGATTTGCTTGATTGGTGTTGGTGTTTGTTGGTGTTTATTTGTGATTGCAACTTGAGGAGTTACAAGGTGGTAGTTAGTTTGTTTTTTTGTTCTTCTCTTGTGTTTTTTGTCTTGTCTTGGTTTCCTATTCTGGTGGTCTATTGAATTTTTTTTTAATCTATTTTCAAAATGGTTGAGGAAGATAAAAATAAAAATAAGGATAAGGAAGCAGGTGGCTCAGGTTCAAACACTGGTTTGAAACTAAGTGACTATGATCCTTTGTTTTTACATTCAAATGATTTAAATGGTACTCCTCTTATTTCTTTTAAACTTGAGGGTACAGAAAATTATAAAGTTTGGTCTGCTGCAGTAAAACTTGCTTTACATACTAAGAATAAGCTTGGGTTTATTAATGGTAAATGTGTTAGACTACTGGATGATGATATTCCCAGACAAGAACAGTGGGATAGATGTAACTTTGTGGTCTTGTCTTGGATTCTTGGTTGTGTTACTCAGGATTTATATTTAGGTCAGATCTATTCCACTAATGCTAAAACTGTTTGGGATGAATTAGAAGAGACTTATAGTAAATTTGATGGTTCTGTGATATTCAATATGCATTTTAAGATTCATTCATTCACTCAGTCTAGTATGCCATTGGCTGAGTATTATCATAAGTTCAATGCTCAGTGGAGACAGTATGACTCTTTAATTGATCTGCCTTTGTGTACTTGTGACACTTCAGAGAAATTAAAGAAGCATACTCAACTAATTAGGCTTATGCAGTTCCTTATAGGACTTGATGATGTTTTCAGTAGTGTGAGGAGCAGTATTTTGGTTACTGATCCTTTACCTGATGTTAAGTCTGCATTTGCTACTCTTTCTAGAGATGAGTCTCACAGAAATTCTAATGTGCATAGTTCTAGTTCTAAGACTAGTTCTTCTGCATTTGTTGCTAGGAGCAACAATGATTGGTTTGTCAATAAAAATAATCAAAATAGGAAGTTTAATAGAGGACCTAATCCCAATCTTGTTTGCAAACACTGCAATATGATTGATCATACTATTGATAGGTGTTTTGAGCTTGTGGGTTATCCTCCATGTTTCAAAAAGAATCCTAAGGTTAATAACCCTAAAGCTTATGTGAATAATGTGTCTACTTCTAATACTGAAACTAGTTCTAATACTACTCATACATTGACTAATGATGAATATAAGAGATTCATGAATTTGTTGAGCAGTTCTAGTTCAGGTACTACTTGTGACATTAAAGGGAATGTTACAGGTATACCTATTTGTGAAAACGTATGGGGGGGGGTGAATACGTTACCGTTTTAAAATCTTACAAAGCTTGTTGTATCAAATATCCGTTTAAGCTTGTTCTAATATGAAAGATGTTATGTGTAGTTTATGACTAGCATAAACTTAAACCATGTTGCCACACAAGTATGATTAACAAATCACAAAACAAGCAATCATATAATGCAATCATAAAAGTAAAGAGCAAGTAAAAGAAAGCGCAAACCGAACACGATGATTTATAGTGGTTCGATCACGGAGCTCCTCTCCGCCCTACTCCACTCCCCGAGTACCCAATTCGAGAGTTACTTCACTAGATCAACAAGCTCCCTTCTCGGCGGAGAAAACCTTACATTCGTCGCTTACACTTTTTCCGGTACAAAGCTAAATACCAGGTTCTAGTTCAAGGTAGAACCAACTTGACGTCGCCTATACAATTTTCGACACTAAGCTAGATGTCGAGTTCTTTACAAGGGTTCAACCACTCCCGCTAGTTCTTTACCAAGGGTACAACCACTCCCTCTATGTTTTATGGCCCAACATAGAAACCTTGTGTTTTATGGAACAAACCCATAAACCATCTAATCTAGTAAGAATAGATTACAATAATGATCCATGACATAAATGGGTCATGGATATGAATGGCTAATCTAAATGAACTTCCATTGATAGGAAGCCTTCAATGGATGAAGATCACAAGCTCCCTAAATTTGTTGTGATAGATCTTCATATATGCATATGGAATCTACATGAACTTCTTAAATAAGAAGTCTTTAATCATTAAGGATGTCAAATGCCCTTGAATCTTCATATGTTGGAATGCTATGGTGAGTAATGACTTCAACATCTTCTAACCTTCTTGGTGGATCAGGAAGTATGCTATGCTTGTGATGGATGATGTCTCATGATCTTGAACTTGCTTCACAGGATCATTAACAGTGTATGCTTACAACATAATGAAAGTTAGTAACATTATTATCACTATGCAAAGAGTGATTAATGTATGAATCTACATGTTTTGCTACTGATCTAAGTATATACAAAGGGTAAAGGAAATGTGTGTTCTTGTTGCTTAAAACTATGGGTAAACAATGGGCTGCTATTTATAGGAAAACAGTTTGTACATGCCACGGATTTGGCGGATCCAAATAAAGGGATCCGCCCTTTATGCTGTTTGGATCCGCCGGGACCTGACAGCTAATATCTTAACAAATCTTTCCATATCTTGGACAATCTAAAAAAGTCAACTCAAGGATCTTATCAAATCTTTCCATATCTAACAAAGTCAACTCTAAGATCTTATCAAATCTTTCCATATCTAACAAAGTCAACTCTAAGATCTTATCAAATCTTTCCATATCTAACAAAGTCAACTCTCTAAGATCTTATCAAGATATTACCTAAATCCTCAAGATATCCTAAAGATATCAAAATGAGGTATGCCATGATGTCATGTATATATTTCCATTTTAAGATTTAAAATGTAAATAATGTAAATGTATATATGTATGTAACATGTATCCAAGTGATCATGTAGCATGTATATACTAGCTTAACTAACATATGTGTACCAAGATGTATCATGTTAGTTTGACATATAAAGTGTACTTATCCTATTACGATTCTAAGTAGAATGGTTAACCTTTTAAAATACTTAATGACCTAACCGTATTTTAAACATTCTAAATGGTTTGTTAAGGGTTTGATCATAATGCCACATAACCAACATGTATGAACCTGTGTTATACCATACGAGGACTCGAGAGATGTTGAATGTATGTTGAGACAAGATATGATTACAAGTAACTTGTACATTTTACGTTATGTATCAAGTTACATGTTTGTCATCAATTAAAACAAATGAGACTGCTTGTACTGACAATCTCCCCAACGAGACTGCTTGCACTAACAATCTTCCCCTTTTTGATGATGACAAAATATGTAAACGTGATAGAAAGTAAAATGTAAAAAGTTACTTGTGTCCGTACTACCTTTAACATTACCTTCTCCGTTTACACCTTTCTCAACTCTTCTAGCCTATTACTTTCTCCGTTTTCACCTTTCTCCCGTTACTTGTGTCCGTACTACCTTTAACATTACCTTCTCCGTTTACACCTTTCTCAACTCTTCTAGCCTATTACTTTCTCCGTTTACACCTTTCTCCCCCTTTTGTCAAAGCAAAAAGGGTGTGTCCTTGGAGTTAACTTCATTTCTCCCCGAAATGGCGAGCTTGCATCATCCCTAGTGAAGTTAAATAGACTACTCCAATCTCCTATGGTTGTTGCGTCCCCTAGGTTGTTAGTGGATCCATGGATCAAATTTAGATCCCTAACCTACATCAAGGTTAAATTAGTGGTGTGCAACATAAAAAGATATATGAAAAATGCATGATTACTCCCCCTAGTATGATGCATGAATTTTGAGAACTTAATAACTCCCCCATGATCAATACTCCCTTTTGCTAGGGTGCCAACGTACATGATGCAAGGATTATGATCCTACAAAACAAAAATTAGGACATGATATGCTTCCTTTTGATCAATACTCCCCGTTGCTAGGGTACCAACGTATATGATCCAAGGATGAATAATCCTACAAAATAAAGGTTAGTGATATACAAAAATGCGTGTATATGATGCATTCTATAAATGCTTGACGGAAGCTCCCCCTTGCTCTAGGGCGTCAAGATGAACCTACAAAACAAAAATTAGTACTATAGAAGCTATGTCTTCATACATAAGTGTCATATACGACCAAGTGTATAGACGATGTGTAGCATATGGAGTGAGCTGACAGTGGGTAAAGACCCGACCCACTCCACGAATACTATAATAACTAAACTAATAATAATAATACTAATAATCTTATGAGCTATTTAATGCTAATAGATACTCGGGGTGACCGAGTCTTCATATGAATATTTATATTCCTAACAATCTCCCCCTAAGGGAGGTGTTGAGATCGTTTAAGGCTCTTCTAGGATATGTTTTACAAACATCATTGTTATGCACAGCGGAATTAACAAAGAACAATAATGTTAAACAAGGTTTTTATTTAAGCACGCTTCATCTTTATTCAATACTAATAAATAAACTAACTACTACATACTAACTAACGTATATACACACACGTTTCTATTAGACTCTTATTGAAGAGTTCTATTGTTTTCTATCTATCTAATACTGCCGCCCTACCACCCTTTATAAATAGGGTTTTACAAGAAGACCTAACTTTCACAGGAAGATAACTAAATTATTACATTTAATCCTTGTTGTTTCATTCGTCTTCATTTATGCATATGTAGTTTTGTAATCATCAAATCTAATTCCCAACAATCTTCCACTATTTGATATTACAAAACTATCTCCATGAAACAATCTTCAATGCTTCCTTAAGATCTTCTTGAACATGTCACCACATATAATAAGTTGCAAATCAATCATCTTCCCCTTTTTTGTAATCATCTAATAGGGGTCTTCCATGCAACTTAAATCAAAACGCTTCCCCTTAAGTGGTGCATGTAGATGGTTAAACATTTAATCAACAAGCTTCCCCTAAATCCAATATGTTTACCATCTCTTGAATCACGAACTTCGTATGCTTTATGAACTGATTACTGATGAAGAAAACCGAGTATAACGAATTTGATGAAGAAGTTGAATTTTCCAAACTTGCGTCTTATATCTTGTACTATCCACATGACTCTAAACTCATACTAGAAATAGCTCGCAACCTCTTGATAAATCCTCAACTACATGAGACACTGAGCACTACAATGTAACTCCTTTAAGTGATAGCAAATGTGAGCATTAAGCACCCTAGTTTGTAGATCACACACCTTTGCTAGATTCATCAAGTCTTTGTCACCACATTAACGAACAAACAAGTTATTTCCAAATGTTGTTAGCCATTTGAGATATGATAAGAACACACACCTGTGAAACTCAACTACAACATCAAATAAGCAATTTTCAATTTTCTTCTTCAAATAATCCCCAAAACGAGCCATAAAAATAAACTATTCTGTCCGCGATCCAAAACTGCCCTAGCAGTACAAACTGTTGTCGAGCAGTATTAAGTGAATGAGAGCAGTATTAACATATTCCCAAGAGCAGACTTAACTAGCAGACTTAACTGGATACCAACCAGAATTAATCACCACTAATCTGTACGAGGGTAAAAATAACTCACGTTTACATCCACATTAGTATCACAAATTAGTCCCACAAAATTATATCTCCAATCGACATTAATTAATAACAGCAGTACAACCTTCATAGTGATCAATCAATAACAGTAAGCGACACTCTTTATTGACCAACCACAAGCGACAAAGAAAAATCCCACACACTGAATTAATCAATTCGCTAACAGCGATAATAATTCTTCCACTGACAGGGCAGTACAAAACTTTTAACCAATCACAATCGTCTCACGTTCTTGAGAATTTAATTGATAAACCAATCAGATCCAATCCCAATCAATTAATTACCAATCAGCCCTATTAAATAATAACAACCGATTTCATTAATGAGTACGAGGTTTATCATCAAGCCCCACGACAAACCCAATTAAAGTGATTGAATTGAGATCTATACCAAAGAATTAATAACGATTACCTCAGTATTTTTCAAAATCTTCTGCTGTCGACAATAAACCTTTTCCAGATCTGCTCTTCTTCAACACTAAACCTTGTAGATCCTAGATATCGAGAGCCCCCCGCTCTGATACAACTTGTTGAGATCGTTTAAGGCTCATCTAGGATATGTTTTACAAACATCATTGATATGCACAGCGGAATTAACAAAGAACAATAATGTTAAACAAGGTTTTTATTTAAGCGCGCTTCATCTTTATTTAATACTAATAAATAAACTAACTACTACATACTAACTAACGTGTACACACATACGTTTCTATTAGACTCTCATTGAAGAGTTCTATTGTTTTCTATCTATCTAATACTGCCGCCCTACCACCCTTTATAAATAGGGTTTTACAAGAAGACCTAACTTTCACAGGAAGATAACTAAATTATTACATTTAGTCCTTGTTGTTTCATTCGTCTTCATTTATGCTTATGAAGTTTTGTAATCATCAAATCTAATTCCCAACAGGAGGTCACCCCGGAAATTATATTTTGAATTCTAGCATTCTATCATGTGAATTTGACTTCTTAGCTCGTAGTTCTTGATTCTTCAAAGTCATTAATCTTTGTGCGTTCAGCAGTGAACTTTTGATGACTGATCTTTTGTCTTGGATGATCTTTGAAGATTCTTTGAGGATATCATCCAACATATGTCTTCTAGTCATCTTGTTGCAGTATCGTCTCTGTGTGAAGTTGTGATCTTTGAGCATTCTTTGAGATCATCAAGCTCATTCGTTGTAATATTGCCTCCATGTGATTTGTTGTGACCGTTGGACTCGCATGCTCATACTTTTATGGATCATGATAACTTTTATCAGAGTTGCGGAAGTAGTATTGTAGGTCTTTCAACTATCATGATGTCTTTGATAATGATTTGTAAGTGTGAGCATGGATTGTGGATTGACACGTCTCTACTGGAATCAGGAACCACCATCGCCATCTTTATATAAATCTGAAATAAAACAGTTAGAAATAAAGTTGGGGAACGAATATGGCTTTGTCATTCGTTCGATGTGGTTGGATTAACCTTCGGTTCTGTGAAGACCAACCTGTGATCAGGTAGAATCCCCTTTTAAAGAAGATTCTCCTTGACAGGAATTTCCAGCTTGTAGTAATGAGTCTTCCAACAAATTGATGTCAGAATCATCATACTAAGCATGTTCTCATACCGGAACGTCTCAAAGCAGACAGCACGGTAGAGTGAATCAGTGAATTAAATACCCACTGATTGATGAGAAATTGATTAAAAAAAATTCACTCACGTGTCACTGGATAAACGTTTTATGCAACTCGACGAGAGTTTTATAGATTGAATCACATTTCCATCATAAACACTTTTGTTTGAAAATTTTTCACAATCAATGTGCTCGAAATTCAGTTGGTGAGCACATTGAAAGGTTTTCCAAAAGCATCCGTCAATCCATTTCCTGGAACAAGTTTGATTCAAATGTGAATCGCCCCATCATTTCTTTCCAGTTGTCACAAGTTTGATCCATGAAGGATCTCACATGTCACCCACCAAGAGCTTGTTTGATGTTGGCTCTAGAGGGATTTCCATCTTCATTGTGACTACTTTATGTATCACTCGGATGTTCTAGCAATATCACAAGGATAATGCGTAGGACTCTTTAACATATATTTTCTTACTTTTCACGGTGTATGAAACAGCAAGCTTATTGTAAGTGTGTCCTAATGAGATTTATGGACGATCTCTTGGCTCTAGACTCAATAGTGCGTTTTGATTTAGTGACCGGAGGCTGGAGAGGACTGCCACCTTTTCAATATCGTCTAACTCGGAGTGAGAGAAACGATAGAAATGTATTGATCTCCGTGACAAATAAAACAAGAGTCCTTTGAGGAACCTTGAGTGGCTAGGGAGGGTTATGCAGCGTATCACTGGGTCCATGATACTTTGTCTTCAATGTCAGCAATCAACTAAGGGATTCTGACAGCATATATATTGACCCGGTTTCTGCCTAGAGTGTAAGGAGGGCTTCTTTCTTTTCACCCTTTATCTTTACATTTCTTTTTCATTCTTCAACCCCTTCAGTGCTTACCAAGACTTCACCACTAGTACCTTGTTGGGTTTGTTCCAGTACTAGCTCTATCTCAGTCAGCACTCTTCCCTTATTCACACTTTTCTCCTTTTTAATCATACCTAAGGACTTCTACACTAACTAGTGGATTGTCCCTGGGTAGATCCCTCTGGCTCTGGCGGGATCGTGGAAACATATACCTAACCTTACCATCCTTATAACTCCAGTACAGTAAGTAAAATGGTTGGTCTTTGGTATTCTTCCACAATAGCCGTCATAAATCATTTGCTCCCCCTCTATATATGCATCGATATACGAAAGAGTTTAGCACATATGGGAGAGACTACACTTGAGTCCAAAAGATCACATTTTTATCAGATTTTCATATTTAAATCACATTCTCTCCCCTTATCAAAAATTTCAAACCATTTGAGATTTGTGATCCCAATTGATTTAAATATGTTTAGAAAATTTAGGAGAAAGTGAGGTCAGTTTTAATATGTGCTGATAATGGAACATGCAACTGCTCCCCCTCAATTATGTTGACCCTTTTATGCAGACGATGTGATCATCCGCTTCTCTGAGGGAGTCAGTAGTCAACATCAATTTTCCATCCACCAACCAAAATTTCCCAAATATTATAGATCCTTGCTTGGCGAGACCAGAATAAGTAATGCTTTGTTGAAATGAAGGTGGTGGTGGTGAAGACAGTGTTGTTGTTGTTGTTGCTGATGTTGTGGTTGTGGTGAATTCAGAGCCAGTCAATAGAGTTTGAACATCTGATCAAATGGTTAGAGCGGGAGCATGGGCATTCATATCGGCCATGGAATATGCATAAGAATATCAACACAGATATACATACATACAGATTCACTCTTCATTAATAGCTACCACGTAGCAGCTAGCCTACTAATAATACCATATTCATCTCATAATCAAACCACAATCAGGAAATACATCAAACCGCTATCTAGCAATCATGAACATGGCAATTCACTCATATTTCAACATTCAACTCAGGATCTTAGGGACAAGATTCTAACATGATAGCTACATACCTAAGCATATCTTGAGAGCACATTCACTAAATCAACAACAATTAAGCAGCTATCAACTAACAAAAGTCAATCAACATTTGAAACTCATTCATTCAGATCATACAAATGCCAGTGGAGTATTAAAGAACATCAAACACAATGGGTTTTCTAACTCCTTTTAGATTTTGGTTTTTAAAGTATTTAGGGGATTAAACGAGGATTCCAGAGTGACACAAATGAACCTTATAGTTACATAAAGCTAGGATACTATAAGCAAATTGCACATAATGCCCTAATCTTTCTAACAACTAACACATTAGACCATTTGAGATAACGCTTAGTGAGTTCCTCTTCAACTAATACCCCATTAACTACAAAACCTTTTCTAACAATTATGAGATAACCAAGAAACCCGTTTGATGATATAAAATTTTAAATCACTCTCCCCCTTAATCAATGACCCGTATTCGAGTTAACGAGTTGTAGTCATTGATTGAGTGACAAATTTTATGAACAATCCATGTCTGAAAGAATTTCAAACAACACGTTACCACCATGTGTCTCACAAATAATTTTCAGAAGAATCATAGAAAGAAAATTATTTGTTCAGGACAGAAGACTTCTCTTCTGTATCATGAAATAATGCACTGAGGCGTGCATTAAATCGGGGATGCACGGATATGAAGTAATCCATGCCCGGGTGAACTTCACCCGTTGTTAGGAACAGCCGTCCCTTTGTCGACGTGCTTTCCTCATTTTGAAAAAGCGGGTTGCATATCTGAAGTAATAGCAAGCCATTTAGGCATGTTTTGAAAACTTTTTGAACTTCTGCTCGAACTTCATTTAAAGACCCATGTCATTATTGAATGACATTTCTAGGACCGTAAATGTTATCGATACCAGAAGACATGCCTTGAAAAACTATTTTTGGTATTTTCTATTTTTCTGATTTTTTTTAATGGTTTTTCTTGGTTTTATATATTTCTATTTACATTTTGGTTTTATATTTTTCATTTACAATTTGGTTTAAGATATGTACAAACTATATTATTCAATTTAAGAAGATGTTGACATGAATACTGAAATAAGGATATCGTTCTGTACGTTGTAAAAGTCTGTAGTCAACATCCCTTAAGCTTTCACCACCAAAGCTTTCTAGGCTCCTGAATAATCATCTGAACTTGAGCCTTCTCAATTGTGAAGCTTTGATAGCTTCCCCCCAAACCAACAATCTTCTTTTGAGCAGTTTCAAAGCTCTCTTTCAAGCTTTCATAAGGTAAGCGTACAGCGGAAATCGTAGCAAACCACATCAAATATTGCTGCTCCTTTTAAGAATAATCATCGTGATTCACCGTTCGGGGGATCATCAAATAGATCAGCAGTGTATCATCTCACACTTGAATAATTCTTCTCACATTTCTTCCCGCTAAAGTCTGAAGTAATGCATACCAAAAGTATCCAGAGACCACTTCCCCCAAGTAGTTTAAGTGATGCAATCAGTCTCATTGTATGAAGCTAAAAAAACCCGAAGTACACACTCAATCCCATTGATGAAGTCAAGAATGTAACATCAAGATCGATTAAGACCCGAAAATGCACTTTTCTCCCTTCAGGAAATTGCAGATGAGAATTGCTACACCAAAGTCAACTAAGTCCCGAGTGTAGGCAATTTATCCCGTATGTAGTCAAAATGATACAGACTAACTAGAGGAATCATCATACCATTGTGTACCTCTTTAATCATCAGAAACTGTTTCTTACATCTCTTCCCCCACGTAGTTGGAATAATACACCAAAAGCCACGAGTTAAAACACTGATTTTCTCTGCGGTTATGACATTTGTCTTCCCGGAATAACTTCAATTAAGAAGAAGTATAAAGTTCATCTTGTGTACTCATTGTGCATTCAGATACTTGAAATCTTGTGAGAAGAACAAAATTGGCTCGAATGTATCAAGTGAGAATCAACCGCTACCAAAACTCTTTCTGACTATCTTTACCAACCCTTAAGTAGGCTATTTGAAGTGATAACTGATGGAGCAAACCCGATATACCAAACTTGAAACTGAAGTAGAATTCCCCGTTCTCGTGACTTAAGCTTGCACTAATGTTGGAAGAACGGTGTAGAGAATTTATGCTCCAAGCAAATCTCTAAGTACTCAATACCCAACCAAAGTATGAGACATTAACACCTCTTGCGATTATCCACAACATCATCGGCGTGTGACACTGAGTATTACAACATAACTCCTTTAAGTGATAGTTAACCAGGTCTTCAAACATTTACCCCGACAGCTGGTAACTAAATAAACTAAGTCTTCAACTTAAATCTTAAGCACGAGGAAGTTATCATTGAAAGTCATGCATCCAACCAACCCCGAATTCAAGATAAAATAAGATCACGCCTATGTGAAAGTCAGCTTCAATCCCAAATAAGTGATACCTGATCTCCGTAGTCACAATTATTGTCATATGCCCAACAAGTGAGTGAACATACAATCAGATGTATGTCGATTCACTGTTCACACTTCTCCCCCTCAAAAATTGCATATGAGGTTGCAATTTTTGATTGAACAAGTGCATATGAGGTTGATCCACTGTTCACACTTCTCCTCCTCAAAAATTGCATTTGAGGATGCCATTTTTGATCGAGTGAATAAAAATACAATCTAATGAAAGTAGATCCACTTGATGACTGAACGAGCATGGAACAAGTGTGAAGCTTGTTGATGAGAATAGTTAGAAACAAGAAGATTTCTCTTCTTCCGAAGATAAAGCGCACTCAAGCGTACGCCTTTCTTTTCTTTGAGGAACGGGGCCTGAAGTGTTGTCAGCAGACACCATTATGTTGACACTAAGGCCCGAGGCTTGAACTGCAGTGTTCAAACGTCATTGTCGATGAAGAACGAGGCCTGAACTGATGTGAACAGACGTCATTGTCGATTTCCCCTCATATGTTGTGAGTAGCCTGAGTCCAAATGTCAAGAGACGATCTATATGACCTGCATTTGAAAATAGACAAAAATAGAGAGTTTGGAGTGCCGGATCCCCAATTTAAGTTGGGGTCCAGTTGGTTAGTAGGAACAGGAGCATCATTTTCCTAGGTCTCAGTAGGAGTTGGAATGCTAGTGGAAGTAGCCTTTTTCTGTTTGTTTCTATGTTGGTACATAGTTAACGATGTATGAGGATTGTTACAAAATCTCTCAGTGATGACGCTTTCACTAGTACTAACATGTTTAGGTTGTATTAAAGGCACTGTTTCGGATTTATTAGACCTAATTAAAGGGCACTGTTCTCCTACAGGGAATTTCCTTCCAGTTGGCTTCCATTGACGTACATGCACTACTTTAGACTTAGTTATCCTAGTTAAAGGGCACTGTTCTCCGAAAGTGAATTTCCTTCCAGTGGGCTTCCATTGGTAACCAACATAAGCAAGCATCTTTTCTGTTGCTTTCCAAGTTTGCTTGACATGCTTGGGTCTCAAAACTTGCTTGACAGGGGTTTTGTTGGACGACTTCAAAAATTTCTCAACACATTTATCATGATTACCCGAAATTAAACATTCATTACATGTTTTGCAAAGTGAATTAGGATTTGAATTATGATTCTTTTTGTTCAAATCTGACTTAATGTTTCTCATGTGGTCTTCTACTTTCTTCTTGGGAACACTTTTAGCTGGTGAGGTCCTATAATTCTTTATACTTCTCTTATGTTTTAACTCACTAGCTTTAGTGTCTCTGTTAACTCCTGTAGAAGGACTGATGAGAATCTTAGTCTTTTTCACTTCCAGTTGCTGAACATGTTTTAATGTGTTGGGATCTGAAGTTTCCAAGGGTGCCTCAAAGGTTACATGCTTATTCTTATAGGTGATGTAAATATAAAATAACATATCAAATAAATAAACGCAGCGGAATACATCACCAACAAGGATCCATATAGCCATATGATCAATCAAATAATTAAACAAACAAGTTATACCTTTATAGCGTGATCCGGGAGTCACCACCAATCCCTATGAATCGAATGGAATAAGAACCACAAGTGACCAAAGGAGATCACCTCTATGAATAATCCACACTACACGTCATCGATCACCACCCGATGCTAGTCTTGACCTCGTAACCATGATCCTTGATACATCTACAATAGAATGAGCAAAGAAGGGATCAAGAAAACACAAAACCCTAAGAGGGTGTGTGTTTGCCTTGAGAAGAGAGAGGAGGAGGGGGAGATAATTTCTCTCAATTAGTTGAAAGTCATAAGTGTTAATGATATGATTAAATTCCTTTGATCTTATCATTAAACTACTTACACTTAGCCCCTTGAACAAGCTCCATAATCCCCTCTAGACCTCACCTTTAGGCCGGCCACTATATGGGCTCACAATGGGCTTTCCCATTGTTGGTCCACTCCAAAAATGCTAAGTCTAACTTAGTATTTAATGGCCCGTTATAGATCCTGAGTTACGTAGTCGTTTATATATTGTAAATATGATAATTACAATCTATAAAATGATGTCTCTGTGTATAAGTGTGTGACCCCATAGGTTCACATATGTCTAGCCATATAATTATTAATTATGACACGAGCATACTCCAACAGCTCCCACTTGCGACGTCATAATAATCAGGTAATTATACAAGCAAAGGTTAGCGTCTAGCAACACGCCAATGCCCCTAGAAATATGTGAGGCTAGTTTCTTAAACGTCTTATTTTAGATGGTTTATATGTCAGCTATCCTTTTGTTACAGATACCGTGTTGAACATTAGACATGGATCAAATGTCATTCTAATATTTCAACCATTATGTTTCTCGATATAGATATTGAACAAGATTACCAATTTGATTAAGATTCATCTTAATCTCATTTGGGTACGGCCATACAAACATCTGTCCAATTCATCGAGGGGCCCAATAGTATCTAACTCCATAACATGTGGAGGAACAAATCCTGTTTTGACTACACGTGTCATTCACATGCTTCATATCACTCCTGATAATGGCTTTTATAACTACCTTATTCAGGACAGCGTTTAACCATATCAAGGAATGAAATTCCACACATGCAAGACCTGCTTGCATCTCAAGTCTAAGGATAAGAGACATAACCTCTTGCGAGATTCACTATTGACGACGATCCATGTAGTAAATACTCGTAGGTTGGGTCAATCCAATGTTCATCATAATGAACAACATGTGAGTGTGGCAAATAAATCACCAACACGCTCACATTTGCCTTAATTTGATGATACTCCTGTATCGTCAACCGACAATGGATAATTTTGGAATAAATAAATTATTCATGGATTAAACATGCAAATATAGAACACAGTAGTATAAATGAAGACGATCATACCAGGTATATCAATTCATTGTATAATATGACTGCTTACAGTTCCATTATCCAAATACTAAAAACAGATATGCATAAGACTACTCATAGGTAGGAATCCGATGTTCCCACCATGATCAAATTATGTTGTACAAGACAACAAGTAGTCATCCGAGTAAACTTTGAGAATACTTATTTCAAAACTCATGAAAGGTTTGAATGATGATTGTCCTTTGTATGTGTGCATTCAAGTACAAGACGAGTGTTGCAACAATACATTCCATAGGGTGTTTGAAGCCAGCAAAACACCTACATTAGACAGTCATCTGTACAGTTTCTCAAACTATAAAGTATTCTTATTCTTTTAATTTATAATGCACTAGTGCTCTTAGTCGAGCACATCTAGTCAGCAATGTCATCATTCATGATGACATCCTACCACGACTAGGGTTGAGTATCATCTCAGTTAAATAAGCATCAGCGTATGCAAACAAAACAGAGTTCCTCAAATATTCGTAAATGTTTGAACATATCTTTGGTCCTTTGTAGGTCCATTATAATGTTCTTTTAACAATTATTTAATGACTTTCACTTAGATATTTGTTGCTATCAAATCATCTTGCATTCATGCAAATGATATATACATAGTCCAATGCGTAATATGACTTACATGATGAATCCTTTAGTTGAACTTAAGATTTTCACTCATGTGTTCAATCTCATCAAGTGAGATTGATCATTGAGACTCCCCTAAAAAACGTGTCATATTATGTTTAGACTTAATAACCGCTTATGTTTATTCTAATAAACATATACATAACAAGGTTGTATGTCTTATTTTATAAATCCCTTAAGAGAAACTTCATTCCAAGCTAAGGATTAAAGTCTAGCTTAGATGGAATATTGTTTCTAATATGTTAATGACATATGAGATTTAAGAAAATAAATACAGTGCTCCAACTTGCTCTTAGTGCACTTAGGAGTAATCTTATTAATCAAAATCAAATTCATGATTTTATAAATAACTCAAGATCTTTGCTCCTAGATGCATGATCTAATCCACACATGGATTATTTTATCTTGTATACATAATAAAGATTATATGGATTCATAAACCCTTTTGATTACTCATCGGTCTCGCAAAGGTAATCAACAAGAAAAGTGTTTTGATATCCTATGGTCATATTTCATTTACATGAAAACAGGTATGACTATTAATCATCTTTATACATTTAATGTTTCTAGGTAGAAAGACTTATTCATAGTCAATTTCTTGAGTACGAGTAAACTCCTTTTACTAGTCGTGCATTAAATGTGTGTACAAGTTTTCCCTTTTGAGTCTTCTTATCAAGAAACTCATTCTTAACCTCACAGTCTAACTGATTGGTAAGAGATCAATCAAGCTCCATGAGTGATTGTCTTTCAAGGGCTGCATCTTAACATTCATAGTTTTGAGCTACTCATCAGATACAATATCTGATAATGCATCTCAGTAGTTAGCAGGTTCACCATGATCCTCTAACTTATGTCCCTCAGCATTGATATAAAAAATATATCATTCAGGTGCAAGAGGTATCCTTGCAGATTTATGAATGAGAGATATCAATCTATGGTTTAACATATGCATGTTCAACCATAGTATGACATTAGCAAGTGTACTCAGAAGGTTGTGTATTTAGTTCTTGAATAACTTCAAGGTCTAAAGGTACTCCCACTTGCTTTTGTATGTAGAGACTAATCTCTAGATACTCAGCATCTTGAGTAACAATAAATTATTTTCAAGTGGGACATCCAAAATACACCGTTAGTTCTTGACTCTAGTTTGTTAATTACTTACTCTTAAGTAGTTAACAAATTCATAACTTCAATTAAGACATAATGAGATTCATCCCATTCCATAATACAATGGTGTCTTAAATTCCTTCTGGGTTGGAATCATATTGAGTGTACACATGGCACATCCAATTTTCTAACCTTGATAGCTTTGGAGGTAAAACAGTTTAAGTCATCAAAGATCAAACAATATTAATAGAGTTTGATTTTCCATGATGGATATACCATAATAGTTGTGGTATTCCATGAGGACTGATGTTGTGAGACTATCACACAACTCATTAGATGAACTTATACTTTTGGCTTACATATCTGCCAACCAGGTCAAACCAGATGGCATCAATAATAATCTCAGTCTACTGCATACTTTACTTCATGTACATGTTTTGACTAGAAAACATAAACATTTAATATTATACGTCGTAAGTGTACATGTCTTAACAAGAAGACATAACAAATCAACTTCTTACTTTACGTTTTTTATCTTTCAACAATTAACGGAATTGATGTTTGTGTCTTTACAAGAGACCTAAACATATTCAACTAAAGTAATTACGAGCGCCGACACTTGGCCTCAATAGTAAATTCAAGTTAATTTCATACTTCATGATTATGGCTTTACAAGAAAACATAATCATATTTACTAAACAATTCAGTGAATATGTTGATGTAGCTTTTCATGTTATCTTGATATTTGTTCTAATTAGGGAAACCTACATTTTATGTGTAGAAGTCCTAGTAGAGTTTTAGTTTCTTACCTCTCAGTCAAGAAAAACTATTAGTCATATCATATTGTTATATGTTGTACCTTGCACACAATTAAGATTTCTCCCACTTGTGCGTGGCACAACATCATGAGAGCAATATGACAATGTCTAAGATAACATATGATTTTTAGTTAAAATCAAATATAGATATGTAGAACTTTATCGTTTTAATAATGAATCATGCATAACGATTTTATAGATAACATTTCAGGAAGCAACATCAGGAACGCGACAAGTTATCTTATAAAATTTATGCAATGGTTCTTATATAAACTATGATGCTTAACATGTGGAAAGTAGCGTATTATTTCAAGACAATCTGGAAATAAGATGGGCAACTTGCAAGGTAATGAAGCTTACAGCTCCCACTAGATTAGACAACATTACATGTGTTTCATCACCAGTAATATAATCACGTAGCTCCCACTGTGTTAGACAACATTACATGTGTTTCATCACTAGTGGAGAGTGAGTGGTGATTGGATACTTTCCATCTTTCTTTGGATATCTACACATTATTGCTAATGTGAGTCACTTTGACTAGTAAACATGTACTTAGGTATTCAAGAAAGTGCATCAAGTTCTAACATATAGATGATGGGCAAGCCATCATTGCTATTTTAACTTGAAAATAGGCATGCATTTCCTCCATAATTGGTCTACTTTACCACAAGGGTATGTAGGACCTTAGTAGGCTTATTGGGTTAAGACAAATTGCTAGGTAATCATGCTAGTAATTGCCTTTACCTCTTTGCGGTTTATTGATATTTCCGTCTTCTAATTATTTAAACTCATTTTAGTTTGGTAGCTATAGAAAACGTGTTCTCTAGTTATCCAAATATCTTGTATTTCTTCAATGTTTCAAAACCAAAACTAGGGTTATAAAACAAACTTGAAAGAATAAGATGTGTAACCATACTTAACCGTTTTGACTTTTACAAGACATCACGATTTCTAGAATAGGTGTTCTTTGAGTTTTATTAGAATTAGGAAAATTCAAATATTCCTATTATGGCTTTTCCTCATAAAGAAAAAGGATAGGAATAAGTCTTTTTCTTACAAGGAAAGATCGACTTAGTTCGTCCTTTTAACAAGAAAATAACAAACTCTTGTTTACGGCTTGTGTTGAATTAATACATTAATTGAATTTACAAAGTTCATTTTTAGTATTTTCGATAATTATCCTTTTATAAATTAACTACCCCATGTTTAGAATTTTAAAACAATTAATTTACGAAAAGGCTAAGATCCACATTGTGCTTCTACTATCACATCAGTTGATCTGCTAGCAATAGTAGATTCAATTGGTAGGTGACGATCACCAATTATATTACATGTACAACTCTTAGATACTTATGGGACTCATGGCATCTAGTGTCAAACAACTAGTGTCATGTAGGCATGTTTAGTCCCATCCTTGCCTCGGGTCAGGGTCTGACCGCTGAACTCGATTAAGTCATCCAATTTGAAAACGTGTGAGAATAATCCTAGGTCTGACGCATAGAGAATAGTCACCTTGGGTTACAATTCGACCTAGGTCTGACCATAGCCAAAAGGTAATTGCAAGTGTTCTCATAATTGGACGGCATGACTTAAATTTTGACGGGTAAAGTGTTTTGATGTGGATCAAAAACGTGTACGAAAAAAGCATGCATTCATTCTTCGTAGCACAAGTTAAAAACTTTTCTTAACTTAAGTCTAATCATTGTTTTAATTTATGTGTGTCAAGTTGTCCATTTTCAAGACTAATATAAATCCTAAGTGGATTATAATTAAGTTTGGACAATACAATAAATAAATAAATAAACAACCTTAACTAGTTTAAGTGTTATTTAGAAAACAATGATTTTCAAGTTTCAAATCATATTTAAACTTAGTTAAACTAAATCATAAGACTTAGTTCAAAATGGTTTATGTTTCGTTTCAAGTTTTAAGAAAACAATTTTCGTTTTACATGTAGTCACAACATACATAAAACAACCAAACAAACATACAACCACAATATGCAAAGCCTCAACCGATGAAAATCCTATGCTTGGTCTTGTGAGCCATCAAAAGAACCAAGATTCAACTAGGGACATATAGCACAACCACACGGAGGGCTCCCACTTGCCCCAAGACAATCATGGGCAAGTAAAGGCCCATAATGCACATGAAAACATGATTCTGTCAGCCCAGTTTTTCTGTCTTGAAAGGCCCAAATCTCCTAGAAGATGACCTCCTCATGCTTCGGCCTAGTTGACAAAGTTGTAGGCCTACGTCTTTTGGACCTGTACAAAAAAATTTAGCCAAAAATACCCTACCAATCTCCTGGAAATCGCATTTTCCCATCAGGTGTCAAGCAGCTACTTTTGGTCCAAAACTCTTCATTCTTTTGCCATTTGCTTCCAAGCTTATGGTTACAAGATATATAAAGTAAAGTACATCTAATCTACTTTCTATCTACTGTAAAAATTCCCAAACAATGGTAAAACCAAAATGAAATACATTACAAAAGTGCCGAAACAATGGCAAGCCCCAAAAACAAACAAAACAACTAACAATCACAACATCACAATGCATAAATGGTCTAGGTTTTCATCGGCTTTGCATATACACATAATAATACATTAAAATTATGATCATTACAAGGTGTTGGCTAACTTCATGGACAAACATGCATGTATTTGCCATGGACAACAAAATAAATAACAAGAATTAAATTGTTAGCCAACGAATCGAAGAAAATAATTAACAAGAATTAAAACCCCGAATGGTACGCGTGTCAAATGGCCATAGACTCAAAACCCACTGATATTAGGACCTTCTTAACATCATTTTTCCACAGAAAATTAAGCCTCATGGGCTGATTTGAAATCGGGTTACAAATCTATCAAAAAACGCGTTTTTAGGCCATTTTACGGGTACCGAACAAGTAAACAATTAATGTATGCATAACAAATGGCCATAGGATCAAAAAGTCCAGATTATTAGACCCCATATGGGTCGACATATTTACAAAATTTAAGCCATGGGGGCTGTTTAGAAATCATTCTTTTAAATCCATTAAAAACACACGTTTTTAGCCATTTTTACGCATACTTGATGATCATATAACATCATATGATGGCTCGTGATACCAAATATAAAATAACATATCAAATAAATAAACGCAGCGGAATACATCACCAACAAGGATCCATATAGCCATATGATCAATCAAATAATTAAACAAACAAGTTATACCTTTGTAGCGTGATCCGGGAGTCACCACCAATCCCTATGAATCGAATGGAATAAGAACCACAAGTGACCAAAGGAGATCACCTCTATGAATAATCCACACTACACGTCATCGATCACCACCCGATGCTAGTCTTGACCTCGTAACCATGATCCTTGATACATCTACAATAGAATGAGCAAAGAAGGGATCAAGAAAACACAAAACCCTAAGAGGGTGTGTGTTTTCCGTGAGAAGAGAGAGGAGGAGGGGGAGATAATTTCTCTCAATTAGTTGAAAGTCATAAGTGTTAATGATATGATTAAATTCCTTTGATCTTATCATTAAACTACTTAGACTTAGCCCCTTGAACAAGCTCCATAATCCCCTCTAGACCTCACCTTTAGGCCGGCCAATATATGGGCTCACAATGGGCTTTCCCATTGTTGGTCCACTCCAAAAACGCTAAGTCTAACTTAGTATTTAATGGCCCGTTATAGATCCTGAGTTACGTAGTCGTTTATATATTGTAAATACGATAATTACAATCTATAAAATGATGTCTCTGTGTATAAGTGAGTGACCCCATAGGCTCACATATGTCTAGCCATATAATTATTAATTATGACACGAGCATACTCCAACAATTCTTAGTTATAGAGGATGATGCAAAAAATCTATCTTTTTTGTTATCTATCTTAGGACCTGTGCCAATGACGTATTCTAAAAGTTCCTGAGACCGATTAGTGAGGAAGCATGCCTCTACAATTGCACTATCAAGTGGTTTATCTATCCTATCCTCTTCTACGATCTCACGAAGGGTATCAAGGCTTTCCTTAAGGTGATTGAGATATACTTGATGGGCAGACCTATTGTTCCTAAGGGGAAGCGAAATAGGTACAACATCCACAGCATACTTACTACAAGCGGAAACCTTTGGAACAGCATTATCACTGGTGATAATTGGCATTTTTCCTTTCACCTGAATCTTTAGATTCTCGATCTCATTTAACAAAGAAGTTATCTTTTCATTGTGATTGTTTCGTGTGACTTTAATTGAGTCATATAACTCTTTGTAATGCTGTTTGACTTTTGAATTTTCAGCTCGAAAACACTCATTTTCATAGTGTAACTTATTGATGGTGTCTTGATAGTGAAAATTCTGAGAATCTAAAGACGATGGTTTATGGGTGCCAATTACTTCACTCTTATTTGACTTTAATTGGGCAATTTGAGCCCTCAATTGTCGAATCGTGTTTGTGTGAGCTTGAATTTTTTCATCACGTTTGCTTAAATCAAAATATGCATCAAATTCAGGAGCATCCAAAGATGTCTTGGCATTTGAGATTTTCATTCTTTCTTCTAAATGTTGATACTTTAATTGCAAATTAAGATTATCAACTTCTAGTTTTGAAAAACGTTTAACCATGTTATCATGGTCATCATTTTGAATTTTCTCATGTAATTTCCAATTCTCCCCCTCAAGCTCAACAACACGATTCTGGGTAACATTCAATGCAATAGAATACTCATGAAATTGACAGGCATTTAATGCAGAATCAGCAGCATTATAAAATATATCCTGTGCAATACATCTAGCAATCAAATTCTCATTGGTGATGAGAATGTTCTTTCTCTCAATCTCACGACTCTTAAGGTCTATCGCATTTTGGGTCACCTCATTTTCCATATCTTTAAACACTTCTTTCATCTCGTTTACTTCAGTTTTAAGGGTTTTTTGCATGCCCTCAAAATGTTCTTTGAGAAGTTTAAAAAATGGAATAACCTCAGTTAGATAACACCTTTTTGTTTGTTCAAAACCCCTTTCCCCTTCAATAATTCCCGTTGGCGTTCTTCTTACATGTTTTATCAAAATCAATAAATAGTTGCCAGAGAACGTATATGCTAATTAGGGTTTTACATTCAGTGGGAAGAGTCAAAGGAACTAAGTGCCTGGGTGTATTGGGGGGATACACCGTAGCTGCCGCAATTTTCCTAAGGGGTGGAGTTTTGGCTTTAAGTTCATCAGCCTTTCTCTTTTCTATGTCCAAAGACCAAAATATTTGTTCAGGCGTCAACTTAGTTTGAGGCGCAAAAACAGTCAAACGATTTTCCTCATAATAATCATGGGGTTTGGTTATAATTCGTTTGGCTATACATATGGGATCCTTCATTTTCTCAGTCATTCTTTCTCTATTTCTCACTTCTATCTCATTACTCTCTTCTAATGATGACACATCAGGAGGGGCATGATCAGGCTTAATCATCACATTTGCATCATATAAGGCAGGTTGTGCTACTTTAGCACTCCTAAGAAGAGCTAATTTAGGTTCACCAACATTATTTTCACTATGCTTATCACACAACTTTTTGTGCTTTTGAATCATTTGAGCAGTTTGTCTGGTTTGGTCTTGTGTGTACAACCTATTTTCAAGCTTATTCTTTAACGTTTTAAGTCTAGAGAAATCATTTAAGAGTTTTGTTTCTTTTTCTTTGAAATCTTGTTTTAGTGTATTTACACTCTCTTGGACTTCCTGTTTCTGTTTAACAGTCTGATCCAGTTGTTTTCGCAAAGAATTCAACTCCTTTTTCAATGTTTCTTCCCTTAAATTACGTTCAGTTATGAATGTACGCATTTGACCATCCATTTTCTTCTCACGTTCAGTTAGCTTAAATTTTGCACGTTGTTCATATATGGCCACCTGATCTTTATAGATGTTAAGTCTAGTGGTCAAGGTGTCATCAGGGATAAACGCAGCGTACTCATGCAACTCATGATCATCATTTATAACAGAAGATGCACAACTAGGTACAACAGACGCTTCGTTGTGTTTCACATATTGTTCATATGGGATAACATCGCTATTTCCCATATTAGCAGTATCTGACTCAAAAATGTTTGTCTGTTGTACTTTGTCGGGAATCTTTTGTTCATGCAACACATTATCATCATTAATAACAGAAGATACCCCACTAGGTTCAGCCGACGCTTCGTTGTGTTTCACATGTTGCACGTTGTTCATAGCAGTATCTAACTCAGCAACGTTTGTATGTGGCTGATGAAGCTCTTTCTCTTGAGAATTTGGGCACACAAAGTCCCTATTGGCACTAACATACTCAAACACATTTATCTGTTGTACATCATTGGGAATCTTCTGTTTGTCAATCATGTCGTACAATTTGAGTACCTCAGCTATGACTGAATCCGAAGTGTTAGACATGATGCTAAAGTGCACGGGATTTTACAGTTCTATGATTTAAACCGAGAAATAGATTCTTTCGTGGGATTTTACAAAAATCAAGAATGAACCGTGATTTGATTACTTGAATGTGTTATGATGACAGTTTGGATTGATAATGATTGGTGATTGTGTGTTAAGATGATGATCGTTTGATGGACTGGGTGATATGTTGTTTAGTTGATATTTGGTTCTAGTGAAGTGCCTTAGTTTTAGTGAAATTTTTTTGTCTAAAAACTTCACAGCTCGATAACTTCTTTCTGGAGCGATTTTAGGCTTCAAAAGTTGGGTTGGATGAATAAATTTCTTCAACGTGTCCTTCTCCTCGGTCTCACGGTCGTTTTGACAGATCGTGGGTTGAAAACGGAGTTACGGATCAAAATTTATAGCCGTTTGAAGTTTTGAAGAAACTTTGGCAAAACGCAGTGAAAAAGCGCAGAAACCATAAACCGCAGAAACCACAAACCGCATAATACTCAAACCGCAGAATACCACAAACAGCAGAAGACCAAACCGCAATGACTCAAAATGCAGAAGTTACACACCGCAGAAATAGCAAACCGCAGCAACTCAAACCGTAAGAAGTCAAACCGCAGCACCTGAAACCGCAAGAAGTCAAACCGCAGCACTAATCGACAAACCGCAAAGGACAAAACGTCACTTTCAACTGCGTTTTGTCTTTTTCCCATTTTAGTTAAAATCCAAACCGCAATCCCAAAACAGGTCAAACCGCAACAAGGTTTTACCCAAACATACACAAACCGCAATCAAGAAATCACTACCGAGAGACAAACCGCAAGGAAGAAAAATTCTTCAATCTTCCATGAAATTAACCTCCAAGGCCGTAGCAAAGCAAGAAACGATCCTAGTGCTATTTGTGAACAAGAAAGTACAAAGCTTTAACGATTTAAACCACACACAAAGCTCAAACCAATGATTTTCCCACCTTTCTATTCGAACCACAAAAAGCAAAGCAAAAAGGCCAAAAACACACCACAAATCCATGAATATGCAATCACTCGAACCTAACCATGGCTCTTGATACCAATTGTAGCATATTCAATAAAATATAACACATAAAAGATGTGATCTTGGCCGATTGGTATAGAGAGAGAAAGAGAGAATGGGAACCAGTGAGAGAAAGTGAATGTATATTAGGTTAAATGTATGAAGAGTTCCAACCCTTCCCTTGAGTAGGAAGGGCTTTATATAGGCATACATAGGATGCCCTGTGTGGGCTGTGGAGTGAGCTAACAGTTGGTAAAGACCCGACCCACTCCACGAATACTATAATAACTAAACTAATAATAATAATACTAATAATCCTACGAGCTATTTAATGCTAACAGATACTCGGGGTGACCGAGTCTTCATAAGAATATTTATATTCCTAACACGATGCAATATGATTGCTCGATAGATATTCCTCCTAGTTTGAGGACGTTAAGGAGCACCTACAATAAAAGAATGAAAATAACCGATGCAAATTTCATCCTTAGATGAGTATGCTATATACGATCGAGCGTATATGCTGATGAACCTACAATGAAATGGTTAGTGCAATATATTTTATCTCATAGAAAAATATGATGCAACATATCAATAATCTAATCACAAGCAACTTAAGTCAGAGAACTATGATTATTTGGCAAACCATGTCATACCAATTTTGATATTATGATATTGTGATTATCTAGTAAACCATGTTATAAAGTGTGTAATCTTCTGATAAGAATTACAATTACAAAACAATGCCTATGAGGAGGATATGAAGTAGAGTTAAAGTGAGTGATGCTAGTGATAACTCAATTGATAACAAAAGGTTGATGTAGGTAGGTTTTTCACTAATCCATGGGGTTGATGATTAGTGAAAGAGGTGATGGAAGGTGGTGGTTATAATGAAAGCAATGAATTCAGAAACTCTTATGTATAGCAAATGCAATAAGAGTATTGAAGACGGTTAAGGTTATGATATTATCATCTACCAAAGATGATGAATCATGCCATAATAAATGCTCGAATGAAAATAAAAGGAAGTGAAGACAATGATCACTTAGGAATAGAAATTCCATATGCAACAATTGGAAATACTAGATACCTATATGCGGATGACATCATATGATGAGAGTGTTGATTTGACAAACGTGTTGAGAGTGATGGTTCTGTTTGCACTGAAAATGGCGTGCTTGATATGTATCAAGAATGAAAAGGATGAGATCCTATGATGGTGTTTTTAGACAATGAAGGTGTTCTAGACAATGAAGTTGTTCTAGACAATGAAGATGCGAAAGTAAATCCTAGACTTGTTGGTTGTGAGAGGGTTGTTTGTTATGAATGGTTAAAACTGAACCGGGTACCCGCGGATTAGGCGGAACCAAATCTTTGGTTCCGTCTGTCTTATCGTAGGGTGCCATGGGACCAGAATTGATTTGGTCATGTTTTGTCGTTTTTTATCAAACGAAGGTTCAAGCTAAGGTCTATTTACTTACAACTACAGATTTAATTTTACTAATCCTAGTCAAAGTCTAAGGAGACTTAAATCTTCTCGTTTAAGAGGTTTGTTAAACACATGATGTGTTTTTCACTTGACGAGGTATTGGAGCAAAATTGTGATGTTGAGCTAATAAGGTTTGAATCACTTTGTGATTTTGTGAGCTGATTTAACTAAGTGGTGTGAACCTATGTGTTGGTATTTGAGGATGTAAGAAACATGAGTACATGTTCTTTAATGCGAAAAGACAATTATGTGAATGAATTTCTCTCCCCCTTAATCGGTGGACATCCAACATAATGTGAGATGTATCGGATGAAGAATGATGATACAAATTAATGAAAGTGATGAGCTTAGCAAAGTTTTTGCGAATGTTCATTAGCATACAAAGAGCTTCATCCTTGAAGTCTCGTAGCTCTTCTCTATTAATGTCAGATGATCGCACGATGAGGCATATAGTTTCCTCATGGAAGGTGTATTGTTATAACTAAAAGATGAAGGAGATGTTAGGAAAGCGGAAGCAACAATACGATTTGGAGAGAGGTATGTTGAAAAATACCCAAACACAAATTTCAAACCTCTAAAACTTAATCCTATTAGCTTTTAAAGCTATATGCAAAAAAATGGATCTCATAAACATATTACTAATCTAAGTAGCAATAATGGGACAACAATTATGCAAAATAAGCATAACAAAGTAAGATAACAAATAATTTGTTATCAACCTATAAGACAAATGTGTTAAACAAAACACCATATTCGACTACTAGTGTAACACCCCAACCCAGCAAGGGTAGAAGTATCACATTAATGGCTTCATATCAGATCAAACCAAGCATACATTCAATAGTAATACAAGGATTCTCAAAGGTTACAAATGAAATACTGAAAACACAAGGTTACAAAGGAAACAAAAGCTAAATACTAAGTCTGCAATGCAATCTTTCTAATGACTTCTACTTCAGAATAACTATCAAGGTCTTCTAAGTCCAACAGTTCTTCACTCATACCCAGCTTCCAACTAAAACCTGCCGCACACGAAAAGAAACGTGCGGCTGAGCTTAAAAAGCCCAGTGAACAGATATATAATAAACGGAAACAAAAGCAAATGGGAATGAACAGGCATATCATAATGAGTGAGATATAGGAAAAAAATATAAAGAGTAAGGTTTAGGACAGTAATCCACCACGAGCCCAGAATCATATCATATCATATCATATCTTCATAATCATATAGAGGGGAGACCTCTCAGATAATCAGATAATATGAGGGGTGTCCTCATTCTTCAAATGGAGTAGCTAGCTCCCAGGGGTGTGAAAGGAGTGGATTGCACCCAGCCCCAGTCACCATATCATATCATATCAAAGCATATCATATCAGAACATATCTAGGATGCATCCATACGCCCCCCGAACATATCATATTGGCCATATCAAATCATATCATAGTGAGCTCATATCAAATCAAAATGGGGACGGTGTACAACATCACTCGAGCACACTAGAGTCATGCCACTGGTGCATCAATGACATGGCCATGTTACCTTCATGGCTAGGAAACATATTTGGCTCGGGTATCAAACTGGGGTCAAAGGTCAAAGGTTCATATCAAAGCAAAGGTTCATATAGTCATAGTCCGAATCTCAAAGTTCATATCAAAGGTTCATGTCAAAGGTTCAATGCCAAAGGTTCATATCATAGGTTCAAATCAGAAATCAAGAGGTCGAAGGCACCCTATTAAAAAGGGCAGAATATCTGTACCTTGACGAAAGCAACCAAACACCAAAGATGCTCACAAAGGAATGACAATTACTCCCGCTTCATCGGATCTACACGAATATGATAATCAAGTGTTATTTTATGTTCGTATAAATCAGGTTACTCATTTTAGTCAGCTTTCTATTTTTAGTAACTTTATATTTTTAGTAAATTTCAGTTTTAGTAAGTTTCCTGAATTAGCAATATTAATCGTTTATCATTAAGGTTACATTTGGTCCCGTTAAGATAGTTAAAATGACAATATACACACATTAAGGCTTATAATGATAATATATGTAAGTTTAAAGTTTAAGGTGGCTAAATATTATAGTATGGGGTGCTATACGAAAATAGTGGAAAATAGGCTTCAATATTTTATGTTATACTATCTACCAAAAACGTCTATTACTACTGCCATGTGATTGATGATTCAAAAGTAGGCCACATAAATGAGAATAGCCATGCACACACACAACACAAGAATTCGCAGCTATACACGATGGGTAAAACACTTCTAGTATTTCCACAAAATTTGACATACAATAAACACACCCACACGACCCATTCTACTTGTATGAAACTCAAACATTTTACAACCCTCATGGACACAGCAAGACACACACGAAAACACAGGCAAGGCTCATTTTACACGCCAAATCCCTCTTCATTTTCAGCCCACGTATGACACACATGAAATAACAATATACATTTGACAAAACAACATTTTTTTAGACCTTATTTTACACAATTGACTCCACATGTACCCCCATGTTCGACCTTTGTTTTTTTTTCCACTAGTTCGACATATCAAAACAACCAAACAAGCGATAGTTTGCCCGTGCCACTCGACCCCTTTTCACAGCCATACACAACACATAAAATTATAACTCACACCCTAGTTTTCCCCATACCTTCAACCCATATCAGCCCACATGAATTAACACCCAAGAACTAGCATATTCGACACACTCGTAACCACCCTATTCGACAACACACAACCCCAATGACCACATAAAATCATGACATACCCATGTACATAACTCTCCTATTGACACCACAACTCTCACACACTCACCACACAATTACCAAGTATATGAAGCATTCACAAGATTAAAAGGCCACACATGAAATCACAAAACCACAACCCCACCCCCTTTTTAAATCTCTCGTTAAAACAAGACCCATGTCTCTATTTTTAGTAGTTGTAAAAATGTAAAGTTAATGCTTTAACCCTTTTTTTGTATATATACGTACATTAGAATGGCAGCAGACATGTAGCAGTTAAGCATGTTTTTTTTTTTTTATCAGGTTATCACATGAGTCGCATAGAATAAAGGTTAGAACGGCAGGAGGATTATGAGTACCACGACTCTATATTTTTCTTAGGTTTCCTTCAGTTTATTAACCCGCATTTATATATATCGAAACAGGTTTGAATACCACAAGTTGTATTACGTATATCTTCCTACGCGACATGTATATTTTTCCTTTCGTGTAGACCCATTGTTAACGACACATTAGGCTAGGTTTTTATATATCAAACATGATGGTCGAGTCAAGAAAACATAAAGACGAATATAGGGTACCTTGGTCGGTTATTCGTACAGACAAGAGAAGTACTACAACGAAACGAGCCCACGAATTAATCACCCTTCGAAACAAACGTTACCACGCTCACACCAGCCTTACAAAAACCTGGTCGTGCCTTATTGATCTTGGTAGAAACAATGAGTTGTAGCAGAACCTGTTTGTGTTTATTAGCTTTCAAGGTTTTAACAAAGTTGTGAGAAGTGGGAAGTACACGGTTCTAAGAAAACGAGTAGGGTAGACGTGTTTATCAATAAGATAGGTTGACTTAAAAAAGGTAAATGGAGGAAAGTTAGGGCCACAAATCTTGGTGATTAGCTGTCATTTGTGAGAGGTAAATAGGGATGTGATTGGGTTTACCTGTTGGGGTGGTTATCCGAAATCAAAAGAGGATTTGAGGTGATTGTTGGGTAATTATATATATTGTTCCCAAAATTTGATTTGAGTGTTAAAGCCTTAAGGCCAAAGAACAAAGCCTGGCAATTCACAACTGCCCCCTTCGCTTATAAAACACGTCAAAACAGACCTACAAAATCCCTGCTACTTTTACTGTTGTCATAACTTTTGGCTTTTGCTACATACATTCAAATATGATTGACTTATTCATTGTGTCTTTTAATTCTACTTGTGAAAGCACAAAAGATAAAGTAAATTGTCCATGCATTCTTAACGTGTGATGTAGAGAGATATTAGGAAAGCTTTATTTTGTAGCAAAACTTTATTTAGGCATATGGCTTAGGTTAGATTTGATTAAAACTCAGTTTAAGAAAAATGTTAAAATTTTTAGAAGTGATAATGGAACTGAGTTTGTAAACAGTCAATTTAATACCTTTTGTGAATCTAATGGTATAATACATCAAACATCTTGTGCCTATACCCCTCAGCAAAATGGGGTTACTGAGAGAAAACATAAACATTTGCTTAATGTGGCTAGGGCTCTCATGTTCCAGGGGGCTTAACATGTGGAGTAAGTGTGTCCTGACTGCTGTATATCTTATTAACAGGTTACCATTTGCTGTGCTTTCTGGTAGGAGCCATTATGAGGTGATTTATAAGTCTGAACCTAGTATATCTCACTTAAGGTCTTTTGGTTGTCTATGTTTTGCAACAATTCTTAATAATTCTGATAAATTCTCTACTAGATCTGAAAAATGTGTTTTTATTGGATATTCTTTAGAGAAAAAAGGTTACAAATTGTTTAGTTTAGAAACTAAACAAGTTTTATATAGCAGAGATGTTCAGTTTTATGAAACTGTTTAACCTTTTAAAAACCAATCTTTAACTAAAAATTTTGTTTTAGAATTGCAAAACTTAAATAGTTTAAACTTTTTTGATGACCAAAGATCTTATGAACCCTATGATGATAAAAATAAAGAGTATGTTGTGAATGATAAAACATCTGTAGATGATGGCTCTAAATCAGAGTCTGAGGTCAATGCAGAATCAGATAAATTTGCATCTGCAGAGGACTCTGCAGATATTAATGCAGAGTCTACCTCTGTTCCTGCACTTGCAGATGGTTCTGCAAATCATTCTGCCTCTGCCAGTGATAAATCTGTTCATGAAACTATTCATAGTAATATTGAGAACAGAAACACACTAGACAGTATAATAGCAGATGATGCCTTGGAACAGTTAGATGCAACTTCTGATGATGATAAATATGAATTTGAGGGTGAAGACTTTGATAATTTTAATCAAACTTTTGGTTCAGATGATTTAGACCTAGAGGGTATAGTAGATGAGGCTACTGTTAGGAGGTCTAGCAGAAAAACTAAGTTGCCTAGTAGGCTGCAGGATTATGAGTTAGATGGAAAGGTTAAATATAGTCTTAATAGGTATGTCAGTTATACTAAACTTAGTGCTGAAAATTATTCATTTGTAACTAACCTAAATAAAGTTGTAGAACCTAAAACTTATAAAGAAGTTGTTGCTGATCCTAGGTGGGTTGCAGCCATGAATGATGAAATGGTAGCGTTAAATAGAAAAGGAACTTGGGAAGTAACATTTCTTCCTAAAGGGAGAGTTCCTATTGGTCATAAATGGGCTTTTAAAATTAAATATTGTAACACCCCCAATTTCGTGATACGCAGCGGAATTCAAACTGGGTGTTACTCGACGGCACAACAGTTATAACAATAGAAAACAAACTCCAATGAAGTCGTTTTAAAAGATTTATCATTCGAATTATATAAATATTAGAGTTTACAAAATGAGGTCTCAGTAGTTTCAAGGTTTACAAATTACATTAAATGGGTTTTCGAATGATAATAAAATTTATAGCCCTCTTGAGTATCCGTGCTCCTTCGTGCCAGCCTCGATCATTATGGACCTAAGATAAACATGCTAAAGTGTCAACACAATGGTTGGTGAGTTCATAGAGTTTAGTTAAATTGTTGAATACAATATTCGTAGTGTGAGCAGTATAGTCTCACACTCATAGTTCGAAAACAAAACAGTTGTTATTTCACTAAGCTCATGTTACTAACATCTTAACACAACATCAATTTAATACGTTTTGTTACCTACCCGGCTTAACACAAACGTTTTCAAATATAGTATGTTTGGTTACCTAACCTGCTTAACACAAACATGTTTAAATATAGAGCGTTTGGTTACCTAACCGGCTTAACACAAACATCTTCAAGTATAGTGCGTTTGGTTACCTACCCGGCTTAACACGAACATCTTGCGTACAAATAGGTACTTAAACGGTTCATGATATTAGGATTTAACAAGGTGGGTTTTGACATAGCACATAAGGTATCAATAATAATTGATATAACACATAACACTTAAGTACATAATTCCAAATATCAATAAAGATTGATATAACACATAGTTTCAAGCATATAGCATAGTTTTCAAGTAATTGTGATTGTTATAAAAGTAGTTAAGCATGTATCTCCCCCAAAAGTAATTCAAAACGTTTAAAAGTAGGGGCTATAGAACTCACCATGAGTTATGTAGTGAGTAATGAACTTGGTAGTCGAGTCCGAAAGTCTCTAAGAGAAACCTATAATAGAATGTAGTGATTTAGGATGGAATAATGTCTAAGAATACAAAGACGTGCCTATATATGTCTTTCATATTGTTCATGATGTAGTACTTAGTATGTTGTGTATGTCGTTGTATAAAGATGGTTTATGAAACATGTTTAGTTTGTATATCTCGTACTACCGTTCGAGCCATCATAATCCAGAGGTCATGCAGTAAATGTTCGAGGAGCCAGGACACTTTAATTCGTAAATCCAGCAACTCGTCAATCCGTTTTACTCTAATGAACCCCTCACATGAAGGTCCCTATTATTGTAGTATTCGATAGAAAATATATGTTTTTGGTCATTAAAAGTTACATGTCCTAAGGTCGAATAAACTTTGGAAAGTTTATTTTGAATGAAGATTGTTATCTTTATAAGTTTATTAAGTCTAGTACGGATGTGATATTACTTGCAAAATCTCATGGTTTATCGATGGAGTAGATCCAAATTTTTTTGTTTTGTTAAGACTAAAACTTTAGTTAATGATTTCGGTTTAGAAAGCCTTAAGATCTTAGCCGTGTCCTTGTTGTGGCTTTGGTCTTGGCTACCATGGTCTTGAGACTCAGCCTTGGCCTTAGCCGTGGCTGTGGTCTCGGCCTAAGGCCATTAGGCCTCTTGGTTTACCTTTAATCGTGACAAAGTGTATAGTCGTGAGACTATATATTGGGCTGTTTCAGTTTTTGAAGGGAAATGGCATGTTTTAAGTGTTTTCAGGCCAACTTTCCTAGAGGTAGACGTAAAACATCATTCCGGACAACTTTCGTGTTTTAACTTTTTGATGAAATGGAGCAGAAGAGCCTCGTTTAAAAAGGACAGCTTCTTAACAGCTTGTTTTTGGGCAGTTTCGGCGTTTTGGTTTCGGTAACTTCTTTTGGCCGTATCTTTTGACTCGTGTACTCGTTTTGGGTGATTCAAATTGCTATTTTTTCCTTGTAAAGTCCTCTTTTACAGTAGGTAATTTTCCAATATCATGTTTATAACATAAGTTACTAGTTTACTTGTTTTACTTATTTGATAACATAAGATAACATGTAAGTTAAACTTGATTTTTAAGGATTTGTACATCATGTGATCAATATAACTAGACATATATAGCATAGATCAAGTATAGATAGCATATAACAAGAATGAAAATCATGGAATGAACATGAGTAAGAATTCTCTTACAACTTTTGGCCTTAAAAAGGGAAATCAAGAACAAAGGACTAGAACACTAGCTTAATTTCTTTCAACTAAACCCTAGCTTCCAAATCTTTCAAACTCTTTATCTTAGGATCACTTAGACAAGAACTTGAAACCTTCTACAAGAAATCACTCTTGTGTAGCTTGCAAATCACCAAAGGAATGAAGAAACTAGAACTAGGATCATGTGAAACTTTACAAGAGCTTCAACAATGATATGGACTTTGTTACATGAAAATTAAAGATGAAGATGATATATAATTTAATGGTGGCTGAATTTTGATGAAGAAATAAAGGGAATGGATGAGTGTCTTTTATAGCTAAATGAGGAGGTTAGTAACTAGGATATTTTGGAAACTTAACTAGTAAGTATAACACATGTAACACATCTAAATGATCAAGGCTTATCACCAAGCCACCAAGGCTTGGTGATTCATGTATATTTCGACCATATCTATAGAAATAAGATGACTAGGTGATTTTGATAATATCTTGGTTTTACGGAGTGAGTTTTGGTCCCGGTAATCGCTAATGGTAAGTCTTAAAGTCACGAAACTTAAAACCGGGTATCTTAAAAATATGAAACTTGTAGAAATGATTAAACTTGTCAATATACTCATTATTATCTTATAAAAATGAGTGATAAGTTTAATAGGTTGTGAAAACACTGTTAATGCTGGAAACGTAGGTTTAAAACGCGTTAAACGTAAAACGTATGAAAGTTACGTAAAACTGAGAAAAGTAAAATGTAACTTTTCTAATATGATAATAATGAAATAGAAAAGGCTTATAATGTCTAGACTAGGCTTAGTCTAGTGTCGGTTGGTGTTAAATGTTCTTTAGACCTAAAACCGTAAGCTTAAAATGCGTAAATCGCGTAAAACGCAAATTCAAAAAATGTAAAATTCCAAAATTCTTGAGAATGTCACTGTAGGTGAAAGACTTATATTTCTCTTGTTTGTAATGTTGTGTGGATATATCAGGATGTCTAAATGACGTTTAAACCTTAAAGTAATTCTCAGACACGGTTTCGTGATTTTTGCAGAAATGATCCGACGAGTGTCAAACTCTCGGATTATCATTAAAATAGGTTAATTTACGAGAATGTGAAATAAAATTTTGGGAGTGAATAGTGAAAGTGAATACTAAAAATGAATAGTAATCCGAAAATGCGAATTGTTACAAATATCAATCCAGTGGTGAGGTAGATAAATTTAAGGCTAGACTTGTTGCTAAGGGTTTTAATCAGAGAGAGGGTGTCGATTATGAGGAGTCATTCTCTCCTGTGGTTAAAATGGTAACTGTCAGATGTGTCTTAAGTCTTGTTGTGCATAATAATTGGTGCATTTTTCAACTTGATGTTAATAATGCATTCCTTTATGGTGATCTTGTTGAAGATGTTTACATGACTTTACCCGAGGGTTACTTTGAAAAAGGTGATCAAAGAGTTTGCAAGTTAAAAAAGTCTTTGTATGGTTTAAAGCAAGCTCCTAGGAAGTGGAATGAGAAGTTAACTTCTACTTTGTGTGAGCTTGGTTTTAAACAAAGTAAGAATGATCATTCTTTGTTCACTAAGTCTGATAATGGTGTTTTTGTTGTTTTACTAGTATATGCCGATGATATCATCATTACTGGTAACAACATTGATGAAATTAATAAGCTTAAAACTTTTTTAGTACCAAGTTCTTGATCAAAGATCTTGGAAAGTTGAAGTATTTCTTGGGAATTGAAGTCATTAAACATGAAAATGGTTTATGTTTTTCTCAACGTAAATACTGTCTTGAGCTTCTTGATGAGTTTGGAATGCTTGGTTGTAAACCAACTTCTACTCCTATTGAATTAAACCAGAATAAGCCAACTGGTAAAATCTTGGAGAAGAATGATTATCCTTTGGTATGTTTTGGAAATTTCCAAAAGCTTGTGGGTAAATTGATATATTTGACTATATGTTGGATCGTATGTTTTGATTGATATTGTGATTCGGGAGGTCGGGTATGATGGAAATACATCAAAGCCATAGTTAGAGAGAGAGTAAAAAGAGAAAGAAAAACTAGTATTTTATTAATGATAATGAAAGGGAAAAATACACACACAAGTCTCACCCTCCTAGTGAAGTCTAGGAGGGCTTATATAGGGCAACATACACACTACTTTACAATATTGACAGTTTCAGTACATGTGTATGTGCCATACATCATAACTAATGTAATCCCGTAAATATCGTTCCATTTACATGTTAGGAGCATTCCCAACAATCTTCCCCCAATGGGACGATATAAGGGATTACTTACACCATTTCCTAAATAAGTAAAATAAAGTCTTCATAAGCTCTTCAAATGCTGAGGATGACTGCAGTTTACGCTCTTTGTCTTCATCTTGTACCTCGTCTTGAGAACTTTTCTTCACTTGTAGGCAAATGATGTAATATGCATGAACTGGATTAACTTCCCCCCAATTCATGCCGCATGTCTTTAGCAGATTCTTCGTACACTTCTTTTAGGAAAAGTTTCTGAATCAGCTTCCCCCTAAACTGACAAGCATCTTCAGCAGATTCGAAACTTTGGTGTAGTTAACATGTCTTCTAACTTTTGAAGTTTTAAGTACGCAGCGGAATTTGTAGATAACATCGTAAACCACACCAAGCAAATCTGACTAGTCATTCAATAACAATTATACTCAATGCGAAAACTCCGTTCGGGGGTAACATGCAAGAAATCAACAAGATCTTCTCACATATGCAGATGCTTCACACCAAACAAACCATGAAAGACGAAATAATACTTCTTCCCCCTGATTGTTGCGGTCTATCGGAATAATAGTCGCCTGTGCATATACGAATACTCTTAATTTGACCTTGTGTGAGGCATCATAATGCGGTTAAAACATCACATGTAGGTAACTTCACACAAAACAACCCGTAAAAGTTGAGACGATAACACCAAAGTAAGACGTTTGAACCACTGACCGTCTCATTTCTTCCCCCTGATTGCAGAAACTCATGGAGGGAAAATGGTTTTTGCAAAGAAGTCAAAGAAAGACAAAGAACAACCTCTCTCTTTTCCCCCACGATGTCTTCGCGGAATCGGAAGCATACACACTATGTTTACGATGGAAACGGAGGCAGCGTAACCCTGTATGTCCAATTAGTCGAATATGTGTGAAGTACCATAAATAGCCCGTGAGAATCAACAGCTGATAAAATCTCTACTCTTTTATACTCCTCTCTGCTAACTCTTTACCGACCCCATTATCATTCTGACGGCTCTTTGTAGTGACTACTAATGGAGAAAACCCAGTATGACGAACTTGAGACTGAAGTAAAATAACCCGAACATGTGACTTAAACTTGCACTATTGTCTGACTAAGAACCAATACTGAGAATTTCAATAAAGGTAGAATCATATACCCATCCAACCATCCTTAACTGTATATGAATTTCTCTCTAATTATCCACAGCTTTTTGTGACACTTGAGCACTAGAACGTATCTCCTTTAAAGTGATAGCTATACACTGTAAGCACAACAACGTTACTCCTTACATCAGGTATAACTAGATAAATCAAGTCTTAATCATTCTTGCGGTTAAAAGCTCGAACAAGGATCTCGAAGAATCATGCATTCAACCAACCCCGATATCTTCAGATACTAAGTACACGCATCCGTGATATTCCACTTTAACTTATAATAAGTAATAATGAATTAACCCCGTAGTCACATCTTGCGGTTCAATACCCAAAACTAGCCTTCGTTACTTGGTTAAGTGAACTTTGATAATGGTTTTTTTTTCACCGATCTTGTCAAAAAACATATCCCCGTGAAAATTTGTAATACCAAAAATACCACTCTTCTTGCCAATAATTGTACCAAAAATTCACACATAGTATTAAAATACATTTGAATAGTTAAAGTTCAGCCCTTTGTGTTAATTATTTTGGATCGTAAAGCTCAGCCCAACAGTTATAACGATTCAGCCCATATCATTTAATGTCTTCGGCTAGCACAAAAGGCCCAAGTGATATTAACCCAATCCAATGAGATACCCGGTCTAAGAGATATGATAAAACCTCGATCCATTTTGTGTGATATAACTGATAAGGTTAACCCTAGATTGTCTCATATTACCTTTGACCTAATCTCTCACACTTAGTGATATCCGCCCCCATCTCAAACTCACTTCAAATTTGCTTCTACCAACAAACCGATCACATCTCAAACACATCTAATCAGTAACTGATCTCATCTCATCTCCCTTAAATCATCTCCCAAAAAAATCATAATCGAACTCAATCAATTAAACACCACACATAAACCTAACCGCTACTAGATGTCAACATGTTCTGCTTAATTTCGAATCAAGAAATCATAATGAAGGCTTCAAGAACCTAGGGGGTAACGGTAGGTTATTTGTTTTGTTTGTGTGTCTTGAACGAATGTAAGAAAACAGTATAACACTCTTGTTATATTTTCTTCTTTACATTTCGGATATAAATTGAAGCTTTTCTTCGAAAGGGTCGATGATGGTTTAAGTCTCCTTATTAGCTCTTGTCTTATGACGAGTAATTGATACCGAAAGGAGAAAACTGAGATCTTTTGTTTTGTTACTTATTAGTTACAAGTCTTGGATGAAGAGCAGTTGTATGTTGTTGTTGCAGTGAGATGGTGATGATATTAGATAGTTATGGATTTAGTTGTTGGTGAGTGGTTATCGTAGTCTGCTTCATCTTATATCTTTTACCTTTCTTTTCAATTCCGATAAGTGGTCATAAAAACCAAATAGCGATAACATTGACTTGTTGACCTGTCGAATTGCGATGATTGAGTCCAATTCCGACAGGTTCAATTCCGACGGGTCAATTTCGATGGATCAATTCCGACAGGTAAGTCCAATTCCGACGGTACTTATCGAATTTCTTTACAAGAAATCGATTCCAATTTCGATGAACTAGGGTCTGTCGGAATTACTTTACAAGCAATTCCGATAAAAGAGGGTTTAGACAATTCCGATGAGTTACTGACCATTTTTACCGACCATCTTATCCGACCATATATTCAGACCACGTATATTTAACAAAAAAAAATCTTCACGGGTTTTGGTACAAAACTGTCATAAAGGATGAGTAGTACAAAAATAATGCAAAGTTGGACAAATAGACCAAGAAGCAGATTTGTACAACTGTTAATGAAAGTTTAAAAACTTATTGACCATTTGATAAGCCAAAACTTGTATATAAGTTGTTTACCTCAATAAAACACATAGGATATAAAAAGATTTTGACCAGTTCGAAATAATGGTGAAAGCAGCTTAAAATTATGACGTTTTTTATAAGATAAAGATCACAAATCAACCAATAACTAAAACCTTTCTCTGATACCAATTGTTGGATCGTATGTTTTGATTGATATTGTGATTCGGGAGGTCGGGTATGATGGAAATACATCAAAGCCATAGTTAGAGAGAGAGTAGAGAGAGAAAGAAGAACTAGTATTTTATTAATGATAATGAAAGGGAAAAATACACACACAAGTCTCACCCTCCTAGTGAAGTCTAGGAGGGCTTATATAGGGCAACATACACACTACTTTACAATATTGAAAGGTTTCAGTACCTGTGTATGTGCCATACATCATAACTAATATAATCCCGTAAATATCGTTCCATTTACATGTTAGGAGCATTCACAGCACTATAACTAGACCTGATATATCTTATGTTGTGCATAAGCTAAGTCAGGCTATGCATGGCCCTTTACAATCTGATCTTAAGTTGGCTTTTAGGGTACTAAGGTATCTTAAAGGGTCACCAGGAAAGGGGGTGTTTTATAAGCCTAGTGATAAGTTTGAGTTGACTGCTTTTGTTGACTCTGATTGGGCCAAGTGCACTGCTACCAGAAGGTCTATGACTGGGTATGCAGTCTTTCTTGGAAGCTGTCTTGCTTCCTGGAAGAGTGAAAAGCACCTGTGTTAGCCAAATCCTCAGCTGAGGCTGAGTATAGGGCTATGTCTAATGTTGCTTGTGAGATAATTTGGATCTTGAAATTGTTAACTGATTTGGAAGTTGACTATACAATTCCTGCACACATGTATTGTGACAGTAAAGCTGCTATGCAGATTGCAGCTAATCCAGTTTTCCATTAGAGGACAAAACATTTTGAAATTGATCTCTATTTTCTTTGAGAGAAAATTGTTGAAGGTGTGTTTAAAACTTGTAAGGTTCAGTCAGTTGATAACACAGCTGATGTTCTTACAAAAGGTTTATGTTATGCTGAACATAAGAAGATGTGTGATAAGTTGAACTTGGTTGATGTCTTCCAGGTTTAGTTTAAGGGGGTGTATTGAAAGTATACATTTGAAGTAAACTAAATCTGGTCCATTATACTCAAAGGGGGTGTTTATGCTAACTTTAATAAGTTGTTTGTAGTGTTGTTTATGCATGTGCAGATGTTGTTAATATTAGAGGGATAAAGGTGCTAATATGCTATACTTGGAGGTGTAATCAATCCAAGTAAAGAAAGATGATTAAGAGAGGCTATATAAGCATAAGGACAAAGCAGATAGTCATTATTCAAGATCAAGTCTCTCTCTCTCTCTCTCTTTTAGTTTTCGTCTAGTCTTCTCTCTAGAAATTAGGGTTTGTGATAGTTTTAATTACTGTAATCTTGTATTCAGTTAGTTTCTCTTGTTTAAGCTTTTCTTTTGTAATTTGTAATAAACGCTTAATGAATCAAACCATAAGGGGAGGTTGGCTCGGTTTGATTCTAATAAAATAAGTTTTGTTCGTATAATCTGTTTTAATCACAAAAGTTTTCAAAATGAAAAGAAAAATTTAGATAAGAATTGTGAAAAGAAACAACAACCACACATTTCAATTGCACCAACAAAAATAGATACATCTCCTCTTAAAAATTTTCATCTTGTTTAAAATGTGTAGCTAGAAATAGATCTTAATAAAGCATATGTAATTAGTTAGATACTTATCGTATTCAATTAAGTTGAAGTTATAGTTACTTGTTGAAAGACCAAGCTCTAGTTGAAGTTCACACTCATTACAAAATCATTCGAACAACCCATTTTACGACCATTGACAAAAGCATCCACTTATATATATATATGGATGTATATGTTGTCCAAAAAAATATACTATCACTCTTCTTTGTGTGACACGGTGTTAAAGGATTCATTCATATTTTATTATGTCCAAATTTCAGTTTTTAATTTATTCAATTTTTATTTTTCGATTAGTCATCAATAAAAATAGAGAAAGGAGTTTAATTTAATCTAACTTTGTTTTTCTTACCATAACGTGTTAATATAAATCGATGTAGTTGGAAAATAAAAGTCAAGTGATATTCCAGGTGTGAATTGACGAGAACACCCTGATCCTGGGTGTCTTTTGGCACCGGACATTATCCACCTCACAAGGAATAGCTCCGACAACTCTACTGCCCAGTGAGGCACTAATTGAAGTGAGCACTAATTGAAGTGAGCAAGAGCTGAGGCTCGAACCTTTTACCTTTTATCTACAAAATCTCTCCAGTGAGCCAATGAGTTTTTTGGAGGTGGATACGAATTGAACCAAAGCCCTTTGGTAAGTCAAGGGTTCGGTTGTTCGCCCATTCAAGTGGTACGTGAGTTGGGTTTAGAACGTCATGGATATTGACTTGTACGTTATGTATACAAATTTCTAATTTTAAGTATACGATTTTTAAGGTTTCGGTGTCAATGTATCATTAACTTGACTTTTAACTGTGTTCATTTTTACTGACTCCAAAGATGGGCTAATAGGACGCGATAGGAACAATTAAAGAGCAAGGTAAATACATGTCGAAACAGAGTTGTCTCACAATACTTCTTTTGACTTTGCTTTAGATGGTTAAAACATCCTATATATTCATGAACTAGGTTACCATAATGACGATATAGGTAGTTTTAACTTTTAAGTATCGGTAACATTTTGATGAATATTGAGCTGTTACTCTTGACTAAGTTTGTGAATGCAACATGCTTGATATGTTGTTAGTTTATAATACTCGGGATTGAACCTAACTGAAAATGAGAAGTACAACTAAACCAAATACAAAATCATCAGGTACCGGTTTTGGACCCGAGGTATAATGTTGTTATTGTTGGGCTATGAAATTATGCTAACCAATATGGCATTATGCTAATTTAATTTGGGCTTATCAAATCTAACGTGGCTCTGTATTTGGGTTCTCTTCTAACTGGAGTTCTAGATGTTTCAAAAAAAAAATTTGTAACAGACTAGGTCACAACGAGTTCGGGTCTTAGCATGATATGATAGATTGAACTATAAACATTTGTTAAGCTTTCGGTAGTTTTATAACCTATTAACATGTTAATTGTTAAGGATGAATATAAATATCTTACATATAAGAGAACATAAAAGCTATAAGAGAACACATACAAAATAGATAATTAAATTTTTAAGGAATTTTCAATTGGGCCAATAAGAGATGTCAAGTAAGAAAAATATAGTAATCACATTAAATAATTGAAAGTCAAAGTTAAAACACTTTTAAATAAATTATAGGACTCTAGTAAACATATCAGTTTTCATTTTTGTAATAACTTTATAAATTTTTAATCAATAACCCTTATACTTTATACTCTTTGAACTTTATATACTTTTTTCATAAGTATTATTTATAAATTTCAAATTGAAAGCATATGTTTGTAATCTCTAAATGAATATACGAGATTTTACTTATATATGAACGACTCAATTATTAATCTTTATGAGATTAAGTAAGGCCGCCCAGAAAAGTATTTTTTATTTATTTATACTATTCACGTTTAATAACGACTCATGTTATTTCTCTTTATAAGTTTAACTCATGCGTACACGAGTTTAAAAATTAAACACAGCTAAAATTATTTAACAGGAATATAGATATCAAAATGACGAAACAGATCTACGGGTTATTGTGAGATAAAAATAAATACACGATATTCTACATATTGCAACGATACATGCTATTCTTCTTTAAAGTTTAAATAAGGGTATCCAAAAAAACAATTTTTTTCATGAGTCATTGCGTGCTATTAAACATGCATATATAATGTTTAAAATATTATATCAATAGTTAAATTTAAATAGCATAAATCTCAACACAATGCCAATTAAAGAGAGTCAAATCATTCATCAAACAAAAAATTTTACAAAATGTTAATCGATATAAATGAAAATTTTATGTACAAATCCACACGTGCATTTATATTATAATTATATAAGTATAAAAAAGTTTACATAATATTATAAGTAAATCTTAGAGTAAACTCTAAAATACATCCCTGTGGTTTGACAAATTTCGCACGATACAACCCTCCCGAAAAAGTTGTAACATACACATCCCTCCGTTAGTAAAAGTCAAACAAAATACATCCCTCCGTCAAAATAAGGACTAACGGCGCAAACCATTTCTCCGTTATCTCCTAACGAGATAGAAAATGTTTACACCGTTAGTCCTCTGGGTTAACTCTATTTGCACCGTTAGTCCTTTTTTACGTTTTCGTCCGTTTTTTTTACGTTTTCGTCCGTTTTTTTACGTTTTCGTCCGTTTTTTACGTTTTCGTTCATTTTTTTACGTTTACGTCCGCTTTTTTACGTTTTCGTCCGTTTGGTTTCAAGGATTTACTTAATCAGCTGACTCGAACCATTTATAAAAAGTCGAAAAAATTTATAAAAATTCAAAAAATTTATAAAAATTCGAAAAATTTATAAAAATTCAAAAAAGTTTATAAAAATTCGAAAATTTTATAAAAATTCAAAAAAACTTATAAAAATTCGAAAAAATTTATAAAAATTCGAAAATACTTATAAAAATTCGAAAAATTTATAAAAATTCGAAAAAACTTATAAGAATTCGAAAAAATTTATAAAAATTTGAAAAAATTTATAAAAATTCAAAAAATTTATAAAAATTCGAGAAAATTTATAAAAATTCAAAAAATTAATAAAAATTCGAAAAATTTATAAAAATTCAAAAAATTTAACAAAATTCGAAAAAATTTATAAACATTCGAAAAATTTATAAAAATTCAAAAAATTTATAAAAATTCAAAAATTTTGAATTTTCAAATTTTTATATTTTTTGAATTTTTATAAATTTTTTCGCATTTTTACAAGTTTTTTGAGTTTTTATAAGTTTTTTCGAATTTTTATTAGTTTTTTTGAATTTTATATAAATTTTTTCGAATTTTTATAAGTTTTTTCGAATTTTTATAAATTTTTTGAATTTCTATAAATTTTTTTGAATTTTTAAAAAATTTTCGAATTTTTATAAATTTTTTCGAATTTTTATACATTTTTTGAATTTTTATAAGTTTTTTCGAATTTTTATAATTTTTTCGAATTTTTATAAATTTTTCGAATTTTATAAATTTTTACGAATTTTTATAAGTTTTTTCGGATTTTTATAAATTTTTTCGAATTGTTATAAATTTTTCGATTTTTTATAAATTTTTTCGAATTTTTATAAATTTTTATAAGTTTTTTCGAATTTTTATAATTTTTTTCGAATTTTTATAAATTTTTCGAATTTTTATAAATGATTCGAGTCAGCTGATTAAGTCAATCCTTGAAACCAAACGGAAGAAAACGTCAAAAAACGGATGTAAATGTAAAAAAAAAATGGACGAAAACATAAAAAAGCGGACGAAAACGTTAAAAAACGGACAAAAACGTAAAAAAACGGACGAAAACGTAAAAAAGAACTAACTGTGCAAATAGAGTTAACCCAGAGGACTAACGGTGTAAACATTTTCTATCTCGTTAGGAGATAACGGAGAAATTGTTTGCGCCGTTAGTCCTTATTTTGACGGAGGGATGTATTTTGTTTGACTTTTACTAACGGAGGGATGTGTATGTTGCAACTTTTTCGGGAGGGATGTATCGTGCGAAATTGGTCAAACCACAGGGATGTATTTTCGAGTTTACTCTAAATCTTATTTAACAACCTCGCGTATGCATCAAATAGATGGCAGGATAGAAATTTAAACCAATTGTATTATTATAATTAAGTAATATACAATTTTTATTCACAAATAATTAAACTTTAAAATACAGTGTTGCAAAAAAAATTTTACAGGGCTGATTAATCGCCGATTAGGTGCTACAAGGCCACCGACCTTGCCGATTTATGTAACTGGGTCAAACAAATAGGTCAACCGTGGTCAACGGCGATCAACGGCGGTCAATGGTGGTCAAACTTGCCGGAAACCTATAAATCTTTCCGGAAGTAACCAAAACTCACTGTAAACTTATTTTGATCACTTATAGTAACTGTTTAAGTCTATTACAAGTTGTTTTTTAGAAAATATCTTGCCGAAAATACCTAAAACTCACCGGAAATACACAATACTTGCCGGAAATAACTAAAATTTGTCAGTAATGTCAATCCGATTAATCCCGCCTAGACCGATTACAAGCTACAAGGTGGTCGACCGTCCGACTACCGATTCGCGATTTTTGCAACCTTGCTTTAAATATGTGACTTATGTTAAACACGTTGCGTAAGATTTATGTCAAAGTATATAACTAGTATATTATACCATCATGTTACAAGTTGACTTTTTGAATAGCGTTCGTTAGAAGTGGTATGTGTATTTTGAACGAATATCAACTCAGTGACTCACTATCGTTTTAAACAATATTTGCTAGATTGTACCACGAGGTAAAAACATGATGCAATGCCTGCTAAAACATATGCAAATTGTCACGTCGTATGTAGCTCAAAATACGTTCTTAGGCACAGCCAGCAATCTGTATAGTTTTAGTTATCACCAACATAGTTCATGATTTATCCAACATTTAGTGTAAAACAGTGAAATAAATTCGTTAATTCCTAGCCAAAAGTATTAAATTTGAGAAGAAAAAGGTTTTATTTTGACGGTGACACCCATGTCAGCCATAAGAAACAATCAACGGTGGCGTGGATTACATAGTATACACTTTCAACAAAATGTTTAGGCGTAATATCGTACCAAAAACAATATATTTACAAGTTGGTACCCAACAAAATGTTTAGTGCCCAACTCCGAAAAGTTCATGGACTCACTGAAGAGATTTTATGGAAAAAAAATTAAGGGATCGAATCTCGGCTCTTGCTCACTCCAGTTGATGTCCCACTGGCCAGAAGAGTGACAGAACTATTACTTATGAGGTAGACAATAGCTTGTGCCAAAAGACATCCGAAGTCAAGATGTTTCTGCTAATTCACACTTTTTTCACCTCTTTTTTTTTTTTTTTTTTTTTTGAATATATTTACAAGTTCACAACTACTCCATTTAGGTTTCTCACATTAAAGTACACATTTATGACATTCAAACTCTCACTTTACTTGACAATGAAATTAACCAAACCTTTTTTTTTCTCTAACCCCATTTAGGTTTCTCACATTAAAGTACACATTTATGACGTTCAAACTATCACTTTACTTGACAATGAAATAAACCAAGCCTTTTTTTTTTCTCTAACCTAAATCAAGATACACACACATCGATCACTTTGTGTAGAGACACCTTTTTATTTTTTTCGTTTCATGACTAAAGATATACACATCACTGTAACATTATTAACACCATACTTGAATTAATTCTTCAAGAACTAAACAAACATTTATACAAAGATTAAAAGAACAAACATCACACCCCCCAAAAAAAAAAACCCGGTCCACACTAATCCCAAACCGGTTCACCACAACCCTCAACCTCAAGCACCAGGAGCAGCATCTTTAACCTTCCCTTGAAAATATCCACCATATTCCCATGCATAATCCTTGACATGGCTCGCAGTATCCGCAATTCGGCTTCTCGCATAATCGACCCGGTCTGACCCAACCGGATGCAGCCCTTTAAAATACTTATACATCCAAGTAACAGCAAAAACAACAAATAAACCTGACCCACAAACAGATACAAAACCAGCTACAAGTACAAATAAAAGTGTCCCTATAGGAACCCATATAGGACTAGTGAGGATTATGATAGGTGTGAAAGATATGAGACTTAGTATAGTGATGGTGATAGTGATGCCAGTTAGTATGAGTAAGATTGCTCCTGAGATTATGAGGGTGGTTAGACCCATGAGCTGTGTGGAGTTGAGTGAGTGGTGACGGAGTCTTTGCATGATGGTTGGTGGTTGTTGTTGGTGGTGGTGGCGGTCGGAGATGGTGGCCATCGGTGAGGATTACTACAAAGAAGGTTATCTAGTCTTCTAGAGAGAAAGTGTGTGTATGTGTGTTTGTGTATTTTTAATGCAAAGGGGTTTGAGGACACGTAATAAAAAGACATGCAAAATAACACGTGGGGTGAGATTACATGAGCTTATTGTCGTTGTGTGTTTCAGAGGTGTTTTGGTGTTTAAAGTGTATTAGAAGGTGTATAAGTTTGCTTTTTGTGATAAGATTAGAAAGTATTAATCAAGTCATAGTGAAATATTTTGGTTTTTAAAAAGGAATCAGGTGACCAAGGCCCCCCAAATTTTGGGTACGTGTCATGTATATCATATGTTTGGTTAAGATGACCAAAGATGACTGGATATATAGTTCATTTTAGTACTTTGGTGATGAAACATAAACTAGATTGAACTTTTGAATTGAAAATACTTGTTGCAGTATCTGTTTCTCAAATGATAAACAAAATCCACGACTTTAAAGGTTTGTCAAACATGGTACAGAATGTATGCTTTAGAATTATGATGCACAAAAGAAACAATTATAGACCATTGAAATGCACTTCTGTTCACTATATAACCAATGAGAATCGGCTAGATTCTATCAAAATACTCAGTCACTGGTTATAAAACTAATCCTCGTTTATATAAATTTGAATAAACTTTCTGAGACCTTTCAACATAATAATACTAAAAAAAAGTGGATTAACATACAGATACCGGACAAAAAAACAAATTTGCCTCTGTTCTTACACTGGATTTCTGTCTACAAGTCTGGCATTTTTACTCCTAATGCAATAGGTTTTAACCCTGTGGAGGAGGTGGTGGAGGCATTCCCTGAGACTGGCCCATCTGTTGCTGCTGCTGCCATTGTGGAGGTGGTGGGGCCCTCCACATTTGCTGACCAGCCATACCAGCTGGCGGTGGAGGTGGTCTGTTTATCATCTGAGGCATGTTTGAAGGTGGCGGCGGAATGTTAGGTGGGGGTGGTCTAAATTGCTGAAGATGCTGAGGTGGCATTCCCTGAGGCTGGCCCATCTGCTGCTGCTGCCATTGTGGTGGTGGTACCGCCATTTGCATTGGTTGGTAAACATGGGCAGGTGGTGGCGGAGGGCGGATTGCTGGAATTGCGGATACTGGTGGGACTGCACCGTTTGCGAAAGGTCGTGGAGGAAGTGGTGCACCGTTCGGTTGAGGAAGTGTTGGGGGGCCACTTGCGAACATTGTGTGGGGCCTGCTTTTTTGCGTGCTTGGGTTACTGCTTGCAAGGGTCCTCTCTACATAAGACAACAGTTCAAGGAAAGTGACAATAAAATCAGAATTTCTACGTTTCACCTACTAACAGTTAACATGATCTAGTAGCTTTCACAAGAAAATGTATAAAACTAAAACTTTAATAATAGATAATTGAGTAAATTGCATTTTTGGTCCCTGTGGTTTGGCCAAATTGGATGTTTGGTCCTTATCCTTTCGAAAGTGCAGCGGTAGGCCTCATTTTGAACTTTGGATTGCAAATTCAGTCCCTAAGTCAATGTGAAATGACCAAATTACCCTTGTCTTCTTCCTTTTCTCTCGAGGTAATTTGGTCATTTCACATCGACTAGGGACTGAATTTGAAATCCAAAGTTCAAAATGGGGACTACTGGTGCACTTTTAAAAGGATAGGGGCCAAACATGCAATTTGGCCAAACCACAGGGACCAAAAATGCAATTTACTCTAGATCATTCTAGATCATTTTATATTTTGGATATTCAGTTTCATACCTGCTGGGGTACCATGACGCTCTCCCTTTGTGTCTTTCTTGTAAGCATAAGACACTGTTATTTGGCGATTGCATAGATACTGTCCATTCATTGACTGTCCAGAAATATAAGACAACAATCAGCAACATCATTAAAGCAACCAAAATTGAAATACACTAAATTTATTTGGAAACTAAATATCAAATGCAAATTCAGATATAGTAAAAGCTCATCCATAATGGCCCTCCAATTATCTGGATTTGCAAATATCGATATATCATAGCTTAAAATTTACTAAGTAAACTATTTAGTTACATATATTCCATGCTTTATTTACTAAACAGAAGAGCTAAAAAATTACACATAATACAAGATATAAGTTTACTTAGGTTTTTTAAATGGAGAATGTAGAAGCCCTGAAAGTTATGCTACAAATAAAACTTTGGTGTTCCAAAAATTTGAATATTTATAAGTACTTCGTGAACTTCTAATTTTATACCTTCTGGTCTAAATGAAGAACAGTGAAAACAATACATTGATATGTCTTCAAAATTAGTCATGTGCCTAAATGGGTATGATATCTCCGAGATTATACATGATTTAGAAGGTTATGCTAAGATTTGATGGCAATCTAATGTTTTGGGTGCTTACTGGTTTATAAATCGTTTGTTCAACAAAATAAAGACAGAAGAATGAAGCTACTCATTTTTATCTTGAATCTAGTCTCAGTTACCTTGGTGTGTACTAGTCTATACTAGCGTAATTTCTTATTCTGTTATAACATAGATTTACGCATCAAATTTTCGGCGATGGCGTTGGTGTAGGCTCGTGGCATAATAAATAATTATACGGCTAGACGCATGTGAGCCTATGGGGTCACACACGTATACACAGAGGTACCTATTAATATAATGTGTCTATCGTATTTGCGTTATAGATAACCTACGTAACTCGGGATCAATAACGGGCTACTAATTACCATTGGTGGTCCATTGTGGCCGGCCTAATGAGAGGGAGCAAGAAAGGGAGAAAAGTTAAAGAGGGTTAAGTGTAACATGTTATGTGATAAGGCTATATTTGATTTAGTCACTGGATAACACAAATGAATCAACAAAATAACCAAATTCTCTCCCACTCATATACCCTAATTCGGCAGGCCGAAAATAAGCCCTCCCCTAGGGTTCTTATTTTCTTGATGTTAAGCTCTTATCTAGTGTAGTTCAAGGGTGGTTAACGCAAGGAGGGTTATCGGACTAGCATCAAGGTGGTATTCATTGACGTGTAGCGTGTTATTATATAGAGGTGATCAGCCTAATTGATCACTTGGGTTTCTATTGCTACATGTATATGTATATATAGAACGATCGTTTGATATAAGATTATGCATGTCAATTTCAAAAATACCATCACAAGGAATAGCATTAAAATAAACAATATTATCCTTAGAAACCGAAATACAATAATCTTTAAAAGTATGAATAAACCATTATCCATCAAACGTGAAAGCGAAACACCTATAACAATGATAAGTCCATTAGGGAGGATAAGATCAAAGATCCCTACAGCTTTGCACGGTTGCCATTGCCAACGTACAAATCCAAAGCTTCTTTATTCAGCTTTTTGCTTCCTCCAAGTCCATGCACATTATTACAAATGTGAGTACCACAACTTGTGTCATAAACCCAGGATTTTTATTAGGAAAAGCATAGAGTTCTATAGTGAAGATGTGCTGGCCAAACTAGCTTTGTTCGCTTTGTTCTTCTTCAACTCTGCCAAGTAGACAGGACACTTCCTTCTCCAGTGACCTACCACTCCACACTGATGGCAGGCAACGTCCTTTGCAGGGTGCTCCTTCTTTGCAGGTGGGGGGATCTTCGGTTTGGGGGCATAAGCTAGCTTATCCTTGCCATTTCCACGTCCCTTGCCTTGTGCTTGTGGTTTACCCTTGTTTTTTTGGATCTTACCTTGCCTGATTACTAGAACAGCATGAGCTTTCTTTGATAACCCTTTCTCTGCAAGCTTAAGCATAGCATGCAGTTTAGGTATTGTCTTTCTCATGCTATGCATGTTGTAATTATGGACAAACTGCTCATAGTCCTTAGAGAGTAAGTTAAGAATCAAGCACACTCCAACAACTTGAGGCATGGGGTAGCCAAGACGCTCCATTTGGTTGGATCTCGGGGATCATGCTTGCTAGCATAAGACATGCAACTTCTTGTTGTTCGTTAAACCTACGAGTGTAGGCGTCGAACAACAGCAGGAGGCGCTTCATGTAAGGTCCACAAACAAAAGTTGAACCACCTGGAAGAGGCCTTACCTGAAGTGCCTCCTGCAACTGCTGTTGTTCGTAACACTACACTCGTAGGTTTAACGAACAACAAGAAGTCGCATGTCTTATGCTGGCAAGCATGATCCCCGAGATCCAAAAGGACTTTGAGGCCATTTGACATGCTACGAGAACTAAAAACTATGTTCCAACAGCAGGCTGAGCAAGAATTGTTTTGAAACTGTCAAGGCATTTCATGCGTGCATGCAGGAGGAGGATCAATCAGTTAGCACTTACGTCTTGAAGATGAAAGGCTACCTTGACCAAATAAAGCGTCTTGGTTACCCCATGCCTCTAGTTCTTGGAGTGAGCTTGATACTTACCTCACTCTCTAAGGGCTATGAGCAGTTTGTCCAATTTGTCCAGAATTACAGCATGCATAGGTTGTTTTCATGAGTGTGAAGACAGTACATGAACTGCATGCTCTGCTTAAGCTTGCAGAGAAAGGATTACCAAAGAAAGCTCCTACTGTTCTAGCAATCAGGTAAGGTAAGATCCAGAAAAACAACAAGGTTAAACCGCAAGCACAAGGCAAGGGACGTGGAAATGGCAAGGGTAAGCTAGCTTATGCCGCCAAACCGAAGATCTTCCCATCTAAAAAGAAGAAGCACTGTGGAGTGGTAGCTTACTGGAGAAGGAACTGTCGAGTCTACTTGGCACTACTTGGTGGAGTTGAAAAAGAACAAAGCTAGTTTAGCTAGCACATCAGGTATCTTTACTATAGAACTCTATGCTTTTCCTAATAAATCATGAGTTTATGACACAGGTTGTGGTACTCACATTTGTAATAATGTGTAGGGACTTAGAGGAAGCAGAATAAAGGAGCTTTCGATTTGTACATTGGCAATGGCAACCGTGCACCTGTCGAAGCTATAGAGAGCTTTGATCTTATCCTACCTAATAGACTTATCATTGTTTTAGACAATTGTCATTTTGCACCTTCTATTACTAGAGGTGTTTCGCTTTCACGTTTGATAGATAATGGTTTTATTCATACTTTTAAAGATTATGGTATTTCGGTTTCTAAGGATACTACTGTTTATTTTAATGCTAGTCCTCGTGATGGTATTTTTGAAATTGACATGCATAATCTTATATCAAACGATTGTTCTATATATATTTGATGTTGGTTTCGAAACATATCTAATTCTGCAATGGAGGCGGTTTGGATACGGAAATTCGCTTTTGGGCTTGGCGTTGTTCCTAGTAATGAACGACCTATGGATATGTACTGCGTTTCACATTTATTTTTATGTCTTTCATATCTTAAATCACCTATATACATGGGACCGGTGAACATATTTTAAAGTTTTCAATCGAGTTGTTTCTTAATCAATCCTTTCTCAAGAATTTATATACTTCTATTGGTTTCTTCTATTTTGATATGTTTGTTGCATTTTACGTTTTTCAATTTTGTTTTCCTTATGATTTTGTGTAACGACCCTTACCTCTTCTTTAAAAATCGTGGAACCATTATCTAGCCCTCAACAAGAGTTCCACAAGCATCAAATGGGTATGAGATTAAGGAACAGGTAAACAAACAGAAATGGGTAACAAAACCCGCACGATGACCATGTTGGTTAAAGTGCTAAACCAACTTAGGCAGAAACAAACCCGATAACCCGCCCCCTTATAACAGCCGACAATTTCAAGGTTAAAAGGCGAGTTCTTACATATAATCATGCAAAAGTGCCAATTTAGTAATCAAGAAAAAAAAAATGGTCATCTCAAGACTGTTCTGGAAATTTATTGGGCAAGGATGTTGTATTGAATAGTGTGTTTCCTTGACTCTAACTGGCACACCTAAAGAATGGTTAAAGCCAAATCCTAGACCTAAGACTCAAATCACAATTGGGAGTCTAGAGACAGCTTCACAAAAATGCTTTGTCAGTGCCCCTAACATGGTCTCAACAAACATCTCGTGCCAACATTCTACGGAAGGTATTGTCGTACCTGCACAAACATCTATTGATTCTTCTTCAGGGGAATAATCCCGTATATGAGCCCAAATCATCCGTATCATTTGATTTGAGGATATGGCCTTACATACATATGAATGGCACACATCTCAGGATATGTCCTGTAGAAACGCTACTCCTAATGTGGCTAATGTAGCGGGGTCAGCGAAATAGCAACCTCAACTAACCAAACGAACAAAACTTGACAAAGCTCAACACTGCGATTGTCGATATGCAAGCTAGGTTTTACCCTTGTGGTAGCCCTCCGGATTGTGATGATAAGGACCAATGAGCAGGTTTGTTATACAAATCAAAGGCATCAAGTCAAAGGTCCAATTATGACAATAACATTACCAAAAAGTGCCCCAGACTTCCGTCAACAAAATCGCTCTCCTTTCTAATAGCAACAACATCTCAGCTTCAAAGAGTTGATGACTTGATATGTTGTCGGTTACGAAAATAGAAATCAGCAGAATGATAAGCGTATGAAAATCAACACACATCAATTAAGAGACGGAGACATAACAAATTTCCGAAATGCTTTCAAGCCTACCTAGTTACGCAAAACCCGATCCTCGAAATGAGCTAGTGAAGGTGACTACCACAAGAAATGGTAAATCTTGAATTTCTTAGCCTTCTATTTCTATTATTACTAACATTGTCCTTGGCAAAATGATGAGTAAATTGAGGAAAAGGAGCATAAGGTACTTACTAAGCCTATTTTCCAAGCGGCTAGTATTCTAAGGAGGACAACAAAAAGACGGATAATCTAAACCAACACACAAAAATAAGCAAGTCCGAGGATAGGAGAAAACAGTACTAGGCCTTCTCAATAGAGAGTACTCATGCTACTCATGAAAGTAGATTTTCCATGTTGAAGGCGTGTCTAGATATTGTTGGTCCATCATAAAAGACACCAGGTCAAATTGGTGGGAATACAAATAACAAGTCGTAAAAGGTTTTAAGACAACCCGCTAGACACATAACGCTCCACAATAACCAATCGAGACCTATCTCAGCTAACTTAGATAGGGACGACTTAATTGGCTACTTTAAAGCGTGAATTAGCTTTCAAGAAAGGTAGGAGGGATTGCTAGAGCACTTTGTGACATGCTTTGTATTCAACCTGCCTGTGATTAAGTCCCTCAAGTCATTTAGGAAAAATATTCTAGGTAGATATTGGTTTGCAAATTACTTTCCGGATTCAAAACAGAAGCTACATGGAAAAAGAGAAGAAAAAAAGCAAATTTACACTCTGTTCGCAAATTTGGAAATCCTCCATATGAAGACAAATAAATGCACGACAGTATGCAATGCAGCTTCAGGGGGGTTTCGAGATGATTTATGGACTTTAATATTTGAAGCCTAAATCATGGGTTAAAATTTCTTGTAACTTATTCATCATTACTTAACTTGTTCAATAACGACAGGCATAGATTAAAACTAATTATAGGTTGGAAATAGTCATCAACACGAGTCACTTGTGTCTGACACCACATATAGGACAACTCCTAGTGTAACTATTTAATGCTTACTAGCGTAGAATCAACAAGATTAAATCTAAAATCCAATTGAACGAGTTTGATGTATGTTTGAGGTGAAATATCAGGAAGCTTTGTGTTTTCTTTCCAAAAATCATAGGGTCTAATTGACTCATGACAGAAGCATATTTCACGTTTGAGTCATCATATATCTAGTCCAACCCTGTGCTTTATCCAATATTCATTTACGGGAAAGATGTCTAAATTCTCTAATAATAAGTTCTAATTGTTATTTCCGTCATAGTTATCTAACTCCCGAGATCTTACTATAGATATACTACTGTACAATATTTGCCTAGTTGTGTGATAGTCTCTACTTAGTGAATATGTTGCTTTCTAAAACTGGGATTTTACATATTACGGAATAGTATGTATTTAGAATTGATCACACATACCTCTATAGCTGCGTCTGAAGCTTCAAAAGAATCATAGCTAATGAATCCAAATCCACGAGAATTCCCTGTTTCAGGATCTCTCATGATCTGTAAAACATAAATTGTTAAAAACCAACATTAGAAAAAATTAGGATATATTAGTAACACAAAATATACACACTTAAAATGGCTGGCACCAATCCAGACAACTCGACAAGCTGATCACTAAGCAAAATTTACATTTCTACTTAACACATACCACAAGTATCATAAAAAGGAACTGTTGAATTTTAAAAAGGCTATAGAAAGAAAAGAATTATGATGACATGAAGAGTTTAAAAAGAAAAACTAACAAAAGTAAAATTAGAAAAATTACCTTAGGATTTGTCACAATGACTCCAAAAGCACTGAAAGTATCATAAAGAAGTTTCTCATCCACGTCCTGCAAGAATATATTGTGGTGAGTCACAGTTTATAAAAGAATATGCCTCTACAAACATCATCATGTGAGAAAAGGTGAAAGATTCATGCGTGTGTATGCTTGAGTGAATTGGAGCAAAAACAAATATAAAAGATGATACTCATATCTTTTTGGTACAAAATATAACATCTTACAGGATCCAGGTTACCAACAAAAAGGTTGGCTCCTACATCCAAGCTCTTCTTATCTTGTGATGCCTGAAATGCAGAACAGAATAAGAAACAGCAATCACATTTCATGATATTTCCTGTGAACAAGAATAAAAAACCTAGCAGAACTTTTCGAGGGAAGAGTGAAGTCAAAACCTTATTCACTCGTATTGGTTTTCCAAATAGCTTGATCATGTTGAGAACTTTTATTGCCTGCATCATCAGCAACAAACAATAGATGTCAAGCACTTATAATTCAAAACAAAAGGCAGATACCAAGACTCACAAACATAATGAAGCAATCAAACATCGGAAATAATTAAAACTCATTCATTATGAGCATATCTTTAATCTAGTTAAGCAGCATTTCATTCTTAACTATACATTTTTCCAGTATAAATGAAGATATTCACATGCATGTGTGTATGTATAGCTTGGACAAAAAAATCGAAAAAACATAAAAATTGAGATTCTCAAGACTTGCCACATGGGTGACTACTGGTGTTCTTGTATTTATCTATTATCTACTTAGATACAAATTATTGATTATTAAGGCTCGGGTAACATAATAAAATACCATACATTATTGTGGTAGATAAAAACCGGTCATTTTCGGAAGAAAAAACCACTGCACTTTCTACATCTTTTGAATGTTTATTTCACTGTTACGCGGTTTGTGTTATTTCTATTACTCTTAGAGGGTCACTATTCACAGTTTATGGTCTGCAATTGACAGACAAATTGACAAAAACATAAAAATCATAGCAACAAGTATTACTTACATAGTCTGCATCTTCTTCGCTTCTGAACTCTACAAAGCCATATCCTTGATGGAGATTAGTGACTCTATCTTTAGGCACATACACATTAACTGTAAAAAAAATGGCACAAATCAGTACAGCCTATTCAGAGGTACAGAATGCTGTTTTAAGGATTAGTTGAAAAAAAATTGATGTCATTAAATAAAAATATTGATCATGTCAACTCAAACATGTATATAAGAAACAAAAAGTGTTTATTATGCACGCCAAATTTTAAAACACTGCACATTTTGATAAGGCACTGATTAATCCATATGAAAAAAAATAAGCATATTCCTTTGATTATAAACTGTTCCATGTGATTTTAGTGCATTACATATAATTTAACAAATTCCAGTGTTTTCTCAAAATAGTTTTTTATTCTATAAAGGCAAGAAACCTACCAACAGGGCCAGCTTGAACGAATAACTCCCATAACAGCTCTTCAGTTGCCTGCAGAGAAAAAGACGAGAAACATCAGTTATATTAATACTATTAAATAATAGCTTAATGCTCATCCACTTTCCAGAGAGAAAGAAACCGGCGTAATACAATTGTTTGAAAAGATGTACAGTGATCAAACTACATGGGACAAAGCCGGACTAACAATTTGCATGTGTTTGTCACACATTAATCAACTTTTATTGCAACAACGTGCATAAATTCATAGCATTTATAGTGTACGAATTTTTTTCATTTGTAAGTCACTGATCCCGACATGGATAACAAATGACTGAATGAGTATAGAAAGCACTGTCTATTTATATCTTTATATGGTCTAGTTATATAAAGTATACTGATTCTAGACGTTTAAGAGCTAGTATTTCATAATTTTTCGTATTATAGTCATTTAGGATTATTCACGAGTCTACTTAAAAACCACGTTTTTACATCCTTAAAACTCATTCGAATTTAAGTCATACTCTATATAGTCTACACATTTTCCATCTATTCCTCATGAACCAATATTAATTCTCCACATTCGTCTGTGACTTCAACCTACCAGTTCTCATCTCGAGCTGTAAACAAAGTTACTTTCATTCTTAACAATATCATTTATCATCCACCTAGTAAAAAAATAAGTCAAACTCTTCATAAACTATTCACACTTTTATGTTGCATCATTTGCTACTACTAAAACAAACTTAAATAAGCTCCTCGTATGTCATAACTCGAGTGTCCAATCAGGGGAAATTAGTATAGCCGATTTACCTAGACGAAACATATCAATTACAGTTTAACAACCTATCAATTGAGTGTTACGAGCCGATCAAATTATACGTCTCTCTAAAACAGTAATAACTTACTCCTAACGCACTATAATCACTTGATATATTAGAAAAACGAGATAATTAGGGTTTATATTCCTAGTAATGGAAGGATAATAAAGAGATGTGACGGTTACCTGAGGCTCGAGATTACCGACGTAAGCAGTGGCGTCTTGGTTACGTTCCGCCGAGTGTTGACCTAGAAGATTTGCCCCGACACCGGGGGCTATTCGAGTCGTCATCTTCTTATTTGATTGCTGTTTGAGGAGTTGTAAGTGGAGACGAGTGTATCTTTAAAACCCTAGGTTTTGGTTTTTGAAGATGGACAAGTACACTGTAAGTTTCCCCCAATTTGTTTTTCGTAATTGGTTTAGGGGGTGTTTGGCTAAGCTTATTTAGTGGGCTTATGCTTATGTTTAATAAGCGGCTTATGGCTTATATAACATAAGCTTATAAGCCCATGCTTAGTCTTTGGATTAGCTCATGTTTTATAAGCTCAAAAGTGTTTGGTTTGACTTATGTTGGCTTATGTTGGTAAATGACTAAAAAGGACATGGTTTAATAAGCTTATAAGCTCAAGTGTTTGGATTAGTGTTTTTTTCTTTTCTTTTCTTTTTTTTTTTCAGAAATATACATATGAAATTAAAAACTATAATTTACAATTTAAATACTTATAAAGATGTGTCATGCATATGAATTAAATTAGATCCAACAAAGTTTAAAAGTCTCAAAAAAATATACATATATCATGACACAATATATAATCTTCATCTACTAGATGCTACTAAGTCATCCGCAATCATGTCTCTTATTGCACTCATATAAATATCGTTTTCTCTGTCTCTACGACTCGAACTTGTGTCTTCGGTCATTTCATTAATAGAGCCTTCGGTATCACGATCTTGATTTGGGTTGTAAGTTTCTTGATGTGCTGTGTGAAAAGCATCGTCACTACTGTCTTTCATTCTAATATAATTATGAAGTGCCATAGACGCTATCACAATGTCCACTTGTGTTTCGTAAAGGTAATTGATATGCATATCTTTTAATATCGCCCACCTAGCCTTCCATACACCAAAAGTTCGTTCAATATCATTTCTCAATGACGAGTGAGCGTAGTTAAATGTCTCTTTGTAACCTTTTGGAGCACGTATTGCAACGGTTCGTCCACGGCGAAAATCAGGTAAGTGATAGCGAACGTTTGTTCCTTTATATAGAGCAAGATAACCTTTAGTATTTGGGTATCCGGCATCAACAACGTAATATTTATCTGTAGTGAACAATTGAACAAATGTAACAATTGATTGGGCATTTCATGTATAAAGTATAATAATTGTTTATACTAACCTCGCGTTGGAACAGGAAATTTAACTTCGGGTCTACGCAATGCTTCATTAAACATTCTAGTATCATGTGCGGTTCCTCCCATCGGCCCATACGAATGTAAAGCACATGTTAAAATCACAAGCTGCCATTATATTTTGAGTTGCATACCCTTTCCTACCAATATATTTTGGTTGCTCATGTTCTCGAACCGATGCCCTCACGTGTGTCCCGTCGATAGCTCCAATACAATCCTATATTACATTGATAAATAAATAAATAAATAATAGTTGATTCATTATGTAAAAACATCAAAATTCAGATATGGAGTAAGATAGATTGAGTACCTTAAAGAATGGATAATAGCGAGGATTGTTCAATATCCGTGGTGGTACTTCTTCGTTGTAACTTGCATTTGGCTTTATGATGTCCGCACTTAACCTCAGCACTACTTTTAAGCTTTGTAAAAATGTCGATGTATAGTTTCTCCGGACTGACTAAATGTTTCTTGATGCGTGGTTTTGCGACCTTACAACAGGTTTTACCTCTCGAGGGATCTCAAGAGGCTTACAACCCCACCAGGCAGTGTACCTGACCGATGTAGTATAGTGTAGTGGTAAGTACGGGGGATTGATCGTTCTCCACAGGGAATAGTGTCGTTAGGATTGAAAAACTACTCTAATAGGTCTAAGGGTGAGGGAAGATTCTTTTTGTATTTTTATGTTTTTATGAAAGCAAGTAAAATCTCGGGTTTAAAGAGTGGGCGGAATTAGTTGCTAGTCAACTAATCCAAATAACTACAAATGCAAATAAAATAAAATAACTGAAAATGAAAAGAGTTGTGAAACTTATGTGGAGAGAAATGTGTTTACTTAGATTTCCTTACTCCCTAACTATCTTTTACCGGTTGATTAGTGTGTATTAATTGCGTGGATGACGGGTGTATTCCTTAATACCAATCGTGGGGTGGCGTACGTACTTCCCCAACTCTACAAGCTCCTACTTCACTCCTATGTCGAGCCGGCTAGGAAGCTCCTAACATGGGATCACTAGAATTCGCTCATGCATTAAATACAACCATAAAAACCTTAGTACGCATTGGTTCATGTTTCTTAAGACGTTCAAGCAAGTTACCGAATAGGAAGTTAGCCAGTTTTCTTAAGCCTAACATCGATGAACAATCATCCAATACAATTAATAACACACTAGTAACCAATAATCAATAGCTAGGTTTCATTAGATCTAAGCAAACACAAGATAAATCTAGCCTAGCATGTTAATTAAAAGACAAGAACGAGATATAATCAAACAACACATAGACATATTGATTGATTAAACAATTACTTATCTTCAATTAAACATGGGAGATCCAAGGGTATGAAATCCCTTAAAAATGGCAGAAATTCATCTTAGGGTTTCTCCTCACAAAGTTGCACACTAATGACAAAAAATTGCAAAACTATATATAGAGTTTAAGGGCTGACGGCATCACGTTATAGGACTTGACGCCGTCACCTCGCCGTGTCTAGGGTTCCCGGATGGCCTTCCTGACGCCGTCCCTCTTTAGACCTCCAAAATCCGCTCTGGCTTATCAAAGCTTGACGCCGTCAGAATATGGCTTGACGCCGTCCCTCTTTAGCTTAAACCGTGACGACCTTGATCACTTCAAAGGGTGACGCCGTCAGACTTTCCATTGTAAAATTCTCTGGCTTATCATGAGTAATTTTCATATCCACCTTTTTTGCCAAACCGTGACGCCGTCTGGAACAATCCCTGACGCCGTCAAAGGTACTTTCCAGCATAATTTTGAGACTTTGTCGTTTTCTTCACTTTTATGCTCCAAAAACGTCCAAAATGCTTCCTTTTCCAGATTTCTTCTCCAAAGTACCTAAAATGACAAAAGGAACGATTTAGGGCAATATTTGATCAAATAAATACGATTTAGGGCTTAAATGACCCCCTAAAAGCGGTACACTTTTCGCTTCATCAAATACCCTTACACTTGAGATTTGCTTGTCCTCAAGCAAATGCGCTTTTATTCTAATCAAAATACAAGTTAGGGGTCATTTAACGCTAATATAAAAGTAATTACAACAATTAGTCGTTCCACTTTAGTCATAATAAGCACGGAGATTACATACTAGCACCTCACAAGTAGTGTTTAGATACTCACATCTCTCAAGTGTCATCAAAATAAATCTCATAAATGAAAACGAATAATATCTCTCACTACCTGTCATAGCAAATAGATTACCATAGGCTTGGGAAAGGATCGAAAACCTCCTCCACTAGGCGTAAGCACCTAAGATAAACTATCAAAGAGGGCTTTTACATGGGTTATAACGTGAGGTGTAGGGATATGATAAACACGGTTTTGTTGGATAAGGGATATTTTACTGGTGGCGAGTTAAAGATCTTGATTAATTACATGTACTATACAATGTTGCTAAGCCAAGACTAGACTCGACTTAAGCTAATGAAAGAAAATAACAAAAACATAAAATAAACATAAAATGAAACGGGATGGTAGTCCGTATGTTTTTTCTACTTTTCTTTTTCTCATTTTTTTTGTATTTTTCTTGATTTTTGATTTTTTTTTTTTTTTTTTTTTTTTTTTTTTTTTGACATACACTCTTGCCCTACCATCCAAAATAATACATCATAGGGGCGTTGCATTCCCCTTACACTTGAACTTTTACATAACTTTACAAATAACTATTCTAATGACTCGAATTAAGATAATCGAAACACTTGGAGTACTTTTTAAAATATTTAGCACACATGGGGGTAATAAACGATGTTCTTCCCCATTACTCCATTACACTAGTACTTTACCCATGAGTCCCAATCGTCCCAAAACAATATGTACAAGGATATGACTCGACTTAGCAACCATGTAATCAATTAGATAATTAACTAAGGGTTTAAACAAATGTTGTCACAATAATGCACTAAAAATGAGTGCATACAAGGTGGGCTAAGGCGATTTGGGTGTACATTTTAGTGGGGTGTAAACAAATTCTTCCTTTAAGTAAATTGCTTAAAGGTCGAAACAAAAAGATAGGCTCTGAGGGGTGTACTAGGGGTATCGTGTACTAAAAATGAGTACAACGCAAAGGGTGTGGGAGAATTACTTGACCAATGTAGCCAATGTAATTATAACAAAAACACAGGTGTAAAACAATGGGTTAATCCTAATGCCTCTTATCATGTAGTAAATCTAACTACACGAATGTAGTCTCACTTGTGGCCTCGGAATGGTCGTAACGCAAGTTCTAGAATCTAAGTGCTACCGGTACACACATCATAGCATAAATGCTTTTCCTACCAATTCTAGGGGCGAACCTCACATATTTGGGGGTGGAAAATTTTTTAGTGGTACGGTTTTTTGTGCTAGTCATATAACTCCTATCCATGAGACGCTCATTAAGATCAAAGTTTCACTCCTATATGTTGTAAAAAATTTTAAATTTGGCACTAAAATTGCCTTAACAGGTATTTATCTCAGTTTTATTACACATCTACCATTAAACAAACAAAAATCAAGTGCAATTGTATTCTCTAAAGTATCGTACTTTTACCCCCCCCCCCTTACACTTAAGATGAACATTGTCCCCAATGTTCAAATAACAAGATGTAAAAGTGAAAAGGTAAAAGAATGAAATCAAATACTCCCCTGATTCGCTCGGTGGATAATGAAGTAACATGGTTAGATCTTCTTCCAAGGTAATGTAGAAGCTCCATGACTAATGCATCGCCAAAAGCTAGATTCCACATACATCTCCTTGTCCAAAATAACCTGTTAAACCTGAGAAAACAAACACGAAAACCTGCATAACATCGGCGGGATAAATCTATATATAAGGATATAATGCTTGTGGAATGATAGTTTTGCAGATTCCTGGAGTTTATAAGTTAGAGATTTAATAAAAACTTTTTATGAAAACAAAACTTTCAAAATTTTCAGAAAATTAAAACCTGACGCCGTCAGGTTGTAAATCCTGACGCCGTCAGAAGTAATCTGACAGAATTCTCATGTTAAGTTTCCGGAAAAATTCTGGAAAAACCTCTACCTTACTTCCTGGAAATCCTGCAAAATATCATTATGACTCGATACAAGCATTTGACTCAAACAAATACGAATATGTATGTTAATTTATTATTATTACGATTCATGTTCATTTGTGTTCTAATAAACCGATTTGGATTTCCCTTACACTTATCTTTTGCAAAATACCTTTATATGTAGTTAAGACGAAGTTAAAAACAAGATAAAGCATTTTCACAATTTAGTTTTGAACATGAATCAATAATAATAAAAATTAAACACACATACGGAAACAAATAAAATCAAACAAACAAATAAATAAACACACAAAAAGCAAATAAAGCTTGGTTTGCCTCCCAAGAAGCGCTTTTCTTTATTAACGAGTCTTGTAGCTAGACTCAAAGTCAGGCTTATCTAGTGTCGCTTATGCTCACGTATCCGAGTGTGAGCCATCTAATTGTTGCCTCATCTTTCTTGTATTCATCATTCAGCTCCAGACATCCATGATAATATCTCTTATTTTTCTCATGTGGATATTTGAGCCCCTTTCTCTTATCATTTTCACTTAACAAGTCAATAGGCGCAATCCTATTGCAAGATTCAATGGAGAAGTTCTTAAACCTAGGGTGTGATCGGGGCATTTGGTAAACAAAATCTTCGTCCCCATCCGAGAATGTAATTAACCCGTCCACAAGTTTTTCGTCAAGGTTGGTTAACCTTTTGAAGGGTTCTCCAAAAATGACTTGGGTTAATTTGTTATCAATAAATTCTCCTAAGTTCTCCATAACCATAAAATCCACCAAATACACAAAACTTCCTACGAATACGTGTAGTGGCTTAATCCTAGCAACAATGTTATCTCCTTGATATTCTAGCTCATCTACCATGATTTTATTATAATTAGCGCGAGAGATAATGTTCATAGGCAAAGATGAGTTAAGATAAGCATGAAAATCATGATAACCAATCTTACACGGAAATTGCATGTTAACGAGGCTATCCTTTTCGATCTTAGTCCTAGGGTCAACATACTTAAAGGGATCAATTTCCTCTTTTCCCCATTCCTCGTTAACTACTTCTCCATTACCAGCATCCTCATTGGAGTCCGAGTCGTAAAATGGACTAACATAGTTATTCTCACGGTCAGAATCCTCCATCTCAGAATTGTTACCAAAGTGGTGGTCGGGTGAAAGGTTGTTGTTTTCTACGATGGGGGCGGGAACGGGTAGTTGGAAATTTGCACGGCGGAAAATACGAATAACGGGGATCAAGCGATCACTATTACTCATGAGGTAGGTGGAAGGTGTCACAAACAAAAGTACAAAGAAATAAGATAGACTAAAGAAAACCTAGAAAAATAAAATAAAAATCTCACTAGAAAGGAATCTAGTGAGTAGACCTAATAAAATAAAAATTCAACCTAAACAATAACTATTCCCCGGCAACGGCGCCAAAAACTTGATGCGTGGTTTTGCGACCTTACAACAGGTTTTACCTCTCGAGGGATCTCAAGAGGCTTACAACCCCACCAGGCAGTGTACCTGACCGATGTAGTATAGTGTAGTGGTAAGTACGGGGGATTGATCGTTCTCCACAGGGAATAGTGTCGTTAGGATTGAAAAACTACTCTAATAGGTCTAAGGGTGAGGGAAGATTCTTTTTGTATTTTTATGTTTTTATGAAAGCAAGTAAAATCCCGGGTTTGAAAGAGTGGGCGGAATTAGTTGCTAGTCAACTAATCCAAATAACTACAAATGCAAATAAAATAAAATAACTGAAAATGAAAAGAGTTGTGAAACTTATGTGGAGAGAAATGTGTTTACTTAGATTTCCTTACTCCCTAACTATCTTTTACCGGTTGATTAGTGTGTATTAATTGCGTGGATGACGGGTGTATTCCTTAATACCAATCGTGGGGTGGCGTAGGTACTTCCCCAACTCTACAAGCTCCTACTTCACTCCTATGTCGAGCCGGCTAGGAAGCTCCTAACATGGGATCACTAGAATTCGCTCATGCATTAAATACAACCATAAAAACTTTAGTACGCATTGGTTCATGTTTCTTAAGACGTTCAAGCAAGTTACCGAATAGGAAGTTAGCCAGTTTTCTTAAGCCTAACATCGATGAACAATCATCCAATACAATTAATAACACACTAGTAACCAATAATCAATAGCTAGGTTTCATTAGATCTAAGCAAACACAAGATAAATCTAGCCTAGCATGTTAATTAAAAGACAAGAACGAGATATAATCAAACAACACATAGATATATTGATTGATTAAACAATTACTTATCTTCAATTAAACATGGGAGATCCAAGGGTATGAAATCCCTTAAAAATGGTAGAAATTCGTCTTAGGGTTTCTCCTCACAAAGTTGCACACTAATGACAAAAAATTGCAAAACTATATATAGAGTTTAAGGGCTGACGGCATCACGTTATAGGACTTGACGTCGTCACCTCGCCGTGTCTAGGGTTCCCGGATGGCCTTCCTGACGCCGTCCCTCTTTAGACCTCCAAAATCCGCTCTGGCTTATCAAAGCTTGACGTCGTCAGAATATGGCTTGACGCCGTCCCTCTTTAGCTTAAACCGTGACGACCTTGATCACTTCAAAGGGTGACGCCGTCAAACTTTCCATTGTAAAATTCTCTGGCTTATCATGAGTAATTTTCATATCCACCTTTTTTGCCAAACCGTGACGCCGTCTGGAACAATCCCTGACGCCGTCAAAGGTACTTTCCAGCATAATTTTGAGACTTTGTCGTTTTCTTCACTTTTATGCTCCAAAAACGTCCAAAATGCTTCCTTTTCCAGATTTCTTCTCCAAAGTACCTAAAATGACAAAAGGAACGATTTAGGGCAATATTTGATCAAATAAATACGATTTAGGGCTTAAATGACCCTCTAAAAGCGGTACACTTTTCGCTTCATCAACTGACTAAATGTTTCTTGAAGCAACCTATTTCCACATCCATGGGCTAAAGTAATCAAGAAAATCGCAACCGACTCTTCAACAGATATATGACGTGATGGCTGAAACCCGTAACATGTTACAAGATCTACATATAGCATTAACTAATATTTTCCATCTTTTTATTTACTTAAATTGTTCTCCTTATTAATGATACTTATTGTTATTTATTTTGTATTAACTAATATAGTTTCTAACTTAGCTATGTAATACCTCGTATGTAGTAATTTTTTATTTTCTCTAATAACTGTGGTAATTCGTGAATATATTTGGACGTGTGTAAAACAAACTTTTCGAAATTTGACTAATTAATTGTGACAGAGTTTTACATGATAGTAAAATCTTCTTTTCATTGAGATTTCATTAGTTTATTAGTTAAAACATAATTGAGATATTATTTTACTAATTATACAATATGATTTATTTCTATTTTCTATGATTACTATAATGATTTTTATTTTATTTTTTATGTATATAATAAAAACAAGCTTGTAAATGCCGGGTATTACATTATTATGGAATGACATCATTTTGGCTTATTTTATTTATTTATGGGCTTAAATCACCAATATGTTGTATTCGATAGGTATCCACGATGCCAAATAGTACTTTATAAGAACTACTCCAACATTTAAGGTAAACATGAGTACTTAGAGATTTCATCAAGTCTTAGCACAACTAGAGGGAATAAGATGGTTAAACCACTTAACTCCTAGAATTACTCATGTTTTATGCCTCAGGAATCACGTATGCACATAAGTCTAACTAGATTTTGAATGTTGGGTTAATAGTCAAAGTTGACTAACCTGATTTGTGACGGTTGTCACAGTATTCCCCCGTTAGAAGAATGTGTCATCTATAGTTATATTCTCACTAAAGAGTTGTGGATATTTATACTTCATATAATCAATGTGTTCTCATGTATACTCATGCCCACTGTTTGATTTCCAATGAAACTCGTATAATTGGAATCTTACTTCGTCTAGGTTGCTTAGCTTCCCCAATGAGCATTTTGGTTGGTTTCTCCCAAAGTGAAATAAATCGCTAAACATAACATCATATGGGGTGATAATAAGTTAATCATCAGCTAGGCATTTCTTGAGGCTCAACATATGTTAACCACTAGAATCCTGAGGGTATTTCATTCGAGAAAGAGTGTCTTATTGTATAAGTGGTTCAGAATGATAGATTTTGCTAACTAAACTGTTAGTCTAGTTCAAACAGATAGTCATTTATTTTTAAACAAACTACTCCAGCCACTCATAATGCAATAGATCAATGCTTGAATGAAGAACCTAATGAAAGTCAAAGTCATAACGAACGAACTAGAACTTGAATTAGGACTCGAGTGTTGCGGATTAAGTTTATGTGGCAAGTGCAAATACCACTAAAAGTTGTAATGGGATAGGCAGTCCAATGTTACGAAGATCGAAGAAGTAGAGATTTAAGAATAATATATGTTATGAAGATTTCCTAATGGGTGAAGAAATGTTTTTTTAGCTTATTATGCGTATGTGATAACTGCAAATAATGAAAAGAAATAGATTCTATATGTGCTTATCATGAAGAGATGTTCAGTTGTAGTCAGTGATGAGTTGCTGGGGACAACACGTGATCAAATGGATACCTCAGAGATACAAGAACTGATGAAGGTTCCTAGTATGTTCCTTTAGCCATGTAGTACGCGGTGATGAAGTTAAAGTAGATCCTGAATGCATAAAGGGTTTTGTCGTATATTGTGACGCATCAAGAGGGTCTTAGTTGTTTACTGATGTGACGAGAGAAGGTTATTGGTTATCCATCAAGGCAATATAAGAAAATAAGAAGAGATATCCAACTCGCGCCATGGATTTGGAAGTCGTAGTCTTGCATTGAAATTATTGAGACAATACGTGAATAGTACATAATGTCTTATTTACACATACCGCGGGGTCTTACACACATGATTTTTTTCAAGAAGCGTATAAAAACGGAGGAAAACATATAAAAACTGACGAAAACATATAAAAACGGATAAAAATGTATGAAAACGTAAGAAAAACAGACGAAAACGTATATAAACGGACAAAAACGTATGAAAGCGTAAGAAAACGTAAAAAATGGTGAAAACATAAGAAAACGAGTGAAAACGTATAAAAACAGATGAAAATGTATAAAAACGGATAAAAGCGTAAGAAAAATGGACGAAAACGTATAAAAACGGACGAAAACGTATAAAAACGTACGAAAACGTAAGAAAACCAAATTTTGGGTTAATTAGAAATGGCTGTTAGTATAAAGGACTAACGTTGCAAACGATTGTTTGGTTAATGTATTAACGTTGCAAACGATTGTTTGGTTAATGGACTAACGTTGCCACTTGACGACTGGGACCCAACGGAGAAGACAACTGAATTTGGTGATAAGGATGAACGGTATTACGGGTTTCATTGTAAGGATCAATTAGGCAAATTTGAAAATATAGGGACTCAATTAGGGATTTTGCCTAAACCACATGGACGAACCATGTAATTTACTTTAATTTAAATCTTGATATCTTTGTTGCCTTTCATCTAAAAAAATCGCTTCTTTAATATCTTATTTGACATGATATATTTACCATTGATTCTTATACAATATTAATATTCTTAAAAGCTGTTTACTTCCTCTAAGAAGGTTTATTCTATTAAAATAGTTTATATGTGACTAAATATATTGTTTCATGTGCATAATCTTTGATAAATAAGTTTTTTTTTTTTTTTTTTTTTTTTTTTTTTCATCATTTAAGAAAGAGTACTCCACCTATGGGTTTATATATTTTAGTATATTAAGTATGTGTAGATTGTACTAATAATCATCAAAATTGTATATCTAGTTTGTATAAATTGGGTAGCCATATTAACACAAACTATTGTGATAGATACAAAAATTAGGAAATGAGCTTATAACATCAATTGTAGAGGGTGGTTGTGGATTTGTAAGATAGTAGGTAAGAGGAGAGCTTCATGCTTCAATGGTGTCACTTGTCTCATCTCATGACTTTAACAATTAAATGATACTAGCAGGGTACACGAGCAATGCGGTGGCGAGTACCCTGTAATTATGTTTTTCGGCGAACAAATATTATTCGACTATATATTTTTCATAATAATAATTTTTGAATGGCGATAATTTTAACTAAAATAACTCTAAACAATAGTATTGCTAACTATTTAATATCCAAATAAATACAAGGCTCAAAAATAAAAGAAGAAGCATAAGTTAAAATAAACATTATTGCAAAATGAAATAATATGCCAGCTATTAATATAAATCATCTACTTTAACAAATTTACTTGCAAAATCTTTAGACAACGAAACATAAGTGAAGGTCATTGGTGTCACCAAGAATAGTTTCAGCGTCTTCGCAGGGACGGAAGCAGAACTAAATAGACCGGATACACACAAAAATTGAACACTAATATTAGAAATATATTTCGATGGACTGGGTGCATTTAAGATGACTTTAGAAAAAATCAATGATCGAAAAAATACATGGGGTGCCCGGGCACCCATGGGAACCCACTGGCTCCGTCCCTACCTCTTCGTGTGATACAACTATCACATCATCATTGTTCACGTTGTTAAGTATTACGACGACTGATTACCTTTTAATTAAAAAAAATAGCAAACAATATTTTTTTTATTATACTATTGTTTGGTATAATTATTCTACGAATAGCTTATTGTTTGGTATACTATTGTTTTACAAATGTACATTGTTTGGTATAATTATTTTACAAATATACTATTATTGTACACTATTGTTTTACAAAAATATTATTGTTTTCTTCAATTATTTTACGAATACACTATTGTTTAGTGTAATTTCATTAATAAAGTAATTATTTTTAATGATAATGTTGACCAATTAAACCCTTTTTTTATGTATAGTATGTCTAAACAAAATGTATCATTTGTTTAACAACTTATATATTCATTTAAGTTGTATATTGAGAAAGACATTTGTTAACTTTTGGGGAGTCAATTTTTTTTACGCATAATGCATTTAGAAATTTTATGGTATTTGCTTAACAACTTGTATTTCTTTAAAAAATTTTGTTATTTCCTTAACAGCTTGTAGTTATTTTAAAATGTATCTTTAGTGTAATACTTTTTATATGCATTATAAATATATCCATGTTTAAAATGAAACAAAACTTTTTTTTTTCAAGAGTATAATTGTAATTTCATATATTTTATTGAAATTTATAAGATTTTATGAGCTCTAAGTCATAAAAGTAAAGTAAATGTGGCAGTTTGGCTTGAACATTTTTTGTGAATTAGTCACATGTATAATATTTGGAAAAAATTATTAAACGTCTAATCAAAAGCAAAATTGTAATTTTATTATTGAAACTCAACAATAGCCATAATTTTCAAGAGCAAAATGGATAAAATTATTAAACGTTTAATCAAGTGACAAAATTAGAATAATTTAATTAGAGAAAAACAAAAATAATACAAAGCAACTTACACAATTTATAAAATATTATCTATCATTTAGAGGCTTACGTTAACACACCAGAATAATTACATTCCTAAACAATGTACTATTATTACTTTGGTAATATATAACCAATTAACACAAAGTCAACCTCTATTGGGTTTCAAAAACAAACAAAAATCCACGGGAATAGAACATGCGTTATAAAGTAGTTAAACAACCTTCTAAATTTATAGACTTGTAGTTAAAACGTTTTTCCAACTCCAAATCAATAGGGTAGTTTTGATATGTCATTCATAAATAGTAAACACACACACAAAAAGTAAAAAACATACATATCCTAAAACACACTCATGTCGGTTTGGCCGCTTTGGTGACCGTCACCAAATACGAAAACTTCTTAATTTGCTTTTCCTTTTCTTTGTTTTGAATCTATGTTTTACTCTTGTTTGTGTTGATGTAAATTGTGAATACAAATTTATTTCTTCTACTTTTTACGTTTTTTTTACTTTTATTTATTTTTGGTTGATGGTCGGAATATGATGTGGTTTAAGAAACGAAAAGTGTACCGCTTTTAGGGGGTCATTTAAGCCCTAAATCGTATTTATTTGATCAAATATTGCCCTAAATCGTTCCTTTTGTCATTTTAGGTACTTTGGAGAAGAAATCTGGAAAAGGAAGCATTTTTGACATTTTTGGAGCATAAAAGTGAAGAATTCGACAAAATGCCAAAGCTGCTGGAAAAGTACACGTGACGGCGTCAAGGATTGCTCCTGACGGCGTCACGGCTTGGCAAAAGAGGTGGATATGACAAAATACACGTGACGCGCCAGAGAGTTTTACAATGGAAATCTGACGGCGTCACCCTTTAAGGTGATCAAGGTCGTCACGGTTTAAGTTAAAGAGAGACGGCGTCAAGCACAATTTTGACGGCGTTAACCCTTGACGCGCCAGAGCGGATTTTGGAGGATTAAAGAGGGACGGCGTCAGGAAGACCATCCGGGAACCCTAGCCGCGGCGAGGTGACGGCGTCACCTTCTACAACGTGACGCCGTCAGCCCCTAAATTCTATATATAGTTTTGCAATTTTTATTCATTAGTGTGCAACTTTGTGAGGAGAAACCCTAAGACGAATTTTCTGCCATTTTTAAGGGTTTTATACCCTTGGATCTCCCATGTTTAATTGAAGATAAGTAATCAATTAATCATTCAATATGTCTATGTGTTGTTTGATTATATCTTGTTCTTGTCTTTTAATTAACATGCTAGGCTAGATTTATCTTGTGTTTGCTTAGATCTAATGAAACCTAACTATTGATTAATGGTTGTTGGTGTGTTATTAATTGTATTGGATGATTGTTTATCGATGTTAGGCTTAAGAAAACTGGCTAACCTCCTATACGGTAACTTGCTTGAACGTCTTAAGAAACATGAACCAATGCGTACTAAGGTTTTTATGGTTGTATTTAATGCATGAGCGAATTCTAGTGATCCCATGTTAGGAGTTTCTTAGCCGGCTCGACATAGGAGTGAAGTAGGAGCTTATAGAGTTGGGGAAGTACGTACGCCACCCCACGATTGGTATTAAGGAATACACCCGTCATCCACGCAATTAATACACACTAATCAACCGGTAAAATATAGTTAGGGAGTAAGGAAATCTAAGTAAACACATTTCTCCCCATATAAGTTCCACAACCTTTTCATTTTCAGTTATTTTATTTTATTTGCAATTGTAGTTATTTGGGTTAGTTGACTAGCAACTAATTCCGCCCACTCCTTCAAACCCGAGATTTTACTTGCTTTTATAAAAAATATAAAAATACAAAAAGAATCTTCCCTCACCCTTAGACCTATTAGAGTAGTCTTTCAATCCTAACGACACTATTCCCCTAGAGAACGATCAATCCCCCGGTACTTGCCACTACACTATACTACATCGGTCAGGTACACTGCCTGGTGGGGATTGCAAGCCTCTTGAGATCCCTCCAGAGGTAAAACCTGTTGTAAGGTCGCAAAACCACGCATCAAGTTTTTGGCGCCATTGCCGGGGAATAGTTATTGTTTAGGTTGAATTTTTATTTTATTAGGTCTACTCACTAGATTCCTTTCTAGTGAGATTTTTATTTTATTTTTCTAGGTTTTCTTTAGTCTATTTTTTTTCTTCGTTTCTTTGTTCGTAACCATTACCATCCGACATCATGGAAGGTGGTAATATCCTCGATCCCAACAACCCACCACCACAACAACACCCACCTCCTAGAGCCCGTACCTTAGGAGACTACTCCCGTCCTAGCCACCATGGCTATCGAAACACCATTGAGCTCACTCAAGGAGCCAATGTCACTCCCTTGCGATCCGACACCATCCGGTTGGTGCAAAGCGGATGCGCATTCCATGGACTTCGTTCCGAAGATCCTAATCAACATCTCAAGGACTTTCTCAAAATCGTTGATTCCATAGACCTTGATGTTGCCACTCGAGAGACTACCCGACTACGTCTCTTTCAATTCTCTCTGTGGGACCAAGCTAGCGGGACCAAGCTAGTCAATGGCTAGAGCGCCTACCCGCAGGATCCATCACCTCTTGGGATGATCTCACCACTCGTTTCCTCGCTCAGTTTTTCCCACCAGGAAGAACTACCAAGTTAAGGAAGGATATCTTGATGTTCGAACAACGTCGAGGCGAAACCCTATATGGGGCATGGATTCGATTCAAGGACTTACTCCAAAAAGTCCCTCATCATGGCATAAATCTCTGGCTTCAAATTCAAATCTTCTATGACCATGTTGATTACCACACCAAGCGGGCCATCGATCGAGCCGCCGGGGGCAGATTGCGCGACAGAAGCGCCGAGGTATCATGGGAAATCATTGATGAGCTTGCATCCGACGATGATGAATTGTGGCAAGTTTCCCACGACGTACGCTCGGCGGTCAAGACATATTCATCGCCCGATAAAGCCAATTAAATCACTGAGGAAAGCGTTAGTGAACTTGAGAAGAGGGTTGCATATCTTATGGAAAAACAAAAGAGACCCTTAAGTCCACAAAAAGCAACAGTTAACTCGGTCTCAAGCATTAAGCAAATACCATTGTCCGAATCACCCCTTAGGGAAAATACTAAATCCTTCCATAAGCACGCTCAACCCAACTCACCACCTCAGGAACTTAGTCCAACATTCGAAGCTCGAATGAGAGAATACATGTCAAAACACTCCGAACGGTTGGCAAAATTTGAGGAAGCTATCTACAAACAAAAGGAGGAGATGGAAGAGAAGATGGCTGAGATGATGGGCCTTTTGAAAGAATACACAAAAACAAAAGCTCCTGAAAATGTGTTAGTGCGAAAAGACGTTGAAGTTCCCAACACTAAATGTGTTAATTCCATCTCCGTCGTCCAAGAGGGCGAAAATGATGGAAGAGGGAAGTTGATAACTATGGAAGTTAACAAAATTGACCTCGTCCCACTTAATGACGGAAACACCAATGCCTACAAATGCGATTTCGACAAGGGAAAGGAGGCGCCCTCTGAGGAGCGCCAATTGGTAGAACCGCCAAAGTCACAACAAGTGAGGCATTACTTGAAGCACGAAATAAACAAGGAGACCATAAACGATTGGGTGAGAAACTATCGACGTACTCATCTACCCAACAAGGAGTCCAAGAGGATGGAACCGAGATGATGATCTGACACATTACCCGGAGGGCAATTGTATGAGAGCCTCATAAGACATAAGTTAGTGGAAAAGCAGGAATTCTACGGGGTCTTCGAAATACCATGCAGCATTGGAAAACTCAAGTATCTGGATGCGGTAGCTGACCAAGGTTCCGACGTAAATTTGATGCCTTTATCCGTTTATGTCCAGTTAACCGACGAACTGCCATCCATCACCCGTACTAAACTCTCCTTTGCAAAACATTCTTATGAGTACCCGTTAGGAATTGCAGAAGATGTGTTGGTCAACGTTGCCGGATTCCTGTATCCGGTCGACTTCATGATTATTGAAAGAAATGATATGAATATGCTAATAATCCTTGGGGCACCCTTTCTCGTTACCACTAGGGCACAAATCGATTACAAAAATAGTACCATCCAAATGAAGAAGGGGAAGAAAACAATAAACTTCCCAATGATCCCACGACATATACGAGATGTTGCTCTACAAAAGAAGATGGAGGCGAACCCCAATATAATCCGTGGTAATGTTCGAGAGAAAATCCTTGCATGGGAGGCAAGGATTAAGAATTACAATGAAAATGAGATTAGAGAATGTAAGGGTGGAAATAACGATTACATTGGGGCTAATGAGCAGACCAATAACCCCGTTGAATTTACAAAAGGAGACTCAGTGCTCCTAAGGCATTCAGAAACAAAAGCTCCTAACGATGAACCAAGTCCCTGGTGGTACGGACCATTCACAATTAAAAGTCTACACCAAGATGGGGTAGTAAGCTTGACCAGCAAGGGAGGAGGTGAAGTGACTGCGAATGTCGAGCGATTGAGACACCACCACCCTGATAACAAAGATTATATCTATCAGGGATACGTCATTATGAATGATGGAATCACGTAATGTACGTGACTTTGAGTCTAGCTACAAGACTCGTTAATAAAGAAAAGCGCTTCTTGGGAGGCAACCCAAGCTTTATTTGCTTTGTGTGTTTATTTATTTGTTTGTTTGATTTTATTTGCTTCCGTATGTATGTTTAATTTTTATTATTATTGATTCATGTTCAAAACTAAATTGTGAAAATGCTTTATCTTGTTTTTAACTTCGTCTTAACTACATATAAAGGTATTTTGCAAAAAGATAAGTGTAAGGGAAATCCAAATCGGTTTATTAGAACAAATGAACATGAATCGTAACAATAATAAATTAACATACATATTAGTAATTGTTTGAGTCAAATGCTTGTATCGAGTCATAATGATGTTTTGCAGGAATTCCAGGAAGTAAGGTATAGGTTTTTCCAGAAATTTTCCGGAAACTTAACATGAGAATTCTGTCAGATCATTTCTGACGGCGTCAGGCATTACAACCTGACGGCGTCAGGTTTTAATTTTCTGAAATTTTTGAAAGTTTTATTTTTCTACCGGAATCATAAAAAGTTTTTATTAAATCTCTAACTTATAAACTCCAGGAATCTGCAAAATAATTATTCCACAAGCATTATATCCTTATATAGATTTATCCCGCCGATGTTATGCAGGTTTTCGTGTTTGTTTTCTCAGGTTTAACAGGTTATTTTGGACAAGGAGATGTATGTGGAATCTAGCTTTTGGCGATGCATTAGTCTTGAAGCTTCAACATTACCTTGGAAGAAGATCTAACCATGTTACCTCTTTATCCACCGAGCGAATCAGGGGAGTATTTGATTTCATTCTTTTACCTTATTTACTTTTACATCTTGTTATTTGAACATTGGGGACAATGTTCATCTTAAGTGTAAGGGGGGGGGGGGGGGGTAAAGTACGATTCTTTAGAGAATGCTATTACGCTTGATTTTTGTTTGATTAATGGTAGATGTGTAATAAAACTGAGAGAAATACCTGTTAAGGCAATTTTAGCGCCAAATTTAAATTTTTTTACAACATATAGGAGTGAAACTTTGATCTTAATGAGCGTCTCACGGATAGGAGTTATATGACTAGCACAAAAACCGTACCACTAAAAAATTTTCCACCCCCAAATATGTGAGGTTCGCCCCTAGAATTGGTAGGAAAAGCATTTATGCTATGATGTGTGTACCGGTAGCACTTAGATTCTAGAACTTGCGTTAGGACCATTCTGAGGCCACAAGTGAGACTACATTCGTGTAGTTAGATTTACTACGTGATAAGAGGCATTAGGATTAACCCATTGTTTTACACCTGTGTTTTTGTTATAATTACTTTGGCTACATTAGTCAAGTAATTCTCCCACACCCTTTGCGTTGTACTCATTTTTAGTACACGATACCCCTAGTACACCCTCAGAGCCTATCTTTTCGTTTCTAACTTTAAGCATTTTACTTAAAGGAAGAATTTGTTTACACCCCACTTAAATGTACACCCAAATCGCCTTAGCCTACCTTGTATGCACTCATTTTTAGTGCATTATTGTTACAACATTTGTTTAAACCCCAAGTTAATTATCTAATTGATTACATGGTTGCTAAGTCGAGTCATATCCTTGTACATATTGTTTTGGGACGATTGGGACTCATGGGTAAAGTACTAGTGTAATGGAGTAATGGGGAAGAACATCATTTATTACCCCCATATGTGCTAAATATTTTAAAAGTACTCCAAGTGTTTCGATTATCTTAATTCGAGTCATTAGAATAGTTAATTGTAAAGTTATGTAAAAGTTCAAGTGTAAGGGGAATGCAACGCCCCTTCGATGTATTATTTTGGATGGTAGGGCAAGAGTGTATGAAAAAAAAAAATCGAAAAAATCAAGAAAAATACAAAAAAATGAGAAAAAGAAAAGTAGAAAAAAACATACGGACTACCATCCCGTTTCCTTTTATGTTCTTATTAGTTTTTTATTAGCTTTAGTCGAGTCTAGTCTTGGCTTAGCAACGCCATATTGTACATGTAATTAATCAAGATCTTTAACTCGCCACCAGTAAAATATCCTTTATCCAACAAAACCGTGTTTATCATATCCCTACACCTCACGTTATAAACCATGTAAAAGCCTTCTTTGATAGTTTATCTTAGGTGCTTACGCCTAGTGGAGGAGGTTTTTGATCCTTTCCCAAGCCTATGGTAATCTATTTGCTATGACAGGTAGTGAGAGATATTATCGTTTTCATTTATGAGATATACTTTTATGACACCTGAGAGATGTGAGTATCTAAACACTACTTGTGAGGTGCTAGTTTGTAATCTCCGTGCTTATTATGATTAAAGTGGAACGACTATTTGTTGTAATTACTTTTATATTAGCGTTAAATGACCCCTAACTTGTATTTTGATTAGAATAAAAGCGCATTTGCTTGAGGACAAGCAAATCTCAAGTGTAAGGGTATTTGATGAAGCGAAAAGTGTACCGCTTTTAGGGGGTCATTTAAGCCCTAAATCGTATTTATTTGATCAAATATTGCCCTAAATCGTTCCTTTTGTCATTTTAGGTACTTTGGAGAAGAAATCTGGAAAAGGAAGCATTTTTGACGTTTTTGGAGCATAAAAGTGAAGAATTCGACAAAATGCCAAAGCTGCTGGAAAAGTACACGTGACGGCGTCAAGGATTGCTCCTGACGGCGTCACGGCTTGGCAAAAGAGGTGGATATGACAAAATACATGTGACGCGCCAGAGAGTTTTACAATGGAAATCTGACGGCGTCACCCTTTAAGGTGATCAAGGTCGTCACGGTTTAAGTTAAAGAGAGACAGCGTCAAGCACAATTTTGACGGCGTCAACCCTTGACACGCCAGAGCGGATTTTGGAGGATTATAAAGAGGGGCGGCGTCAGGAAGACCATCCGGGAACCCTAGCCGCGGCGAGAGGTGACGGCGTCACCTCCTACAACGTGACGCCGTCAGCCCCTAAATTCTATATATAGTTTTGCAATTTTTATTCATTAGTGTGCAACTTTGTGAGGAGAAACCCTAAGACGAATTTTCTGCCATTTTTAAGGGTTTTATACCCTTGGATCTCCCATGTTTAATTGAAGATAAGTAATCAATTAATCATTCAATATGTCTATGTGTTGTTTGATTATATCTTGTTCTTGTCTTTTAATTAACATGCTAGGCTAGATTTATCTTGTGTTTGCTTAGATCTAATGAAACCTAACTATTGATTAATGGTTGTTGGTGTGTTATTAATTGTATTGGATGATTGTTTATCGATGTTAGGCTTAAGAAAACTGGCTAACCTCCTATACGGTAACTTGCTTGAACGTCTTAAGAAACATGAACCAATGCGTACTAAGGTTTTTATGGTTGTATTTAATGCATGAGCGAATTCTAGTGATCCCATGTTAGGAGCTTCTTAGCCGGCTCGACATAGGAGTGAAGTAGGAGCTTATAGAGTTGGGGAAGTACGTACGCCACCCCATGATTGGTATTAAGGAATACACCCGTCATCCACGCAATTAATACACACTAATCAACTGGTAAAAGATAGTTAGGGAGTAAGGAAATCTAAGTAAACACATTTCTCCCCATATAAGTTCCACAACCTTTTCATTTTCAGTTATTTTATTTTATTTGCAATTGTAGTTATTTGGGTTAGTTGACTAGCAACTAATTCCGCCCACTCCTTCAAACCCGAGATTTTACTTGCTTTTATAAAAAATATAAAAATACAAAAAGAATCTTCCCTCACCCTTAGACCTATTAGAGTAGTCTTTCAATCCTAACGACACTATTCCCCTAGAGAACCATCAATCCCCCGGTACTTGCCACTGCACTATACTACATCGGTCAGGTACACTGCCTGGTGGGGATTGCAAGCCTCTTGAGATCCCTCGAGAGGTAAAACCTGTTGTAAGGTCGCAAAACCACGCATATGTGGTTTAAGAAACAAACATGTAAACGTGTCGTTGTTTGACGCACCTGTTTCATGTTCATAATATATATCAACCATACGGTATGTGTTTTTTTTGCAGGATCTCAAATCTTTGAGGCATGAAAAAATTATAGTATGTGTTTTAAGTATAAATCATTAGAGATGTTGGGTAGTCTTTGTGAGAAGCAGGGCGCCCGCGCGATGCGGCGGCGGGTATCCTGTGACTAAATTTTTCGGCGAATAAATTTCATATTTATGTTTTGGAAGCTTAATTAGATTGTACATTTTGGTTAAGTAGTTGTATATTTTGGTGAATGGGTGAATTAAATTGTGTATTAATTGTATGTGTTGAATAGTGGTTTTTTAGTTTTATTTGTGCTTCAAATATGTTGGGTTTTATAGATTTGATGATACAAAACAAGAAGAATGAAACATAAAGGACTTAAAACGACAAGAAGGAAAACTACAAAAAGATGGAGGATTTGGAAGATTCTAGAAGATATGCTTAAAAGAATATTTAGTTTCCTTATTGTATTAGGAATGTTTTCCTTGTAAACCTAGATGTCTCTATTATATAAAGAGACATTAGGTCATTAGTTTATGAATGCATACAATCTAGTGCACTAAAGGTGTGTGTGTTCCTAGGCGTAGGGTTTGTAAAACGCCTAGGGTTTAGAGTTTGTTTTACACTTCAAGGTCAAGTGTTGATCCCTGTTACAAGGTGTGTAACATGTTCTACCTTGATCAAGTAGAATTGGAGCGTGTAGTATGTAATTGTAGTGAAAGATATTAAAGAAAAACCTTGTTCAATAACAATTGATTCTTTGTTTGAATATTCCACCATTGTTATTGTTATTCCTAGTGCTCAAAACGATCCATGGAGTTATATCAAACTCCACAATTGGTATCAGAGCTTGTGATCTAGAAGCTGTGAATCAAGAAGAACCTGTTTAAACTCATCTTACTGAAGACATGGAGTCAGAATCTACACACATGATTACTGCATCTAAGGTGCCAATGCTCAAGTCTAGAGAGTATGAGCTATGGAGAATGAAAATAGAGCAGTATATTCAGATGGTTGATTATTCTATGTTGGAGGTCATAGAGACTGGAAATTCTTTACCTAAAACAGAAACCTCTGCTGATGGTGAACAAGTTACCTTGCCTATTAAAACTGTTGAAGACAAGGCACAAAAAAGGGGTGGATGGACGAAGACCTAGTTAACTATCACTTAAAGGAGTTACATTGTAGTACTCAGTGTCACACGAAGAAAGTCGATGTGGATAAATTCAAGAGATTACTTAGAGATTTGTTTTTGCAACACCAAATTCTCTATATCGTTCTTCAATTAACAACAGTGCAAGCTTAAGTAACGAGTTTGAAATATTTTACTTTGGTTTCAAGTTTGGTATATCAAGTTTTCTTCATTAGTGATCATTACAAGGAGCCTACAGATTTGAAGAATCATGAAGATGATTAACACATTGGTTTCAGGGGAAGCTTATTCTTATGATGTGTTTAATCATTTGATGTTCATGCACCACTCAAGGGGAAGTTTTTGATTCTTACTACTGTTGATCATTATTACTACTGCTAGTTGGAGTTTCTACTATTTTGGATTCATTTTTCTTATATATGCATCATGGAGGGCAATTTGAAACATTGGAAGGCTTGGATTAGGAGTGTGGTATTGGTTTGTAGTGGTCAAGATCATATTTGCATACGTTCACTATTTGATTATAACAAAAAGAGGAAGAGATGTTGTGGTGGCATGACATGGATTAAGGGGAAGACAAGATTCTTTCATTCACGGTGAGATTTAATTATCTTAATTTCTCTACTTCATCTAGGGAAGTTCGTACAATAATATGATTCCTAAAGGAGGTTTGACTTGTCTCTTTGCAAAGGCCATATCTGATGAATCTAAGCTTTGGCATAGAAGGCTTTGGACATTTAAATTTCAAAACAATGAATAAATTGGTTAAGGGAAGCCTTGTAAGAGGATTACCTTCAAAAGTTTTTGAAAATACTGAAATCTGTGTTGCTTGTCAGAAGGGAAAACAACACAGAGCTTCTTGTAAGACCAAAGCAGTGAACTCTATAAGTCAGCCTTTACATATGTTGCACATGGATTTATTTGGACCAACATTTGTAAAAAGTTGGGAATTAAATATTCAAGATGTTTAATATCGAATTCTACTCTAAGTATAATTCTGCTGATAGTGCAAAACGGTTTCTGCTGATGATGTTGATTCTGCTGATAGAGCATTTCACTCTGCTGATAGGCTTAACAACTCTGCTGATGATTCTGCTGATAGCGATAGATTGTTCCTGCTGATAATGAACAACTCTGCTGATGGAAGGATAAGATCGAAAAGATATTTATTGTATTTTGGTCAACAATATACGGTAGATAATATCTTTCTCCATGTGCTTAGTTAACAAGTTGTATACATAGATACATGTTGTATCTGATGTACTGGCACTCAATAGGATAAGTTAACCAAGTAAGTCGGTCAAGACTTTAAGCAATTTGTAAAGATCTTTTGACTATAAAAGAGATCTTAGACTAGTGATATTAAGTGTGTGTGTGTGTGTGTGAAAAAAAAAAGAAGTATTAAGAGTTAGTCCATGCATACGTTAGAACATGCATAACTGTTAGAACAAACACAAATATATCACAAGTGATAGAAACAAAGGATTCAAGGTTGTAACCCTAGTGATATTTCAAGGTCACTCGTATTATTATCTTTAATAATATTGAATCGTTTGGTGATAATCTTTATGTGTTCATTGCTAACTAACAAACATAACAATTCCATTTCCATAACATACACAACCTTCTAAGTTTGGTTGAGTGAATTCCGCGCACTTAATCATTTTAACACAACATATCATACACACAAAGTTAGAAGGTTTAACCACCTTAATCGTGTGTCAAGTCATCCTAGCAAGTGGTATCAGAGCTAGAGTTGATATTGTTGTTTTTAGAAGAAACAAGAAATGGATGTACAAGATGTTCAAACAAATGTTGCTGCAAAGTTGCCCATGATCAAACCCAATGAGTTTGAGTTATGGAGGATGAGAGTTGAGCAATATTTCATGGTTCAAGATTATGCTCTTTGGGACATAATTCAGTATGGTGATTCCTTCACTTTAGGCTATTCAGATGTTCTTGTTGAAGGGAAGACAGTAAGAAAAAGGAATACTGGACCAGTCTCCAATGATGAAAAGATACAAAAGAGAAATGATCAGAAAGCACGAAACTTGTTGCTTATGACCATTCCTGGTGAGCAAATGCTATCTTTTAACAAATATCTTGATGCAAAAACTCTTTTTGAAGAGATTTGTGCATGGTTTGGTGGTAATGAAACTACCAAAAAGACACAGAAGACTTTACAAAAGCACCAATTTGAAAACTTTACTGCTTTTAGTAATGAGTCTCTTGACAAACTATTTTCAAGACTACACAAGCTTGTAAGTCAGTTAGCTGTGTTGGGTGTTGAGACTGAGAGGGAAGATCTCAACATGAAGTTCTTGAAAAGTCTACCTAGTGAATTCCATACTCATGTTATTGTCTGGATGAACAAGCCAGAAATTGAAACAATGAAGCTCAATGATTTGTTCAACAACTTCAAAATTGTTGAACAAAGTCTAAAGAGAGGTGGAAAATATGGTACTAGTTCTGGGAATGTTGCACTCCTATCAGTTCCTAGTGTTAGTCATACAGAAGAGGTAGATGAAGTTGAAAGTGTTTCTAATGTTACTTATGGTGGTCCTTCTACTAGTGTACAAAAGGATATTGCTGGACTTAGTGATCCAACATTTTATGCCTTTATAACCAGTCAAGCTAGTGGTTCTCCTTTAAATCATGAAGACCTTGAGCAGGTTGATGGTGATGATTTGGAAGAGATGGATATTAAGTGGCAAGTTGCTTTACTTAGCATGAGGGCTAAGAAGTTTTGGCAGAAAACTGGAAAACAAATTACCATAAATGGTAATGATACTGCTGGGTTCGATAAGAAGAAAGTAGAATGTTTTAACTGTCATAGGTTGGGACATTTTGCTAAAGAATGTAGAAGCCCAAGGAAGCAGGATAATAGGAACACTTGGTATAAACAAGAGAGGAATAAGGAAGTACTGGTGGAAGAGCCGAAGGCTATGCTGGCTATTGATGGTATTGGATATGATTGGAGCTCTATGGCTACTGAAGAAGATGCACCACCAAATGCTGCTCTTATGGCCACTGAATTTGCTCTAATGGCTTCTTCTGATTCAGAGGTAGATACTATTCCTACTTGTACTAATTCATGTCCTAATCTTAAAAATTATGAAGACATTAAAAAGAGATTTGATGCTTTTAGAGAAGAGTTAATTGATGCCCTTCATAATTTAGCTAATCACAAGAGGTGTGTAGGAGTTCTAGAAAAACAGATTCTTCATTATAAAAGGAATGAATCTACGTTTACTGATGACTTAAATGCTTTAAAAAGAGGAATAGCATTTAGAGATGAACTACTTAATGATCAAAGTAGACAGTTATCTAAAGTCAAAACTGAAAAAGAAAATGTTAAGGTAACTATAGATACTCTAGCACATGCCTCGGAAGGAATGAATAAGATTTGGGAAGCTCAGGTAATTGATAAAGCTAATTCAGGTGTAGGTTACAAAACTGTTCCTCCACCATATAGAGGTGTTCCTTCACCTCCAGGTGTTGACCTAGCACATACAGGCTTAGCTGAGTTCCAAGAACCAATCATGGAATATGGTTCTAAGACTAGTAAGAGTCTTAAGGTAGCAAAGATAAGTAAAAGTTTAGATAAAACTTTACATTATCAGGACAAGGTGTCCTTTGCTAAGAAAGGAGATGCTATAGTTGTTGAAAATTGTACAACTGATAGTGATGATGAAGAACAACAGGTTATGTCTAAACCTGAAGTGGTTAAGAAAGTAGGAACAAGTGTTCCTAAGGTAGTCAAACACAATACTGATATGCCTCATACAAACATTAAGCATGTTAGGCAACCAGTTAGATATTGTGAACAATACAGAACCACCAACAAGCCCAGAGGTAACCAAAGGAATTGGAACAACCTCAAGTCTAACCAATTAGGTGATGACTTTGCTTTTTATAATAAAGCTTGTTATACATGTGGTAGTTTTGACCATCTTGCAGCTTTCTGCAACCAATGGGTATCTGGGTATGAAAACCATAGAGTGAATCTCAAAAGGCAAACACCTAAATCTCACTTTCACTCTAGTTCTAAGAAATCAAACCCCAGAGTAGTCAAAAGCAAGTCTATCTCAAAATCTGATTCTGCTGATAGACCAAATGATCCTGCTGATAGCAAATTTTATTCTGCTGCTCGACCATTTATGACTATTAACCCAAAATCAACAGCTAAGGGTGCAAAACCTTTTATCAAACATGCACCTACAACTGTTCTAAGTCCTATTCAATCAAAATCAGTGGTCCATAAACAAATTTGGAAACCAAAGGGTAGAACTACAAAGTTAGCAGATTCTGCTGATAAGTGTGTGGTTCACTCTGCTGATAAGGGAAAAAGGGCAAATGCTGTTAAGGCCTCAGCATGTTGGATTCATAAATCCAATGTTGCATCAACTATTCTTAAAGGATTCAATTACATTGATGCAAGAGGCAGATCCAAGTCAGTAATGGCTTGGATCCCCAAAAGAAACTAACACTCTTATTCATGTGCAGGGACATTCAAATGATCAGGAAGAGGATCAAGGATACTCAGATAGTGGATGTTCTAGGCACATGATAGGCAACATGTCTTATCTCTCAGATTTTGAAGCTTTCAATGGAGGATATGTTACCTTTGGAGGGGGTGTTCGTGGGAAAATTTCTGGTAAAGGTACAATCAAAACCGGAAATTTAGATTTTGAAGATGTGTACTATGTAAAAGAGCTAAATTATAATCTTTTTAGTGTTTCACAAATGTGTGACAAAAAGAATAATGTTCTTTTCTGTGAGACTGAATGTCTTGTACTTTCTCCTGATTTTAAGATGCCTGATGAAAGTCAAGTACTTCTTAGAATTCCTAGAAAGGGCAATATGTACAGTGTAGACATGAAGAATATTATTCCTAAAAAGAATTTAACTTGTCTTGTTGCAAAGGCCACATTGGAAGAATCAATGATATGGCATAGAAGGCTTGGTCATATTAACTTCAAAACCATAAATAAAATTGTTAAGAATGGTTTGGTAAGAGGTTTACCTCACAAAAGATTTGAAAATGATCAAACATGCATTGCTTGTCTAAAAGGCAAACAACACAAAGCCACTTGTAAGCCCAAAATTTTTAACTCTATCAATCAGTCTTTGTTTATGCTTCATATGGACTTATTTGGACCTATTTCAGTGATGAGCATAATGCATAAGAGATATTGTCTAGTTATTACTGATGACTATAGTAGATTTACATGGGTTTTCTTTTTAGCCACTAAGGATGAAACATCAAGCATCCTTAAGGACTTCATTACTCAGATAGAAAACCAAGTAAGCAAGAAAGTGAAAGTCATTAGAAGTGATAATGGGACAGAGTTTAAGAATAGAGTTATGGATGATTTCTGCAAAGAAAAAGGTATTAAGAGAGAATTTAGTGTTGCTAGAACACCACAACAGAATGGTGTAGATGAAAGAAAGAATAGAACACTAATTGAAGCTGCTAGAACAATGTTAGCTGATTCTAAGCTACCAATAAACTTTTGGGCAGAGGCAGTCAACACTGCTTGTTATGTTCAAAATAGAGTTTTAGTTGTGCAGCCTCACAATAAGACATCATATGAACTTTTTAATGGTAGAACTCCTGCAATAGGATTTCTTAGACCTTTTGGATGTCATGTGACAATTCTCAATACCTTAGACCATTTAGGAAAATTCGATGGTAAGGCAGATGAAGGTTTCTTTGTTGGTTATTCTCTTAATAGCAAAGCTTTTAGAGTTTACAACACAAGAAAAGAAATAGTAGAAGAAAATCTACATGTGGAGTTTTTAGAAAACAAATCCAATGTAGAAGGTCAAGGACCAAAATGGCTATTTGATCTGGAATATCTAACAAATTCAATGAATTATGTGCCTTTTTGTTGCAGAAACTAATGATTTTGCAGGTTCAAATACAACAAATGAGGCAGAGTTAGAGAAAGATCAAGATTATGTGATAATGCCAATATGGTCAAGTAAAATTGTGGAATCAACTTCGACAACTGATGAACCTTCTTCTAGCAAAGCTAAAGAAAGTGTTGAAGATGAAAGTAAAGAGTATGGAACTCAGGAACAACAAAGTGTTTCTGCTGGTAGTATTTCTGTTGCTGCTGGTAGTGTATCTGTTTCTGCTGATGACTCTGCTGATAAGCTTACTGATTCTGCTGTTTGGCCAAATGACTCTGCTGCTGGCCCTTCAGAAACAAAAGAGGCAGAATTCTCAGATAATGAGGTGGATTACAACAATCTTCCATCAAATTATCAAGTTCCTACTACACCACAATTAAGAATTCACAAAGTTCATTCCCTGGATCATGTGATTGGAGATATACAGTCAGGTGTGAAGACAAGACAACAATTGAAGTCTTCAGACCAACAAGGGCTTCTTGATGCCCTTTATGCTTCAAAACAACATGAGCTTTTAAACTCTTGTTTGTTTGTATGTTTTCTCTCACAAGCTGAACCAAAGAATATTCTTACAGCCCTAGATGATTCAAGCTGGTTAGAGGCTATGCAAGAAGAGCTTCTTCAGTTCAAGATTCAAAAGGTTTGGGTGCTAGTTGATTTACCTACAGGTGTGAAGGTAATTGGCACTAGATGGGTTTTTAAGAACAAAAGGGATGAAAGAGGAATTGTGATCAAGAATAAGGCTAGATTAGTAGCACAAGGGTACACACAAGAAGAAGGGATAGATTATGATGAAGTTTATGCTCCAGTAGCAAGGATTGAGGCAATTAGGCTGTTTCTAGCTTATGCTTCATTTTTAGGCTTCACAGTCTACCAAATGGATGTCAAGAGTGCATTTTTATATGGTGATATTGGAGAAGAGGTATATGTTTCACAACCTCCTGGCTTCATTGATCCATTACATCCAAACAAAGTGTACAGAGTAGTGAAAGCTCTCTATGGCCTTCATCAGGCACCAAGAGCTTGGTATGCAACACTAGCTTCCTACTTATTAGAAAATGGATTTCAAAGAGGAAAGATTGATCAGACACTTTTCATCAAACAACACAAGAAGGATCTTCTGTTAGTGCAGGTGTATGTGGATGACATTATCTTTGGATCTACTAGGAAAGAAATGTGTTTAGAGTTTGAGAAGCTTATGAAAGATAAGTTTCAGATGAGTTCTATGGGAGAACTTACATTCTTTTTGGGTTTGCAAGTTAAGCAATCATCTGAAGGCATATTTATTAGTCAAGACAAATATGTTGCAGAGATACTTAAAAAATTTCAATTTGCTGATTCAAAAATAGCAAGCACACCAATGGATTCTGAGAAGCACCTTCTGAAAGATGAAGATGGAGAGAATGTAGATGTACACAATTACAGATCTATGATAGGCTCTTTGATGTATCTTACATCATCTAGACCTGATATCATGTTTCCTGTTTGTGTTTGTGCAAGATTTCAAGTTACTCCAAAGGTTTCTCATTTAACTGCAGTCAAGAGAATTTTTAGATATCTCAAGGGTCAACCAAGGTTGGGTCTATGGTATTCAAAGGAATCTCCTTTTGACTTGGTAGCATATTCGGATAGTGATTATGCTGGTGTTAGCTTGGACAGAAAGTCAACAACTGGAGGATGTCAATTCCTTGGGTGTAGACTTGTCTCATGGCAGTGTAAGAAGCAAACAAGTGTGGCAAATTCAACAACTGAAGCTGAATACATAGCTGCTGCAAGTTGCTCTAGTCAAGTTCTATGGCTTCAAAACCAACTCCTTGATTATGGGTACAATTTCTTAAACACTGTTATTCATATTGATAATAGTAGTACAATTTGTATTATTAAAAATCCAGTGCAACATTCTAAAACAAAACACATTGAAATTAGACATCACTTCATAAGAGACTGCAATGAGAAAAGATTAATTCAAGTTCTTAAAATTGCTTCAGAACATAATTTTGCAGATCTGCTAACAAAAGCTTTTGATGTTTCAAGGTTTCAGTACTTGGTAGCAAGTATTGGAATGCTTAATCTTTAAAATTTTCAAATAATGTGTTTATGTAAATAAATTTTTGTTGTTGCTACTGATTCATAAGGTACTGCTAATATATCATAAGGTACTGCTAAAGCACACAAGGTGCTGCTAGTACAAAATTAAAATTGTGTTATTCATATAGTTGGTCTTATGATTATACTAATGCAAGACAAGTACTTTGTACATTGTTCTTTTGGTTTTAGTCTAACAATTTCAGGTATGAATATATAAACACAAAGGATGTTTCAAGTGAAATGAAAACAGCAGGATTGAGATATTAGCTGCTGACCATAATAGGTTTATGATGGACTGAGTTTGGGACTTTAAAGCTCCTTAAAACTTCTTTCTTGAAATCTAGTTATGATATTTCACATTGAATTGATGACTTAGTTGATCAGATAGTAACTGATACAACTCACTTTCTATCATTTTATACTTTTAAGTATAATGTGCAAGTCTGAGGACATCTGATAGAAAGAACAGCGAGCAAAAGTGAATCTAACACTTGTGTTAGAGGTAACAAATGCCACGAGCTGGAAACCCTGTCAAGAAAATCTTTTGAATAGATTTATCTTTACACAGGCAGTTATTTATAACTGAAAAATATTGGTTCTCACACAACCAGAGGTTGCTTTAAACCGAAATTATGATTGAGTGTCTGTTATACACTTAGTCCTTTCAAAATGGTTGGAAGCAGTATGATTTTTCAATTCTAAAATCATGAACATACTGCTAAGGCAAAAGTTTCTTAAAAAGGATTTTTCAAGGGACTCACAAAAACCATCCATTGATGGACCAAGAGTCAAATGTCCAATGAATCACCTCTCATAGGAGTTAACACACCTAGAAGTGATGAGGGCAGTAACTTAAACTCTTAAGGAATTGATGGCTTCATGTACAATATTGTCTGACAACAAGTTCACATTGATAGATCAGTCAAAGGTACATAGTGAGATCTTCCAAACAAGGGGAGGATGAAACAAAAGTTATTTGCTTCAGGGGAGGTAACAATCTCAGGGGAGGAAATAATGGCCCAGAAAAGGAAGATAATACAATATATGGAAGGAGAAGACAAGAGCATACAAGATGATGAGGAGGTTAAAAATGACAAGAACATTCTAAAGGAGAAAGTTCTATCTAGATCAAACGAAGAAAGGTTTCAATTTCACTTCAAAGACATGCTGGTTAGATGATTTCACTTGTTGAAACAAGCATCCAAGATACACAGCATCATTGCCTCTTATAATTCCTCCATCCAAGGAAATTGCACCATCTTTTAGTCCAAGATAGGTTCAATATGTTTTAATATTGCTAAAGTCAAAGAAGAGCAAAGTAGATGAATTACTGAGAAGATATTCAATCTTGAAGAACATAAGTGTTTGAAAGATCTTCAATCCAAGATTTAATTCAGAAACATGTTTGAAAGGATTCACATGTTTAGGGGAGGATTGTTGGGAATTAAATATTCAAGATGTTTAATATCGAATTCTACTCTAAGTATAATTCTGCTGATAGTGCAAAACGGTTTCTGCTGATGATGTTGATTCTGCTGATAGAGCATTTCACTCTGCTGATAGGCTTAACAACTCTGCTGATGATTCTGCTGATAGCGATAGATTGTTCCTGCTGATAATGAACAACTCTGCTGATGGAAGGATAAGATCGAAAAGATATTTATTGTATTTTGGTCAACAATATACGGTAGATAATATCTTTCTCCATGTGCTTAGTTAACAAGTTGTATACATAGATACATGTTGTATCTGATGTACTGACACTCAATAGGATAAGTTAACCAAGTAAGTCGGTCAAGACTTTAAGCAATTTGTAAAGATCTTTTGACTATAAAAGAGATCTTAGACTAGTGATATTAAGTGTGTGTGTGTGTGTGTGTGAAAAAAAAAGAAGTATTAAGAGTTAGTCCATGCATACGTTAGAACATGCATAACTGTTAGAACAAACACAAATATATCACAAGTGATAGAAACAAAGGATTCAAGGTTGTAACCCTAGTGATATTTCAAGGTCACTCGTATTATTATCTTTAATAATATTGAATCTTTTGGTGATAATCTTTATGTGTTCATTGCTAACTAACAAACATAACAATTCCATTTCCATAACATACACAACCTTCTAAGTTTGGTTGAGTGAATTCCGCGCACTTAATCATTTTAACACAACATATCATACACACAAAGTTAGAAGGTTTAACCACCTTAATCGTGTGTCAAGTCATCCTAGCAATTTGTAAAAAGTTTAATGAGATAGATGTATTGCCTAGTTGTCACAGATGATTATAGTAGGTTTACTTGGGTTTTCTTTCTAGCAACTAAGGATGAAACCAGTGGAATCCTTAAGGCTTTTATAACCAGGGTAGAAAATCTAGTAAATCATAAGGTTAAAGTGATAAGATGTGACAATGAAACTGAGTTTAAGAATAGGGATATGAACCAGTTTTGTGAGATGAAAGGTATTGAGAGACAGTATAGTGTAGCTAGAACTCCTCAACAAAATGGAGTTGCTGAGAGGAGGAATAGGACACTTATTGAGGCTGCTAGAACAATGTTAGCTGATTATAAATTACCTACTACTTTTTGGGCTGAAGCAGTTAATACTGCTTGCTATGTGCAGAATAGAAGTAAAGTATTTAAGCCTCACAACAAGACCCCTTATGAACTTTTACATGGTAGAAAACCATTGCTAGATTTCTTAAGACCATTTGGGTGTCCTGTTACTATCATGAATACTATTGGGTTTTATATATTTCATAGATTTGATGATCAAAAACAAGAAGAATGAAACATAAGGATTACTGTAAAGATAAGCAAAATACACCAAGTAGATTCTACTGCTAGGCATAAAAGATTCTACTGCTAGAGTATTTTATTCTACTGCTAGTGTATTGTTGAAGTCTGCTCAGGTTATAACGAGCAGTACTAACTTAAGTTAGTACTGCTGGTGCAAAGAAGGTAGCAGTTAGTACTGCTTGTGCAAAGAAAGCAGCAGTTAGTACTGCGAGTGCAAAGAAGCTACTGCTGAGAAGATAACTGAGTGACTCATACTACTGCTTAATGGATAAAGATGAAAAAGATATTTTGTGTATAAGAGTCAATTATATACGGTAGATAATATCTTTCATATGTGTTCAGTCAACAAGTTGTAAACACAGATACATGTTGTATCTTAATGACTGACACACACAAGCAAGTAGTAGATAAGACTTATCAAGTTTGTAATGATCTCCTTTGTTGTATAAAAGGGAGATCTTAGCTTAGAAGTTAAGTGTGTCTTTGTGCTTCACCATGTGTTATCTGTGAAGACACCAAAGTGTTTTACTGTTCTTAGAACTCAAAACACAAAGTGTGTTACAAATGTAAAACACCAAAAGAGTGTATGTGGGAACATCAGACGAGGGGTCTGTTGTTGTTAGGTTTGTTTAGCCTCAAGGTAATCAAGGTTTTCCTTGATCCCTGTTATTTTTGTAGAGTAACCGTGCTATATTTGATCACATAACATTGGGGCTGATTTTATAACAAAGAGAAAGTTTGACAAAACCTTGTTGTGATAGTATTGATTCTTTCATTTGAATATTCCACCAATATTATCATTGTGCTTATCATAGTTTACCCTAGATCAAGGTCTAAACAACCTAGAGTCCTTAAATGGTTCATAAAACTTATATTAAGTGTGTGCTTAATCGTTTACTTAAAGTTTTCAAACAAGTGGTATCAGAGCGGGGGGCTCTGGATCTGGGACTTTACAAGGTTTTTTGGTAAAGAGAGAAGAAGAAAGAAGAAAAATTCTTTTTGGCTTAATTTTTCAGAACTGCTGCAGAAACAGTTGAGGTATGATTGAATTTTTGGTTTTCTTTCTTGGTTTACACACACAGAGGGGAAGAACACTCACTCAGAGGGAAGGGAGTTGGGTTATGTTCTTAAAAGATTAAAGGCTTGTTTCTATTTTTCATTGGTGAAGAAGGTTAGTTGCTGCTTATTTGAAGATGAAGTAGAATTTTTCAAGGTTGTGTTCTTATTATATCTTAAGTTGATTACTACACTTTAAAGATAACTTGTTCGTTCGTTCAAGTGACTACGAATTGACAAACACTTAAAGGAGTTACATTGTAGTGCTCAGTGTCTCATTGGAGATGAGTTTATTGTCAAGAGACCTAGGTCTCCTTATACATGGGTATACGTTCGAAGTCAGTTTTAGTACAAGACATAAGACACAAGGTTGGTTTCTTTCACTTCAGCATCAAGTTAGTAATGATTGGTTTTTCTTCATCAGTCATAAAAGCCTACAGAATTGGAGATTCAAATGGTTAACGTATGGGTTTCAGGGGAAGCTTAAATGTTCAGATGCTTAACCATTTATATGCTATACCAAGTTTTTACTGCTTATATTCTCTATTTGTTGATAACAAAAAGGGGAAGAGATATTGTGGTAGCATAGATTAAGGGGAAGACAGTATGGTTTCATTCATGGTGAGATTTAGTTATCTCAATTTCTCTACTTTGTCTAGGGAAGTTCGTACAAGAATGTGTTTGTTTTGTAATCATCTAATAGGGAAAGATTGTTGGGTTTTATATATTTCATAGATTTGATGATCAAAAACAAGAAGAATGAAACATAAGGATTACTGTAAAGATAAGCAAAATACACCAAGTAGATTCTACTGCTAGGCATAAAAGATTCTACTGCTAGAGTATTTTATTCTACTGCTAGTGTATTGTTGAAGTCTGCTCAGGTTATAACGAGCAGTACTAACTTAAGTTAGTACTGCTGGTGCAAAGAAGGTAGCAGTTAGTACTGCTTGTGCAAAGAAGGAAGCAGTTAGTACAGCTAGTGCAAAGAAGCTACTGTTGAGAATATAACTGAGTGATTCATACTACTGCTTATGGATAAAGATGAAAAAGATATTTTGTGTATAAGAGTCAATTATATATGGTAGATAATATCTTTCATATGTGTTCAGTCAACAAGTTGTAAACACAGATACATGTTGTATCTTAATGACTGACACACACAAGCAAGTAGTAGATAAGACTTATCAAGTTTGTAATGATCTCCTTTGTTGTATAAAAGGGAGATCTTAGCTTAGAAGTTAAGTGTGTCTTTGTGCTTCACCATGTGTTATCTGTGAAGACACCAAAGTGTTTTACTGTGCTTAGAACTCAAAACACAAAGTGTGTTACAAATGTAAAACACCAAAAGAGTGTGTGTGAGAACATCAGACGAGGGGTCTGTTGTTGTTAGGTTTGTTTAGCCTCAAGGTAATCAAGGTTTTCCTTGATCCCTGTTATTGTTGTAGAGTAACCGTGCTATATTTGATCACATAACATTGGGGCTGATTTTATAACAAAGAGAAAGTTTGACAAAACCTTGTTGTGATAGTATTGATTCTTTCATTTGAATATTCCGCCAATATTATCATTGTGCTTATCATAGTTTACCCTAGATCAAGGTCTAAACAACCTAGAGTCCTTAAACGGTTCGGAAAACTTATATTAAGTGTGTGCTTAATCGTTTACTTAAAGTTTTCAAACAACCATAGATCACTTAGGCAAGTTTGATGGCAAGACTGATGAAGGTTTCTTGGTTGGATACTCAATGAATAGCAAAGCTTTTAGAGTGTTCAATAGTGGGACTAGGAAAGTGGAAGAGAACTTGCATGTTAGGTTTAGTGAGAGTACACCTAATGTTGCAGGGAGTGGACCAAACTGGTTGTTTGATATTGATTCACTAACCAAGACTATGAATTATGAGCCAGTTATTGCATGTACAGAGTCTAACAATTTTGCAGGTACAAAAGCATGTAATGATGCAGATCAAGCTGCTAAGGAGACAAGACCTGGCAAAGATTATATTTTGCTGCCTATTTGGACTGCTGATCCACCTTTCTCAACCCAAGAGTGAAAGAGTTCACAAGAAGATGATCTTGCTGAAGATCCAAAAGATGATAAAAAAGATGGTGTAAAATCTTCTGATAATGATAAAGTGGTTAATGAAGAAAAGTAGACAAATGAACAAGAAAAGGATGATGCATTAGATAAAATTAACACTAGCAGTACTAACTCTGTTAATACTGCTAAGCCAAGTGTTAATATTGCCAATGAAGAAAATAACACTGGCAGTACTAACTCTGTTAATACTGCTAAGCCAAGTGTTAATGTTGCTGATAAGGAAGGCATATCTTTTGATGATGATGACTATCTAGATGATCCAAACATGCCTCCATAGGAAGAAATATATCCTGATACTGATGATGATGTACTTGGTGCAGAGGCTGACTTAACCAATATGGAAGATGTAGTTCCTGTTAGTCCTATTCCAACTACAAGAATTCACAAAAATCATCCTAAGGAACAAATCCTTGGAGAGCCAAAATTTGCTGTTCAAACAAGAAAAATGATAAAGGATTTGAAGGAACAAGGTTTCTTTGCTAGATCCCTTCATCAAAGAAACAGTTACAAAGACCTTCAAAACTGTTTTTTTGCTTGTTTTCTATCACAAATAGAACCCAAGAATGTTCATAAAGCATTACAGGATCCAAGCTGGGTGGAAGCTATGCAAGAAGAGCTTCTACAATTCAAGCTTCAAGAAGTTTGGACTTTGGTAGATTTGCCTAATTGGAAGAGGGCAATTGGTACTAAGTGGGTTTTCAGATGCAAAAAGGATGAAAGAGGCATTATGATTAGAAACAAGTCAAGGTTAGTAGCTCAGGGATACACTCAAGAAGAAGGTATTGATTATGATGAAGTATTTGCTCCAGTTGCAAGAATTAAATCTAAAAGATTATTCTTGGCTTATGCTTCATACAAAGACTTTGTAGTGTATCAAATGGATGTGAAGAGTGCTTTTCTGCATGGGACAATTGAAGAAGAAGTTTATGTCTCACAACCACCTGGTTTTGAAGATCCTAATTTTCCTGACAAGGTTTACAAGGTGGAGAAGGCACTATATGGTTTACATCAAGCTCCCAGAGCTTGGTATGACACATTGTCAACATACTTGTTGGACAATGGTTTTTGTAGAGGGAAGATTGATAAAACTTTGTTTATCAGAAGGCACAAAGATGATATCTTGTTAGTTCAAGTTTATGTTGATGATATTATCTTTGGATCAACAAACAAGGTTTTATGTGTTGAATTTGACAAGCTAATGCATGAAAGATTTCAGATGAGTTCAGTGGGTGAACTTACATTCTTCTTAGGGTTACAAGTTAAGCAAAAGGAGGATGGCATATTTATCAGTCAAGATAAGTATCTAGCTGAAATTTTGAAAAAGTTTGGGTTTGCTGATGTGAAGCCTGCAAAGTCAACTATGGAAACTTCCAAGCCCCTGCTCAAAGATGAAGATGGTGAAGAAGTTGATGTTCATTTATATAGATCAATGATTGGCTCATTGATGTATCTTATAGCTTCAAGACCTAACATTATGTTTGTAGTGTTTGCCTGTGCAAGATATCAAGTCACACCAAAAGTTTCACATCTTAATGTTGTAAAAAGAATTTTTAGATATTTGAAAGGTCAACCCAAATTGGGCCTTTGGTATCCAAAAGATTCACCTTTTGACTTGGTTGCATACACTGATAATGATTATGTTGGAGTTAGCTTGGATAGAAAATCAACAACAGGAGGTTGTCAGTTTTTGGGATGTAGGTTGATTTCATGGCAGTGCAAGAAACAAACTGTGGTTGCTAATTCCACAACAGAAACTGAGTATGTGGCTGCTTCAAGTTGCTGTGGACAAGTGCTCTGGATTCAGAATCAATTGCTGGATTATGGGTACAATTCTATGCATACTAAAATATATATTGATAATAGTAGTACTATGTGCATTATTAGAAATCATGTTTATCACTAAAAAACAAAACATATTGAGATAAGACATCATTTTATAAGAGATTGTTATGAAAAGAAGTTAATTCAAATTGTTAAAATTCATACTGATAATAATGTTGCAGATTTGCTCACAAAAGTTTTTGATTTGGGTAGATTTCAATTTTTGGTTGTCAGTATTGGAATGATAAATCTTTGAAAATTCTTATCTCTTTGTGTTTTTGTAAAGTTTTGAAAGGATTAGTATTGTTATTAGATCAATAAATTGTTTCTGCTGCTAAGTATACTTAGTGTTGCTAGTTATACTTAGAACTGCTGTGTTAATGCTACTAATTATACTTAGAACTGCTAGTTATACTTAGAACTGCTGTGTTAATGCTACTAATTATACTTAGAACTGCTAGTTAATACTGCTAGTTTTTCTGAACAACTGCTGAGTATAATTAGATGATGTAAAGTGTTATTGCTTGTGTTTTTCTTGGTTTTGGACTAACATTTGCAGGTTATTCAAGCAATATGATTGGTGTTGATGGTGTGTGAGAAGCAAAGTGGTGATTTGTTTGCTGTGGTGCATCTGTTTAATGATAGAATGGATTTGGGAATCTCTTAACTAAGGTTTACACCTGAGTTAGGAAGTTCTTTAAAGTCTTTTCTTGAAATTAATATATTTTGAACATGCATTGATGGTCATAGTTAATCAGATAGCAACTGAACTAACTCACTCTTTACCATTTTATATTTTCATTAGTATAATTAGTTAGTCTCAAGACATCTGGTATAGAGAACAACGAGCAAAAGTGAATCTAATACATTTGTGTTAGAGGCAACACCTGCCACGAGCTGGAAACCATGTCAAGAAGGCTCTTTTAATGAGTCTATCTGATCACAGACAATATTTATACTGACATCAATGGTTCTCACACAATCAGAGGTTAAATGCAATCGAAAAATGATTAAGTGTCTTCCTTTACACTTAATCCCTTCAAAATATCTGGGTGCAGTATTGTTTTTAAAGATATTGGGAAAATACTGTTGAGAATTTTTTTTTGGGTTAAAAGTTAGTGCTGCTAAGCATAAACTTAGTGCTGCTAGGTTTTGGAGTGCAGGGTATGATTATGTAACTTTTCACTTAAGGATATAAATCTCCAATTGATTCACATAATCAGTTTCACGCGCACATAATTCACTCTCATCTAAACCATAATTCAGTTTTTATCATCAAATCGAAAACCCCCCAAATCAAATCATCATGTCGCACTTAACTTTTACTGAACCACACAATAATGTTGCATTTTTAGAAAAGTCTAACGAGTCTGTAGATTTTACTGAAATCATTGATTTTCTTAATGCAAGCTATATAAGGTTTGCTTTAACAGTAAAACCTACTATATACAGTTTTGGTCATCTGCTAAGGTCGAAACTCATAATGGGGAAGTACAAATTCATGCCCTTGTAGATGGGCAGAAGATACTCATTACTAAGGCATCTATTAGAAGAGATCTTCTTCTAGGAGATGCTAATGGAATTGAGAATCTTCCTAATGCTACAATTTTTGAAAAACTTTCACTGATGGGATATGAGAGGAAAACTGATTCTTTAAAATTTTACAAAGGAAACTTCTCTCATCAGTGGAAATTCTTAATCCATATTGTTTTAGTGTGTCTTAGTTCAAAGACCACTGGTTGGAATGAATTCAGTAGCAATATGGCATCTGCTATAATTTGTTTGGCTGATAATGATAAAAGATTTAATTTTTCTAAATTAATTTTTTATAGTACGAGGCGTGGAAAACCCGTGCATTGCACGAATTGTATCTTGATGTTCATTGCGCAATGTTATAATAATTTGTTGACTTGTTAACGTGATGGTGAGTCTAAAATATATAACAACGTATAACTTGTATATTCAAAAGCAATGTACTTTGATCAAATATCACGATTCGATAACATTGTAATTGATGCGACATCTCACGTAAAGGGCATTCCAGTATTTAAGTTATTTTCTTCACATTAAAAGAGTATACGTGAAAAGACTTTTTTCTAATATGTACATTTATTGAGAAACAAAAGTGTATGTCTTTTCAAGTAATTGTACATAAAGTGACATTATTTGAGTCGTAAAGTTCACTAATTATGAATATATAGTGTATGTCGACTAATGATTAAAATATTGTAACTATCTATTAGATTATTGAAAGTGATTGATGGCTATTTAGTTTAATGTTGTGTATTTGCTTATTAGATAAACGAAATAGACATGGATAGCATAACTAATTCTAACAGCCCGACCCAATTTGATAACTTCTAATCTACTATGACACTTTGTTATCAAATAAGATACTCGTGGGTTTAACCCTTTATGACAGTAGATGTTTATGTGTGAGACATAGTTACAAAAATCAATATAAAATGATTTTTGTGCAACTTGAGATAAAGAGTTAAACAAATAAGCGCTCAAATTGTTAAAGAGAAATGTGTGTTCATAGATATTCATCAAACCGTAATGAGAACTCCTGTTACGTACCTTATTTCAATTACTGATGAGGATCGTGAGCTTACTTCCATATGTTACACACTTTATTTATTTATGCATTCTTAAACCATACATTGCTCACTCTTAAAACAACACCAAATAACTTAAACAGTTGTGCAGCCACAATATCCATCTATAGGAAATACATCCTTTATTAATCACAAACTTCATGCACATAAAAAAAAAACGCTTATTAGCTCGTAACTTAGCAACTAAGCTTAGCGATTGTAGGAGCTAAGGTGGAAGGACAACCCCGTGAGAATTCACCCACACCCACACACGGTTGCATCGGTAGTCCTTAGTCGTGGGAGTTCCGTCTAATAACACGATCACATTTACTTGTGGATTCTCTCGCTCAATCCTAGCTGCAGCACCTTCTCCTGTCGCCCCTACCAACCTGGGCCATGAACTCTTTCCTGTGTCAAATATTCGAACACCAAAATATATATATATATATATATATAATATATATATATATATATATATATATATATATATATATATATATATATTATATATATATATATATATATATATATATGTATTATATATATATATGTATATATATATATATATATGTATATATATATATATATGTATATATATATATATATATATATATATATATATATATATATATATAATATATATATTATATATCATATATATATATACATATATATACATATATACATATATATATATATATATATAATATACATATACATATATATATATATATATATTATATATATATATATATATATATATATATATATATATATATATATATATATATATATATATATGATTTCATAATTTTATATCCCACATGAATTGTATGTCTTACACCATTAATTAATATATATATATATATATATATATATATATATATATATATATATATATATATATTATATATATATATATATATATATATATAGATCAATTGATTTCACATAAGTTTCAAATTTATTTTTCCATTCAAGAAAAGTATAGTTTTCAAATAGTGGTGGTTTTAACAAAGATTCCCCTTCTAGATATTTTTCGAATTCCATAGATCGATTCAAGTTTTAAAATACAGTATATTTTAAAGATCTTGATTAACGTGGCTCTTGATACCAATTGTGGAAAACTAGAAGGGGGGGGGGTTGAATAGTTTTACGTCTTTTTAATTTTATTATGAAAACTTTGTTTCTTTTTAAAACCTTAGATTTGAGTTTATATGAAAAATGATACTTGAACAATATTATTAATTATATGTGTATCCTTTTAGATTTGTTATAAAAGTTTTCTTTTTATGAATGGAGTTTTAAATTGATCTTTATGTGAAATCAACTTCTACTTAATACTAATAGTTATATATGCCTATATGTATGAAAGTAAAGATGATATAAAGAAATAAGTAAGAGATGGAAAGATCAAACCGAGACACGAGGGATTTATAGTGGTTCGGCTACAAGGACACCTTCCTTGCCCTACTCCACTCCCCGAGCACACCTTGCTCGAGAGTTTTCTTCACAACTTCAATAAGCTCCCTTATGGTGGAGAAAACCGTACACAACTTTGGCTTACACGGGTTTAACGACACAAAGCTAAATGTCGAGTTCTAATCGTAGCTAGAACCAATCTCACAACTTCACAACACAACTTCTTCACAACTTATTCACGACTACTTCACGACTGCTTCACGACTTCTTCACGACTTCAACACGACCGCTACACAACCTCTATGATGCGGCTTCACGACTTCAACACCATGTCTTCATGACTAAGACTTCACGACTTCAACATGACCGCTACACAACCTCTATGCTACGGCTTCACGACTTCAACACTAGGACTTCACGACTAGGACTTCACGGCTTCAACACGACCGCTACACAACTTCTATGCTACGGCTTCACGACTTCAACACTAGGACTTCACGACTAGGACTTCATTGCTTCACCACGACCGCTACACAGCTTCTATGCTATGGCTTCACGACTTCAACACAAGAACTTCACGACTAGGACTTCACAACTTTAACACGACCGCTTCACAGCTTCTATGCTACGGCTTCACGACTTCAACACAAGGACTTCACGTCTTCTAAGCTACGGCTTCACAACTTCTACACCACGGGTTCACGACTTCTACACAACGGCTTCACGACTTCTACACTTTGACCTCACAACTTCTATACCACAACTACTTATACAACATCTTCACTACTTACACACAACACTAATCTACAACACACACCTTACATACAAATGAATGAATGATTTACAAACTTTGTTAAACATACAACTTAAGTAACAAGATGATACTAAGTTGTAATACTTCTAATCTTGATTGATAGAAGTATTCTTCTTTTGCACTTGGATGGTGGAAGCTTGGATCACTTGGAAACTAATGCTTAAGATTACATGATCAAAGGTTTTTTTTTTTTAAGATATGAAATGAGATCTACAACAGAAAGTTTTAGTGCAAAAGGGTGAGTAAAAATCCAGGGGAAGGCTGGTATTTATAGGGAAAAATCTGGACAGCTGGAGCCTACTGGAGCGTGGCCGGCCCCCTTAAATAAGGGGCGGTCCCCTTAATTTTAAGGGGGCCGCCTAGTAAAATTAAGGGGGCCGCCCAAGGTGTCCGTTGCCCAGATTTGTCCTTTTGTAGGGAAGGTTTTTCTGGAACATTTTAACTGATTTTGGTTAAAAATTTGAATTCATATTTTTATAAAAGATTAAACATATTTATTTAATACCAAAAATGTTTTTCAAAAATATATAAAATGTTTTTGATATTTTATAAAAAATCTAGTTATTAAGAAAATGTTCCTTTGATCATATAATGCATTAAGCATTAGTTCATTCATACCTTAAGTGATTTTAGTTGTAGAAGTGAATATTTACAACTAAGTACTTGTTTAATTTATAAGTTTATGTTTTAATGAGTTTACATTTTGTGATCATCAAAACATAGAGATATGAATAAATATTGATGATGTTTTTAGGCATTTATTTATGTCAACAATCTCCCCCTTTTTGATGATTACAAAATCTAAACTCATTAAATCAAAAAATTATTTTTGGACAAGTATTTAGTGAGTTTATATTCACTTCTCCCCCTTTTTGTAGCATCAAAAAGGTTGAGCTGACAAGTTTTAGAGACAAAATTTGTCGAACGAGAACTCCCCCTTGATGTGTGCTCCCCCTCGTTTGAGGGCACCAAGGAATCGATATATGGAATACTTGCAAGAAAAATATTAGAAGCACAAGCATATATATAGCAAAAATAAGCATGCATATAAGGACATTCATTAAAAATGTTGTGTATCAATTCACAACCATCCAAGATTATATTCAATCCTACATTAGCTAGTAAGTAATGCAATCTACATAATTATTCTAGGAGTACATGATCTTCCATGGGGCTTGCACACAAAATGGTTTGAAAAATTATTTTTGATTAAGCATTGCATATGCTTAATTTGGTGAGAATGAAGGTGGTGGTAGTGTAGTGGGTGAAAATGATGGAGGTTGTGGTGGAGGTTGGTTGTTAAGCATGTGTTCAAGGGATGAAAACATGTAGTGTATCTCATCTCTAAGACCAAAGATGATGGTTTGGTTGTGGATGTGGTGGTATTGGTGATGATGAGAAATGAGCATCAAGAGGTGTTATTGGTGATATGAAAATGACAAGTTGGGTGAATGGAGGTTCTTGAGTAGGAGGTGGAGTTGATGCTCTTGATGGTGGTGATGAAAGGTGTGAGTTGATGTAGTTATTGATGGATGAAAGGGTGTTTTTGATGGTGCATTTGGTGCACTTGGGGATTAACATTGAGGTGGTGGTGATGGAGTTTTGGTGTCTTAGAGATGATTTTGGTGATAGCATGGTGAATGAAAATGGGTGTTTGATGGAGGTGATGGTTGATTTAGGTAAGGTTTGGGCTAGATAAAAGGGGTCGCAAGATGCAAAAGAAAACAGTAAATTTTACTGCCCAGATGGCCGGTCCCCTTAATTGTAGGCCGGCCCCCTTAAAATTAAGGGGACCGCCTAGGGAATTAAGGGGGCCGCCCATCTGGTGTTTTCCCAGGCGACCAAATTTGAAAAAATTCCAGAAAAGGGTCATTTTTAGGGTGTTTTTGCAGCAAGCTTCATTTGAATCATGTACATCAAGAATGATTAAATAGTGGCATAAACATGTTAAATACGCATGCATACATTTAAAACATAATATGGAATAAGCATGTTATTAATCATCAAGCATGTATATATATCATGATATTGAGTATACAAGCAATAAGCATAACAATCATATATTAAAGACAAGAAATAAAGCATTCATTAGTTGAAAATAATTAGTTAAAAACATAATTATTGATACAACACATATTTTGCTTATAGCATACAATAAGTAGAAAATTTTAAATTGCCTAAGAGATCCATTTGACTTGCTTGAGACATGAAAAACTTGAATTATTTTGGATGGATGATGGTAAAGAGGGGTAAAAATGTTGGATTAATGGGGTTGTAAGTTTGGGTGTATGGATGTTGGAGAGAGTGTTGATGGAGGAATTGGAGGTGGAGAGCTTGGACTTGACCATGTTGAATGAGGGTTTTGATGTTATTCAAGTGGTGGTGTTGGATTAGATCTAGTGAGAAGATACTCAATCCAAGTGAGACGCTCATTTAAGGCGATGGTTTGATTTTGGAGAAAGATGCAACAAGGACAATTGTTGACATGTTTCTCAATTTGACTCAAGTGATGTGGTGATGATGGTAATGATGGTGAGATGGATGGTGATGGGTCTAAGTTGCTTTGAGCAAGGTGCAAAGCAAGGAGAGCATTAAGCTCATGGGCTTCCTTGAGTTCTTCAATGAACTTCAAGTGTTGAGTGGAAGGTGATGATGATGAAGAGTGGTTGTTATTTGGTGGAAGTGGTGGTGACACTTTTGGTGGTGGAGACATTTGTGAACTTGGGTAATTATGAGTGAATGAAGGTGGACATATGGATGATTGGTTATGTGTGTGAAAGGGTTCATTAGGATGAGGTTTAGGTGTTGGTTGAGTTTGAACAACATCATTTGTTGGGTTATGGCAAATGTCAAGCTTCCTCCTCCAAATGGGCCTCACTGAGAGTTTAGCAACTCTTGAAGGCTTGGATCTTGGGTGGTTAGATGATAACATGTTTGGATGGATGATATGGATGAGCATTTATGATGGAGTTGGGTGTTTATGGTGTAGTGATGATGTGATTGTGGAAGGTAAATTTTGGTGGGTGGTTTGTGACAAAATGTGTTTGTGAATTTTGGGAAGTATAGGATAAAATGGGCTAAAAAATAGAAAAAGGGAGCAGCACCTTCGACCATCAGATGGCCGGTCCCCTTAATTAAGGGGCCGGTCCCCTTAAATATTAAGGGGGCCGCCTAATGAATTAAGGGGGCCGCCCATCTGCTGATTTCCAGGTTACTGGAAATGGGTTTTTTTGGCAGAAAATTTTGAAAGGGTTGTGTTTATGGGTTTAGTTTCAAGCAAGTCCAACTTCTTTTGAGGCAATTTAGGATTTAATAACTTATGCATGCTAAGCATATTCATTAGACATTATTATCTAGCATGCAAACAACTCATTTAGCATGTAACATATATATGTTAGACAAGAAAACACTACATAGCACCAAGTAATTCATAGTATCATATTTAGGAAGATTAATAAGCTAGTTAAATAATCCTAATGAATATCTATGTGCATGGGAATGTAGAGTTGTGATAGCATGGACTTCTAGACTTGTACCAAGTGAGGTCTTAGTGAATAAATTATGGTTATTTTCAAATTTAGTTCACTTATAAATGTCACATACATAAATATAGATGACAGATATGAGATCACCATGCATGATTTAAAGAAATGTTTTTGGCATTATTCAACAATGTTTGAAAGTGGGTTTTTATGTGGATGTGAAAAATATTTTAATGAAATAGTTTTGGTTTTATTTCAAAATGCTTTTATGAGGAAAGAAAACATATTTTTCCAATCTTTGGTTTTGATAAACATGTAATTATGGACACAAGTTTGGAAGAAATGTAGGATGGTGAAACATGTAAAATAGAAATGTGTCATAATCTTTTGAAAAATCATTTTTCCAAAATGTGAAGTTTTTGAAAATTTAAAAATAAGTCCCATTAATTATAGGTTTAAAAATAGTGGTTTATAAAAGATCTCATGCTCAAGGGTATTGGTTAAGTCTATTGTCACATGCTACCTCTTTCTACATATCCTATGGCATTTAAGCATGTATTATGACTAAATACAAAAATACATCATGTCAGAGTAGTTAGAGAAAAACAAAAGCTATTATAATGACAATGCATTCAACAACTAAACAAATAATTACGAAGGCATACAGTCAAATCACATAGGAGCATGTAAACATCTAGAAATTTTATATATGCAAGATGACATACATCTAGGAATGAAAAGCTCTAGTGAAAAGCAAAGTTCATAACAGTAAACTATCGTTAGGTATATTTAGGAAGAGTAATGTATTCAAGTTGGAGAATGAGTATGAGACTATTACTAGTGGTGCTCAATTCAGGCTAAACACGACCGTTTTTACGGGTTACACACACCCAACTTCTCACATAGAAGCAATTCAACCGTTAGGTCAAATTGAGTTTCTAGTCAATAGATTCTCCAGTAGTCATTCTCTTTTTAGAAGAAATTAAGTTCCTAAATTTACCTATCGAAGAGTACCAAATATGAAGATTGCTTGGTTTACTAATACTTAGGGGGGCTAACTAAATGGTTTCTAGTTCATTAAGCCACAGAACGAATATAACTAAAGTGTAAAGGCAAAGCAACCTATCAGACTAAGCGTATCCTAAGGCATTAATAAGATTATATGCATGAAGTAATTACTTATGAAATTTAAAAAGAGAACTTACCTCACGTCCTAGCTTTTTTTCGTAATGTCTCAGATGATGATCGACGTGTGAATGATAGGTGAGTCGGATGATGATCTTCTCCTTCGTCTGTGTCACTCCATGATTTTGGATTGAGTTCACTTTGGAGTTGATTCATGTAGTCTTCGTCGTTAACACCTTCATTAACAACATTTGAACTAGTAGCACATGTATCTATTTTATCTAAATGTTTATCTATTAAATTTTCTAAGATAACTAATTCATGTACAAGATCAAAATCCTTATCTTTGGCTTGACATTTTTCTTGATGAAAGTTTAAGAAATTTTTCCAAATATCATTTGCCGTTTTACAGAAGAATATTCTTTCATATTCAACTTTCGGCAAGGTTTTATAAATAATTATTTTAGCTTTATTATTTATTTCATTCTTTGTTTTCAAATAATCAATTTGACTTTCAAAATCCGTTTTTGTTTGTCTTTCAAAATCCGTTTTTGTTTGATTTTCAAAATCAGTTTTTGTTTGACTTTCAAAATATGTTTTTGTTTAACTTTCAAAATATGTTTTTGTTTGACTTTCAAAATCACCAATCGAAATGACATGCCAAAGATCTAGATCAATTGATTTCACATAAGTTTCAAATTTATTTTTCCATTCAAGAAAAGTATAGTTTTCAAATAGTGGTGGTTTTAGCAAAGATTCCCCTTCTAGATATTTTTCGAATTCCATAGATCGATTCAAGTTTTAAAATACAGTATATTTTAAAGATCTTGATTAACGTGGCTCTTGATACCAATTGTGGAAAACTAGAAGGGGGGGGGGGTTGAATAGTTTTACGTCTTTTTAATTTTATTATGAAAACTTTGTTTCTTTTTAAAACCTTAGATTTGAGTTTATATGAAAAATGATACTTGAACAATATTATTAATTATATGTGTATCCTTTTAGATTTGTTATAAAATTTTTCTTTTTATGAATGGAGTTTTAAATTGATCTTTATGTGAAATCAACTTCTACTTAATACTAATAGTTATATATGCCTATATGTATGAAAGTAAAGACGATATAAAGAAATAAGTAAGAGATGGAAAGATCAAACCGAGACACGAGGGATTTATAGTGGTTCGGCTACAAGGACACCTTCCTTGCCCTACTCCACTCCCCGAGCACACCTTGCTCGAGAGTTTTCTTCACAACTTCAATAAGCTCCCTTATGGCGGAGAAAACCGTACACAACTTTGGCTTACACGGGTTTAACGACACAAAGCTAAATGTCGAGTTCTAATCGTAGCTAGAACCAATCTCACAACTTCACAACATAACTTCTTCACGACTTCTACACGACTACACAACCTTTATGATGCGGCTTCACGACTTCAACACTATGTCTTCATGACTAAGACTTCACGACTTCAACATGACCGCTACACAACCTCTATGCTACGGCTTCACGACTTCAACACTAGGACTTCACGACTAGGACTTCACGGCTTCAACACGACCGCTACACAACTTCTATGCTACGGCTTCACGACTTCAACACTAGGACTTCACGACTAGGACTTCATTGCTTCAACACGACCGCTACACAGCTTCTATGCTATGGCTTCACGACTTCAACACAAGAACTTCACGACTAGGAATTCACAACTTTAACACGACCGCTTCACAGCTTCTATGCTACGGCTTCACGACTTCAACACAAGGACTTCACGTCTTCTAAGCTACGGCTTCACAACTTCTACACCACGGGTTCACGACTTCTACACAACGGCTTCACGACTTCTACACTTTGACCTCACAACTTCTATACCACAACTACTTATACAACATCTTCACTACTTACACACAACACTAATCTACAACACACACCTTACATACAAATGAATGAATGATTTACAAACTTTGTTAAACACACAACTTAAGTAACAAGATGATACTAAGTTGTAATACTTCTAATCTTGATTGATAGAAGTATTATTCTTTTGCACTTGGATGGTGGAAGCTTGGATCACTTGGAAACCAATGCTTAAGATTACATGATCAAAGGTTTTTTTTTTTTTTTTTTTTTTTTTTTTTTAAGATATGAAATGAGATCTACAACAGAAAGTTTTAGTGCAAAAGGGTGAGTAAAAATCCAGGGAAAGGCTGGTATTTATAGGGAAAAATCTGGACAGCTGGAGCCTACTGGAGCGTGGCCGGCCCCCTTAAATAGGGGGGCGGTCCCCTTAATTTTAAGGGGGCCGCCTAGTAAAATTAAGGGGGCCGCCCAAGGTGTCCGTTGCCCAGATTTGTCCTTTTGTGGGGAAGGTTTTTCTGGAACATTTTAACTGATTTTGGTTAAAAATTTGAATTCATATTTTTATAAAAGATTAAACATATTTATTTAATACCAAAAATGTTTTTCAAAAATATATAAAATGTTTTTGATATTTTATAAAAAATCTAGTTATTAAGAAAATGTTCCTTTGATCATATAATGCATTAAGCATTAGTTCATTCATACCTTAAGTGATTTTAGTTGTAGAAGTGAATATTTACAATTAAGTACTTGTTTAATTTATAAGTTTATGTTTTAATGAGTTTACATTTTGTGATCATCAAAACATAGAGATATGAATAAATATTGATGATGTTTTTAGGCATTTATTTATGTCAACACAACATTCCCTTTATAACAAACATAGTAGTACAAATAGAAAGTCACATTTACATTCTATGTAGTACGTTGTACACTACTAATTAATTAATCCAGCATCTATTCATAAAACACAAATATGGAAGTGACCATGATGATGTTCAGACGTCATGAAACTAACTGACCGATTTTCGAGCCTCCGAAACTATCTCCCAAAACCCTAAACAAAACCATAATCAAAATTAATTAAATGTATACAGAAAAAAAATGTTAAAAGATATTTATAGTACCTTCTGAAAGTGTTTGTTTGTTATTGTGAATATAATGGACAGTGGCCGAGATCTTCCAATAAAGAGAACGACACATGTAAAAGATGGTCTATTTATACATTGAAAAGTGCTTATAAAAAGGTTTTTTATCAAATGAAATGAACAGTTTGCTGAGAAACCATTTGGTTATTTGATTAAAGGGAATAAATGCATGCTTATAAAAATGGTTTTTTAACAGATGAATCCAGCCCAATCCAATAGGGATACCGGCCCGGACAAATTAATTAAACCCAATCCAAACACATTACATACCCGGTAAAACCCTATTATCACTTCATTTGTGATAACCCTACTCTTTACAATCCGCCCCCTCTTTTCTCCTCACACCAAACTCATCTCCTCCACACAAAATCGATCTCATCATCATCTACCATTATAACCGATCATATGAAAAACAAATACAAACACATCTATACCCGTACCTTGTCTTCAATTTCTGCATAATACGAATCAAAAAAGAGTTTTAATGCTTCAAGATCCTTTGGAGGGTCTCGGGTAAGATCTACTTATGTTGTTCATTTTTTGATTTTGTTATTTTTTTTTCTAATCAATGAGAGATTATAACATAGTTGTTATAAATATTATCTTTCTTTTCGGATATAAAAAGAAGCTAAGCTTCGAAAGATTGATCGATGATGATGTACTTCTCTTCGTCTTTCGATCTTAACAGGTCTAAGATGCTGTTGTTATACATAAAAGAGAAGAAAAAACTGAGATCTTTTATTATTATTTGTTCGATTCGAGTCTGGCTGTGTTTGGAGATGTGATTTTTTTTATGTAGTTGATGTTGTTATAGGTTGTGTTCGAGTAGTGAGATGGTTTTAGGATAGTCTTGAATTTTCGGATCAATGATGGTAATTTTTCCTGTTATGGATCTTGTAAAGTTCTGTGAACTTTTAAGTTTCGGATCAATGATGGTAATTTTTCCTGTTATGGATCTTGTAAAGGTCTTTGAATTTTATGGGGTATTTGTTTCAGTTGTTTGTTGTTTATGTGAGGTGGTGGAACGGATTAGGATAGATGTGGATTGTTTGGCTATTTATAATCTTCCAAAAACCAAGCAAAAAGTCACAATTAAAGATTTAATGGTGTAAATGTTTCAAATTCTTTTGGGTGTAATGCTTCGAAGATGGTTTGGATTCGTAACTGCAGGATGTTTTGATAGAGCTGTAAATGATTATTTGAGGTGTAAATGATCGGTGTAAATGATTCAGCATGCCCTATTTACTGATTTGTGAATTTGTTTGATAAAATATTATTTCGGTATATATTTTTGAGATTTATTTTCAAGCTTAAGCATGTTGCACTGTACAATTTTTTGTGCACATTTACTCTTCCTCATTAAAGCTACCGAAAGTGAATCTTTATATATATAAAAGATGGTTAAGAACTTGGATAGTTCTTCAAGCAAATATTTTATCTATCCAAAGTTTTTACAACTCTTTTTTGACAATCAGTTTGTTACAAAGAAAAGTCATAAAAGATTTTATCCCACACCCTCTCTTACTAAAAAGGTTTTCACTAACATGAGGAGGGATGGAAAAGATTTTTCAGGCACAGTTACACCATTGTTTGCTACAATGTTGGAACTTGCTAGACATACTCAGGGTGAAGGTTCAGCAATCCCAGCTGTTACCCATCACACACCCACACTTTTGGCATCATCATCACAACAACCTCAAAAGACATACAAACGTAGGACTCATTCTGTAACCACTGGTAAATTTTCACTTGTATTAATATTCTAATGAAAGAATACTTATCCATTTTCTACGTCTATTTTTTTTAATTAAACGTTATCAGTTTATCGAATCACAACAACTAACTAATGTGACATAACTCACATTCTTAATAAACGTGCTCATCAACACCAACGTGCCTTATATTTATTATAAATAAACATTCTTTATATGTCAAGTATAAAAGATTGCAACTCTTATTTGCCACTTTTCGTTATTTCGTTAACACACGACTATTAGACGTTTAAACTAAACGTTTGCTATCTATTCAAGTTCTCACAAAACCCCTAAAGTGCACTATAACCCCTAAGGTGCACTGATGACCCCTAAAGTGCACTATAACCTCTAAAATGCACAGAGGACCCCTAAAGTGCACTGAGGACCCCTAAAGTGCAAACTCTAAAGTACAAAACCCTAAAGCTAATGTACAAGCCCTTAAAGCACGGAAACCTAAACTTTACTTTACCTCCCGTTACAAGCCCTAAATTTACAATTCTATGATTTTATGTAATAAAATCACAAACCCTAATTAATGTGTACATGATTTCTATAAAATATAAATGTACAAGTCTTTCTTGCACATGTACAAGTCCTTAATGCATGGAAACTAATTATTAATATAAAATCTATTATAAACCTTAGTGTACCTATTGTAAAGCACATAATACAATTCCTTAATGCACAAGACTTAAATTAGATTTTCTTATAATTTACAAACTTAAAGTATAAGTCCCTAATGCTTGTAGTACAAGTGCTTAAAGCATGAAACCTAAATCTATACTTTTATTATTCTAAACCTAAGTAAACATAACTAAACCTAACTAAAGGACTCCAACTAAGGTTACTACACTTCTAAACCTCAAGTACAACATATTATAGCCTAGGTACAAGTATCTTAAGCCTAAAACGCCACCCTTGATCCTTTCTAGTTCGAATGGAACCAAAACATAACCAAACTAACCCTAACTAGTTTCTAAACAAACTAGAACATCAACTAAGCAAATGTATGAGCACAATGTAGCCACATCACCATGTCCCTTTGATTTTCTACACCTTGGTCCATTTTATCAAGCTATACACATGGTTTCTTTTAAAACCATTCAAACCGAAAGGCTAAAATTCGAACAAGTATACACATAGGTGTTCTCTTTTTAACCATTCGAACCAAACCCTAACCTTGTGGCTATGGATCAAACAAATTTACACCATGTTACCTTGTTCCTTAACTCCTACGACATTTTCAAGAGTTTTGGAAATTTACATTTTCTGGTTTTGCGTTTTACGCGTTTTAAGCCTACGGTTTTAGGTTTTTACGACAATTAAGCACCCCGATAAAACTTATCACTCATTTAATATACTTTTTAGAGTATATTGATATGTTTTAACATTTCTTAGAAGTTTCATATTTTTAGGATACCCGGTTTTAAGTTTTGTGACTTAACAGCTTACAATTAGCGATTAACGGGACCAAAACTTACTCCGTAACTTATATAATACCAAGTTTATCAACCTAGTCCCTCCTACTTAAGTATGAATGTGTATATAGTGATTCACCAAGTCCTTGGTGGCTTGCTGAGAGTCATGGAACATTTAGAGCATCATGTGTTACATTAGGAGCCATAGAAAGTCTTAAGGCTAAAAATCAACCAAGTATGCATCATGTGGTTCATTCTAGACCATACCTTAGTGTAAACTAACCTCCTCAAGGCCTTATAAATACCCTCCTCCCCTCTCTTAGTCGTTCACTTCACCAACAACGTCAAACACTCTCCATTTGATTTCCAAGTTCCAAGTTATACATAGAAGATGAAGGCCTAGTTATTCTCTACATAAAACTAGTGTTACTTTGATGATTCCATGGTTGGATTAAGAGATGTACAAGGATATTAGGGCTAAGATTAAAAGGCTTTTACAAGGGTTATATCAAGGCTAGCAAAGGTTTGCAAGAGTTGTGTTGAAGGATTGGAAGCTAGGGTTTTCGATTGAAGGATTTAGTTTAGTGTTCTAGTTCTTTGTTTCTTGTTTAGTTCTTCACAAGGATTGTTGCGCGTAGAGGTTTCCCCGGCCTATCCATCGATTCCGTTATACGTTTTGATATCATTAGTTCAAGGTGAGTTTCATAGCCCCTACTTTTATACGTTTTGAATTATTTTTGGGGGAGACACATGCTCAACTATTTTCATTTACTTTCACAAGTACTCTAAACTTTTACGGATTACCGTGAGTTTCATAGCCCCTACTTTTATATGTTTTGAATTATTTTTGGGGGAGATACATGCTCAACTATTTTCATTTACTTTCACAAGTACTCTAAACTTTTACGGATTACCGTGAGCTTCATAGCCCCTACTTTTATACATTTTGAATTATTTTTGGGGGAGATACATGCTCAACTATTTTTATTTACTTTCACAAGTACTCTAAACTTTTACGGATTACCGTGAGTCATAGCCCATCTTTTTCTTATTTTGAACTCTTTGGAGGAGATACATGCTTGTTTTACTTACAGATTTTACTCGTTTATCATAAACAATTTACTCAGTTGATGAAACACTCTATTTGTTTATTGAAACTTAATACATGCTGAACACAAGTACTTTCTGTATGCTATCCTGATTAATATTGCCTAAGTTAACCACTATTGCCATTAAAAGTCCCTCATATCATGAACCATTAATCACTTGCGAGTGAACGCGAATATTGTGAATAGATCTATTGGAGGTTGACAACCCATTTGTGTTAGCCGGATAGCTAGCCTTTGTGCTAGCCAGATAGATAGCCAAATGCACTTTATTTGAGAGAACAATAGGAATTTGGCAAGCTCCTACCCGAGGGCCTTGTTATTTACATTTTTATAATGTCAGTAACTTATATCATTTTATGATATCACACACGTTAACATTTGAGTTTCATGAGGCTTAGAGCAATATTATGGTACTGTAATGATACGGTACTGCCACTACTGAATTTATGGGTGCAACAACGGGACCCACTGTCTACTAAACTTGAAACTTGTGTTTAACTGATTATTATACAAACACTATGGATTCACACAATCTTTGACCCGATTAGGGCAAACAAACAAACTACGGGTGTATAAAAACGTAACCCACTATTCGTTTTATTGATATTTGTATTTATTACAATTATCACTCAAACTTGAAACTATTGAAATTAACTGTTTTACTTATAAACTCTATGAACTCACCAACCTTTGTGTTGACACTTTTAGCATGTTTATCTCAGGTCCATAATGAACGAGGATGGCACGGAGGGGCACGAATACTGATAGAAGGCTAAAATCTAATTATCATTCGAAACTTATTTAACAAACTGTAAAACTACTGGGACCTCATTTTGTAAACTTTGATATTTATAAAATTCGAATGATAAATCTTTTAAAATGACTCAATTAGAGATTGTTTTCTTTTATTATAACTGTTGTGACGTCGAGTAACACCCAGTTTGAATTTCGCTGCGTATCACGAAATTGGGGTTGTTACAGATTGGTATCAGAGCTATAGTTATAGAGAAACGAGTCTAATTGAGACCTGAACTATAACCACTTTTACAAACAAAACGTTTTATAGCCTTTTGCTCTCCGTGCCTTCCATCCTCCAAACGAGTATGTGACTTCTAGGTAATTATGCAACACAAACACTTTAGTATCTTGATATATACACATTCGACATGCTTTCGATCACTTTATACAAACAACGGAATAAACATACCTGCGTATGCCTATTCTAAGGCATTACGACTCAATCACATTTCCTCGATCTTGTACCTACTCCTACATTTTGTGATTTACGAAACCTTCTCAAGACATTGTAACCAGTTGCAATAGTCTAATTTACTTCTTAAACATTGTAATGATGCAATGGGTATTTCTCATTTATTTTCCAAGACATTGTGGGTTGCACAATTCTTGCCTTATTTAAATACTCATCAACTATTTTGAGTACTATGACAATTTTCTTTGATTATCTTACTCCCATCTTCAAAGAAGAGTGTAAATACTCCTTCCATACTCTTGGAACACCTACACACTAAATTACCTTGTCAAATAAGTATGAGTGTTGAGTTAGAAATTCTTAATTTGGATGATTTACAATGTCTTTATTTGGATAGATTGGGATGCCTTTTATTTAAATAAATAAATTATGAATCACCGAACCATAAGTTTATACTTCTTTATTTACATTGTTTGGGTCGCCTCTCTATGTAAGTAATGAATTATAAATGAGTGGGCTTATTTGTATCTGAAATGACATGAGTACGAACTCGAGGATCACAAGAATTCATAAAAATATATGGAAAACACAAATAACGTAAATTTTATTAGAATCCATGAATATTAATACATAACGATATAATTAGCATCGGTAGTGCTAATGTTACAAAGATCACTAAGTAAGGTATAGAATCGCCAATTGGTTGATCCGCCAAGTTAATGAAAAACACCACTACACCTACGAGTGCGAGAACCACGACTACATGTAACACCTTGAATATTCTGTACGATAAATACAAACAAATCATTAACGCGGTATCAAAAGACATGGTCTTATGCATAAAAACAAACAAATCTTATTACACATTCATTAAAGATTACATGGAAACACAACAAAGACTTATTTCAACATCCCTAACGCAATACTATTACCCCCATATTTTATCCACGCCGATGGCTAGAACCACGAGTGGTACGAGAAGCGCTAACACCACGGCCAAAAATTCATAATCTTTTTCTGGAACGTAGGCCAAGTAGATAGCAGCGGCAACAACATACACAATTGCAAGAATGGTAACAACATGCAGCATTTTGAAAAATTAATGAGAGAAATATGGGTGGTGGAAGAATAAAAATTAAAATGGGGCATTTATATAAAGAAAAGTAGCCGCTGGGCTACTGTTCATAGCCGTTGGGCTACTGTTCATGACCGTTTGAAATTACTGTTCATAAAAAAAAAAAAAAAAATCTAAGGAACAAACTGATTAATCATCTACAAAATCTGAAGTTCAACAACTTTCTCTACATTCATCAAGTTCTCATCCGAAATCTTCATTGTTAAAAACAGTTTTCGACGTCAATAACTTGATTTTCACAAAACAAGTAATTAGGAACCATGCTATTTTCAAGACTAATCACTAAAACATAATAAACCTTATAAAATAACAATCTTCATTCAAAATGAATTTTTCCTAAGTTTATTTGCCCTTTGGAATAGCGTTTCTCATGTAAAACAATAAATTCTAACTTATAAATTTTCACAAGTGAAACCAGAATCAAACCTGCTTACTTAGTTACATGATTAACCTAAATCAAATCAGGAGAAATATTTATCTAACAAAACACTCGTTACTCTTCTAAGAAGAAATTCAAGATAACGACAAACTACACATTTTTCCACAACGACAAGTGAAAATACCTCACTAGTTAGCTCGTAAACCAATTGACACAAAGAACCACATTTTTCAGTATCTAACACGGACTGAATCTCGAGACGAGATTCCATTTAAGGGGGTGAGACTGTAACCACCGGTAAATTTCCACTTGTATTAATATTCTAACGAAAGAATACTTATCCATTTTTTACGTCTATTTTTTTTAATTAAACGTTATCAGTTTATCTAATCACAACAACTAACTAATGTGACGTAACTCACATTCTTAATAAACGTGCTCAACAACACCAACGTGCCTTATATTTATTACAAATAAACATTCTTTATATGTCAATTATAAAAGATTACAACTCTTATTTGCCACTTTACGTTATTTCGTTAACACACGACTATTAGACGTTTAAACTAAACGTTTGCTATATATTAAAGTTCTCACAAAACCCCTAAAGTGCACTATAACCCCTAAGGTGCACTGATGACCCCTTAAAGTGCACTATAACCCCTAAAGTGCACTGAGGACCCTTAAAGTGCACTGATGACCCCTAGAGTGCAAACTCTAAAGTACAAAACCCTAAAGCCAATGTACAAGCCCTTAAAGCATGGAAACCTAAACCTTACTTTACTTCCCGTTACAAACCCTAAATTCACAATTCTATGATTTTATGTAATAAAATCACACACCCTAATTAATGTGTACATGATTTCTATAAAATATAAATGCACAAGTCTTTCTTGCACATGTACAAGTCCTTAATGCATGGAAACTAATTATTAATATAAAATATATTATAAACCTTAGTGTACCTATTGTAAAGCACATAATATAATTCTTTAATGCACAAGCCTTAAATTGGATTTTCTTAAAATTTACAAACTTAAAGTACAAGTTCCTAATGCTTGTAGTACAAGTGCTTAAAGCATGAAACCTAAATCTATACTTTTATTATTCTAAACCTAAGTAAACATAGCTAAACCTAACTAAAGGACTCCAACTAAGGTTACTACACTTCTAAACCTCAAGTACAACATATTATAGCCTAGGTACAAGTATCTTAAGCCTAAAACGCCATCCTTGATCCTTTCTAGTTCGAATGGAACCAAAACATAACTAAACTAACCCTAACTAGTTTCTAAACAAACTAGAACATCAACTAAGCAAATGTATGAGCACAATGTAGCCACATCACCATGTCCCTTTGATTTTCTACACCTTGGTTCATTTTATCAATCTATACACATGGTTTCTTTTAAAACCATTCAAACTGAAAGGCTAAAATTCGAACAAGTATACACATAGGTGTTCTCTTTTTAACCATTCGAACAAAACCCTAACCTTGTGGCTATGGATCAAAAAACTTTACACCATGTCACCTTGTTCCTTAACTCCTACGAAATTTTCAAGAGTTTTGGAAATTTACATTTTCTGGTTTTGCGTTTTACGCGTTTTAAGCCTACGGTTTTAGGTTTTTACGACAATTAAGCACCCCGATAAAACTTATCACTCATTTAATATACTTTTTAGAGTATATTGATATGTTTTAACATTTCTTAGAAGTTTCATATTTTTAGGATACCCGGTTTTAAGTTTCGTGACTTAACGGCTTACAGTTAGCGATTAACGGGACCAAAACTCACTCCGTAACTTATATAATACCAAGTTTATCCACCTAGTCCCTCCCACTTAAGTAAGAACGTGTATATAGTGATTCACCAAGGCCTTGGTGGCTTGCTGAGAGTCATGGAACATTTAGAGCATCATGTGTTACATTAGGAGCCATAGAAAGTCTTAAGGCTAAAAATCAACCAAGTATGCATCATGTGGTTCATTGTAGACCATACCTTAGTGTAAACTAACCTCCTCAAGGCCCTATAAATACCCTCCTCCCCTCTCTTAGTCGTTCACTTCACCAACAACATCAAACACTCTTCATTTGATTCCAAGTTCCAAGTTATACATAGAAGATGAAGGCATAGTTATTCTCTACATAAAACTAGTGTTACTTTGATGATTCCATGGTTGGATTAAGAGCTATACAAGGTGATTAGGACTAAGATTAAAAGGCTTTTACAAGGGTTATATCAAGGCTAGCAAAGGTTTGAAAGAGTTGTGTTAAAGGATTGGAAGCTAGGGTTTTCGATTGAAGGATTTAGCTTAGTGTTCTAGTTCCTTGTTTCTTGTTTAGTTCTTCACAAGGATTGTTGCGCGTTGAGGTTTCCTCGGCGTATCCATCGATTCCGTTAGACGTTTTGATATCATTAGTTCAAGGTGAGTTTCATAGCCCCTACTTTTATACGTTTTGAATTATTTTTGGGGGAGACACATGCTCAACTATTTTCATTTACTTTCACAAGTACTCTAAACATTTACTTTCACAATCTTTGACCCGATTAGGGCAAACAAACAAACTGCGGGTGTATAACAACGTAACCCACTATTCGTTTTATTGATATTTGTATTTATTACAATTATCACTCAAACTTGAAACTATTGAAATTAACTGTTTTACTTATAAACTCTATGAACTCACCAACCTTTGTGTTGACACTTTTAGCATGTTTGTCTCAGGTCCATAATGAACGAGGATGGCACGGAGGGGCACGGAGGGGCACAGATACTGATAGAAGGCTAAAATCTAATTATCATTCGAAACTTATTTAACAAACTATAAAACTACTGGGACCTCATTTAGTAAACTTTGATATTTATAAAATTCATATGATAAATCTTTTAAAACGACTCAATTAGAGATCGTTTTCTTTTATTATAACTGTTGTGACGTCGAGTAACACCCAGTTTGAATTCCGCTGCGTATCATGAAATTCGGGGTGTTACACATTCACAGAACACTGAGCTGCCTCAGGCTAGTGGTTCTACTCACATTGTTTCAGATGAGGCTGTCATTAGAATAGAGCATGACATGTTGGTAAGGGCTGCCACTACTGTGTCTAGCTTAGAAGCAGCACAGGCCAGTGGTACCATCAATAAGACCTAAACCAAGACAATTTCTAATGAGTCTAGTTCCCATGGAACTGATTCAGGTGAAGGACCCAGTCAAATGGCAAATATGGGGGGTTTAGATGCTCAACCTAGGGTTGAGGCTGAGCTTAACATTTCCAATGATCCACCTCTCGGGCTAGGTAACACAAGCCAAAGTGGTGAGGATAGAATTGAACTACTTAATGAATTGATGGAAACTTGTACCAAACTGTCTGCACAAGTTCTTGACTTACAACAACTGACTGCTTCTCAAGGTAGTGAAATCAAAGTTTTGAAGAGAATGTTTAGATTCTTAAAAGGTATCAAAAGGTCAAGAACTCCAAAACTTAAAAGAGTAAATAAGGTAGGCACAGCTCAAAGGATTAGTTCTTCTGAGGCTATCAGTTTGGGGATGCTCCCAAATAGGGGAGGAATGAAAGCCAAGCTTCAGGGGAGGCTAAGGATAATGAGGGTGCTGGATTTGGTGCAGAGAGTGATGAAAATGATTATGTGGTTGCTGATACTCAAGGAAATGAAGTGGTGATAGATAGTGTTGCTAAGGTGGATAGTGCTGCTGGTGAAGATGTTAGTGCTGCTAGTAAGCAACTTACTGCTGCTAGTGCAAAAGTTTCTACTGCTACACTAGAAGTTACTACTGCTGACAAAGAAATGGTTTCTACTGCTGAACAAGTTTCTACTGCTGAGGTTATGGATGATGAAAGCATTTTGGCTCATGCAATGATAGAATTGAAGACATCCAAACCACCAGTCAAAGGTGTTGTTATAAGAGAGCCATCTTCTACACCTAAAGCTACACAACCACCTCCACAAGACAAAGGCAAAGGAAAAGCTATACTCATTGAAGAGCCTGTGGAGGAACCACTTTCAAAAGCAAAACAACTGCAACTTGATGCTGAGGTTGCAAAAAAATTAGCTGCAAAATTTGAAGAGGAGAACCAGAAAGTTTTGGAACAAAGGAGAATTGTTGCTGAGAAGGAAGCTAAAACTTTAGAATTGATTGCCGCATGGGATGAAGAAAGAGCTCAGTGTGATGCTGATTGGGAACTTGCCCAAAAGCTAACACAAGAAGAACAAGAGCAATATTCAATTGATGAGAGCTAGAATGTTGATAAAGCTTATAGATGAAAGGAAAAAGTTTTATGCAGCACATAGGTTAGCAGCAAAGAAGAACAAAACACCCACCAAAGCACAAAGAAGATCTCTCATGTGTGCATACCTAAAAAATATGGATAATTGGCAACAAAAAGTGTTGTCACAGTTTGATGATGGCAAAATTGAAGAACTGTACAACATTGCCAAGAAAAAGACTGAGAGGTTTGTACCTATGGAGACTGAAGAAGTGGGGAGGAGTTCTAAAAGAATAGAAGAAGAGCTGGTTAAGCAAAAGAGCAAAAAGAAAAAATCTGAACAAAAAGTGCAGGCAGAAACAGAGCAAAAGGCAGAGCAAGAGCAGAGTGAGCAAAAAAAAGAACTGAAAGGTGATGTAGAAAATGAAAGTGATAAAGTACAAATGTAAGCTCATACAGAACTTGCATTAGTCATTGAAGAAGAAGTCATGAATGCAGTTCCTCCCAATCTCAAACTTTCAATTATTGCTTTTACTTCAGGAATACATGGTAAGACAACATATTGGGATATCAAGAGGGCTGATGGAAAATCTATGAGATTTGTTAGTTTTCTACAGATGGTTCATCATTTTGATTGAGAAGATATGGTGACTCTATGAAAGTTGTATAAAGAAAAGTTTGGTTATAACAGGCCAGAACAAATTTATGATAGAGTCATATGGAGATATTTAAAAGTGATGTTTGAACCACATCATGAGGATGAAGAGTGGAGAACTCTAAAGCACAACACAGTTCTACGGTGGAAAATTTATCAGTCTTGTGGAGTTCATGCTTTGGATGTACATGGTATGACAATTTACATGCTTGTAGAAAAGGATTATCCTTTACAATATCAGAAGGCTATTGTACATCAGATGCTACATGGAAATAGAAGACTCCAACTTCAATATCCTTATGATGAAACAGCATATCAACTGCTCAAAAAGATGGAAAAGATTGTAGCACCCAAGGATAAGAAACATAGTTAATTGTTTGGAAGCATCCTCCTAGTGTTTGTTTAAGCTATGATTGAAACTTGATGATTTTAGGAGAAAATATCAAGTTTAGGGGAGGATTGTTGGGTTTTATAGATTTGATGATACAAAACAAGAAGAATGAAACATGAAGGACTTAAAACGACAAGAAGGAAAACTACAAAAGATGGAGGATTTGAAAGATTCTAGAAGATATGCTTAAAAGAATATTTAGTTTCCTTATTGTATTAGGAATGTTTTCCTTGTAAACCTAGATGTCTCTATTATATAAAGAGACATTAGGTCATTAGTTTATGAATGCATACAATGTAGTGCGCTAAAGGGGTGTGTGTGTTCCTAGGCGTAGGGTTTGTAAAACGCCTAGGGTTTAGAGTTTGTTTTACACTTCAAGATCAAGTCTTGATCCCTATTACAAGGTGTGTAACACGTTCTACTCTGATCAAGTAGAATTGGAGTGTGTAGTATGTAATTGTAGTGAAAGATATTAAAGAAAAACCTTGTTCAATAACAATTGATTCTTTGTTTGAATATTCCGCCATTGTTATTGTTATTCATAGTGCTCAAAACGATCTATGGAGTTATATCAAACTCCACAACATACTTGTAAATGATGCTTCTTTACTTGTATTTGCTTAAAAATCTAATTTAGGAAGTCTTTAAAAATTAATAGGAGGGAAGGTGCTAAATGCTTTATAAGTAGTTTAGATAAATCTTATTAGTCCAAATTGAATATCTCCAAAATAAATAAACCTGTTTGTTGTTTTTAAATCTCATTGTCCAGTGTATGTATTTTGAAAGCTTACTTTCAATCTTTAAAATGGGAACTATCAAATTTTTGACAATATTAAATGAAAAGTTTTTTTTACTCGCAAGGTCATATTTCTAAAATGTATAGACAATTATTATAAATTGAGCATATATTTTTTTTTAATTTTAAATTAGGTCTTTAGTTACATGATTAAAGATATACATTTAGGAAATTGATAAATTGATATGGAGTACATCATTTGTGTGTTCATTTGTTATATCAAACATACATAAATCTAAATCTTAGTTTCATTTCTACATATAATCTACTTTTAATATTTTATTAAGGGCAATAGTGTTGTATTTTGAGGATATAATATTAAACAAGAATAAAGATACCTTTTTGGCAAAAGTGAGAAGTAAAGTATATGATTACGATTCATGAAGATCGTAAAGCAATAAGAAAAACCAATTTACTGTAGAAAGCAAAAGCTTAGAAAAAACTATAAGTTAATAAACACAACCTATATCTCAAAAGTATGCTTAATGAAGATAATCATATTTTAGTTTGAGAAAAAGAAAAAAGAGGTCAAGAGAACATGATAAATAGTGAAAGAAATAGTAAAGGAGTAACCACTCAAGGGTGGCATAGTGACAAAAGGCTTGTGACTATCACTTTAAAATGTGTGAGGCCTCAAGTTCAATTCCTGCTAGGTGCAAACAACCTTGAAGTGGCCACGCCAACCTCCTAAAAAGCGAGGGCTTTACCTGGTTTGAGTCTGTGTGGCGGTGGGTTCAAACCCCGTGGATTAGTCGACCAAATGTCGAAAACCATGGTTACCCAGAAATAGTAAAGGAGATGTAGTAACTCGTAAAGATACACGTCTCAATTGCATCTTCATCTTTTCCGGTTTGAATTTTTTGTCTTAAATTTGTCATGATTAAACTTTACAAATTCTTCTTATTAAATAAAAAGACATCCTCTCTTACAGGTTATTTTTTTTAATTGTGCCATAATAATCACTATAGTTGTTAATGCGTCGTTATTTATCTTACACTCCTGGGCCGTGCTTAGTACGGCCAAGAAGACTTTACTAGTATATATAGAGTAAGGATCACGTGTGGATTTTTTATTTTAGTGCGGACGTACGGACAGATCTGGACCGTCCACCCAGATCTGATCCAGATCTAATCACATACACACGCTAACTTCACGACACCAATTGACCATGAAAACAATTTTTTAGATTTTTTTCCTTTTCAGCGATCCTTACTATTGTTGTCTTATTTCATTTTTTTTTTCAGATTTTTCTAAGAACTTTTTATTATTATTATTATTATTATTATTATTATTATTATTATTATTATTAGAACTTATTATTAGAACTTATTATTATTATTATTATTATTATTATTATTATTATTATTATTATGAGACTTACCGTGATATACGATATTATGAAAAGGTGATATTATAAAACAGGATATTATAAAGCCAACCGTGATATTAAGCTTTTTACATGTAAAAATGAACCGTGATATTAAAAACTCAAGATAGTTACACTGTTACGGTGATGTTAACAATTTTATTAAAAAAAATTATGTGATATCAAAAAAAGTTATCGTGATATTAAAATTTTTATTAAAATTTTATGTGATATCAAGATCTGATATTGACTTTTTTTACAAAAGTCAAGATCAGACGCTAATATGACAATTCATTTAACCATGAAAATGATTTTTTTTTTTAATTTTTTGTTAATACAAATAATGTCAAAAACGTCATTTGCATTTTCCGGTCTCTACATGTTTTGATAATCACAAAATATAAATACGCGTTACGTAAAATTACGCTTAACAAGTTTATAATCGAGAAAACTCGTTTCAACCACAACATCACTTAAGGTATGAACAAAAAAATCTACCAACTTAGTTAAGTGATCAAAGAATTTATTTTTCACTAAACCTCACATTTTTATGTGACAAAACATTTTTACAAAAGTATTTTTGTAATTTTAAAGAAATGTTTCATTAAGAAAATAAATTTGAATTTCAAAATTTCCAACAGCTAGTTTTCCCGCCTAAAACCAGATAAGTTTTTCACCAGATAAACTTTCACCACATCAGGACAAAAATAGGAGCGTATGTTGGGACGATCCCGTAAACATGGTGACGGTCCCTTATATATACGAGACCATCCAACTTTAAGGGACCATCCCCCGCTCCTCCTGGTGCCTATTAATACTGAACTGTTTCATACATAAAAATCACCTCTTGAGCACTAAAACTTTCTGTCTTCTATTCACTCTAAATACTCTTCTTTGATCACATTAACGGGTTGTAAGTTGTTTACAAGTGATCACATCCATCCCTCCTCCAAGTGCAAGAGAAGAACACTCGTATTCGTCAAGAAACGAAGTGTTGAAGAATAGTCCTTCACCTCATAAACCGTTGTTACAGATCTCTCCTCAACCTCCATTCTTTTTATCTTAATTCTTGTGTGTAATCCGACTTGAGTGCAAGCTCGGAATTGTGTATCTTATTGATTCGGACTAGGTGTTGGTTCGAATAGTGTAGCCACGTGGGCTCTCGTGTAGATTGGTTCTAGCTAGGATTAGGACTCGACATTCCGCTTAGTGTCGTTAAACTTGGTGCAAGCTTTGGTGTACGGTTTGTTCCGCCATAAGGGAGAGTGTTGATATAGTGTTTGTGAAATTCTCGAGTGTGAGACTCGAGGAGTGGAGTAGGGCGAAGAGTGAGCTTCGTAGCCGAACCACTATAAATCTCCGTGTCCTGGTTTAATCATTTCTTTCCTTATCTTCACTTACTTGTTTACAATTATGTTCATAAATTGTTGTATTGGTATCACATAAGATTCGAATCGAAAAATATTTCAAAACAAACTTGAAAAAGATTTTTGAAAAAGTAATTAAAATGGTGAAACTATTCAACCCCTCCTTCTAGTTTCTACAATTGGTATAAGAGCGGGTCACTCAAGATTTTTAAAGTATACTGTATTTTAAAACTTAAATCAATCAATGGATTTTGAAAAATATCAAGAAGGGCAATCTATGCAAAGACCACCACTTTTCGAAGCTGATAGCTTCATTTATTGGAAAACTAGATTCAAATCTTATGTGAAATCAAAAGATCTTGATCTTTGGCAAGTTATTACTATGGGTGACTTTCAACCTACTGAACAAAACACTGAAACTAAAAAGGATGAAATAGTTCCTTATGATAAACAAAGTGAAAATCTTAAAAAAAATGGCTAAAAACGATGAAGCAAAAATGGTTATTTTTAATGCTTTACCGAAAAAGGAATTTCAATGAATTTTTATGTGTAATACGGCTAAATATATTTGGAAAACTTTGGTAATAATCAAGTCAAAGATAACAAGATCGATCTTCTTGTTCAGCAATATGAACAATTCGTCATTTCTGAATACGAATCTATAGATAGTGCTTTTGTTAGATTTAATACTATTATTACTAGTCTAAAGACACTTGATGAAGGTGTTTCTGTCAAGAGTTGTGTTAGGAAATTTCTCAGGGCTTTACATCCAAAGTGGAGGGAAAAGGTCACGGAAATAGAAGAATCCAAAGATCTAGCCTCACTATCACTAGATGAGCTCATCGGTAATCTAAAGGTTCATGAGTTAATCATCAAAAATGATTCCAAGATAGTCAAAAGCAAAGTAGAAAGGAGATCACTTGCTTTAAAGGCTAAAAAGGAATTAAGTGATGATGAAGACTCAAGTTCGAAAAGTGAAGATAAAGAGTATGCCATGGCGGTTAGAGACTTCAAGAAGTTCTTTAAGCGAAGAGGTAGATATGTAAGACAACCGCCAGATGAAAAGAAAGCACCCCAAAAGGGCCGTGATGACAAATATAGCAAGGGTGATAAAAGATGCTTTGGATGTGGTGATCCAAAACACTTGGTAGGAGAATGTCTTCATCAAACAAAAGATAAGAACTAAAAGGCATACGTAAGCGGCGCTTGGAGTGATAGCGACGAAGATGCCAAAAATGAAGCTTGTCTAATGGCCGGAACTTCAAAAGAGATATGCTTGGGAATTGACTTGGAGCCCGACGAATGGATCAAAGATAGTGGATGCACTAATCACATGACGAGAAATTGTAAGCTATTCTCATCTTATCAATCATGCAACGGAGGTAATGTCACTTTTGGTAGTAAACTCAAAGGTAATATCATCGGAAAAGGTACGATCACTCATAACTCTCTTACTATCACTAATGTTGAACATGTAGATAACTTAGGTTTTAATCTCTTTAGTATTAGTCAAATATGTGACAATAAGTGCAAGGTAATCTTTTCCGAAGAAGGTAGTGAAATCATAAAGGATGGAAAAGTCATTGCCAAGGACATTAGGAAAGGTGATCTATATGTCATGAAGATAAGTAATAAATCTAGCAACAATATATGTTTGGCTACGGTAACTCTACTTTATGGCATAGAAGATTAGGTCACGCAAATATGCGTTTGTTGCAATCATTAGCTTCTAAGGATTTAGTTAGAAATCTTCCTAAATTTAAGTTTGACCAACATTTTTGTGACGCTTGTAAAGTTGGAAAACAAGCTCACTCTAGCCATAAACCTAAGAATATAGTCTCAACCTCTAGATGTCTAGAACTCCTTCACATGGATCTTTTCGGTCCTTCCGCCGTACGGAGCTATGGAGGAAATCTTTACACCTTAGTAATAGTGGACAATTACTCTAGGTACACTTGGACTAGATTTCTTAAGAACAAGACCGAAGCCTTTGAGCAGTTTAAAACATTTAGCAAGAAAATCCAAAATCAACTAGGTTGTTCCATAGTTTCCATTAGGACAGACCATGGTGGAGAATTTGATAATGAAGTACATTTCGGAGTCTATTGTGATGCTAATGGTATTACTCACAAGTTCTCAGCTCCATGCACTCCACAATCAAATGGGGTAGTCGAAAGGAAAAATAGAGCACTACACGAAATGAGTAGAGCAATGCTAAATGAACAATCCATCCCTCAAAAATTCTGGTGTAATGCCGTAGACACCTCCACATATATACTTAATAGAATTCTCATTAGGCCAATCCTAGGAAAAACCCTATACGAATTCTTGAGAGGTAGGAAACCTACTCTAGATTACTTCAGAGTGTTTGGAAGCAAATGCTTCATTCTAAACACTAAAGACTATCTCACCAAATTTGACCCGAAGTCTTATGAAGGTATATTCCTAGGATACTCACAAAATAGTAAAGCCTAAATAGTACTCAATAAGGAAACAATGGCCGTCGAAGAATTACTTAACATGACTTTCGATGAGATTCCTCCCCCACCTAAAACATCACCTTTGGTAGATGATGATTTAGATGAAGAAAACGCCATCGTAGATAACATGAAAAAGCTAGGGATCAATAATGTGAATGAAACCATAGAAATAGATGAAACCACCAACATTAAAGAATCTAGAAATCATCCCTTAGACAACGTCATTGGTAATCTAAACCAAAGAACCTTAGATCACAAGCTCAAGACAAAAGCAATTTCTTTTGCTTTGTCTCAATCATAGAACCTAAGAACGTCAACGAAGCATTGAAAGATGAAAGTTGGATCATCGCAATGCAAGAGGAATTAAATCAATTTAAGTCTAATGATGTTTGGGAGTTAGTACCAAGACCTAAGTATGTGACCATAATAGGAACCAAGTGGGTATTTAGGAACAAATTAGACGAGAACGGAATTGTATCTAGGAATAAGTAAGGTTAGTAGCACAAGGCTATAATCAACAAGAGAGAATTGATAATGACGAAACCTATGCACCTGTAGCTAGCCTAGAGTCCATTAGGATATTACTTGCCTATGCTTGTGCGTTAGACTTTATGTTGTTCCAAATGGATGTGAAAAGTGCATTCCTAAATGGTTTCATCAATGAGGAGGTATATGTAGCACAACCTCCAGGATTCATTGACTTCGAGAAACCTGAGCAAGTTTATAAGCTCAAGAAAGCTTTGTATGGTCTTAAGCAAGCTCCCAAAGCTTAGTAAGATAGGTTAAAAGCTTTTCTTCTTAAACATGAATACTCAATGGGAATGGCAGATTACACTCTTTTCACCAAGAAGAAAGAATCAAACATCATCATCGTCTAAATATATGTCGATGACATTATATTCGGATCAATTTGTCAAGACATGTGTGATGAATTCTCTAAAATCATGCATGAAGAGTTTGAAATGAGTATGATGGGCGAATTTAACTTCTTCCTTGGACTCCAAATAAAACAAATAGAAGATGGAATATTCTTTAATTAATCTAAGTACATTAAAGAAATGCTTAAGAAATTTGGATTAGAAGATACTAAACCTATGAAAACTCCAATGGCTACGGACACAAAGCTCACCAATGATGAAGAGGGTGAATCCGTAGATAGTACTAAGTATAGAGGTATGATAGGAAGTTTATTATACCTAACGGAAAGTAGGCCCGATATCATGTTTAGTGTCTGTCTTTATGTTCGCTTCCAAGAAGATCCCAAAACTTTTCACCTTGAAGCGGTTAAGCGTATCTTCCGATTCATTAAAGGGACTATGCGCTTAGGATTATGGTATCCTAAGGGGACCGGCATAGAAACCATAGTATATGCCGACTCTGATCATGCGGGAGATTATATGGATAAAAAAAGAACTAGTGGCATTTGTACCTTCATGGGTTGTTGCTTAACTTCTTGGTTCTCCAAGAAACAAACGGCACTAGCTATCTCCACAACCGAAGCCGAATATGTAAGCGCTAGAAAGGCATGACAACATGCAGTATTGGGATATCATCAAGTGTGATGCCATAGTCTACGAGAGCTTGTTTCGTCCATACTGCTTGTTGGCATGCCTTTCTAGCGCTTACATATTCTACCACTTTCTTAGGGATAATGTACAAAAGGGAAATATCTCCATCGAAAAAGTTCCAACGGAAGAAAACATTGCCGATATCCTCACCAAACCTCTCAAGCGGGAACCTTTCTTCTATCTTCGTCTAGGATTAAGAATGATGGAACACATCTCTTCTTCTTAACTTCCGTAAGTCTCTTTCTTCTATTCCGTGTCTAGGATTCTATTGAGCACAAAATTAAATTGGGGAACTTTTTTTAAACTTTATTTATCTTAAAAATAATCCTTGCATGATTAAAACCAACTCTAAATTCGTTTTGTGCATGAAAAACCCCAATTCGTTCTTTTCAAAACTTCTCACGTTTAGGAAAATCATCTTTCTTGCATTGTTAATACAATTCAAAAACGATTTTTCTCATGCATGCATAACGTACTCAAAATCCCTGATCGGATCATGTAACTAATATATAATCTGACATAGAAAAACGAGCAAGATTGAACTGAGGAGACATTGGATTATCTTTTAGGTTTTTCTTTTCTCTAGAGTTGAGATAATCACATCTCCACATATGTTTCATGTAGGCACACACTAGAAATACCTTCTTCTGAAGGAATTCTTGCCTTTCTGGTGGCGGTCCCTTATCTCCAGACGGTCCCCATTATATAAAGGACAGTCGACCTATATACGGGACCGTCTAGCATTTCTTTTCTGTCGTTATCCTCCTTTCTGATTTCTTGCCTCTGCACTCTTAATCATCTACTAGCTAGTCTAACCTACACTTCCCTTATTACTTAAACATAATTTGAATTGGTTAAACATAACATGCATGCTTTGCCTAAGATAGCACTCTCTTCTTCTATTTAAACCTTCATCTTCCTCCCTAAATCTCATGGAATAACTTCTTCTTCCTCCTTCCTCACAATGTCATCCCCTAGAAAACCTAGAATGTCGGTCAAACCCATTTGGAGGAAGAAACAAAGCCTAAGCAACTTCATGAACAATTCCACTACTTCAAACAATCACAATCCCAACTTCAATTCAAAATCTACACCCTACAAAGAAGCATCTTCCTCATCCTTTTCCTTCTTTGCTTCACAACCTCAAAATGAGTCTCCATCCATTCACAAATAGTCTCCTAACCTTACTCCTCAAGATCATTCATTTCCACCAACATATCCACCTCAAATGAAAAATCCAAACTCTCTACACTCCATCAAAGCTTAAGAATTCTCCCATCTTGTTGACTTGAACCTTCTAAACATCATTCTCTCCCAAAAGCTTCACCCTCCAACCATGCTTCATCCCTCTCTTGACCAAGTGGATACCCATGGGGGTTATTGCATTTGTTGCATTTACAACCGCAACCACTTTCAAAAGCTCAAGAATGATCTTTACTTCATCAACATCTCTTCTCTTGCCACCCGACTTTCCACCACCTTCAAGCAACACTCTTTCACCACCCTTTCTCCACAAATCTTAGACAACATGCATGCTCTACAATAAAACCAGACTTATCTTTGAAGACTATACTAGGACTAGGACTAGTAATGTAGGACCTTGTTGTAATGGTCATCCTTATGTATGACTTTGTTCGTGACTTATGAATTTTTAACTTTATGCATGCTTATTTAAATTTTGTCTCCTGTCTAACCCACTGCCGGCGGTCCCTTAAATACCTGGCGGTCCCCAATATATAAGGGACCGTCCAAGCATTTACAGGACCGTCCAGCTGTTGCAGCCTCTGATTCTATCCTCTTTCTTGTTCTCATCTATTCTGTGTGTTGCATATGTATACTCTTGCACCTGTATGCTAACTTGTTTTTGTAGCAAAATACCATCGATCGATTCCCCGGTGCCCTCATCTAGGGGGAGCATTAAGCAAAGGGGAGTCTTGATACCATCGATTTCTTTCCTCTCTACACATCGACGAGGACTTTTTGATTCTACAAAAAGGGGGAGAAGAAAACGAAACTCATTAAAAACTTATTAATGCTTAATTTTACCTAAAATGAGTTTATATTTTGTAATCATCAAAAAGGGGGAGATTGTTAATACAAATAATGTCAAAAACGTCATTTGCATTTTTCGGTCTCTACATGTTTTGATAATCACAAAATATAAATACACTGTTGATCCCACTTATACACTTAATCGAAATCCCTTAGCTTGTAAAGGTTAAGTTATCTTAGATAAATCTAAAACAACTATATAGAAACTGTCTTGAGTTTATCAAATACTATGTGGAACCTAATATTCAATATTAAGAAGAACTTTGTAATGTAACACAAGAACACAATTTAACAAACAAAACAGCTTCAATATTATTGATGAATAATACGAATACTCTCCTAGTATTAGGGTTATACAACCTTGAAGCTATAACTCAATCGTAAAACTATATCTAACTCAATATCCTAGGACCTCTTTTTATAGACTAAGGAGTCCTAGTCGGCTTATAATTACTTTCTCTACAAGATAAATCTTTTCTATATTTATCTAAATATTCTATACATATCAAACCAACTTAAACATATAAACAACACTAATAATAACTCTAACAGCATTAACTTTTACTCTGGCAGCTTTAACTCTTCAGCAGTTGTAAGTTAGTACTAGCAGTAATAACTGTGTTCCAACAACATTAACTACTTAGTGTATTTTCCCTTGAAGTTCTCAGCAGTTGTAATGTACACTAGCAGTCTTATCTTTCTCACCAGCAATAGTAAATACTTAGAGCATTTTCCTTGAAATTCTTGAGCAGTCTTAATCATCTTGGAGCAGCAGTAACAATCAACAGCATCTAGAAGTCTTTGAATCCCAACATATACGTTACGTAAAATTACGCTTAAAAAGTTTTTAATCGAGGATACTCATTTCAACCACAACATCACTTAAAGTATAAACAAACAATCTACCAACTTAGTTAAGTAATCAAAGAATTTATTTTTCACTAAACCTCACATTTTTATGTGACAAAACATTTTTATGTGACAAAAGTATTTATGTAATTTTAAATAAATTTTTTATTAAGAAAATAAATTTGAATTTCAAAATTTTCAATAGCTAGTTTTCCCGCCTAAAACCAGATAAGTTTTTTACCAGATAAACTTTCACCACATCAGGACAAAAGTAGGAGCGTATGTCGGGACGGTCCTGTAAACATGGCGACAGTCCCTTATATTGTTGGGTTTTAAAGGCTTCTTGAGTTACTACTGCTTACATGATTAAGACTACTCATGGTTTACACAGGAAATGCTCTAAGTCATTACTGCTGCTAGTTATGATGATTAAAGCTGCTTATGGAAGTTAAGACTGCTAGAGTACATTAAGACTGCTGACAGACTTCAAGGAAAAATACTCTAAGTATTTAATGCTGCTAGAAGGAAACTTAGTGCTGCTAGCTCTAAGTTACTACTGCTAAAGACTTAATGCTGCCAGAGTAAAGTGTTAGTACTATTGAGTGTTTGTTAGTATTGCTGGAGTATTAGAGTCGGTTTATGTTTATAGAATATCTTGTTACGAAAGTTTAGTAATAGATAAATATAGAAAAGATATTTGTCTTGTGTAGAAAGTTATTGTAAGCCGACTAGGACTCCTTAGCCTATAAAAGAAGGTCCTAGGGCATAGAGTTATACACACGTTTTTCATAGAACTTCAAGGTTGTAAACCCTAATACTATTGAGTATTAGTATTATATCAATAATATTGAAGTGTTTTGTTTGATACAATTGTGTTCTGTGTTTATTCTTATATTGCTATAAAGTTCTTATTAAGATCAAATACAAGATTCCGCATTGTGTTTGATAAACTTCAAGACAGTTTCTACACTTAGTTGTTTTAGATTTATCTAAGATAACTAAACCTTACAAGCTAAGGAATTCGATCAAGTGTATTGCTAGGATCAACAAGTGGTATTAGAGCTTGTGATCTAGAAGCTGTGATAAAGAAGAACATTTTTAAGCTCAAAGTTGTTCAGATCTTACAGAAGACATGGATTCAGAATCTACACATATGATTACTGCATTAAAGGTTCCAATGCTCAAGTCTGGTGAGTATGAACTATAGAGAATGAGAATAGAGTAGTACATTCAGATGGTTGATTATTCTCTATGGGAGGTTATAGAGAATGGTGATTCTTTACCAAAAACTGAAGTCTCTGCTGCTGGTGTTAAGACTGTTGTGCCTATTAAAATTGCTGAAGAGAAGGCACAAAGAAGATTGGAGGTTAAAGCCAGAAGCACTCTCATGATAGGCATTCCTAATGAACATTAGTTGACTTTCAATCCTATCAAAGATGCTAAGTCTTTGTTAGCAGATATTGAGAAGAGATTTGGAGGGAATGCTGCTACTAAGAAGACTAGGAAGAATCCTTTGAAGCAACAATATGAGAACTTTGCTGCTCCAAGTTCTGAGAATCTTGATCAGACCTTTGACAGACTTCAGAAACTTGTAAGTCAATTAGCACTTGTGAAAGTAATAATTCCCCAAGAGGATATAAATCAGAAGTTTCTAAGAAGCTTGTCACCATAATGGCATACACATACTGTGGTGTGGAGAAACAAGGATGATCTAGATACAATGAGCATAAATGATCTGTAAAATAATCTAAAAGTGTATGAACCTGAAGTCAAAGGGTCATTTAGCTCATCTTCAAGCACACAAAACTTGGCTTTTGTGTCCTCCTCAAATAACAGTTCTGGCAGTACTAATGAAGCAGTTAATACTGCTCATAGAGTTAGTACTGCTGGCACACAAGTTAATACTGCTGGGTCTACAACCCTTGATAACTTAAGTGATGCTGTTATCTATGCTTTCTTAGCTGGTCAATCTACCAGTTCTCAGATTGTGCATGAAGACTTGGAACAGATTCATCCAGATGATCTTGAAGAGATGGACTTGAAGTGGCAGATGGCAATGTTGACAATGAGGGCAAGGAGATTTTTGAAGAAGACAGGAAGAAACCTCAAGGTCAATGGGCAGGATAACATGGGTTTTGATAAGTCCAAGGTTGAATGCTACAACTGTCACAGGAAGGGACACTTTGCAAGGGAGTGCAGGGCACCAAGGAGCCAAGACTACAAGAATAGAGAGAGCTCAAGGAAAGCTGTGTCTGAGGAACCTAAGAATTCTATAGCTTTGGTGTCTTGTGATGGTTTGGGTAGATATGATTAGAGTGATCAAGCAGTAGAAGGACCAAACTTTGCACTCATGGCCTATTCTTCTTCTTCATCAAGTTCTGACTCTGAGGTATCTAGTGATTCTGGTTGTTCTTATAAATCTTGTTTAGATGCTGTTGAGGAACTTAAGTCTAGGAATGAAAACTTAGGAGAAGAAATTATGAAGTTAAAGTTAGATAACTTAGGTTATAAAGTTGGTTTAAAATCTGTTGAGCAAAGACTTGAATTTTTAAAATAGAATGAGTCTGAGTATGTAGAGAAGATTAATGTTCTAGAAAGTAAGCTTTATGTTAAAGAAAATGTCATTAATGAACTTACTAAAAGGATAGAACAGGCTCAAAAAGAAAAAGATGCAGCTTATCAGGAAAAAGAAAAACATCAAGTTAAGGTAAATAAGCTTGAGTTTGCATATGATCTAGTGAATAAGACAATTGAGTGCCAACTAGTGAGGAAAGGTAGTGGCATAGGCAATAATAATGTTCCTCCTCCTATTAAAAGTGCATTTGTACCTCCTTTGAAAGAATTGTCTTGTTTAGTTGATGTTAATGATAAGCATGTAGGTGAGAATAGTAAGTCTAATGAGGAGAAACCTAAGGTTGAAAAGAAATATCCTGATGCACCTATCAATGAAGATTGGGTGTCTGATTGTGAAGATCGTTTGTAGCTCGAGGTTGGTTAATACAAATATCGCCCCAAAAACGTTATTTATATTTTTCGATCTTTGCTTACTTTTGTTAACGACAATTACAAGGTATATCTTTTAGCAAATTATAAATACTAGCTTAAGTCTCATTAATACACATTTTACATTTTGCAAGATAACTTAGAATTACAATTTTACACTTTTACAAACTTATTTCCTTAAAAGGAAACTTTATTTTTAAAGTTACACCATGACATCATGGCATACATCACAAGTGATATCTTAGTTAGATTGTGTAATATTTTGTTTAGATTCACAAGTTAGATAGTTGACATTTGTGGATCTTGGAAGATTTGGCAAGATATGCAAGATATGGAATGATACACCAAATCTCTTAGCTGTCAAGACCCACGGATCCAAGTCCAATGAAGGACGGATCCATATTTTGGGATCCGTGGGATCCGTGAGCTGGATATCAGCTGGCTTTCTCATCACTCATATAGCTTAAACACACATATTCATTCAGTATATATCTTACTAACATCATTCATACTTGCATTTCACTTTGATCTTTCTTTTTGTAGAAAAGAGATCAAGCTTTCAAGGATCTACAGAACCGTAATCCTTTAGTTTCATTACTGTGTGATATTGTAATTTGTTTCACACATCATTATCTATCATTTGTAATCAGTGAGTGTGGTTAGTGTTTTAGTCCTCAAAACACAAAGAGAGTAGGGAGTGGTTGTACCCTTGTAAAGAACTCGACATCTAGCTTAGTGTCGGTAAAGTATATAGGCGACGTCAGGTTGGTTCTACCTTGTAAAAGAACCCGGTGTTTAGCTTAGTACCGGAAAAAGAAGTAAGCGACGTGTAAAGGTTTTCTCCACCTAGAAAGGGAGTTTGTTTCTTAGTGAAGGATAAACTCTCGAGTTGGAAACTCGAGGAGTGGAGTAGGGCAAGGAAGAGAGTCCTTGTAGCCGAACCACTATAAACAACAGTGTTGTGTGGTTTGATCTTTCCTCTCTTTATCTTTTGTTTATATTGTGTGATTATTTGTTTGTGATTGTTTCCTTTGAATTAACATATAGTAACAAAGCAAATAAAACTCGAAAAATGGTAAAAACTATTCAACCCCCCATTCTAGTTTTCCACAATTGGTATCAGAGCTACGTTACTTAAGTCTTTTAAAATATATTGTATTTTAAAACTTAAAATGATCCATGGATTTTGAAAACTTTAAAGAAGGGCAATCTATGCAAAGACCACCTCTATTTGAACCAAATTGCTTTATATATTGGAAGAATCGCTTTGAGACATATGTAAAGTCAAAGGACATAGATCTGTGGTATATAATTGTTGAAGGTGATTACAAGCCCATTAGTAATGATATTTCGGGTGGTCAGGATGTAGGAGCTTCTCTTACTCGTCACAGTGATGAGCAAAAGAAGTTGATTGCCAAAAACAATGAAGCCAAAATGATGCTTTACAATGCCTTACCTAAGAAAGAATATGAAAGTGTTTTTATGTGTAAAACGGCTAAAGATATTTGGCAATCTCTTATTATCACTCATCAAGGGAACTCACAAGTCAAAGATAACAAAATTGATCTTCTTGTTCAACAATATGAACAATTTGTTATCTCTGAAGATGAGACCATTGATGGTGCTTTTGCTAAGTTTAATACTATTATTACATCTCTTAAAGCACTTGACGAATCTTTTTCTAGTAAGAACTTTGTCAGGAAATTTCTTAGAGCACTTCATCCTAAGTGGAGAGCAAAGGTAACGGCTATTGAAGAATTCAAGGATCTCTCGAGCATGACACTAGTTGAGCTTGTAGGAAATCTCAAAGTTCACGAAATGGTAATGGAAAAGGACTCGGAAATAGTTAAAGGGAAGAAGGAGAAAACAAAGTCCATTGCCTTGAAAGCTAGAGTTGAGTCAAGTGATGATGAAGAGTCTTGTTCAAGTAGTGAAGACGAAGAATATGCCATGGCCGTAAGAGATTTTAAGAAGTTCTTCAGGAGACGAGGAAAGTTCGTAAAACCACCTCGTGAAGAAAAGAAATCTTTACGAAAAGACCGTGATGATAGAAAGGGCAAGTTAGATAGGAAGTGCTATAGATGTGGAGATTCTGGTCACTTTATAGGTGAATGTCCAAAGCCTCCAAAGAACAAATCTCAAAAAGCATTCGTTAGTGGAGCTTGGAGCGATAGTGAAGGAGATGATGATGATGAGCCTAAGAACAACGAAATTGCCCTTATGGCTAATGACACAGAAGAGGTACATTCTGATTCATACTCCTCTATAGATGACGAAACCTTAGAAGTAGAATATAACAAACTATGTGACGTCACTTTAAAAATCATAAACAAAAACAAATTTTTGAAAACAAAGACAACACTTTTGGAAAATGAAGTATTTTGGCTTAAAGAAAAAGCAATACGAATTGAAAAAGGTAAAGGTAGTAAAGAAACGTGTGTTTCTTATCAAGAACTAAAACTTGAATTAGAAACCTTAAGATCCACACAGGAAGATTTAATCAAACAAAATTCAAAGTTTAAAAAGTTTGACAAAAACATAAGTTGTGCAGATGAAATAATGAAAATGCAAAAACTACCTCATGATAAAACAGGACTAGGCTTTATGAAACTAGGAACCTTAAGTGACCATAAAGAACAGACTGTGAATAAAACTGTTTCAACCAAGTTAGACACTCACGGATCCGACGGATCCAAAAACTTGGATCCGCCAGTTGTACCCAAGGGATCCGCGGGTACAGAGACTGAATAGAAGGTTCATAAAGTCGATCGTTCCGAGTTTGTTAAAATTACTAGAAAACCTAACAGTAATATAACCAATAATAAACACAAACCAACAGTTTCTTTAGGAAGAGGTCAAGCTAGAAATGAATATAGAGTTAAAACGGATCAACAGAGACCTCAAATGAGTTTTCCTAAACACCCCTTTCCAAAGAGTATAGTTAATCCACAACACACTTATCAAAATAATTGGAACCAAAACATGCCTAGAAACTTTCATGGTCCTAATTATATGCCGTGGAACAATTATCCACCATTTCCGTACATAAACCATGATAATGTCATGTTTAACCAAAACGGACCCATGAGATATTGGGGACCAAATGCTTGAGTCTTTTATGAACTTAGGTATGCTTGAAAGTTGATCTTGAACCTGATGAGTGGATCAAAGATAGTGGGTGCTCAAGACACATGACGGGAAACATAAATCTTTTCTCAACCTACCAAGTGTATGACGGAGGTAATGTCACATTCGGTAGCAAGCTTAAAAGTAAAATCATCGGAAAAGGTACAATCTCTCATGACTCTCTTTCTATTGATGATGTTGCTCATGTAGATAATTTAGGATTTAATTTATTTAGTATAAGTCAATTATGCCGCAAAAAGTATAACGTCCTTTTTAGTGAAAATGGAAGTAAAATACTTAAAGATGGCATAACCGTAGGAAAATGTGTTTTAAAGAATAATGTCTATGTTATGAAATTAGATAAAACACCTAAAGATAAGTTATGTCTTACCTCCTTGGACGAAAACTCAACTCTATGGCATCGACGCTTAGGTTATGCAAATATGAGGCTTATTCAATCCTTGTCATCCAAAGAACTCGTTAGGAACCTACCCAAGTTAAAATATGACCAACACTTTTGTGATGCTTGCAAAATTGGGAAACAAGTACATAATAGCCATAAGGCTAAAAACATGGTATCTACATCTAGATGCCTAGAATTATTACATATGGATTTGTTTGGCCCGTCGGCTATACAAAATTATGGAGGAAATTTTTACACTTTAGTCATAGTAGACGATTACTCTAGATATACATGGACAAAATTTTTGAAAACTAAAAATGAGGCATTCGATAAATTTGAAATTCTAAGCAAGAAAATTCAAAATCAAATAGGAAGTAACATAATATCTATTAGAACTGACCATGGTCGAGAATTTGACAATGAAATCCAATTTGGAAAATTTTGTGATAATAATGGAATAACTCATAATTTCTCGGCTCCTCGTACACCTCAATTAAATGGTGTAGTAGAACGTAAAAATAGAACAATTCAAGAAATGAGTAGAACTATGTTAAATGAACAAAACATACCTTAAAAGTTTTGGTGTCACGCTGTAGATACTTCCACATATATCCTAAATAGAGTTTTAATTAGACCATTTTTAAATAAAACCCCCTATGAAATTTATCGAGGCAAAAAGCCTACATTAGGATATTTTAGAGTTTTTGGAAGCAAGTGCTTCATTTTAAACACAAAGGATTATCTCACCAAGTTCGACCCAAAGTCGTATGAAGGTGTATTTCTTGGGTACTCACAAAACAGTAAAGCATACATAGTATTGAACAAGGAAACATTAAAAGTCGAGGAATCGTTGAACGTAACATTCAACGAAAGTCCACCTCCCTCTAAGACATCACCTTTGGTAGATGATGACTTAGTTGAAAGTCAAATGGCTAAAAATATAGAAAGCATTGAAAATGACAATGAAGATGAACCCTTAAAAGGAGAGATAGTCAATATCAAAGAAACAAAAAGTCATCCATTAGAAAACGTCATAGGAAAACTTAATGAAAGAACATTAAGATCCAAAGCTCAAAATGAAAGTAATTATTTTTGTTTTATTTCAACTGTTGAGCCTAAAAATATAAACGAGGCAATAAAAGATGAATCTTGGGTAATTACTATGCAAGAAGAACTAAATCAATTTGTTAGAAATGATGTTTGGACATTGGTCCCTCCACCTAAAAACCAAACCATAATCGGCACCAAATGGGTTTTTAGAAATAAAATGGATGAAAATGGTATTGTATCTAGAAATAAAGCTAGGCTAGTAGCTTAAGGCTACAATCAACAAGAAGGTATAGATTACGATGAAACTTTTGCACCCGTAGCTAGACTTGAGTCTATTAGGATACTACTTGCATATGCATGTGCACATGATTTTAAGTTATTTCAAATGGATGTCAAAAGTGCTTTCTTAAATGGTCTTATAAATGAAGAAGTATATGTTGCACAACCTCCCGGCTTTGCCGACTTTGAAAAACCAAATTATGTTTTCAAACTTAAGAAAGCTTTATATGGACTTAAGCAAGCACCAAAGGCTTGGTATGATCGACTTAAGACCCTTCCTAGTTGACCATAAGTATACCATGGGCCTAGTAGATAATACTCTCTTCACCAAGAAAAAGGGATCACATATTATCATTGTCCAGATATATGTGGATGACATTATATTCGGTTCAACTTGTCAAGAGTTATGCGATGATTTCTCAAAAATCATGCATGACGAGTTTGAAATGAGTATGATGGGGGAACTAAACTTTTTCTTAGGTCTCCAAATAAAACAATTAGAAGATGGGATATTCTTCAACCAATCAAAGTATATCAAAGATATGCTTAAGAAGTTTGGTCTTGAAGACTCAAAACCCATGAAAACACCCATGTCCTCCGAAACCAAACTCACAAAGGATGAAGAAAATGAATCCGTAGATAGCACTAAATATAGAGGAATGATTGGTAGTTTACTCTATCTTACGGCTAGTAGGCCTGACATTATGTTTAGTGTTTGTCTATGTGCACGTTTTCAAGAAGATCCAAAAATATCCCATCTTGAAGCAGTTAAACAAATATTTAGGTACATCAAAGGCACTACACACTTAGGATTATGGTATCCCAAAGGAACGGGTGTAGAAACCATAGTATATGCCGACTCTGACCATGCAGGAGACTATGTTGATAGGAAAAGTACTAGCGGTATTTGTACTTTTGTAGGATATTGTCTCACATCATGGTTTGCTAAGAAACAAACTGCCCTCGCAATCTCAACAATAGAGGCAGAGTATGTGTCTGCAGGAAAGGCGTGTCAACAAGCACTATGGATGAAACAAGCTCTCGTTGACTATGGAATTGAACTCAACAACATTCCCATTCTTTGCGACAACAAAGGAGCTATTGATCTAAGCAAAAATCCAGTTCAACATGCTAGAACCAAACATATTGAAATACGCCATCACTTCCTTCGCGACAATGTACAGAAGGGAAACATCTCAATTGAGAAAGTTTCCTCAGAGGACAACATTGCCGATATTCTCACAAAACCTCTAAAACGAGAACCTTTCAACTATCTTAGACTTGGATTAGGATTAATGGAACCTAGTGATTAAGTAAAACGTTAGTGTAGACATTAGTTTAACCAAACTCGACACTAAACCAAAATTAGAATTCTGATCCGCGGATCCAACCGATAACAAAGGCAGATCCTTTGTTTTGGATCCGCAGGATCCGTCGCATGCACAGCCAAGTTTATTATTAAATAAAAAAGAACAAGTACTATTCATTCCTCACTCCAAAACATATCACCCACAACATTCGACACCATAACAGTAAAAATCATAATTTAGGCTATTTTCTTCCACAAATTTGTGCTCCAAACATCACTGTAAGTATTCTTATCATGTCTATACTCCTGATCTGCGTCTAGGATTTCTATTTCATGCACAAAACCAAAACTTGGGGTATATGCATAATTCTTGAAAAATCATGAAGCATATTTACTGAATCATACTTAAAAACATGTTTTTCTTAGTTAGAAATTACATCTCATAGCACATTGTCTTAATTTAACAAAAACCCCATGAAAATTTTCTTACTAAAACCTTCTAACGACTAGGTAAAATGATTTTTTTTTGAACATTGTTCATACAAATACAAAAACGTTATCTTTTAAACATCACTTGCATCATGTCTCTTGAATGCTAAAGGGAATACATAATTAATATGTATTTTCGGGTACATTCAAACGTAGCTACATTGAAATAGGAGCGTTTGGGTTATCTCTCATTTTTAATACAAAACTTGCATAAACTAAATTTTCATGCATCAAAAAGGGTCGAGATAACCGCACCTCCACATTGTCCCCATGTAGGCACACACTAGAAATTTTACACTTACTTTGATCATTTCAACTAAAACTATGTAACTTTTGTACTTAGGAAAATCATGCCTCCCGCAACAAACTACGATCACAAAAGAACCGTTAACTACTTACCCGAAGTCCACAAAACTAAAGGTCTAACCAAAGCCCAAGTCGACATTTTCAAAGCCTTAGAGAAAAAGTATGTCCATGAGGTTAGATTCGTAGATTCCTCGTTCTATAAAGGAACCCAACTTAGGGAAAACTTAGCCGCAATTCGATTTGATACTCTTTTAGATATAGATGAACAAATCGTTCCTAGGTTCATTCTTGAGTTTTATGCTAGTGTAGGTCTTAGTTCGAGTGACCAAGGTTACTTAAGTCTTCACTTTACTTTAAATGGAAATCATATCAACATCCCTCTTGATCAATTTGGTGAGGTCTTGGGCATTCCAAATCAAGGGACATGTATTTACTCGGACAAATGGTCCTTAACAATCTTAGAATCCAATCTCGAAAGGACGGCACCATATGTCACTCCTCTCACATCAAAAGAAGTGCTTAGGGAACATCTCTTCATTCCTAAGAACAACCCCACAAGGATGTATCGTGGCCGCGAAGTTGCTAGAAACCCATTTGCCATGGAACTCAATGAACTCAAGCCCGAATTCAAGAAAATGGAAGAGGTCTTAAGGGCCAATGTCATGTGTACGGTAGGAAACCGTGATCACATAAATGCGTGCTTGTGTCATATGATGTTCAACATCTCAACTCGTCAACCCTTCAACCTTGCGTATTATGTTGCTAAAAGGATGTGTGACATTCCGATTCAAGGCAAGACTGCATTGCCTTATGGAATGCTCTTGACTCGACTCTATAGAGCTTTTGCACCTGTCCGTCCAAACTCCTTAGGATTTGTCCCAGAATACACAGAGATCCCACACACTTTCGTTCCCTTAAGTAACTTTCGAGTATCGGTTGATAAGGGCAAACGTCCTCGTGCACCAACATCATCCTCATCATCTTCAATGAGTGAAGATGATGGTTTGCCAAATTTTAGGATTCCTCCACCCGAATACTTGAGCCATCTTCCTCCAATTCCAAATGAATCTGCTGAGTATCAAAACATTAAAGGAATGGTAAAGAATCTTGGTCATTGGATGATAAAATTGCACAAAGGTATGAAGAAGTTGAAGAAGAAGCTTAGTTGAAAGAGTGTTTGGATTTGAACAATGTTAGACAATGTGATGTTAAACTTGTATGTGTCTCGACTTTATCTGATAATACTTGTTATGTCTGTGTAATAACTAACATTTGCAGGTAGATAACCCTCATGGTTATCAATTTTCCGGGTTATAGCCTATGTTTTGCATAACACCTAAAAAGGTAAGTTTCTAAGAACGGATTAAACTATGTTCAATCATGTGTTAATAATATCATATTCAGATGATTTGCTATACATATTAGATGATAAGTAAGGTCTAGGTGAATTTTCGGGTTTTCGTCGAAAAACGAAAAATATGACATGCGTTCTGTTTAGTTTTAGTATTTAGGACACGGATCCGGCGGATCCCAGAACTTGGCTCCGCCAAAGGTTATCGTTGGTTCCGCCATCCGCCAACCTGCGGATTTGGCGGATCCTATACTTTGGATCCGTGTTTGATCCCATTTGGATCCGCAGGTTCCACAGTAAAATCCTAAAACTTTTTCGACTCATCTCGATTCTTAAATCTTAGTGTTTAGTCTTATTTAGGAATCATTCACTGATTATAAAACATCTTAGAATCATTTAGGAATTCTTAGAAACTTAGGAGCCAAATTTCCCACCAAAATTTAAAATTTTGAATTTTAGGTGTGAGTTACCAAACTGATACAAAGAAGGAACCCTTTTTGGGGGATCCGTCAAATCCGTGGAAACATCAAATCATAAGATTTTCCACTATCTCCTTGTATTTACTGCAAATCCCCAACATATTACTCAACCCAAGCTCAATGGATTGACTTCCTTGATATGACCTTCACAAATCTTTGTTCCAAATCATTAGCAACCAACATTCTTCATTGGATTCACATCACTTCCAAACACAAATTTCCATGATCCTTCTGTCTATAAATTGAGATCTAAACTTGAAACAAAATTCACACCTTCATCTTCTTCTCCTGTACTTATTAGTTACCTAAGTCAACAATGACAAAGTCAAACAATTCTTCAACCTCAAAACCACTAAAAAGGACAGCACGAATCAGTGTAAAACCATGTTGCTTTGTTAACCTTTCAAATTCTTCCTCAGAAGAGTCATCACCACTAATCATATCCTCACCCATTGCTAGTGAAAACTTCCTTACTTTATCCACTCCAACTCCCTCAAATGTACTTATTCAAACACCTCCTCCGACTATCACTCCAGTAGGAACCACACCACCACCCGCTCCATCACAGTATGAGAAATCTCAATCATCACCAAGCTCACTAAAACTCCAACCCATGGAACTCTTTAGGACACCACCAACATCTCCACAACCATATCTTGAAGAGTTAGAAGATCTTACACCTACATCAACCAATCCTCCACCAATGAGTCTTGAAAACTTAGAACCCATGCTATTCCATCCTCTCCATCCGGAGATTCATGGTCCTCTATACCGTGAAGCACCACAACCTCATCCCCAAATACCACCACTATCACCAACTTCAACACTCATCGCCATAGATGAGGCGATGTGGAGCAACATTCCTCAAACCCAAAAGGAGATAAGTGCGGAGTTAACACAACTCTATGCTTTCTCTGGTATGGTTGACCATCGCCTTCATGAAGCCATGGACATTCAAAACATCCTAATGAACTCCCTCCAAACAACACCACCAACCAATGAACAACAACAACAACCAACCACAACCACCAACACCACACCACCACCACAAAACTTGGAGCCTACTCTTCCTCCTGGTTTTTCAAGTCATGATTGCGCACATTGTGAGAGAACATCTCACTTGGCCCAAAGGACCAACATTTTGGTTCATGAGCTTCAAAATGAGATGAGGTTCATCTTGAACCATGTTCTCGAGCGTCTCAATGCAATCTATCATCCGCCTCAATAAAAGCGCTCTTAGGAACTTTCTAGGTGGATGTTGTAGTAGTTGTCTTTATTTAGGATTTATTTTGTAATTTAACATCATATCATGTTTGTGACTTTTGTCACATAATTTTCAATTAATGAATGTGATGTTTTTATGCTTATGAGTGATCAACATATTGCATATTATCATTATCTTTGATAACTAACATCTTTATATAGCTTGTTATACTCTATATCATGATTGCTTTAGGTACAAATAATGATCAGACACTTACTTTGACTTTTTAAGTCAAAACATATTGAAAGGCTTGTTTGGAAGAACACCTCACATGCATTCTACTTCTTTCTAGAAGTCATTCATTACTAACACTTCATTTGCAGCATATCATACCCTTCAAAAGTATACGTTGGTACTCGAGAAGTGGGGAGTATACATCGAGGGGGAGCATTTCATAAGCATTTCATATTCTAACCGTTTGTTTTGTAGGTTCATGCATCATTTCCTTGATTACTCCATCTAGGGAGTATAAAACAAGGGGGAGCTTTAAAGTTCTCAAAATCGCATTCCGCTACGCTACTCTTTTTGTTTCGACAAAAAGGGGGAGAAAGGACTAAGTTTGCATTAACTGTGATTCATCACAGTACATACATTTTTTTTTCAAAACTTTTCTTTAATAAACAAACTTAATATATATTTTTAAGAACTCATGCTATATTTATTCTCTTGCTAAAAAATATACCTTATGTTTTGTCATCAACAAAAAGGGGGAGATTGTTAATACAAATATCGTCCCAAAAACGTTATTTATATTTTTCGATCTTTGCTTAGTTTTGTTAATGACAATTACAAGGTATATCTTTTAGCAAATTATAAATACTAGCTTAAGTATCATCAATACACATTTTACATTTTGCAAGATAACTTAGAATTACAATTTTACACTTTTACAAACTTATTTCCTTAAAAGGAAACTTTATTTTTAAAATTACACCATGACATCATGGCATACATCACAAGTGATATCTTAGTTAGATTGTGTAATATTTTGTTTAGATTCACAAGTTAGATAGTTGACATTTGTGGATCTTGGAAGATTTGGCAAGATATGCAAGATATGGAATGATACACCAAATCCCTTAGCTGTCAATACCCACGGATCCAAGTCCAATGAAGGACGGATCCATATTTTTGGGATCCGTGAGCTGGATATCAGCTTGCCTATAAATAGCAAGCTGATCATTTGGCTTTCTTATCACTCATATAGCTTAAACACACATATTCATTCAGTATATATCTTACTAACATCATTCATATTTGCATTTCACTTTGATCTTTCTTTTTGTAGAAAAGAGATCAAGCTTTCAAGGATCTACAGAACCGTAATCCTTTAGTTTCATTACTGTGTGATATTGTAATTTGTTTCACACATCATTATCTATCATTTGTAATCAGTGAGTGTGGTTAGTGTTTTAGTCCTCAAAATACAAAGAGAGTAGGGAGTGGTTGTACCCTTGTAAAGAACTCGACATCTAGCTTAGTGTCGGTAAAGTATATAGGCGACGTCAGGTTGGTTCTACCTTGTAAAAGAACTCGGTGTTTAGCTTAGTACCGGAAAAAGAAATAAGCGACGTGTAAAGGTTTTCTCCACCTAGAAAGGGAGTTTGTTTCTTAGTGAAGGATAAACTCTCGAGTTGGAAACTCGAGGAGTGGAGTAGGGCAAGGAAGAGAGTCCTTGTAGCCGAACCACTATAAACAACAGTGTTGTGTGGTTTGATCTTTCCTCTCTTTATCTTTTGTTTATATTGTGTGATTATTTGTTTGTGATTGTTTCCTTTGAATTAACATATAGTAACAAAGCAAATAAAACTCGAAAAATGGTAAAAACTATTCAACCCCCCTTCTAGTTTTCCACAGATCGTTTGTAGCTCGAGGTTGGTTAGACCTCATCTAGGGATTACACAATAATAACGATTAATAACAATATGATGCATAGCGGAATAACAAACTAATAACCATTATTATTGCTACAAGGTTTCTTCGTCATCATCTCTAAAACTAACAATACCAACAGCCCCAATGCTATGTAATCAAGTATAGCACGGTTACACTCTAACAGGGATCAAAGATCCTTGAGGCTTAAACCAAACACGAACTCTAGGCGTCTAACACAAGAACAATACGCCTAGGTTTACACACACACTTTTGATGGAGTTACACCTTAACCCATACCTAAAACTAATTCCTTGTATATCTTTATATAATAGAGATACAAGGGTTACAAAGAGATAACTATTACAATGAAGATATTTTATTAAGAACCTTCCTAAAATATCTTCTTTATCTAAATATCTTTGTAGTTTTCCTCTTTGTCACAAATAGTCCTTCATGTTTCATTCTTCTTGTTTTGTATCATCAAATCTATAAAACCCAACAATCTTCCCCTATTTGATGATGACAAAACAAACATGTTCTTGTACGAACTTCCCTAGACGAAGTAGAGAAATTGAGATAATTAAATCTCACCACGAATGAAACAATCTTGTCTTCCCCTTAATCCATGCCATCCACCACAATATCTCTTCCCCTTTTTGTTATCAACAACTAGGGAACGTATACAAATATGAACTTCCCCTCGAGTGGTGTATGTACATTAGATGATTAAACACATCAATATCACATAAGCAGTAGAAACTAACTCTAGTAGTAGAATCTTTAAGCCTAGCAGTAGTATCTACTTAGTATATTTACTTCACCTTCTCAGCATCTCTAGCAGTAGTATGAAATACACTAGCAGTAGTATCATTATCACCAGCAGTAGTATGAAATACACTAGCAGTAGTATGATACTTAGAGTGTTTACCTCGATGTAGCATATAAATGGTTAAGCATTTGAACATTTAAGCTTCCCCTGAAACCCATATGTTAACCATTTGAATCTCCAATTCTATAGGCTTTATGAATGATGAAGAAAACTAACCATTACTAATTTGATGCTGAAGTAGAATAAACCAACCTTGTGTCTTATGTCTTGTACTAAAACTGACTTTGAACGTATACCCAAATCGATGTATAGGGAGACCGCAATCTCTTGACAATAAACTCATCTTCAATGAGACACTGAGCACTACAATGTAACTCCTTTAAGTGTTTGTCAATTCGTAGTCACTTGAACGAACAAAAAAGTTATCTTTAAAGTGTAACACCCACCTTAAGATATAATAAGAACACAAACTCGAAAAACTCCACTTCATCTTCAAATAAGTAACAAGTAACCATCTTCTCCAATAAGAATAAATAATAACGAGCCTTTAAAACCTTTAAGAACATAATCCAAAGTCTCTGTGTGTGTGTTCTTCCCCTGTGTGTGTGTTTTGGAACCAACCCGTTCCAAATCTCCAGTATGCTTCCCCTTACTTTTGTAATCTCATGCCACCAATGTTTTGAACAAAACTTTCGAAAGCAGTACAAAGTTAATACGGGCAGTAGGAAGTCAACTCTAGCAGTACAAACCAAATATGCTGGCAGTATAAACTGAAGATAGGCTAGCAGTACAAACTTGGCTAGCAGTACAAATATACCAAGCAGCAGTATGAATTCTGATAAGTAGCAGTATTATCCAAGCGTAGCAGTACTAACATATTTACTCGAGCAGTACTAAGTCTAGAAAGAGCAGTACTAAATAAACTTGAATAACCAATTTTCCCTTCGACTCCAATACAGTCGCGTTAATCATTGCCAATACCAGCAGATCATCATATGAATTAGGGTTTATTATCACCACTAAAAACACCACAGTAAGGATACCTTTTTTTTTTTAAGTATCCAGACAACACTTTAAAGTGTCGCTAAAACCCTAAAATCACCAGATTTTGATCATAACATATCCACAGCTGCTTTCTTTGATAAATAATGACTTCCATGTTAAATCAAATTAGTTAGAATAAGGAAATCACAATTATCGAAACACTAAAAACCTGAAAAATTGAATTTCTGAAAACCATTTTGCAGTAGATTTCGACGAACCATAACTTTCAATCTAATGCTCAGATCAAAGATCCCTTCGGTTAAAATCTTCCTTGATATATGAAGAATCTCCAGTAAAAATTTCAGCACGATCCAACGGTTAACGAAAAAGTTATCGTCTTTTGAAAACAGCTCTGCAGTGAGTTTTGAAGATACGAACCAGATCCGAATTTTCTTCTTTTCTTCGATCTTTGACAAACCAAACCTTGTTGAATCCCACGATCACGAGCCCCTAGTCTCTAATACCAATGAAGATATTTTATTAAGAACCTTCTTAAAATATTTTCTTTATCTAAATATCTTTGTAGTTTTCCTCTTTGTCACAAATAGTCCTTCATGTTTCATTCTTCTTGTTTTGTATCATCAAATCTATAAAACCCAACACTGATGATGATGAGGAATAGGTGGAGTCTACACCTAAGTTAGAAGGTAAAATAGTTAAACCTAGTGTTAAACAAGTTGAGTTTGTCAAACCTAGTTTTGGTAAAAAGTTGTCTAGGAAAAATGTTGATTTCATTGAGCAACCTAGGATGTATACTAACAAACCTAGAGGTAACCAGAGAAATTGGAATAACATGATGTCACAAAGGTTAGGGTGTGACTTTGAGATGTTTAACAAGGCTTGTTATCATTGTGGTAGTTTTTAACATTTAGAGAAAAATTGTTATTACTATCAAAGACCTGTTTAGAACTATGCTAAAAGAAACATGGTTCCTACAGTAGTACAAATGAGATCTGGTTTAGTATCAGTTAATACTGTCAAGCAAAATATTTCTAAACCAGCAGTAGTAACTAATACTGCTAGATAAGTTAGTACTGCTAACTCAAAAAGAACAGTGGATGGTGCTAAACAATTGTCAAAATTTTCAAAAAGAGAACATTCTACTGAAAACATGTCCATTCAAAAGAATACAACATTTAGTGCTGCTAAGGAAAAAGTAGTAGTTTCTGCTGCTGAGCCAAAGGCAATTACTGATACTGTTTTGGGAAATCATTTTTATGTTGTAAAGGCCTCAGCTTGTTGGGTCTGGAAACCAAAATGTAAAGTTTTAGACCATGTTTCTAGAAACAGCAGTGCATCAATAGTTTTAAAGAAATACAATTACACTGATGCGCAAGGCAGATCCAAGTCAGTAATGGCTTGGATCCCCAAGAGAAACTGATTTTATTACTTTATGTGCAGCGCAATCCACAGGTGGAATTTGAGGATGAAGGAGTTTTTGACAGTGGATGCTCTAGGCACATGACAGGAGACATGTCATATCTTGAAGATTTTGAAGAAATTGATGGTGTATATGTTGCCTTTGGAAGTAATCTTAAAGGATGGAAAATCACAAGCAAAGGTACAAAAGCTAATACTGATGCAGGTACACAAGCTAGGAAGGAGACTAAACCTGGAAAGAAGTACATTTTGCTACCCATATGGACTGCAGATCCACCTTTCTCAACCCAAGAGTCAAAGAGTTCACAAGAAGATGATCTTGATGAAGATCCAAAAGATTCTAAAGAAGAAGGTGTACAATCTTCTGATGATGATAAAGTGGTTAATGAAGAAAAGCAGACTGATGAACAAGTAAAGGGTGATGTATCAGATAATATTGCCAATGAAGAAAATAACACTAGCAGTACTAACTCTGTTAATACTGCGAAGCCAAGTGTTAATGTTGCTGACAAGGAAGGCTTTGCTTTTGATGAGGATCAATATCCACATGATCCAAACATGCCTCCATTGGAAGAGATATCTCCTGATACTGATGATGATGTACTTGGTGCAGAGGCTGACATAACCAATATGGAAGATGAAGTTTCTGTCAGTCCTATTCCAACTACAAGAATTCACAAGGATCATCCTAAATAACAAATCATTGGAGAGCCACAATCTGTTGTTCAAACAAGAAACATGACAAAAGGTTTGAAGGAACAAGGTTTCTTTGCACAATCCCTTCATCAAAGAAACAGTCATAAAGACCTTCAAAACTGTTTGTTTGCTTGTTTTCTATCACAAGTAGAACCCAAGAATGCTCATAAAGCATTACAGGATCCAAGCTGGGTGGAGGATATGCAAGAAGAGCTTTTACAATTCAAGCTTCAAGAAGTTTGGACTCTGGTAGATTTGCCTAATGGGAAGAGGGCAATTGGTACTAAGTGGGTTTTCAGATGCAAAAAGGATGAAAGACGCATTGTGATTAGAAACAAGGCAATATTAGTTGCTCAGGGATACACTCAAGAAGAAGGCATTGATTATGATGAAGTATTTGCCCCAGTTGCAAGAATTGAAGCTATAAGGTTGTTCTTGGCTTATGCTTCATATAAAGACTTTGTAGTGTATCAAATGGATGTGAAGAGTGCTTTTCTTTATGGGACAATTGAAGAAGAAGTACATGTCTCTCAACCACCTGGATTTGAAGATCCTGATAATCCTGATAAGGTATATAAGGTGGAAAAAGCACTTTATGGTTTACATCAAGCTCCTAAAGCTTGGTATGATACATTGTCAACATATCTACTGGAAAATGGTTTCTGTAGAGGGAAGATTGACAAGACTTTGTTTATCAGAAGACACAAAGATGATATCTTGCTAGTTCAAGTTTATGTTGATGATATTATCTTTGGATCAATAAACAAGGTGTTATGTGTTGAATTTGAGATGCTTATGCATGAAAGATTTTAGATGAGTTCTATGGGTGTACTCACATTCTTTTTAGGGTTACAAGTCAAGCAAAAGGAGGATGGCATATTTATCTATCAAGATAAGTATGTAGCTGAAATTTTGAAGAAGTTTGGGTTTGCTGATGTGAAGCCTGCAAAGACAACAATGGAAACTTCCAAGCCCCTGCTCAAAGATGAAGATGGTGAAGAAGTTGATGTTCACTTATATAGATCAATGATTGGTTAATTGATGTATCTTATAGCTTCAAGACCTGACATTATGTTTGCAGTGTGTGCCTGTGCTAGATATCAAGTTACACCAAAAGTTTCACATCTTAATGATGTGAAAAGAATTTTCAGATACTTGAAAGGTCAACCTAAATTGGGCCTTTGGTATCCAAAAGATTCACCTTTTGATTTGGTGGCATACACTGATAGTGATTATGCTGGAGCTAGCTTGGATAGGAAATCCACAATTGGAGGTTGTCAATTTCTAGGATGCAGGTTGATTTCATGGCAGTGCAAGAAACAAACTATGGTTGCTAATTCCACAACAGAAGCTGAGTATGTGGCTGCTTCAAGTTGCTGTGGACAAGTGCTCTGGATTCAAAATCAATTGCTGGATTCTGGGTACAATTTTATGCATACCAAAATATTTATTGATCATAGCAGTACTATGTGCATAATTAGAAATCCTATTTATCACTAAAAAAACAAAGCATATTGAGATAAGACATCATTTTATAAGAGATTGCTATGAAAAGAAGTTAATTCAAATTGATAAAATCCATACTGACAATAATGTTGCAGATTTGCTCACAAAAGCTTTTGATGTAGGTAGATTTCAATTCTTAATTGCCAGTATTGGAATGTTAAATCTTTGAAAATTCTTATCTCTTTATGTTTTTGTAAAGTTTTGTAAGGATTAATACTGTTATTAGGTCAATAAATTGTTCCTGCTACTGAGTATACTTAGTGTTGCTAGTTATACTTAGAACTGCTATGATTAATATTGCCAGTTATACTTAGTACTGCCAAGTATAATTGATAACATGATTATTGGGTATTGTGTTATGTTTGTGTTTTTATGTTTTTGGGATTAATCTTTTGCAGGATAAGCTGAGAAAGGTGATGAAGTGCTGAAAATTAAGTTGTTTGGAGTAGAAGCTGACTTTGTGCTGCTAGGCATAAGTTAGTGCTGATAGGCCTAACTTAGTGCTGCTAGGTTTCTACTGCTCTGTTTGAGAGTGCAGGGTACTGTTTTTGAAATATGAACAATTAAGGGTTTATATCCTTCAATCATTCACACAAGTGTTTTTATCTGATCAAAACTCTCTCAAACATAAACCCTAACTCTTTTTTATCAACTAATTGCAAATCCTAGCAAAACCCTACAAAATTTTTCATAATTCACAATGTCGACTCTATCTTTTGCAGACCAACATAATATGATCGCATTTTTGCAAAAACCAAGAGAAAGTGAAGGGTTTACTGAAATCATTGATTTTCTCAATGCTACTCATATTAAGTATGCATTAACAGTAAATCCTACCATATATATTTCCAACATCAAACAGTTTTGGGCTACTGCTAAGGTCAAAACTATTGATGGGGAAACACATATACCTACCCTTGTGGATTGCCTATAAAAGGGAGCCCTCTAGCACATTTACAAGATACAACTTTCTCACACATACCAATACACACACTTTAAACATTATCTGAAAAACATGATTTCTTACTCTCACGCCGGAGCTTAATCGTGGGGTCCGTCCCCACGGTAAGGCTAACGGCTTACTTGGATTGTGTAGGAAATCATCTATTTACTTGGTTTAAGTACATATATAGTCCACGAGCAGCTTATCGGCCCAATCCGATAAGCGGTCTAGCCCAACATCATTATCCATCGCGTATTTTGTAATAACAAGTTGGCGCCATCCTTAGGACCAATATACAACAGCGTTCTTGAAAATACTCACCATGAGCACTCATTCAGGTCCCACTCCTTCCGTACCCACGTCCGCCGTGCGGAATACGGTAGAAAGGGAAAAAGAAGCATTACTGGAAGATCACGAGAGACCCACGTCTGACGCAGCTCTCCGAGAGTACTTTGACAAGCACTACCACCAGTTGTTGCCAATCATAGCTGAGAAAGTTCATCAAGAGAAGATGCAGCAGGAGAAGCTTAAAGAAATAAAAGCTTGCCTTAACTTTGATGAAGTTTTGCAACACTCTGAATCAGGGACACTGAGCAGAAGAAGGGACCTCAGGAAAAGATTGAGTCTAAACGACTCCGAAGTATGTCAGGAAGCCCTAACCTAAGGGGCGGCAGATAAGGTCACCAAAGGAGAGAGATCCGGAAAGGGAAACGGTGTTCAGAAGATTGGAAAAAGGTGTGTTCAATAGATTGGGAGACAAAGAAAGGAGTACGTCCATGATGTGTGCTTAAACACACATCATTTTTATACTGAAAAACACGCTAAAACGGACTAATAACCATAAAATATGTGAAATTATATTGCAAATATGTGAAGTTATATAAGGCATTATCAATTCATTATAGATCATCATCTTTTTTTAGTAATCGTCATGTTTTAGATAGTGGTCAATATTTACTCTTTAATTGTAGCGAGATCTTTTATTGTATCTTGTTTTCTATGTTGATTGAAAATTACTTTTTATAATAACACTGCAACTTTACTCTTTTACGTCAATTCAATATCTGCAACTATTTCTTTCTTTTGATTTGTACCAAGCTTTTATCTTGAAACAATCAGTGTCATTGATGTGTCTCGAAAGCTTTAAATTTGTATAACTAGTTCTATCGATTTCTCTTAGTTCAAAACACATGGGTAAAAGTATAACCCTCATTTATAGTAAAGAGTTTTGGTAAGACCAGGTTGTTAGGTCACCATAATAGTATAAACACAAGTAAAAGAAAGATAGAGATGAGAGAAAGAGAGATAGAATGGTCGATCACTTCATAAGAGGGAATAACAAAAGTTTGCTTGCATATATGAAATAACCAACAATAAAATAGTATGTTTACATGTGTTTATATAGTGCTTCTACCTAGGGCAACGCCTAGGATTCTTTCAAGAACTAAACTAAAGGCCACGGCCCATGGGCCTTCTTCATAGTCCGAAGGCTAAATTAAACATAAAGGCCTTAACTAATAATCAACCTATTACATATTACTATGACCAACACTTTATAATAAAATGTGTTCCCAACAATCTCCCCCTAAGGGTTGGTCATAAAGGTTCATTGACGTCAAATTTGATCCGTTCTAAATAGATATATAAATATTATGCAGACGACGGATACACGTGAATAAAAACAAATTAACCCTTTAGGAAAAAGGCTAACTTGCAAAAACTCACGTTGTGATATGTGTGATACCAGGTAAGTGATTACCCGGGTCGTGTCCCAACGAGGTGTGAATGGGCAATCGTTTGAGGTTTGGAATTAGAGTGACTGATATTTGGGATATGGAATTTTGCTTTTTATTTTAATTCTAATTTAACAAATGAGAAACAAATTCTCACAAGAAAATTAAGATTAACAAATTATATTAAAAATGCGTAACGGGAATTCTAAAACGGGATTAAAAAGTGAAATCTATAAAAATAAATCCTACAAGTGCCAAATTATTTTTTTTAAATCCTAAATAATAAAAGAAAATTTTAGAAAAAAGATTTATATTTTTCTGAGTTTTATATTTTTTATTATGAATTAAAAACTATTAGAAACTAATTAAAAGGATTAAAAATAGTAAATGACTTGGGAAAAATCTGAAAAATTCAAGGTAAATCTAAAATATTATTCTTAATCTAGGAAAAATGAAATCAGAAGCTAACTAAACCCTAATAAGCAAATGGGCTAATAAGCAGTTTGGAAATAAGCACTAAAATAAGCACTTAAGCACTGAAAAATACCACAAGCTCAGAAACAGTTCAAATAACTTATTTAAGCATAAAACAACTTAATTCAAACAGCTTAACTCACAGAATAAGCCAAATAAGCACTTATGCAGATTCAAGATTATGCAGAAATGACAGCTTGAGGCCCCTACTTGCAGATCAAATTAAGCACTTCAAATAAGCTGATTAATGGAAACTTATAGGGGCAAAAGCTTCCTAGCACTACAAGCTACACTAAAACACCAAAAGCCCCAATTCTAACAACCCAATTGAACTCCAATTATGACCTAGATCAGATGGTTTGTGAAACTGAATTTGATGCAGGTATGAATCAGTGCTTAATGGGGTTTTTGCAGACCTGAATTAAGCTAATTAATAAGCTATGAATTAGAATCCAAACTCAGAAACTAAAAGGTAGTACTACAGGCTATAAGCAAACCAAATACCAGGCAGTGAGCACAAGGGAATAAGCACTTGTGAAGCAAGGAAAAAGCTGAGATCAGCAACTTGTGCAAGTCTGCACAAGTGAGTCTGTGATGGAATTGTGCAGATGAGTGCAAACCAAAAGACTTTTAACCAGGCTTCTAAGTTACTCTAATTTGACCAAAAGGAGCTCAGAAATGGCAAAGGAAAGGCCAAAAAGAGCATAAGCTTATAAATAGCTTATTTGACTATTCCCAGACCTAGGATTAGCACAGTCCACCCAAATCCTTGATTTTTATTCAAATAGCTAAGAAGGACTTAACAACAGCTTATATTAAACAAGTTAAGCAAGATTGAAATTAACCAAATGGTATTTGAACAGTGGTCTACAAGTTTTACCCGTTTTGACCCCTTATTCCAAACAGTCCAAATAAGAGTGGCTTTATATATTTTAAGCTAAACTAATTACTACAGGCTTTAAAAACTTATGACAGCTGATTGTCTAATCTATTTAACAACTAATAAGCACTAATCAAACCCTAAATAAGCACTAGCAGTTCAGATAAGTAATAACACAATAATGAAAAATGAGGAACTAATTAAACTTACAAGCTGATCTGATGAGTGCACAGGACTGATTCAATCACAAAACTATACCCAGGCTCATTCAATAAGCCAAAAATAACCCAACTCCAGCTTATTAATCCAGCTTATCACCTCACAGCTTATTTTGACCATGTCAGTTGACTTTTATTGACTTTTCTGGAATTCTTGAATTTAGAACATCAGGAACTCCAAACACACTTAAACTAGCTTTAATAAGCTCACAAGGGCTTATTGGAACAGAATCTTGTGGCTTATATCATAAAACAACAATAACCAATTTTGGCGGGAAATTAAGGTAAACTGAAAACTTGGAATTTCTTTATTAAAACTCTTGAATTACACTAATTTAACTTGAACAATTTAGAAATTATAGAACCCAGAATAACTTTTACATGAAACTTTAAATAACATTTAAATTAAAATTACACTACGAAATTTTTTGTCTAAAGCAGTGACCATCTTCTCTGTGTGTCTTTATCTCTATAAATAGCAATCCCAAAAGTATCTCTGAATCTTCCTGATCAAATCCCACTCGTCTAATTGCCTTCAATTCATCCTAGCCGTTATTTCCATTTTTGGCGGGAAAAGCAGTCCATGTGGGCATGTGAGGGGTGGGAAAGCATTAAATGTTTTCTTGGACTGTTAGGTGGATTGTAGAGAAGAAGCTAGGAGGGGGTGGATGGTGTCAGGGATAAGGTGGCTATGGTGGTATGGTTTTGGAAATGGTGGGTTGGGGTGGTATTGTTGTGGCGGGTTTATGAGTTTGACCACAGTCAAACTGTGGTATTAGCTTAGAAAAGAAAAAGGCCGGGTCATGGGTTTTTATATGGGCTTGGGTTTATTTAATTTACTGGGCTGGGTTTTATATGTTTTGGGTTTTAAGGGTTAAGGGTTAAGTTAAGGATTGGATTTGGGATTTGTGTTAAGTTTAGGGACCATATGTGTAATTTCCTGAAAGTCCAAGGACCAATGCTGCCAAAAATTAAAACTATTTCCAAGGACCAATTTTGACAAGTTGACATTCTTGAGGTTTGGCTTTGATAATTTGAGCACTATCCCGGTCCAAACTTGTAAATTCTTTTCCCGGCTTCGGTTCTTCACGACTTTCCAATCTTGTGCTCGGTTTTTGCCTGTTTTGCCCTGTTTTCGATTCTTTTGTACCTGAAACACATAAAAACACAAACCAAGGATATCTGCAGTATAATATGGTCTATTTGGGTGTTTTTGGTTATTTTTGTGTCTATTATGGGTATAAAATGATGAGTATTTACACACTCATCAATCCCCCACACTAAGCTATTGCTAGTCCCTAGCGATCCAATCATATAAAGTAATGAAAGGCTCAAAAGAATACCAAGCATACCCCGTTTTGACTTTTTATTAAATGCAAGAAATTTAAATTAAAACAAAATATATAACATGCTTGATTTCCAAAAATGGTATCACGGAACAGGATTCACACAAACTGGGTGTCTCTAGGGAATTGTAATCGTCATCCTCTTTTTTATACTCCCAACTAAGCTTAAACTCAATGTGCAAATGCTTTTGTAAAATGCTAACACTACTTATATCAATAATTTATGTAAGCCGAAACTTAACTTTTCACTCCCGCATATATATTCAAGTTTAGGTGACAGTGCTTGATTTTCAAATTTTTGATAACAAAAATCGACGTTTTTATAAAACTTTGACTAATACTAGCTGAAAGATAGATTTAAAATTCACAACAAGCAAACTTCAAAATTCATTGCATTTTACAATATCATTCCATTTTATTTTATTTTTATTTTCTCATTTTTTCATTCTTTTTCATCATTTTCATTTTTTTTTTTTTTTTTTTTTTGATACTTAACTTTGTGCAATATAAACTAACGGAGTTTCACGGGAACCAAGACCTTAAAACCTTCCTGGAATAAAGGATCCAAGGGCCGTTACAACGAAGAGTTCCAAGACCTTAATGCCTTTCAGAATTAAGGGTCCAAGGGCCGGTGTAAGAGGGTAGCCAAGACCTAAACGCCTTCCGGAAATAAGGATCCAAGGGCCGATCTTGAACCTTAGCTTTTTAGCACATACATTTATTACTTAACTTTTACATTATTATAACATATGCTTGTTCCGAAGTTTAAATAAATCTTTGAACTAGTATTTTTCAAAATCGTAAAGAAAAATGATTTTGTGTGTTCAAAAGTTAGAAAAATAAGCACTAATTAAGTCAAATTAGTTATCTCCTGGGAGGAAAAGCCATAGATTACTTATATAAGCTCTAAAGAAAACCAACTATTCTACGCTTAGCATTTTCATTTGCACAAATCGTAAAACCTTAGTCTAATAGTTAAGGAAGCAGCCAGATCAATACTCTGGCAGAGTCAGGATTCCCTTTGTTCTAATCTAATCAAGACTAAACACTTCTTCTTTTTTTTATTGCAATTTCTTATTTAAAAAACGAAAAAATTTTAAAATTTTGGGCAAAACGGGGGTACTAGGGCACTAGAAGGTACAATGTGACAAAATTCGAGAGAATTCCCCCCCCCCCCACACTTAGAATTGAATATTGCCCTCAATATTCAAAGTACCGGCTATTATGCCGAGACTTAGAACGTAAAAAGGTAATACTAATAGCCAAGTGTGTGAAAGAAATCTCAATTTTCACAAACAGGATTAAAAAGATATCCCTAGATAATCGTTAGCAAAAGGATAGGATATTGGGCGGCTGGATTGAAAACAGGCGCGGCAATCATCACAATCCAAGGGAAACCTGTAAACAAGAGCAAACAACACACAAAAACACAACACAATAGAGGAATCCCCCCACACTTAGTGTCAGAAAAATAAAAAGAAGTCAGAAACATGGGTTGTCACCCATGTAATGCTAATGTTTTTGTTAACCGAGTCACTAGCTTGACTCGAACCCGAATTCATTTGTTCCTGGGGAAGCATGTGGAAAAGAAAATCTCCATCGGACTTTCATTCAAAATGTTTCGATAAACATTGAAGTTCTTGAAAGATCCACTCCGATGAGATACATCCGGCTCAAAAGAGATGTCGGGGTCAAAAACTTTGTCTTCATTCCCAAACGAGTGAGGGAAAGGACAAGCTACCTTATAAGCACAGAAAGGTAGAAAAACTCGAACGACATATGTGAAGTCAATATAATGGTTATCCTCAGAAGGAAAAGTCACATATGTCAGAGAAATATTGTCCTTATCAATATCGGGATTAAGAGTTGAGGTCACATCATCAAGTTTATGAATAATAGAGTCTTTGACCTCATCGTTTTCTAACTCTTCATCAAAGAGAGGATTTATTTTTCTAGAAAAGTACTCATCATCAAATTCAAAAAGAGAATTCGAATAGACTTTGAGACTTTCATTTTGAACTTCCTCATCAGAAAGTGATTCATCATCACTAGAGGAAAAATCATCATTTGAATTGAAAAGGGGATTAGAGAAAATCCCGAAAGAATCATCGTTTAAATTGAAAAGAGGGTTAGAAAATGTCCCGAAAAAATCATTAGTAGTGTCAAGAGGTTGATCACTACGAAAAGAACAATCACTTTCACTGTCGGACATATCCTCAGACTCACTTGGGATTGGGATAAGGTTCTCAGCACTAGACTTTATGAATTCGTCCGATTCCTTTTCAGGAATAGTGCTAATATGCTCATCCCCCATAATAAGAGAGTCCTCGGAGTCCATAGACTGTAAGAAGGGTGTGATTGCAATGGACTGAGGGAGTTGAAAAATGGATTTATTCAAAGGAATAACACTCTCCTCGTTGTCCTCCTCATCAATATTGCTAGCATAAATGGCTTTTATACGTTCCATTTGCTCGTCGGCTAGCAATTCTGCAATAGTCTTGTCTTCCTGCCTTTTCTGGACAGGTGTAATTGCAGCTGATGAATTCTCGCAAACTCCCCACATAGAATCTTCATCATCGTCATCGCAAATGAAAGTTTGACGATATCTGGAACTTATTCTCGCTGTTTGTTCTTCGGCGAGTAAATCTTCCATAGATTTACCATGACGATCATCTTGGGCATGTTTAACAGCCAAATCATTAAGTGTATCCATCATATTTTGGAGTTTTTGGAATACATTTTCAAGAGATTCTTCAAGAGGAGATGGCTGAGGTTGAATCATTTGATACTATGGAGGTTGGTCATGACAAGAATAGTCGTAATTGTTACAAGGGACATGCTCATAGACAAGCGGGGTCCTCGTTTGACAATCGGATTCATAATGTGGACCACCACAGTACTCACAACAATACATTTGCTGTGACTGATTCGGTGAATCATATGGATATTGGTCATACCCGAAGTTTTGATTACATGGATCTTGTTCATAGACAGACGTATTTCCTGCTTGACAATCAAAACTTGGGTGTGGACCTCCACAATGTTCACAAGAATATGTTTCTATCTCATGGTGTGGGGGCTGGTTGAAAAAGTCGGGTGTTTCATGGTAAGAATAAGGATTTTGGTCATAAACAAACCCGTTTCCTGATTCCACCATGCTACAACCGGGACAATTCCCACCATTATGAGGACCTCCACACCATTGACAACCATAGTGGTAAGATGAAGACATAAAGAAAAAGAATTAAACAGATAGAGGGTGAAGAAAAATATTTTTGGGGTTTTTTTTGGTTTTTCAAATTTTTTTTTTGGAAAAGACTTAAACCTTAAATCAAACAAGCGTACGGTAGCTCTCTGAAAGAAAAACGCACAGAGTGGCGGAGGAGCAAAGGTGGGCAATAAATGCTCCTTAAAAACCCGCTCCTTTCGGTTCGACAATTTAATGTCAAACCTCCTGAAACCTCCGTTAGAGTTTGTTTATCAATCAAAGGTGAGCCGAATTCGCAAGCGACACAAAGGCAAGTTTTAATCTGATGTTTGGGAACTTATTATGATAATACTCCAAGTTGAGGAATATTATATTGATTTTGCTTTTATCTTTTATTTTACAATAAAACGGAAAATGTTTTTTAGGTTTTTTTTTTATATGATATTATATATATAAAAGAAAAGAAAAAATATTTTTGTATTTTATATGGTTTATGAAAGTGGAAACTTCTGAAAGAAGGATCTCAAGTCACTAATCGTTTTAAAATCTCAACGATATTGTCGCAACACAACCTCCCCGGCAGCGGCGCCAAAATTTGATCCGTTCTAAATATATATATAAATATTATGCAGACGACGGATGCACGTGAATAAAAACAAATTAACCCTTTAGGAAAAAGGCTAACTTGCAAAAACTCACGTTGTGTTATGTGTGATACCAGGTAAGTGATTACCCGGGTCGTGTCCCAACGAGGTGTGAATGGGCAATCGTTTGAGGTTTGGAATTAGAGTGACTGATATTTGGGATATGGAATTTTGCTTTTTATTTTAATTCTAATTTAACAAATGAGAAACAAATTCTCACAAGAAAATTAAGATTAACAAATTATATTAAAAACGCGTAACGGGAATTCTAAAACGGGATTAAAAAGTGAAATCTATAAAAATAAATCCTACAAGTGCCAAATTATTTTTCTTAAATCCTAAATAATAAAATAAAATTTTAGAAAAAAGATTTATATTTTTCTGAGTTTTATTTTTTTTATTATGAATTAAAAACTATTAGAAACTAATTAAAAGGATTAAAAATAGTAAATGACTTGGGAAAAATCTGAAAAATTCAAGGTAAATCTAAACTATAATTCTTAATCTAGGAAAAATGAAATTAGAAGCTAACTAAACCCTAATAAGCAAATGGGCTAATAAGCAGTTTGGAAATAAGCACTAAAATAAGCACTTAAGCACTGAAAATTACCACAAGCTCAGAAACAGTTCAAATAACTTATTTAAGCATAAAACAACTTAATTCAAACAGCTTAACTCACAGAATAAGCCAAATAAGCACTTATGCAGATTCAAGATTATGTAGAAATGACAGCTTGAGGCCCCTATTTGCAGATCAAAATAAGCACTTCAATTAAGCTGATAAATGGAAACTTATGGGGGCAAAAGCTTCCTAGCACTACAAGCTACACTAAAACACCAAAAGCCCCAATTCTAACAACCCAATTGAACTCCAATTATGACCTAGATCAGATGGTTTGTGAAACTGAATTTGATGTAGGTATGAATCAGTGCTTAATGGGGTTTTTGCAGACCTGAATTAAGCTAATTAATAAGCTATGAATTAGAATCTAAACTCAAAAACTAAAAGCTAGTACTACAGGCTATAAGCAAACCAAAAACCAGGCAGTGAGCACAAGGGAATAAGCACTTGTGAAGCAAGGAAAAAGTTGAGATCAGCAACTTGTGCAAGTCTGCACAAGTGAGTCTGTGATGGAATTGTGCAGATGAGTGCAAACCAAAAGACTTTTAACCAGGCTTCTAAGTTACTCTAATTTGACCAAAAGGAGCTCAGAAATGGCAAAGGAAAGACCAAAAAGAGCATAAGCTTATAAATAGCTTATTTGACTATTCCCGGACCTAGGATTAGCACAGTCCTCCCAAATCCTTGATTTTTATTCAAATAGCTAAGAAGGACTTAACAACAGCTTATATTAAACAAGTTAAGCAAGATTGAAATTAACCAAATGGTATTTGAACAGTGGTCTACAAGTTTTACCCGTTTTGACCCCTTATTCCAAACAGTCCAAATGAGAGTGGCTTTTATATTTTTAAGCTAAACTAATTACTACAGGCTTTAAAAACTTATGACAGCTGATTGTCTAATCTATTTAACAACTAATAAGCACTAATCAAACCCTAAATAAGCACTAGCAGTTCAGATAAGCAATAACACAATAATGAAAAATGAGGAACTAATTAAACTTACAAGCTGATCTGATGAGTGCACAGGACTGATTCAATCACAAAACTATACCCAGGCTCATTCAATAAGCCAAAAATAACCCAATTCCAGCTTATTAATCCAGCTTATCACCTCATAGCTTATTTTGACCATGTCAGTTGACTTTTATTGACTTTTCTGGAATTCTTGAATTTAGAACATCAGGAAGTCCAAACACACTTAAACTAGCTTTAATAAGCTCACAAGGGCTTATTGGAACAGAATCTTGTGGCTTATATCATAAAACATCCATAACTAATTTTGGCGGGAAATTAAGGTAAACTGAAAACTTGGAATTTCTTTATTAAAACACTTGAATTACACTAATTTAACTTGAACAATTCAGAAATTATAGAACCCAGAATAACTTTTACATGAAACTTTAAATAACATTTAAATTAAAATTACACAACGAAATTTTTGGTCTAAAGCAGTGACAATCTTCTCTGTGTGTCTTTATCTCTATAAATAGCAATCCCAAAAGTATCTCTGAATCTTCCTGAGGGTTGACTTTGATAATTTGAGCACTATCCCGGTCCAAACTTGTAAATTCTTTTCCCGGCTTCGGTTCTTCACGACTTTTCAATCTTGTGCTCGGTTTTTGCCTGTTTTGCCCTGTTTTCGATTCTTTTGTACCTGAAACACATAAAAACACAAACCAAGAATATTTGCAGTATAATATGGTCTATTTGGGTGTTTTTGGTTATTTTTGTGTCTATTATGGGTATAAAATGATGAGTATTTACACACTCATCAACGTCTTCTTTGCTTCTTTGGCTTCGAAGTCTTTTGTATCTTTGTTCTTTTGTTCTTGTTATGTGTGATATGATAATGTTGTGATCCACCTTTCATCAACGTCTTTAATTCCGATGTCTTAACGTCATTTCCACCATGCTCATACTTCTTTTGACTTTGATCTTCATACTTCAAGTGATTCTCATTCTTTAGCTTTGATCTTTGACTTTTGAACGTTTGCTTCGATCTTTTATGAGAATTTTCTTTGAACTTTGAATGACTTTCTGATGTAGGTATGAGCATGTGGAGATGGAATGTAGTTGATGATAATGGTGTTAGTGGAACTCCCGGTCTCCATAAGTACCTGCATAAAAACAGTTAGCAATAAAGCATCCGGTACTTACAGGTTCGGACTTCGAGATCGTTAACAGCATAGTGTGAAAACTTTCTCTAATCCTTGCCTAGGCCGTTCCTGAATCGGATGCCCCCAAGAGGGCTTACACAGATACATCGAAGTGTATCAACGATTCAGGTGAGCCGCTGAAGTATACCGAAGTATCAATCCATGATTGTAGACCGTTTGGAACCACCGCGAACACTAAGCGTAACCCACAAAGGATTACCGAAGTGACCTGCTGTCAGGACTGTTTGATGTTGACCCTGGCAGGAATTTCCATTCAATCACTGAGAATCACAATTGTGAATTCCCTCATGAATGTTCTTGGCAGATTGCTAAGATCTGCGTAGGACTCTTGTTATTTACAACTGGTGTCCTTAATGTTGAACAACCAGTGTAGAAATGTTAAGTGTTCCTAAGAGATCTTTTGATGTATCTCGCGGCTCTAGACTCGATTTAGTGCGCTTTTATTTTAAGTCGTCGGAGGCATGGAGCAGATTGCCTCCTTTTCAATATCAACACATTTCGGAGTGAAAGGTCGATAGATTAGGAAAGGTTCTCTGTGAGAAATGAAACAAACATCTTTTGAGAGATACTTGAGTGGTTAGAAGGTTAAGTGCAGTGTGTCACTGGGTCCATGATGACTTTGTCTTCAATACCGGTGTCACCTTAGTAACTACCAGTAGCATATGAATTGAACCTGGTTTCTTCCCTAAGGTTGAACATTTGGAGGGCTATTTCTTTTCACCCTTTTTCATAGCTTTTCTTTTTAATTCTTCAACCCCTTCTTTCTCCTTTCATTTCTTTTCTCCTTTTTTCAATCATACCTAAGGACTTCTAGTACTAAACTATTGGTATTGTTCATGGGTAGATCCCTCCAGTTCTGGCGGATCATAGGACGTATTTCCTAACCTTAGTCACCTTATAACTCCATGACTATCCTATGTTGCCATAAACCATTCATTTGAAAATCTCTCAAAGTGTTTAAGATTATAAAACATATTTTGTTAACACCTTGAGAGTTTTGCTTTTTCTGAAATACTCCCCCTTCACATGTGCTCATAAGTTTTTAAGATAAATTTGCACATGTTGAGTGGAGTTTTCACTTTTGAATTGATTGATTTTTAGTGAATATGACCGATTCGAGACACGCTTACATCACTGGTTAGACCAGCTTGAAATTATTGCCCGTCCTGGTCACATTCAAAGAGAATCTCTCAAAATGGTACACTCTACTAAGACAAGTCCTATTCGAGATACGCTTACATCATTGGTTAGACCAGCTTGAAGTTATTACCCATCCAGGACAAGTCCTTTCGATTAATGACATTTAAGTTTCATCAGTTCTTGGGTAAAATCTGAGTCGAGCTCATGTGAGATTCCATACTTCACACACATATTTTAATCACTTTTTTTCTTTCTGCCCCTCAAAAATAGCATATTGATGTTGTTTTTGGAAAACATTTAAATATGTTTTTTGAGGTTTGTGGGAAGAATCCAACAAGAACTTTATGTTTTGAGCAAATATGATTTCAAGTACTCCCCTCAATAAGTGAAATCACTTTTTGAGGTTTTAAACACGAGAGGGAATACTTGTTCTTTTGAGCAGAATTTTGAAGAAAAAAAAAAAACTTATCAAAATTTTGATTAATTCTACTCAAAAGTAAGAAGCCTTCACTCTTTTTAATAGGATTGATGCACTGAAGCGTACCTCACAAGCCATAATGTTTCACAAGCCATAATGTTTCACAAGCAAATAATCATAAGAATACCCTAATCTTACATCAATCAACGTTTCTGAAGATCGTGAATACTGGTTCAGGTCTTTGGAAGTTACTAATAGGAAATGATGGTCTGCCTCCAACATAACTTTTCAACCTCCACATCTGATCTCTAAGAACCAGCCTCTTCTCAATCTTCTGGATGAATTGACGTACTTCTCGCATTTGAGAAGCAGTCCACCTAGTTGTTTTGGATAATTCCCGATCTCTTACCCGAACAACCAATCCATCTTGAACTTTCTTCAACGTGTGGTCGCAGAACTTATGAATCTCCTTGTATCCCATGAAACAGTTGATGGATAGATCACTTTTGCAGACAAACCCAAAGGTTGGGTCTTTCTTCTTGGTATACTGAGGTTCTTTGTTGATCTCTGGAAGGTGTAGAAGTGGTGCGGTTAAGTTTAGCTTCCTTTGATAGCTCTCGACCCCAAGTTGCAAGTCTTCAATGCGTTCCTGAATGATCTTTCTTCTGATGTAGTAGAGCAATGAAGTGCTGAATGCGTACGTAAGATCAGTTGAGAAATGATGCATCTTCCCTTGAACTTTGATGAGATACATATCTTCAATATCGTTAAGGTTCAAATCAAGGAAGTCTGCTTCTGAGAATGAGTAAATCTTCTGATCTTGTCTTCTAACCCTGATTTTATGTAGAAAGGTATAACCATACTTCTTTTCTTCTTCAATGCTAACCACACCAATTATTCTGAGATCGCTCATCACCGGAGTTGGAGACTTTTTCGTAAGTTTGCTTTTGTACCAGGTTCTCCTTTTCTCATGCCAGTGGTATATTCCCAGATGCGCATCTTGATCGTACAACACTCTATTAGTAATGAAGAGTCTTGTTGCTGTTTCTTCGATGGCTAGTTGTGGATAACTTGCAGCAGGAATCAAGATTATTGACGTTGCACTTAGGTTGACACTTGTTGCCGTGTACAAGAAGTTAAAGATCGTTGTTGAAGAAAAAACTGTATGAAATAGCGGGATGATCAGTAGTTCCTACAACGGGCAATGGCTTTGTCTAGTCAGTAGTGTATGATCCTCTTTGCTGCACGTTGTAGTCAATCAAATGGACGTCCGGATTTGTCCAATTCATATCAATAGACATTGCTCGTGCAATGTTCTCTATGTGATATTCGAGCTCAGCTGCACTTGAGGACCGATCTTTCAACAAGTTAAACGCATCATTCTTTATGCGGCGAAGTTCTCCTTTAGTAAGTTTCTTGATGTGTTGATCACGTTTGAGCTTTTGTGTAAACTCAAGTGATCGTCCACCAATCATGGAGTCGTCATCGACGTAGGGTTGAGCACTGACGAGTTTATCAAACCACTCGTTCCCTTCAGTCGTGCCTTCGTCAAGCCATGAAACAACCATTGTCTTTTTGTTCGTTGACTTCTTTCCTTGCTTAGACATTTTTGCTTTTGACTTTGGTGGAGAGTCTGGTTGATCTTGCTGTTGTTGAAACTCACCGTCTTCAGTTAACTCAAAATGATGTTCCATTGCTGTTGGCCCAGAGCCAGAAGCCTTTGGCAGTTGGTTGGCTGTTGTTGTGGTTGCTGACGGTTTGACAGGTTCTTGATGTTGAGAAGAAGAGCCGCCGACATTCTTTGGTTTCTTATCTTGTGAGTTCGGGTCATGGTCTTCATCTTCTCTTGGTCATTTTCCTTTGTCAGCATCAGCTTTACATTACTCCTTTGAGATATTGGCTTGGATAGCATCAGAAATTGCAATTTGTTCAGGAGTTGGTGATGTAAGACTTGTCAATCTTTCAAACAATTGAATCTGAAGCTCTTCAAGTGTTGGCGCCTTTGGCAATGATGGTTTGGTTTGTAGGACAAGTGGAACTATAGCAATTTTTTTTTTGAGAAGACCTTCGATGTTTGGTTCAAGATATTCTTTGACTTTCTTTGAGGTGATTCTAGGCAAGTACTTTTTCAAGTATTCTTCAGTGTTGCCCTTGATCGCAGTAAACATCTTATCCTGAATGTCATCGGAAAGGAATTCATCAACTCGAGCTTTTGTGCTTTCACTTTTCCAGCAAGACTGGTGACCATATTTGTTAATGTTTTGATCTGGTCAAGAAGCTTGTTATTTTTCTTTACTCTTGCAAGCTTCACGGCCTGTTTCACCTTTATCGATGCTTGAGAGACCAACGGATTGATGGGTTTCTTGATGGATTTGCTTGTTGATGTTGTTTGTGTTGGTGGTGGTGAAGAATGTGTTGATGATTCAGGAATGACAGACGGATCCTTGTTAACTTTTGTGTCCATGTCTTTTGGAGGAGAGTGTGGAGGTGTAGTTGGAGGTGTTTGAATATAGTTGTCAGCTTCCTTTTCATCAGCAATTTTCCTAGCCAACCTTTCTTCCTCCTCCTTTTGTTTTAGCCTCATTTCTTTTTCCTCCTTTGCCTTCTTTTCCAACTCTAATTCTTCAGCGGCTTTTCTTATTACTTCATCATCATTCCTGTCAAAGTCTTCAATTTGTTCTTCCTGATGGACCTCCTTCATGATGAGATTTCCTTCTTCAACCCGTTCCTCGTCATTACCGGGTTGATTAATCGGATCTGATCAAGGTTGAGTGACTCCTGCTACACTTCCAGACCCACCGGGTTGATTAACCGGATTGATGAAGGTCTGATCTTCACCAAAATCTTTATCAATTTCTTCATCCAATTTCATCTGTTCATCAAGTATTTTCTTCCTTCTCCTCTTTTCATCAGCTTTAAATGATACAAGACTTTCGTCCTGAGCAATCTTGGTAGCAATTTATTCTTTGTAGATTATTGGTTCTTCATCGGTTTCCATTTCAAAACTAGATTCCTCTTCTTCCACAATCTGTTCATCTTCAGGCTCAGGCTTAGCAATTTTGACAGGTACTCTCCTTTGGTGTATTTAGGATGACCTGGTTTTATTTTCTTTGAGGTGCTGGATGTGCTTCCTGTCTTGCTACCTCCTTTTTCTCGAGTCTTTGCTGGAGTAGGTTCATCATCATACTTGCTAAATCCGACATACCCTTCCTTGAATGCTTTATCATACTTAGGGTATGCTTGTGTTTTCTTGATCTTGTCTATAAAAAGAGAGTCAGAAGTCTCATCCCTTGTTTGCGAGTGCTTCCTTTCGGGATGGAGACTTGATTGATTGTTTTGTCCATTGCATATAGATGCTTTTCTGGATCTTCTAGACGTCGAGGAATGTCTGCATTTTCATCAAGGAGATGGTAGATGAGTAACTTGGTGTATCTGAAAAAAGGGATTTTGGTGAATGGTTTTAAGTAGTGACTCTGAATCTGAAAGACTATGTCATCCCAGATGAGTTGAGCGTAATCGATTTGTTTCTGATTCACTATTCCCTAGAAGATTTGTAAGTGAGGAAGACGAGGATCTTCATGACCGCTGTCTCTTCCGGAGATTGATCTAGCCAAGATGTAGTAAATGGTTCTCCACGGTTGGGGAATGAGCTTGGCTTCAACTTTGGAGAATGATTTCAGTGGCTTGTTTGGTTGTACATCATAACCAATTTCCAAAAGGAAATTGAGAACGACTTCTTCTGATGGAGTAGGATGAAACTTCTTGGTTGGTATAGGAGCTTCTGGCAGAAGGAAGGTTTTACGAAGATAGTTGACATCAATAGTGACTTCTTTTCTGTCCAGTGTGCAGGTGAATGAGTCTTCTCCCATATCCAACTTGATTGTGTGCCACATCTGGTGAATGTAGAACACAGGAATGGATGCAGACTTATCCAGCATGCTCCTACACTTGTGTAGTTTGAGAATTTCAGTTGCTATTTGACATGATGGTTCAACACACTTGATTTTGTGAAATTCTACACGTGCGTTGTTCTTGCCAATTTCCACATCATAACCTTATGGAAAGGTGTTTTTTTTTTGTGAGCATGGAAAGTGGTTGTTGAGCAGCCATTAGTGAATTCTGAAACATCAATCAAAGACACAAATATGCAGGATTCATGAAAGTTAGGATATTGTTAAATTTATGATCATTCATGTGTCCACTTTCTTATATCATTGATTTAGCATTTTTAATGGTTATTAACTTTGTAAAATGAAATGCATTATGTGTGACAAACGGTAATTTTCTAACCAATATTTTAATAATAAATGGAAATTTATTATTACCTAACTGTTCGACTAAGCATTCATGAGCTTGCATAACTATTTCGGGAAGCAAACCCGCACACTGTAGCTTACAATAACTCATTACATTGGTTATTTTATCAAAAAATATGAGCTTTTCGATTTCTGACTATTACTGAGTATTTACGAGAAATATCTCGTACACAACACTACATGCGTACCAACACAATTCCTAGTAACGACATCAATTCAATATTTTTTCTTTGGAATCAAGATTTTATGTTTTATATTGCTATTATAAAAACGCTATAATAAATAATATTTTTCGCGCTCACGAAAACCGGGAAAACTCCAATTACACTGGAGCTCAACGGGACACGGGGTACATAAAATACCCACAAAAGTAATAAAATTGAATAAAACCCTATCCCTTTATCCTTTAATACCGATCCCACCCCTCTCAATTTAATAAATTATATAAAAAAAGAAAAAAAAAGAAGGGATACACATTTTTTCTTCCCCACACACCCACGAATCTCTCACCTCCCTCTATGCTATCGTCACCTCCTTCTCCCCCACATCTGAAAACCTCAGATCTGCTCCACTACGCTAATGGCAACAAACGAAGACCAGATCCAAATAAAACCTGAGTTCGTTTTGTCAAAGCATCAAATTCAATGCTCCAAGACGTTATAGATGAGAGATAGAGGGCGAACTTAGCTTCAATTGGCTATCCCTCAACTGAAGATGAAGAAAGAAGGATTAACCCTTCTTGTTTTTATTCCTTTCTTATAGTACCAACCAATCCATAGGCTAAACCACATCTCAAAAGCTTCATCCAAAAATCAAGAGGTTACTGTGGTAGGTGCTTGCTTGGATCGGATTGGATTTGTGGTCAAGGTGTTGGTCATCTTTTCAATCGAATCTAGTATCGTAAGAATCTCAAAACCTCATTTTGATGTTTTCGTATATTTTTATGTTTCTATATTTTATGGGGTTTTGTTGATTAATAAATCTGGGATTTTTGTTATAAAACTCACGATTTGAGTTATATTTCTCTGTGATGTTGATTTGATTTATGGGCGTCGATTTGTTTAAATCCATGTTTCTGCGAGTGATATACTTTCTGTTGTTGATTTGTGTAGCAAGTTAAAGATAATAAATCTCACCACTAAAATTAGGATTGAAAACAATATTGGCTTTAGATTTGGAAGTGTTAATTCGTATGGCTCATTTTAGATTTGATTTCCATTGTTATGTCCTGGTTAAGGATTTCGAGTTATACACTTGTCTCCTTTTAGATTTGATTTCCGTGTTTGCTAGTAAATTCCGCGTGCTAGTTAACATTATTCAAAGTATCTATCTAACACAAGGCGTGTGTTTAGATCCGGTCAAGTGGTATCAGAGCCAGGTTTCTGATACTTTGAATTAGAAGATCCAAGACGAACTTTATCTATAAGTAAGATGGACATGGAGACAACAACCCAAACCAATGTTGTTGCAAAGCTTCCAATGCTCAAGCCCAATGAGTTCGATATGTGGAGACTGAGAATTGAGCAATTTTTCCAAGTGCAGGATTACACACTGTGGGAAATTATAGAAGAAGGGAATTCTTTTAAGCCCACAACTACTACAACTGTAGTTGAGGGTAAGACTGAAACAACGGTGCAGACAAAGCCAATTACTACTGATGAGAAGGCACAACACAAGAATGATGTTAAGGCAAGAAGCATGCTGCTGATGACTATACCTAATGATCAATTACTGAACTTCAGTAAGTACAAGTGTGCCAAGTCTCTTTTTGAAGCTATTGTTGCAAGATATGGTGGGAATGAAGCCACCAAGAAAACTCAAAAGACTCTTCTCAAGCAACAGTTTGAGAACTTCTCAGCAACAAGTAATGAGTCACTAGATCATATGTTTAACAGGCTTCAAAAACTAGTGAGTCAACTTGCTGTTCTAGGAATTGAGATGCCTCAGGAAGATCTCAACTCAAAATTCCTAAGGAGTCTGCCATCAGAATGGGCCATGCATGTAGTTGTCTGGAAGAACAAGCCAGACATAGATTCCATGAGCTTAATGGATCTATATAGCAACTTCAAAATAGTGGAGCAAGATGTGAAGAAGGTTGTTGGAACAAGTTCAAGCTCAGGGAATTTGGCCTTTGTATCAACTCCCAGTACCTCAAGTTCAAAGGAAGAAGTTCAAGTTGCTGGAGCAGTTGGTACTACTAGTTCAAATATTGGTACTGCTAGTACTTCAAGCAGTACTAATGGACTTTTGGATGAGAATACTTATTGTGCTTTTCTGACTACTCAGCACAATAAAAGTATGTTGACTCATGGAGACCTTCAAGAGATTGATGAAGATGATCTTGAAGAGATGGACATCAAGTGGCAGCTCTCTCTTCTTAGCATGAGGGCTAAGAGATTCTTGAAGAAGACTGGCAAGAAGATAATCATTAACAGCAATGATGTTGCTGGATATGACAAGTCAAAAGTTGAGTGCTATAATTGCCATAAGAAGGGTCATTATTCAAGAGAATGCAGAATGTCAAGACAACAAGATGGCAAGAACAAAGGCTTTGGAAGCAAGACCAGAGTTGTTGTAACACCCCAACCCGATAAGGGTAGAAGTATTACGTTATGGTGACATATCAAAGCAAACACAAGCATACATCTCAAGTAATACAAATGAATTCTAAATATTACAAAGGGAAAATCCGAAGTACAAGGTTACAAATGAGAACAATAACAAAATACTAAGTCTGAAAATGTAAACACTTCTAATCATCTCTAATCCAGAATAGCTATCAAGGTGTAGTCTTCTAAGTCCAAAAGTACTCTCCACTTATAACCTAGCTTCCTACTAAAACCTGCCGCAGGAAAAGAAATGCGGCTGAGCTTAAAAAGCCCAGTGAACAGATATATATAAACGAAACAAAAGATAAGGGACAAAGAATATAATATGGTGCATTGGGGAAAACATAAGGCATAAACGAATGAATATCAAAGGTAAGAAAGGGTCAGTAATCCACCACGAGCCCAAACAAATCAAATCAAATATCATAGTAATCATGGAGTAGCTAGCTCCCGAACTTGTGAAAGACGTGGATTGCACCCATGCATCAATCACCGAACATATCATATAATATCATATCATGTTAAATCCACTAAATACGAACCAAACCTAGGATGCATCCATACGCCCCCGAACAATAATATTGGCCATAATAAATATAAAGTGCGCATATCATAATCAAAGTGGGACGGTGTGGAACATCACTCAACCACACTAGAGTCATGCCATTGGTGCATCAATGACACGACCATGTTACCTTCATGGCTAGGAAACGAACTTGGCTCGGGTATCAAACTGAAGGGTCAAATGTCAAATCATATCAAAGTCAAATGTCTAAGTCATCAAAGTATCAAAGGTTCATCGTCAAAGGTTCATAATCGAAGGTTCATAATCAAATGGTTCATTTAAAGAAATCTTTATCAAATGATTTTCATAAAAATGATCTTTAATAACGGTTTTCATAAAGGTAGTCTTTAAAAGTAGTTTTCATAAAAGTTTAGTAAAATTCCATATAAAAGTGGTATCGCATCGTTCATAAACATCATTTTAAAATAGTTTTTCTCAAAACATTTCCATGATATAATTAAGAAGGTTTTCACATCCAGTTACAAAATCAAATGAACCTTCAAAGTATCCAGTGATTCAAATACTCATACCACAGGGTAACGAACGAATTATATCAAGTATTATATCACAAGGATCATAATGAACGAATGTCAAATGGATTATCATACCAACGAAGCATATCAAACGAATGAATCAAAGTACAGGGGATCATAGCAATGGCTTAAGGGAAATCTTATAACGAATCAAAGATCAAGATCAAAGAGTCATGAGGATGAAGACACCCTTACTGAAAAAGGGTAGAATATCTGTACCTTAGACCGCAAGTGCAAACATAACAGAAACATAAAGATTGGTAGCAACTCCTTCTTCAGCGGATCTACACGAATTCATAATCGTCTTATTAAATACTTATTTTAAATCGGATTACTCATTTTAGTCGGATTTCCATTTTTAGTAACTTTCCTGAATTAAGTGAGCTTCCCGAATTTAAGGTTGAGTGTAACAACTTATCATAGTTAAAGGGTTAACGGTTAACTATTAAGGATTAAGGTTCATTTATGACAATTATCAAGGATTAGGGTTGAATGTGTAAATTATTGGAGTGTAGGGTTTAAAGCGTAATTTAGATTTAGGACTTATATTATCGAATTAGGGAATCAAAAGGGGCTCGAATCATCTTCATAACTTTTAATGGACTTGGAATACGCAACACCACACTCATGACATAAAAATACAAGAAATGATCAATATGCATGCGAATCCGAAAACCTTCATACGTACGACTCAAACAAATCCCTACCTCTTTATTAAGCTATATTCGACCTCATGATTTTATGTGTTAAACTATTTACTAAACGCCGACACAAGTGAGACAAAGACAATATTAATAAGACACTCTTCAAATATTCATGAAACCAACTCTACCAACTCTCACGTGTATGTATTTCATGAGAACCGACCCATGTTTACTTATATAATATTATATCCCACTTATTCTCTTCTTGATGTCCCCATATACAAGTTATAGAGAAGTTTCATCTTGTTAACAGGTTGACAACGCTACTCACATGAACCTAATGATTAGCGATGTATGGCATCCCACACAACCATGCATATGACTTATGATCCACCCTTACTCAACCCTATATAGATCGACATCACACCTCACATTCGACACCAAAATACACACGACTGTTAAACTAAATGTGACCTGGTTGATATCTATAACCATGCATATCATTTTTTTAAAAGAAACTATGAGTCACCAGGATGAAAAAGCAAACCCGTACTAACTCGGAAACACACGCGAACACAACTCCAATTCAAGTGCAACAACAGGACTCGAACCAATACTTATTCGAATGGGCAAAACCCTACGTGAACCTACTCTACCCATTTCAGTTTTCTTGCATGATAGCATGCGTTAATTATCAGGTTTAAGTGAAAAGTTATAGTTTTCCATGCAACCTTTATATTCGAATATTTATTGTGATATCTCTTTCTTTCATTCCTGTTTAAATATATGAGATCATATGTACGTAAGACTAGCGTATCATGTATGACAAAGATGGTCAATAATCAATACCTTCGGCTGAACAATAAGGGTCGAAGGGGAAGGACAACAGCACTCGAAACAGTCACTCACAGCCACTGAAAGGCTGCCATGAGAGACGAACACGGGTTCGAATTTAAGACCCCAACTCAAAGCCTTGAACCTCTCACGAAGAGTTATAGAACCTGCAACCTCTAACGAACTGAGACCGAACATCAACCTTCACACCAATAGATTGAATTGATCCAAAACACGAAATCACAACCAAGACTAAACTTGTGTATCCACCTTTCGAATGAAGGACGTAGAAGCTCAAGTTCATGAAATCATGCGTCTGGTTTTATTCATATGAATCGTGGAGGAGGTATGGTTTGACATGTTTGTGAGGCATGAGCATGTGTTAAATGAATATGTATATGTATGTTAAATAAAATGGGTGAGATATTAATGTGCAAGCCAATCATATCTTTACCCAAAAGGAAATCACGTGTGCATTGAAGGAAGGAAAAACATTGTACAGATTATGGTTTATCACAAGGAGGAGGAAACGTGTGAACCAAAAAGGAATGTCGTGTATTATTTTGGGAATCTAGTAATTTATTATTATGGGTGGCGTGATGCTAGGCAAGTCAAGAGGGCAATCACAATCTTTTTATTTAGTAGATATTACTTTGTGTTTTATTTGTTCCAATCTCTTCCTGATTTAAACATGTGAAATCAAATGGGAATAAATTTTTTTGGTTCTATCCTATTAAAATAAACGTGTAGGGTGATAATGAATATGGGGTGTCGCTTATTTTAGCTCAGGAATGTATTTTATAACATAAGGTTTTAACTATCACTTACTTATTTAATTACTTAGGTTATAATTCAAATTAATAACTTAAATGTAGCCAAAATTTAAGGGTATTTTAGGTATCTTTACGCGTTCAGAAATTTTGGGTTTTACAGTTGTGGAAGTTACAAACTCAAGCTCAAAAGCAATGGTTGCGATTGATGGCTTAGGATTTGACTGGAGCTATATTGCAGAGGAGGAAGCAGAAACATCTACGGAGATGGCTCTCATGGCATTTTCAGATTCTGAGGTACAAGTTTCTAAGTGTTCTAAATCTTGTGATGCATTAAAAGATCTAGAAACTCTTAAGAAAAGATTTGAAGAACAAAGAATAGAGCTAACCCAGACCAGTTTTAATTTAGCAAATCATAAAAGGGCTTTAGCTGTGTTAGAAGAACAAATTGTTCATTATAAAGGGAATGCGACTAAGTTTTCTGATGATATACTTATACTTAAGAGAGGCTGGGGTGTTACACTTAATGTTTTGAGATGATGAAATTAGTGTGTTGAAACATGAACTGGATCAGGTTAAGAAAGCCAAGGAGAACATTCAAATAAGTGTAGACACACTAGAATATACATCAAAAGGTGTTCAAAAGATAATTGAATGTCAAATCCTCAACAAAGCTAAGTCAGGCCTAGGGTATAAGTCAGTTCCACCTCCTTATAGAGGAATTCCCACACCCCCAGGCATTGACCTAGAACACACAGGTTTAGAGGAATTTCAACTACCCAAAATGAAATGTGGTCCAAAACCTAAGGAGAATGTGGTAGTAGATAAGCCTGTAGAAGTAAGTTTTGAGACTGCAAGTGATGATTCACTTTCTGAGGACAAGGTGTCCTCTGATAGGTCCTCAAGTAAGGAATCAGATGCTCCAACTATATAGGATTGGACTTCTGATGATGAGAGTGATCAGGCTATGGTTAAGCCTGTTAGTGTTAAGATAGGAGGAACAATGGTTCCTAAGGTGGTCAGAACTGAGACTGTTAGGCTTAACACCAATGCTAAACCATTTAGACCAACAGTTAGGTATGCTGAAATGTATAGAACCACAAACAAGCCTATAGGTAACCAGAGGAATTGGAACAACCTCAAGTCTCACCAATTAGGTGATGATTTTGTTTGCTATAGGAAAGCTTGTTTTACATGTGGTAGCTTTGAACATCTTGCTGCTTATTGTAACAATAGGGTAACTAGGTATTCAAGTCCTAGGGTGAACTCAGTAAAACCTCCCATTCACCCTACAAATGCTAGAATGATACCTAGATCAGTTCTTTTAAGGTCTGGACCAAGAGCAGTTCATACTGCTAGACCAGAAATTCATAATGCTAGGCCATTTAGACCTGTTTACCCTAGACCAACAGTTCAAGGTGCAAAAACAACTTTTAAATCTGTACTAACAACTGTTAAGAGGCCATTTACTAACAGAGCAGTGTTAAACAAACAAGTTTGGAAACCAAGAGTACAAACCACAAAGCCAGCAGTTCATACTGCTAGCCCAATAGTTAGTACTGGTCATCTTAATCATACTGCTAAGGGACATTTGGGTAATGGTATTAATGCATCTGCATCATGGGTATGGAGACCACTTCAATCTAATGGTTCTCTAACTGTGCTAAAAAGGTTTAATTATATTGATGCAAGAGGCAAACCTAAGTCAGTGATGGCTTGGGTTCCCCAAGGAAATTAATTCCTTGTTTATGTGCAATGTTAGTCATATGCTTATTTTGTTATGAGACAAGTGCTTTGCACTTTGTTTTCTTGTTTTTGGACTAACAATTGCAGGATATTGAAGATTGTGAGCTAAATGTTGTATGATTTGGACTGAATGGTGAGATGCTTTGGAGTTAAGTGTGTAATGTTCTGTGCACACAAAAATAGTTATTGGTTCACCATGTCTAACCCACATAAGAACCAGCTAGTCCAGAGAAAACGGTTTCTGGTAAAGACTAATCAAATCCGTTTATGGTTGACAATTTACCAAAAATTGTATGGTTATCAACTCACCATATCTAACTGTGAAGAGTTGGCTAGTCCAAAGCAAACGGCTATTTGTAAAGACATATCAAATCCGTTGATAGCTGATAGTTTGCTAAAAACTATACGTGTGTTATAATGTTCATATAAGTTTATACTGTTCTTTGAAAATTTTGATAATGGTTTGTACTGCTAGTGTAAAATTTGTACTGCTAGTACAAAGTTTGTACTGCTGAACTAGCCATTGCGACTGTTGTGTCAGTAATTAATTTTGTGTAAAAACTAGCCATTGGAAGTTTGTTGCGATTTTTACTGAGTGAATAACGATTTTTAAAGGATCCTTTTTTAGATATTTTAACTTTTATTCTATTATAATCCTATCCTAAAAATAAAAGTTAACTTATTCTTTAAGTCGGTCAATTGAAACCCTAATACTTTCTCATTAAAATCTCAATTTCACTTTCATCTTCTACTTTCTAACCTCAATTCTTACTACTCACAACAGTTAAATCAATTTTTACCAAGAATATTATGGCTGATTTGGATTTCGTTAAAACTCACAACCAAGTGGCTTTTCTTGAGAAAACAGAGGAGGGAGATGGATCAAAATTTCATGAGATTGTGGATTTTCTAAATCACTCTCACATAAGGTATGCTCTAATTGTCTCTCCTACTCTATTTGTCTCACACATCACACAGTTTTGGCAAACTGCTATTGTCAAAATTAGTGAAGAAGGAGACATACAGATCCATTGATGTGCTGCGTGTGTCGTTGCGGTTTAGCAGTTTTAATGCCTACTCAAGTTTTAAATTTATATTTAGCCGACTTATCAATAACACACACACTTAACGAGCAGTGTACCCGGTCAGTATGAATATAATGGTAAGTAGAGTGTCGATCACTAAGAGTGGAACGTATTATCTCGTTATTCTAATCAGTATTTTAATATCCTAACGCAAGGGGGTTTCAGCCTGAGAGACTGGCACGGTTTGTTTGCAATTAAATAATAAAATAAACCAATAGGCACGAATCAGCAAGTAGCACACACGTACACAGATAAATACTCGAGACAATAAGAGGGCTGTCCTTATGATTAAGTAGATTGTCACTTGTTTTATTGATAGCTTTATATGAAGTGTATGTAGTTAACCCTTTCTCGTTGGTCCTATTCTTATCGGCGAGTAAACCCTTAATGATTACTTATGTCTAAAAGTTATTCCTAAGTGATCAATTTAGTAATAACCGTGGGAGCCACATTATTTTCCGCAGTCAAATGCCCGCAAGCCACTAATAAACACAGAGGTTATCAATGCACTAATAAGTAGTAACCAAAGACATCAACATATAAACTTTAATTGATGGGAAAGCAAGTATTAAAGGGAGTGCAATCTTTCGTTGTCACATTACACAAGCCACCAATCCTGATGAATTAAAGTTTGCTAACACAATAAAACAAAACTACTTAATGAATTAAACACGTGCAGCACCTTCTTACAGCTCTTGTATCTTCGTTTGGTGTGTCTTGTGCTGCCTCCTTGACTGAATTCGTCCTAGGGTTCTGCTGGTTCGGTCTTCGAATTTAATATATTCCTCTCACCAAAAGCTCCGGAATTCGTCTGGTCTTGGGGTATTTATAGTTTCTGTCTGAGGTGAGATGCGGCGCATCTAGTAAGTAGATGCGGCGCATTGACTTAACTTCGCGTGGGGTCCAAGATTATAATATTCAGGAATATTCATACACCGCCAGAAGATGCGGCGTAACTCCATGATTAGATGCGGCGCATGTCCTCTTGTATCTTGGATCGTATCTGGTGATATCTTGATAAAGATGCGCCGTATGTAATGAGTGAGATGCGGCGCATCTGGAGCAGATTAGTCTTGATCTTCTTCATTTCAGTAGACTCTTAACTTCTTGCATGTTTTGCTCCATAATCAGTCCAAAATCGCTAAGTTTCACCAAATGCTTGTTTTTACCTGAGAATTACAAAAGTAAACGATTAAGTATCAATCCTCATACATAATATAGTAAAACGAGTCAAATTAATAGGATAAATGATAGTAATAAAATGTACTTATTTGAGTTCATCATCCATTCTAAAGTGGATGGCATATCCTTTGTTGTTACCGAATCTACACTTAGGAGACATCTTAAGTTGGATGATTCAGATGATATCAACACTATGCTAAACACTGAGATTTGGCAAAAACTTGCCAGAATGGGGTATGATACATCCAATCAAAAACTTACTTTTCAAAAGGGATGTTTCTCACCTCAATAGAGATTTCTTATCCATACTCTTTTACATTGCTTAAGTCCAAAAAGAACAGCATGGGAGCAGTTCAGTAGCGATATTGCTATTGCTCTTATATGTCTGTCAACAAACAAGGTTTTTAACTTTTCAAAGTTTATATTTGAGAGTATGGTTGCCAATGTTAAAAGTAAAACAAAATTTCTTATGTATCCCAGATTTATTCAATGATTTTTGGATAAGAAAAAGAATTTGTTAAAGAAACATAAAGAAAATTTTCCTACTCCTAGCCTGCAACAAAAGGTTTTCCAAAATATGGCTATGGCTAGTAGACTTTTTAATGGGGTAGAAATACCTCTATTTCAAGAGATGCTACAACATGATGAGGATGAAGGGTCAGTAAACCCAACTGATCCCCAACACACATCCTTTGTCATTCCTGACCAATTATCACCACATATAGGAGAAGGACCACACCTAGTCAAACTAGAGTGGAAACTGTATCCTTGCCCCTTGATTCACCTCTCCTAGCAAGTACAAAATTGAATTGACGGATCTTTGTACAAAATTGACTGAAAAGGTGGAATCTCTGGAGGAGGATCTTAAAAGCCACAAAGAAAATTTTGATAAAGTCTACACCAGGTTGACTCTTAGGGTGAAGACATTGGAAGATCAGCTAAAGAGAAAGAGAGCTAAGGTGGTATTAGATGAAGATGATTCAGATGATTCAGATAGTTCAGATGATGATGGTGGTGATTCTCCCAAACAGGGGAGGAAATCAGGAAAATCTGAGAGAAAATTAAGGAAGAAATCAAAAACTGAGGGGAGGTATGAAGAAGGAACAAGCACATTGAATGAAGAACAAGGTACTGATGGTGATAATGATTCAGACATAGGTGCTCAAGATCAAGATCAAGGTACTGCTCAGATGATTGAAGAAATAGTTCAAACTGCTCAGGTTATACAAGAAGCAGTACAAACTGCTAGTACACAAGAAGGTACTGCTGAGACAGAGTATGAAAGAAAAAGAGCAGCAAAGGGAAAGAAACCATTAACAATTGAAGAAGCTGAGCAAGAAGCTGAGAAAATAAAGAAAGTTAAGCCAAGAACTCAAGCACAAATTGATTATGATGCTGATATAGCAAAGAAAATTCAAATGGATGAAGAAGCAAAAGAACAAGCTCAGATTGATCAAGATGCAGAGATAGCAAGGAAAATGTCTGAAGCAGATGTGGCTGATTTTATGGAAGGAAGAAGATTAGAGAGAATAGCTTCAGATGAGTAGATCACTCAAGACTTTAATGAGCAACTTCAATACTTGTTAGACTCATATCCAATTGTGAGAGCACAAGCAGTTCGATTTCTTAAGGATGAGAGTTTAAGTCAAGAAGAGAAGTCAGCAAAGCTCAAGGAGTTCATTTTGAAGAAGAATAAAGAAAGTGCTTGGAGTGATCTTGTGCAGAAAATCAAAGATAGACAGAAGAAAGGTTACAAAAGGAAGTTGCCTACAAAGAAAGAACAGATCACCTTCATGAAAAGTTATTTGAAAAATCAAGCCTTGTGGAAGCCAAGTTATTTTAAAGGAAGGGCTGATGCTGAAATTGAACAAGCTTACTATGCAGCTTATGCAAGACTCAACAAGCCAATTTCAAAGGATTTCACAATTGATACAAGGCATGGTAAAGGAAAGAAAAGGGAAGCAGAGATGGTAGAATCTGATGCTTCTAAGAAACAAAAGACAGATACTGAAAGAGTAACTGATGAGCAAGTCAAGAATAGGATTGTGGTAGTTCCTGAATCTACAAACATCAAGCCTTTACAAGCAAAACACCCCATCATTGACTGGGAAGTATTTACTGAAGGAAGAATGAAAGGGTGGAAGATTATAAGGATTGGTGGAGTTACTGAAAGATACAAGCTATTTGAAGATTTACTTAAAGGTTTTGATAGGGAAGATCTCAATTAGCTATGGAATTTAGTGAAAGACAAATTCAAAGTTGCAGATCCACTAGAAGACAAAGGCAAAGAATTATGGGTGCAATTGAAGAGAATTTATGAACCAGATGGTGGAGAAGCTATTTGGAGGTTCAAAGCACAAGTCAAAGAGATCAAATGGGAATTATTTGATAACTGTGGAGTTCATAGGGTTTCTACTAAAGATGGTTTGGAAATATATATGTTGGTAGAGAAAGAATATCCACTTAGATCAGCAATTCTTATGGCTATGTTATCTGTTACACTCAAGGTTGAAGCAGATTCTGAAATGGCAGATGAGCTAGTTAAGAAGATATTCGAGCTTGCAGGAAGAATAAAGGCCAGATCTAGAAGATTGACTTGTTGGGTGTTTGGAAGAATCCCCCCATCATAGAAGATGAAGTTTAATTCGAAGAAACTTAGTGATTTGGAGAAATCATAAGTTTAGGGGAGGATTGTTGGGAATTAAACTAACAGTACAAACTGTTAGCACATAGGTTAGTACTGCTGAAGAGACAAAAGACAAGACTGACAGTACTAAGTCAGTTAGTACTGCTCACAATACATAGTTAGTACTGCTTATGATTTTTGTAAACGTGTAATGGATAATTATAGAAAGGATTTTGTGTATATCCTATTATTATAGATTATAGTTATCTTGTAAAGGAATCCTTGGTGTATAAAAGGATTGCCTAGGTTAAGGTTTAGATATACAATACAATACAATAGAAAACGATTGATAAGTTTTGTGAAGATTCAAGGTTGTAAACCCTAGTACTAGCAAGAGTACTCGTATTATTAATCAATAATATTGAATCGTTGAAGTAAATTGTTTGTCTCTTATTCGTTCATAAACACTGTTTCATTCATTGATCATACATACAAAATCTTCTAAGTGTTTGCTAGTAAATTCCGCGTGCTAGTTAACATTATTCAAAGTATCTATCTAACACAAGGCGTATGTTTAGATCCGGTCATTTTCTAAACTTGAAACTTTATTGTGAACTCTATTTAACTTGGATGAATGTATTTAAACGGAGTATGTATTCCATTCTTTATTACCTAGTGTTGTGATTACCAATTTAGTAGCACACCATGCATGACCCGAATGCTTCCACGATTACCAAATTTGGGGGTGTTACAGATTGGTATCAGAGCCTAGGTTATAGAGAACTAGGTACATATAAACCCTAAACTATAACCGCTTTTTAAAAAAACAAGTCCTTATGACCGCCACTTGCCTGCCTGCCTTGCTTGCCAATTACTTGCTGTTTACTTGATTACCTACACGTTACATTTTTATTGATTTTACTCTACAATACATACTATAAGTATTTTCTATATACTTACACACATATAACGTCTTTTTCACAGACTATGCCTTCCTTCGACATCACTGAGGACATCTTGCTCACTCACACTTCATCATCTCCTCTGATCGCACCACGCTCCGACGATCCATACATGTAGGTGCTTGAGGCATATCATGCACCAGATTCTGACACCATTGAGCCCACACCTACTCAATCAGTACCTGCTCAGTCTGCACCTACTCTCATCACTGATCACATTCCTGTTCAGCCTACACCTACCTCTGTTACTGATCCTGCTATACACTCCACCTCACATGTTCAGACTCTTCCTAGCCGTCGCACAACCAGCATACGCGTCCCAGGGCGCCGACTACGGTATTCAGACCTACCATCCCCACCTCATAAGAGGACCCGAGCCATCTACATGGGTACCTCCACCACCCCACTATCTCTTTCACCTGTTTCATCTCCTGACCATTCACCACTTCGCCAGAAGCTCAGGAGGGCCGATGATTCATGTTCAGCTGGGGATGATGAGGAGTTAGAGGATGACTCAGAGGAAGAGTTAGAGGATGACCCAGAGGAGGAGCCAGTAGCAGATCCTACATCAGAGGAGACCTTACCAGCTGAGCTCACATCCGATGAGGCTTTACCAGTTGAGCACGCCCCCAGGTGTGCATTTATAGATAGGGATGCAGGTTTGCCAGCAGCTCTAGATCAGGGGGTGACTATACAGCGACATAGGAAGATGATTTTGGAGGATGTGTCGAGCACCTTCGAGACGGGACAGAGTTCGAGGGTTGCTTAGATGTTGGGTGGAGATGTGGATGTACCTCTTGGGTTAGGACAGAGAGCTGCCATGCTACGTGCTAGAGAGGAGGGTTTGGATGTTGTTCCTACTACTTTTGAGATTAATGGCGAGATATGGAGAGACATCGAGTGTGTGCATAGCACCCCACCTTGTGCTGATAGTCCAGTATATGAGCCATCCTCACCATCTTTTGTACCACCATCTCCATTGATACCAGCTTCCCCTCCATCCGCTGACTTACCAGTGGCCAAGGAGGAAGAGGATGATATTATGAGGATCTTTGCTCAATTGGGGGCACAGGCGACCCTGCTAGATGTTCATTCAGATCAGCTGGAGAGAGTTGGGAGACTCGATGAGCAGACAGATAGGTTTGGCAGAGAGCTTGCAGGTGTGCATCGCAGGTTGGATAACGTCAGGAGGGATCAGGCGAGAGCTTGGGATACAGAGTGGACCACTTGGCATAGGATGCCTGATATGAAGTCAGTGATTTCTAGAGTGATGAGGTCAGAACAGGAGGATCGTTGTGAGGTCTTGGCGTCAAGGAGGCGCATTGCACAGTTGGAGTCTAATGTAGGACGGTTGGAGTCTACTGTAGGACGGTTGGAAGCAGAGTTGGAGTAGCTACGCCTTGGGCGTGATTGATTCTAGTTTCTAGTAGCTTATGATGTATTTTTCCACTAAACTGAGTAGTCATCAGTTAGTGCCACTTGTACTCTTCCTTTATGTATTCGAAACTTGTACCTTTCTTTTATGTATTATAAGTTTGTAATTTTGTGGACATGTATCGACTTCTAATCTATAACAAGCTTGGTTGATTACTCTATTGTGTCATTCTCTCTATGATTGATCTTATTCATATGCTCTACCTGTGGTGATTATTCTCTTGTGTGATGACAAACTCTCCGAATCTCATTTGTCTCTATCTTTTGTTTGTGGTGCAGCAAGATGCCTCCTAAGAGAAAGTCAAAAAGGACTACTCATGTGCAACCAGTCAATCCAGGACCAGCCAGGGCTAATGCAGCAGCTCCACCTGTGAACCAAGCTATACTTGATCAGTTAGTAGAGGAACGGGTGGCAGCAGCGCTGGCTATAGCAAACAACTCATCTACTGATGTCGGAAACTCAAGACCAACAAACAACAACCACCGCGGCTGCACCTACCAAGAATTCTGGAAGACCATGACTGGTGGTTTCGGAGGAAGCGAGGGTGCGGTTGTTTTGGTCAGATGGATTGAAAGGTTGGAAACTGTGTTCCGAATATGTAGTTTTGCGGATGAAGACAGGGTTAAGTTCGCATCATTCACTTTCATGGATGTTGCTTTAACCTGGTGGAATAACTATCTGAAGTCCGCTGGCTATGACACCGCTTACGCAATGCCATGGGAAAATTTCAAAGAAATGGTACTAAAAAAGTATTGCCCTGGCAACGAAGTTAAGAAGTTGGAGGTCGAGTTTTGGAACCTCAAAGTGCAGGGTACCAACATCGCTGTATACAACCAACGTTTCCAAGAGTTAGCTTTGCTATGCCCTGAGATGGTCCAGACTGAAACTCGTTTACTGGAAAGGTACATTTGAGGATTACCCCCATCCATCAAGGGTAATGTCACTACCTCCAAGGCTATTGATCTCCATGAGACTATGGAAGTGGCCAACAAGTTGATGGACCAAGTAATTGAGGATTCGGCTGAAACGGTTGTGACTAATAAGAGGAAATGGGATGATCACTCCCGAAACAACAACAACAACTGCCACCACCCAAACAAAAGACATGAAGTTGCTAAAGTTTATGCTGCGGGACCAACAGAGAAAAAGGTGTACGTAGGGAATTTTCCATTGTGTAACCGCTGCAAGTTGCACCACAAGGGTCAGTGTAAGGTCAAATGTCACAAATGCCAAAAGCCAGGAAATATGAACCGGGGGATTGCAAGTCAAGGCCCCTTGCAACTGCACAAGTTGCACCAACAAACAACTCGATGGCTGAAATAACATGTTTTGGATGTGGTGAGAAAGGGCATTTCCAAAAACCCAAGAATCAGGGTAACGGTGGTAACCGAAGTTACTAGGGTAATCAGGGTAACCAAAGGAACCAAGGAACCGGAGTAAATCAATGAGCTGCTGGGCATCAGGGAAACCAAGGCAACGATGGAGGAGCCCGCGGGAGGGTCTATGCAGTGGGCAAGGTGGAAGCCCAAGAGGACCCGAACGTCGTAATGGGTACGTTCCTTTTAAATAACGGCTATGCATCCATATTGTTTGATGCGGGAGCAGATAGGAGTTTTGTTTCAACTGCATTTAGTCCACTACTTGGTATTGCCCCGACCACTCTAGACAACGTATACAATGTGGAGTTAGCTAATGGGAACATAGAAAGGGTAGACACTATCATAAGAGGCTGTACCTTAAACCTGTTAAATCACCCGTTTAACATCGACCTCATGCCGGTAGAATTGGGTAGTTTTAACGTTATTATCGGTATGGATTGGTTGTCGAAGTACCATGCCGCCATAATTTGCGACGAGAAAATCATTTGGCTGCCTTATGGGAACGAAGTCCTAATCGTAGAAGGCGACAGAAGAGACAGAAGAAACACGTCAAGACTAAACATCATCTCTTGCACAAAGGCCCAGAAGTACATCGAGAAGGGATGTCACCTCTTTCTAGCACAAGTCACCGAGAAGAAAGAGAAGGAGCCAGAGGGAAAGTGTTTGGAAGATGTACCAATCATGAGAGACTTCCCGGAGGTCTTCCCTGAAGACTTACCTGGACTCCCGCCAACCCGACAGGACGAATTTAGAATCGATCTAGTTCCTGGTGTCTCACCTGTGGCACGAGCACCTTATCGATTAGCTTCGACGGAACTACAGGAACTATCGAACCAATTGTCGGAACTTTCAGAAAAAGGATTCATCAGGCCGAGTTCCTCGCCTTAGGGAGCCTCAGTTCTATTTGTCAAAAAGAAGGATGGGTCTTTTAGAATGTGTATTGACTACCGAGAGCTAAACAAACTAACCATCAAAAACCGATACTACTCCTGAGAATTGATGATCTATTTGATCAACTCCAAGGTTCGTGCGTTTACTCAAAAATCGACTTGAGATCTGGATACCATAAACTTTGAGTTCGGGACGAGGATATCCCGAAAATGGCATTCAGAACTCGTTACGGACACTACGAGTTCCAGGTTATGCCTTATGGCTTAACCAACGCAACGACATTATTCATGGACCTTATGAATCGAGTGTGCAAGCCGTACTTGGACAAATTTGTAATTGTCTTCATCGACGACATCCTGATTTACTCTAAGAGCGAGAAGGAGCACGAGTAACACCTTAGACTAATCCTAGAACTACTGAGGAAAGAGGAGTTGTATGCTAAGTTTTCAAAGTGCGAGTTTTGGATACCAACTGTTCAATTTCTGGGTCACGTGATTGATAATCAAGGCATTCATGTGGATCCTGCAAAGATCAAGTCAATAAAGGATTAGGCGACACCCACAACACCCACTAAAATACGCCAATTCTTAGGACTTGCTGGTTACTACAGGAGGTTTATTAAAGGGTTCTCAAAGATAGCAAAACCTTTAACTAAACTAACTTAGAAGAATGTAAGGTTTGACTGGGGAGATAAGGTGGAGGAAGCCTTCCAACTCCTTAAGGATAAGTTGTGCAACGCACCCATCTTAGCCATACCTGAAGGCAGTGAAGACTTTGTAGTTTACTGCGACCCTTCACACAAAGGTTTGGTAGCCGTATTGATGAAACGAGAGAAGGTGATAGCCTATGCCTCTCGACAACTGAAAACACACGAGAAGAATTATACTACACACGAGTTGGAATTGGGGTCAGTAGTATTTGCACTTCAAATCTGGAGACATTACCTCTATGGCACCAAGTGTGTAGTTTACACTGACCACAAAAGCTTGCAACATATCCTTGACCAAAAGGAGCTTAACATGAGGCAACGTGACTCTGATTGCGAGATTCGATACCACCCAGGCAAAGCAAACGTGGTAGTAGATGCTCTTAGCCGGAAAGAACGACTAAAACCCCTGAGGGTACGATCATTGGGTATGACAATCATTTCACCCCTTCCATCGAAAATCCTTGAGGCTCAGGCCGAGGCACTCAAAGAAGAGAATAGACCCAATGAGAAAATCAATGGTATGCCAGAAAGTGAGAACGGCTTCGTGAAAAGAACCGATGGGACATTTTGTTCCAAGGACAGAAGTTGGGTCCTACTCTATGGAGGGGTACGTGACCTCATCATGCACGAATCCCACAAGTCTAAATACTCTATCCACCTAGGAGCTGACAAAATGTACCTCGATCTGAAGAAACTATATTGGTGGCCCAACATGAAAGCTGACATTGCGATTTATGTCAGCCAATGTTTAACGTGTTCGAAAGTCAAAGCTGAACATCAGCGGCCATCAGGTTTACTTGTACAACCAGAGATTCCCGAGTGGAAGTGGGAACGCATAACGATGGACTTCATTACCAAACTGCCAAGGACATCAAGCGGTTATGACACCATTTGGGTAATCGTTGATCGTCTCACCAAGTCCGCCCACTTCTTGCCAATCAAAGAGAACGACAGCATGGATAAACTTGCACGGTTATACGTAAAGGAGATAGTTGCACGACATGGAGTTTCGATTTCTATCATCTCTGACAGAGATAGCCGTTTCACGTCAAACTTTTGGAGATCACTACAAGATGCTTTGGGTACCGATCTTGATATGAGCACTGCCTACCATCCTCAAACAGATGGTCAAAGTGAGAGGACCATTCAAACCTTAGAAGACATGTTGCGGGCGTGTGTGATAGGCTTTGGAAACGGTTGGGATAGGCACCTACCATTAGCCGAGTTCTCTTACAATAACAGTTAGCACATACGCATCAAAGCTACTCCCTATGAAGCACTTTATGGTCGAAAGTGCAGATCACTTATATGCTGGGCTGAAGTCGGAGAAAGTTAGCTTACTGGTCCTGAACTAGTACAAGAGACGACTGAAAAGATTGTGCATATCAAGAGCCGAATGCAAGTGGCTCGAGACCGTCAGAAAAGCTACGTAGATAAGAGACGAAAACCACTGGAGTTCCAAGTTGGGGATCGTGTTATGTTGAAAGTTTTGCCATGAAAAGGCATGATTCGCTTTGGAAAGCGTGGGAAATTAAATCCCTGATACATTGGACCTTTCAAAATTCTCACCAGGATCGGTCCGGTAGCTTACCGACTCGAATTACCACAAGAGCTCAGTTCTATGCACAATGTGTTTCACGTGTGCAACCTGAAGAAATGTCTCTCAAACGAAACTCTTGCCATTCCTCTGGAGGAAATCCAAATCGATTGGAGAGTAAACTTCATTGAAGAACCTGTCGAGATAATAGACCGAGAAATCAAACAGCTTAAGTAAAGCCGCATTCCTCTTGTTAAAGTCCGTTGGAACTCTCGAAGAGGTTTTTAATACACGTGGGAGCGCGAAGACGAGATCAAGCGTAACCTTTTCTCAAATCCATCGGGTAACTATAAGTGAAAACCGAGGACGGTTTTCCTTCTAAGGAGGGAAGGATGTGACAAACGGTAATTTTCCAACCAATATTTTAATAATAAATGGAAATTTATTATTACCTAACTGTTCGATTAAGCATTCATGAGCTTGCATAACTATTTCGGGAAGCAAACCCGCAAACTGTAGCTTACAGTAACTCATTACATTGGTTATTTTATCAGAAAATAAGAGCTTTTCATTTTCTGACTATTACTGAGTATTTACGAGAAATATCTCGCACACAACACCACAGACGTACCAACACAAATCCTAGTAACGGCATCAATTCAATATTTGTTCTTCGGAATCAGGATTTTATGTTTTATATTGCTATTATAAAAACGCTATCATAAATAATATTTTTCGCGCTCACGACAACCGGGAAAACTCCAATTACACTAGAGCTCAACGGGACACGGGGTATACAAAATACCCACAAAAGTAATAAAATTATATAAAACCCTATCCCTTTATCCTTTAATATCGATCCCACCCTACTCAATTTAATAAATTGTATAAAAAAGAAAGAAAAGAAGGGATAAATGTTTTTTCTTCAGCACACACCCACGAATCTCTCACCTCCCTCTATGCTTTCGTCACCTCCTTCTCCCCCACATCTGAAAACCTCAGATCTGCTCCACTACGCTAATGGCAACAAACGAAGACCAGATCCATCACCATCACTCTTGTGTCCAAATAAAACCTGAGTTCGTTTTGTCAAAGCATCAAATTCAATGCTCCAAGACGTTATAGATATGAGATAGAGGGCGACCTTAGCTTCAATTGGCTATCCCTCAACTGAAGATGAAGAAAGAAGGATTAACCCTTCTTGTTTTTATTCCTTTCTTATAGTACCAACCGATCCACAGGCTAAACCACATCTCAAAAGCTTTATCCAAAAATCAAGAGGTTACTGTGGTAGGTGCTTGCTTGGATCGGATTGGATTTGTGGTCAAGGTGTTGGTCATCTTTTCAATCGAATCTAGTATCGTAAGAATCTCAAAACCTCATTTTGATGTTTTCGTATATTTTTATGTTTCTATATTTTATGGGGTTTTGTTGATTAATAAATCTGGGATTTTTGTTATAAAACTCACGATTTGAGTTATATTTCTATGTGATGTTGATTTGATTTACGGGCGTCGATTTGTTTAAATCCATGTTTCTGCGAGTGATATACTTTCTGTTGTTGATTTGTGTGGCAAGTTAAAGATAATAAATCTCACCACTAAAATTAGGATTGAAAACAATATTGGCTTTAGATTTGGAAGTGTTAATTCGTATGGCTCATTTTGGATTTGGTTTCCGTTGTTATGTTTTGGTTAAGGATTTCGAGTTATACACTTGTCTCTTTTAGTGGTCTCGGTCTTGGATAGATTACTGTTCTGCTTACGTGTTTCGATGGGTTGTTTTTGGCTTATTGAGTTAGAAGTCCTAGTGCGCGTTTGTTTGGAATAGGTCTAAATCAGGACAGACCCCTTTGGGTCACGCTTTGGCCAAGAGTTGAGTTTAAATTGTGAATGTTGCTGAGCCTTTGATTGTGTCGTGATTGCGTCTTGATGGGTTGTTTAAGTCTCAAATGTGTAGGAAAACCCATGTAGGAGCGATTCATATGTTGATTATGTGGAATTCGGGAGCTTGGGGGTTATGGAAGAACATGTTAGCCATTTTAGAGAGAGAGAGAGTAGAGAGGGGAAGTTTCTAGTGAGAGAAAAACACTTTGTGTGTGTGTAATATTATGAAACAACCAACCCTCTCCATTAGATGGAGAAATGTATATATACAATTGATATGGTGCCACCATGGGCTGTGGAGTGAGCTGACAGTGGGTAAAGACCCGACCCAACTCCATAAATACTACTATGACTAAACTATTATTACGATAACTAAACTAAAACTAATAAGCCTACGAGCTACTTAAATGCCAAATAGATACTCGGGTGACTGAGTCTTTCATGTGAATATTTATATTCCTAACAATCTCCCCCTAAGGGAGGTCACCCCAGAAATTACAATTTAAATTCTAGCATCCAATAACATGAATTTAATTTCCTAGCTCGTAGACTTTGATTCTTCAAGGTCTTTAATCTTTTTACTTCAAGCAATGATCTTGCGATTAATGTTCCTTTGGCTTGTGTGATCTTTGAGCTTGCTTTGAGATCATCAGCCACAGTAAATCTCCAAATCATCCTTAGTAGTATTGCCTCCATGTGATGTAGTGACCATCGGACCGTCATGCTCACACTTTTCAGGATCTTGATATTTAGCATCAGAGTTGCGAAAGCATTGTTGTAAGTCTCTCAACTTTCATGATCCTTTGATAATGAATTGGTCGTGTGAGCATGTGGTGTGGATTGACATGTCTCTGCTGGAATTAGGTACCACCCTCACCATCTTTACATAAATCTGAAATAAAACAGTTAGCAATAAAGTTGGAGAACGAATATGGCTTTGTCATTCGTTCGGTGTGGTTGGATTAACCTTCGGTTCCGTGAGGACCGACCTGTGATCAGGTAGAATCCCCTTTAAAGAAAATTCTCCTTGACAGGACTTTCTAGCTTGTTGTAAAGAATCATCCAACAAATTAACATCATAATCATCATACAAAGCATGTTCTCATACCGGAACGTCTCAAAGCAGACAGCACGGTAGAGTGAATCAGTGAATTAAATACCCACTGATTGATGAGAAATTGATTAGAAAAATCACTCGCGTGTCACTGGATAAACATTTTATGCAAAACGATGAGAGTTTTATAAATTGAATCACATTTCTTTCATAATTTGAAAATTTTCACAATCAATGTGCTCGAAACTCAGTTGGTGAGCACATTGAAAGGTTTTCCAAAAGCATCCGTCAATCCATTTCCTGGAACAAGTTTGATTTAAGTGCGAATCGCCCCATCGTTTCTTTCCAGTTGTCACAAGTTTGATCCATGAAGGATCTCACATGTCACCCACTAAGAGCTTGTTTGATGTTGGCTCTAGAAGGATTTCCATCTTCATTGTGAATACTTTATGTATCACTCGGATGTTCTGGCAATACCACAAGGATAATGCGTAGGACTCTTAATATATGTTTTCTTACTTTTCATGTAACACCCCGACCCGACAAGGTCAAGATATTACATTTTGGTGTCATACAAAGGATACATAACGCAAGCGGAAGTCTTTTAAATAAATAACTAAGTCTCGAACATCAAGACTATTATCCAAAAGATAATCCCAAATGCATAGTGGGTTAACCAAAACAAACCAAAGTAAAGAAATAATATTCAAGTACTGAAATAAATGAAAGTCTGAAACAATGGACAACGAAATGATAAATAAATATGTCTTTTAGGTCCTACTCTCTCTCATTCCCAAGCCCGTCGCCCCGCTTATTACCTGCCGCATAAGAAAAGAAAACATGCGGCTGAGCTTAAAAAGCCCAGTGAACAGATATATATACGAAACATAAACATAAAGGTAAATAAGCATAAGCAACGAAGGAAAAAAGAATACAAAACGAAAATCATAATCATGAAAGAGAACTAAAAATCAAGAGTGCATGAGAACTGAATAGAAAATGAATCAAGGAATGAAATGAAAACAAAGAAAGGTTCATATAAGGATGTGCCATAAGAACTCCATACATAAACTATCAAATCATACTAAAACAATACAAGTATACGAAGAGGGGAGACCTCTAAGTAAATAAAAGTAAAAAATGTGAGAAGGAGTGCAAGGCACACACCACCTGGTCACCATAATCACATAAAATATAAAACCTGGGATGCATCCATACGCTCCCTAACATAAGTATGTATGTCAGTACTAGACTAAGCACACATATAAGGTTGGCCAATAGTGCATGCAAAATAAATCATAACATAAGGGGGAACGTCGTAGATCTATCACACCTCTACGGGAGTGTCATGCCTAAGGTGCCATCAAAGACATGGTCATGGTACCTCCACAACTAGGTAAGCTCAGGCACAGATCTATCATAGCATACAACAAATATAATCTAGCATGGCAAGCGAAACAAGATAGTAACTCAAGTAAGCATGGCAAACATAAGCATAGCATGGCAGAGACATTTAAATAAATGTCAGAATGAATAAACAAGAATGACAATCATACAATGAAAGTCATGAATCAAATAAGGGGAATCATGTCAGGTATAGGATCAATGGAAATATCCCTACTGAGAAGGGAAAGAATATGTGTACCTTAACAAAGCACACAAGCAAAACAATGAAATGAAAAGAAGCAGAAGATCACTCCTTCTTCACCCGATCTACAGTAATCATAAGTTTACTTATAAGTTTCATAGTCATAAAGGTTTCATTTTAGTTTTCTTTCCATTTTAGTTAACTTTCCAAAAATAGCAAGTTTCCATATTCAGTAACTTTTCAAAAATAGTAAGTTTCCATATTTAGTAACATTAGTTATTAACATTCAAATTTATCATTTACTCAAGTTTAAGGTATCAAACGTGACAATACTAATAGTTCAAGGTTCACAATGATGTTTGTATAAGTTTAGGGTTCATAGTGTAGTTTTCATAAGTTTAGGGTTTATTATGCAAATATAACAAGTTTAAGGATTATAGTGTCATTATGGTAAGATCAGGGTATGAAATGTAAGTATCATAAAGTTATGTGTTTTAACAAGTTAAGTCCTTTTAGTTTAAATAAAGATAATTTCAACCCTTAATAATACACAAAACCCTTATTTAGCCCCTTTTAACTATTTCTCAGATTTTAACCTTGAACAGACCAGACTTTAGCTAATTTTTACACACCTTAAACGAGCTCATAAAATTCTATAATTTTACCCAGATGTACCTATATGTCTTGAGTATTTTACATAATTTTTCCAGATTTTATTAAGTAGTATTACTATAGTTTAAAAATCCCTTAAGCCAATTCGTCCAGATTTCTGTTCAGATTTGACACCCGAAAAGTTTGTATTTCAAAACCCCATTAAAATAATTCATAAAAATCTATAAAAATTCCAGTAATTGGTATACATATGGAATATTAATCCTGTAAAAGGTCCTCCTCTAATTCGACATGGTTTGAAAATTAAAAATCAAAAACACGGACTCTTTTTCCAGACATACGAATTTAGTTTTGACACATGAACTTGTAAAATCAAAAAGTGTACCTTCCCTACCTCTAAAAATTACAAGGCTTAGTTTTACAGAAAGCTCTTTCCTTAAAATTATTTTTAGACTCCAGAAACACTCATAAACACGTTACCATCATCAAGATACATTCGAATCAAGTTGACTTAAATTTCTATCAGCATCCTGAGTTTATGATTTCATGTGATCAATTAGGCTTTTATTATTCCAGTGATTACTTCTCGATACAAAAAAATTTTGGATGACTTCAAAACAAGTATAGGTCAATTCATATTTGTTTTAACACGTTCATAACCATCATTACAATAAATAATAGATCGATTCATATTAGGGTTTTCATTCTTGTTATTTCATGCAAATATGTTATCATTTTATGTGTCTTGTTTATCATCATATGTGATTTATAACTCGACAAGAACATCAAGAATCAAACAAGAAAATGGTTATTGAACAAGGATGATACGTTTACCCTCGAAGACCAAACAAAGAACAAGAACACCACAAGACCGAATCACCAACAACTCCTCCTTCCTCCTTCTTGATTAGGCCGAATAGAAGAACACAAAAACATGGTCGATTAGGGTGTTGTTTCACAAAATTCGAATGGATTAAATAGGATGTGTATCGATTACCTTATGTGTGACGCGAATTGAGTGAGAAAAATAATGATCAAAGCTTGCTTCTTCTTCTTCCTTGGTGTCGGCTAGGAACAATTGGTTTAGGGTTTTTGTGTTTTTGTTTTGGCCGAATAAATGAGATAGGGAGGAGAGGTTATGGCTTATTTTTGGAGTGCATCAAATACACGGCAATCAAGAGGAGAAATAGGGGAGGTTAGGCCGAAAATTAGGAGGGGGATTAGGATAATTATCTCCTTTCAAAATTACAAAAAATTATACTTATCTTCACTTATTTTGACCCTAGGCTGAAATTTTGAGGGTCCATGGTCACATGAAATGTCGACTAGTGTAGCTTAGATGTAGGGATTTTTATTTTGTACATTTACTTATAATGTAAGGTTTTATATTAACTTAATTCATTTGGTAACTTTAGGATGTTAATTAAGTACAAATGATATATCTCTCTTATGATCTTATAAGTTCTTAAAAGTTCAAATTTAGAGGGTATTTTGGTCATTTCAGATTGAGTTAATTTTGGGGTTTTACATTTCACGATGTATGAAACAGCAAGCATATTGGAAATGTGTCCTAATGAGATTTATGGATGATCTCTTGGCTCTAGACTCAATAGTGCATTTTAATTTATTGATCGGAGGCTGGAGAAGACTTCCACCTTTTCAATATCGTCTAACTAGGAGTGAGAGAGACGATAGAAATGTATTGATCTCCGTGACAAATGAAACAAGAGTCCTTTGAGCGACCTTGAGTGGCTAGGGAGGGTTGTGCAGCGTATCACTGTCCATGATACTTGTCTTCAATGTCAGCAATCAACTAAGTGATTCTGACAGCATATGTATTGACCCGGTTTCTGCCTAAAGTGTAAGGAGAGCTTCTTTCTTTTCACCCTTTATCTTTACATTTCTTTTTCATTCTTCAACCCCTTCAGCGCTTACCGAGAATTCATCACTAGTACCTTGTTGGGTTTGTTCCAGTACCAGTTCCATCTCAGTCGGCACTCTTCCCTTATTCTCACTTTTCTCCTTTTTTCATCATTCCTAAGGACTTTTATTCTAACTAGAGGATTGTCCCTGGGAAGATCCCTCCGGTTCTGGCTGGATCATGGGAACTTTTACCTAACCTCACCATCCTTATACCTCCAGTGCAGTAAATAAAATGGTCGGTCTTTGGTATACTTTCACAATTGCCATCATAAATCATTTGCTCCCCCTCAATATGTGTATCGATATACGAAAGAGTTTAGCACATATGGGAGAGCCTACACTTGAGTCCAAAAGATCACATTTTTATCAGATTTTCATACTTAAATCACATTCTCTCCCCCGATAAAAAATTTCAAACCTTTTGAGATTTGGGATCCCAATTGATTTAAATATGTTTAGAAAATTTGGCAGAAAATGTGGTCAGATTCAATACATGCTGATAATGGAACTTCTGCTCGAACTTTATTTAAAGACCCGTGTCATTATTGAATGACATTTCTAGGACCGTAAATGTTATCGATACCAGAAGTCATGCCTTGAAAAACTATTTTTTGGTATTTTATATTTTTCTGATTTTTATGGTTTTTGATGATTTTATATTTTTGTATTTTGTTTTTATAAAAGTTTTATGAAATTGGAAAAAACATTTTTGAGTTTTTATGATTTTATGATTTTATGTATTTACAAAGGATACATGAAGAATTACCACCTTAATTTTACTTTGATTGAAAAGAGTTCAATCATACCGTTTTCCGCCGAATGGTATCGGATGTCCATGTGCATCAAAGCAGCACCATATGGCATGAGTTTATAGTTGACTTCTTGACGAAACAGGTCGAGAATGATTGCCAATCACATTCTCCAATGGGTGAGCCTGTGACCACTTGCTGATATAATCAAACGATTGATTTAGCAGATGAGAATTTGATCGAATGACCCTTTGTGAAGGTGATTCTCCAGAACTCCGGTTTAGAGTAAGATTATGGTGGAGGGGTTCATTCTCAATCTCAGGAATTTGTTCTTCAACACCTTGATGAACATGATGCAGCAGCTCTGAGAGTGGTCTTCAAACTACATTACTTCTTTTAGCTTCCTAAATCTTCTCAGCTGCCATCTCTTTACTTGCAGAAGAACAATGTGAGCAGATCTAATTAGGGATTAAATCTGGCTTTTCACTCTCCCCTAATTAGTGCTCTCCCCCAAACTGACAACCTTTCTGATGAATGCCCAGAATATGAAGAAGTCTTTTGATAACAAAATGCATGCCGTCTTTAGTCTTCTAACACACAGCGAAAAATGTAGAACAGACTGTAGACTTGACCTTCTTCATGATTGTCCATTTGGGAAACAGAATATCAACATCTTCATCTCACCAAATGCATTCCATTAATCTTACATATAACCCATCAGCCCGTAACGTACACATGAAATGATAACACCAAAGTAACAAGTTGAAACACTGATCATCTTTAATTTGTATCATGAGACATTAAGCCCGATCACGTGAACTTGTTGTGCGTCCTTGGTGTACACATTTCTCTCCCCTGATGGTTACGATTAATCAGCCCGTGACGTACACATGAAATGATAATACCAAGGTAACAAGTTGAAACACTGATCATCTTTAATTTGTATCATTAGACATTAATCCCGATCACGTGAACTTGTTGTGCGTCCTTGGTGTACACATTTCTCTCCCCTGATGATTATGATTAATCGGAATCATCATAATTATGTGTACAAGTTGCATTAACTGGAAGCACTTTATCGGGAGCTTAGGGGTTATGGAAGAACATGTTAGCCATTTTAGAGAGAGAGAGAGAGTAGAGAGGGGAAGTTTCTAGTGAGAGAAAAACACTTTATGTGTGTGTAATATTATGAAACAACCAACCATCTCCATTAGATAGAGAAGGGTATATATACAATTGATATGGTGCCACCATGGGCTGTGGAGTGAGCTGACAGTGGGTAAAGACCTGGCCCAACTCCATAAATACTACTATGACTAAACTATTATTACGATAACTAAACTAAAACTAATAAGCCTACGAGCTACTTAAATGCTAAATAGATACTAGGGGTGACCGAGTCTTTCATGTAAATATTTTTATTCCTAACAATCTCCCCCTAAGGGAGGTCACCCCAGAAATTACAATTTGAATTCTAGCATTCAATGACATGAATTTAATTTCCTAGCTCGTAGACTTTGATTCTTCAAGGTCTTTAATCTTTGTACTTCAAGCAATGATCTTGCGATTAATGTTCCTTTGGCTTGTGTGATCTTTGAGCTTGCTTTGAGATCATCAGCCATAGTAAATCTCCAAATCATCCTTAGTAGTATTGCCTCCATGTGATGTAGTGACCATCGGACCGTCATGCTCACACTTTTCTGGATCATGATATTTAGCATCAGAGTTGCGAAAGCATTGTTGTAAGTCTCTCAACTTTCATGATCCTTTGATAATGAATTGGTCGTGTGAGCATGTGGTATGGATTGATATGTCTCTGCTGGAATTAGGTACCACCCTCACCATCTTTACATAAATCTGAAGTAAAACAGTTAGCAATAAAGTTGGAGAACGAATATGGCTTTGTCATTCGTTCAGTGTAGTTGGATTAACCTTCGGTTCCGTGAGGACCGACCTGTGATCAGGTAGAATCCCCTTTAAAGAAAATTCTCCTTGACAGGACTTTCCAGCTTGTTGTAAAGAATCATCCAACGAATTAACATCAGAATCATCATACAAAGCATGTTCTCATACCGGAACGTCTCAAAGCAGACAGCACGGTAGAGTGAATCAGTGAATTAAATACCCACTGATTGATGAGAAATTGATTAGAAAAATCACTCGCGTGTCACTGGATAAACATTTTATGCAACACGACGAGAGTTTTATAAATTGAATCACATTTCTGTCATAAACACTTTTGTTTGAAAATTTTAACAATCAATGTGCTCGAAACTCAGTTGGTGAGCACATTGAAAGGTTTTCCAAAAGCATCCGTCAATCCATTTCCTGGAACAAGTTTGATTCAAGTGCGAATCGCCCCATCGTTTCTTTCCAGTTGTCACAAGTTTGATCCATGAAGGATCTCACATGTCACCCACTAAGAGCTTGTTTGATGTTGGCTCTAGAAGGATTTCCATCTTCATTGTGAATACTTTATGTATCACTCGGATGTTCTGGCAATACCACAAGGATAATGCGTAGGACTCTTAATATATGTTTTCTTACTTTTCACGATGTATGAAACAACAAGCATATTGGAAATGTGTCCTAATGAGATTTATGGATGATCTCTTGGCTCTAGACTCAATAGTGCATTTTGATTTATTGATCGGAGGCTGGAGAGGACTACCACCTTTTCAATATCGTCTAACTCGGAGTGAGAGAGACGATAGAAATGTATTGATCTCCGTGACAAATGAAACAAGAGTCCTTTAAAGGACCTTGAGTGGCTAGGGAGGGTTGTGCAGCGTATCACTGGGTCCATGATACTTGTCTTCAATGTCAGCAATCAACTAAGTGATTATGACAGCATATGTATTGACCCGGTTTCTGCCTAAAATGTAAGGAGAGCTTCTTTCTTTTCACCCTTTATCTTTATATTTCTTTTTCATTCTTCAACCCCTTCAGCGCTTACCGAGACTTCATCACTAGTACCTTATTGGGTTTGTTCCAGTACCAGTTCCATCTCAGTCGGCACTCTTCCCTTATTCTCACTTTTCTCCTTTTTTTCATCATTCCTAAGGACTTCTATTCTAACTAGTGGATTGTCCCTGGGAAAATCCCTTCGGTTCTGGCTGGATGATGGGAACTTATACCTAACCTCACCATCCTTATACCTCCAGTGCAGTAAATAAAATGGTCGGTCTTTGGTATGCTTTCACAATTGCCATCATAAATCATTTGCTCCCCCTCAATATGTGCATCGATATACGAAAGAGTTTAGCACATATGGGAGAGCCTACACTTGAGTCCAAAAGATCACATTTTTATCAGATTTTCATATTTAAATCACATTCTCTCCCCCGATAAAAAATTTCAAACCTTTTGAGATTTGGGATCCCAATTGATTTAAATATGTTTAGAAAATTTGGCAGAAAATGTGGTCAGATTCAATATATGCTGATAATGGAACTTCTGCTCGAACTTTATTTAAAGACCCATGTCATTATTGAATGACATTTCTAGGTCCTTAAATGTTATCGATTCCAGAAGACATGCCTTGAAAAACTATTTTTGGTATTTTCTATTTTTCTGATTTTTATGGTATTTGTTGGTTTTATATTTTTGTATTTTGTTTTTATAAAAGTTTTATGAAATTGAAAAAAATATTTTTGTGTTTTTATGATTTAATTTATTTACAAAGGATACATGAAGAATTACCACCTTAATTCTTCTTTGATAGAAAAGAGTTCAATCAGATTGTTTTCCGCCGAATGGTATCGGATGTCCATGTGCATCAAAGTAGCACCATATGGCATGAGTTTGTAGTTGACTTCTTGTCGAAACAGGTCGAGAATGATTGCCAATCACATTCTCCAATGGATGAGCCTTTGACCACTTGCTGATATAATCAAACGATTGATTAAGTTGATGAGAATTTGATCAAATGACCCTTTGTGAAGGTGATTCTCAAGAACTCGGGTCTGGAGTAAGATTATGGTAGAGGGGTTCATTATCAATCTCATGAATTTGTTCTTCAACACTTTGATGAACTTGATGCAGCAGCTCTGAGAGTGGTCTTCAAACTACATTACTTCTTTTAGCTTCCTAAACCTTCTCAACTGCCATCTCTTTACTTGCAGAAGAACAATGTGAGCAGATCTAATTAGGGATTAAATCTGGCTTTTCACTCTCCCCTAATTAGTGCTCTCCCCCAAACTGACAACCTTTCTGATGAATGCCCAAAATATGAAGAAGTCTTTTGATAACCAAATGCACGCCGTCTTTAGTCTTCTAAGACACAGCAAAAATGTAGAACATACTGTAGACTCGACCTTCTTCAAGATTGTCCATTTGGGGAACAGAATATCAACATCTTCATCTCACCAAATGCATTCCATTAATCTTACATATAACCCATCAGCCCGTAACGTACACATGAAATGATAACACCAAAGTAACAAGTTGAAACACTGATCATCTTTAATTTGTATCATGAGACATTAAGCCCGATCACGTGAACTTGTTGTGCGTCCTTGGTGTACACATTTCTCCCCCCTGATGGTTACGATTAATCAGCCCGTGACGTACACATGAAATGATAATACCAAGGTAACAAGTTGAAACACTGATCATCTTTAATTTGTATCATAAGACATTAATCCCGATCACGTGAACTTGTTGTGCGTCCTTGGTGTACACATTTCTCTCCCCTGATGATTACGATTAATCGGAATCATCATAATTATGTGTACATGAAGCATTAACTGGAAGCACTTTATCACTAATCATATGAGCCCGTGAGAAGATTTCGATAAACATCAGGAGTCATCAAATTAAATGCGGGTCCTGAACTGATTTGTGCAGGAGCCGTATGACCATTCTTCAAACTTCAATCAACATGTAGTTTATTCACCCTTCTCCCCCTCAAAAATTGCATATGACTGCCATTTTTGATTGAGCGAGTGAATAATAATACCATCAACGGTAAGTAGATCCACTTGATAAATGACATTTTGTTTATTCACCCTTCTCCCCCTCAAAAATTGCATATGACTGCCATTTTTGATTGAACGAGTGAATAAGAATACAATCAACGGTAAGTAAATCCACTTGATGACTGACATTTAGTTTATTCACACTTCTCCCCCTCAAAAATTGCATGTGAGGTTGCCATTTTTGATTGAATAAGTAAATAAAGATGACTCCAGAACGTTGATTCACTTCATGACAGATTGAGCATAGGAAAAGCATGAGACATGTTGATGATAGTGGTCATAAACAAGAAGATTTCTCTTCTTCCGAAGATAAAGCGCACTGAAACGTACACCTTTCTTTTCTTTGAGGAACGGGGCCTGAAGTGTTATCTGCAGATGCCATTAGTCGTTGAAGAACGAGGCTTGAACTGATGTGTTCAAACGTCATCTCTCTTTTTCTACTTCTCTCAGCTAACTCGTTACCAACCCTATTATCATTCAGTCGGCTCTTTGTCGTGACTACTGATGGAGAAAACCCAATATGATGAACTTCATACTGAATTAAAATAACCCGAACTTGTGACTTAAACTTGCACTAATGTGTGACAAAGAGCGATGTAGAGAGTTCCTACAACTTCGAATCCCTAAGTACTCTATACTCTTCAACCAACCAACCATCAAGTATAAGACGTACATCACCTCTTGAATATCCACAACTTTGTGTGACACTGAGCACTACAACGTAACTCCTTAAAGTGATAGTTATTTTGTGGTAATAGAAAGGAAGACTCACAAAAATAACTAGATATCCAAGTCTTCATCATTGTAAAGGTTAAAAGTTCGAACAAGGATCTCGAAGAATCTTCATCCAACCAACCCCGATATCTTCAGATACTAAGTACATGCACCCATGAAATTTCACTTCAACCTCAAATAAATAATAATGAATTAACGCCGTAGTCTCCTCTTGTGGTTTAAATGCCCAGATCTAGCCCCTTTTGATGTTTTAAATGAACTTTGATAATGGTTTTATCCCGATCTTTGTCAAAAGCGCATAACCCCGTGAAACTTTGTTATAACAAAAATGCCATAAAGTATATCAAAAATCATCCAATACATGAAGTACACACATTATCCCTTCTTCGAAGTTGAAACCGTAGCACCAGAATCAATTAAGATCTGGAAATGCATTTTTCTTTCTCCAGGATTGTTCCATCATCACGGGATTTTTCAAATCTATGATTTAAACCGAGAAATAGATTCTTTCGTGGAATTTTACAAAACCAAGAAGAAACCGTGAGACAATGATAAATTGAATGTGTTATGACAAATTTGATTCTGGTGAATAACTGTTTGGGGGAACATGCAAGAGATCAGCAACAATTCTTCTCACATATGTAGAATACTTCACAAACCATGCTAAGTAAAGTAGTATAAACTACTTCCCCCTGCAGGTTGACCTTATATCATCAAAGTACATGTTTCTCCCCCATGATGATTTCGAACTTTCGGAAGCATCATTGACGTGTACGATCATAAACCCGAGAAGTTCTTGTCTTAAGCAAACATCTTGAAAAGTCATGAAGGACATTGAAGGATCTTGAAAGATTTTGCTTAGACTGTGAAGCATCTATGACGTGCCGTAGCGTCGAATATCCCATGAGAATTGCTGATTACATCTCAACCTTTAAACACTTTGGCCAACTAACCAACCTCGTATTCTATCGGCTATTGTTGTGACCACTTGGTGAAGGAAACCCGATATACCCAACTTGAAAATGAAGTAGAATTCCCCAAATTTGTTACTTAAGCTTGCACTGTTGTTGGAAGAACGGTGTAGAGAATTTGTGCACCATGCAAATCTCTAAGTACTCAATACTATCCCGACAAGGTATGAGACTTTCATCACCTCTTGCGATTATCCACATCGTCTTCTACGTGTGACACTGAGTACTATAATGTAACTCCTTTAAGTGATAGTTAACCAGGTCTTCAACCATCCACCCCGACTACTGGTAACTAGATAAACCAAGTCTTCAACTTAAATCTTAAGCACGAGCAAGTTATCGTTGAAAGTCATGCATCCAACCAACCCCGACTTCAAGATACAATAAGATCACGCCTTTGTGAAAGTCAACTTCATTCTTAAATAAATGATACCCGATCAACTCCGTAGTCACAATTAGCATCAAATGCCCAACACTAGCCTTTGTTACTTGGTTAAAATGAATCTAGATAATGGTAAATCCCGATCTTGACAAAAACGTTACCCCGTGAAAATTTGTAATACCAAAAGTACCACTTCATTTTGTCAAATATTATATCAAACATTTGATATAATTCGGATCCAATCATATAAACAGTTAGCATGATCCAGTCCAACACAAAACCTGATTAAGAAGAGTAGCAGCCCAATCCTATGTCATTACTTTTAAGCTCAATTAACATCTCATGAAACCTGGGCCCATTTATCAACTCATAGCCCGATCCAAATACTTAATCCGATCCACTCACCAAATATACCCTAAACAAAGGGTATTTATCACTCGCTTAAGCCCTTATCCCTAATTACACACATAGTTAACAAAATTCCGCCCCCTTCTTATCTCTCTATCCTCTCACCTCACAAAATTTCAGATCACATCTCAAATCTTATCATCACAATACTCGTCTGCTTCATCTCTTTATACACGCTCATCATGAAAGACTTAACAAAGATCGTATTATGTGACTTGTTCTTGACTGATTATGAGTTGACGAAATAAAGATTGAATACGAACACTCTTGTTCATATTCCTTCTTTTGATTTTTGGATATTGAAAAGAAGCAAAGCTTCTATAAGATCTATGATGGTTTAATGATTCATCCGAAAACTCTTTTAAAGAGTGTTAAAGGTGATGAACAAACTGAGATCTTAGCATCACTTTTCATTATTGTTTTGTCAAATAAAAGGTATGGGTGAAACCAAATGGTTATTGGTCCTATCTGAATGATTTTTGAATATTAAAACATATGAAGGTGAGCCTTTAATTGATGAATGAAGAGATAGTTCAAACACTTAAGATGTTTACGGATATGTGAAAAATCGAGCGTGTTTTTGAACATAATCTGAGATCTCATATGTTTTTACATTTCATCAACTTTTAAAGAAGTTTATCTTAAAAATCTATTATGAATGTTTGTTCGTGTGTTGGAACCCCTATGGTCTTGATTTATCATTACCATACACGAATAAGAATATGAGATTTTGTTAATTCCATTTAATATCGATGGAGATGGGATATAAGACTGATGTAGTTATTTTTTGTTATCGTGGAGTGATGGAGGAATTAAGGATAGTTTGGATTTGTGTTGGTTTATGTTTTTTGGATTTGATGTAATTATGTGTTGGTTTATGTTGTTTTTGGTTGTTGGTTTGTGGTCATGGTCATCTTCTCCATCTTCAACTTCATTTCTTTTGGTCAAAACGCACCTTTTGAAGAAAATTTGACAGCATTTAGTTTCGATTATCTTGATAATTGGTCTTCAAAAAGGCAAATCGCAGTGGCAAAACGCAGACACAAGTCGCAGTAGATAGATCAGTCAAAACGCAGCCATCAAAACTCAGTTGACCAGTCAAAACGCAGTTGACCAGTCACTTTCGTGCTTTACCATAAAAACCGGATCAAGATTAACTCTTTCATCAAAACGCAACCAAGAACATGTGTTCAAACCGCAACCAAGAAAAACCACAATCTTCAAAATAAAACACCACCAAATAACTTAATTGAACCAAATCAAACAAACAAGCACACCAACGGTCGAATTAAAACAGCTTCAAAATAACTTCAAAAAACAGCTTCAAAATAGCTTAAAAAAAAACAGCTTCAAAAACGTGAGTCGAACCACAAAAATCAACACAGCTAACAACCTTGGCTCTGGTACCAATTGTAGGATCGATTCATATGTTGATTATGTGGAATTGGGGAGGTCGGGGGTTATGGAAGAACATGTTAGCCATTTTAGAGAGAGAGAGAGAGAGAGTAGAGAGGGGAAGTTTCTAGTGAGAGAAAAACACTTTGTGTGTGTGTAATATTATGAAACAAACAACCCTCTCCATTAGATGAAGAAGGGTATATATACAATTGATATGGCGCCACCATGGGCTGTCAAGTGAGCTGACAGTTATTAGGGTAACTAAACTAAAACTAATAAGCCTACGAGCTACTTAAATGCTAAATAGATACTTGAGGTGACCGAGTCTTTCATGTGAATATTTATATTCCTAATAACCCACAAGGACCATTTGGTTACCGGTTCATGGCCACACCCACGTAGGGTGTTGGTTTTGCATTTGTATCGTAATGGCAAACTACTCAAATAAGCGATCTGTTTTGCCTTGTGTCTTGGTTCAACGACCCAAGAGGGTGTGTTGCCTTGTTTACCGGTTTTTCACGAGGCCACGAAGGTGGTCTTGGGGTCATCATTTATGAGTTTCGACAGGGTTGTCAAGTGTTGCTTAGTTCATTGCATAACAAACACCAAGGTGGTGATTGCGACTGCATTTGGGATATGGGTATTTAAGCTTATGCGTTGTGTCAAAATGGATGTTAAGAAGAGTAGCTGAAAGCTTGTTAAAAACCTTGTATGGTTGGGATTGTTATGTGGGTCAAAACCCACTATGGTTGAACCACAGTGGTGAAACTTGTTGAGTTTTAGTTTTAAAAGATGATTTGGACTTTGGGTGTGTCGAATATAGGTTGAGTCAAAACTAATTTTTATTCCTTCTTCTTCCTACTGTCGAGTGAATGAGCATATGAAACTTAGGTGATAAAGCTGTTGTGATTAGTAGTCTGTTTTGATTGTTTCATCTTTGGGCCAAAGCCCATAAGCGTCTAGGGGCGTGTCTGTTTGTTTCAAGCACTTGGGCCAAAGCCTACTCATCCTCGACATAAGGGTGTGTTTGTTTTGCTGTGTTGCTACGACTCATTCCATTCTTGATTCGACTTATCTATCTTGTCAAAACTTCGCCGACATACTTAAATCTATATGACACGTTATAAAAAAATGAGTTTCTAAAACAAAACACAATATACTACACATGAGACTATAAGTTAGCATATAGATTTAAAAACCTATAGAAACTAGATTAAACTAAACATACAAGCATTAGCTTATTTTAAGACTTTTGATTTATATTACTTTATTTAAACGTAACATGGCTCATTTTAAAACTTATAATCAAAACTTGATATTTTTTTTTCACCATTAAACTATAAGTTTAATCAAACAAATTATAACTTATTTTGAGATCATTAGTGATTGTACAATAAATTGCACGACCAGGCCTTCGATGGTGATCAAAGGATATGAGGGGTGTTGAGGTTGCGCCAAGCTTGTCGTTAACCTGAAATAAGAAATACGAGGACACTACGTTAAGTGATTGCGCAGGGGTTGGACCCTGCGAACCACCTCCGATGTGCGAATGAGTATATGATATGGTAAGTTTATAGTGAAATGAGAGAGTCAAGTGTTGCATACCATTGTTCCCAGCCCATCCAAGCTATTTATAGGGGAGAAAATAGCCTTGGAGAGCTCTTGCATGTTGTTAGGAGATCATGGGGGCGTCCCATGATTTGTGATAACCGCTAGAGCTTAGTGACCCACTATCTCTTTCTTGGCGGGAAAGCTCAAGGAAAAAGGGGACTTGGGTATGACCAAGTCAAGGTGTTCTCCTCTCTAGTATCTTCGAAGGATGTACCCCGAAGGGCTTAAGGCTTCGATTGGCGAGTTCCTAACTGGTATCCTAACTGGTAACCATATCATAGATGAATGGTTTGACGCCAGTGAAGATTTTAGGAGGTTGATCTGGACCTTCGAGAAGAAGGCTTCGTACAGGCTCGAAGGGGTGTCCTTCGACCTGTTCGGAGGGTACATCATCAAGCTCCCCAGTCGAAAGTGATATATACATACAAGGATATATTGCTTACGACTCTTAGCGTATACTTACACCCATTCCCTTTAGTCACAAAGTCGTACAAAAAGAAAGATGTGCTCTAACTAATTACGCATTAAATGCGCTTAATGATTATCCCAACCACTTGCAGCATAGGTCATAACGGCTAGGATTTCGGTAATCACCAAACGTCCTTTCAAATTTTGAAAGTATTTGAAGTCCGGATAGGTGTCAATCTTGATGGACACGTGAACGGCTAGGATAAAACGGACAAGAGGTATATAAATATGTTTATACCGTAAACCCTAAATCACTTTTTATCTTCCGCCCAAAATTTACACATATCACTGTGCTCCGTGCATCATTCTGATCGAAAGGTAATCTTCCTTCCCCGACCTTTAATCGTTTGTTTTACATTTGTACATTCACTATGAGTATGGGTGCAAAACGCATAATTAAACAACAAAAATGTACCTTGTCCAAAAAAGCATTATCCGATTTTCTTAGTGAGTACCCTATACCCAAAGAGTTTAAGGTGATGCTTCCGAGTAAAAACCAAAATATCTTCGATGCACCCGAAGGGTATGTAGGGCTGTATGTGCATGCTTTTACCCAGTAAATTTGAGGATACCAATCCACCCATTAATTTTAGAGTTCTTACAGTACTATCAGGTACACATATCCAGGTTAAACCCGTTTGGCTTAGAAGAACTCACTACCTACATTGTAATGTGTAAGGCATACGGGTATGAGCCCACACTGACAGTGCTCAGGGGCTTTCTTAACCTATACCCTGGTGGAGATTGGATAACCCTGGCTAAAAGGGGTGAGCATGATGTGCCTTGTTTGGTCACAAAATCTTTTTCAACCATAAGGAACTGGAAGGGGAAATTTTTCTATGTACAAAACACGATAATACCTCCACAATATCCAGCTTTATTAAATGAAGCATTCCAATTCGATGAAAAGCGGTTTAATGATCCATTGTCGTACACCATAAGGAGTCTAATCTACCAGCGTCTTGCTCATCATCCTATCGATGTCCAAATGTTCCCTGAACTGATTCTCTTCATGGCGGGTATAGTTGACCATTGGGAAGGGTCTCCTTTGAAGCCTGAGATAGTGTGTGATGGACAAAGTATGTACATACCCATTTAATTAAAATAAATAACTTACCTGATGATATTTATCTTTTTTCTCTTTTTGGTGCAGAGATGGCCTTCCGAAACTTTGTAGTTTCTGGGGGTACAAAGGAAGTGAGCTTCATCCCGAAGGATCCCAAGGATGCAATGGTGTAGGCTCGCCATCTGTGTTAGTCAACAACAACGATGTGGATGCTCAAGTAGTGGAACACATAGCAATAACCCAACCTTCAAAACCTGTGAACACCAAGGAAGCTCCACAATTGGTGGAAAATGTTGCAGATTCTTACGATCCCCCCTCCGAGGGTGATCAGGTCATGATCGTAGGTTCCTCCGGTATTGCGGATAGAGTGCTGAGTAGGAAAGGAACCAGTGCAAGATCTCTGAAGGCTACTCCCAAGAGGAAGTTAACCCTACCAACCCCTCCGTCAAGAGCCAAAAAACAAAAAACTTCGCATGGTAAGGCGATCATGCCTTCGGCTGTAGAGAGTGTAGAGGATGATGACATCCATGGTAAGTAAAGATATTCTTAATTCAATCATCCTTAATATGCCGCATAGCTAATTAATGTATTTTGTGCAGGGTTGCCTAACACCAAGGAGCTTTCGAACTCCCTTACTTGCCATTTATTGGTTAAAAATGTTACCCCTGCCAGTTAGAGGAGAACTCTGGACAATATGTCCATTGAGAGGCTCTGCGACTTCCATGACAAAAGCTATACAAGGCAAGCTATTCTGGAAAACCACCTCAACACCCGAACAAGGGAGTTGATTCGACCAGTGAAGGATGCTAAAGAAGAGATTGATGTTATTGTGGCCAGAGAGAAGAATAGGGAACACCAATATGCTGAGCTAGAATCCAAATGTGATGAAGCTATGGAGGAATTCGAGAAGAATCCTCTTGTGCAAGACCTTCAAGCTAAAGTTGGCAGTCTCGAAGAGCAGCTGAAGGAAGCCCAAGCAGAGTGTGGGAGGTTAAGGTTGGAGGAGGCAAAGGTAGCTGGCTACAAAGCATAGGTTACCACTCTTGAATCTATGTATGCAGGTCTTGAGGCTGAGAGGGCTAGACTTAGGGAGCAGGAGATCAAGCTACATGAGGAGGTAGATGGTTTGAACCTCCGTTGTAAGAGCTTGAAAAAAGATAGAGCTGATGTGGTTTCAAAGGTTGTTCCATACATAGCCATGAAATTTTACCATAGTGATGAGGTGGGAGAGATCGTGGGAAAGCTGGTGAATGCCGCCATTTTTTATGGAAAGTGCACAACATTGGAGGAGATTGGAGAGACCAAGAAGCCCGTGGTCCTTTCAGAAGTACCCTACTACCGTCCAACGTCTGAGCAAGAATACAACGATGCTGGCAACGCATACATGACGAGGCGAAAAGTGTACCGCTTTTAAGGGGTCATTTAAGCCCGAAATCGTATTTATTTGATCAAATATTGCCCTAAATCGTTCCTTTTGTCATTTTAGGTACTTTTGAGGAGAAATCTGGAAAAGGAGGCATTTTGGACGTTTTTGGAGCATAAAAGTGAAGAAAACGGCAAAGTCTCAAAATTGTGCTGAAAGTCACCTTTGACGGCGTCAACATTAACTCCAGACGGCGTCATGCCTTGGCAAGAAAAGTTGGATGTAAAATTTACTCATGACGGGCCAGTGAGTTTGCATGAGAATTCTGACGGCGTCACGCTTTAACTAAATCAAGGGCGTCACGGCTTAAATCAAAGAGGGACGGCGTCACGTTATAGGTCCGACGGCGTCAAGCCTTGATAAGCCAGAATGGATTTTTGAAGAGCTAAAGAGGGACGGCGTCAAGAAGGTCACCCGGGAACCCTAAAAGCGGCGAGGTGACGGCGTCACAATGCATAAGGTGACGCCGTCAGATGTCAAAGTCTATATATAGTTTTCTAATTTTTTGTCATTAAGAAGAGCTTAGTGTGTGGAATTTTGGGATAAAACCCTAAGACGATTTTAGCTACTTTTTCAGGGCTTCTTGCCTTGAGATCTTCCATGTTTCATTGAAAGATAAGTTATCAATTAATCATTCAATATGTCTATGTGTTGTTTGATTCTATCTTATGCTTGTCTTTTGTTTAACATGTTAGGCTAATTTTATCTTGTGTTTGCTTAGATCTAATGAAACCTAGCTATTGATTATTGGTTGTTAGTGTGTTGTTAGTTGTATTGGATGATTGTTTATCTATGTTAGGCTTAAGAAAACTGGCTAACTTCCTATTCGGTAACTTGCTTGAACGTCTTAAGAAACATGAACCAAACGCGTACTAAAGGTTTTTATGGTTGTATTTAATGCACAAGCGAATTCTAGTGATCCCATGTTAGGAGCTTCCTAGCCGGCTCGACATAGGAGTGAAGTAGGAGCTTGTAGAGTTTGGGGAAGTAAGTACGCCACCCCACGAATGGTATTAAGGAATACACCCGTCATCCACGCGACTAATACACACTAATTAACCGGTAAAAGATAGTTAGGGAGTAAGGAAATCTAAGTAAACACATTTCTCCACACATAAGTTTCTCACCACTTTTCATTTTTGTTATTTTATTTTATTTGCATTTGTAGTAATTTGGGTTAGTTGACTAGCAACTAATTCCGCCCACTCCTTCAAAACCCGAGATTTTACTTGCTTTCATAAAAATATAAAAACATAAAAAAAAAGAATCTTCCTCAACCCTTAGACCTAATTAGAGTAGCCTTTCACACCTAACGAACACTATTCCCTGTGGAGAACGATCAATCCCCCGTACTTACCACTACACTATACTACATCGGTCAGGTACACTGCCTGGTGGGGTTGTAAGCCTCTTGAGATCCCTTGAGAGGTAAAACCTGTTGTAAGGTTGCAAAACCCACGCATCAAGTTTTTGGCGCCGCTGCCGGGGAATAGTTATTGTTTAGGTTGAATTTTTATTTCTATTAGGTCTACTCACTAGATTCCTTTCTAGTGAGATTTTTATTTTATTTTTCTAGGTTTTCTTTAGTCTATCTATTTTCTTCGTGTCTTTGTTCGTAACCATTACCGTCCGACATCATGGAAGATGGTAATATCCTTAACCCCCACAACCCACCACCACAACAACCACCACCACCTCCTAGAGCCCGTACTTTAGGAGAGTATTCCCGTCCTAGCCACCACGGCTATCGAAACACCATTGAGCTCACTCAAGGAGCCAATATCACACCCTTGCGATCCGACACCATCCGGTTGGTGCAAAGCGGATGCGCATTCCATGGACTTCGTTCTGAAGATCCTAATCAACATCTCAAGGACTTTCTTAAAATCATTGATTCTATAGACCTTGATGTTGCCACTCGAGAGACGACCCGATTGCGTCTCTTCCAATTCTCTCTGCGGGACCAAGCTAGTCAGTGGCTAGAACGTCAACCCGCAGGATCCATCACCTCTTGGGATGATCTCACCACTCGTTTCCTTGCTCAGTTTTTCCCACCGGGAAGAACTACCAAGCTAAGGAATGATATCTTGATGTTCCAACAACGTCAAGGCGAAACTCTCTACGAGGCATGGACTCGATTCAAGGACTTACTCCAAAAAGTCCCTCACCATGGCATAGAACTTTGGCTCCAAGTCCAAATCTTCTATGACCATATCAATCTCTCCACAAGGCAAACCATTGACCAATCGGCCGGTGGCAAGCTACGTGATTTAAGTGCGGAACAATCATGGGCTCTCCTAGAGGATCTTGCTCTTTATGACAACGAAAGTTGGAGTGATCCCCGTGATTTGAATAAAACGGTCAAGGCAATATCTTTGCCTTTGAACAATTCAAGCACTTCCGACCGTAGGATCATAGAACTTGAAGACCAAGTCAAGTTTCTCATGAAATCCTACGAGGCTCCTAAACCTTCAAGCCAAGTGAACAAAATCACTTCTTCATGTGAATTATGTAGTGGTCCCCACGACACTCGTGATTGCATGGAACTCCCCGAACAAGCTTTTGCGGACTACGCATCCTCGCGTACCGACGGAGCGGGAGACAAGTGGTACACTTTCAAGCCCGAGCCAAACCATTATGGTGATTCATACAACCCCTCATGGAAAAATCACCCGAACCTTAGGTGGAAACAAAACCAAAACTCACAACAAATCAATTCTTCCAACCCACCTAATCGTTTCCAATCAAGCGGTTCCAACTCGAACCGTACTTTCAACAACAATCCTTCCGGCAATGGTAGTACCAATAACTTTGAAGGATTGATGTCTCAATTTATGGCATCTCAAGAAGCTCGTTTAGCCAAGTTTGAAGCCGATTTCAAACAAAAACAAAGCGAGATGACCGACAAGATTGACACCTTGTTGAAAGCCCTCAATGACCGAGAAATGGGAGCACTCCCTAGCAACACGGTCAAGAACCCGAAACTAAACGTCAACGCTATTTCATCGGTTTCGTCCCCTAGTTCTTGTCCACAATATTATTCGGTCAATTCCATGAGCACGTGTTTCAAACAAACCCAAATCATTCCAAGTGACCAAGAAGTTATGACATCCAAATTGGTCAACAACATAGTTGAAACACCTCCCACTCAAAACCTTGACGATGAATTCAAGGAGCTCCACCTTGAAAGTCCGGTTGTTGATGAGAAGAAGCTCAAGTTAGGCGAAAAAGGGACCGCCTTTGTTCAAAACAAGCTACCTAAGAAGTTAGATGATCCGGGCTTATTTGTTCTACCTTGCAAGATCGGTAATTCGGAGGCTTATGACACATTAGCCGATCTTGGATCAAGCCTTAACCTACTTCCGTTACCTCTCTACACCTCTTTAAAACTTGGAAAACTTGAAGAAACCGAGGTGATAATAGGCTTAGCGGATGGAAGTGTTGCTTACCCGGTTGGAGTAGTTAAGGACGTGTTAGTACACATTGGAAAGCTAACCATTTTAGCCGATTTCCACGTCCTTGATATGGTTAGCGACCCTACATGCCCCTTGTTGATAGGTAGAGGATTTTTGGCGACCGCTAGTGCTATGATTGATTGTAAGGAATCTAAGATAGCGGTAGGAGAAGGAGATACTTGGTCAGTCTATGATGTTAAGAAACACGCCTATGATACTAGTGAGGAACCGACACCCCATTGGTTAGAATTAAATAGGAGACCATCTAGATATGGACCTTGGATTGATAGAGACTTCATAGGACCCCAACGCCCATTTTACCTAGAAGAGGACTTTGTTAACCGAACGCATTCGGTAGAGCAACTCTTGGCTAGGGACACCGAATTGGATCCATTTGAAGACCCTCTAGTTTTTAGAAGGATGATTGATTTCCTAGGAGTTTTGCCAATTAACCTAGGAATGAATAAGTGGATTTGTGAGGAAGATGATCATAAGTGGAATTGGGATAAACCACCCAATGATGGAGATGGGTCATGGCATATCAAGATGACATTGTATGACCCGGATGGAGAGAAGTTTGAAAAGACATATCGTACTGAGCGGACCAATAGGAAACTTCAATCCAAGCTTAACCCTAAAGACGTCCTTGATGACGAGCTTACTTACATAGGGTAGCGTGACTTTGAGTCTAGCTACAAGACTCGTTAATAAAGAAAAGCGCTTCTTGGGAGGCAACCCAATCTTTATTTGTTTTATTTGCTTTGTGTGTTCATTTGTTTGTGTGTTTGTTTTATTTGTTTCCATATGTGTGTTTAATTTTTATTCTTATTGATTCATGTTCAAAAACTAATTTGTGAAAATGCTTTATTTTGTTTTTAACTTCGTCTTAACTACATATAAAGGTATGTTGCAAAAGATAAGTGTAAGGGAAATCTAAATCGGTTTATTAGAACACATATGAACATGAATCGTAATAATAATAAATTAACATACATATCCGTATTTGTTTGAGTCAAATGCTTGTATCGAGTCATAATGATGTTTTGCAAAATTTCCAGGAAGTAAGGTAAAGGTTTTTCCAGAAATTTTCCGGAAACTTAAAACGAAAATTTTTGTCAGGTCATTTCTGACGGCGTCAGGGGTTATAACCTGACGGCGTCAGATTTAATTTCCAGAAATTTTTGAAAATTTTGTTTTCATAAAAAGTTTTTATTAAAATCTCCAACTTATAATCTCCAGGAATCTGCAAAGTTATCATTCCACAAGCATTATATCCTTATATATAGATTTTATCCCGCCGATGTTATGCAGGTTTTCGTGTTTGTTTTCTCAGGTTCAACAGGTTATTTTGGACAAGGAAATGTTTTGAATCAAGCTTATGGCGATGCATTAGTCATGGAGCTTCAACATTCTCTTTGGAGGAAGATCTAACCGTGTAATTTCATTATCCAACGAGCGAATCAGGGGAGTATTTGATTTCATTCTTTTACTTTTTCTTTTACATCTTGTTATTTGAACATTAGGGACAATGTTCATCTTAAGTGTAAGGGGAGGGTAAAAGTACGATTTTAGAGAATACAATTGCGCTTGATTTTTGTTTGTTTAATAGTGGATGTGTAATAAAACTGAGAGAAATACTTGTTAAGGTAATTTTAGTGCCAAATTTAAAATTTTTTTACAACATTTAAGAGTGAAACTTTGATCTTAATAAGCGTCTCATGGATAGGAGTTATATGACTAGCACAAAAACCGTACCACTAAAAAATTTTCCACCCCCAAATATGTGAGGTTCGCCCCTAGAATTGGTAGGAAAAGCATTTATGCTATGATGTGTGTACCGGTAGCACTTAGATTCTAGAACTTGCGTTAGGACCATTCCGAGGCCACAAGTGAGACTACATTCGTGTAGTTAGATTTACTACATGATAAGAGGCATTAGGATTAACCCATGTTTTACACCTGTGTTTTTGTTATAATTACGTTGGCTACATTGGTCAAGTAATTCTCCCACACCCTTTGCGTTGTACTCATTTTTAGTACACGATACCCCTAGTACACCCCTCAGAGCCTATCTTTTCGTTTCGACCTTTAAGCATTTTACTTAAAGGAAGAATTTGTTACACCCCACTAAAATGTACACCCAAATCGCCTTAGCCTACCTTGTATGCACTCAATTTTAGTGCATTATTGTGACAACATTTGTTTAAACCCAAGTTAATTATCTAGTTGATTACATGGTTGCTAAGTCGAGTCATATCCTTGTACATATTGTTTTGGGACGATTGGGACTCATGGGTAAAGTACTAGTGTAATGGAGTAATGGGGAAGAACATCATTTATTACCCCCATATGTGCTAAATGTTTTAAAAGTACTCCAAGTTTTTCAATTATCTTAATTCGAGTCATTAGAATAGTAATTTGTAAAGTTATGTAAAAGTTCAAGTGTAAGGGGATGCAATGCCCCTATGATGTATTATTTTGGATGGTAGGGTAAAAGTGTATGCACAAAAAAAAAAAAAAAAAAAAAAAAAAAAAAAAAAAAAAAAAAAAAAAAAAAAAAATAAGAAAAATACAAAAAAATGAGAAAAAGAAAAATAGAAAAAACATACGGACTACCATCCCGTTTCATTTTATGTTTATTTTATGTTTATGTTTTGTTATTTTCTTTCATTAGCTTAAGATCGAGTCTAGTCTTGGCTTAGCAACGTTGTATAGTACATGTGATTGATCAAGATCTTTAACTAGCCACCAGTAAAATATCCCTTATCCAACAAAACCGTGTTCTCCTTTTCCCTACACCTAACGTTATAACCCATTTAAAAGCCCTCTTTGATAGTTTATCTTAGGTGCTTACGCCTAGTGGAGGAGGTTTTCGATCCTTTCCCAAGCCTATGGTAATCTATTTGCTATGACAGGTAGTGAGAGATATTTTCCGTTTTCATTTATGAGATTTATTTTGATGACACTTGAGAGATGTGAGTATCTAAACACTACTTGTGAGGTGCTAGTATGTAATCTCCGTGCTTATTATGATTGAAGTGGAACGATTATTTGTTGTAATTACTTTTATGTTTGCATTAAATGACCCCTAACTTGTATTTTGATTAGAATAAAAGCGCATTTGCTTGAGGACAAGCAAATCTCAAGTGTAAGGGTATTTGATGAGGCGAAAAGTGTACCGCTTTTAAGGGGTCATTTAAGCCCGAAATCGTATTTATTTGATCAAATATTGCCCTAAATCGTTCCTTTTGTCATTTTAGGTACTTTTGAGGAGAAATCTGGAAAAGGAGGCATTTTGGACGTTTTTGGAGCATAAAAGTGAAGAAAACGGCAAAGTCTCAAAATTGTGCTGAAAGTCACCTTTGACGGCGTCAACATTAACTCCAGACGGCGTCATGCCTTGGCAAGAAAAGTTGGATGTAAAATTTACTCATGACGGGCCAGTGAGTTTGCATGAGAATTCTGACGGCGTCACGCTTTAACTAAATCAAGGGCGTCACGGCTTAAATCAAAGAGGGACGGCGTCACGTTATAGGTCCGACGGCGTCAAGCCTTGATAAGCCAGAATGGATTTTTGAAGAGCTAAAGAGGGACGGCGTCAAGAAGGTCACCCGGGAACCCTAAAAGCGGCGAGGTGACGGCGTCACAATGCATAAGGTGACGCCGTCAGATGTCAAAGTCTATATATAGTTTTCTAATTTTTTGTCATTAAGAAGAGCTTAGTGTGTGGAATTTTGGGATAAAACCCTAAGACGATTTTAGCTACTTTTTCAGGGCTTCTTGCCTTGAGATCTTCCATGTTTCATTGAAAGATAAGTTATCAATTAATCATTCAATATGTCTATGTGTTGTTTGATTCTATCTTATGCTTGTCTTTTGTTTAACATGTTAGGCTAATTTTATCTTGTGTTTGCTTAGATCTAATGAAACCTAGCTATTGATTATTGGTTGTTAGTGTGTTGTTAGTTGTATTGGATGATTGTTTATCTATGTTAGGCTTAAGAAAACTGGCTAACTTCCTATTCGGTAACTTGCTTGAACGTCTTAAGAAACATGAACCAAACGCGTACTAAAGGTTTTTATGGTTGTATTTAATGCACAAGCGAATTCTAGTGATCCCATGTTAGGAGCTTCCTAGCCGGCTCGACATAGGAGTGAAGTAGGAGCTTGTAGAGTTTGGGGAAGTAAGTACGCCACCCCACGAATGGTATTAAGGAATACACCCGTCATCCACGCGACTAATACACACTAATTAACCGGTAAAAGATAGTTAGGGAGTAAGGAAATCTAAGTAAACACATTTCTCCACACATAAGTTTCTCACCACTTTTCATTTTTGTTATTTTATTTTATTTGCATTTGTAGTAATTTGGGTTAGTTGACTAGCAACTAATTCCGCCCACTCCTTCAAAACCCGAGATTTTACTTGCTTTCATAAAAATATAAAAATATAAAAAAAAAGAATCTTCCTCAACCCTTAGACCTAATTAGAGTAGCCTTTCACACCTAACGAACACTATTCCCTGTGGAGAACGATCAATCCCCCGTACTTACCACTACACTATACTACATCGGTCAGGTACACTGCCTGGTGGGGTTGTAAGCCTCTTGAGATCCCTTGAGAGGTAAAACCTGTTGTAAGGTTGCAAAACCCACGCATCAATACACTACAACAGAGTACCCCTTTCTCACCGAAGCAACCAAGAACCCATCAGCACCCATAGAAGATCTCCTCTCCAAGAAGCCTCGCAAGATTCAACCACCATCTCTAAGTAAAAAGACTCCATCTTTGAAGCCTCCATCTCCCCATCAGCAAGAGGATCCCATGTCATCAAAGAATGCTTGAAGACTGCCCTATTGGCAGGTATTTAGCCCCAAGGGTAGTATGTACCCTTAGACAATTTGAATTAATGCTTGATAGGCTGGTGCCTATTGTCAAATAATTTAACTCCTTTGCTTGTTGGGCTTCGGCCTATTTCCAGACGATGTTTGAATGTTTTTGTTGGCTTTGGCCATATTTAATCTACTAATGCAGGTATGGGACAACGTCCCGCCTTTAATATCATGCTTTGCTTCTCTAACGTTATTTATAAACGTTAATATACAACCTAAGGTTATAGTAGATAAATAACCTTATTGTGTGTATTTTGAACCAAGATTTTAGCAATCGTATAATTTAATTGCTGACAGAGGGTCGCGACCCACTCTGTCTTTGTCCTTAAGATACAAAGGGCTTGGAATACCCTAAGACTTTTAGGAAAGTTAATGTGAATTGTAAGGGATGTTATGTGTTTGCAAGACATATGTGTCTTGAATCATCCTTCGACTTGAAACTTGTAAATTACTTGGCTGAACAAATCTTTGTTGTATAGAACGAAACAAGAGATTTGAGGGAAATGCGTTATATCAATAATTGGGTAGGGAGAATTACATCATTTTAAGAAATGAAAACTAGGACGCCTACCATTAATGCTTATTTCCCCAAATGAGAAGAATGCGATACATGAATTTGAAAACAAACTAAATGTTTTGAAAGCAGTAAGTCTTATATGTAAAACTTACGAAGGTTAGTACCATTCCAAGTCCTATCCATGAAATCTCCGAAGAGTGTTTCGAGCTTGTATGCTCCGTTGCCGTAGGCTTCAGATATGACTTAGGGTCCTTCCCATGTAGGCCCTAGCTTTCCTTCATACTCAGCTTTACTTGCGCTGTTTAGCCGAAGGACATATTCACCCGGCTTGAACGTTGAAGGTCTAACCATGTTGTTGTAATACTTCTCAAACTTTTGTTTGTAGATAGCCTCTCTGATTGAGGCTATCTCTCTTCGTTCTTCAAGTAGGTCAAGGTTTTCACGAAGTCTTACTTCATTCTCTGATATCTCGAAGTTCACGATACGTTCTGTTTCAACGCTTATTTTCGAAGGTATAACGGCTTCTATTCCATAAGTTAGGCTACAAGGAGTCTCCCTAGGGCTTAACTTGGGGTGCGTCCTATGTGCTCACAGAACTTGGGGTAGTTCATCCACCCAACCATGATGGCTTCGACCTAACCTTCTTTCTATTCCTTTGATAACATCCCTGTTTGTTACTTCTACTTGTCCGTTACCCTGAGGATGATACACGGAAGTGAACGATTGTTTGATCTTTAGACCTTTGCAGAAAGTTGGGAATACCCCTTTAGAAAACTATTTCCCATTGTCAGAAATGATAATGTGGGGGACTCCAAATCGGCAGATTATGTGTTCCCACACAAACTTTTCCATGTGTCTTCTTGTTACTGATGCCAAAGGTTTGGCTTCAACCCATTTAGTAAAGTAGTCAATGGCTACGACCAAGAACTTTACTCCTCCTGGGGCTACTGGTAGGGGTCCGACTATATCAATTCCCCATTGACAGAAAGGCCATGCGGATGTTACGGAGGTCATGTCCTACTTTGGCAGTCATGGAACTTTGGAGTGAATCTGACATGGTTTAAACTTTTACATTATTTCTGTTGCGTCCCTATGCATCGACGGCCAATAATATCCTAGCTTTGTTATCTTTGAAACAACGGAGCGAGGACCTTCGTGTAAGCCGCAGGATCCCTCATGAACCTCATAGATGATGTTCGAAGCTTGCTTTGGCCCCACACAACGTAGCCATGGAGATAAGAAGGACCTTCTGTAGAGATTATCCCCAATGAGTCTATATTGGGAAGCCTTGATCCTAACCTTTCATGCTAGCTTTGGATCTTCTGGCAAAATACCACTTATCAAGTATTCTCTTATTGGAGTAATCCAATTAGATCCTTCTTCAAGTATGACTTCAGACACTTCACTTCGTTGGATTGACCTTTCGGCCAACACTTCAAGCAATACCTTCTTTTTTAGGTGAGCAAATGCCATTGAAGCTAGCTTGCTTAATGCATCTGCTTTCTTGTTTTGGTTCCTACGAACATGCTCTATATTGTAGGACTCGAATCAGTGGAGGAGTTCTTTAGCTTTTTCCAAATATTGCTTGATGGTAGGTTGCCTTGCCTCGTAAGAGCCTTTAATTTGGTCTGCTACTAAATATGAATCAACAAAAAATTGAGAGATCACGAACCTCCATGTCCTTTGCAAGTCGAAGGCCAGCTAACAAAGCTTTATATTCAGCTTCGTTGTTCGTAGCTTCTGTAACACCCCAAACCCGACAAGGGTAGAAATGTCACATCATGGTGTCAATCAGAAAATAATACACGCAAGCGGAAGACTTTTATTAATAATAAGGTTACATAAATTCAAAATAAAACTAAGGACATAATAAGTCTAAATAATAATGACTATCAAACTAGAATACAAATCTAAATGGAAGATAACTCCAAAATATAATCCAAAGGCAAAGGGGTTCTATCATCAGGGTGGTCCACTAAGAGCTTCAATGAACACTTCACTCAATCCCCAGCTTCCATCCTAAACCTGCCGCAGGAAAAGAAATGCGGCTGAGCTTAAAAAGCCCAGTGAATAGATATAAAATAATAAACTGAATATGAATAAGTACACAAAATGAAGTCAAAGGAATCTTCTGAACAAGATGTCATAGGTCATGAAAATCAAACGAATAATAACTAAGTGAAAGGTAAGGAAGTCAACAAATCAAAAGAAAATATCCACGAGCTCACAAGGCAAGCCACCTGGTTAACCATACAATCATATCATAACAAATGGAGTGTACGACTCCCGAAAGTGACATGGGGTGTACGGCACACACAAACCATTCACTACAAATCCATATCAGAAACATATTACAAAACAAACCTAGGATGCATCCATACACTCCCTGCAAAACAAAGTTATGTACACCACCATACACCTGTACTATGACAAATATATTGGCGTACCAAAATGAAAAATAAGTGCACGAGCTCAATAATCATATACATATCAAAAGGGAATGCCGTGGACCAATCACACCGCCACAGATAGTGTCATGCCATTGGTGCCTCAATGACATGGCCATGGTACCTCCATGACTAGTTAGCTCGGGTAATCAGAATAAACAAACATAACAAAACAAATCCTAATATGTCCAAATAGAGATATGTCTAGCTAAACTGAATATCATATCAAAATGGGATAGCAAAACAATTATCTGTACAAATAATTTATGTGACCGCGAGAAATTTATTAAACATCATTTTCATAAAAGTAATCTTTTAAAAGTTGTTTTCATAAAAGTCAATAAACCGTCATATAAAAGTGGTATCACATCGTGTTCATAGAAATCATTTTAAAAAAGTTTTTCTCAAAACATCATCAAGATATATATTTAAGAAAGGTTTTCACACAAAGTCATAATATTAGATGGGTTACAAAGTCTCAAAGGATTCTAATACGAATATTGAAGTCACAAGAGAGAACGAATAATCAACCATATCATACAGAATAACCAAACAAATATCAAATGAATCACAACTCAGAATAGAAAATATCAAGGAATCAAAAGTCATGAGATACCCTTGCTGAAAAAGGGTGGAATATTTGTACCTTAGCAAATGGAATGAAAGCAATGGGAAAATAAACACAAGGAAACAATGTCACAAATTCTTCTACGAATCTACACGGATTAGGGATCATTTAATACTTATGTCTTCATTTAATGTCATAACGGATTTTAGTACTTATTGTCATTTAATAACATGTTTAGGGTTTCTCATGTGATTCTGGTTCATATTCTTATGATTTTAATGACACATCAAACAAGCTCCTGTGGTTCTATATATTTTTACCAGAGATACCTATATATGTTTAATACTTTCCCTAATTTTTACAGATTTTATCTCCCAGTGCAAGTATCCAAACAAAAATCGTTTCTCAAACCTGTTCCAGAATGTGACCTGATGGTATACCCGAAAAGTTTGTATTTTATAATCATATAAATACCCTTCAGAAAAATCCACGAAAATTCTAGTAACTAATAGACATATTAAATATTCCCCTGCCAAAATTGGGGCTTCCCAGACCTTATAGTTTGTAAATGAAAAATCATAAAAACTGACTGAATTTCCAGACCCGAAATTCAGTTTTGACACTTAATCTTCTAAAATTCAAGAAACTGCTTCCCCGACCTCCAATAACCATGAAATTTATATATTCAGAAAGTAGGCAACTTAAAATTAATTTTAGACTCAAGAATCATACAAAAACACATCGGCATCAAATTAGACCCTTTTGAATCTGACCCACATTCTGGACAGCATGTTCACATAGAATCACAACCAAACCCTAACCCTTTAAACCCTAATCGACCCATAATTAATTCCTTGGGTTTTTTTTAAGGTTTTAATACATATTAAATGTGTCTTTAATGATCTTATTAAGGCTTCATGAGTATGACTTAGGGCTGTAAAAAGTGACAAAAAACTGCCCACATATAGGCGCATACATTTATGATTTTATGTGTTATTTCATGTGATTAATTTAAAGAGGCAAAGATAAGGTATACAACATGTTTACTAACAATTGTTTTAGCATGATATAGATCAGGTTTAGGATATTATATGAGTCATGTAACAAGTGAATGACAGGAGGAAAACACATGAACCTTGGCTGGAAAAATGATAGACCAAAGAAACAAGAACAACACAAATCTATTAAACCCAAACTTGAACACCCTAATCACCACTAACGATCACCAGCAGCAACACCTTCAACCTCTTAAGCCTTGGAATGGAGAGAATGGTTCGGAACCTTTTGTGTATTGTTTCTGATTATCGTATGGAAAAGAGAGAATGAGAGGAAAACGTTTATGTTATCAGATGTGAGAAAACGTGTGACTAAGATGGGAAACAAATAAAATACCGAATATTGTGTTTGAGGGAATAACGTGTAGTTTAGGGCCCAAGATAGACAAGGAAAATCTTTTATTTATTTGGGGATATACACATTTATTTGTTCTTATCTTCCTGTAGCTTTTTTTTTTTTTTTTTTTTTTTTTAAATAAAAATAAAACCTGTATATTAGAGGAGGGGGAACCGGGTTTGGACTAGGTTTAGAAAGGAAATTGTAACAAATTTGACTAAGTTGGTTAATCATAGGTTTATTATTAATAACATGTAATTATTACATAACATATAGTTTTAAATGAAATTAACTTAATATCAAACTTAGGTTAAAAATTCAAATTAGACGTAAAAATGTGAAACCGGAATTTTGGGTTTTACAGCTTCGAACTCAAAACGTAATGCATAATTGTACTCCTTTCCCTCCGGACTGACCAACATTAGACCTGCTCCCGAACCATCGGAGCTTGAGGCTCCGTTAGTGTACAATTTCCACCCTTCCTTTGTCTTCGAGGGTTTTTTCTTTGGAATTTCTTTGTCTTGACTGGGTCCGGAGAATGTTTTGGCGAGGAAATCAGCAAGAATCTGTCCCTTGACGGAGTTTCGACCTTTGTACTCTATCTCAGGCTTCGACAGTTCAATAGCCCATTTGGCTATCCTTGCGACCTTTGAATTCTCAGGCTTCGACAGTATCTGTTTGATTGGCTTGTCAGTCAAAACTGTGATGGGATGAGCTTGGAATTACTTCGAAGGCGCCTTGCAGCATGAACTAAGGCTAGAATTAACTTTTCCTGCTCTGGGTAGTTCAATTCAGCTCCTTGCAGAACCCTGCTAACGAAGTAAATTAGGATTTGCTTCTTTTCCCTTTCTACCAAGAGCACAACGCTGATGCTTTCGAAGGATGCTGCAATGTACATGAATAACACTTCGCCTTTTATTGGGGCTGTAAGTATTGGTAATATCTCCATAAACTCTTTCAATTTTTGGAAAGCAGCTTCTGCCTCACAACTCCATTGAAAAGTCTTCTTATCTGCACACCCTTTGAGTGTCTTGAAAAATGGCAAAGACCGGTCTGCACCCTTTGACAGGAACCTACTAAATGCTACGAGCTTCCCATTTAGGCTTTGTACGTCTTTCAGTGACTTCGGAGCCTGAAGATCTGTGATGGCTTTGACCTTTGAAGGGTTAGCTTTAATCCCTTGCTTTGTAATCAAATGTCCCAAAAATTGTCCTTCTTCGACACCAAAAGAACATTTCTTTGGGTTGAGCTTCATGTTGATTGCCCTTAATTGATCGAAGGTTTCCTGGATGTCGGAGAGTAGATCTTCCTCGGTCCGGCTTTTGATCACCATATCATCAACATAAGCCTCCAATTTTCTTCCCATCTGTTTGTTAAAGGTTTTGTCTACCAATCGTTGATATGTGGCCCCTGCGTTCTTTAAACCAAAGGGCATTTTCTTGTAACAATAGACACCCTTTCTTGTGTAGAAAGCTGTCTTCTTTTCATCTTCCTCCGCCATTTGTATCTGATGATACCCTTTGTAGGCATCCAAAAAGCACTTCAAATGAAACCCCGAGAGAGATTTGACCTTCCAATCAATTTCTGGCAAAGGGTAGCAGTCCTTTGGGCAAGCTTTGTTTATGTCGGTGAAGTTGACACACATATGCCACCCTCCATCACTCTTTTTTACCATAACTGGATTTGCTACCTAGGTTTGGTATTTCACTTCTCTGAGTATTCCTGCTTGTACAAGCTCATCCACCTCTTTGCAGGCGGCTACGTTCCTTTCAGGCGCTAGGCTCCGTCGCTTTTGCTTAATTGGTTCAATGTGTTTGAACTCATTAAGCTTATGCTCTGTGCCGAAGGGCTTGCCATCGATCATAAGTGTCCTAGTGATGAACTCAAATAAGTACATTTTATTACTATCATTTATCCTATTTATTTGACTTGTTTTACTATATTATGTATGAGGATTGATACTTAATTATTTACTTTTGTAATTCTCAGGTAAAAACAAGCATTTGGTGAAACTTGGCGATTTTGGACTAATAATGGAGCAAAACATACATAAAGTGGAAGTCTACTGACATGGACAAGATCAAGTCAATTCTGCTCCAGATGCGCCGCATCTCACTATCAACATGCGCCGCATCTCTATCAAGATATCACCAGATACGATCCAAGATACAAGAGGACATGCGCCGCATCTAATAAAGAGTTACGCCGCATCTTCTGGCGGTGTACGAATATTCCTGAATATTATAATCTTGGACCCCACGCGAAGTTAAGTACATGCGCCGCATCTACTTAAGTAGATGCGCCGCATCTTCCCTCAGACACAAACTATAAATACCCCTTAGACCAGACACATTAAAGAGTTCGGAGATTCGGAAGTTCGAAAACCTAAAGACCGAACAGAAGAGAAGGACGAATTCAGTCAAGGAGGCAGCACAAGACACACCCAAATCGAAGATACAAGAGCTGTAAGAAGGTGCTGCATGTATTTAATTCATTAAGTAGTTTTGTTTTATTGTTTTAGCAAACTTTAATTCATCAGGATTGGTGGCTTGTGTAATGTGACAACGGAAAGATTGCACTCCCTTTAATACTTGCTTTCCCATCAATTAAAGTTTATATGTTGATGTCTTTGGTTACTACTTATTAGTGCATTGACCACCTCTGTGTTTATTAGTGGCTTGCGGGCACCCGACTGCGGGACAAGGTGTGGCTCCCACGGTTGTTTCTAAATTGATCACTTAGGAATAACTTTTAGACATAAGTCGTCATTAAGGGTTTACTCGCCGATGAGAATAGGACCAACGAGAAAGGGTTAATTACATACACTTCATATAAAGCTATCAATAAAACAAGTGACAATCTACTTAATCATAAGGACAGCCCTCTTATTGTCTCAAGTATCTATCTGTGTACGTGTGTGCTACTTGCTGATTCGTGCCTATTGTTTATTTTATTATTTAATTGCAAACAAAACTGTGCCAGCCTCTCAGGCTGAAACCCCCTTGCGTTAGGATATTAAAATACTGATTAGATTAACGAGATTATACGTTCCACTCTTAGTGATCGACACTCTACTTACCATTATCTTCATACTGACCGGGTACACTGCTCGTTAAGTGTGTGTGTTATTGATAAGTCGGCTAAATATAAATTTAAAACTTGAGTAGGCATTAAAACTGCTAAACCGCAACGACACATCACGCGCATCAAGTTTTTGGCGCCGCTGCCGGGGAGTGAATTGTTATTTTCTGTTAATTTGATTAGTATTTTAATTAGGTTTTTCTTTTTATTAGATTAAATTGCATCATTGTACTATTTTGCATACTTGTTGTATTGTGTGTTAATTGTTTTCTTTTATTTTTGTGTGTTTTATTTTTGTTTGTGTGTTTAATTTTTGTTTTTATTTTTCGTATTTTTCTGTTCTGCTATCGTTGTACTGTGCTAAATCAAACGATACGGCGCATCTGATCTCTCAGATACGGCGTATTGCGTTTAATTTTTTTTTTTAATACAACGCGTTTAATTAATTCGATACGACGCATCTTTTCCCCAAGATACGGCGTATCTGTTTTTAATAAGAAAATTTTTCTAAGCGATAAAGTAATACGACGCATCTTCTTTTGAAGATACGGCGTATCTGATTTTGATAAAAATTTTTTTTTCTGAACGTTAAACGCCATACGACGCATCTTCTTCTGAAGATACGGCGTATCTATTATTTTAATTAAAAACAGTTTGCGAATTATTAAACAGATACGGCGTATCGATTTCCGTCGATACGGCGCATCTTACTGAATCAAAAATCTTTTATTTTTAAACGTAACGAAAATACGGCGCATTAACTTTCGTTAATACGACGCATTTAATTTTAATTAGATAAACTGATTTTTGATTAACTAATTCGATACGGCGCATTCATAAATTCTAAGCGGCGTATCTATTTTCTGGATAAAGTCTGATTTAATTTTAACGATCATAAGATACGGCATATCCAACTTTTTGGATACGGCGCATCGTCTGCAGATATCAGTAACTTTAATTTTTCGTATTCCGTTTTCGTTATTAATTATCTGATATATTACTTTCTCGAGCATACCCTACTGATGCTTTTGTGATTGATTTCAGGAAGTGCATGACCAGGAGTTCTACGAGGAACTTGATTCAACCTTTCGAAGATCCTGAACGAGCCCTACATTCGCTTAAAAGGCTTTTCAACACAAGAAGCTTTGATCTTTCAAGTTCACTCGAGCTTGATTATTTTTCTGAAGAAAAAGAGGAAGTTGAAGCAGAAACAATGGGCGAAAACACTACTATGGAGGAATACATGAACAATACCCGTGCTGATTACACTTCAGGAGTTGCTAGACCTAAGTTTGATGACAAGTCAAAATTTGAGTTGAAGGGACAATTTCTCAAAGAGCTCAGAGAGAATGCTTTCAGTGGGACGGAACAAGAGGATGCTAATGAGCATGTTGAAAAGGTCCTGGAGATTGCAGATTTGTTTACTACAGAAAGTGTCAATACCGATCAACTCATGCTAAGAATCTTCCCAATCTCACTAAAAGGAGCTGCTAACAAGTGGCTAAGGAATGAACCTGCTAGTTCAATCACTACGTGGGAAGGTTTGAAAAGCAAATTCCTGAAGAGATATTGTCCACCTGCTAAGACTGCTAAAAAGATGGAGGCTATCAATAGTTTCAAGCAAGAGCCTGCAGGAAATAATATTGTTTTACCAGGGACTGGACGTGCCAACTAGACAGATTTTGGATGCTAAGGGAGCTGTACCTCAGATGAGTGCAACTAATGCTAGGAAAGCGATCCAAGAAGCTGCTGATCATTCTCAGAAATGGCACGATGGGACCTCTACTAGATCTAAGAGCAGCACTAATTTTGACGGGATTGCTGCTATTCAAGCTCAATTGGATAAAATTAGTAGAGAGATGAAGAAGCGTGATGAAAGAGCATATGCTGCCCAAGTTGGATGTGAAAAGTGCGAAGGACCTCACTACACTAAAGATTGCCCGAGCAAGAATGAAAGTGAGACGTTTGAAGAAGCTTATTACACCCAATTTGGACAACCATTCCGACCTTCAGCAAGATTCAGGGAAGCTAGTCCGGGATTCTATCAAAAGAACAACTTCAATCCCGCTTATCAAGAGAGGAGGCAGACTTTAGATGATACTTTAAAGCAAATTATGGCCGATGCTGCTAAAAGACATGAAGAAAATACTGCTATGATCAAGGAAATTAGAGCTTCAACGGACACTACTACAAGAAATCAAGGAGCTTCGATCAAAGCATTGGAACAACAAATTGGTCAAATGAGCAAAGTTCTTCAAGAAAGGGGATATGGAAGTTTACCGAGCTCAACTGAAACCAACCCAAGGGATCATGTCAAGGCCATAAGCACCACTGAAGAAGTCACTCCTAATATACCTAGAAGATCGATGAATGGTAATGATGGTGCAAGACCCGAATTTTTCTTTAACTCTTCAATCAGCTTAAGGAGACTACTAAAAGAGAAGACAAAAATTGAAGAGGAGATCAAGGCAACAATGAAAGAAGAGAGCCCTGCAACCGACTCAAATGCCTTGCCTCATAAAGAAAGAGACCCAGGAAGTTTTACTCTACCTTGTTCTATTAATAATATATCTTTCAATAATGTGTTGGCTGACTTAGGAGCTAGTGTTAGTGTTATGCCTCTTAAGACATTCGCTACCCTAGGACTAGGAAAATTAGTACCAACTAAATTACTTATTGAACTGGCTGATAAAACAGTAAAACGACCTGAGGGGATTGCTAATAATGTGCTAGTTAAGATTGAGCAATTTATTTTTCCCGTGGACTTTATTATACTAGACATGCCCGAGGATGTTAAGATTCCTTTAATCCTCGGAAGACCTTTCTTGTCTACTGCCCATGCTAAGATCGATGTGTTTAAGAGAAAAATTTCATTAAGGGTAGGGAATAATAAACTAGTCTATAAGTGCCAAGATCCAGTTAAAAGCATTATTAGAGGTGTTTATGTGCTAGGATTAAGAGAGCGTATGGACCTCGATCTTGAAGCTAGACTTATGGGAGAAACATTGATTCAAAACAACTCAACTAATCCTAATCATGAAGACTTTGAGGAATTCATTGACCTTAATGTACCTACCGAACTTAGACGCGATGTTGTTAGTGATTCTGATGATGAGTGGTATGATTGTGTAGTAATTAATAAACGTAGGAGAATAGTTGAGAAAACGAATTTGAATAATGATATGTTTATTGAACTACCACCCCACCTTGCTTATTTGTGCCTGTATGATAATAAGAATTTCCCGTCTATCATTTTGTCATCTCTGCCCGAAAGGGACAGGACATTGTTTATACAGATATTAAAGAAAAACGGCGTGGAAATTAAGGACGAGCAAGGAGTGTTCAATATTACTAAATTGGGGATGAAGGAGCGTGATGTTTCCGACTCCTTCAATGATCGATACTAAGGAGCTGAACGTGAGTCTAACTTGAAGACTCTGGAATAAAGACAAGTGCTGACCGGGAGACAACCCGGATTTATCTTTTATTATTCTGTTTTCTGTGTCGAGTCAGTCCAGGCCACACGAAGATACGGCGCATCTCAGTCCCGAGATGCGACGCATCCTCTGCAATGGTCATATCTTATTTTATTTTTCTGCATTTTTATTTTCGACTTTAAAACTTTTTATCAGTTATTTTAATGCGGCGCATCCCTGGTTAAGGATGCGGCGCATCTTTATTCTGATCCGTATTTATTCCAGGCTCGATACGGCGTATCTTCTTCAATAGGATACGGCGCATCGACTGACCTGATGATTTTCAGTTTTAATTTTTGAGTTTTATTTTTACCTAACTACTAATGTATTATGCAAGTTGAACCTTTCTTATCTTAGGTGTGTTTTAAAGTGTTGGTGGTATTATAGTTTCCTGAATTTCCTGTGGATACATCAAGTATGAAGCTTTAACGTTCTAATCCACAAGAAAGATGATTTTTGCTCATATACAAATGGAGGATCATACCGAGCAAATCTCAGGGGAGTTTTTCCGTTCTAATTCTTTTTATTTCCAGTTTTTAACCTTTTATACAAACAACGAGGACGTTGTTTAACTTAAGTGGGGGGATAGGAGAATTAGAACACTTAACACTTACTTGTCCTAAACTTTTTCAAAAATTATGCTTAAAATGTGCTTAATATATCAAACTTAAAAATTTTTAGCATGTTTTTGTTTAAGATCTAAGTTGCATAACTGCACACATGACGTTATTTTCAAAAATTGTGATTTTCCAAAATTCACAAATCTATGAGTGTGCCGGTGACTTGTAAACTTTAGAACTTGGCTTGTATACTATTCGAGACCACCATAATGAGTATTATTTATTTAATTGGAATGACTTGTCTAACTTGGTAAAATTCTAGGATTACACCCAAAAAGCCTTTATATGTTATGTGTTATTAACTAACTACACTGGTTAGTTAACCCCCGTATAAAACCTTTTGTTACTCTCACTTTTAGAGTAAGATACCCCTAGAAAAACACTCAGAGCCATTCCTTTCGTTTCTTACACCTATGTTTAAAATGTTTCGTTACACCCTTACACCTTAGCCTACCCTGTAGATTAGAATCCGTGGTTGGTTAATTGCTATAGGCAGAGTGTGTTTCCTTACATTACCTGTGTTCGCGTGCGTAATTCATTATATATGGTTAGGTCGGGAAATTGCACAATGCAATTGGAGTGAAAGTAAATATTGTATATTTTGGAGTTTATTTTTCGTGTGTTTACTACTTTCACTATTTACCATTATTTCTGAAGTTATGAAAAGTATGGAAAAATTATCCGGAAAGAAAGTTATAGTGATGTGGTGAAATTTTACACATCTATGTTTATGTTTCAAATTAAAAAAAAAAAAAAAAAAAAAAAAAAAAAAAAAAAAAAAAAAAAAATCGAAAAAATGAGAAAAGAAAAAGAAAGAAAAAAAAAGAGTTGGATGTTTATTTTAAGCCAACAATGTAAAGTTATGTAAGTGGTTCATATGGCCACTATTTGTTGTATTATATCTATGGATTGAATGGGAATTGGCAGTTATGGGAATGCCAATTAAGGATTATTCTTTGATTAAGATTTTGTTGAGTATAATTCGTGTCTACCTAAAGCGTGTGTTTCAAGTGTTAAAGCGTGAGTTATTCAATGATATGAGTCTTATTCATGGGATGGTTGGGATAGTGATTAACCACACTTAGGATTTTAATTTATTTGCTTTGTTTATTTTTATTTTTACACCAATTTATATCCCAAATGTTATCCATACCCTGTATTGTTCTTTATCCAACCAAACCTTTGATTTATTGAGATTAGGGATTTGAGCAATCTTAAGTATCGTAGTCGTGGATTCGGCTATGTATTTATGATTTTGTCGCCCTTTTTGATATATTATTATTGGTGAAGTTTGGACCTATCTTTAGCCTATTCGAGTTAAGGATTTGAGCAATTGCAAGTATCGTGTTCGTGGATTCGATCATGTATTTGTGATTTTGTCGCCTTTTCTGGAATTTGAGATCGATAGTGTAAATAAGAATAATTAACCCTTAAGCCTAAAAACCCTTTTTACCGCTTTAGACTTGTTATTCCTTAGCTTTAGTGGTGGAGATGTGTATACTTGCCAAGCTTATGATAGAATATTCGTCGCGACTGGACAGTTAAACGATTAGATTTGCTTTTATCGACTTATTTTATTTTACTTCTAATTCGTTAAGTGTTTAGTTGTGTGATTATGAAATGAACGAATACATGCTTAAATATAAAAATAAATCCTAACATCTTTTAGGATACATTTTCATGAGATTTAATCTAAGGTTTACTTGGGGACAAGTAAAGTTCAAGTGGGGGGATATTTGATGAACTCAAATAAGTACATTTTATTACTATCATTTATCCTATTTATTTGACTTGTTTTACTATATTATGTATGAGGATTGATACTTAATTGTTTACTTTTGTAATTCTCAGGTAAAAACAAGCATTTGGTGAAACTTGGCGATTTTGGACTAATAATGGAGCAAAACATACATAAAGTGGAAGTCTACTGACATGGACAAGATCAAGTCAATTCTGCTCCAGATGCGCCGCATCTCACTATCAACATGCGCCGCATCTCTATCAAGATATCACCAGATACGATCCAAGATACAAGAGGACATGCGCCGCATCTAATAAAGAGTTACGCCGCATCTTCTGGCGGTGTACGAATATTCCTGAATATTATAATCTTGGACCCCACGCGAAGTTAAGTACATGCGCCGCATCTACTTAAGTAGATGCGCCGCATCTTCCCTCAGACACAAACTATAAATACCCCTTAGACCAGACACATTAAAGAGTTCGGAGATTCGGAAGTTCGAAAACCTAAAGACCGAACAGAAGAGAAGGACGAATTCAGTCAAGGAGGCAGCACAAGACACACCCAAATCGAAGATACAAGAGCTGTAAGAAGGTGCTGCATGTATTTAATTCATTAAGTAGTTTTGTTTTATTGTTTTAGCAAACTTTAATTCATCAGGATTGGTGGCTTGTGTAATGTGACAACGGAAAGATTGCACTCCCTTTAATACTTGCTTTCCCATCAATTAAAGTTTATATGTTGATGTCTTTGGTTACTACTTATTAGTGCATTGACCACCTCTGTGTTTATTAGTGGCTTGCGGGCACCCGACTGCGGGACAAGGTGTGGCTCCCACGGTTGTTTCTAAATTGATCACTTAGGAATAACTTTTAGACATAAGTCGTCATTAAGGGTTTACTCGCCGATGAGAATAGGACCAACGAGAAAGGGTTAATTACATACACTTCATATAAAGCTATCAATAAAACAAGTGACAATCTACTTAATCATAAGGACAGCCCTCTTATTGTCTCAAGTATCTATCTGTGTACGTGTGTGCTACTTGCTGATTCGTGCCTATTGTTTATTTTATTATTTAATTGCAAACAAAACTGTGCCAGCCTCTCAGGCTGAAACCCCCTTGCGTTAGGATATTAAATATACTGATTAGATTAACGAGATTATACGTTCCACTCTTAGTGATCGACACTCTACTTACCATTATCTTCATACTGACCGGGTACACTGCTCGTTAAGTGTGTGTGTTATTGATAAGTCGGCTAAATATAAATTTAAAACTTGAGTAGGCATTAAAACTGCTAAACCGCAACGACACATCACGCGCATCACCTAGGGACCCCTGTCATGTCTGAGTACGTCCATGAAAAGACGTCTTTGTTGGATTTGAGCAGTTTCTCCAAGTCTGCCTTGAAGTTAGCAGGGAGTTGCTTCCCGATTACCACTGTTTGCTCCGGATAGAGCTCATTTACCACAATGCACTCTTCAGCATCTGCACAACTTAGAATGGATTTCGAAGGCTCCTTAGGAATTTCTTTGATCTTCTTACCATCATCTCCTGCCTTCCCCTGGTTGTAGCTGGAACGTACGGTTCCTATTCCATATGGTGTATGGAATTTTACCGTTGCGTGTATGGTGGAGACTACGATACCCATCTTTTGCATGGCGGTCCTTCCTATCAACAAGTTGTAGGGAGAATCAGACCTTACGATTGCGAAAGTGAGGGTTTCTGTTCTTGCGAGCTTTCCTTCTCTAATCGTTATATCTAACGGTACTTCTCCCAAAGGCCACGAATGCTCACCTGAGAACCCTATCAGAGGTATCTTCGAATCAACTCACTTTGACCTGATCGAAGGCTTGAGCTTTAGGAAATAATACTCATATATGATCTCACAGGAGCTTTCGCAGTCCATGTAGGCCCTGTTTACTTCCCGGTTGGAAATTAAGACTTTGATGACTACTGGATCATTCGAAGGGACTTAGCCTGTGATGGAGGGAAACGTTACTTCCCCTAGCTCATTTATCTCCTTCTCTGTCACTTTTCTTTTCAAGCTTGCTTCGCCCCAATGAACCATGAGTATTGGGGCTTCGGGAGGAGTGGTGTCTTTAGCCAATTGAGTGTCGGAGACTTTTTCCTTGCCCTTCTTTATGCCTTTCACCAGATGTGCCAATTGTCCGGACTTTACGGCCTCTTCTATCTGCCTCTTTAGTTCTGTGCAACTATTCGTTTCATGGCCATAATCTTCATGAAAGCGACAATACTTGGTTGTATCTCTATTTTTCCCCTTGCTTGTCATACGAGGGGGTGGTTCAAAAGCCTTAGCAGCCCTCTCCGTTGTGAGTATTTCTTTCGGAGATTTAGTCAGGCTTCCTAGCAACCCATGGTTAGGACCTTTGTTGTACGGAGTGAATCTGTCCCTATTTTTTTTTTGTTCTTCAATCCTTCCCACGAAGAATGCTTCGAGAACTTGTTGTGGCTTTCTCTATTTTTGATCGAAGCACCATTGGTAGATACTTCATTCGCTTCTATCCAAGTGTATGTCTTTTCTATTAAACCCTTGTAAGTTGCCGGAAGGTCAGTGGACAAGAATTCCACCAAGCTTCGATTTCGTAGGCCATTTACGAAACCAGAAATGCGCTGATCTTCATGTAGACCCAAGATCTGTAGAGTGTCATCGGTGTACCTTGTGACGAAAGCCCTTGTGCTTTCGTTCTCCTTTTGTTTAATGTTGTGCACCGTTAGATGGGTCCTTGTGAACTTCTTTTGTTGGCTGAAATGTGATCGGAACTTAGCCTTTAGGTCATCAAGGTTGACAATACTACCAGGCTTTTGTCCATTCCACCAGATACGAGCAGAATCTCGTAGGGTATATGTAAACATGTGATAGTCTTCTATCCACCTTACGAAGGGTGTAGCAGAACCCATAGGCTCTGAATACAGACAATTATAAGGTGGTGCATACATAGGGATAGCATTATATGGATTATGGTTTGGGGGTACTCCCATAGGAGTTTGGCTAGGGTAAGATTGGTAGGATGCATTCATGCCAAAAGGATAACCATTTCCCATGGCATACGGAGGATACACCGTAGGATGCCCGAAGGGTATGTTCCCATGATGTTGAGGGAGACTATGGTTGTTGGACTGTCCATTTACCGGAGGATACAAAACCTGAGGGTAAGACTGAGTTTGGAACGAGGAGTACATACCATTGGGAGGAAGATTTCCTCCCATATTAATCGTAGGTGGATTGCCTTCTATGCCAGATGCGTGAGAAGGTTGCAACGAAACCCCTGCTTTAGTCCTCCCAAGGTGAGCTGCTAACAACGGAGGTAGATTCACCTCCGTCTCTTCCCTTCGTTAGCTCCTTCTATTGGAACCTTCGGCTACCGCTCCTTTTCTTCTGGTCGTAGTCCATTCAGGGACTCCTTCGAACCCAACAGACCTTCTACTTAGCCTTCGACCAACAGGTGACCCTATCCTTAGGGTTGAGTGTGTTGTTCCCTGTGCCGGAGGCCTAGGTTCCATTTCCATCTCTTCATCGTAACTATCACTAGAATATTCTAACTCCCTTCGCATCTCAGCATTCCGAACTTGCCTCTTGCGAGCCCTTAAGAGAGATTCCAATTCCTCAAAGTTGGCTTCGACAAAGGCTGGGCTGATGACAGGTTCCGGGTTGGCTGATGTCGAAGCATAATGGTTAGGTGTTACTTCTGGGTGAGATCGTGTTGTTAACATGGAAGCTGTAATTGGGGGGAAGTTGTTAGGGTCGTTAACTGGTATAGACGCCAAGGTCGAGAAACCCAGTGGGGGAGTATCTTCTCTTCCTTGATCCATACCGGATATGTAGTGAATGTAGTTAATTGTTTATAAACTTGGGAATAACGAGACCAATTGTAGCGGGTCCCACGGATGGCGCCACTGATTGTAGAATAAATTTCGATGGTGATCGAAGGATATGAGGGGTGTTGAGGTTGCGCCAAGCTTGTCGTTAACCTGAAATAAGAAATACGAAGACACTGCGTTAAGTGATTGCGCAAGGGTTGGACCCTGCGAACCACCTCCAGCGTGCGAATGAGTATATGATATGGTAAGTTTGTAGTGAAATGAGAGAGTCAAGTGTTGCATACCATTGTTCCTAGCCCATCCATGCTATTTATAGGGGAGAAAATAGCCTTGGAGAGCTCTTGCACGTTTTTAGGAGATCGTGGGGGCGTCCCATGATTTGTGGTAACCGCTAGAGCTTAGTGACCCACTATCTCTTTCTTGGCGGGAAAGCTCAAGGAAAAAAGGGACGTTGGTATGACCAAGTCAAGGTGTTCTCCTCTCTAGTATCTTTGAAGGATGTACCCCGAAGGGCTTTAGGCTTCGATTGGCGAGTTCTCAACTGGTGACTATATCATAGATGAATGGTTTGACGTCATTGAAGATTTTAGGAGGTTGACCTGGACCTCTGAGAAGAAGGCTTCGTACAGGCTCGAAGGGGTGTCCTTCGACCTGTTCGGAGGGTACATCATCAATTAGATTATATTGTGGGTTGTCAAGCTAACTAACATACTTAAACTTACAATTTTTTATTAAATTTTAATAATCATTATATCGCGGTTCATTATTTTAATCTGAAAATTTTTAACTTTTAATCATCTCGGTAACACTAAACATATATACGGGTCGCGCCCAACTTTTGTAAAAATCCTACGCTTAAGGTGCTTTTATCAAAACTAAGAAACGGACAATAAGCAATATATCTTAAAGAAGCATACTTTCTTAAAATATACATAGTTTTCTACCTATTATAAATATAAAAACTTAAATAAAGCCACTACTTAACTACATGCTTTTATAATAGTAACAAACATTTTATATATAAAAATAAATACACTTCTAACATCAATATTATCATTTCTCCGCCAACGTCTAGTATTCATTGTGATCATTTCTCACACCTTGTCTTTCTGTTATTTTCAAACCGAAGACCATTCATCCTCGATACCGTATTCGTTATATACTTATACACTTCCATGAGCCAATACTTACAAACATTTAGAAAACTGTTTTCAAACTTAAACACTGCCACACAAGCAACAATAACACAACACTTTAAAACTTTTGAGTTTAATTAAACTTCCTTGAGTCTTGAACTAAAACTGTGAACTAAATATGCCTTACTAATCTAGGTCGCGTGTCGGTGCCGAACACTACCTGATTTATTGCACTATCTGACTGCTATTTGTTGAGGTGAGTTTATAGCCCTACTTTACTTATACTTGTTTTACAACTACGGGGTGAGAAACATGCAAAACATTTTCTAGACCACAATAATGTTTTATTTTCTCAAAACTATTGTATAGTTAGCCTAAGCCCCTGAACCCATTGTTATGCCCACCTTCATGGACCGTTAATTCCTGTTGGGAAGCGCAATCGATATAAATAGATATATTGGGGTGACTCCCCCGTTCGGTTGGCCAGACGGGTCAATGCGAGCATATACCAAGTCGGACTACGAGTGTATTGGGTTAAACACTCGCTATGGGCCCCTGATTATTATTTATGTGCTACATTGTAGCGCACTGAACTGTCGAGCTTCGGTTGTATGAACTTAGTGCTAGCGTGATAGTCTATTTTGTATGACATTATATGCGTTTTAATGCTCATACACTAAACTATTGGTCCAAACTATTGATTTTTACTACTTATCTATAAACCTATGAACTCACCAGCTTTTGCTGACTTTTAGCATGTTTTTCTCAGGTGTTTGATCTTCTTGATTGGTATAAGGTATTGGCATGGAAAGGGTCATAGACTACCTTCCGAAGTGTTTTTACACATAACTATGACTTGTTTGTATAGGACAACTAAACATATGGCCCTTATTTTCTAAACTTGAAACTTTATTGTAAACTCTATTTAACTTGGATGAATGTATTGAAACGGAGTATGTATTCCGTTCTTTATTACCTTGTGTTGTGATTACCAATTTAGTAGCACCCCATGACCCGAATGCTTCCGCGATTACCAAATTTGGGTGTGTTACATTATGTGACAGATTCAATTGTGATGACACTTATGCAATTTCGATAACAATAGACTTTATTCAAATTTTGACATACTTATACTCAATTGAGACAATGTTAATGAATTGCGACGGACTTATATAGTTGTGACAATTTTGGCCAATTCCGATGAATTTTGAATTCCGACAGGTTTTGTCCAATTGCGATGTAAACTTTTTTGAATTGAGATAACTTTGTCCAATTGCGATAAAATATTGAATTTCGGAAAATTTGAAGCAATTCCGACAAGGTTATCCAATTCCTATGGATTTTGAATTTCGATTTAATTTGTGCAATTGCGATGAAAGATTGTAATTGCGATAAACCATGTTCAATTGCGATGAAAATTTTGAATTGCGATAAACCATGTCCAATTGCGAAGAAAATTTTGAATTTCGATAAATTTTGTGCAATTGCGACAAAGTTATGCAATTCCGATGGTTTTTGCAATTTCGACAATTTATTATACAAGAAATTCCGACGAATCACTGTAGACGTACTTTATGTTGTGAATCTTTATCGAAATTGGTTTCCTGTTCAAATTAGATCAACCCACAAGTTACAACATGATCTTTAAGCTCATTTAACACATACAAAAACAGTTTTTCTAATTTGAGAACATCCATTTACAATTTCGATGAACCCTCATTTCAATCTTGTCGAAATTCAAGTTAATGGATTAGATGTTTATGTGAATGATTCCCTTAGGTTCCTAAGATGACTCTGATGATGTACCCTCCGAACGGGTTGAAGGACTCCCCTTCGAGCCTGTAGAAAGCCCTCCCTTAGGAGGCCCAGGTTAATCTCCTAACACGTTTCATTGGCGTAAAACCATTCGTCTACGAAGTGGTTACCATGTGGGAATCCGCCAATCGAAGCCCTAAGCCCTTAGGGGTATCCCTCTCGAAGGGACTACAACGGAGAACCCTCTTGACCTGGTTATACCCACGTCTCCTCTTCCTTTAGGCTTTCCTGCCAAAATAGAGATCGTGGGCTACAAAGCCCTAGCGGTTACCACAAATCATGGGACGCCCCCATGATCTCCGAACTAGGTGCAACCGCCCACTAAGTCCTATTTCTCTCCTATAAATAGCTTATTCGGGCCAAGACGATGTAAGTTAACTTCACTCTCGCTAATTACAACCTACTTATCATATCACGCTTACTTACTCGCACGCCGGAGGTGGTTCGCAGGGTCCAACCCCTGCGCAATCACTTAACGTAGTGTCTTGGTATTTCTTATTTCAGGTTAAGAACAAGCTTGGTGCAATCCCAACACCCCATAAATCCTTTGATCATCATCGAAGGCCTGGTCGTACAATTATTTGTACAATCAGTGGCGCCATCCGTGGGACCGCTACAATTGGTCTCGTTAATTCCAAACTTATAACCAACCAACCACTTTCACTTTATATCCGGCATGGATCAAGGGAGAGAAGATACTCCCCCACCGGGTTTCTCGACCTTGGCGCCAATACCAATCAATGACTCTAACAACCTTCCCCCAATAACCGCCTCCACGTTCACAACACGTTCTCACCCAGAAACAACACCCAACCATCATGCTTCGACATCAACCAATCCGGAGCCTATTATTAGCCCAGACTTTGTCGAAGCCAACCACGAAGTGTTGGAATCTCTCTTAAGGGCTCGCAAAAGGCAACTCTGGAATGTTGGAATGCGAAGGGAGTTGGAATACTCGAGCGAAGAGTATGATGAAGAAATGGAGATGGAACCTAGGCCTCCGACCCAAGGAGCAACTCTATCGGCCTTAAGGATTGGGTCTCCGGTCAGTCGAAGGCTAAGCAGAAGGTCCGTTGGTTTCGAAGGAGTCCCCGAGAGGGCTCCGACAAGGAGAGAAGGGGCGGTTACCGAAGGCTCTAACGGTAGGAGCCAACGAAGGGAAGAAGTGGGGGTGACTTTCCCTCCATTGCTAGCAGCTCATCTTGGAAGGACTAAAGCTGGGGTTCCGTTGCAGCCTTCTCACGCATCAGGCGTAGAAGGCAATCTGCCTACAATTAAAATGGGAGGAAATCTTCCTCCCAATGGTATGTACCCCTCGTTCCAAACTCAGTCTTATCCTCAAAATTTATATCCTCCAATAAATGGACAGCCTAACAACCCAAGACTCCCTCAAACTTTTGGGAGCATACCCTTCGGGCATCCTATGGCGTACCCTCCGTATGCCATGGGAAATGGTTATCCGTTTGCCATGAATACACCTTATCAATCCTACCCAAGTCAAACTCCTATGGGAATGCCCCCAAACAACAATCCCAATAATATTGTTCCCATGTATGCACCACCTTACAATTGTCTATACTCAGACCCTATGGGTTCAGCTACACCATTCGTTAGGTGGATAGAAGATTACCCATTGCCTGATGGGTTGAAAATGCCTTCGCACATTGGGACTTATGATGGGAAGGGGATCCGGACAATTTCTTACACTTGTTCGAAGGGGCTATCAAAATGCAAAAATGGGTTATGCTGGTGGCCTGTCATATGTTTACATACACCCTACGGGATTCTGCTCGTATTTGGTGGAATGGGCAAAAGCCCGATAGCATCGTCAATCTTGATGATCTTAAGGCTAAGTTCCGGTCACACTTCAGTCAGCAAAAGATGTTCACAAGGACTCATTTAACGGTGCACAACATCAAACAAAAGGAAAACGAAAGCACAAGGGCCTTCGTTACTAGGTACACCGATGAGACTTTGCAAATTTTGGGTCTTCATGAAGATCAGCGTATTTCGGGTTTCGTACATGGTCTTCGAAATCGGAGTTTGGTGGAATTCTTGTCCACTGACCTTCCGACAACTTACAAAGGGTTAATGGAAAAGACGTATACTTGGATCGAAGCGAAAGAGGTATCCACTAATGGGGCTCCGATAGACAGAGACAGCAACAACAAGTTTTCGAAGCATTCTTCGTGGGAAGGGTCAAAGAACAAGAACAAGAACAGAGACAGGTTTTCTCCGTACAACAAAGGCCCCAACCACGGTTTGTTAAGCAGTCTAACCAAGTCTCCAAAGGAAATACTTGCTACGGAGAGAGCTGCTAAGGCCTTCGAAGCACCCCCTCGTATGACAAGTAAGGGCAAAAACAGGGATACCAGCAAGTATTGTCACTTTCACGAAGATTATGGTCATCATACGAACAGTTGTAGAGAGTTAAAAAAACAGATGGAAGAAGCTGTGAAGTCCGGACAATTGGCACACTTGGTGAAGGGTATAAAGAAGGGAAAGGAAAAGATGAACGACACTCAATTGGCTAAAGATACTACTCCTCTCGAAGCCCTAATACTCATGGTTCGTTGGGGCGAAGCCAGCTTGAAAAGAAAGGTAATGGAGCAGGAGGGTAATGCAGTAGGGGAAGTAACTTTTCCTCCTCTTGCGGGCCAAGTCCCTTCAAATGATCCGGTAGTCATCAAAGTCCTCATTTCAAACCGAGAAGTGAATAGAGCCTATATGGAGTGCAGAAGCTCCTGCGAAATCATTTATGAGCATTGTTTTCTTAAGCTCAAGCCTTCGATCAGGTCGCAGCGGGTTGATTCGAAGATACCTTTGGTAGGATTTTCTGGTGAGCATTCGTGGCCTCTGGGAGAAGTTCCGTTGGAAATAACAATTGGAGAAGGCAAACTCGCAAGGACAGAAACCCTCATGTTCGCCATCGTAAGGTCCAACTCTCCTTACAACTTGCTGATAGGAAGGACCGCCATGCAAAAGATGGGTATCGTAGTCTCCACTATACATGCAGCGGTAAAGTTCCATACACCTTATGGGATGGAAACCGTGTTCTCCAGTTATAGTCAAGGACAAGTGGGAGACAGTGGCAAAAAGATTAGGGAAAGTCCGGAGGAGCCTCCGAAGGCTATTCTAAGTTGTACGGATGCCGAGGAGCGTATTGAGATAAATGAGCTCTATCCAGAGCAAACGGTGGTAATCGAAAAGCAACTCCCTGCTGACTTCAAAGCAGACCTGGAGAAGCTACTCAAAGCCAACAAAGATGTGTTCGCATGGACATATTCAGACATGACAGGAGTTCCCAGGACTCTTATGATCGATGGCAAGCCCTTCGGCACAGAACATAAGCTTAACGAGTTCAAGCACATTGAACCAATTAAGCAGAAGCGACGAAGCCTGGCACTAGAAAGAAATGCAGCTGCTTGCAAAGAGGTGGATGAGCTTGTGCGAGCAGGAATTCTCAGGGAAGTGAAATACCAAACTTGGGTTGCTAACCCAGTCATGGTAAAGAAAAGTGACGGAGGGTGGCGTATGTGTGTTGACTTCATCGACATCAATAAAGCTTGCCCGAAGGACTGCTACCCCCTACCAGAAATCGATTGGAAGGTCGAATCTCTCTCAGGGTTCCGTCTGAAATGTTTTCTGGACGCCTACAAAGGGTATCACCAAATACAAATGGCGGAGGAAGATGAAGAAAAGACAGCCTTCTACACAGGAAAGGGTGTCTATTGCTACAAGAAAATGCCCTTCGGTCTGAAGAACGCAGGGGCAACTTACCAACGGTTAGTAGATAAAGCCTTCCACAAGCAAATTGGGAGGAACTTGGAAGCCTACGTTGATGACATGGTAATAAAAAGCAGAACCGAAGAGGACCTCCTCTCCGACATCCAAGAGACCTTCGATCAATTACGGGCAATCAATATGAAGCTTAACCCTAAGAAGTGTTCCTTTGGCATGGAGGAAGGACAATTCTTGGGGCATTTGATCACTAAACAAGGGATTAAAGCTAACCCTTCGAGGTAAAAGCCATCACTGACCTTCAAGCTCCGAATTCACTAAAAGAAGTTCAAAGCCTCAATGGGAAGCTTGCGGCACTTAGCAGATTCCTGTCGAAAGGGGCAGATCGGTCTCTACCATTCTTCAAAACACTCAAGGGGTGTACAGATAAAAAGACTTTCCAATGGAGTTGTGAGGCGGAAGCAGCCTTCGAAAAGCTAAAGGAATTCATCGAAATCTTACCAACACTTACAGCCCCAATCAAAGGCGAAGTGTTGTTCATGTACATTGCGGCATCGTTCGAAAGCATCAGTGCAGTGCTCTTAGCCGAAAGGGAGAAGAAACAAGTCCCAATATACTTCGTTAGCAGGGTTTTGCAAGGAGCTGAATTAAATTATCCGGAGTTGGAAAAGCTAATCCTAGCCTTGGTTTATGCTGCAAGACGCCTTCGAAGATACTTTCAAGCTCATCCCATCACGGTACTGACTGACAAGCCTATTAGGCAGATACTGTCGAAGCCTGAGAAATCAGGAAGGGTAGCTAAATGGGCTATCGAATTGGGAGAACATGAGATAGAGTACAAGGGTCGAAACTCCGTCAAAGGTCAGATACTTGCAGACTTTCTCGCTGAAACACCTTCCGGATCTAGCCAAGATAAAGAAATTCCTAAGGAGAAGCCCCCAAAGACGAAGGAGGGGTGGAAATTGTACACAGACAGAGCCTCAAGTTCTGATGGTTCAGGAGCAGGTTTAATGCTAGTTAGTCCGGAAGGAAAGGAATACACTTACGCATTGCGTTTTGAGTTCGAAGCTACCAACAATGAAGCCGAGTATGAAGCTTTGTTAGCCGGTCTTCGACTTGCAAAGGACATGGAGGTTCGTAACATCTCCATTTTTGTAGACTCGCAGTTAGTCGCCAACCAAATTAAAGGCTCCTACGAAGCAAGGCAGCCCACCATCAAGCAATATTTGGAAAAAGCTAAAGAACTACTTCAAGGCTTCGAAACATATGATATAGCACCTGTTCGCAGAAATCAAAACAAGAAAGTAGATGCCTTAAGTAAGTTGGCTTCAATGGCATTTGCTCATTTAACGAAGGAAGTTTTGGTAGAAGTGTTGACTGATAGGTCAATTAAACGGGGTGAAGTTTCTGACATCATACTCGAGGAAGGCACCAATTGGATGACTCCGATTAGGGAGTATTTGATCAGTGGTATTCTGCCGGAAGATCCTAAGCTTGCTCGAAAGGTGAGGATCAAAGCTCCCCAATATAGGCTCATTGGGGATAACCTTTATAGGAGATCCTTCCTATCTCCATGGCTTCGTTGTGTGGGACCAAAACAGGCTTCGAATATCATATATGAGGTTCACGAAGGTTCATGCGGGTTGCACGCAGGTCCGCGTTCCGTTGTTTCGAAGGTAATGAAGCTAGGGTATTATTGGCCATCTATGCATAGAGACGCAATAGAGATAATACAAAAATGCGAAGCTTGTCAGATCCACTCCAAAGTTCCAAGAATGCCTAAGCAAGACATGACATCTGTCACCTCAGCATGGCCCTTCTATCAATGGGGAATCGATATAGTCGGACCCCTACCACTTGCTCCGGGAGGGGTAAAGTTCTTGGTCGTAGCCATAGATTACTTCACCAAGTGGGTCGAAGCAAAGCCCTTAGCATCAGTGACAGGAAGGCATATGGAAAAATTCGTGTGGGAACACATAATCTGTCGTTTTGGTGTCCCTCACATTATCATCTCCGACAATGGAAAGCAGTTCGCTGAAGGGGTGTTTGCAACCTTCTGTGAAGGCCTAAAGATCAAACAGTCATTCACTTCCGTTTATCATCCCCAAGGTAATGGACAAGTAGAAGTCACAAACAGGGATATTATTAGTGGAATTGAGAAGAGGTTAGGACGAAGCCATCATGGGTGGGTAGACGAACTACCCCAAGTTCTGTGGGCACATAGGACGCACCCCAAGTCAAGCCATGGGGAGACTCCTTTTAGCCTTACTTATGGAACGGAAGCTGTTATACCCTCCGAAATAAGCATCGAAACGGAACGTATTGTGAACTTTGAAGAAAAGACAAATGAAGAAAGGCTTCGGGAAAATCTCGATCTTCTCGAAGAGAGAAGAGAAGTAGCTTCAATTAGAGAGGCTATCTATAAACAGAAATTTGAAAAGTACTATAACAACCGAGTTCGACCCTCCACGTTCAAGCCAGGTGAATATGTCCTTCGTTTAAACAGCGCAAGCAAGGCTGAATACGAAGGGAAACTAGGGCCAACATGGGAAGGACCCTACGTTATATTGGAAGCCTACGGCAACGGTGCTTACAAGCTCGCAACGCTTAAAGGGGAGGCCATGGATAGAACTTGGAATGGTACCAATCTTCGTAAGTTTTACATATAAAACTTACTACCTTTAAAGCAATCAGTTTGTTTTTCAATTTCATGTAACGCATTCTTCTCATTTGGGAAAAAAAGAATTAATGGTAGGCGTCTTAGTGTTCATTTCTTAAAATGATGTAATCCTCCCTACCCACTTAATGATATAAAGTATTTCCCTCAAAATCTCTTGTTTCGTTATTTACAACAAAGATTTGCTCAGCCAAGTACTTTACAAGTTTCAATGTCGAAGGATGAAGCAAGACACATGTCTTGTATACAGATAACATCCATTGCAATTCACATTAACTTTTCCTATAAAGTCTTAGGGTATTCTAAGCCCTTCGTATCTTAAGGATAAAGACGGAGTGGGTCGCGACCCTCTGTCGCAATCAAATTATACGATTGCGGAAAATCTTGGTTCAAAATACACACAATAAGGTTATAACCTTAGGTTGTATATGTACATTTATAATAAGCGTACGAGAAGAAAAGCATGACATTCATAACGGAATATTATCCCTACTTAACATTGATAAGACCATAAATGGTCAAAGCAAAAACAGTTTAAACAATTGTCTAACGCATGGGTCGAAGCCCATACAGCAACAAAGATAAATTGTCTTAAAAAAATAAACATTAAACACGTTGGGGCATTATGCATAGAGATCCTTTCAAGGCAGAACAGAAACAGACTTCTTTGTTGAAGACGGAGGCTGGACCTTCATCGGCTTCTTCGCCAAAAGTTCTTCTATTGGAGCCAACGGATCTTTGGTTACCTCGGCAAGGAAAGGGCACTCTGTTGAAGTAAACGCATCGCCAGCCTCATTAAATTATTGCTCAAAATTGGGGCGATAGTAGGATACCTCCGACAAAACCACGGGCTTCTTTGTCTGGGCAATTTCTTCCAAAGCGGTACAAGTACCATAAAAGATGGTTGCGTTCACTAGTTTCCCAATAACTTCCCCCACCTCATCACTACGGTACAACTCCATTGCCACATGAGGAACAACCTTCGAAACTACCTCAGCTCGGTCTTTCTTCTAGTTTTGACACTGGAATTTCAGACTATCGACCTTCTCTCAAAGCTTGACCTCCTGCTCAACCAGCCTAGACCTTTCGGCTTCCAGAATTGTACATTTGGATTCGAGCATTTCAATTTGGGCTCTATAAATGGACACCTTAGACTCCTCAACCTTCAACCTATCGCACCTTGCTTGGGATTCCTTCAATTTCCCTTCGAGTCTGTCAATCTTGGCTCGCATATCTTGTACAAAAGGATTCTTCTCAAAGTTCTCCATCACTTCTTTGCACTTAGCCTCCAATTTATCATATTCATGATCCCTAGCTTTTTCTTTGGCTAAGATAGCATCCATTTTCACTCTCACATTCAACACCGTTTGCACCAATTCCCTTGATCTAGAATTAAGGTGATTATCCAAAACAGCCTGCCTAGCATAACTTTTGGAATGAAAGTTGCAAAGCTCTTCCATAGACATGTTATCCAAGATTCCCCTCCATTTAGCAGGTGTCATTTTTTCAACCAAGTGGCGACACACAGTTGAATTGGGTAGTTCATTAACATCGGGAAGACCTGCGAAAGACAGAAGCACAAGTTATATGAGGAAGGACATTTATTACGTATGCAATATAGCTTACTAGGAGTATCATCTTCAGGAATCGTCAGAGAAGTAGGTAAAAAGGTTTTAGAATGAGAGCCTTTGGGCTTCACCATTCTTGTCAGAGGAGTAGGAAGGGATAATTTCCTCTTCGGAGGAGTCCTTACAGACATAGCAGCCTTTGCTTTCTTACTTTTCTTCTTATCTGAAAGGCCAGAGGACCTTATGAGCCTTGTTTGAAATTCTTAGATAAGGGGATCATCGGAATCTGCTACAGTCTCCACAAAATGCAGAGTCTCGTTATTATTAATTGATGTTGATGGAGAGCCTACTTCATGGTTGACATTCTTTGGCCCTTTGGGGACAAAACTAAGCTCTCTAGTACCACGAGCTACAACGAAATTCCTGAATGCCATCCCTACAGAAAAAAGAAATGAGATAAATACCATCAGATAAGTTATTTACTTTATTTGAATAGGTATATACATACTTTTCCCATTGCAGATTATCTCAGGTTCCAATGGAGAGCCTTCCCAATGATCTATAATGCCTGCCAGAAATAGTATTGGCTCAGGAAACTTTTGCACATCAAATGGGTGACGTTCAAGACGTTGGTAGAGGGGATAGCTTCTTACGAAGTGTGGCAAAGGATCATCAAAGCATTTCTCATCAAAACGAAAGTCTTTATCTAGCAACGCTGGATAATTGGGAGGTATGATAGTATCTTGCACATAGAAAAACAGACCTTTCCATTTTCTTATATTGGCAAAAGGTTTAGTTATTAAGCAAGGCACATCGGGCTCACTCCTTTTGGCCAATGTTAACCAATCACCACCAGGACAAAGGTTTATAAAACCTCTAAGCACATTCAGTGTTGGCTCATACCCATAAGCTTTACATACAACAATGTAAGTAGTCAACTTGGCTAAGCCAAAAGGGTTCAGCCTGGATATATGTACTTGATAATATTGTAGAAACTCCAGGATTAAGGGGTAGATCGGAATCCTAAAGTTAGATTCTGTAAATGCATGCACGTAAAGCCCCACATAACCCGTTGGAGCATCAAAAACATTTTGGTTTTGATTGGGAAGCATAACTTTAAACTCTTTAGGTATGGGATATGTTTTAAGAAATTCTATTAGAGCCTGCTCTGATAGAGTACATTTTTGCTCCCTAATAGTTCTTTTCGTTGCCATACTCATCTTGAACTAGAGACTATGAGCGCAAAAGGACAAAGATCGGAGAGGAAAACTTACCTTTAAGCTCAACTGAAGCACAAAGCACAGGGTCGTGTACGTGTATTTTGGGCGCAAAACAGAATATGATCTAGGGTTAGAAGTATGAAGGGTTTATGTATATCCTTTGTAGTTTCATCCTAGCCATTCACGTGCAGTTATAATCCGAGACATACATGGACTCTAATTTTTTTTTAATTTTTGAAAAGATGTTCACCGATATCTTAGCTGCTGTAGCATAGAGCGGTAGTTGAAGATTTATTAGCCGCATTTATTACGCAAAGTTTGTTTAAGCACTTATCTTCATTACGTTCAAATTTGTGACGAACGGGATAGAGTGTAGCAGGTTTTTTGAGTCGAATGCAATTTATACTTGTACGTATATATCACTTTCGACTGGGGGGCTTGATGATGTACCCTCCGAACGGGTCGAAGGACTCCCCTTCGAGCCTGTAGAAAGCCCTCCCTTAGGAGGCCCAGGTTAATCTCCTAACACGTTTCATTGGCGTAAAACCATTCGTCTACGAAGTGGTTACCATGTGGGAATCCGCCAATCGAAGCCCTAAGCCCTTCGGGGTATCCCTCTCGAAGGGACTACAACGGAGAACCCTCTTGACCTGGTCATACCCACGTCTCCTCTTCCTTTAGGCTTTCCCGCCAAAATAGAGATCGTGGGCTACAAAGCCCTAGCGGTTACCACAAATCATGGGACGCCCCCATGATCTCCGAACTAGGTGCAACCGCCCACTAAGTCCTATTTCTCTCCTATAAATAGCTTATTCGGGCCAAGACGATGTAAGTTAACTTCACTCTCGCTAATTACAACCTACTTATCATATCACGCATACTTACTCGCACGCCGGAGGTGGTTCGCAGGGTCCAACCCCTGCGCAATCACTTAACGTAGTGTCTTGGTATTTCTTATTTCAGGTTAAGAACAAGCTTGGTGCAATCCCAAAACCCCATAAATCCTTTGATCATCATCGAAGGCCTTTTCGTGCAATTATTTGTACAATCAGACTCTAAGCTCAATGGTCTGAATTTTAACATTTTTTAGCCATGAATCAATAGGTTTGAACCTGGACGTGTTCTTCATAAACCCTAAACATCGAAATTGATTCAAACATGTTTCTGGGTATGATTTGATGATCAAATAGTGTTACAAACAGGTAAGGACAGTATCCCATGCATTTAACTAGACCAAAACACAATCATTTGAATTCCCCCAATTCATACGCATTAACCCTAAATTGAAAAATCATCAATTCGTGTTTCTGGGTACGATTGGGTTATAGAATCATGTTAAAAACTTCTTTAAGAACATATCCCACCACAGAAATCAAACTCAAACTCTCTAAATCACTTATCTCCAAATTCGACTAAACCCTAAATCTAAAATTAACAATTGCGAGCAAAATAGCCGTTGGATCATAAAATCATTGAAAACCGTTTCTTATATTTATCTGAAGATTATATAAACACTCACAAATTTGAGAAGTCTTGAACGGATTTGAAGAATGAATTTAAGTCGTTGATTTTGTTTGGTGAAGAATAAATGTTAAAGTCAGATGCAGTAAATGCATCTAACTTTTGTTTTTGTGTTAAAATGTAATCTTTCAACTTTTGTTACTTTAAGTCCCTTTACGACGTAACTTAGCAATCTAAGTCCCTTATTCACAAAAATTTAACAAGACTTGACATTATTTTGACAAGAACAATTTTAATACACCCCCTTGACTTAGGAATATGATAAAACATTTTACGAACAAGGAGGGTATCACGAGAATAATTTTACCAACACATATTAAAACAACATCTTTTTGGAAATATGCAAGTACAAATTTTAAGGAAAATATTAAAATTTGAATTTCATACTCCCCCTCAACACTTGTTCGGAAAGAATGGTAAATTTGTTTTAAATAACAAAGTGTTGATGGAAATTTTGTACTTGCATTTTTTTATTTTTATTTTTTTTTTATTTATTTATTTATTTATTTATTTTTTTTGAATAACAAAAAGAAAAATGAAAAATCTTTTTGTGTTTTTGAATTAGATATTTACAAAAAAAGGTTTTGGTGTTTGACTTTCTTAGTTGTGTTTAAGAAAGTTTGTCAAATCATCTAGAGTCAAACACCGCATACCAATTTGGTGAATAATTCCACAAATATTGCATGGGGCAAGGCTTTGGTGAATAAGCCCACTAATTGGTATTCAGTACCCACAAAGTATAATTCAATTGTACCCTTTTCAACATGCTCTTTGATGAAATGATATCAAAGTGCGACATGTTTTGACTTCGAATGTTGAACCGTGTTGCATGATATGGCAATGCCACTCTTGGAGTCGTTGTACATGCGAATCTTACTAAAAATGTAACTGTAGTCCATCAGCTGTGATCGCAACCAAATGACTTGAGCATAGCATGCTGACATGACTACATATTCCAATTCTGTAGATGACAATGAAGTGCAATCCTACTTCTTTGACTGCCAAGATACAAGTTTGTCTCCTAGAAATTACACTCCCCCAAATGTACTTTTGCGTGTGTCTAAACATCCTGCATGATCAGCATCTGAAAAAGCTATTAGTTCAAAACTAGAATCCTTTGGATACTAGATCCCCAAATGGATGGTTCCTTTTATGTATCGAATGATTCTTTTAAGCTCAGAGAGGTGTCTTTCAATTGGTCACGACTGATAATGGGAGCATAGGTATACAGCAAAAACTATATCTGGTCTACTGGCTGTTAGATACATGAGGGACCCAATCATACTACGGTATTTTATAGGGTCAACAGGTATACCATGTAAATCAACATCCAGCTTTGGGGATGATGCAGACATAGGTGTGTTATAAGTATCAAAACTTATCATGCAATGTTTCTTTAATATCTCAAGAGCATACTTGGACTGACTTAGAAAAATTCCACGGGGTGATTGATGAACTTGGAGTCCTAAGAAGAACGTAAGTTCACCCATCATGAACATTTCAAAATTTTGTTTCATTAATCTTGCAAAAGCATTTGAATATTTTTTGTTTGTTGATGCAAAAATAATGTCATCGACATAGATTTGAACAATTAAAATGTCCCCCCCCCCCCCCCCCGTGTTTTTGAATAAACAAAGTTGGATCCACTAAAATTTTAGTAAAATGATTGGCAAGCAAGAAAGTAGTTAGTTTATCGTACCATGCCCTTGGGGCTTGTTTAAGTCCGTAAAGGGCCTTCTTGAGTCTGTACACATGATTGGGATGCTCTGAATCGACGAATCCTTATGGTTGTCTAACATACAGTTCCTCACATAATTGACCATTCAGAAATGCCGTTTTCACATCCATTTGATAAACAACCATATTCTTGTGTGTTGCGTATGCCAAAAAGATACGGACATCCTCAAGCCTAGCAACTGGAGCAAAGGATTCTTCAAAATCAATTCCTTCTTGCTGAGTGAATCCTTTAGCAACCAGACGCGATTTATTACGAATCACTGTACCTTCTGCATCTAACTTGTATTTCCAAATCCATTTCAATCCGATGACATAGACCCCATCTGGTCTTTCAACTAACTCCCACACTTCTAGTCGTTTGAATTGGTCGAGTTCTTCTTGCATTGACACAATCTAGTTGTCGTATGTTAGTGCGTCTTTAATGTTTTTGGGTTCATCTTGACAAACTGTGAGTGCATAGATGTAGTTTTCAGCATCGGTGTGGAGTTTTTGTCTTGTCATAACTGGAGCTGAGGGATTGCCAATGATGTTTACTAAAGGGTGGTCTTTAGTCCAATGATGTGTTGAAGGGTGATGTTGATAGAACGTATGCAGATTAGACGGGTCCAAATTGCGTGTGGATGACTCTGCAATATCAGGAACGGTTTGAGTCGGTGCAAATGGATTAAAGAACGCATTTCATTCATAATCTGCAGGTTCTGGTACTGGTTGTTCTTCAAGATATTCAGCTGCATTGTCAGTGTTGGAAGCGGTTTGTTCTGCTGTTGATGGAGATTCAATTAGAGGTGCATCTGTAGCAACTATTGTTGTAGTAGCAGGTGTATCAGGTATTGGATTATTATCAGGTTGTGCAGCGGAAATTGGTGATACATCTGGTGCACGACATGCAAAAGAATCATCAAACAATGGAGCAAATAGTGTTTCCAATTCTTTACGGTTAAGTGAAAGAGGTCCAGCTGATTGATCTAGAAATTTTAGACGGTTGGTTGCGGGTCCTAAGTTGTTTTGCTCAGAAGGCATTTCTGTAAGCTCATCAAAATTAGCATGAATAGTCTCCTGAATTTCTCTAGTACGACGATTCCAGATTCGAAAACCTTTGGGGTTCTCACAATATCCAATGAAGATACCAATGTCAACCTTTTCTTTGAGTTTTCCAAAATCATCACGATCATTATTTGGATAGCAAAGAGCACCAAATACAAGAAAGTATTGAATATTCGGTTTGCGGTTGTGAACAATCTCATAAGGGGTTTTGTGATGCCGTTTGGTGATCATACAATGGTTTTGTGTATAACATGCAGTTGATACAGCTTCTGCCCATAAGTAATCTGGTAATTTGATGCGCTCCATCGAAGCTTTAAATTTATAAACAAGAATTACCGATTAACTAGGAACACATTCAGGCAAGTATACCCTAGTCATATGTAGTATTAGGGTTGGTAAGTCAAGGTCGTCCCAAGAAACTTGGTTGCACTCAATTGTTGTTTGTTTGTTTAAGCAAGTAACAAGTTGATGGTTATGATTGTAACGGATCAAACCAACAAGAAAAGCAATATAAGAACAATCACACAAAGAACATACATGTTTGGAAAAATGATCACATGGATATTAGGATGGTTAGTTTGGAAAACATATTATCAAAAGTAATCCTTACAACCTTTAGAACCAATAATAATTTACTGTTTTATAAATCAAATATGTATAAGCCTCAATCAAATGGTCATGTCATGAGCCTTATGCCTATAACAAGAAAGAATCCTTTCGAACTTTAGACTTTGATGTTATTAATTCGTGAAGTTCCATTTACTTGAAAAATGATTAGAACACATATTCAAAAGATGTCTTTCGACCCTTAATCTAAATTAAACTTTCACTTATTATGTTTATTAAGTTTCTCATACAATCGTCACAAAGTACAAGACCAAAAAATTCGTCGACTAATGAATTGAAATCAACCACTATTGAGAACCCTTTTGACATTTAGACTCAACAATGATTAATCAAGACAATAAAAAAGACAAGTTCCAATCTAACCAAATATGATGTTATCATCATATTCCAAACAAACACTACAAATATCCAAACATCCCTTTATCACAAGTTATAATAATATCCAAACAAGTATACAAAACTATTCCATGGTTTTTTCAATCAAACACAAAGATTCAACAATCATGGTAATCATAAACATCATGAAATATAAAAGTAACAAAGTTTACCCAAAGTATGAATTACAATATGCAAAGGTAAAAGATTTATAGCAACCTTCAAGCCTCCAATCAACTATACGCTTTCTACCAAGCCGGAAAATAATACCCAACACCTTCTTCCATGTGTTTGAGCCTTCTTCTGAAAATGGCAGAGGTCGGTGGTCTTTTGGGAGAGATAAGTTGGTAAAAATTCGTCCTTAAGGGTGGAGGGTAGAATTTCACAATGAAAACCAAGCCTAAGCACTCATATATATAGTAGAAATCAACCCTTAGCCTCTAAGTATGAAACTTGGGCACTAAGTGTCATAAATCACCAGGAAATTTAGTAAATGGAGGTAAGTGATCGGGCTTGGGGCTCAATAACACTTAATAATGCATTAAAAATAACTTGGGAAGGTCAGATTGGTCTATCCGATCGAATACGGGACCATACCGATCGGATGGATGAAAAAGTTAGCTCCATTCGAATCGGTTGCGGGCCAATACCGATCGGATGGAGCATTTTAGCTAGAAATGATAAGCACAAAAGTTGTAGATGCTTCTCTCCCGGTTCCGTGGCCGCTTGAATCATCTAAATTCGAGTTCGTATGCTCAAATTATGGCCAAAATAGTGGAGGTGTGTCGGGAACAACGAGTCTTCCATTATTTCTTCGTTTTAGCTTCTTTTCTTCATTTCTTTTCTCGTTTTGCCTCTTGTGCTTTATTTTTGAGTCTTTGGAGTGACAACTTCATGACTTTATCTTCTCGAATATACTCCAAGAGACTCGCTTTTGTCGGGAATTCTTCGTATATGCATAAATCTTCGTTTATTGATCGTTTCTTCGTCTTTTTCTTGGTTTTCTTTGTCGTGAGCTTCCATGAACCTAAAATAGAAATTATACTTCATTAAGTACCATAAGTTCATAAAAGTGATCAATATATAAGCATAAAATCCACGATAACGCTCCTAAAAACATGTACAATTTGAGCATTATCAAATTCCCCCACACTTGAACTTTGCTTGCCCTCAAGCAAATCTAGAAAAAGAAAAATCGAAATTCATACCTAAATGACAAAACGAAAAGAAAATTTTAAAAATTTCTAAATTTTTTTTTTTTTAATAAAGGAGAAAATGAGCGCAAACTCCCCCACACTTAAGGGATTGCTTGCCCTCAAGCAAATATTAAGAAAAATAGATCCCACATGGTGCATGAAAAATGATTATAAAAATTATGATGCAAATCTACCAAGTACAAGTACAAGATACGATTCATCATTTTTAAGCGTTATGGTGAAAAACCGAGATGTATGACAATACCCATAGATTTTCTTGCTTGAGTAACATTTCTAAACACCTCACGAAAAAGAAACGAAGTATAATGCACCCAATCACTCATTTATTTAGGTAGTGGAGTATATATAAGAGAAATTACACTCATTGCTCAGTCATGATCCGTTTATTACCATTGGCTTGTACAAGAAACAAAACTTCACCGACGTGGCATAAGCGCCAAGTGTAAACATCTAAAGAGGTCTTTTATTCGGGTTGTAATGTACAGGCTTCGAGGTTGTACCAGGCTTATGTTTAAATATCTCATACATGAACATATTAGATCGCTAGCGCGAATTCTTGATTTACTCGAACAACGGATGGTCACTAGGGCATATCTTGGATTGCTGGCGCCCTATTCACATAATGGATGGTCACCAAAATACACACTAGATCGCTGGCGCGTCATTCGATCACTCAAAAACTGGATGGTCACTAAAATATTAATGCACTACATATTTTCACAAAGCCATCACTGTATCCGGATGCTCAAAAGCTAACAACGAATAAAGTAATTTGGTAAGGGTAGGGATAAGGCATGGGATTATTTATGAAATTGTTTTTAAAAGAAAAATAAAGTCAAGTCTAAGTCTCATTGTTTCTAGTTACCGAACAAACCGCAAACCCGTAAATGATTATAGTTAACAACTTCTTCTTCTTTGAACTTTCCCATATCGATACATCGATTCGCCATAATAATATTCCTCATATTTAGCTCATTGTCTAACAACATATCACATAACTTTCTTCTTCATCTTCATATATAGCACATTGGCTATAATTGTCACCTTATAGTTGCGATGACTTATCTTTTTTTTTTTTCCCTTTTTTTTAATACTTATTTTTTCTTCTTCATACATACACATCTACCCCTCTCCCCCCCTCCCCCCCCCCCCCCACACTTCGTATAAGCATACACCACAAAAATACAAATAAGAAGTATGCATCCTTCATCTTTGTCGGAATGACACACACAACTGGCAAAGTGTGGCTAACTATCAATCATCAAAAACAATCCAACATTCCAAGCAACTAGCAACCACCATTTAGACTTCGACTAAGGGTTATGCTAAGGTTTAAAGTGTAAAATATTTTTATATTTTTCTGGATGTAACACAAATGAAAAGGATTGGTTCAGAGGGTGAACTAAGGGTATCTAGCGCTAAAGATAAACATGTAAAACCCCAAAATTACCACAATTTGAAATGACCAAAATTGTAACACCCCAACCCGACAAGGGCAAAGATATCACAATAATGGATTCATATCAGATCAAAACAGAGCATACATCTACAGTAATACAAAAATCTCAAAGGATTACAATTGAAAACTTTCAAAACTAATTCTAGATATAATGTCTTCTATCCAATTCTAATCCAGAATAGCTACCAAGCCTTCTAAGTCCAGAGGTACACTCTCACTCATCCCCAGCTTCCTACTAAAACCTGCCGCAGGAAAAGAAATGCGGCTGAGCTACGAGAGCTCAGTGAACAGATATATAGATGACAGAAACAATAACAGATAACAATACAGAAACAAATCCGAAATACAGATTATACAGATACTGAATTAAAGTGAAAGAATAGGAAAGGAATAAGGGTGAAAGAAAAGAAATGAGAAAAGGGATAATGTACAAACTAGGTTTAGGGAAATACAGAAATCCATCACGAGCCCAGAGATAACAGATAATATCATAACAGAGTAATCATATAATAATCCAGAGGGGATACCTCTCAAGTAACAGATAATATGAGGGGTGACCTCATGTATCAAATCGGAGTGATCAGCTCCCAGATATATGTGAAAGACGTGTATCGCACACACCATCAGTCACCAGATATAATAATAAACATATAACATAAACAGATAACAGATAACAGATAACAGAGTCAGAACTAGGATGCATCCATGCGCCCCCTGTGGCCAGAAACTCCTCAGAACACACCAGATAAAATAAATCAGGGACGGGACAGGTCATCACTCTCCTGCCCTAGAGTCATGCCATCGGTGCATCAATGACATGGACATGAAACCCTCATGCCTAGTGATTGGCTCGGATATCAGACTGTGGTCAAGGTCAGATGTCATATAATAAACAGAGTCACATCTAAGGGTTCATGGCAGAAGGGTCATGTCAACAATTCAGATTAAGATAATAAGGTTTAAATCAGAGTTTATCATATTAAATTTAATATCAAAGCTTAAGTTCAGATTAAAAGGTTTATTTCCAATAGTCCAAAAGAGTATATCAAAGGTTAATAATTACAAGTTTATAGCAATAATTCATTTCAGAAGTTCCTATCAAGCGTTCATTTAAATCAGTCCTTTAATAATGGTTTTCATTGAAATGATCTTTCAAAATAGTTTTCATAAAATGGTCTTCCAAAACTTTTAGTAACTTCCATTTCAAGTGGTATAACTTCTTTTTAAAATAGCTTTTTAATAAAGGTTCAAAATCAATTAGGTTCAGATAAGGATTTAACAGGTTTAGGTTTATACCAAAATCAAATCAAAGTTTACAACAGATATATCAGGTTAAGGTTCAGAACAAGGTTCACAGATCAGATTCAATCTAGATTCACAAATTCAGGGTTCAGAACAAGAGATCAATCAGAGTTCAGGAAAAAGGTTCAGAATACAAGAATCATAGCAGAGGTTCAAACAAAAAGGTTCAAGACAAACAGATCACAACAGAGATTCACAAACAGAGGGGATCATAGCAATGGTATAGGGAATCCTAATAAGGAAAATGAAATACTGAGAGAAAAGGGAAAGAAACACCCTTACTGAAATAGGGCAGAATATCTGTACCTTATTAGCACAGCAGAAAATCAAACAAACACAGAACAAATGATCAGGAATTCTCCTTCTTCACACCTAAGGAAGAGGAAGACAGAATTACTAAAGTTTCTTATTCAGATTATTCCTTTTAGTTTATCTCTTCATTTTATGAACTTTCTATTTTTAGAAACTTTCCAGATTTAGTAAGTTCCCATAATTAGCAGGTTTTCCAGAATTAACATATATTATCATTCCAGATTAGGTTTAACCCTTATTCAGAGATTATTATGGAATACAGTACATTTTATCAAGTTACAGAAGTTTAGGGTTTTAAATGACAATTATACAAAGTTTAGGGTTTTAAATGTAACTTCATAAATTTCCAAGGTCATTAGTGAAAATACTTTAAGTTACAGAATTATACACTCATTTTATTCAGAATTTCATTTTATTCCCTTAAGTTTCACAATTTACAGATTACACCCCTTTAATTACATAATTTACAAAACCAACCTTATAATTACATATTTTACAAATTAAACCCTACAATATCCATATTTACCAACCAAGCATATTATAAGTCATAATTATAGAATATACCATCAGAATTTAGTACTTTACAGATTTGACCCCTAAGAATTCAGAATTTACATATTTAGTCCTTTAAGTTTACAAAACATATATATTAATTCATAATTCATAACAATTACATAATTAGCCCAAAAATCCTCAAATTTACACAACAACCTTTTTATATCAGTATTAACTCAAAAAAACTTCAGAATTTCAGATTTACACTTTTGGTCCCTCACTTTTAATTAATTCCAAATCGAAACCCTAATTTGCCATTAATTCATTATAATGCAATATTTACACTTAGGACCCCAAAGTTATATTTTTCCCACATTCCTAAAGATGTATATGATCTTACAAAAATATCCCAGAAGTTTCAAAGTTGGCAAAACAGGTCCTTATACTTTTTCTTTAGATCAGATTTCACTTTTCACAAATAATTACAAACCCTACTTTTCACCAATCATTGAACCACCATTAATTCATCCTTAAAACACATTAAATGATCAGATATTCATCCAAGAAACCAAACCCTAGTACCCACGATTTCCATTTTATTTTATTTCTTTGATTTCATGAAATCCGATTATAACCATAATTCACCACGTTAATTTTAAGCTTCTAAAAATCAAAATCATATTTTTCCTAGATCATATTACTTATAAGGAACCCACGAAAAATAATGAACATGCCCAGAAAATCGTTTAACATATATTGCATATTTACGTATGTTTTAGACATTAAAATTAACACGACTTGATCTAGGCTATTATAATTCAATCTATCATTTTTACCAGGTCTAATACATCATATGAGGTCTAAATAAAATAGCTATCATGTCCAAAAATTCGGATTACATATTTTTGTGATTTACGTGTTCTTTGCTCATTATATTTTCATACGCATAGATTAGCATGCATGCTTCGATTCATATAATTTATATGAGTTATATATCATGTAGAGATCACAGGAAAATTTCCATCTTAATTTTAAAATGTTTGGTTTAGTCGTATGAATTATTACCTTGTTTTTGAGCAATTCGACAAGAAATCAAGAACAAGAACGAACCAATGACAAAACGCAGCAACCCTTATTTTTCCTAGCTTCCTTGCACCTCCAAGAACCCCAAAAAAATCCTTGTTCAAGCCCAGAAGTCGTGTGATTGATTTGGTCGAATTTTCTTTGATCGCTAGGGTTTGTTGTTGATTTTGCGATTTAGGTTTTTTTTTGAAGGGAAATAAAAGATTGATTTAATCTTGTGGAAACCGACCTTGGGGGGGGGGGGGGGCAGAAAATCAGTAATTTCGGTGCATAGTATCACAATATTATTTGGGTTGATTTTCTTATCCTTTCCTTAATTTGTTTTTACATTTTATTTAATTAAAAAGAATTAAACAATATATTTAGTTAATTGTGTAAATTCGGAATTTATATATAAATGTGTATGTTAATTTTTGAACATTTAAAATGATGTAACATTGTCCCAGAAATTTGTTTGTTTCAGATATAGTTCGATTTCAGAGGTTTTGGAATTGTTTCGGAATGTTATAAGTTGTTTAATAAGGTTTTATGTTATCAGGGGTAGTTTGGTCATTTTACGGGTTATCTGAATTTCAGGTATTACAACTTCTTCCCCACTAACAAAAAATTTCGTCCTCGAAATTTGCAGAAAACAGAAAGAAAAGGGAACGGAAACTAAACAAAGACATATCAGACCTAATAGATGATAATCAGATTTCCTCGGAAGAGACGTAAGAATTTCACAGGATTTTGACGGATATGCCGTCCACAGAAATTGAATTGACAGATCAGATTAGAGCGTACAGAAATAGATTATCGATAACATCAATTGGAAGAAGTTTTATAACAAAACTGAAGATTATTATCAGAAGTTCAGAGGTCAGCAGAATGCGTGACGAGAATCCAGATGTATCAATTCGCATAACGGTGGAAGCAGATTACGCGTATAGGTAGAATGAACTTAAAGTCTCACTAACGCAGACGATCTCAAACAGTTATCAGAATTTCTAAAGCTTCTAAGGCACTTCTCGAATATCCTATGCCCACAACAAGTGCACGTTATATGATGTTAGTATTATCACGTTGGCCAGACGTCATAATACTGGCATCATATAAATATGCCCTCATGATGGTCATACTTTATCTCAAGTCGTGAACAGAACAAACTTATCTTAATCCACCTAGTCTTCCTACGGTCTCAGAGGTCATCAGAATCCAATACCCTAACTAAGAAGAGAACAAATTACTCAAAAAAATTTAACGGAAGTCCCAGAGTGTCTATCAGAATTTGGTACATCAGATCATCCATCATTCATCAAATTTCAGATAACAAAACCATCATCCGACATACGCAGAATGAACACAGAGCGGAATTACTGATAAGGAACTTAAATCATTCAAAGGATTTATCATCAAGTAATAGAAATTTAGATAGGTCAAGCAGAAGTGAATCACATCATCCATAACTTCATCCGTCACAGAATTTATTCGCTTCAGAATTTTCTTCTATTCAAGGTCATGATCTCAGTTTCCATTCTCAAGTCTGCTTCTACTCTCAATTCATCTTAGTACAACTAAAATGAATAGAGAAGCAAGACTGCGAGTCTTGGACAGGTCTACTAGCACAGTTCGGAATTCGCCAACTCAGATTGCTGTCGTCATCGGATGCTCGGTAGTGGTGTCTGCTACAATCTCTGAATGCCAATCAAATCTACTCTTCCAGAACAAAGGTCATTCCATTTAATACGAAGATGGTCTACATGTTTCCTCGTTCGTCTCAGGGCACAAACATGCTGTCATCTCCCGTCTCAGGAGTTCTTGTGGTTGCTTCTTCAGTCCTTCAAACATTAAATGAGGTTGTCTGATACAGAGTTCACAAGGATAGAATAATTTAATCATTTATACTCGGAAATGAAAAGTGATTACGGTTGAGATTACGGTTAGGTATTTAAAGGGAACACTGAGGTGAAACAAAATCATATCTCATCAGTTTCTTCAATCTCTCAACTTCTATAGCATCATGGGTCGTCAACCGAGATCGGTTCAGAATCAATTCTACTTCTCAAACGGAAGGAAAACTCAGAAGTTTCATCAGAAAATGCCAGAAAATTTGTACAACAAAACTTTCTAGGGGTGGATACTAATAGGTGTCAGGAGAATTTGACAATCAAATGAGATCAGGGTAAATATTTCCATAACAGTGATAAGCTTAACAAACTTAAACGGTTCAAGGTTACTATAACAAAATAGGGTAAATATTTCTTTCAGTATTTCATTTTATTCCCTTAAGTTTCACAATTTACAGATTACACCCCTTTAATTACATAATTTACAAAACCAACCTTATAATTACATATTTTACAAATTAAACCCTACAATATCCATATTTACCAACCAAGCATATTATATGTCATAATTACAGAATATACCATCAGAATTTAGTACTTTACAGATTTGACCCCTCAGAATTCAGAATTTACATATTTAGTCCTTTAAGTTTACAAAACATATATATTAAGTCATAATTCATAACAATTACATAATTAGCCCAAAAATCCTCAAATTTACACAACACCCTTTTTATATCAGTATTAACTCAAAACAACTTTAGAGTTTCAGATTTACACTTTTGGTCCCTCACTTTTAATTAATTCCAAATCGAAACCCTAATTTGCCATTAATTCATTATAATGCAATATTTACACTTAGGACCCCAAAGTTATATTTTTCCTACATTCCTACAGATGTATATGATCTTACAAAAATATCCCAGAAGTTTCAAAGTTGGCAAAACAGGTCCTTATACTTTTTCTTTAGATCGGATTTCACTTTTCACAAACAATTACAAACCCTACTTTTCACCAATCATTGAACCACCATTAATTCATCCTTAAAACACATTAAATGATCAGATATTCATCCAAGAAACCAAACCCTAGTACCCACGATTTCCATTTTATTTTATTTCTTTGATTTCATGAAATCCGATTATAACCATAATTCACCACGTTAATTTTAAGCTTCTAAAAATCAAAATCATATTTTTCCCAGATCATATTACTTATAAGGAACCCACGAAAAATAATGAACATGCCCAGAAAATCGTTTAACATATATTGCATATTTACGTATGTTTTAGACATTAAAATTAACACGACTTGATCTAGGCTATTATAATTCGATCTATCATTTTTACCAGGTCTAATACATCATATGAGGTCTAAATAAAATAGCTATCATGTCCAGAAATTCGGATTACATATTTTTGTGATTTACGTGTTCTTTGCTCATTATATTTTCATACGCATAGATTAGCATGCATGCTTCGATTCATATAATTTATATGAGTTATATATCATGTAGAGATCACAGGAAAATTGCCATCTTAATTTTAAAACATTTGGTTTAGTCGTATGAATTATTACCTTGTTTTTGAGCAATTCGACAAGAAATCAAGAACAAGAACGAACCAATGACAAAACGCAGCAACCCTTATTTTTCCTAGCTTCCTTGCACCTCCAAGAACCCCAGAAAAATCCTTGTTCAAGCCCAGAAGTCGTGTGATTGATTTGGTCGAATTTTCTTTGATCGCTAGGGTTTGTTGTTGATTTTGCGATTTAGGTTTTTTTGAAGGAAAATAAAAGATTGATTTAATCTTGTGGAAACCGACCTTGGGGGGGGGGGCAGAAAATCAGTAATTTTGGTGCATAGTATCACAATATTATTTGGGTTGATTTTCTTATCCTTTCCTTAATTTGTTTTTACATTTTATTTAATTAAAAAGAATTAAACAATATATTTAGTTAATTGTGTAAATTCGGAATTTATATATAAATGTGTATGTTAATTTTTGAACATTTAAAATGATGTAACATTGTCCCAGAAATTTGTTTGTTTCAGATATAGTTCGATTTCAGATGTTTTGGAATTATTTCAGAATTTTATAAGTTGTTTAATAAGGTTTTATCCTCAAATTTTGAAATTTTAAGAGTATATAAAATCATACAAATGAATATTATTTGAATCTAACCTAAGGTAATTAAAAATCCTAAGTTACCTAATAAATTAAACTAAATAAAATTTACATTATAATTAAAAGATACAAAACTAATGGTTTCCTAAATTTAAGCCTATAATAAACGACTTTATATTGTGTCCCATAGATGCAGGTGGAATTATTTTCAATATAATTTAAGATTACAAAAAAAAAAATTATAGCAAATCAAAATTAATGGTTATTGATAGTCAATGTGAGCCAGTCCCTCGTGACCCCTAACAAACTAATTCAATAAATTAATAAATTGATGGACTTTCCTATTTGTGGGATTCTCTCTTATCTCCCTTAACTTAAACGCCTCACACATGCACCCCTTTCTCCTATTATATTTCACACGGCAGCCTCTAATTTTTCTCTCCATATATCGATTTCAACCATAAACCCTAATACAAAGTGAAATCGATAGCCTCTCTATTATCTTCTCAAGAGGAATCAAGGTACGATGCAAAGGAAAAAGGTGGTGATCAGATTCATGGGTAAACAAGCGTTAGTGATCGTTGGTGTTTATTAATGTTTTGATCATGGGATGGTTCGAGTGGGATTAAAGTTTTAGTTTTGTTAGCGGTTCGGGAGTTGGCAGAGTTTTGGGTTACGTTCGGCTGTCCATGTTCGATTGGGTTTTGGGTTCCATCGCGTCCCGTTAAATTCTGGTTTTAATATTCGTGTTCATTTTTGATATCGATCTATCTCCTCTTAGCTTTGACGTATATCTTTAACGTTTGTTTACAATATATAAAGTCACAAGAATACACATCAGTATATATATATAAGAATACACATCAGTACATATAAAATCACAAGAATGCACATCATATTAGTTAACTAATCTTTGTTTGTAATATAATGAGATATATATATATGATGGATACAGTATATATATAAGTAGAATTCACCATATGAGGAATTTCATGCAAATACGTGAGTACTAAATATGAAATGGCAATGTATGTGTATCGAGAGTGTGTCTCGGGTATGATTTTATGTGACGAGAATGGTCGTGTCATTGTGTTTGTGTGTGTGTCGAGTTGTGTGGTCGACTAGGGCTAAAACATAGGTCGATACATAGTAATCTTGGGGCTGTTTTAATCAGATTTTTATACAGGTTTAAATGGGTTGAAGTATGCAAGAATAAAACGTGGGTGTGTGGGTATGAAATGAGACCTGATGTGTGTGGTTCATTCTTGCATATGCGTGTATATTAGTTATTTGTTTGATGTGTTGTTGGGGCTGGAAAAACAAGAGGGTCGAATGTGTTCAAAGATGAGTGGTGTTAGAGTGGTTTTGGGTCACGTAAAACGGGTCGATGTGGCTGTTGAGCGTGTAGTTCATAGGTGTGATTTTCTGTCGAGTTTAGTGGTGTTAGAATGGGCGAGTCAAGAAGGGTTCGAGTAGGTCGTATATGGGTTATTATGGCTTGGGTAGTGGCATTAGAATGGTTCAAAAAAAGGGAGCTTTTGGGTTGATGTGGCTACTGTGAAGTTGCATGAGTAAAATTTGCTACGTATGAAAATATTAAAAATATGTAAATTACACCTTAGGCACTCAACTTTATTAAAATGACAAGTATAGACCCAAATTATTAAAAGTGTCATGTAAACCCTAAGCTATAACACTAATTATATTAGATCCAAAAGTTATTAAATTGACACTAATAACCCTAAAAGTCACTAAATCGGGAAACTACTAATTATGGAAAGTTACTATATTTGGAAAGCTGCTATAAAAGGGAAGTTACTAAAAATGGAAAGCCGACTAAAATGAGTAATCTGATTGAAAATAAGTTATTAATAAAATGACCATGAATTCGTGTAGATTCGCTGAAGATGGAGTCTGCTTCCGATCTTATGTTTCTGTTGTGTTTTTACTTGCGGTCTAAGGTACAGATATTCTACCCTTTTTCAGTAAGGGTGCTTTCTTTCTCATGACTTTTGATCTTGATCTTTGATTCGTTATAAGATTCCCTTAAGCCATTGTTATGACCCCTTGTACTTGATTCATTCACTTGATACGCTTCGTTGTTATGATGATCCATTTGACATTCGTTCATTATGACCCTAGTGATATGAGACTTGACATAATTCATTTGTTACCCTATGACATGAGTATTCGAATCACTTGATGCTTTGAAGGTTCATTTGATATTGTAATTGGATGTGAAAACCTTTCTAAATTGTATCATGGAAATGTTTTGAGAAAAACTATTTTTAAAACGATGTTATGAGCATGATGCGCTATCCTTTTTATATAGAATCTTGCTAACTTTTATGAAAGCTACTTTTAAAGACTACCTTTATGAAAACCGTTTTTAAAGATCATTTTTATGAAAACCATTATTAAAAGATTTCTTTAAATGAACATTTGATAGAAACCTTTGAAATGAACCTTGCTATGAACCATTTGATTTTGAAGCTTTGATTATGAACCTTTGAGATCCTATGCCTGATATGATACCCTTATTTGACTCATGACTTTCATTTCATGATTGTCATTCTTATTGATTCATTCTGACATTTATTTAAATGTCTCTGCTATGCTATGTTTATGTTTTGTCATGCTTATTGAGTTACTATCTTGTTTCTCTTGCCACGCTATTTTGTTATTATGTATGCTATGATAGATCCGTGCCTGAGCTTAACTAGTTATGGAGGTACCATGACCATGTCTTTGATGGCACCTTAGACATGACACTCCCGTAGAGGTGTGATAGATCTACGGCGTTCCCCCTTATGATATGATATGATTTTGTGTACACTATTGGCCAACTTTATATATGCATGACCAGTCCAGTACTGGCATTCATATTTTGTTAGGGAGCGTATGGATGCATCCTAGGTTTATGTATGTGTATGTATGGTGACCAGGTGGTATGTGCCTTACACTCCTTCTCACACTTTTAGTACTTAGAGTTCTCCCCTCTTCGTATACTTGTTATGCTTTAGTATGATATGACGGATTATGTATGGAGTTCTTATGGCACATCCTTATATGAACTTTTCCATTATTTCATTATTTCTCTCGATCCATTTATTATTCAGTTCTCGCGCATTCTTGATTTTAAGTTCTCTTTAAATTCGTATGACTTTCATGAATATGCTTCGTTTTGTATTCTTATTCCTTCGTTGCTTATGTTTATTTATCGTTATGTTATGTTATATATATCTGTTCACTGGGCTTTTTAAGCTCAGCCGCATTTCTTTCCATGCGGCAGGTTTTAGTTGGAAGCTGGGTTATGAGTGGAGTGCTTTGAGCTTAGAAGACTATACTTAGATTGCTATCATGGATTTAGAGATGACTAGAAGAGATTTGCATTTCAGACTTAGTATTTTGTTATTATTCTCATTTGTAACCTTGTAGTTTCATATTTTCCCTTTGTAACCTTTGAAGTTCATTTGTATTATTTAAGTCTTATGCTTATGTTTGCTTTGATATGTCACCATAACGTAATACTTCTACCCTTATCGGGTTGGGGTGTTACAATTATGGTATCAGAGACACAGGCTGCGACTTGTAATACATTTACCCTTGACCTGTAAGGTTTGGACCATTAAGTTTCCACTGTAGGCGCTCATAAGATAACCTTTGAGAATTTGCTTTAGGATTTCCCCATATGAACTTAAGTTATTACCAGTGAGGAATGGGTAGACTAGGGCATCTATGTAAGTAGCATTGCTTCCGCATCACTCTGATTCGTGCCTCTGCCTTTAGCTAAGCCTTATAAGAACATTTGTTTCAAAAGCTAGAAAGTTTTGCAACTTAAGCTTAGTAACCAAGTTAGTTTGGAATTCCTCGAAAACTACATGGATACCTTGCACCATTTAAGTTTCACTTCCTGATTTTGATCTCCACTTCCGATCTGTTTGATAAACAGTTTGATACCTTTCCGACCATCCCGAAGGTCATTTAACCCTAATGTGTTTGACACATTCTATGAATTCATTACCGTGCTGGATATAAATGTATCATCTGATACTACTCAATCCTGCAAAATCCATTACTACTCCTATGAGAACTCTGGTGATTATTAACTATGGATATAGGAAGTTTTACTTCCCGCCCTTTGAATGATGAATCTTGCCTGCCAACCAGTTTCCTTTGGAAGGATATGATGTAAATACTATCTCAGTACGAAATTGTTAATTGAGAATGATGATGCTGATAATTGATATTCCATACATCTCACTTTTGACAGCTATACCATGTTTGTATTACCGATGACACACACCCTACCTGCCCCTTATGCTAAAAAGCTAAACAAGATTCCAACACCTTGAACTGTTCGCTTATCTATCTCAACACTTTGATAAACCATGTACTTGACTCTGATATATGAACTATCCGTCTGGTTTAGCGACCGTATTCGTTCTACGGATCTGTTTACTCTTGATATAATTGACCCTAAGGTCTTTTGGTTATGGATTGGATGGCTCTTCGTAAAGCTACCATAGACTACCGTATCTGAAATGTGACTTTTAACAATCTGCTTCACCCTACTTTCGTTATGATGACTCTTAACCGCTTAAATCTGTTAAGATTAATGTTGCTATGAATGCACATATTCCGATCTCATCAGATTGTCAATTTCTCCTGACACCTATTAGTATCCACCCTTAGAAAGCTCCGGCATTGGAAGTATTTGTTGTACAAAATTTTCTGGTGTTTTCTGATGAACCTCTTGGGATTCCCTCCTGCTTGGGAAGTGGAGTTAGCATTGAATTGATCTCAGTCGACGAACCATGATGCCATAGAAGTTGAGAGATTAAAGGAACTGATGAAATATGATTTTCTTCACCCTAGTGTTTATCCTGGGATTTTTCTGTTGGCTCATGAAGAAGAAAGAGAGAAGTATGCGGCGGCGTATCGACTATCGTGAACCTAACCATATCACTATCCGAAATCATTATCCATTTCCGCGTATCAATGATCGATTTGGCCTATCTTTGAAAACTCCGTACCAGATGGTCTCATTTAGGTTTGAAGGACAGAAGAAACAGCCACAAAAACTTCTAAGAAGGGAGTTGACTAACTGAGAGTAACCCCGCGAAGCATTTCAGTTTTATTCGTGAAGAGGAAGATTGGTGATGTGAAGTAGATATGAAGACGATCCCTGAAGCGGCCTTCGTACTCATTGTGATCATTATGAGTTTTAAAGGATGCCAATTGTATTGGCTAATAGAATCTAACCTAAGGTAATTAAAATACCCCTCTAATTTTGAAATTTTAAGAGTATATAAAATCATGCAAATGAATATTATTTGAATCTAACCTAAGGTAATTAAAAATCCTAAGTTACCTAATAAATTAAACTAAATAAACTTTACATTATAATTAAAAGATACAAAACTAATGGTTTCCTAAATTTAAGCCTACAATAAACGACTTTATATTGTGTCCTATAGATGCAGATGGAATTCTTTTCAATATAATTTAAGATTACCAAAAAAAATTATAGCAAATCAAAATTAATGGTTATTGATAGTCAATGTGAGCCAGTCCCTCGTGACCCCTAACAAACTAATTCAATAAAGTAATAAATTGATGGACTTTCCTATTTGTGGGATTCTGTTAGGAATATAAATATTCAGTTGAAGACTCGGTCACCCCCGAGTACTTATTAGCACATCATAGCTCATTGGATAATTAGTAATATTATTAGTAGTTTAGTTATTATTAATATTGTGGAGTGGGTCGGGTCTTTACCCACTGTCAGCTCGCTCCACAGCCTACTAGGGGCACAATATGTAAGGACTATAAATACACCCTTCCCACCCATGGGAAGGGTTGGACCTCATTTCACATTTAATCTAATATCACTAGTTTCTCTCTCTAGGTTCCACTTTCTCTCTCTACATTCTTCTACTTCTTATTCGATCCAAGATAGTGTCCCAAATCGTGTGTTTATTGTTAGTGAATCTCCTACAATTGGTATCAAGAGCCATGGCTAGGTCCATGTGTGTTAGGATTCACGGATTTGACTAGTTTTTGGGGTATTTTGGTTCGAATAAACTATCACCAAATATTCTATGTTGTGCTTTGTTTAGTGGTTAGAAGTTGTTTAATCTTGTACTTTCTAGCTTAGGGATAGCATAGAAGTAGTGTTTGGTGTTTGGAATCGTTGTTTCAAGCTTCGTGTGGTGATTTTTGGCTGCATCGTGTGTTTTTGAAAAAGTGTTCATCGTTGTTGTTTGTCTCTCGGAGACAAGTTCTAAGTTGCGGTTTTTGTACTTTTGAACAAGTGAAAGGTGCGGTTTGTGTTACCTCGAAGTAGCGGTTTGTCTTATTACCGGATTTGGCAAATAACGACAAAACGCTTAGAAAGCGACGTGTTTGGCGGATTGTGTTGTGCGGTTTGTCTGTGTGGTTTGTCTGTGTGGTTTGTGTAGTGTGGTTTTTCTGTGTGGTTTATCTGTGCGGTTTGTGTTGTGCGGTTTGTCTGTGCGGTTGGTCTGTGCGGTTTGTGTTGTGCGGTTTGTGTCATGCGGTTTGTCTAAGACAGTGACAGCTTTGTCTTCTTGTGACTTGTGTATCCTCAAAGTTGCGGTTTGTCTGGTGCGGTTTGTGTCCTTAGGGTTGCGACTTGTCTCTTGCGGTTTGTATCCTCAGAGTTGCTGTTTGTTTGTTGTTGTTTGTCTCTTGCGGTTTGTATCCCCAAAGTTGACTATTTACGTCAAAACTTCAAACGACTATAACTTTTGAACCGTAACTCCGTTTTCAGCCCACGACCTGTCAAAACGACCGTGAGACCGAGGAGAAGGACACTTGAATAATTTATTCATTCAACCCAACTTTCGAAGCCTAAAATCGCTCCAGAAAGAAGTTATCGAGCTGTGAAGGTTTCAGACCATAATTTCACCGTAACAACTTGCATCAACCAAACCAAATCACAACTAAACAACAGATCAACAAGTCTACCCAATCACTAATCATAACACATTCAAGTAATCATTATCCTTTCACGGTTTATTCTTGATTTTTGTAAAATCCCGCGAAAGAGTCTATTTCTCGGTTTAAATCATTGAATTGTAAAATCCCGTGCACGTTTACGTCATGTCTACTACTTCAGATTCCTTCATATCTAAGGTACTCAGGTTGTACGATACGTATGATAAACAAATGAATTCCAACCTTGTACAACAAATAAACGTGTGTGATTCTGATATTACTAATGTGGAATCTTCAAGCCCGAGTTCGCATGAGAGAGAGTTGATTCAGTCACTAATGTTGCAAAATGAGAAGGAAAGTCACATTGAATGTTTTCGATTACTTCACTCACATCTCAAGGGTCTGTTTGAAAAACCTGAATACGTAATGGGTTACACACGGGCCTTCACAGCACTCTTTGGTCAAGATGTTCATGATTTCATAGTCAAAATGACTCTATATTTAGATCAACTTGAACAACAGCTTGACAAAGAAGAATTCTCTGAAGCTAGATCCAGAGCAGCTTTCAGTGTGATCAACAACCAACTCCAGGTGTTCATTGATTCGCAATACACTGAGGACTATGACTATGACAGTCAAATGACGGAAAAGTGTTTTGCTAATTACACTGGAATCGAGGTTGGCGCGTTCAGAAGGACATTACTTCAACTTATGAGTAATGTTAAGGGGTTCATTGATGAAAGGGCTCAACCTGTGGGAAATGGAACAGAATCAGACAAGCATGACGGTAGCAGTAGTTATGTGACTCATATCACACATGTTGTGGATGCTGACATCGGACCAGTAAATGACCAAGAGCCATTTGCTGAGGTACATTTAACTGTTCAACATAATGTCCTTACTAATGAACATCAACATACTGATCAAAGTAAACCTACTTATGACACATATCTGTTGGAAAAGACTGATAGCAATATCACCTCTGATTCAACAAATATGAGTCATAAGGGGGGAGAAATTGATCAGGATGCTGATCATGATGATGCGTTAAGTTATTCGCTTATAGTTGAGTCTTCCAAATCAAATGATATGGTTGAAAAAGAAGTTTTTGATGAACTTTCAAACAGATTTTTACAACTTGAAAAACATTGTATTGATCTTGAAATCTCAATACAACAAAAGGAAGAAAGTCTTCAAACTAAACTACCATGTAAAAATCCGGAACTCCCTGAATTCCGAGACTTTTTTATAATAAACGATTTGAAAGCTCAGCTACAAGCCAAGAACATAACGATCAAAAACCTGAAAAACAGATTGGCAGAGATGCGTGACATATGTAATGAAGTTAAGACTAAACATGACAATGATGTTATTGATGCGTGGTTTTGCGACCTTACAACAGGTTTTACCTCTCGAGGGATCTCAAGAGGCTTACAACCCCACCAGGCAGTGTACCTGACCGATGTAGTATAGTGTAGTGGTAAGTACGGGGGATTGATCGTTCTCCACAGGGAATAGTGTTCGTTAGGTATGAAAAACTATTCTAATAGGTCTAAGGGTGAGGGAAGATTCTTTTTTGTATTTTTTTATATTTTTATGAAAGCAAGTAAAATCTCGGGTTTGAAAGAGTAGGCGGAATTAGTTGCTAGTCAACTAACCCAAGTTACTACAAATGCAAATAAAATAAAATAACAGAAAATGAAAAGGTGGTAAAACTTATGTGGAGAGGAATGTGTTTACTTAGATTTCCTTACTCCCTAACTATCTTTTACCGGTTGATTAGTGTGTACTAATTGCGTGGATGACGGGTGTATTCCTTAATACCAATCGTGGGGTGGCGTACGTACTTCCCCAACTCTACAAGCTCCTACTTCACTCCTATGTCGAGCCGGCTAGGAAGCTCCTAACATGGGATCACTAGAATTCGCTTGTGCATTAAATACAACCATAAAAACCTTAGTACGCATTGGTTCATGTTTCTTAAGACGTTCAAGAAAGTTACCGAATAGGAAGTTAGCCAGTTTTCTTAAGCCTAACATAGATGAACAATCATCCAATACAACTAATAACACACTAATAACCAATAATCAATAGCTAGGTTTCATTAGATCTAAGCAAACACAAAGAAAACCTAGCCTAGCATATTAAACAAAAGACAAGAACAAGATAGAATCAAACAACACATAGACATATTGAATGATTAATTGATAACTTATCTTCAATGTAACATGGAAGATCTCAAGGCAAAAAGCCTTGAAAAAGCTGCTAAAATCATCTTAGGGTTCTTACACACAAAGTTCCACAATAAGTTCCACACTAATGACAAAAAAATTGCAAAACTATATATAGACTTTCAGATCTGACGGCGTCACGTTATGGAGTGTGACGCCGTCACCTCGCCGCTTTTAGGGTTCCCGGATGGCCTTCTTGACGCCGTCCCTCTTTAGCTCTCCAAAATCCGTTCTGGCTTATCAAGGCTTGACGCCGTCAGAATTAGGCGTGACGCCGTCCCGCTTTAACTTATACCGTGACGACCTTGATCATATTAAAGGGTGACGCCGTCAGAATTCCCATGCAAATTTCTCTGGCTTATCATGAGTAAATTTTACATCCACCACTTTTGCCAAGCCATGACGCCGTCTGGGGATAATCCTGACGCCGTCAAAGGTAACTTCCAGCATAATTTTAAGACTTTGTCGTTTTCTTCACTTTTATGCTCCAAAAACGTCCAAAATGCTTCCTTTTCCAGATTTCTTCTCAAAAGTACCTAAAATGACAAAAGGAACGATTTAGGGCAATATTTGATCAAATAAATACGATTTAGGGCTTAAATGACCCCCTAAAAGCGGAACACTTTTCGCTTCATCAAATACCCTTACACTTGAGATTTGCTTGTCCTCAAGCAAATGCGCTTTTATTCTAATCAAAATACAAGTTAGGGGTCATTTAATGCTAACATAAAAGTAATTGCAACAAATATTCGTTCCACTTTAATCATAATAAGCACGGAGATTACAAACTAGCACCTCACAAGTAGTGTTTAGATACTCACATCTCTCAAGTGTCATCAAAATAAATCTCATAAATGAAAACGGATAATATCTCTCACTACCTGTCATAGCAAATAGATTACCATAGGCTTGGGAAAGGATCAAAAACCTCCTCCACTAGGCGTAAGCACCTAAGATAAACTATCAAAGAGGGCTTTTACATGGGTTATAACGTTAGGTGTAGGGAAAAGGAAAACACGGTTTTGTTGGATAAAGGATATTTTACTGGTGGCGAGTTAAAGATCTTGATCAATTACATGTACTATACAATGTTGCTAAGCCAAGACTCGACTCAATCTTAAGCTAAAAACAAAATAACAAAAACATAAAATAAACATAAAATAAAACGGGATGGTAGTCCGTATGTTTTTTTTTCTACTTTTCTTTTTCTCATTTTTTTTGTATTTTTCTTGATTTTTTTTTTTTTTTTTTTTTTTTTTTTTTTTTTTTTTTTTCATACACTCTTGCCCTACCATCCAAAATAATACATCATAGGGGCATTGCATTCCCCTTACACTTGAACTTTTACATAACTTTACAAATAACTATTCTAATGACTCGAATTAAGATAATCAAAACACTTGGAGTACTTTTTTAAAATATTTAGCACATATGGGGGTAATAAATGATGTTCTTCCCCATTACTCCATTACACTAGTACTTTACCCATGAGTCCCAATCGTCCCAAAACAATATGTACAAGGATATGACTTGACTTAGCAACCATGTAATCAACTAGATAATTAACTTGGGTTTAAACAAATGTTGTCACAATAATGCACTAAAAATGAGTGCATACAAGGTAGGCTAAGGCGATTTGGGAGTACATTTAAGTAGGGTGTAAACAAATTCTTCCTTTAAGTAAAATGCTTAAAGGTCGAAACGAAAAGATAGGCTCTGAAGGGTGTACTAGGGGTATCGTGTACCAAAAATGAGTACAACGCAAAGGGTGTGGGAGAATTACTTGACCAATGTAGCCAAAGTAATTATAACAAAAAACACAGGTGTAAAAAAATGGGTTAATCCTAATGCCTCTTATCATGTAGTAAATCTAACTACACGAATGTAGTCTCACTTGTGGCCTCGGAATGGTCCTAACGCAAGTTCTAGAATCTAAGTGCTACCGGTACACACATCATAGCATAAATGCTTTTCCTACCAATTCTAGGAGCGAACCTCACATATTTGGGGGTGGAAAATTTTTTTGTGGTACGGTTTTTTGTGCTAGTCATATAACTCCTATCCGTGAGACGCTCATTAAGATCAAAGTTTCACTCCTAAATGTTGTAAAAAATTTTAAATTTGGCACTAAAATTGCCCTAACAGGTATTTATCTCAGTTTTATTACACATCAACTATCAAACAAACAAAAATCAAGTGTAATAGCATTCTCTAATCGTACTTTTACCCCCCCCCCCTTACACTTAAGATGAACATTGTCCCCAATGTTCAAATAACAAGATGTAAAAGCAATAAGGTATAAGAATGAAATCAAATACTCCCCTGATTCGCTCTGTGGATAAAGAAATAACATGGTTAGATCTTCTTCCAAAGTAATGTTGAAGCTCCATGACTAATGCATCGCCATAAGCTTGATCCAACAAACATTTCCTTGTCCAAAATAACCTGTTAAACCTGAGAAAACAAACACGAAAACCTGCATAACATCGGCGGGATAAACTCTATATATAAGGATATAATGCTTGTGGAATGATAATTTTGCAGATTCCTGGAGATTATAAGTTAGAGATTTAATAAAAACTTTTTATGAAAACAAAACTTTCAAAAATTTTCAGAAAATTAAACCTGACGCCGTCAGGTTGTAAAGCCTGACGCCGTCAGAAATAATCTGACAGAATTCTCATGTTACGTTTCTGGAAAAAATTTGGAAAAACCTATACCTTACTTCCTGGAAATCCTGCAAAACATCATTATGACTCGATACAAGCATTTGACTCAAACAAATACTAATATGTATGTCAATTTAATATTATTACGATTCATGTTCATTTGTGTTCTAATAAACCGATTTAGATTTCCCTTACACTTATCTTTTGCAAAATACCTTTATATGTAGTTAAGACGAAGTTAAAAACAAGATAAAGCATTTTCACAAATTAGTTTTTGAACATGAATCAATAATAATAAAATTTAAACACACATACGGAAGCAAATAAAAACAAACAAACAAAAAATATAACACACAAAGCAAATAAAGCTTGGGTTGCCTCCCAAGAAGCGCTTTTCTTTATTAACGAGTCTTGTAGCTAGACTCAAAGTCCTTCTACCCTATGTAAGTGAGTTCGTCATCGAGGACGTATTTCGGGTTAAGCTTGGATTGAAGTTTCCTATTGGTCCGCTTAGTACAATATGTCTTTTCAAACTTCTCTCCATCCGGGTCATACAATGTCATCTTAATATGCCATGACCCATCTCCATCTTTGGGTGGTTTGTCCCAATCCCACTTATGATCATCTTCCTCACGAGTCCACTTATTCATTCCTAGGTTAATTGGCAAAACTCCTAGGAAATCAATCATCCTCCTAAAAACTAGAGGGTCTTCAAACGGATCCAATTCGGTGTCCTTAGCCAAGAGTTGCTCTACCGTATGTGTTCGGTTAACAAAGTCCTCTTCTAGGTAAAATGGGCGTTGGGGTCCTATGAAGTCTCTATGATCCAAGGTCCATATCTAGATGGTCTCCTATTTAATTCTAACCAATGGGGTGTTGGTTCATCACTAGTATCATAGGCATGTTTCTTCACATCATAGACTGACCAAGTATCTCCTTCTCCTACCGCTATCTTGGATTCCTTACAATCAATCATAGCACTAGCGGTCGCCAAAAATCCTCTACCTATCAACAAGGGGCATGTAGGGTCGCTAACCATATCAAGGACGTGGAAATCGGCTAAAATGGTTAGTTTTCCTATGTATACTAACATGTCCTTGACTACTCCAACCGGGTAAGCAACACTACCATCCGCTAAGCCTATTATCACCTCGGTTTCTTCAAGTTTCCCTGGTTTTAGAGAGGTGTAGAGAGGTAACGGAAGTAGGTTAAGGCTTGATCCAAGATCGGCTAATGTGTCATAAGCCTCCGAATTACCGATCTTGCAAGGTAGAACAAATAAGCCCGGATCATCTAACTTCTTAGGTAGCTTGTTTTGAACGAAGGCGGTCCCTTTTTCGCCTAATTTGAGCTTCTTATCATCCAACACATCAATAACCGGACTTTCAAGGTGGAGCTCCTTGAATTCATTGTCAAGGTTTTGAGTGGGAGGTGTTTCAACTATGTTGTTGACCAATTTGGATGTCATAATTTCTTGGTCATTTGGAACAACTTGGGTATGTTTGAAACACGAGCTCATGGAATTGACCGAATAATATTGTGGACAAGAACTAGGAGACGAAACCGATGAAATGGCGTTGACGTTTAGTTTCGGGTTCTTGACCGTGTTGCTAGGGAGTGCTCCCATTTCTCGGTCATTGAGGGCTTTCAACAAAGTGTCAATCTTATTGGTCATCTCGCTTTGTTTTTGTTTGAAATCGGCTTCAAACTTGGCCAAACGAGCGTCTTGAGATGCCATAAATTGGGACATCAATCCTTCAAAGTTATTGGTACTACCATTGCCGGAAGGATTGTTGTTGAAAGTACGGTTCGAGTTGGAACCGCTTGATTGGAAACGATTAGGTGGGTTGGAAGAATTGGTTTGTTGTGCGTTTTGGTTTTGTTTCCACCTAAGGTTCGGGTGATTTTTCCATGAGGGGTTGTTTGTATCACCGTAGGGGTTTGGCTCGGGTTTGAAAGTGTACCACTTGTCTCCCGCTCCGTCGGTACGCGAGGATGCGTAGTCCGCAAAAGCTTATTCAGGGAGTTCCATGCAATCACGAGTGTCGTGGGGACCACTACATAATTCACATGAAGAAGTGATTTTGTTCACTTGGCTGGAAGGTTTAGGATCCTCGTAGGATCTCATCAGAAACTTGACTTGGTCTTCAAGTTCTATGATCCTACGGTCGGAATCGCTTGAATTGTTCGAAGGCAAAGATATTGCCTTGACCATTTTATTCAAATCACGGGGATCACTCCAACTTTCATTGTCATAAAGAGAAAAATCTTCTAGGAGAGCCCATGATTGTTCCGCACTTAGATCACGTAGCTTACCACCGGCCGATTGGTCAATGGTTTGCCTCGTGGAGAGATTGATATGGTCATAGAAGATTTGGACTTGGAGCCAAAGTTCTATGCCATGGTGAGGGACTTTTTGGAGTAAGTCCTTGAATCGAGTCCATGCCTCGTAGAGGGTTTCGCCTTGACATTGTTGGAACATCAAGATATCATTCCTTAGCTTGGTAGTTCTTCCCGGTGGGAAAAACTGAGCAAGGAAACGAGTGGTGAGATCATCCCAAGAGGTGATGGATCCTGCGGGTAGACGCTCTAGCCATTGACTAGCTTGGTCCCGCAGAGAGAATTGAAAGAGACGCAGTCGGGTCGTCTCTCGAGTGGCAACATCAAGGTCTATAGAATCAACGATTTTGAGAAAGTCCTTGAGATGTTGATTAGGATCTTCAGAACGAAGTCCATGGAATGTGCATCCGCTTTGCACCAACCGGATGGTGTCGGATCGCAAGGGTGTGACATTGGCTCCTTGAGTGAGCTCAATGGTGTTTCGATAGCCATGGTGGCTAGGACGGGAGTAGTCTCCTAAAGTACGGGCTCTAGGAGGTGGTGGTGGTTGTTGTGGTGGTGGGTTGTTGGGATCAAGGATATTACCATCTTCCATGATGTCGAATGGTAATGGTTACGAACAAAGAAACGAAGAAAATAGATAGACTAAAGAAAACCTAGAAAAAGAAAATAAAAATCTCACTAGAAAGGAATCTAGTGAGTAGACCTATAAAATAAAAATTCAACCTAAACAATAACTATTCCCCGGCAGCGGCGCCAAAAACTTGATGCGTGGTTTTGCGACCTTACAACAGGTTTTACCTCTCGAGGGATCTCAAGAGGCTTACAACCCCACCAGGCAGTGTACCTGACCGATGTAGTATAGTGTAGTGGTAAGTACGGGGGATTGATCGTTCTCCACAGGGAATAGTGTTCGTTAGGTATGAAAAACTATTCTAATAGGTCTAAGGGTGAGGGAAGATTCTTTTTTGTAATTTTTTTATATTTTTATGAAAGCAAGTAAAATCTCGGGTTTGAAAGAGTGGGCGGAATTAGTTGCTAGTCAACTAACCCAAGTTACTACAAATGCAAATAAAATAAAATAACAGAAAATGAAAAGGTGGTAAAACTTATGTGGAGAGGAATGTGTTTACTTAGATTTCCTTACTCCCTAACTATCTTTTACCGGTTGATTAGTGTGTACTAATTGCGTGGATGACGGGTGTATTCCTTAATACCAATCGTGGGGTGGCGTACGTACTTCCCCAACTCTACAAGCTCCTACTTCACTCCTATGTCGAGCCGGCTAGGAAGCTCCTAACATGGGATCACTAGAATTCGCTTGTGCATTAAATACAACCATAAAAACCTTAGTACGCATTGGTTCATGTTTCTTAAGATGTTCAAGCAAGTTACCGAATAAGAAGTTAGTCAGTTTTCTTAAGCCTAACATAGATGAACAATCATCCAATACAACTAATAACACACTAATAACCAATAATCAATAGCTAGGTTTCATTAGATCTAAGCAAACACAAAGAAAACCTAGCCTAGCATGTTAAACAAAAGACAAGAACAAGATAGAATCAAACAACACATAGACATATTGAATGATTAATTGATAACTTATCTTCAATGTAACATGGAAGATCTCAAGGCAAAAAGCCTTGAAAAAGCTGCTAAAATCGTCTTAGGGTTCTTACACACAAAGTTCCACAATAAGTTCCACACTAATGACAAAAAATTGCAAAACTATATATAGACTTTCAGATCTGACGGCGTCACGTTATGGAGTGTGACGCCGTCACCTCGCCGCTTTTAGGGTTCCCGGATGGCCTTCTTGACGCCGTCCCTCTTTAGCTCTCCAAAATCCGTTCTGGCTTATCAAGGCTTGATGCCGTCAGAATTAGGCGTGACGCCGTCCCGCTTTAACTTATACCGTGAAGACCTTGATCATATTAAAGGGTGACGCCGTCAGAATTCCCATGCAAATTTCTCTGGCTTATCATGAGTAAATTTCACATCCACCACTTTTGCCAAGCCATGACGCCGTCTGGGGATAATCCTGACGCCGTCAAAGGTAACTTCCAGCATAATTTTAAGACTTTGTCATTTTCTTCACTTTTATGCTCCAAAAACGTCCAAAATGCTTCCTTTTCCAGATTTATTCTCAAAAGTACCTAAAATGACAAAAGGAACGATTTAGGGCAATATTTGATCAAATAAATACGATTTAGGGCTTAAATGACCCCCTAAAAGCGGTACACTTTTCGCTTCATCAGTTATTACAACAAATAATGCAGAATTAGATCATAAAGTGACTGAATTGTTTAAGGAAAATGAGTCATTGAAAATTCATTGCAAAGAACTGAGTGATACAATCAAAGAAACGAAAACTAAGAATGTAGAGCAAATTACCTCTTTGATTGCCAAAAATGATGAATTCAAGGCTCAACTTCAGGAAAAGGGTTTTGCGATTGCATCGTTGAAAAACGAATTGAGAAAACTGAATGGAAATGATGTGAACACTAAGTTTGCAAAACCATCAATCTTGGGGAAACCACCACTTAGGAACCAATCAGTTGTTAGACAACTATCAGCATTTAGATCTGAACGGTCAAATGTTTCAAAAACACGGTTTGCCTCCCAAGTTGATGCGGAAAAAGTTTTGTCAAAACCAGTCACTTCACAGTCTAGACCTAGTGAAAAAGAATATGTTGTTGCAAAACCACATCACATGAGTGCATCTAGTTCTTCTAGGATTAGTTCAACGCGTGTGTCAATTGTGACACCAAAGGAACATGTTTGACATTAAGACTGTTGATCCCAGTTGAGCTTCACGATCTTATTAATTGCTTTAGATAAATCTAAGACAATCGGTATAGAAACTGATCTTGAGTTGTATATCAAATATTATGCGGAACTTAATATTTGATCTTAAGAAGAATTAAAACACAAACGAATTCTCAAACAACACTTCAATATATTAATACGATTGCTCGACAGCAATAGGGTTACAAGAAACCTTGAAGTGTAAACAATAATACGTATGCTAAGATAATCGATATCTAACCCTAACCCTAGAACCTCCTTTTATAGTGTAAGGAGTCCTAGTCGGTTTACAAGACTTCCTATACAAGAAAAATATTCATACGTATCTTTTCTATAATTATCCTTAACATACTATACATATCTAATAAGCAGCAGAGTAAATCTTCTAGCAGCAGAGTTACACTTTGCTTATTCTTCCAAACCAGCAGAGTCACAAAACAGCAGAGTCATTGTACTAATCAGCAGAGTTACATAACTGTTCAGCAGAGTTATGTTTCTCGAATCAGCAGCATCTTTTAGACCCAACAATCCTCCCCTAAACTTGATATTTTTCTTCAAAAATCATCAAGTTTCCTTTAAACCCAGCTAATCACCAGGAGGATGCTTCCAAACACTCTACTGTTTTGAGGTCTTTGATTCCAGCACTTTTCTATACCTCTCCACTAACTCAAAGGCTTGATGATCTGATAAGAATGGTCTTTGCAAACTCAGCTTTCCAGGTTGTAACATGTTAGTCAGAAGAGCAGTATTCTTGAACACAGGATAATCTTTCTCTGTTAACATGTACAAACACAAACCATCACTTCCAGTCAATGCATGTACTCCACATGATTGATATAAATACCATCTGATAAATCTGCTTGAACTAATTACATTCTTCCAATCAAGACTTCTTTCATCAGGTTCAAACATATTCTTCAAATAGTAATAGTTGAGTCTTTCATGCACCACCTCTGGTCTAGTATCACCATAATTCATCTTGTAAAGATTCCATAGTTGTATAATATCATCCCTATCCATGTAGTGCAACATTTGAGAAAAACTGACATATCCAATACTTGAACCATTTGATCTCTTAATCACCCAGCATGCTTGACTACCATCTAGAACATCATGTGAGTATGAAATGATTGGATATTTTGTTGACAAAGGAACTTCATTAAGTAATTCAGGTTCTTCTTGAGGTTTATGAACTGTGAGATCCATAATCCCTTTCATATCATCTGCAGTTACTTCTTCAAAATTATGCTCATCAGTCACTTCATCTTTCTCAGAAACACTATCCTCTTTCTCTGAATCACTCATCAATACTGACTGAGTTCTTTTCTTCTTCCTACCTACCTGTTTTACTTTCCTCCTATATCTTTTCATACCAACAGTAGGTTCAGGCTTTTTCTCTGCAACTACATTCTCTTTCACTTTCTCTTTCTCAGCATCTGATACTTTGGCCATTTTAGAAGTAGACTCAGGATTCATATAAGCATTTGATGCTACTTTGATTCTTGTCAACTCTTTGATCTCATCATCAGTTAAGGTTTTAAAATTTCTGTCCATCTCTTTCTTAGCAGCCTCAAACTTTTGCTTGACTTCTTCATTAGAATATGGTTTCAACTCCTTCAATTTCCAACCCTTCATATTCCTCAGATATTGCTCATGAAGAGTTCTCTCTTGTCTTGCAGTTGGTGGTCTATTCACCTTTTTATTCTTTCTTGCAACCAGAAGCCTTTTCTTATTCTGCACAATTGCTTGATGAATCCAGTCATTAATACCTTCATCTGTAAAAACATCATCCATCTCTACTTTCACTTTCTCCCAGTCCATAGCAGCTTTACATCTTGCCTGCTCATTTTCCCATGCAGCCACTTTAGCTTCAACTTCTGATTGTTTCTCAGATTGTTGCTTTTGTATCTCCATTTCTTTATCATACTCAGCTTTTTCTTCATCAGCAACTCTCTGAGCTTCTTCTGCATCCCACCTTTCTTGCAAATGTCTAGGCCATACCTCAATTGGAACTTCATTAGGATCAGGATAAGGTTCAAGTTCTTCCACCATTTTCATCTTGCCCTTGCCCTTGTAGGTAGGTGTTTGAACAAGTTTTCTTGTTTGCACAGGTTCTTGTATGACAACTCCTTTGGCTTTAGGTCTTGAGACAGTCACTTGTATTGGTTTTGTTTGTGTGGGTGTAGTTGAAGATTCTTTTGGTGCAGGTGTTTTGTTTCCAAGGTTAAGCAATACATGAACTAAGGGCATTGTGTCTTCATCTAAATCACCAGCAGAGTGATGTAACCCATCAGCAGCATTGTTTCTCCCATCAGCAGAAAGTTCTGCATTAACAGCAGAGTCAACCTTTTCATTTGTTTCCATTACAACCTCCCCTGAACCTGCTACATGCTTCTGATCATTCCTCCCCTGTTTGGAAGCATCCTCTTCCAAACATGGTTTGGAAACCTTCTTCAACCTCCCCTCAAGATGAGTAACCCTGAGCTTAAGCCTTCTTATCTCAGCACCTTGAGAAGCTTTGACTGTAGACAACTCCTTCCTTAGTCCAAGAACCTCCTGTGACAATTTTGTACATTTATCCGTCAATTCCTTAAATTGTTTCATGATATCCTCACAACTTCGGTCTGTGTGACCTGACCCGAGAGGTTGATCACTGGAATTGGCATTTGGTACAGGGGTTTTAACCGTCAAATCATCTTTTTCAAGTTCAATGCTAGCCTCAACACTTCGACCTGTGTGACCTGGTCCGAGAGGTGTATCATTGGCATTGTCAATATGTACATCAGTGTCCATCAATTCAATAGTTTCATCTCTGTCCTCATCACTTCGAGATGTGTGACCTTCTCCGAGAGGTGAATCTTGGGACACAAACTCAGTCTCAACCCTAGGTTGAACATCTGAGCCCCCCATAGAAGCCATTTGGCTGGGGTTACCATCAGTTGTATCAGGTTCCTAAGAACCCTCTACAATAGATGTTGCCATGGTCAAGGTCTTAGTTATGTTAGCACTGTCCTGGTCAACTACTAAGTTGGAAACAGTAGTGCCAGCCTTTTCCATCATGGTACCTACATCACCTGTACCAGCCTCATCTGCATCCATACTGACATTGGCCTGAGGTTGCACAATGTCCTCATTTGGTGAAGTCCTAGGTGATTGGGTATTTTGGGGTTCATGTGATACGGATATATTCAAACTTGTAGATGAGGATGTGTGATGGGAAGCTGTGGGAGTTCCAGCTTCTTCATCCTCATTAACTGCAGCCACAATATTCAAGATGTGTTCAGTCAGGGGAGTTATAGCACCAGAAAAACCTTCCCGGGTTTCTTGAGAAAAGCAAACATCTTGATAGCCATCCTGCTACAGGGCTCAACATTTGTATGCCTTAATGGTTCTCTTAGCTGAGAGTTGATAACAAGTTGTAGAAACCTTGGATACAAATAGAACTTCTTCTTTATAAACTTCTTCATACCATCAAAAATCATAGAAGAAAAATCAAATGGTTGCCCTGTTGCCAAACAAACTAAAGCCATAGCTTGAGAAGCACTAAACTCACTCCATCCACCTACTTTGGGAAACAAGCAGTGTTGTAGAGTATGCAACAAGAACTTCCAATGGGGACAAAGATGACCTTTCAAAAATGTTCCACCAGCCTCAGGTCTCTTATATCCAATGTTCTCAAGCTCAGTCAAAACAATTTCTGGGGTAAGGGTAGGAGGTGTAGGTACGCCTGATAAATGAAGACTTCTCTTAATGGTTGTTTCACTAACTACAATACTTTCACCATCCACACTACCTATCAATCGTTCCTCCCCGTCAAGTATATCCAGCTTAACAGTTGACCAAAATTGGTGCATATGAGATTTATAAATGGTAGGATCAACTGTTAAAGCATACCTTAGTCTAGAAGCACTCAGAAAATCCATAACCTCATGAAATCCGGCAGCTGCAGAAACCTTACTAAGAAATGCAATTTGATTATGTTCTTCCGGAAACTGTCGTCGAGCCATTATGATTTGGGGGTTTTGGGTGAAATGAAAGAAATTAGTGGTCTTGGGTGAGAATCAAATGTTGTTTTGAGCAATTAAAAGGTAATGAGATCGAATTGGTGTATGAGACCGTTTTGATCTAATTAGGTTTAAGAACGCGCCAAAAGTTTCAATTTGACCCTTCTACTTTCAAACTCATCAGCAGAGTTATGAAATTGTTGTCCAAAAGTCAACTTTCCTAATATCTTCAAAATCACTCCCTTAAATACAATACCAACCCCGCATTGAAGTCCATAAATCCCTTAATCTCTTTAGCAAATCCCCAATTCACAAACCCTAACTCCAATAATAACCAACCATGAGCTCTTCCAAAGCACCAATCATCGACATATCATCAGATTCATCTTCAGACGAGTCACAAGGATGGGCCAATTACTTCCCTTCAAGAGCATCATCATCACAACAGAAAGGTAAAGCAGTTGTGGAAGAAGAATACTCTGACCCACTGCCATCAACACCATCTTCCTTTGTAGATTCAAGCGATGATGAAGAAACAAAAGCATGGCCAAAATCCATGACTTTCTATCAAGGTGTCTGGGAAATCGATCCTCCGCAACATCCTTTGACCGCTGAGCTTCAGAAGCAAATGGAGAAGGCGGTTGCTGCTTTTGGTAAGAGTGTTGATCCTCCTCGTCCAAAGCCAAGTACGGCAGAGCAGAAACCCCCTGTTCCCAAGAAGAAACAGCAGAAGAAACAAGCTCCCTCAACAAGCCAGCAGCAGAGTCCACCACCAAGACCAGTGGTACTTGCTCTTCCCTGTCCAAGAGTATTTGAAGCCATGGGTACTCGAGGACCTCGCAGCAAGGTTATGCCTGACTTTGCTAGAATTTAGGTTGTGAATCCATGGTTCTTGTTGTCTTTTGAACTCTTTTGATCAATGGTTGTAAGAAAACTTCATCTTGTACTTTGCTTTAGTTATCAATGAACGTTTAAATTTCCTTGCTTTACTTGATTGTGTGTTCATGTAAATCTGCAAAAGGTTAGTAGAAAACCACAAACACAAGCAAGAATATCCAAAAATAACAGCAGAGTAGCATAGCAGCAGACAACTAAACAGCAAACAACTTAACAAACAGCAAATTTTGACTTAACAAACAGCACAAATTCTTACAAAAGTTTACAAAAACATACAGAGATAAGATGGTTAAAGATTAAAGATTTATCATGCCAATACTAGCAACTAAAAATTGAAATCTACTTATATCAAAACTTTTTGTAAGTAAATCAGCAACATTGTTGTCAGTATGTATTTTAACCACTTGAATTAGCTTTTTCTCATAACAATCTCTAATAAAATGATGTCTTATCTCTATGTGTTTTGTTTTAGAATGAAAAACAGGATTTTTGATAATACACATTGTGCTGTTGTTGTCAATGAAAATTTTTGTGTTCATGAAATTGTACCCATAATCCAGCAATTGGTTCTGAATCTAGAGCACTTGTCCACAGCAGCTAGAAGCAGCAACATATTTTGCTTCAGTTGTCGAATTAGCCACCACTGTTTGTTTCTTACATTGCCAAGAGATCAGCCTATGTCCAAGGTATTGACAGCCTCCAGTGGTTGACTTTCTATCCATAGTAGCTCCAGCATAGTCACTATCTGAGTATGCTATCAAGTCAAATGGTGAATTATTAGGATACCAAAGGCCCAGTTTTGGTTGACCCTTTAGGTAACTAAAAATTCTTTTGACTACTTCCAAGTGTGAAACTTTTGGGGACACTTGAAATCTAGCACAAGCACACACAGAAAACATGATATCTGACCTTGAAGCAGTCAGATACATCAATGAACCAATCATTGATCTATAAAGATGTACATCAACCTCTACCCCATCTTCATCCTTGAGCAAAGGTTTGTTTTTATCCATTGGTGTCTTAGCTGCCTTCACATCTTTGAAACCAAATTTCTATAACATATCAGCCACATACTTGTCTTGGCTAATAAAAATCCCATCTGACTTCTGCTTAACTTGAAGCCCTAAAAAGAAAGTCAGTTCTCCCATAGAACTCATCTCAAACCTGTTGTGCATAAGCTTCTCAAATCCTTCACACAACACCTTATTTGTAGACCCAAAAATGATATCATCTACATAAACCTGAACAAGTAGGATATCCTTTTTGTCTTTCTTAATGAACAATGTTTTATCAATGGTTCCTCTGCAAAAACCATTGTTCAACAGATACTGGGATAAGGTGTCATACCAAGCTCTAGGAGCTTGATGTAGTCCATACAGTGCTTTCTTCACCTTGTAGACCCTATCAGGATACTTAGGATCTTCAAACCCAGGTGGTTGCATCACATAAACCTCTTCAGGTATCTTTCCATACAAGAAAGCACTTTTCACATCCATTTGATACACAGGAAAATTCTTGTATGAGGCATATGCCAAGAAAAGTCTGATAGCCTCCAGTCTTGCAACTGGGGCAAATACCTCATCATAGTCTATTCCTTCTTCCTGAGTGTATCCCTGAGCCACCAATCTAGCCTTGTTTCTGATAACAATACCTCTTTCATCTCTTTTACATCTGAACACCCATTTTGTACCAATTGCCCTTTTTCCATTAGGCAAATCAACTAATGTCCAGACCTCTTGAAGCTTGAACTGCAGCAACTCCTCTTGCATAGCTTCAACCCAACTTTCATCTTTCATAGCCTTGTGAATGGTTTTGGGTTCTTCTTGAGATAAGAAACAGGCAAACATGCAATTCTGTAAATCCTTGTGGCTATTTCTCTTCTTAAGTGTTTGAGCAAACAATCCCTGATCAAGCAAATCACTCAACCCTTTTGATTTACTTCTAGTCTGAATAGCAGAGTGAACATCACCAATGATCTGCTCCTTTGGATGATTCCTGTGGATTTTGGTTGTAGGAGTGGGACTAACAGGTATATCAGTCTCCAAATTTGATAAATCAACTTCAGCACCTGTTAGGAACACGTTTTAGATATTTTACAAGTCTTGTTCATTTAATTAATGTTGCACAATTAGGACTATATTGTTTGTATTTTGGACCGGTTCAATAGTAGTCCTTGGACCGGTCATATTAATTAATTAAATCCTTATCACATGTAAAGGGAATATTCCTAAAGAATATTCCCCTCCCTATGCCTATAAATACAAGGCAAGGGAGTCATTTGAATTGTTGGTTTTCAAGTGTAGCTGCGCAAGCTTTGTTGGTATAACATTCGAATAGAAAGCCTTCCACTTCTTTTCTTATTCTTCTTCTCATTTCTCTTATTTTCTAGCTTATCGTGTTTAGCTTATTCATATTTCCATAAGTAGTTCTTTAATATATAGATAAGTAGTATATCGTGTTTGGTTGGTTTAAATCATTTAACGAGAGTGTGTGTGTTGTTTGAGATCATTAATAGCGACCTACAAGTGGTATCATACGCCAAGGATATTTAGGATTTGTGTTTTAAGTCTAGATCTAATCGTTATTTTCATTTGGTTTAAATAAGTTTACGTCAGTTTTGTTTTAACGTTCATTTGCGTTCAAAAGTGTGAAAAAAGCGGGTTTTGCAAATCGTTGTGTAATCCTTTTAATCAAATCCTCGTTTTTTAAAGTTAACGTGGTTAATTTTGGTGTAAATTCGGTGTTTTAATCGTTAAAAATCATTAGATTTACGTTTTTCATCATCATCCAACGTTCTGGGTTGAAATTCGAAGAAGAAGGGTTTCTCGCAATTGGTTTGTAACAATTCATGGATTTCTCGCATTTGGTAACAAGGGTTTCTCGGAATTGCTGAATTACGGGTTTATCGCAATTGGATTAGTTTAAGAGTTTCTCGCAATTCATCAGATTCTTCGGATTTGGTACTCGGTGTTTCCTTCTTTGTAAAAGATAGTGAAACTACCTCGACTCGGAATTATTCTCAACTTTTGTATAAAAGTTTGAGAACGTGATCGAAATTGTAATTTTGAAAAAATCTTTCGAAATTGCTTGATCTTTCGCAATTCAGAGTTATCTCTCGCAATTGCAAAGTTCTATCGCATTTGAAATTGATTCTCGCAATTGCAATTTTCTATCGCATTTGAGAAATCTCTCGGAATTACTCAAGTCTCTCGCAATTGGACAACCTTTATCGCAATTCAGATTCTCTCGCAATTCAAACAGTGTTTCTCGCAATTGGACTAAGAACATTAAGTAAACTTAAAAATCAAATATCATAAATCTTAAAACACATCTTAATTATCTAAAGATCCAAGAAAATGTCTCAACCACCTCACTTCAACTACTACTATCAGCTACAGCAACATCCTCAACAACAACAATTTCATCCTCAGTATGAGTATTAATGGGAAGAAGTATATTCTGGTAATAGTAGATGATTACTCCAGATGGACTTGGGTCTATTTTCTTCGCACTAAAGATCAAGTTCCTTCTATCCTCATCACGTTTCTCACCAAGATTCAAGTTCAAGTCCGTAACACCGTCCGAATCATCAGAACAGATAACGGGACTGAATTTAAAAATCAAATCATTCGGGATTTCACAGAGAAACATGGGATTGTTCATCAGACTTCCATAGCTCGCACTCCGGAACAAAATGGTGTAGTTGAAAGACGAAACCGGACGCTCGTGGAAGCAGCTCGAACTATGCTAATCAATGCCCAATTACCAGATTATCTTTGGGCTGAAGCTGTCAACACTGCTTGTTATACTCAGAACCGTGCAATGATCACCAAAAGACACACCAAAACACCATATGAGATTATACAAGGGAGAAAACCACACATCAACCATTTTCACGTCTTTGGAGCTTTGTGTTATCCGAAGAATGATAAGGATGATCTTGGTAAACTTAAGGCTAAAGCAGATATTGGGATCTTTGTTGGATACTGTGAGAACTCCAAGGGATATCGTATTTGGAATCGTCGGACTGGGGATATTCAAGAAACCATACACGCTAATTTTGATGAACTCACCGAAATGGCTTCTGAGCAAGACAGCTTAGAACCCGCACACAACCGTCTGAACTTTCCTGAATCTTCATCTGCACCCCTACCTTTCAACAGGAAGGATCTGGAAGATTTGTTTGCACCAATGTTTGATGACGTTCATGTTACTAGTGCATCAGATGCTTCCACCAATTCCGCTGCTCAACAACTTCCGTATCAAGCACCTGATCCATCAGCATCTACATCTACAGTAATTGTTGATGATGCACCACAACCTGAATCATCATCATCAATGGAGAAAACACCTCAACCAGCAGTTGAAGATTCATCCCCCATTTCTAACAATGTTCCACCACCAACAGGATATGACGGGAACGCCTTCTTTAATCCATTTGCTCCACCACCAACTGTTCCAGATTCCGGAGAATCATCCTCGAGCAACATGGACCCGTCATATCATCATCACAACGTTCAACACTACCCATCAACTCATAAATGGACAAGGGATCATCCGTTAGTAAATGTGATTGGCAATCCAGATAAACCAGTAATGACCCGACAGAAACTCCACACAGATGGTGAAACATGCATTTACGCTCTCACCGTTTGTCAATCTGAACCGAAAAATATCAAAGAGGCCTTGACTTACGACAATTGGATTGAATCAATGCAAGAAGAGTTGGATCAGTTCAAGAGATTAGAAGTTTGGGAACTCGTTGAAAGACCAGATGGAGTTTATGTGGTGGGATTAAAATGGATTTGGAAAAATAAGCTGGATGCAGAGGGAACGGTTATTCGGAACAAGTCTCGGTTGGTTGCTAAAGGGTATAGCCAAGAAGAGGGAATTGACTTCGAGGAATCCTTTGCACCAGTGGCTAGGCTAGAGGCAGTGAGAATGTTTCTGGCATACGCGGCTCATAAGAACATCACAGTTTATCAAATGGACGTGAAGACTGCATTTTTGAACGGACAACTTCGTGAAGAGGTGTATGTTTCACAACCAGAGGGCTTCGTTGATCCAGAACATCCACAACACGTTTACAGGCTTAAGAAAGCTCTCTACGGCCTTAAACAAGCCCCGAGGGCATGGTACGATAAACTTGCTGCATTCTTGCTTGCTAATCATTTTACTAAAGGATCTGTGGACCCGACTCTGTTTATACAAAAACACGGGGAGGACATTCTCATCGTACAAATTTATGTGGATGACATCATTTTTGGGTCTACCCATAAAAAGTACTCAAACGCTTTTGCAAAACTAATGAAACAAAACTTTGAGATGTCCATGATCGGTGAATTAAACTTTTTCCTAGGATTACAAGTTCACCAGTCACCTCGTGGTATATTCTTGAGTCAGTCTAAATATGCACAAGAAATATTAAAGAAGCATGGCATGACAACTAGTGACACCTATAACACCCCAATGGCCTCCTCATCCCCGAAGCTAGATGCTGATTTACATGGGAAACCCACTGATCCTACAAATTATCGTAGTATAATTGGGTCTCTTATGTATCTCACAGCTAGCAGACCGGATGTTGTATTTGCCACATACCTGTGTTCACGCTATCAATCTAACCCAACAGAAAGACATTTATCTGCTGTCAAAAGAATCCTTAGATACATCAAGGGAACCATTAATTTGGGAATCTGGTATCCAAAGGATTCTGGTTTTGCACTAACTGCTTTTTCAGATGCGGATCATGCGGGATGTATTGATACAAGGAAGAGCACATCTGGTGGTGTCCAATTTCTCGGTGATAAGCTGGTGTCCTGGCAGTCCAAGAAACAAGATTGTACGTCTCTATCATCCACGGAATCAGAATATGTAGCTATGTCTGCCTGTTGTGCTCAAATCATTTGGATGCGATCACAACTGATGGACTATGGTTACATATTCAACAAAATCCCGATGTACTGCGACTCCAAAAGTGCTATTGCTATCTCGTGCAACACTGTCCAACACTCCAAGTCCAAACACATCGCTCTCAGATATCACTTCATCAAGGAGCATGTGGAGCAGGGTACCATTGAGTTGTATTTCGTGGGAACGGAACACCAATTGGCGGATCTTTTCACGAAGGCTTTACCTCATGAACGTTTTGTGAAATTGGTTCACCAAATTGGAATGCGATGTTTGACTCCTCAGGAATTGTCAAATTTTCTCAAAAACTAATACTTGAGTCAAACATCCAAACTATCTTGTAAATATCATACTAAAAAATAAAAAAAAAAAAAAAAAAAAAAAAAAAAAAAAAAAAAAAAATGTGTGTATGCAAGTACAAATCCTCAGTCAACATTTTGTTCATTTTTTTAAAACTGTCTTTCTTCCCTTCTGAACAAATGTTGAGGGGGAGACACAAAATTTTACAAATTTTTTACAAATTTGTACTTGCATATTTTCTGTCACAATATTGCTTTGTATTGGCTTTGATGTGATATCCTAAGGATTATTAGGAATTTGATGGTTACAAATTATTAGAGGACTAAATGTGTTAAATATTGAAATTCGGTTGGTTAGGATCTTTAGTGCTAAATAATTGAGGTTAAGGGACTAAATGCGAAAATAGGATAAAAGCTAATAGTAAAGACTTAAATGCAAATCAGAATTAACTGTTCTAGGCATTTACTATCTCTGCAAATCCTTCTCGCATTTACTTTCATCCAACAACCCAATCAACGGCCATAATTCATTCTGATCATCCGTTCAAGATCTAACTAATTTGTGAGTGATTTCATGATTGTCAAACAAATATAAGATACGGTTTTTTATGGAATTTGAGATCCAACGGTGGAATTTGTGTCAAATGCTTAATCGTAATTCTAGGGTTTGCGTAGAATTGGGATTTTTTAATCCTATGTGTTTTAAGTGATAATGCTTGTACTGTTATACTTAGATCTTGATTATGTAACTTAAATGCGTGATTAATTGGTTCAGAAACTCATCTGAGTGATTATACGAACGTTTAGGGTTTATGTTCATAATTTGGGGATAATCGAATGTGAATGATTTGGTGTGATTAAAGTGTTGTTATAGTGTTATTATGACTCGAATTGAATAGTTGTTGCCTTAGATTAAGCCCAGAAACATTAGACGATCATTGATTGAGATTTAGGGTTTATCAAGAACACTATGCACTAGCAGTTTGATCTTAAAGATTTTGTGGATAGAAAGTGTTAAAAGTTTGACAAAATGCATAAAATAGCTTAATGAACCTATTGCAATTGATGAGAAATCATTATTCTGTGAATTGGAAAATTTTTGTGAGTGAATTAATCGTCAAAACGGGTTTTCGAAATTTCTTGGATAAGATATTTTCGAATTTGCAATTGCTATCGCAATTGTCATTTGCTCCCGCAATTGCCATTGCTCTCGCAATTGGTGTTGCTATCGCAAATGGTATTTTGCCCTCGCAATTGAAAAACCTTTTTCTCGCAATTGGAATTTTTCCCGCAATTGGAATGATTATCGCAATTGGAAATTTTTCTCGCAATTGGAAAGTTTTCTCGCAATTGGAAATCTTTCTCGCATTTGGAAATTTTTCTCGCATTTGCAAATCTTTCTCGCATTTGGAAATTTTTCTCGCATTTGCAAAATTTTCTCGCAATTGGTATTTTTCTCTAAATATTCAATTCACAGATTAAGGATTGCTAAGTAATAAAGGATGTTGTGTGCAATCACTCAATTTTAACTAATGCTAACACACATATATCCTGCAAATTGGTGTCATAATGCTATTTCAGATCATCCACAATGTCTTCACAACAACAACAACCACTTCCTCCTATCACCAAAGCAGAATTATTTCCACAAGGATTCAAGGCTAAGTATGGGAAGAACAACTCAAGAGTGGTCTTCGACAACATCAAATGTGCTGAACCAAGTTGTCGAATTGTCATCGAAATCCTCAAAAGACATGAATGCAGGAGTATCTTGGAAGATTCAGATAGTATTCCAGAGATCTACATTCATCAGATGTGGAACACTATCAAACCAGATGACAACAACAAATTCTTCACCTGCACTCTTGACAGGAAACAAGTCAAGGTCACTCTAGCACATCTACGTGAAGCATTATCTCTACCAGATCCACCGGAACCCTCAAGAAGATACTGGCCTGCACCCACTGAACAAGACATTCTCAACTTTCTCATTGGCCTTGGTTATGATGTTGATCCTGATCTTCCACTCAACATCCTCTCAAATATCAATGCCAAATCCATTCCTCAACCATGGAGAGCTATGTACTATATTCTGATTCGATCAGTGTCTGGAAGAGACAGTGGACACGAACATCCAAGACTCTCTCATGCACAACTCTTCTGGGGTTTTGTTACCAAACACAACCTTGATTTTGCTGCTCTTATCTGGGAAGACCTCATGCATCAAATGCATGGTGTACTCAAAAAACCCTTGACTAAAATCCCATTCGTACGTTACACCAAGTTGCTGATCAGTCTTCTTCTTGATAAAGATCATGATATCTCTAATCGACCCGAAGACAGAGAAAGACATGTGATCAAGATGGACACAGACTTCAAATCAGTATACTTTCCAAAGGAAAGCACTCACAAACAAGGTCTTAAGCTGTTTGATGTTCTACTTACTGAAGAGGTCAAGGAAACTTCTGCTTACGCTGATTACATTCAAGCTTATGAGAAGAAGCTTGTCGGTATCACTAAAATGACTGAGGGAACAGGGTCTTCCAAGACTCGTTCCAAAAGCAGTAGAGCTAGCAAAACTGGAAGTGCATCAAGTGCTTCAAAGAAACAACCTCCAAGCAAAAGGAGAATCATCAAGACTGCTCCAAAACCAAAAGTTGAAGATATTGGTATTCGTGATGAATCCTCTGAATCCTCCGAAGACACTGAACCAGAAATAGAAATACTCAATGAGCAAGAAGCCGAGTTTCAAACAGAGATTGATTTAGAGAATGCTGCTAAGGCAAGTATTAAACAGAAAAGAATTGATGAAGAAAGAAGAGCAGAAAAAAGAGCAGAACTACAAAAGCAAGTTTTGAGAGAATTGGAAGCAAAGAAGAAGGAAGAGATTGCTAAGGGAGCAGGAGGATCAGGAGTCACTCCAGCACCAGTTTTATCGTCTAATCCGGTTAATCAACCCGGTGTATTACAAACTTCCACAGTTCAGCCAAATACGGTTAATCAACCCGCTATGGCTTCATCTACAGTTCCTCCTCCTCCATCAAGCTCGGTTAATCAACCCGACTTGGATAATCCACCACAATCTGAATCAGAAAAGATTGTCTTCACGGAAAATGAAATTTCAGATTCAATGTTTGATGACATCCCACATCAAGAGGAAGAACATCATCAAGATAACATTGAGGAATGGGGAGATTCTGAGGAAGAGAAGGAGATTACTGGATTAAAGACTACTAAAGCTGCTAATGAACTGGAGGAAGAAATTGCTGAAGCAGAAAGGAAAAGGAAGGAAGAAATGGATAGGAAACAAAAGGAGGATGAGGAAGCAGATAACTACATTGTATCTCCATTGAATGATCCATTCAAATCTCCTCCACAACAACCACGTGATCAAACTCCTCCCATTCCTTCTCCCAAACCTATCTCACCTCCAAAGTCACCTCCCAAGCTTCCAACTCCTCCAGAATCACCAAGAAGATCTCCAAAACCTTCACCCTCATCTCACAAGGATTCTGCTTCTCCTAATTCATCATCATCTATTCCATCACTCACTCCATCACCATCAAGGTCACCACCAAACAAAGGCAAAGCAACATTGGCAGAAAGAATCAAAACAGTCATGAAGGGCAAACAAGTCAATAAAATCGCCAAAGTCACAAGAGTTGAAGTTCTCTCACCTATATCTAGGCAAATCAAGAAAGCAGCAAAACTTGCTCAAGCAAGAAGAGAGAGCAAGATGCAAGAACAGATGTCAGAAATGCAAAATCTCATCAAGGGTCTATCTGAACAAGTCAAGGAGATGCAAGAAACAAAGAAGAACATGGATGAGTTTCTTTCTTTCAATATAGAAGACAATATCAAATTTAAAACAAGACATTATGTCAAACGTTTTACCGCTGATCTACAGAAGAACATTAACGAGAATGTCAACACTCAGCTTGATCTCAAGGTCAAAGAAGCAATCATTCTCAATTCTGGCTTCAAGCAGCTCAAAGACTTCACTACAGAAGAACTCAAAATTGAGCTTCTCAACAGATTCCACACTATGACATCTCCTTCTCCTGAAGATATTAGTCTTATGAAGTCTATTGCAGCACATATTGAGAAGGTTTCTTGCAAGGTTGCTGCTGATAAAGGAAAGAGGATTCGTGATGACGACACTGAGGATCCAGATCCAAATGCCACACAAAAGAAACAAAAGACTGTAAGTGGATCTGGTATTCACATTCAGGAACCACCAGTACAGACAACTTCTCCACCATCTCCTAATCATCAAGAATCTGGTCCTAAGGAAACTGAGCATCACTTTGAACATCTCATCAATGATGACGTTGAGTTTCAACCTCAAGATGACCCTCCTCAAGATGATCCACCTCAATCACCTCCTAAACCAGCAAAAGCCAAACCATCCAGCAGTAAAAAGTCTTCTGAAGAACCAGCTGTGCTTACATGGTTAGATACTGACGAAGACTTACATGGAAACAATTGGTTCGATCAACTTGCACAGGCTCAGATCATCGACGACGAAGCTTCAAAAATAGAAGATAGCACGTTTGAATTCAATCAGAAAGTCAAACATGCTTTCAACATTAAGAAGATGACTAAAAGAGAGCTTCGTAGAATCAAGAATGATGCGTTCAATCTTTTAAAAGATAAGTCTGCAAGTGCTGCTGAGTTGGAATATCATCTGGAGAATATTGCTAGAGCATTATCAAAAGACTTCGATTGGACAAATCCAGATGTATACAGGGAAGGTGGACTTGACAGCAAGAAACGTCCATACATCACGGACTGGACAAAACCACTTCCTGTGATACGACCTTATCATGGAACGTCCGAAATTCCATTTGCATTCTTCTTCAACCAAGATCTGGAACTACTTGTGCATGGGGCTTCTAGTGAAATCAAATATGCTACCTCAATAACGTTCACTCCTGCTGCGAATTACACCAATCCTGCCATTGAAGAAGAAGCTAGACGTCGCAAACTCTTCATCAACAAAAGGGTTAAATATGATCGTGATGCTGAACTTGGCATTCATCATTGGTTTGACAAACGTAAATCATGGTACAAGTACAAGCTAGCCCTCATGGCATCTCGTGATAAGGTGTACAGTGATCTTCGTATCAAGGCAGTGATTGATGCTAAAGGATCTCAAAAGCTTGGTTACACATTCATCTCTGAAGTCACGGTTCGCAGACAAGATAATCTTATTTACACATTCAATGAAGCAGATTTTCCTGAACTCAGTCTCAACGACATTGAAGATTTGTATTTGATGAAAGTTCAAGGGAAGCTGAATCATCTCAATCCTACTCTTCTGTATGCATTTAGCACTGCTATATGCCACTTCATCAGAAGAACAGTGATCAAAGAACGTGTAGAAGATCTTCAACTTGGAGTTGAAAGTTATCAGAAGAAACTGAATCTTGAGGATCCCATGTTTACTCTCACTGATAACAAAGAGCCTCAGTACTTGCTCAAGACCGACCCTGTCTTCGGATTCGTCTACAGAAGTGCCACAAACACCAACCGTTTCATGCCTCATAAAGAGATTCACAAGTTCTGTGACGACACTCTTAAGAATGTTCGAGATGGGTTAGTCACACGGGTTCAGGATCAAATACTGAAGAAGCACAAGAAATGGAATCATCAGCAGCTCAGGCAGGTCAAGAATTTTATCTGGTCAATCGAAGAAAGGCTCTACAGAAGGGATCAGATGAGGAGATTGGAAACTTATGTTGGGGGTCGTCCTCCATTTGCCATCAGATTATTCCAGAGAACAGATCCAAAATTCACCACGTTTGGCCGAGGCGGTTAATTTGTAAGAATTTGATTTCAATATTCAAATATTCATTCAATACTCTTACTTATATATGACTGTGGATATGACTACGGCTTGTGCACACATAACAGTGTACAACCCGAACCCCAAAGAAAGGACCCTGAGGTACGCTTCAGTGCCTCAATCCTGAAAAAGGAGCGAAAGCTTCTTACTTATGAGCAGAATTAAAATCAGAATGTTTTCCAACGTTTTTTCAAACATTCTGCTCATAAGGACAAGTATTCCCTCGTCCAGGGGGAGTATTTGAAAAAAATATAATCTTTGTTCAAAAAGAAGTATCAAAGTTCTTGAAACTTCTTCCCTAAAACTCAAAAACAGCATATTTTAATCATAAACGTTTTTCCAAAAACATCATGAGTATGCTATTTTTGAGGGGGAGAAGAAACAAAATGATTAAAATATGATGTCTCATTTTGCTGGGATCTCGTGTGCTCATACTCAGAATTGACCTTCGAATTGACGAATAGGAAAGTCAGTAGTCGAAAGGACATGTCCCGGACGGGTAATAATTTCAAGCCAGTTTATCTGGTGATGTAAGCGTGTCTCGCAAAGGGCGTGTCTGAGTAGAATGTACCGATTTCGAGCGATAATCTTTGAATCTGATCTGGACGGGTAATAATTTCAAGCCAGTTTAACTGGTGATGTAAGCGTGTCTCGCAAAGATCAGGTTCATTGAAAGTCAATCAATTCAAAAAGTGCCAACTCTTTCCGGCATGTGCAAATTTCAAAATTATTACTTATGCGCACATGTTAAGGGGGAGCCTTTCTGAAAATCATCAAACTCTCAAAGTGTCAACAAAATGTCTTTACAAATGATCGACACTTTGAGAGAATTTCAAAGGTTTTGGTTGTATGGCATCATTAGGATAGTCATGGAGTTATAAGGTGACTAAGGTTAGGGAAAACCGTCCTATGATCCGCCAGAGCCGGAGGGATCTACCCAAGGACAATACCACTAGTTTAGACTAGAAAGTCCTAGGTATGATATAAAAAAGGAGAAAATGAATGTACGGAGAAAGAAGGGGTTGAAGAATTAAAAAGAAAAGCAAAGAAAAGGGTGAAAAGAAATAGCCCTCCATTTGTTCAACCTTAGGGCAGACACCGGGTTCAATTCATAATCTACTGGTTGATGAGCATCACCGGTATTGAAGACCAAAGACGTCATGGACCCAGTGACGCACTAAAAAAAACCTTCTAAGCCACTCAAGTGTCTCTCAAAAGACATTTGTTTCATTCACACGGAGAACCCTTCATAATCTATCGACATCTCATTACGAGATTGTTGATATTGAAAAGGAGGCAATCTGCTCCACGCCTCCGATGACCAAACAAATGTGCACTTATTGAGTCTAGAGCCATGAGAATCATCAAAAGATCTCTTAGGTACACTTAGAATTACTCTGGTGTTCTACATCATGAACATCAGTTGTAAATTAGGAAAAGTGTCCTTCGCAGATCTTAGCAATCTGCCGAGAACATTCATGAGAGAAGTCACATTTGTGATTTTCAATGATTGAATGGAAATCCTGCCAGAACAACATCAAACAACTCTGACAGCAGGTCACTTCGGTAACTCCTTGTGGGTTATGCTTAGTGTTTTTGCTCCAAAACGGTCTACAGTCGTGGGGTGATCTCCAGCGACTCACTGAATCGTGGGTGCACTTCGGTGTGTCCGTGTAATCCCTTTCGGGGGAATCCGGTTCAGAACGGTCTGGGTTAAGATTTGAGAAAGTCTTCACACTATGCTGTTGATGATCTCAAGTCTGAGCCTGTAAGTACCGGTTGGTTCGTGCTGTTGCTGCTGTTGCTGCTGCTGCTGCTGCTGAGGAGCTGGAGTTCGATCATCAAGACTCCATCAGGCTTATATGTTCTCTCAATGACTCAGTTATTTCAAAAGTTCAACAAAAGCTATAGTAAAGTCAAAAGTTCAAGCACCTCAACCTTTCACAAATTTAAGATTGAAAAGTGAGAACATATTCAAAAACATATGAGCATGATGGAGAAGACGAGAAGACGTTGGAGATTGGCAGATAGAGACAACATCATATCATCATTACACAAGAACAAAGAAACAAAGATTATGAAGACGTCGGAAGCCTAAGAAGCAAAGAAGACGTCGGGCAACATTGATGATCAAGACTTAGGGGGAGATTGTTAGGAACACGTTTTAGATATTTTACAAGTCTTGTTCATTTAATTAATGTTGCACAATTAGGACTATATTGTTTGTATTTTGGACCGGTTCAATAGTAGTCTTTGGACCGGTCATATTAATTAATTAAATCCTTATCACATGTAAAGGGAATATTCCTAAAGAATATTCCCCTCCCTATGCCTATAAATACAAGGCAAGGGAGTCATTTGTATTGTTGGTTTTCAAGTGTAGCTGCGCAAGCTTTGTTGGTATAACATTCGAATAGAAAGCCTTCCACTTCTTTTCTTATTCTTCTTATCATTTCTCTTACTTTCTAGCTTATCGTGTTTAGCTTATTCATATTTCCATAAGTAGCTTATTAATATATAGATAAGTAGTATATCGTGTTTGGTTGGTTTAAATCATTTAACGAGAGTGTGTGTGTTGTTTGAGATCATTAATAGCGACCTACAGCACCAAAAACATCAACAATTTCATCATCAGTATCCATATACACTTCTTCTAATTCGGGCATCTCATCAGAAGAATCATCATCAGAATCACCATCTTTATCAGCAGTAGAGTCCTTTGGCATAGCAGCAGAGTTACCAAACCTAACAACAGATTGTTTTGACCTAACAGCAGAGTGTTTTGGCCTATCAGCAGAGTGTTTTGGCCTGGCAGCAGAGTTGAGAGAACTGCTGCTATGTGTATTCCCATGTTGCTCATCAACTTCTGACTCTTTATTCCTTTCCTTATCATCATTCTTGTCATCATGAGAAGGTTCATCATCACCTTCTACATTAACCTTTGGAACTTCCTTATGAACAGCATCATCATCTGAACTCTTTCTCTCTTTATCTGTTGGAGAGAAGTACTGATCAAACTTCCACTTTTCAATCAAAACAAACTCCTCTGCAGATCCATCCTTCTTTGCTTGTGTACCTGCATTAGGGTTAGTTTGTGTACAAGATGCTCTATGTTGCTTTCCCATTTGGCAAGCAACACATACTTCAGGATTCTTAAAAACCTTTGAAGGTAATCCTCTGACCAAGTTCCCTTTCACCAACTTGTTGATAGCCTTGTAGTTCAGATGTCCAAGCCTTCTGTGCCATAGTTTGGATTCATCAATAGTGGCTTTGGCAAACAGACAAGTTAAATCTCTTTTGGGAATAATGTTCTTTATGTCCACACTGTATATGTTGTCATTTCTAGGGACTTTAAGAAGTACTAATTTATCATCAGGTATCTTATAGTCGGGAGATAAGACAAGACATTCAGTGTCTGTAAAAAGAACAAAATTCTTTCTGTCACACATTTGTGAGACACTAAAAAGATTGAACTTTAAGCCATTCACCAAGTACACTTTTTCAAAATCCAATTTTCCAGTTCTGATGATGCCTTTACCAACGATTTTTCCTCCTTTAGGGTCATTCCCAAAGGCCACATATCCACCATCCAAAGCTTCAAAATTTTCCAAGTTGCTTTGGTCTCCAGTCATATGTGAAGAGCATCCACTATCAAAAATGCATTTGTCTTTTAGCTCCTTTTGTAGATTGCCCTGCACAAAAAGTAAGAGAATTAGTTTCTCTTTGGGACCCAAGCCATTACTGACTTGGATCTACCTTGTGCATCAAAGTAGTCAAATTTCTTCAACTGCATTGGTGCACTGCTGTGTCTGAGAACATGATCCAAAACTTTAACTTTAGGTTTCCAGACCCAGCAAGCTGAGGCTTTAACAGCATAAAAATGATTGCCCACAACAGTATCAGTAACAACTTTAGGCAAAACAGCAGAGTCTGCCTTAACGGCAGAGTTAACTATATCCTTCTTTATGGGCACTGTTGATGCAATAGGAGAGATAACTCTAGAAGTACCATCTCTCATCAAAACTTCCTTGGGAACCATGTTTCTTTTGGGGTGAGGGTGAGTCTTTCTAGCAAAGTTTCTATGGTTCACCCTTGTGTACTGGTTCCAAACTGGTTTTTGATAGCACTCATCTTGCAGATGTTCAAAACTACCACAACTATAACATGCCTTCTTAAGTAATTGAAAATCAGTACCTAATCTTTGTGAAACTAGGTTGTTCCAATTTCTCTTGTTTCCTCTAGGCAAGTTATTGGTTTTCTTAGGATATACTCTAGGTGTGTTTTCATACTCAGCCATCTTCCTAGAGATACCTTTACCAAACCTAGGCTTAACAAACTCAACCTTTTTAGCCTTAGGTACTTTTGATTCAACAACAGTAGGAATTTCTTCCTTTTTGTTCTTAGAGGTTGAATCAGATTCCACTACATCATCATCACTGTCAGACTCCCAATCTTCAATCAGGGGTGCTTGTTCATACTTCTTTACCTCAACCTCAGGTGACTCTATTTCTTTTTCACTAGTTTCAACTGCAGGTTTACTAGTTTCACCTACAGGTTTTGCCCCAGACTCAGATATGAAAGTCAATGTCCTAGTAGGAGGGGCATTGGCACTAAGTTTCTTAGGGTGAGCAACAGCATTATATCCAATACCATTAAAGTGTCTTCCTAATGGTTTACTGAGAATGTCAGTGGCAAATTGTTGTTTTTCCACCCTAACAATATGTTTTTCTGTCTCACTAATAGCTGAATCTTTAGCCTTTTCAGCCTCTTCTACTTTTCCCATAAGAACCTGAATCTCACAATCTTTCTTAATAAGTTCATTTTCTAGAATAGTGATCTTATCAAGATACTCAATTTCAGTCTTTTTATAAAACTCAAGTTTCTCTTCTAAATTCTTTAAACCATATTCATAACTAAGATTATCTAACTTAAGTGTTTTGATGAAGCGAAAAGTGTACCGCTTTTAAGGGGTCATTTAAGCCCTAAATCGTATTTATTTGATCAAATATTGCCCTAAATCGTTCCTTTTGTCATTTTAGGTACTTTTGAGAAGAAATCTGGAAAAGGAAGCATTTTGGACGTTTTTGGAGCATTAAAGTGAAGAAAACGACAAAGTCTCAAAAATCGGCTAAAAGTTACCTTTGACGGCGTCAGATTTAACCCTGGACGGCGTCATGGCTTGGCAAGAAAAGGTGGATGTGAAATTTACTCATGATAAGCCAGTGAAAATTGCATGTAAATTCTGACGGCATCACGCTTTAACCTGATCAAGGGCGTCACGGCTTAATTCATAGAGGGACGGCGTCACGTTCAAGGTCTGATGGCGTCAAGCCTTGATAAGCCAGAACGGATTTTGGAGAGCTAAAGAGGGACGGCGTCAAGAAGGTCATCCGGGAACCCTAAAAGCGGCGAGGTGACGGCGTCACACTCCATAAGGTGACGCCGTCAGATCCAAAAGTCTATATATAGTTTTCTAATTTTTTGTCATAAGAGAGAGCTTAGTGTGGAATTTTTGGGAGAAAACCCTAAGACGAATTTAGCTTCTTTTTCAAGGCTTTTTGCCTTGAGATCTTCCATGTTACATTGAAAGATAAGTTATCAATTAATCATTCAATATGTCTATGTGTTGTTTGATTTTATCTTGTTCTTGTCTTTTGTTTAACATGTTAGGCTAGATTTATCTTGTGTTTGCTTAGATCTAATGAAACCTAGCTATTGATTATTGGTTATTAGTGTGTTATTAGTTGTATTGGATGATTGTTTATCTATGTTAGGCTTAAGAAAACTGGCTAACTTCCTATTCGGTAACTTGCTTGAACGTCTTAAGAAACATGAACCAAATGCGTACTAAAGGTTTTTATGGTTGTATTTAATGCACAAGCGAATTCTAGTGATCCCATGTTAGGAGCTTCCTAGCCGGCTCGACATAGGAGTGAAGTAGGAGCTTGTAGAGTTGGGGAAGTACGTACGCCACCCCACGATTGGTATTAAGGAATACACCCGTCATCCACGCGACTAATACACACTAATCAACCGATAAAAGATAGTTAGGGAGTAAGGAAATCTAAGTAAACACATTTCTCTACACTTAAGTTTTCACCAACATTTTCATTTTTGTTATTTTATTTTATTTGCATTTGTAGTTATTTGGGTTAGTTGACTAGCAACTAATTCCGCCCACTCCTTCAAACCCGAGATTTTACTTGCTTTCATAAAAATATAAAAACATAAAAAAGAATCTTCCTCAACCCTTAGACCTATTAGAGTAGTCTTTCATACCTAACGAACACTATTCCCTGTGGAGAACGATCAATCCCCCGTACTTACCACTACACTATACTACATCGGTCAGGTACACTGCCTGGTGGGGTTGTAAGCCTCTTGAGATCCCTCGAGAGGTAAAACCTGTTGTAAGGTTGCAAAACCACGCATCAAGTTTTTGGCGCCGCTGCCGGGGAATAGTTATTGTTTAGGTTGAATTTTTTACTTTATAGGTCTACTCACTAGATTCCTTTCTAGTGAGATTTTTATTTTCTTTTTCTAAATTTTCTTTAGTCTATCTATTTTCTTCGTTTCTTTGTTCGTAACCATTACCATTCGACATCATGGAAGATGGTAATATCCTTAATCCCAACAACCCACCACCACAACAACCACCACCTCCTAGAGCCCGTACTTTAGGAGAGTATTCCCGTCCTAGCCACCATGGCTATCGAAACACCATTGAGCTCACTCAAGGAGCCAATGTCACACCCTTGCGATCCGACACCATCCGGTTGGTGCAAAGCGGATGCGCATTCCATGGACTTCATTCTGAAGATCCTAATCAACACCTCAAGGACTTTCTTAAAATCGTTGATTCTATAGACCTTGATGTTGCCACTCGAGAGACGACCCGATTGCGTCTCTTTCAATTCTCTCTGCGGGACCAAGCTAGTCAATGGCTAGAACGTCAACCCGCAGGATCCATCACCTCTTGGGATGATCTCACCACTCGTTTCCTTGCTCAGTTTTTCCCACCAGGAAGAACTACCAAGCTAAGGAATGATATCTTGATGTTCCAACAACGTCAAGGCGAAACTCTCTACGAGGCATGGACTCGATTCAAGGACTTACTCCAAAAAGTCCCTCACCATGGCATAGAACTTTGGCTCCAAATCCAAATCTTCTATGACCATATCAATCTCTACACAAGGCAAACCATTGACCAATCGGCCGGTGGTAAGCTACGTGATCTAAGTGCGGAACAATCATGGGCTCTCCTAGAGGATCTTGCTCTTTATGACAACGAAAGTTGGAGTGATCCCCGTGATTTGAATAAAACGGTCAAGGCAATATCTTTGCCTTCGAACAATTCAAGCACTTCCGACCGTAGGATCATAGAACTTGAAGACCAAGTCAAGTTTCTCATGAAATCCTACGAGGTTCCTAAACTTTCAAGCCAAGTGAACAAAATCACTTCTTCATGTGAATTATGTAGTGGTCCCCACAACACTCATGATTGCATGGAACTCCCTAAACTGGCTTTCAAAGAATTCGCATCCTCGCGAATCGATAAGGTGGGAGATAAGTGGCTCACTACTAATTATGGACACAAGAATCCCGAAGATAGGTATGAGGCATGGAAGAATAAGCCAAATTTTAGTTGGAACCAAACTCGAAGTGTATCATTCAATGACTCTCCCCCACTCACCTGGTCTGAACATTACCCTCATCAGCATACACATAAACAACAGAATCGTGAGGAATCACTGCAAAAATTCATTCTCTCTCAAGAAACACAGCTCTCCAAGCTTGAGAATCAATTCAGACAACAGCAAGTTGATATGAACAACAAGGTTGATGACCTGTGTAAGGTTATCAATGATCGCCTTGCTGGCAGGTCAACTTGTGAGTTGACACGAGTTAATGAGAACAAGTCTGTTACGGTGACTCACCAAACACCTCCTCCTGTAAAAATCAAGCACCCTAGTAAACTCTTCAAACACATATCACAAAACGGAAAAGAAACTGGAGATACTCATGCCCCGTCGAAACCTCTCCACTTTGTGAACACCATTACAACAATACCTGTTCCTAAACCCAATCTGGACCAACAATCAACCGAGAATGTGGACAATGAAATGGAGGGTGAAGTTCCCGAGAAGAACCCCGAGGCGCCCGAAGACTATCTAGACTCACCAAAGAACTCGAGTACAAGAGAGGTGAGTGATGAGAAGGGCTCGGAAGAGAAATCCGAAATGCCTCATGAGCTCCCGGTACCGCTAGACCACCCCCTGGTGGAGGAACTTGAGAGGGGCACCGCTAAGTTGCCTATGGGATTCGGGGAGAGAATAGAGGATGGCGTTCCTAGGGTCTTAAAGATATCTTGCACTACTAGGAAAAAGTTTATAAAAGATGCATACATAAACCCCAACTCTTCTATGAATGCAATATCCCTCTCTCTATATAACGAAGCCTTCACCGAACAAGTCAAATATGAAGGGTCTAATATCATCGGGGTAATAAGAAGGGTACCAATTGTGATAGAAAAGTTCCTCTTTCATATCGAGCTAACTGTATTTAATAACATGGACTCTATCATTAGCCCACCCTTAGCTAGCCTTGTTCTAGGCAAGCCATTCATAAACGCAACGGGAGTGATACTCGATGTGGATAATAGGAGTGCATTATTTACCGATGGTGTCAGGAAAGTGATTTTTCGGGATGGCTTTGAAGAAGTGTATGAGTATCAACCATCAGCATGTGGCAACACATGGGGGCTATGCGGTAGAAGGCCTGGCCGAATTAAGCGATGTGATCCGAATAATCTCAAAATACCTTGCATGATTGGTCACAAGCATTTTTATAATGTTTACATCGACACATGTTTACCCAAAAATGTGATGTCCCTGTTTCATTATAACAACATTTGCAGATGGGGGATGATTCATAAAGGGAAGGATGACATTGGCATAGATAATGACGTACAGGTGTTTGTAGGAAACATGACATTCACTATGAGTTTCGCGATCGTCGATAATATCGAGAAGTACATCGATCCCAGGTTATCACAAGTTGTTTTTGGGGCACCTTTTTGCAAGGCCACAAACTTGGTTGTGGACAAGCTCAATGGGATCATGACTTTCACCGATGGGATTAGGGAAATCTCATACCAGACGCCTTACAAGATGAGAGAATTCAAGGAGATTGATTGTGATGGGCCCGATAGATTAAGTTCCCAACTCGTGTTGTGTGATGATGATGTGAGAAGGGGATGTAAGGACACTTTTGACCTGTCAAGTGGATTCTTTAAGCATGATAAGGAGCTTAGTTCTAAATACCGAAATAATCCCTTTGATCTCGAGGACCCGAAATACCTTCACTATGAAAGTGATTCTGATAGAGAATCAAAGGAAAATGGCCTAGGAACCGTGACCGATGATGGAGTCACGTAATGTGAGTGACTTTGAGTCTAGCTACAAGACTCGTTAATAAAGAAAAGCGCTTCTTGGGAGGCAACCCAAGCTTTATTTGCTTTGTGTGTTTATTTGTTTGTTTGTTTGTTTTTATTTGTTTCCGTATGTGTGTTTAATTTTTATTCTTATTGATTCATGTTCAAAAGTAATTTGTGAAAATGCTTTATTTTGTTTTTAACTTCGTCTTAACTACATATAAAGGTATTTTGCAAAAGATAAGTGTAAGGGAAATCTAAATTGGTTTATTAGAACACATATGAACATGAATCGTAATAATATTAAATTAACATACATATTCGTATTTGTTTGAGTCAAATGCTTGTATCGAGTCATAATGATGTTTTGCAGGATTTCCAGGAAGTAAGGTAAAGGTATTTCCAGAAATTTTCCGGAAACTTAAAATGAAAATTTTTGTCAGGTCATTTCTGACGGCGTCAGGGTTTATAACCTGACGGCGTCAGATTTAATTTTCAGAAATTTTTGAAAGTTTTGTTTTTTAAAAAAGTTTTTATTAAAATCTCCAACTTATAATCTCCAGGAATCTGCAAAGTTATCATTCCACAAGCATTATATCCTTATATATAGATTTTATCCCGCCGATGTTATGCAGGTTTTCGTGTTTGTTTTCTTAGGTTTAACAGGTTATTTTGGACAAGGAAATGTTTTGGATCAAGCTTATGGCGATGCATTAGTCATGGAGCTTCAACATTACTTTGGAAGAAGATTTAACCGTGTTACTTCATTATCCACCGAGCGAATCAGGGGAGTATTTGATTTCATTCTTTTACCTTATTTACTTTTACATCTTGTTATTTGAACATTGGGGACAATGTTCATCTTAAGTGTAAGGGGAGGGTAAAAGTACGATTTTAGAGAATGCTATTACGCTTGATTTTTGTTTGTTTAATAGTAGATGTGTAATAAAACTGAGAGAAATACTTGTTAAGGTAATTTTAGTGCCAAATTTAAAATTTTTTACAACATATAGGAGTGAAACTTTGATCTTAATGAGCGTCTCACGGATAGGAGTTATATGACTAGCATAAAAACCGTACCACTAAAAAATTTTCCACCCCAAATATGTGAGGTTCGCCCCTAGAATTGGTAGGAAAAGCATTTATGCTATGATGTGTGTACCGGTAGCACTTAGATTCTAGAACTTGCGTTAGGACCATTCCAAGGCCACAAGTGAGACTACATTCGTGTAGTTAGATTTACTACATGATAAGAGGCATTAGGATTAACCCATTGTTTTACACCTGTGTTTTTGTTATAATTACTTTGGCTACATTGGTCAAGTAATTCTCCCACACCCTTTGCGTTGTACTCATTTTTAGTACACGATACCCCTAGTACACCCCTCAGAGCCTATCTTTTCGTTTCGACCTTTAAGCATTTTACTTAAAGGAAGAATTTGTTACACCCCACTAAAATGTACACCCAAATCGCCTTAGCCTACCTTGTATGCACTCATTTTTAGTGCATTATTGTTACAACATTTGTTTAAACCCAAGTTAATTATCTAGTTGATTACATGGTTGTTAAGTCGAGTCATATCCTTGTACATATTGTTTTGGGACGATTGGGACTCATGGGTAAAGTACTAGTGTAATGGAGTAATGGGGAAGAACATCATTTATTACCCCCATATGTGCTAAATGTTTTAAAAAGTACTCCAAGTTTTTCAATTATCTTAATTCGAGTCATTAGATTAGTTAATTGTAAAGTTATGTAAAAGTTCAAGTGTAAGGGGAATGCAATGCTCCTATGATGTATTATTTTGGATGGTAGGGCAAGAGTGTATGAAAAAAAAAAAAAAAAAAAAAAAAAAAAAAAAAAAAAAAAAAAATCGAAAAAATCCAGAAAAATACAAAAAAAATGAGAAAAAGAAAAGTAGAAAAAACATACGGACTACCATCCCGTTTCATTTTATGTTTATTTTTATGTTTTTGTTATTTTGTTATTTTGTTTCTAGCTTAAGATTGAGTCGAGTCTTGGCTTAGCAACATTGTATAGTACATGTAATTAATCAAGATCTTTAACTCGCCACCAGTAAAATATCCTTTATCCAACAAAACCGTGTTTTCCTTTTCCCTACACCTAACGTTATAACCCATTTAAAAGCCCTCTTTGATAGTTTATCTTTGGTGCTTACGCCTAGTGGAGGAGGTTTTCGATCCTTTCCCAAGCCTATGGTAATCTATTTGCTATGACAGGTAGTGAGAGATATTATCCGTTTTCATTTATGAGATTTATTTTGATGACACTTGAGAGATGTGAGTATCTAAACACAACTTGTGAGGTGCTAGTTTATAATCTCCGTGCTTATTATGATTAAAGTGGAACGATTATTTGTTGTAATTACTTTTATATTAGCATTAAATGACCCCTAACTTGTATTTTGATTAGAATAAAAGCGCATTTGCTTGAGGACAAGCAAATCTCAAGTGTAAGGGTATTTGATGAAGCGAAAAGTGTACCGCTTTTAAGGGGTCATTTAAGCCCTAAATCGTATTTATTTGATCAAATATTGCCCTAAATCGTTCCTTTTGTCATTTTAGGTACTTTTGAGGAGAAATCTGGAAAAGGAGGCATTTTGGACGTTTTTGGAGCATAAAAGTGAAGAAAACGACAAAGTCTCAAAAATCGGCTAAAAGTTACCTTTGACGGCGTCAGATTTTACTCTGGACGGCGTCATGGCTTGGCAAGAAAAGGTGGATGTGAAATTTACTCATGATAAGCCAGTGAAAATTGCATGTAAATTCTGACGGCGTCACGCTTTAACCTGATCAAGGGCGTCACGGCTTAATTCATAGAGGGACGGCGTCACGTTCAAGGTCTGACGGCGTCAAGCCTTGATAAGCCAGAACGGATTTTGGAGAGCTAAAGAGGGACGGCGTCAAGAAGGTCATCCGGGAACCCTAAAAGCGGCGAGGTGACGGCGTCACACTCCATAAGGTGACGCCGTCAGATCCAAAAGTCTATATATAGTTTTCTAATTTTTTGTCATAAGAGAGAGCTTAGTGTGGAATTTTTGGGAGAAAACCCTAAGACGAATTTAGCTTCTTTTTCAAGGCTTTTTGCCTTGAGATCTTCCATGTTACATTGAAAGATAAGTTATCAATTAATCATTCAATATGTCTATGTGTTGTTTGATTTTATCTTGTTCTTGTCTTTTGTTTAACATGTTAGGCTAGATTTATCTTGTGTTTGCTTAGATCTAATGAAACCTAGCTATTGATTATTGGTTATTAGTGTGTTATTAGTTGTATTGGATGATTGTTTATCTATGTTAGGCTTAAGAAAACTGGCTAACTTCCTATTCGGTAACTTGCTTGAACGTCTTAAGAAACATGAACCAAATGCGTACTAAAGGTTTTTATGGTTGTATTTAATGCACAAGCGAATTCTAGTGATCCCATGTTAGGAGCTTCCTAGCCGGCTCGACATAGGAGTGAAGTAGGAGCTTGTAGAGTTGGGGAAGTACGTACGCCACCCCACGATTGGTATTAAGGAATACACCCGTCATCCACGCGACTAATACACACTAATCAACCGGTAAAAGATAGTTAGGGAGTAAGGAAATCTAAGTAAACACATTTCTCTACACTTAAGTTTTCACCAACATTTTCATTTTTGTTATTTTATTTTATTTGCATTTGTAGTTATTTGGGTTAGTTGACTAGCAACTAATTCCGCCCACTCCTTCAAACCCGAGATTTTACTTGCTTTCATAAAAATAAAAAACATAAAAAAGAATCTTCCTCAACCCTTAGACCTATTAGAGTAGTCTTTCATACCTAACGAACACTATTCCCTGTGGAGAACGATCAATCCCCCGTACTTACCACTACACTATACTACATCGGTCAGGTACACTGCCTGGTGGGGTTGTAAGCCTCTTGAGATCCCTCGAGAGGTAAAACCTGTTGTAAGGTTACAAAACCACGCATCATGTTTCATTTTCCTTTTTAAGGTTTCCATTGCTAGACTTAAGTATCTCAATTGTATCAGAACATGATTTAAAAGAACAAGATGATTCATTGGATACCTCAGAGTCTGATCCAGAGGAAGAGTAGGCCATGAGAGCAAAATGTTGTACTTGAGGTTCCTCTTCAGCTATCAATGCACAATTTGGACCATCCTCAGCAAGATCACTCCAGTCATAATCTCCTAACCCATCACATGATATCATAGCAGTAGTAGGATTTGGCTCTTCATCAGCAGACTTCTTGAAATTCTCATTGCTTCTTTTTGGTGCTCTGCATTCTCTTGCAAAGTGTCCCTTCTTTCTACAGTTAAAACATTCAGCCTTTGATTTGTCAAATCCCACATTCTTGTTCCTTCTGAACTTCATCTCTTTACCAGTTCGCTTAAGAAACCTTCTTGCCCTCATAGTTAACATTGCAAACTGCCATTGCATATCAATCTCTTCAACATCATCAGGATCAAGTTCATCCAAATCTTGAGGCATGACTGAAGTACTTGTAGTAAGTTCAGCCAAATAAGCACAAATAGCTGCATCACTGATGGTGTTGGTGTTGGTGGAGTCAGCAGCAGAGACATGTGAACCAACAGCAGGAGCAAAAGTACCAACAGCAGAGTGTTGTTCTTGATGACTGCCAGAATTCTTGTTGCTTGAGGAAACAAAAGCAAGATTATTTGTGGTAGAAGATGAGCTTGACAATCCTTTAACTTCTGATTCATACACCTTCAAGTTGTTATACAGATCATCCAATGTCATAGTATCAAAATCTTCCTTGTGCCTCCAAACCACTGTATGAGTGTTCCATTCAGAAGATAGACTTCTCAGAAACTTTAGATTGACATCTTCTTGAGATGGCTCAATCTTCAAAAGAGCCATCTGACTGGATAGCTTATGAAGTCGATCATAAGTTCCCTCAATGTTCTCAGAACTTAAAGCAGTGAAAGTTTCAAACTGATGCTTCAGTAGATTCTTTCTTGATTTCTTGGTAGCTTCATTCCCACCAAATCGAAGTTCGATTGCTTCCCATAACTCCTTAGCAGACTCAATATGAGTAAAACTCAATTGATAATCATTAGGTATTCCCATCATGAGAATACTGTGAGCCTTGACCTCCAATCTTCTCTGCGCTTTCTCCTCACTTGTCTTGAGAGTCAAGACTGATCCAGTAGCAGTTTTGGTTTGCACACTGTCACCATGTAGAACAACTTCCCAAAGTGAGTAATCAACCATTCTCATGTATTGTTGAATCCTCATCTTCCAGATCTCATACTCTCCAGTCTTGAGCATAGGGACTCTTGATGCAGTAACCATATGTGTAGAATCGGCTTCCATTGCTTACTTGTTGAATAACAGATCTTGTAAGAAGTAATTCTTCTTGGTACCAGTTTCTAGATCACAAGCTCTGATACCACTTGTTGATCCCAGTTGAGCTTCACGATCTTATTAATTGCTTTAGATAAATCTAAGACAATCGGTATAGAAACTGATCTTGAGTTGTATATCAAATATTATGCGGAACTTAATATTTGATCTTAAGAAGAATTAAAACACAAACGAATTCTCAAACAACACTTCAATATATTAATACGATTGCTCGACAGCAATAGGGTTACAAGAAACCTTGAAGTGTAAAACAATAATACGTATGCTAAGATAATCGATATCTAACCCTAACCCTAGAACCTCCTTTTATAGCGTAAGGAGTCCTAGTCGGTTTACAAGACTTCCTATACAAGAAAAATATTCATACGTATCTTTTCTATAATTATCCTTAACATACTATACATATCTAATAAGCAGCAGAGTAAATCTTCTAGCAGCAGAGTTACACTTTGCTTATTCTTCCAAACCAGCAGAGTCACAAAACAGCAGAGTCATTGTACTAATCAGCAGAGTTACATAACTGTTCAGCAGAGTTATGTTTCTCGAATCAGCAGCATCTTTTAGACCCAACAAAGACATTGTTCAGAATCAAAACCTAGTGGACGCTAAGAAAAACACACATGAAAAGACTAGGAATTTGCCTGTTTCTAAGAGTAGTTGCGTGCCAATTAAGGCAATTCCCGTAGCCGATCACTCTAAGAACCCTAGATCTTTTCCTGATTCCAAACACTTTGTTTGCTCGACTTGTCAGAAATGTGTTTTCAATGCAACCCATGATGATTGTATAACAAAACTCCTGAAGAATGTGAATGCACGTGCCAAGGTTCCATCCTCTAAGACTGGAAACAACAACAAGCCCGTAGAACCAAAGAGGTGTATGCAGAAACCTGATAGGCCGGTTGCCCTAGGACAAAGGTTTTCTCCCAAAAAGTCTGTAACTGTGCATGAGAAACCAAACACTCCTAGATCTTGCCTTAGGTGGATACCGACGGGTAGAACTTTTAAGATTGTTGGTCTTAGGTGGATACCTATTCGAAAGATGTTCACTAAGTGCGAAACCAAGGTTGACAGTGAAACCCCAAATGGTCTAAATTCTGATATCACTAACCCATATAAATGCAAACAAACTCTTAATGTCAATGCAGGAAGTCTTTACTTAAGTGCAGGTACATCGTTCAGGCCTTGTATTAAGGAAAGACTCAGAGTTTGGGTGCCGAAAAGAGTGATATCTCATGATGTAGGGGTTCAAACAATTCAAGCTTGATGAACATCATCGACAATGACGTCTGTACACGTCAGTGCAGGCCTCGCTCTTCATCATTATGACGTCTGTACACATCAGTGCAGGCCTCGCTCTTCATTGACTATGACGTCTGAACACATCAGTTCAGGCCTCGTGCTTCATCGACAATGACGTTTGAACTCTTCAGTTCAAGCCTCGGGCCTCAATGTCAACATTATGGCGTCTGCTGACATCTCTTCAGGCCCCGTTCATCAAAGAAAAGAAAGGTGTACGCTTGAGTGCGCTTTATCTTCGGAAGAAGAGGAATCTTCTCATTTATGACCATTCTCATCAAGCTTCATGTTCTTCAAATGCTCATTCAGTCACCAAAGGGGATAAACGTACATTGGAGTATATTCTTATTCATCTGCTCTATCAAAAATGGCAGTTGGTCGTCATATGCAATTTTTGAGGGGGAGAAGGGTGAATAAACTACATGGTGATTGAGATTTGCGAAATGGTCATACGACTCTTCTTGTTTCTGACTATTCTCATTAAAAGGCTTCATACTTGCTCCATGCTCGTTCAGACATCCAGTGGATCTACTTCCATCACAGATTGGACGTTTATTCATTCGATCAAAAATGGCAACTTCGAATGAAATTTTTTAGGGGGAGAAGTATGAACAGTGGATCAACCTCATATGCACTTGTTCAATCAAAAATGGCATCCTCATATGCAATTTTTGAGGGGGAGAAGTGTGAACAAGTGAGCGAACAAACAATCACTTGTTGGTCATCTAATTGTGACTACGGAATGGATCAGGTTTCACTTATTTGGGGTTGAAGTTGACTTTCTCAAAGGCGTGGTCTTACTCTATCTTGAAGTCGGGGTTGGTTGGATGCATGACCTTCAATGATAACTTGCTCGTGCTTAAGATTTAAGTTGAAAACTTAGGTTACCTAGTTACCAGCAGTCGGGGTAACTATCACTTAAAGGAGTTACGATGTAGTACTCAGTGTCACACGCCGATGACGTTGTGGATAATCGTAAGAGGTGTTAATGTCTCATACCTTGGTTAGGTATTGAATACTTAGAGATTTGCTTGGAGCACTAATTCTCTACACCGTTCTTCCAACATTAGTGCAAGTTCAAGTCACGAGAATGGGGAATTCTACTTCAGTTTCAAGTTTGGTATATCGGGTTTGCTTCATCAGTTATCAATTCAGATGGCCTACTTAAGGGTTGGTAAAGATAGTCAGAAAGTGCTTCGGTAGCGGTTAATTCTCACTTGATACATTTGAGCTAATTTTGTTCTTCTCACAAGATTTCAAGTATTTGTGCGTAAAATGTGTTGCTGATTCTGAGGTATCAAAACCAGCAAGGGGGAAGGAGACATACATCTGAACGCACAACGAGTACACATGATGAACTTTATACTTCTTCTTAAATGAAGTTATTCCGGGAAGACAAATGTCATAACCGCAGAGAAAATCAGTGTTTTAACTCGTGAGTCTTGATGTATTATTCCAACTACGTGGGGGAAGATACTGTCTTGGTGTTATCATTTCGACTACACACGGGATAAATTGCTTACACACGGGACTTAGTTGACTTTGGTGTAACAATTCTCATCTGCAATTTCCTGAAGGGAGAAAAGGGGATTTCTAGGTCTTAATTGATCTTGATGTTACGTTTTCGACTTCATTAATGGGATTGAGTGTGTACTTCGGGTTTTCGGGCTTCATACAATGAGACTGTTTGAATCTCTTCAACTACTTGGGGGGAAGTGGTCTCTGGATACTTTTGGTAGGCATTTCTTCAGTCTTCAGCGGGAAGAAATGTGAGAAGAATTATTCAAATGTGAGATGATTCGTTGCTGATCTATTTGAGGATCCCCGAACGGAGAATCACGATGATTATTCTTAAAAAGGGGCAGCAATACTTGATGTGGTTTGCTACGGTTTCCGCTGTACACTTACCATATGTAAGCTTGAAAGAGAGCTTAGAATCTGCTCAGTATGAAGATTGTCGGTTTGGGGGGAAGCTATCAAAGCTGTACATTGGGAAGGCTCAAGTTCTGTCGATTGTTCAGGAGCCTCGAAAGCTTTGGTGGTGAAAGTTTAAGAGATGATTGACCACAGATTTCTACAACATACTGTACGTATCCTCATTTCGGTATTCATTTTATCATCGTCTTAAACTGAATAATATAGTTTGTACATATCTTAAAACATACTGTAAATAGAAAATTATAGAACCAGAAAATTGTATATAGAAAAATATTAAAACCAAGAAAAACCATAAAAATCAGAAAAATAGTAAATCCCAAAAATAGTTTCACCTAGGCATGTCTTCTGTTTATCGATAACATTTACGGACTTAGAAATGTCATTCAATAATGGCACGGGTCTTTAAATGAAGCTCGAGCAGAAGTTAAAATGGATTGTTAAAACATGTCTAAATGGCTTGCTATTACTTTAGATAGCAACCCGCGCTTCAAAATGGGGAAAGCACGTCGCCAAAAAGACGGCTATTCCTCCAACTGGGTGATGTTCACCTGGGCATGGATTACTTTATATCCATGTTTCTTTGATTTGATGTACGTTTCAGTGCATCATTTCTTGTATAAGAAGAGAAGTCTTCGTTACATCACAAGCACTTTCCAATCTATGATTCTTCAGGAAAGTACTTGTATGAAAACTTGGTGGTACCATGATTTTTGAATATCAATCTGAATTGAACTTTTCATAAAAAATCTATCACTCAATCAATGACCACATCTATTTAAATAGAAGACGGGTCATCGATTGAGGGGGAGAGTGATGATTTTCAAAATTCTATATCATCAAAACATGATACTTTGTACCAAATAAGTAGTGAATTTTATGAAACTTGTTGCTATGTGTCAGTGTATGATTTTTGTTAAATTCAAAATCTTCCAAACTTATCTTACCTGACACTAACATTCTCCCTCATTAATTGAGGGGGAGCATCGTCATATTCCACTATCAGAATACATGTTAAACCTGACCACATTTTCTCCCAAATTTTCTAAACATATTTAAATCAATTGGGATCATAAATCTCAATTGGTTTGAAATTTTTGATCGGGGGAGAGAATGTGATTTAAATATGAAAATCTGATAAAAAATGTGATCTTTTGGACTCAAGTGTAGGCTCTCCCATATGTGCTAAACTCTTTCGTATATCGATGCACATATTGAGGGGGAGCAAATGATTTGTGATGGCAATTGTGAAAGAATACCAAAGACCGACCATTTTACTTTAAGTATTGGAGTTATAAGGATGGTAAGGTTAGGTATTAGTTCCCATGATCCAGCCAGAACCGGAGGGATCTTCCCAGGGACAATCCTCTAGTTAGAATAGAAGTCCTTAGGAATGATTAAAAAGGAGAAAAGTGAATAAGGGAAAAGTGCCGACTGAGATGGAGCTAGTACTAGAACAAACCCAACAAGGTGCTAGTAATGAAGTCTCGGTAAGCGCTGAAGGGGTTGAAGAATGAAAAAGAAATGTAAAGATAAAGGGTGAAAAGAAAGAAGCCCTCCTTACACCTTAGGCAGAAACCGGGTCAATACATATGCTGTCAGAATCACTTAGTTGATTGCTGACATTGAAGACAAAGTATCATGGACCCAGTGATACGCTGCACAACCCTCCCTAGCCACTCAAGGTCCCTCAAAGGACTCTTGTTTCACTTGTCACAGAGATCAATACATTGCTATCGTCTCTCTCACTCCGAGTTTGACGATATTGAAAAGGTGGCAGTCCTCTCCAGCCTTCGATCACTAAATCAAAATGCACTATTGATTCTAGAGCCAAGAGATCATCAATTAATCTCATTAGGACACATTTCCAATATGCTTGCTGTTTCATACACCGTGAAAAGCAAGAAAATATATATGAAGAGTCCTACGCATTATCCTTGTGGTATTGCCAGAACATCCGAGTGATACGTAAAGTATTCACAATGAAGATGGAAATCCTTCTAGAGCCAACATCAAACAAGCTCTTGGTAGGTGACGTGTGAGATCCTTCATGGATCAAACTTGTGACAACTGGAAAGAAACGATGGGGCGATTCTCATTTGAATTAAACTTGTTCCAGGAAATGGATTGACGGACGCTTTTGGAAAACCTTTCAATGTGCTCACCAACTGAATCTCGAGCACATTGATTGTGAAAATTTTCAAACAAAAGTGTTTTTGACAGAAATGTGATTCAATTTATAAAACCCTTGTCGTGTCGCACAAAATGTTTATCCATTGACACGCAAGTGATTTTTCTAATCAATTTCTCGTCAATCAGTGGGTATTTAATTCACTGATTCACTCAACCGTGTTGTCTGCTTTGAGACGTTCCGGTATGAGAACATGCTTGATATGACAATTCCGATGTGGATTCATTGGATGAGTCATTCAACAAGCTGGAAATTCCTGTCAAGGAGAATTCTCTTTAAAGGGAACTCTACCTGATCACAGGTCGGTCCTCACGATCCGAAGGTTAATTCAACCACACTGAACGAATGACAAAGCCATATTCGTTCTCCAACTTTAGTGCTAACTGTTTTATTTCAGGTACATATAAAGATGGTGATGGTGGTTCCTAATCCAGCATGAGACAAGTCAATCCACACTCCATGCTCACACGTCCAACGCAATTTTTAAAGTCATCATGATAACCCAAAAGACCTACAACATAGCTTCCGCGACTCTGACAAAGTTATCATGATCCTAAAAAAGTGTGAGCATGCAAGTCCAAAAGTCACAACAACTCACATGGAGGCAATATCACAGCAGTGGATAAGTTCTGAGATTTACGGTGGCTGATGATCTCAAAGAAGGCTCCAAGATCACAACTTCTCATGATGATGAAGCCACAAGATGACTTGAAGACACATGTTGGATGATAACTTCAAAGAATACACAAAGATCATCCAAAACAAAGAACAGTCATCGCAAATTCACTGCTAAAGGCACAAAGATTTTTTTTTGACAAAGAAGAATCAAGGTCTACGAGCTATGAAGTCAAGATCCAAGGAAGAGGTGCTAGAATTCAGAACATTACTTCCGGGGTGACCTCCCTTAGGGGGAGATTGTTAGGAATATAAATATTCAGTTGAAGACTCGGTCACCCCGAGTACTTATTAGCACATCATAGCTCATTGGATAATTAGTAATATTATTAGTAGTTTAGTTATTATTAATATTGTGGAGTGGGTCGGGTCTTTACCCACTGTCAGTTCGCTCCACAGCCCACTAGGGGCACAATATGTAAGGACTATAAATACACCCTTCCCACCCATGGGAAGGGTTGGACCTCATTTCACATTTAATCTAATATCACTAGTTTCTCTCTCTAGGTTCCACTTTCTCTCTCTACATTCTTCTACTTCTTATTCGATCCAAGATAGTGTCCCAAATCGTGTGTTTATTGTTAGTGAATCTCCTACAGATTCTCTTTTATCTCTCTTAACTTAAATGCCTCACACATGCAACCCATTCTCCTATTATATTTCACACGGCAGCCTCTAATTTTTCTCTCCATATATCGATTTCAACCATAAACCCTAATACAATGTGAAATCGACAGCCTCTCTATTATCTTCTCAAGAGGAATCAAGGTACGATGCAAAGGAAAAAGGTGGTGATCAGATTCATGGGTAAACAAGCGTTAGTGATCGTTGGTGTTTATTAATGTTTTGATCATGGGATGGTTCGAGTGGGATTAAAGTTTTAGTTTTGTTAGCGATTCGCGAGTTGGCAGAGTTTTGGGTTACGTTCGGCTGTCCATGTTCGATTGGGTTTTGGGTTCCATCGCGTCCCGTTAAATTCTGGTGTTAATATTCGTGTTCATTTTCAATATCGATCTATCTTCTCTTAGCTTTGAGGTATATCTTTAACATTTGTTTACAACATATAAAGTCACAAGAATACACATCAGTATATATATATAAGAATACACATCAGTATATATATATATATAAGAATACACATCAGTACATATAAAATCACACGAATGCACATCATATTAGTTAACTAATCTTGGTTTGTAATATAATGAGATATATATATATATATATATATATATATATATATATATATATATTATATATATATATATATATATATATATATATATATATATATATTTATGATGGATACAGTATATATATATGTAGAATTCACCATATGAGGAATTTCATGCAAATACGTGAGTACTAAATATGAAATGGCAATGTATGTGTATCGAGAGTGTGTCTCGGGTATGATTTTATGTGACGAGAATGGTCGTGTCGTTGTGTTTGTGTGTGTGTCGAGTTGTGTGGTCAACTAGGGCTAAAACATGGGTCGATGCATAGTAATCTTGGGGCTGTTTTAATCATATTTTTATACAGGTTTAAATGGGTTGAAGTATGCAAGACAAAAACGTGGGTGTGTGGGTATGAAATGAGACCTGATGTGTGTGGTTCATTCTTGCATATGCGTGTATATTAGTTGTTTGTTTGATGTGTTGTTGGGGCTGGAAAAACAAGAAGGTCGAATGTGTTCAAAGATGAGTGGTGTTAGAGTGGTTTTGGGTCACGTAAAACGGGTCGTTGTGGCTGTTGAGCGTGTGGTTCATAGGTGTGATTTTGTGTCGAGTTTAGTGGTGTTAGAATGGGCGAGTCAAGAAGGGTTCGAGTAGGTCGTATATGGGTTATTATGGCTTGGGTAGTGGCGTTAGAATGGTTCAAAAAAAGGGAGCTTTTGGGTTGATGTGGCTACTGTGAAGTTGCATGAGTACAATTTGTAGTATGAATATTAAAAATATGTAAATTACACCTTAGGCACTCAACTTTATTAAAATGACAAGTATGACCAAATTATTAAAAAGTGTCATGTAAACCCTAAGCTATAACATATAAATTATATTAGAATCCAAAAGTTATTAAATTGACACTAATAACCCTAAAAGTCACTAAATCGGGAAACTACTAATTATGGAAAGTTACTATATTTGGAAAGCTGCTATAAAAGGGAAGTTACTAAAAATGGAAAGCCGACTAAAATGAGTAATCTGACTTAAAATAAGTTATTAATAAAATGACCATGAATTCGTGTAGATTCGCTGAAGATGGAGTCTGCTTCCGATCTTATGTTTCTGTTGTGTTTTCACTTGCGGTCTAAGGTACAGATATTCTACCCTTTTTCAGTAAGGGTGCTTTCTTTCTCATGACTTTTGATCTTGATCTTTGATTCGTTATAAGATTCCCTTAAGCCATTGTTATGATCCCTTGTACTTGATTCATTCACTTGATACGCTTCGTTGTTATGATGATCCATTTGACATTCGTTCATTATGACCCTAGTGATATGAGACTCGACATAATTCATTTGTTACCCTATGACATGAGTATTCGAATCACTTGATGCTTTGAAGGTTCATTTGATATTGTAATTGGATGTGAAAACCTTTCTAAATTGTATCATGGAAATGTTTTGAGAAAAACTATTTTTAAAACGATGTTATGAGCATGATGAGCTATCCTTTTTATATAGAATCTTGCTAACTTTTATGAAAGCTACTTTTAAATACTACCTTTATGAAAACCGTTTTTAAATATCATTTTTATGAAAACCATTATTAAAAGATTTCTTTAAATGAACATTTGATAGAAACCTTTGAAATGAACCTTGCTATGAACCATTTGATTTCGAACCTTTGATTATGAACCTTTGAGATCCTATGCCTGATATGATACCCTTATTTGACTCATGACTTTCATTTCATGATTGTCATTCTTATTGATTCATTCTGACATTTATTTAAATGTCTCTGCTATGCTATGTTTATGTTTTGTCATGCTTATTGAGTTACTATCTTGTTTCTCTTGCCACGCTATTTTGTTATTATGTATGCTATGATAGATCCGTGCCTGAGCTTAACTAGTTGTGGAGGTACCATGACCATGTCTTTGATGGCACCTTAGACATGACACTCCCGTAGAGGTGTGATAGATCTACGGCGTTCCCCCTTATGATATGATATGATTTTGTGTACACTATTGGCCAACTTTATATATGCGTGACCAGTCCAGTACTGGCATTCATATTTTGTTAGGGAGCGTATGGATGCATCCTAGGTTTATGTATGTGTATGTATGGTGACCAGGTGGTGTGTGCCTTACACTCCTTCTCACACTTTTAGTACTTAGAGGTCTCCCCTCTTCGTATACTTGTTATGCTTTAGTATGATATGACGGATTATGTATGGAGTTCTTATGGCACATCCTTATATGAACTTTTCCATTATTTCATTATTTCTCTCGATCCATTTATTATTCAGTTCTCGCGCATTCTTGATTTTAAGTTCTCTTTAAATTCGTATGACTTTCATGAATATGCTTCGTTTTGTATTCTTATTCCTTCGTTGCTTATGTTTATTTATCGTTATGTTATGTTATATATATCTGTTCACTGGGCTTTTTAAGCTCAGCCGCATTTCGTTCCATGCGGCAGGTTTTAGTTGGAAGCTGGGTTATGAGTGGAGTGCTTTGAGCATAGAAGACTATACTTAGATTGCTATCATGGATTTAGAGATGACTAGAAGAGATTTGCATTTCAGACTTAGTATTTTGTTATTATTCTCATTTGTAACCTTGTAGTTTCAGATTTTCCCTTTGTAACCTTTGAAGTTCATTTGTATTATTTAAGTCTTATGCTTATGTTTGCTTTGATATGTCACCATAACGTAATACTTCTACCCTTATCGGGTTGGGGTGTTACACTAACAAATGGGTTCCAAATACGAGGTTAACTAACCGATGTGGTTAGCAAAAATTATTTTGTAAACGGATGGCCATTTGGTGTTATTCCTAAGGATGCCTCTTTATCACACGAATACACTTATATCACACGAATGTGATCTTACAGCGGTTTGGTAATGATTTACAAGTACAAGTTCTAGAATAAATAAAATCAACACTCATAGCAAAAGATCCAGGCTCAAATGAAATCGAAACAGGCTCATAGCAAAAAATCCAAGCATAAAAGATGTATGCTATATACGAAACAGGCTCAAATCCTCACATATTAGTGGAAAGGGCTATAATATGTGCTAGCAAATGTTATCGATCCCATAATGGATAGCAATAATAATCGGGACACGTCTCAATTTTTTCAAAATTACAGATTTCACCAGTGGATTGATCCAGTTATTCTAATATATTATCCTAAAAGCGTGAAAACAATTAGATCACAAGGGCAAACAAGTATACAAAATTTTAAATTGGCCCCAAAAATTTTAAATTTGAAAAGTAGTTTCGTTTTTTCTATTTACTTCCCCCACACTTAAGTTAAGCATTGTCCAAAATGTAATGAAAATTAACTTCAAAGCATGTAAAATTGGGAAAATAAATAAATAAATTGTCCAAGAGAAACGAAACTTCCTGGGCCAAAAAATCGCGATCGAACTCCATATGATAAGGTGCTAAGCAAATGCTAGCATAAGCTTATGAGATGAATCAATTTCTCATTCAACAAAACATCTCCACACCAAGTATAATATCACCAATAATCCAATCTCCAAGAGCTTATTAAATCTGCAAAAATAAACTAAACTACAAAAAACGGGTAAAATTCTAAAACTCACTTTCGTAGGCATCACGGTTGCATTTAGCGTATGCAACAAGCCCTTTAAACCCCTCGGTGGCCCGAGCGGACGAGTGAAGTCTCGTGAGGGTTTCCAGTGAACATACCCACAAAGTTCAAAACATTTTTATTTTTAAAACAAGTACTTGTTTATTCACAACGTACTAAATTAACAAAATTTAAAATGAAAAAAAAAAAAACCAAATTTATGTAGAATAAAAGAAATGATGCTCTTGCAAAAACCAAAAGACATTTAAACTTATTCGATCTAAACACAAACACACAAGAACAAAATACGAAAAATGAAAATAACATTTTTTTTTTACCAATTGGTCCATCCGATCGGTCAGAGGATCTAACCGATCGGTTAGGTTAGTTTCCTTTGGGCCAATTTTTACCGAGAGCTCCAACCGATCGGCATGGATTCCATCCGATTCGGTTGGCACTCTGGTGACCAATTTTTTTTTTTTTTAATAAGTTTCAGTTATAAACTTTTATTGACAAAATAAAACAAAAAGACATAAGGTAACGAATACGAAAATAGACACAAGTAAATAAAATACATAAACACATATGTACTAGAAGAACATCAAGAACATAATACGACACTTAAAACAAAAATAAGCAAATAAAAGCACGATCACAGAAAATGACAAGCACATAGATGCAAGCAAACATAATTAATCACGTAACACAAATCAAAACAAAACAATCTAAAACAAGATAGTCTTATTCAAAATTAATATGAAACTAATCCGAACAAGAAGAACACGAACAAATAACACAGAGACATGCAAGAGATCACATAACATATAAAACATAAAACACACAAAAAAAGAAAAACACAAACTAGAAAAAATAAAATTGGTTCAAAAGCCTCCAGCCGAATCGGTTACGGGTGGTGACCGATCGGTTGGAGTGGTTTGGGTGGTTTTTTCGCAAACACTTTCGAGCACATTTAGCAAACTTTTAATTGCGTATTTTTAGAACACATGAAACGAAATCCCAACATCAAAAAATTTGATTTTTAAGCCAAGATCATTTAAGCAATTATGAGATATGATAAAAAAAAATTTAGACAAAGAGCAAGAGAGGTAATTAAGCAATCATCATGAGAAAACAAGCAAGAAGGAAATCAAACAAGAACAAAAAAAACAATCATTTATTAGCAAGAGCAATATAGCATTCGAACAAATTAGCAAACAAGCAATCGATCAATTTATCAAGGAAACGAACAAACAAGCAAACAAACAAACACCTAAGAACAAAAACCAAATCCCCGGCAGCGGCGCCAAAAACTTGATGCGCTCCATCGAAACTTTAAATTTATAAACAAGAATTACCGATTAACTAGGAACACATTCGGGCAAGTATACCCTAGTCATATGTAGTATTGGGGTTGGTAAGTCAAGGTCGTCCCAAGAGACTTGGTTGCACTCAAGTGTCGTTTGTTTGTTTAAGCAAGTAACAAGTTGATGGTTATGATTGTCACAGATCAAACTAACAAGAAAAGTAATATAAGAACAATCACACAAAGAACATACATGTTTGGACAAATGATCACATGGATATTAGGATGGTTAGTTTGGAAAACATATTATCAAAAGTAATCCTTACGACCTTTAGAACCAATAATAATTTAGTGTTTTATAAATCAAATATGTATAAGCCTCAATCAAATGGTCATGTCATGAGCCTTATGCCTATAACAAGAAAGAATCCTTTCGAACTTTAGACTTTGATGTTATTAATTCGTGAAGTTCCATTTACTTGAAAAATGATTAGAACACATATTCAAAAGATGTCTTTCGACCCTTAATCTAAATTAAACTTTCACTTGTTATGTTTATTAAGTTTCTCATACAATTGTCACAAAGTACAAGACCAAAATATTCGTCGACTAATTAATTGAAATCAACCACTATTGAGAACCCTTTCGACATTTAGACTCAACAATGATTAATCAAGACAATAAACAAGACAAGTTCCAATTTAACCAAATATGATGTTATCATCATATTCCAAACAAACACTACAAATATCCAAACATCCCTTTATCACAAGTTATCATAATATCCAAACAAGTATACAAAACTATTCCATGGTTATTTCAATCAAACACAAAGATTCAACAATCATGGTAATCATAAACATCATGAAATATAAAAGTAACAAGGTTTACCCAAAGTATGAATTACAATAGGCAAAGGTAAAGGATTTATAGCAACCTTCAAGCCTCCAATCCACTATACGCTTTCTACCAAGCCAGAAAATAATACCCAACACCTTCTTCCATGTGTTTGAGCCTTCTTCTGAAAATGGCAGAGGTTGGTGGTCTTTTGGGAGAGATAAGTTGGTGAAAATTCGTCCTTAAGGGTGGGGGGTAGAATTTCACAATGAAAACCAAGCCTAAGTACTCATATATATAGTAGAAATCAACCCTTAGCCTCTAAGTATGAAACTTGGGCACTAAGTGTCATAAAATACAAGAAAAAGGAGTAAATGGAGGTAAGTGATCGGGCTTGGGGCTTAATGACACTTAATAATGCATTAAAAATAACTTGGGAAGGTCAGATTGGTCCATCCGATCGGATACGGGACCATACCGATCGGATGGATGAAAAAGTTAGCTCTATCCGAATCAGTTGCGGGCCAATACCGATTGGATGGAGCACTTTCGATAGAAATGATAACTACAAAAGTTGTAGATCCTTCTCTCCCGGTTTCGTGGCCGCTTGAATCATCTAAATCTGAGTTCGTATGCTCAAATTATGGCCAAAATGGTGGAGGTGTGTCGGGAACAATGAGTCTTCCATTATTTCTTCGTTTTAGCTTCTTTTCTTCATTTCTTTTCTCGTTTTCCCTCTTGTGCTTTATTTTTGAGTCTTTGGAGTGACAACTTCATGACTTTATCTTCTCGAATATACTCCAAGAGACTCGCTTTTGTCGGGAATTCTTCGTATATGCATAAATCTTCGTTTATTGATCGTTTCTTCGTCTTTTTCTTGGTTTTCTTTGTCGTGAGCTTCCATGAACCTAAAATAGAAATTATACTTCATTAAGTACCATAAGTTCATAAAAGTGATCAATATATATGCATAAAATCTACGATAACGCTCCTAAAAACATGTACAATTTGAGCGTAATCAAATTCTCCCACACTTGAATTTTGCTTGCCCTCAAGCAAATCTAGAAAAAGAAAAATCGAAATTCATACCTAAATGACAAAACGAAAAGAAAATTTTAAAAATTTCTAAATTTTTTTTTTTTTATTAAAAGAGAAAATGAGCGCAAACTCCCCCACACTTAAGGGTTTGCTTGCCCTCAAGCAAATATTAAGAAAAATAGATCCCACATGGTGCATGAAAAATAATTATAAAAATTATGATGCAAATCTACCAAGTACAAGTGCAAGATACGATTCATCATTTTTAACCGTTATGGTGAAAACCGAGATGTATGACAATACCCATAGATTTTCTTTCTTGAGTAACATTTCTAAACACCTCACGAAGAAGAAACGAAGTATAATTCACCCAATCACTCATTTATTTAGGTAGTGGAGTATATATAAGATAAATCACACTCATTGCTCAGTCATGATCCGTTTATTACCATAAGCTTGTACAAGAAACAAAACTCCACCGACGTGGCGTAAGCGCCAAGTGTAAACATCTAAAGAGGTCTTTTATTCGGGTTGTAATGTACAGGCTTCGAGGTTGTACCAGGCTTATGTTTAAATATCTCATACAAGAACATATTAGATCGCTAGCGCGAATTCTTGATTTACTCGAACAATGGATGGTCACTAGGGCATATCTTGGATTGCTGGCGCGCTATTCACATAACGGATGGTCACCAAAATACACACTAGATCGCAGGCGCGTCATTCGATCACTCAAAAACCGGATGGTCACTAAAATATTAATGCACTACATATTTTCACAAAGCCATCACTATATCTGGATGCTCGAAAGCTAACAACGAATAAAGTAATTTGGTAAGGGTAGGGATAAGGCATGGGAGTATTCATGAAATTGGTTTTAAAAGAAAAAAAAAGTCAAGTCTAAGTCCCATTGTTGCTAGTTACCGAACAAACCGCAAACCCGTAAATGATTATAGTTAACAACTTCCTCTTCTTTGAACTTTCCCATATCGATACATCGATTCTCCATAATAATATTCCTCATATTTAGCTCATTGGCTAACAACATATCACATAACTTTCTTCTTCATCTTCATATATAGCACATTAGCTATAATTGTCACCTTATAGTTGCGATGACTTATCTTCTTTTCTTTTTTTTTACTTTTTTTTAATGCTTTTTTTTTCTTCTTCATACATACACATCTCCCCCCTCCCCCCACACTTTGTATAAGCATACACCACAAAAATACAAATAAGCAGTAATAGTGGCCAAGGCCTTCTACATAATACACACGACTAATTTCGATGTTGCCATTTACGTAATCTCCATAGCCCATGATAGCAGCGAAATGATCATTCCCGAATCTGACAGTGCCGATGAACTTTGCAACAAAGTTTACTAACAGTTTAAGATTGCCTGTCATGTGTCGGGTACAGCCGCTATCAACAATCCATAGAACAATTTGTACCACCTGCATCACACGAAGATGATGAAGATGGAGTGATGGTAACGGTAGAACCTAGAGAATTTGTGTGTTCCGTTGGGTTAGTAACAAAGTTTTAATAACTTTAGGTAGCCAAGTAAAACTAGGTTTCCTTTGTAACCAACATTGCCATGTCCAACTAGTTTTAGCTTTCTTCTTAGTGAATTCGCTAGGTGATGGGATTGTCTTAGGAGTTGTATTCGCAACTATGGGTGTGCCTAAGGCATTTTTAGAAACTGCACTTGGTGGTTTTCTTAGTACAGACTTAGAAGCAATAGTGGACCTAGAGGGAATGCCAGATGTACGTTTCTTGTTAGGAGTTAAAAGAGATTTTGTAACCCATTTCTTATGATCACCAGATAACATACTTTTACGACAAAACACACAAGATGCATTAATATTCAAAACATTCAAAGGTTCATCATTCGTTACAATGATAGTACGATTACAATTTGCCAAATTAGAATCAAAATCAGATGAACATGAGTTTTATTCAAATTCCTAAGTTGATCTTTTACTTTTGGTGCTTCTAGTTTTTCGCTTCTACGTTGCCAGATCTTATTCTTCTGTTTGTTGCACTTACGCTTTGATCTGCTAATGCTAGTATTGGGGATTATTCCTGTAGAAGTGGAAGGATTTAAATTAGTAGTCTGAGGGGATGTTTGCCTAGGTGTTGTGTCCATTTTGTACAATCCTGGTGCAATCACATTTGTGTTAACAAACTTTCCTTTTTCAAGTAACTTTATTTTCTTTTTAAGTTCAATGATGATGTGATTCTTTTGTTGAATTTTTGAATCGAGTTCTCTATTTAAGCGAACGGTGTCATTATGATTTTGACAAGCTTCATCGATTTCCTTTTAATATATGAAAATTTGACTTTTTAAAACAGCATTTTCATCTTCAAGATTCTCAACTTTGGATGTGTGACTGTTATGAAAGGACATCGTTTCATTTTGACTTTGCAATTTTAATTCAAAATCAAGACTCTGAGTTTGACACCATTGTAGCTTCTGATTAAGTTGAAAATTTTCTGTTGAAAGTTTACTTTACACATCATCATTTTGTTTAATGATTCTCTCATTTTCTCTTTTTAAAGTTTCAATTTCGTGTCTCAACGTTTCAGTTTCAGTAGTGTGATCATCAACAAGCATAGAATTGCAAGACTCATAAATCGAATTCATAACCACATAGATAATATCTGAACTTAGAACATCTTCCAAAAGTCGATCGGCTTCATTTTGTAAAACATTGTTTCAAAGTTTTTGTTTTGAGATCGAATTTTCTGTTGCATTGAAAGTGTTCATCATGGATGTTACTTCTGTTTGGAGTTCCTGTTCCCAGTGTGTAGCACAAAGACGCAAATGTTTAACGTATGGTAAAAGTTGTTTTTGAAAAAATTCTCTCTTTTCTTTTTCGTAAGCAGATTGAAAAGTGGAAAATGTTATCTCAGAGTTACGTTCAATTGCTTGTTCTAAAAGGTTGATGTCTTCCATAAACGTATCAAAGTATCTAAGTACAAGACATCGTTTAGGTAATGGTGCAATTACTCCAGGAGTTGGTAAAGGACCATTTTTTGTGCCACTGGTTTAACAGGACCAACATCAGAAGAAGATTCATGAATTTGCATTACAAACCATAGTTGCTCTGTTTTATCTTTTTGAGGAACAAAGGTGTCAGAAATATGAGGCTCATTTTTGATCGACTCTCTTCGTCCTGTTCCTGTTCTTCCTCACAGTTATATACAACAACACGCATAATAGAATCATCAAAGAGCTGGTCTGCACTATACAATTTTGGGTTTTCCTTGAGTGCTTTGTGTAGAAAACGTGGTTTTTCATCACCAATAGCAAAACCATAACCTTGGGGATTTTGCTTTAAAGTAAACTTTTGAATTGTTGTTACAGACTCACCAGCTTTATAAATAACTTTTTGAAACTCTTTTAATTTACTTTCCAAATCTACGATGTCATCAAGATAAGAATCAATTCGTTTCCTAGACACTTGTTTATGTTCAGAAAAACTAGCTTGACAAGTTGACAACTCTGTTTTTGTTTTTGAAAGTTCAGAATTGTGGTGTTCAACCTGTTGTTTAAATTCTAATTTTTCTTGTTCCATTTGAGAAACCAAGTTTTGTTTGGAAGCAACTAATTCTTGTATTTGATGTTGTAAATCTTGTTCTTTGACATAGGCTTTTTGAAATGCAGCTTCAAAACCTTGTTCACGTTTTTCTTTTGTTTCAAAATTTACGAGTTGTATTTTACAGCACTCAAGGTCCGCATTTAATGATGCAACTTTTGCTTTTAATGTTATGTTGATTTCATTGCATTTTTCAATCTGAGATTTTTGTGAGTCCAATTGGGATTGGGTGGTCAATAGTAAGGTCATGAGTTCTGGATTTGGACCGAGCGAAGGTTCATTTTGTTCAATTTGATCATTGTTATCATCATCAATTGGATCATCAAATGTAACAACTGGGTTAATTTGATCATCATCAAATGTAACAACTGTGTTCATTTGTTCATCTTCTTGAGGAGATAATAATGAGTCATTTTGAACAACTTGCTCCTCGTCTGATGAAGATGCAGATGGTGATGCAATTTCATGTATTAGACATGTTGTTGTATCAGGTACCTAAGACAGACCATCAGTATCATACATTGGGTCTGTGTCACTTATGTGAAGTTCCTGCATGTTTGCCATTAGCATCACAGCTGCATTTGCTTCCAAATCTTCCATGTCATCATCTGAATATGCATTTGCCATGAAGTTGTTTTCTTTTTCAGTGAGAGTGCCCCCAGATTCATCCTTTAGAACTAGAAGTAGTGCCTGCTTATGAAACTCATTGCCTCTGACTCTAGGTTTGGGACACGCATTAGCCAGATGACCTTTCTCATTGCAGTTATAGCACTTAACCATAGTATTACCAGTCCTTGTATTCCCAGTTTCAACAAGTTCAACCTTTTTCTGAAGAGCACCTGCATTGTTCCTACTTCCACTAGCTGCATTAAACCGTTGTCCATTTCCTGAATTTTCCATATAACCTCCTGATCCAGTTCTTCCATAAGCACGATTCTGTATTTCAACCCGTCCATCTTGTACAACAGCTTGATTCCTTGTGTTAGATGAAGTGCGAAGACGATTGTTGGATTTGTTAGAAAATTTGCTGAAAGCACGAGCAATGAGTGCAAATCCTTCATTCAAAGAGTTGAATGCATCGTCTTCGTCATTGTTTGTAATTGTGTAGAACATGGTGTCAGTGTTGTCATAGGGGACTAGTTGATTTTCAGTTGATTGCTATGTCGAATCATATGGAATGAGTTGGGTTGATGGGGTTTGTTGAGGGTAAGTAAAGTGATGTTGTTGTTGGACATAAGCATGGTTTGACTATGGAGGTGGAGCAAAGTGAGATTGAGCTATCAGTGCCAATTAATTTGGAGTTGTAGAAGGTGAATAAGTTTCACGAAGAGCTCGATCTTTGTCAACTTCAGATTGATGGTGCTTCAGATAATCATACAACAACCCATAAGATGCATTGTCTAGATTTTTGGCTTGACGAACAAACGTGACATATTTTTGCAGATCTGGACCAAGAAAGCTGAGAAACTTAGTGTTGATTGCAATCCTTCGTAAAACAATGTTGTGTCTGTCCAAGTCATTGATGATGTTTGTGAACCGATGGTAATAAGACTCTAGTCACTCCCCTGATTCAATCATGAACATTGTATATTCGAGGTAAAGTTTGGATTCCATGTCTTCTTGGTTCAGTTCAGTGCCTTCCATTAAGAGATGAACGTGTTCCCACATATCCTTAGCTGTTTTCTAAGCATCAATGCTTCGGAAAATCAGATTAGGTATTCCCTGAAGAATATATGACATTGCAAGTTCATTTGCTTCACGATGAAGTATTTGCTCTGCAGTAAGTTGAGTTTCAGGAACAGGGGTAACGGTTTCAGGTCTTGGAGGAATAGCAGTTGCATCTCCAAGAACCGTTGTAGTTGGCATTTGGAATGGACCTTTAATTATAACCTTTTTCATATATTTTCCATGTGGTTTCTTGAGTTCTATGAACCTTAAGATTCGACTTGCCCATTGAACATAATTTCCAGGAGTGAGCATTGGAGGTGTGTCAAGTGATCCAGCTTCATGTCTAGATTGTTGGCTACTGATGGCCTCATACATTTGATCAAACCAGTGTGGTTGTTTTACAGGAAGTGGTAAGGATTGCATTGGTTGTTGTTGGTATGGTTGTTGTTGAGGAGATTGTTGTTGTGGAAAGAATTGATGTTGTTGCATAAATAGTTGTTGTTGAGGATACTGCGGTTGCTGAGGATACTGCTATTGCTGAGGATACTATTGTTGAAAGTAGTTGAAATAAGGTGGTTGAGACATGATTGTGATTAGTTAACTTGTGTTGTTATGGATCTTGTAGACAATTGAGAAGTGTGTTGTGAGTTATGAAGTTTGGTTATGGTTAAGTTTGAATTAAGATGATTACTGTTCACGTCCAATTTCGACAAACACTGTTCACAGTTTACCAATTGCGACGAGTTAACTGAATTGCGACAAACACTGTTCACAGTTTACCAATTGCGACGATTTAACTAAATTGCGAAAATGACTGTTGATCCAATTGCGACAGATTAAGTAAATTGCGACAGAACTTGGTCTCAATATCAATTGCGATGAAAGTTGCAATTTCGACAAGATATCTGAATTGCGATAGACTTTGCAATTTTGATAAGATATCTGAATTGCGATGGATCTTTGCAATTCCGATGATATCTCACTAATTTATACAAGATAGGAGATTTCCACAAAGTCAAAGTATTTTCACAAGCTTGTACAAGCAAGGAATCTACTGAGTATCAATTCTGATGAATCCTGAAGTTCAAATCCGATAAACCTTTGTGTGGCAATTCCGATAAACCCTAAAGTTCAATTCTGATAGAACCTTGTGTGGCAATTCCGATAAACCCTTTTTGAATGCAATTCCTATAAACCCTTTTTTGAATGCAATTCCGATAAACCCTTGAATGCAATTCCGATGAAGGACAGTAAACAAAAACAACTTTATTTGAATGTAAAATAGCTTAACTAATGATTCCTTTTGATTAAAAACGTTGTAAATGACTTAAATAATAAGAAAGTTTTAAGCTTTAACGTTTTAAAAGAAATTTAACCAATTTCGATAAAGTATCTAAACTAAAACTACGATATAAAGCAAATGTAAATCAAAAAGATTAAACCTTTCTACTATGAATCAAACTTCTAAACCCTATAGAGTTCTTAACACTTTACAAGCGTGAAGAATGAGTGCTAGAAATGAGATTTTGTCGCAAATTAAACACAAAACCAACTCGTAAACTGGTTCAAACGACACTAAAACATGACTCACTTATCTTTAGGCGATTGATACCACTTGTTAGGCCACCATAATAGTATAAACACAAGTATAAGAAAGATAAGGATGAGAGAAAGAGAGATAAGGATGAGAGAAAGAGAGATAGAATGGTCGATCACTTCATAAGAGGGAATAACAAAAGTTTGCTTGCATATATGAAATAACCAACAATAAAAGAGTATGTTTACATGTGTTTATATAGTGCTTCTACCTAGGGCAACGCCTAGGATTCTTTCAAGAACTAAACTAAAGGCCATGGCCCATGTGCCTTCTACATAGTCCGAAGGCTAAATTAAACATAAAGGCCTTAACAAATAATCAACCTATTACATATTACTATGACCAACACTTTATAATAAAATGTGTTCCCAACACAGGTCGTTCCGTAGGGCCTGAGATTATTCTATATATCAATTAACTACTTAAGATGATTTAGAAAGCGTTTTAGACAATTATGCAAAAACTAAATGAGATTCAAATATGAGACAAATATGATTACTTGGATAGTTACTATAACTCAGTGAATGATTAATGATGATGATCTTAATGATGGAGTAAGTTCAACCAATGATTAGTTGTTTTCGTTAAAATAACGTTTTCACAGATTAACAAGTTTGATTCAAGACTTATGTTTACTAGCAATTGATCAAGATACATAGACATATTTCAAAATTTATAGAATACCAATTGGTTCTTTCGACCTTTTCCAATTGACAAGTATAATCAAAAGTAATAAACAATGGATAAAGAGTTTAGAACACAGCAAGGTTTCAGCATAAACAAGAAATCAAATGAGATCATATCACAACCAATCACTTTATTATATTAACGTATCCAAGCAACCATAAGGAGTTTAGCCTAACATGGCTTTAGTAATCATGCTTACAGTAATTGTGTGGAAAACTAGAAAGGGGGAGGGGTTGAATAGTTTTACCGGTTTTTAAGTTGTCTCAAAAACTTTTACTATTGAAAAACTTTGATTCGATTCTTATGTGCAATCAATCAACACCAATATGAACAACACACTAAACTAAATAATAATAAGTAATGAAAGTAAAGAGAAGAGATGGAAAGATCAAACCGGGACAAAAGGATTTATAGTGGTTCGGCTACGAAGCTCTTCTTCGCCCTACTCCACTCCCTGAGTACCACACACGAGAGTTTCAAGTACTATGTCAACAACCTCCCTTTAGGCAGAGAAAACCATACACGTCACTTATCCTATTTCCGACACTAAGCTAGATGTCGAGTGCTAATCTTAGCTAGCACCAATCTACCACGATCTACCCGATCCTTTCTACTTCACACACTTAACACACAAGACTCAAGAGATCCCCAAGATCTCACAAGATAATGATCAACACTCACTTGACTCAACCTATCCTATCTACCCTTGATCAACTTGATCAATCACACAAGCCCAATGGCTTCAAGAGATCTTCAATATCTCTATAAGATCACAATGATCTTTCCAAACAAACTCTCAAAAGAAAATTGATCTTGATGTATACTATGATACAATCAAGTGTGTAACAAATGTTACAAGTGCTTCTACCTACAACTATAACACTTTGTATCCCCTTGGATATCTTGTGTTCATCTCTTGCACTTGAAGAGGAATGAAGAGGATCACTTGAATGGATGATTGGGTCACTCTTGAACAAAAGAAAAACTAAACTAAATGATCAAGAAGAGAAAATGTGATAAGGGTATTGAACTTAGAAAGTTCTGTGTGAAAAAGGATGCCCAAAATCTGTGAAGTGGGTTGGTATTTATAGGCAGAAAAAATCTGGCCGTTATAGGGACACGGTACCACTAAATTTAGTAGTACCGTGCCAGACAAAAAAGCTCATTTTTTTGTCTTTTCTGGTGAAAACTTATTTGGGGAAGTTTGGAGCTGATTTTGGGGGGGGGAGAAATAGTTATGTATTTTGAACTTATTTTTCCATTAAAACATTTCTTAATTATTCAAAAATAATTTGTAAAGTATATTTTTGAAAGAAATGTTTTGTCACATAAAAATGTGATTTCTAAAACACAAATTTACTTCTATGATCATTTGTCAAGTTGTAAATTTGTTCTAGAGTGATTTGTGTAGAAATGGGATCTTTCGACTAAAAACTTGTTTACGTTAATTTTAACGTGACGTGTTTTCACATTTTGTCATCCTCAAAACGTGAAGTTATCGAAAGATAGAAATAACATTTTTATAACATTATTTGAATCAACAATCTCCCCCTTTTTGATGATGACAAAACATAAACTCATTTTAGGTTAAAATTAGTTTTAACAAGTTTTTAATGAGTTTACTCCCATTTCTCCCCCTTTTTGTCGAAACAAAAAGGTTGCTAAGGCTCCCCCTTGATGTATACTCCCCCTCGTTTGGAGGACACCAAGGAATCGAGCAATGATTCGTGCTACAAAACAAGGTTAGAGAGCAAATATACAAATTCTAACATGTAGCACATATGACAAATATCCAACCACAAAAAAATGGCAAAGTAGCCAAAAATAAACAACCACATAAAAGCCCATTCATTAAAGAAAATAAATGTCATACATAGGTATGACTACATGACACACATAAAAAGAAACAACAAGAAGCATAAATGCTTAGTGACTAGAGGCAAGCTTCATTTCCATGAAGGGTCCTAAAGGTTTATTGTTGAAAACTAAACAAGAACATGTTTAGTTTTGTGGGCTAGGAGGTGGTGGTGATGGTGACATGATTGGGGGTGGTGGTGGTGTCAAGAGATGCTCCACATAAGAGAACATGAAATGAATCTCATCTCTCAAGGAGAAGATGAGGTTGCGGTTGTGGAGGCAACATAGGCAATTAGCACTATGTAAATCATAGGGATGAGGTTGGATAGGTTGACCCATGATGGGTGATAGGGTGTAGTCCATGGACGATGGCATGGTGTTGAAAGAGGGAGATGATGAAGATGTTGTGTAAGTAGAGGATGTTTTGGAGGAGTGGCTTGGGAAGGTGGTGTCATGACTTCATCATCTTTTGTAAGATCCACAAAGAGAGGTTTGGTGGGTGGTCTTACGGTTATCCTAGGTTTCTTTAAGATGTGAGTTGTGGATCCTTGAGTGGAAGACATGGAGTATGTGTGATGTGAGGTTGAAGATGAAGTGCAAGAAAAGCTTGCAATGGTGAAGCCTTTTATAGGCAAGAGTTGGGAAATTTGAATTAAAGGTGATTGGAGTGTCCTATGGTGTAGGAAGGGAATCTTGGGGTTTATGTGAGATTACAAAATTTGTAGGTTTGAGGTTTGAGGTTCAGGGATCTAGTGGAAACAGTGAAAATTCGTCAAACAAGGGCACGGTACCACTAAATACCGCACGGTACCGTTAAATTTAACGGTACCGTGGCCTATTTAACGGTACCGTGACATTGAAATCACGAATTTTCCTATGCAGGCTAGTTCTGGGCAGCTAGGGGGATGTTTTCTAGGGGAACTAGTTCCTGGAAATGATAGTGCCTCAAATCACTAAGGATTTATTTGCCTAATATGTCACATATTAAGCTACCTCTAGCATATAAAGATCATCATGTAATTTGCCAAGCTAATCATAAGCATGCAAACATAAGGGACAAAATAAGCTATCATCCAAATATCACATAAAATATTCATGCAAGGCGATAGATCAATTTTCAAGCATGCAAGAGAACAAAGGGTATTGATTCCTAATATAAACTATCATAGATAAATCCTAATAGTGATACTAATCCCTCCCTATTATAGTTAATTATAAGAGTTCTAATAGTTCCATTGACTTGAGCACACCCTCATTCATCATCACTTGATGAAACATCATAGCAAGATACCGAATCGTCATCATGGTTCTCTTGAGATAATGCACATTCCCAGTACAGAGAGGTGTAGGTGTTTTGAGTTAGAGGAGCCATGGTAGGTTCAACAAGGAGATATCTATTGTTTTGGAGGTGAGGGAACGAGTTCATGACAAAACGATAAAGATGAGTCAACAACATGCCATAGGGAATCGCCTTATTTAGTCGACCCCTGACACCGACAATTCTCCTTGCCACAAAGTAAGCGAGATTGTAGGGTTGCTCGGTGACTAGACAATACAACATATGAGCACAACATGCCGGAAATTGCTCACGGTTGTGAGGAAGACAGAAGACATTTTCACGGATGACTTCTATCCATCTACGTAGATGTGGATGAATTTCATCAACATAGACTTTGAGTGGATCTAAGTCATACTCATGAGACTCAAGGAACTCAACTTCACCGTTTTCTTTAAGAAAACCATGAACTTTTTGAGAAAGACGAATGTGCTCTTTAATCGCACATGGAGTGCGAATGAGGGTATTGTAAGGACCAGACTCGATTTGTCGACTTGTGAGGGCTTTGAGAGACCAACCTTCCGTGTATGAACATTGTCCATAGTTCGGAAGTTCAAGAATGTTGGCGAATTGGTCAAGAGTGAGTGAGATTTCTTGGTTTTGTATGATGAATTGGAGAGACAAATTTTGATCCTCGTTATGTACGAGTTTAACTTGTCTATAGAACTCAAGGACAAACCGAGGACATATTAGATCATTAATCCAAAACAAGCAATCAAATCCGATTTCTTGAAACATGGTTTGAATATGATCATGGTTGAGAAAGGATGGTTCGACAATTCGTCCTTCGTGGAAGAGACGAGACTCTAGGTGACGGAAGCTTTGTATATGACAAAGTGGGGTGTTTGGTTCAAGTGAAGGTTTAGGAATGTATTCGGCTATTAGTTCATGATCGTAATCAAACATGTGAAATCCCTTGTTACCTATGAAAATTTATCAATGATTAACAATGAGAATGTTTCATATAAGGATATATGCCTAGTGTGTGCCTATATGCAAACCATGTGGAGGTGCGGCAATCTCGACTCTAAAACAAAACTAATGAGATTACCCAAACGCTCCTAACTTCACTTTTGCTCAAGCAAATATGTCGAAGAATACATATTAGTTATGTAATTCAATCAATGTTTGTGAGATCATGTATGCATGCAACAACGTTTTTAGTTTGCATCAACAATGCACGAAAAAGGTTTCATGATCCTAGATTCGTGAAATTTTTCAAAAGCAATGGAATTGGGGTGTTTGGTGACTTAAAAGTGTTGATGCCAAAATGTAGTGATTCCTCTTAAGACTAATTGCTCAAATGCAAAAGTTTGGACTAAAATATATGGGTTTATGCAAATCCTAAGTTAAGGGAATCATGCATTATCTAATCCTAGTCTTATTTTATAAAGAATTACTTAAAATTGAAAAACCCCAATTCAAATTTTTTTATGCATAAACAAACCCTAGACTCAAAAGTTAAAGAAATTAAAGTAAAATGACTTACAAGTCATGTTGAAGATGTAAAAGTAGTAGGTAATCTTGAGAATCAATGCCTTGATTATGATCTTGAAGGGGTGTAATTGAATTTTGGGTTGTGAGGTTTGGTTTTGACAGCAATGGAGGAAGTTGGGAAAGTTTAAAATGTATAATATGGGAAATGAGGACTGAAATACGGGATGTATCAGATGCACGGTACCACGGAAATATAAGGAAATATTTTTGGGATTTTTTTTTATCACAACCAAATTCCCTCCACACTTAAATTAAAGTGTGCTGAAAAAAACTTGAAACCACGGGTTGCCTCCCGAGAAGCGCTTGTTTTTTCTAAGAGTCGCTAGCTAGACTCTTCTTTTATTTCTATTACTTTTTGGGAAAGAAAGGAGTGGTTTCCTCCCTCCTGTCATTGTAACTTTCTTCTTCGTGGTATAACTTTAGTCGATGGCCATTTACTATGAACGTTTTTCCATCACATCCATATAATTCAACGTATCCGGATGGATATCCATGTTTAATTACCATATAAGGACCAAGCCATCGTGATCTTAGCTTTGGTTGTTTGAATTTATATTTTGAGTGAAACAGGAGTACTTTATCTCCTTGCTTGAATTCTTTACAGATTCGTAATTTACGATCGTGCCAGATTTTGGTTCTTTCTTTGTATAACCGAGAATTTTCGTAAGTATGTAAACAAAATTCATCTAACTCGTGGAGTTGAAACATTCGTTTCTCTCCAGCAACTATTAAGTCTGTGTTACAATTCTTGAGTGCCTAATATGCACGATGTTCGATTTCAAATGGCAAATGGCAAGTTTTACCATAGATGAGTTTATAAGGTGTGGTTCCAGTGGGTGTTTTATAGTTGTTCGGAAAGCCCACAGAGCATCATCTAACTTTCTTGACCATACAGCCGGATTGTCTTTCACGGTTTTTTCAAGAATTCTTTTTAACGCTTTGTTTGTGTTTTCTACTTGCCCACATGTTTGAGGGTGATAAGAAGTAGAGAAGCGATGGTTTACACCATATTTTTTCATTGCTTTCTCCATTAGATGATTACAAAAGTGTATCCCCCGGTCACTAATTAATGCCTTCGGTATTCCGAAATGACAAAATAGTTTCTTTAGGAATGTTAGGACGACTCTTGCATCGTTAGTTTGAAGAGCTTGGGCTTCTGCCCATTTTGAGACATAATCAATTGCTACTAGTATGTATTCGAACTTATGGGATTTTGGGAAAGGTCCCATGAAATCTATTCCCCATACGTCAAATATCTCACATACTTGGATGTAATTTAAGGGAATTTTATCTCTTTTTGATATATTTTCGGTTTTCTGACAAGCTTCACATAGGCGAACTAGAGTATGAGGCTCTTTAAATATAGTTGGCCAATAGAAACCGGATTCTAACACTTTCTTGGCCGTAGTGGACGGTCCATAGTGTCCTCCAGCAGGTCCGTGATGACATTCGTCTAGAATGGTTCGAGTTTTGGGTCCTGCCACACATCTTCTTATGATTCCATCAGGACATACTCTGAAAAGATGTGGTTCTTCCCAAAAGAAATTTTTAAGATTAGAGAAGAATTTGTTCTTTTGCTGAAATGTCATCCCTTTTTGTAAGACTTTACCAACCAAATAATTTGCGAAGTCTGCAAACCATCGTTCATTATCTGAATTTAATTTCATTAGTATTTCCTCCGGGAAATTATCATTTATTTCAATTTCATTATCATCATCTTCTTGTTTCTCAATTCTAGAAAGATGATCTGCTGCAACGTTTTCAGCACCTTTTTTGTCTTTAATCTCTATATCGAATTCTTGCTAGAGCAGAACCCATCATATGAGACGAGGTTTGGCATCTAGCTTCTTAAAGAGATATTTTAAGGCTGCATGATCCGTATAAACAATTGTTTTGGACAGAAAAAGGTATGATCGAAATTTATCAAATGCAAATACAACAGCCATAAGTTCTTTTTCTATGATTGTGTAATTTTGTTGAGTTGCATTTAATGTTTTACTTGCAAAGTATATCGGGTGAAAATGCTTTCCACTTTGTTGACCAAGTACGGCTCCAACGGCACTGTCATTTGTATCACACATTAACTCAAATGGAAGATTCCAATTTGGGCTAGCGATAATGGGTGTGCATGTAAGTTTTTCTTTCAATATTTCAAATGCCGTAAGACATTCTCCATTGAATTCAAATGGAACATCTTTTTCAAGAAGTTTAGTTAGAGGTTTAGTGATTTTGGAAAAATCCTTAATGAATCGTCGGTAAAAACCGGCATGCCCTAAAAAACTTCTAATACCTTTGATATTAGTAGGGGTGAAAGTTTGGATATGACCTCAATTTTTGCTTTGTCAACTTCTAGTCCTACTCCGGACACTTTGTGTCCGAGCATAATTCATTCTTTAACCATGAAGTGACATTTTTCCCAATTTAGAACTAAATTGGCTTCTTCACATCGCTTGAGCATTTTGCTTAAGTTGACAAGACAACTTTTAAATGAATTTCCAAAAACAGAAAAATCGTCCATGAAAACTTCCATGGATTATTCAATCATGTCATAGAATATAGTAATCATGCATCTTTGAAAAGTAGCAGGAGCATTGCATAAACCAAAAGGCATTCGTCGATAAGCATATGTCCCGAAAGGACATGTCAACGTTGTTTTCAATTGATCAAGCGAATCGATGGGAATTTGAAAGTAGCCAGAAAAACCATCGAGGAAACAAAAGTATTCATTTCCTGATAGTCTTTCTAACATTTGATCCATGAAGGGTAGGGGAAAATGATCTTTAGCGGTAGCTTCATTGAGCTTTCAGTAGTCTAATACAAACACGCCAACCGGTGATGATTCTGGTTGGAACTAGTTCATCTTTTTCATTTGTAACCACGGTGATACCACCTTTCTTTGGCACACAATGAATAGGACTAACCCATGGGGTATCACCAATTGGGTAAATTATTCTCGTATCAAGGAGTTTTGTTACTTCTTTTTTACTACTTCTTGCATATTAGGATTAAGTCTTCTTTGTTTTTGAACAACAGGTTTCTTGTCCTCAAGCATTTGAATTTTATGTTTGCAAAATGAAGGGCAGATTCCAGGAATGTCTGAGGTTTTCCAAGTAAAGGCACTTTTATGATTTTTGAGAACAGTGAGTAAGTCTGCTTTATTTTTGTCTGAGAGTTCGGATGATATGATAACAGGAAGTAAGGATGTTCCTTCTAGAAAAGCATATTCGATATGTTTAGGAAGTGGTTTGAGTTCAAGATCAGTAGGCGGTTCTTCTAAAGATTTCTTAACTTTGTGGTCTGTATTGAATGTAATTCTTTCGAATATGATTTCTTATTCATCATCTGTTTCAATTTCTTCGATATTCATGGCTATGAATTCGTCAAACTCTGCATAGAGTTTTTCTTCAAGAATTGTTCCTTTGATGGTATGGAGAATTTCAATCCCTTCCTTAAGCAAGATTTCGAAATCTTCTTCAAGAATTTCGTCAATAACATCAATGCTAAAACAGGTGTCATCATTAGAGTAGGAATGTTTCATGCCTGAATCAATTGAAAAGGATATTCTATCTTCACCAACTCCGAGATTAAGTTACTTTTGTTTGACACGAATTATTGCATCAGCGGTGTGCAAGAATGGTCTTCCTAAAATTAGAGGGACCTTGCTGTCTTCCTCCATTTCTAGGATAACAAAATCCACTGGAAAAGTGAATTTACCAACTTCAACTAGCATATTTTTAGCTATCCCAACAGGATATTGAAAAGTTCTATCTACTAATCGAACGCTCATCTTGGTAGGTTTAAGAGTTTCTAGAGAGAGCTTGGCATAGAGAGAATATGGCATAAGGTTTATTCTTGCGCCAAGATCGGCCAAGGCATTGCAAGAGAATGTTTTGCCAAAATTACAAGGAATCAGGAAACTTCCTGGGTCTCCTAATTTAGGTGGAACTTTGTTTGAATAATTGTTGAGGATTCATCACTTAGAAAAGCTACGGAAATCTGGCATTCCTGCTATGACATCAATAAGTGGAACATTGTTTTGAACGACACGAATCATGTCTAGGAATTTTCCATATTGAGCTTCCATTTTCTATTTTCTGAGACGTTAGGGGTATGGAATTTTGGGTTTATATGGTTTTAAAACAGGTGTTTCGGGTATTGCTTTTGTTTTGAGTTTCTTTTGAGGAGTTGGTTCATCTTCCTCATCACTGTAAAGTTCGACAGCTGGTTGTGTTTGACTAGGATTAGGTGGTAGTTCATATGAAGTACCATTTCTAGTAGTTATAGCATTCACATGCTCGTGACGAGCTTGAGGCGGTTGATAAGGTCTAGAGGTACCACCTCTTGGGTTGGGTGTAGTGTTGCTAGGAAGTGATCCAGGAGATCGACCAGTTTGTTTTTCAGCTAATCTGTCAAATTTCTCTTCTAGATTTTGGATAGAAGCTTGATGGTTTCTTGTTGTGGATTCTAATTCCGGTTTGAGATCTGTGAATGTGTTTTTAAAGAATGTGTTTGTGGATTGTTATGATTTAATGAACTTGCTGAGTTGTTTTTGAAGATTTGGTTTTTTGTCAGAATACGATGATCGAGGTTGATCACAGTTATATTCTGATCTTTCGCTAGTACGCCATTTATCTCGATCTTGATCGAGATTATGATAGTCATCGTAAAAACGAATCCGTCGAAATGTGTTCATAAACTTGGCTTCTTTTTCGCGAGACATGGGTGTATCATCATCCTTACAATTTACGGTTGAATGATTTCCACCACAATTATTGCAGTTCTCACGCTTCTCTTTCATTTCTTTATACTGAGCATCCATTTTGAGGGTCATGGCATCCATCCGAGCCATAATTTTATCAGTATCAGAATTACTGCTACCTTCATCGGCGAAAGCAACAGTTTTGCGAAGAGCGGTTTTTGGTTTTTGATTTTTAGCCCAATCATGTTTGAGTAAGACTTTGTCTTCGAGTTAGTTTCACATCTTCATGCTATAAAAAGAATTTTTAGGTACTTAAAAGGTCAACCTAAATTGGGCCTTTGGTATCCAAAAGATTCACCTTTTGATCTGGTAGCATACACTGATAGTGACTATGCTGGAGCAAGCTTAGATAGGAAATTTACAACAGGAGGTTGTCAATTCCTAGGGTGTAGATTGATCTCATGGCGGTGCAAGAAACAAACTGTGGTTGCTAATTCCACAACAGAAGTTGAGTATGTTGTTGTTTCAAGTTGCTGTGGACAAGTGCTCTGGATTAAGAATCAATTGTTGGATTATGGGTACAATTTTATGCATACCAAAATCTTTATTGATAATAGCAGTACTATGTGCATAATTAGAAATCATGTTTATCATTCTAAAACAATGCATATTGAGATAAGACATCATTTTATAAGTGATTGTAATGAAAAGAAGTTAATTCAAATGGTTAAAATTCATACTGATAATAATGTTGCAGATTTGCTCACAAAAGCTTTTGATATGGGTAGACTTCAATTTTTGATTGCCAGTATTGGTATGTTAAATCTTTAAAATCTCTTATCTCTTTATGTTTCTATAAAGTTTTGTAAGGATTAGTACTGTTATTAGGTCAATACATTGTTTCTACTGCTAAGTATAATTGATGCTGCTAGTTATACTTAGAACTGCTAGTTTCTGCTGCTAAGTACAAATGATAATGTGATTATTGTGAATTGTGTTATTGTTTGTGGTTTGGTGTTTTTGGACTAATCTTTTGCAGGATAAGCTATGAAAAGTGTTGAGTGCTGATAATTAAGCTTATTGGAGTGAAAACTGAGTTAGTGTTGTTGAGCCTAACTAAATGCTGCTAGGTTTCTGCTGCTAAGTTTGAGAGTGCAGGGTACTGTTTTAAAACTTTGAACGATTAAGAGTTTATATCCTTCAATCATTCACACAAGTGTTTTTATCTGATCAAAACCTCTCATAAACGAAACCCTAACTTGTTTTTATATTTTAATTACAAAACCAAGCTAAACCCTACACGATTTTTCAAAAATATACAATGTCGACTCTTTCTTTTGCTGACCAACACAACATGATTGCACTGTTACCAAAACCCAAAGAGTCTGAAGGTTTTACTGAAATCATTGATTTTTTAAATGCAAGTCATATTAAGTTTGCATTAACAGTAAATCCTACTATATATATTTCTCACATCAAACAGTTTTGGTCTATTGCTAAGGTCAAAACTATTGATGGGGAAGAACAGTTTCATGCCCTTGTAGATGGGCAGAAGATACTCATTACTGAATCATCTGTTAGGGAAGTTCTTCATTTAGCAGATGCTGAAGGTATTGACTGTCTTCTAACTTCTACAATTTTTGAAAAACTTGCACTGTTGGGATATGAGAGAAAAAATGATTCATTAAAAATTTTCAAATCATACTTCTCCCCACAGTGGAAATTCTTGATTCATACCATCTTGCAGTGTCTTAGTCCAAAGACAACTGGCTGGAATGAATTTAGCAGCAATATAGCATCTGCTATTATTTGCTTATCTGAAAATACAAAGTTTAATTATTTCAAAATGATTTTTGATGGTATGGTCAAGAACTTAGATAAATCTAGAAGTAAATTTTATCTATATCCAAGGTTTTTAAAACTGCTTATGGACAAACAGTTTTCTCAAAAGAAAATTCATTCAAAAACTTATCTTGCTCTCTCTCACACTAAAAAGGTTTTTGCTAACATGAAGAGAGCAGGAAAAGATTTTTCTGGGAATGTAACACCGTTGTCTCAAGCAATGTTGGTACAACCTCAAAATCAGGGTGAAGGTTCAGCAATCCCAGCTGATACCCATCAAACACCCACAATTTTACCATCCACATCTCAACCTAAAAAGACCTATACCCGTAGGCTCACACAAAAGGGCAGACAGCTACCTCAGGCTAGTGCTGGTATGGATGCAGATGAGGCTACCAATACGGAGTGGGAAGGTAGTTTGGAAAGGGTTGCCACTACTGCTGCTAGCTTAGATGCAGAGCAGGACAATAGTAACATCTCTAAGACCCAATCCAAGGCAACATCTAATGGGTCAAGTTCCCATGGAACTGACTCAGGTGATGGAAACCCCAGGCGCCAAGAAACCATGGGGAGCACAAGTGCTCATTCTAGGGATGAGGCCGTGTTTAACATGCCCAATGATGCACCATTCGGGAGAGGTAACACACTCCGAAGTGCAGAGGGCAGTATGCAACTTTTAAAAGAATTGATGGAAAACTGTACCAAATTGTCAAAACAGGTTCTTGATCTCACCAACACAGTTAACTCTCAGAAGAAGGAATTTATAAATTTGAAGAAGAGAGTTAAGCAGCTTGAAAAGAAGAAAGGATCAAGAACCTCTAAGCTTAAAAGGTTGCACAAGGTTGGTACAACTTTCAGAATTGAATCCTCTAGTGAAACTGAACAAAGTTTGGGGGAGGATGCTCCCAAACAGGGGATGAATGAAGAAAAGGCTTCTAGAGAGGATACTGAAATGGTAGATGAAGGTTTTGTAGCTGATGTGTATGAGATTGATGAGTTTGTTGTTGCTGATCAGATGGGGAATGAAGTGGTTTTGGATGAAGGTGCTAAAGTTTTTGTGGAAGAGCAGGTGAAACAAGTTAAAACTGCTGGTATGCAAAAGTTGGTTGAAGTGGCCAAGTTGATTGTTAATGCTACTGATAATGATGTTGCTAATGTTGAAATTTCAGTTAGTGCTGCTAGTGAAAAATTAGTGTTGCTGAGCCTAAAGTTAGTGCTGCTGCCATTACAACTGATGAAGTTAGTGCTGCTGCTACTAAAATTGATGAAGAATTAACTATAGCTCAAGCACTTACAAATTTAAAGAGCACAAGACCTAAGGCAAAAGGAGTTGTGATTAAAGGGCCAACACCAGCATCAATAATAAAACCAACAACTACTTCAACTGATAAAGGCAAAGGCATCCTGATTGAAGAACCTAAAAAGAAATCCTTGTCACTAAAACATCAACAACAGCAACTCATTGAAGATGAACAAACTTGCAAGATAGGTGCAAGTTGAGCTTCTTGCTGAAGAAGAAGAAGAAGAGGCAAGAAGAGAGCAAGCTCAGAAAGCAGAAGAAGCAAGTCTTGCACTAATAAACTCATGGGATGACATACAAGCAAAATGTGAAGCAGATCACATGTTAGCCTAGAGGATGTGGCAAGATGAACAGGAAGAGCTATCCTTAGAAGAAAAATCAAAGCTCTTCATGGAATTCTTAGCCAAGCAGAAGAAGTTCTTTGCTCAAAAGAGGACTGAAGCAAAGAGAAATAAATCGCCTACCATAGCACAGCAAAAGCAAATTATGCAGACCTATCTGAAAAATATGGGTGGATGGAAACAAGCTCAATTCAAGGGAATGAGCTACAACAGAATTAAAGAAGAGTTTGACATAGTTTTCAGAAGGGTTAACACTTTCATTGCTATGAATGAAGATGAGGTGGTAGGAGGATCAAAGAGAGCAGGGGATGAATTAGAACCTGATAGCAGCAAGAAGCAGAAAATAGATGAACAAACAGGGCAGGTACAAGAGCAAACAGACAAAGGTATAGAAGAAGATACTAAGCAGTATATAACAGTGGTTTCTGATGATGATGAAGAGCCAACTATTGATGTTGTACCTCTGGCTACAAAACTTCCAGATATTGTTGGTTGGAGAATATATAAAGAGAGCATAAAGAAAGTAGTATATGAAATCAAAAGAGCTGATTGAAAGTTTTATATATTCTTCAGGTTTAATCAGCTGTTAATAAGTTTTAACAGAGAGGATTTGGAGACTCTTTGGAAGCTTGTTAAGGAAAAGTATGGACCAACAAGACCATTGAAGCAACCAGTATCTGATCAAGATTATCTTTTGTGGGGTGATTTGAAGAATATCTTTGAACCTCATGTAGAAGATGAAGTATGGAGAAGACCTTTCTATAACCAAAAGGTGATAAGCTGGAGGTTGATAGATACATGTGGACTTCATGAGTTGACAATGGATGCTATGCATATCTACATGTTGGTTGAAAAGAAGTATCCACTTACAAAGACTACATTAGGAAAGATGCTTGAAAGTAGGCTTCAAATGGAATATGGAATGAATTAAAGTATGGCAGATGAGCTTATTTGGTTTCTTATAAGACTGAGAAATGAACAATGAAGTGTTTGGAAGCATCCTCCTGGTGATGGTTAAAGCTTTGAAGGAAATTTGATGATTTTAAAAGAAAATATCAAGTTTAGGGGAGGATTGTTGGGAATTAAAGCTTCCAAGGTGTTAATGTTGCTCATGTGATTAAGACTGCTCAGGTATTACAAGGAAAATACTCTAAGTCATTACTGCTGTTGGTTATAGAGTTACTGCTGCTTATGAAGATTAAGACTGCTAGTGTATATTATAACTGCTGAAAACTTCAAGGAAATATACACTAAGTAGTTAATGCTGCTAGAAGAAAACTTAGTGCTGCTAATACTAAGTTACAACTGCTGAAGACTTAATGCTGCCAGAGTATAGAGTTAGTACTGCTAAGTGTTTATTAGTACTACTGGAGTATTAGAGTCGATTTTATTTGTATAGAATATTTAGATAAATATAGAAAAGATTCTTTCAAGATTTATCTTGTATAGAAAGTAATTGTAAGCCGACTAGGACTCCTTAGTCTATAAAAGGAGGTCCTAGGGCATTGAGTTAGATAATTATTATTTACGTATTATTCATAGCTTCAAGATTGTAAACCCTAATACTAAGAGAGTATTCGTATTAATAATATTGAAGTTGTTGGTTTGTTTATTCTTGTGTTACTGTTCTTCTTAATACTATTGTATAGATTTCGCATAAACCTTAGTAAGTACTGCTAAGTGTTTATTAGTACTACTGGAGTATTAGAGTCGATTTTATTTGTATAGAATATTTAGATAAATATAGAAAAGATTCTTTCAAGATTTATCTTGTATAGAAAGTAATTGTAAGCCGACTAGGACTCCTTAGTCTATAAAAGGAGGTCCTAGGGCATTGAGTTAGATAATTATTATTTACGTATTATTCATAGCTTCAAGATTGTAAACCCTAATACTAAGAGAGTATTCGTATTAATAATATTGAAGTTGTTGGTTTGTTTATTCTTGTGTTACTGTTCTTCTTAATACTATTGTATAGATTTCGCATAAACCTTAGTAAATACAACACAGTTTCTATACTAGTTGTGTTAGTTTACCTAGCATAACTAAACCTTTACAAGCTAAGGGAATTCGATCAAGTATATAACTGGGATCAACAGAGTAGAACCAAGGGTTGTTGATAGAGCAGTAGTGGTCGCGGCAGCGGCTGGCTCACTATCCGAAATAGCCGCTGTACCTGTCAAAGTCTCAGCAGATAAGGGTTCAACAAAAGGAGTCCAAACGTCAGGTGGGGCGCAGCTTCATTGGGGCGGGGGGGGCGGCCGACCCCCGAAATTTTTTTTGCGATGTAGGGGGTATATAGTTTTCGTGTAGAAAAATTTCGGTATATTCGGTTTCGACCCCCAAAAAATAGCGTTAGGAAAAAAATAGCCTTAGGAAAAAAAAAATTTAGATCCGACCCCCCACTCAAATCATCCAAGCTTCGCCACTGGAGTCCAAACGTCAGCAAGTGCCAACCACTGTGCAGCAATGTTCTCCCTAATCTTTTTAACCCTTTAGTGGGAAACACTCAGGGAAAAAGATAGGGAGGTCTCACCAAGAACCACATGATCTTCAAAATTATGGACGGGAAACAGTGAGCTGTTCAGGGTTGGGCTGCAAGTCGGCCACTCCAGGAGCGGCCGCAAGGGGACCTTCAAGACGAAGAAGATTCATAACGTCTTCAATGCTTGCGTCTTTGTGAGCCTGCAGATCAGCTAGCAAAGAGAAGTCCAAGTCATGGAGCCTTTGCAAAGCGAAGCTATAATCTGCTTTCACGGTAGGATTATAGGCAGCGACGTCCAAAAGACTCCTGCCTGCTTTCCCATGATCAATGCCAGCGGACAACCCATCTTGCATCCCCTTCTCAATAGCACGGCCAAAATCTGAACCCAAGGCAACAAGATATTCCTAGGAATTTAAGCACTTTGTTGGGTTTTAAAGGTTTCTTGAAGTTACTGTTGCTTACATTATTAAGACTGCTCAGGTACTACAAATGATATACAACAAGTCATTACTGCTGCTAGTTATGAAGTCTAATGCTGCTTATGGAAGTTAATGCTGCTAGAAGATTAATACTGCTAGAACAAATAGTTAGTGCTGCTAATACATTATTAATGTTGCTAGAGTATTAGAGTCGGTTATTATGTATAGTATGTTTAGATAAGTATAGAAAAGATTCTATAAAGATTTATCTTGTAAAGAAAGTTATTGTAAGCCGACTAGGACTCCTTAGTCTATAAAAGGAGGACCTAGGGCATAGATGAACATACGATTTTACGATTCTATATAGAAATTCAAGGTTGTAAACCCTAATACTCAAAGAGTATTCATATTATTAATAATATTTAAGTGTTTAGTTTGATATTCATTGTTCATTGTTTCATTCGTTATAAAGTTCTTCTTAAGATCAAATACAAGATTCCGCATTGTGTTTGATAAACTACAAGGCAGTTTCTTACCTAGTTGTGTTAGATTTATCTAGCATAGCTAAACCTTTATGATGACGTATAGTCCGCATTCGGGTCACGAACCCGACCCATACTCAAGTCCATCACGAATGGACTCCAACCCATCACGAATGGGCTATTGCGATAACGGTTTGGGCTTACGTTGGCCCAAACCCGAAGTTATTTATGGTCTTGATAGGATATCTCTTATTTATGGGATATGTATCAAAACCGACCTATGCGGGATACGCTGAGGAGTGAGGAGCACGAAACCAACTAGGGTTTCGTGTGTATATAAAGAGTCTCTCGACTCTCATCAAAGGTACGACTTACAACCCTAACTCTTCAACTAAATCCTAAAAACCGATTACTTACTCTCACGCCGGAGGATAATCGTGGGAGAAAATCCCACGATAAGCCTAACGGTGTCTTTTTGTTTTCTTAGTGCGCAGGTCTCAAGCATTAAGATCTGATTGGTACGGAATCAAGGAACGCCCAACTTTTGTATCAACAAGTGGCGCCATCCGTGGGACTTGAACCCACGACCACGTACCAGCGACTAGTAGATAATGCATTTGAAAAGCAAGTGGGCCGCAACCTAGAGGTCTATGTAGACGACCTTGTCATAAAAAGCCATACTGAAGATGAAGTGGTGCGAGATATTGAAGAAACATTTAGAACACTACGAAGTATCAACATGAAGTTGAATCCTAAGAAATGCACTTTTGGCGCTATAGAGGGCATGTTCCTAGGATATTTGATAGAACCAGATGGCATTAAGCCATGCCCAGAAAAAACAGAGGCTGTCATCCAACTTCCTTCACCGCGCACGTTGAAAGAAGTTCAATCTCAGAATGGAAAGCTAGTCGGTTTGAACAGGTTCCTGTCCAAATCAGCGGATAAGTCACATCCTTTATTTAAGACACTCAAGAAGTGTACAAAAAAGGGAGACTTTCGTTGGACTACGGAAGCGGAAGAAGCTTTCACACAGCTTAAGCAACATATAGCAGCGCTTCCTAAGCTAGTTGCACCCCGACCAGGGGAGGAGTTAATCGTCTACTTATCCGCGACCCATGGAGCGGTCAGCGCAGTGCTACTGACGGATAGGAATTCCGTACAAACACCGGTATATTTTGTAAGCAAAGCACTCAAGAAGACAGAGATTAATTACAGCCCAATGGACAAGTTGGTCTTGGCATTAGTATTTGCCGCCAAAAGACTGCGCAGATACTTTCAAGCGCACCCAATAGCAGTGATTACAGACCAACCTATCAAACAAGTTATCTCTAAACCTGACGCATCGGGGCGATTACAAAAATGGAGTGTGCTACTAGGCGAGTATAACATCTCTTACAGACCACGCACTGCGGTTAAAGGGCAAATACTAGCAGACTTCATCATCGAAAAACCAGATACCGATGACGCACCCCCACCGAGCAAGGTAGAATTACAAGAACCATGGGTCTTGTTCATGGATGGATCTCCATGTGTGAATGGATCGGGCGCTGGTGTAAAACCCTAAAATCCGTTTTGCCTAAATTCCCATATAATTTGAATTTTCCTAAGTATTGTGATTATGTATAAGTAATTAAACCTTATGCTATTTGACAATTGGATTGATATGTATACTAACCTAAGTTTATGAACTAATAATATTGTGACTCCCCAAATTTATATATGAAAACATATTCACAACTCATTTCCTTAATTGGATCATATCACACGTTAAAAACAAATCACAAGAACCGATCTTCTATAAACTGTGACACACATTTTATTTGTAAATATGGCAACCTCGATAATTACTCACCTAATTACCCTAAGATTCGGCCTGACTGATTCACTTATCATGCCCATGAATTTCGGCTATCACCATGAATGGGTCCCTAATTTGTCTCCAATCATATCTCACTCACCCTACTAAACGATTTCCCTATTTTGATAATTTATTCCCTACTCGTTTGCTTTTATTAGACGCATGCACCTCTTTCTTCCAATTTCTCACATTCGAAATATAGAGAATAGAAACAAAAGATATTAGTCGATCCATTTTCTTTGTTCACCAAGAAAGAAGGCATGACAAAGGCTGTTGAAGGAAGGTTTGGTTTTGTTTCGAAAGGCTGTGAGTTTTGGGTTCGGTTGTGCCTCGCGGAATCTTGTGCTCGTGTTTGTGTTTTCGGTTTCGATCTGTCGTCCTAGAGGTATCACATAAATCATCCTTGTGTTTCATTATATCCGACTACAAATCATATACGTACAACTTGAAACGATCTGTGATCATGAATATGGAAATACAATGGATATATACGAATGGCATATTAAGAAGCTACATAAAATCATGAATATACGATACGCATAAGTCGATCTTGTTTCTGTTTTGGACCCGTCGAACTTGTTTATATACATGTCTATGATCTGATATGTAAATTCTAATATGATACATGTGATACAATCTATAAGAACTGAAAATAAACCTACAGAATTTGAGATGGGCGTGCATGATTGTTGACGTGAATAATAATTTTGGTTTGGAGTGAGTTTTATGTAATGCATGCATGGCATTATTTAGTGTTTCAGGTGTGTGTAGAATGGGTCGAGTCAAAGGGACGCATGTTGGGATTTTGTACATGTCGATATGGGGTCTTGGGGTTGCACAAAAGAAATCAGATGGTATAGAGGTTCTTGAGTTAGGGTCTGTTCTAGGTCTTTTCATTCTTGTTTCATCCTAAAATTTGACACAAAGTTATTCCCGGTTCCAACCTTGTGTTCCTCTCGTCGTACACTCATATCGTGTGTATAAATCATGATTAGAAACTAGGCTAGAATGTATAAAAGTGGGTCAAAGTTATCGCATAAAATGATGAACGATGGGTCGCATGAAATAACGAGGTGCACATGTCGATGTGAGGGTTTTGCATAGTCGTTAGGATCTGGCATGAAAACGCTTGTTTTGAACACTTGATTTCGATCTAAAATCTGGAAAAGGGAGTCACGTGAATTAGTGCTTTATTCATGTCGATTTAGTTATGGCATTTGTTGTCCATTTAAACGAAACCTAAAATGAGTTGAAACCAAGTATTGTGATCCGTACATGTTTCTGTGTTTCGAGTCGATGTCGCGTCTCGGTATGGCCTTGTTGAACGAAAGAACATGAAGAATGAAGGCATGATTTTTATAAGTTTTAATATCAAGTAATCATGTTGTACGTAAGAAAAGGGAATAGAAATTGCATGTGTGCTCTATAAGCCAAACATATTAATTATATTAACACTTTTGACCCTAAACTATACTAAAGTGGCATGTTAAACCTTAGACTATAATAATTGTCATATTAACACCTATACTATTATATTTATTACATTAAACCTTTAAGTTTACTAAATTGTCATTTGTGATCCTAAAACATTTTAATTTGACATAATTAACCCTAAACCGTTATAATTTTCATTTTGACCCTTAAATATTATTAATTGTCAATTATAATCTTAAAGTATTAAATTGCTATTTCGGAAAAACTTCCTAAATATGAAAAGTTACTAAAAATAGAAAGAAACCAAAAACTATGAATTCTGATTTAAAATGAGCTTATAAATTATACGTGATTATTAAATTGTGTAGATTCGCTGAAGATGGAGTTTACTTTCGATCTTTTCGTTTCTGGTTGTGTTTTCACGTGCGGTCTAAGGTACAGATATTCTGCCCTTTTTCAGTAAGGGTGTCCTCTTTCTCATTTCATTTTGTATTTCTGATTCATCATAGGGTTTCCCTAAGCCATTGCTATGCTTCCCCTATTCGGTGAACTCTGATATGATCCCTTTCATACTCTGATCTGTTTAACTTCTGATTTGATGCTATGATTTCTTTGCCTAGAACCTTTCTATTGATTTCCCTTGTTATGACCTCTGATATGAATCTATGTTGTGAAAACCTTTTAAATTATGACCTATAAATGTTTTCGAGAAAAAGTTATTGGTTAAAAATGATGTTTATGCTTTTACATGAAATTCTACTAGCTTTTATGAAAACTATTTCAAAGACTATCTTTATGAAAAACCGTTTCGAAGGATCATTTTTATGAAAACAATTATTAAAGGATTTCTTAAAATGGACTTTTGATAGAAACTTCTGAAATGAACTTTTGATCTGAACCTTGACTGGATTATTGCTATAAACCTTGATCTGATAAACTCTTATATGAACCAAATTGATTTTGAACCTCTGATATTTAATTCTGAGATTTTTGTATTGTTGTAGATGTATGCTTTGTTTTGATCTGATATGGAGCCATTATTGTGACATCTTTACCCTTGTCGGGTCGGGGTGTTACAATTTATGGTATCAGAGCGACAGGCTGCGACTCGTAATACATTTACCCTTGACCTGTGAAGTTTGGACCACTAAGTTCCCACTGTAGGCGCTCATAAGATAACCTGTAAGAATTTGCTTTAGGATTTCCCTATAGGAACTTAAGTTCTGACCGGTGAGGAATGGGTAGACTATAAGGCATTTGTTTAAGTATTTTTGCTTCCGCATCACTTTGATTCATGCCTTGCGTATGGTGAAAGCCTATTGAGATCACTTTTGATGATTGAAAGCTTATGCCTTGCATCACCTAAAATTTGAAACCTAAATAAATCTTGATGGTTTTGAGAACCGCATAGGAATATACCTGACACTAATTGATCCTTATCTTCAGATTCCGACTCTGACCTCTGATCCTTTTGTTAATCATTTTAATGCCTCTTCGGGCGTTCTGAGAATCTTCATGGCGACGACGTACTTGACACCTTCTGTTATTTGTCTCTTGCTTTTGATAAGCATTTGATACCTTTTGTTAAATGTATCTTGTTTTTGATAAGCACCTATAAATTTTCCGACGCTATTTGATTTCGTCTCACCCATCTCCGTCCCTATGAGAAGTCTTGTGGTGTTTAACCACGAGTATGAGAATGTTCCCTCTCACTTTTGAACGATAAGATTTGCTTTGTTGATCTGTCTTTCTTTGGATAGTTAACCTTGATTTTATTCTGATAAGAGATTGGTTGATTGAGCATTCTAAATATTGACAACTATCCTCCTATGTCTCACCTTTGGCATTTGAAACAAATTTGAACCCCCTACCATGATTACCGATTGTTAAACTTTTGGCTCTCACTATTACTCTGGAGACTCGTGTGTTACTTTCGCGGTTATGAAGTTTTCCTAGAACCCATTTCGTACACAAATGAATGAACCTTATCTTGAGAGTTATTTGGTACCCTGAGTATCTGAATATGATTCCTGATTGAACCACCAAGTTTTCCACCGGAGTGTGAAGTAGGATTTGACATGATACTGAGAGATTGTCTAGCTATCAAGCGAAGATGTCTTTCAGATCATACCAGTTTGATTTGAACAACCGGGAAGAGCAGCAACCGAAGACCAGGAAGTGAGCTTGCTTAAGTGTATCTTCTGGGCGTGTTTCAGTGTCGTTCGCGATAAAGAAGGAGGGTGACTGGGGATATGTAATGATCACTGGAAGCTGACCCGTACTGGTTTTAGGAACCATTATTCCTCCACCCTGAAACGACTATGTATCTGTTCAATTTCAGAGCGCGAAGTTTCCTTCTGATGGAAGTATGAATTGAGAGTATTCTTGGAATCGCCTTCTGTATTTGTAACGACTGCTATGACAGTTAGTGACGCTAATAGTATTAGCTAAAGCTCCGACTGTTTGGTGAAATTGATAAATGATGTTTTCTCGTGAGTACTTGGGCAAATGGTCATTGTATGACTTAATAGTACATTCGGAGACGATGAAGGGCATGAAAATCATTTTTGCACCTTCTTAAAAATTTGATGATCTTTGGTACATTCTGGGAGGTTGGTATGTGTTGAGACAACTAGAAACATTACTTCACTGCATGACCTGGAATTGACGACAGCGGTGGCTACCCTGAAGAGTGAAGACATTCCTTACAAGGCAGAAGTGGTGGCGATGCAGAAGAAGAAAATCTAGTCAAGATGGCGAACTTGGAGCTGAAGAAGACATACAGTCTAACTTCCCTATTCATCTTGGTTATACTAAGATGAATTGAGAGCGGAAGCAGACTGGATGATGACGGAATTTGAAGATCGTGCCAGAAATTCACGTGACTCCATCACATTCCAAGAAGAACTGTAAGAGGCTTGACGAACTAGATACATGTTCACGATTTTGTTTCACTTCCGCATTGAGAAACAAACGAAGATAGATTAACCAGACTTGAATAGATTGAATGTGTTAAATGAACGGATTTTTGAAACAGACATTTTATGTGTGGGAGAATTGATTCTGTGAAGACCGAAGATTTTGATGACTAAGTTTCATTTCCATTGACTCACTTAAGCTTGATTATATAGTAATAAAATCCTCTGATGATTTAAGTCCCCTAGAAGCATTTCAATTCCGTGTTTGTTCGTAGTTTCGATGATGGCGTTGTTTTGGGGAAATTTTGGCAAATTGTGAAAGATCTTATGCTTGTGGACGGCGTACCTTACTTCTGCTAAGCAATCTGGGATTCTGATACTCTTGCGAGTAGTTTTGTTTTCCCTCTTGACTATGACAATTGATTTTGTTGACCTCTGGGACTGTAGAGTACTAGGTGGATTAAATAGGTTATTTTGTTCACGACTTGAGATAAAGTATGACCATCATGAGGGCATATTTATATGATGCCAGTATTATGACGTCTGGCCAACGTGATAATACTTACATCATATAACGTGCACTTATTGTGATCATAGGATATTTCGAGGAGTGCCTTAGAAGCCTTAGAATTTCTGATATCTGATTGAGAGTTTAGGTTCATTCTACCTATTCGCTTAATCTACCTTCACTGTTATACAATTTGATACGTTTGGATACTCGACATGCGGTTGTTGACCTATGTGCTTCTGATAAGAATCTTAGGTTCTGTTGTAGAGCTTTCTGCCGTTTGATGTTATCAAACAATCTGTTTTCTGTCTGTATGGATTCGATCTGTTACTATGAAGGAGTACACCTATGTTTTGCTATTTATACGTCTCACATTCGATGAATCTGTTCATGATGATCTGTTATGAATTAAGATATGAGACTTTGGATTCTGAGAAAACAAGACCTGTCTGTTTATGAGAATACCTTTGAAAGGTTATATTGAAGACGAGACTATTTGAAAATCTGAAGAGTTAAGCATATTTATCACCCTTATATTTCTGCGATTCAGTACGTTCTCATTTGATTTGCCTAATTAAATTCCACAGATGATATATCCGTCAAATCCTACGTATTCCCTGTATTTCTTCCGAGGGGATATGATTATCATCTGTTACGATTGGTATTTTATTCCTTTGATCTGGACTCAGTATAGTATATTTATCTGACGAAGCCGAAGCTATTTTCACCAACAAGGTATAGTCATGAGAAACAAGTCTTTCACATTTCTGTTCACAGTCCGTTGTGTTTTCCGTTTCGTTTCACTTCAATTTTCGAGGGCGAAATTTTTTTTTTTTTTAGAGGGGAAGAGTTGTAAAACCCTAAAATCCGTTTTGCCTAAATTCCCATATAATTTGAATTTTCCTAAGTATTGTGATTATGTATAAGTAATTAAACCTTATGCTATTTGACAATTGGATTGATATGTATACTAACCTAAGTTTATGAACTAATAATATTGTGACTCCCCAAATTTATATATGAAAACATATTCACAACTCATTTCCTTAATTGGATCATATCACACGTTAAAAACAAATCACAAGAACCGATCTTCTATAAACTGTGACACACATTTTATTTGTAAATATGGCAACCTCGATAATTACTCACCTAATTACCCTAAGATTCGGCCTGACTGATTCACTTATCATGCCCATGAATTTCGGCTATCACCATGAATGGGTCCCTAATTTGTCTCCAATCATATCTCACTCACCCTACTAAACGATTTCCCTATTTTGATAATTTATTCCCTACTCGTTTGCTTTTATTAGACGCATGCACCTCTTTCTTCCAATTTCTCACATTCGAAATATAGAGAATAGAAACAAAAGATATTAGTCGATCCATTTTCTTTGTTCACCAAGAAAGAAGGCATGACAAAGGCTGTTGAAGGAAGGTTTGGTTTTGTTTCGAAAGGCTGTGAGTTTTGGGTTCGGTTGTGCCTCGCGGAATCTTGTGCTCGTGTTTGTGTTTTCGGTTTCGATCTGTCGTCCTAGAGGTATCACATAAATCATCCTTGTGTTTCATTATATCCGACTACAAATCATATACGTACAACTTGAAACGATCTGTGATCATGAATATGGAAATACAATGGATATATACGAATGGCATATTAAGAAGCTACATAAAATCATGAATATACGATACGCATAAGTCGATCTTGTTTCTGTTTTGGACCCGTCGAACTTGTTTATATACATGTCTATGATCTGATATGTAAATTCTAATATGATACATGTGATACAATCTATAAGAACTGAAAATAAACCTACAGAATTTGAGATGGGCGTGCATGATTGTTGACGTGAATAATAATTTTGGTTTGGAGTGAGTTTTATGTAATGCATGCATGGCATTATTTAGTGTTTCAGGTGTGTGTAGAATGGGTCGAGTCAAAGGGACGCATGTTGGGATTTTGTACATGTCGATATGGGGTCTTGGGGTTGCACAAAAGAAATCAGATGGTATAGAGGTTCTTGAGTTAGGGTCTGTTCTAGGTCTTTTCATTCTTGTTTCATCCTAAAATTTGACACAAAGTTATTCCCGGTTCCAACCTTGTGTTCCTCTCGTCGTACACTCATATCGTGTGTATAAATCATGATTAGAAACTAGGCTAGAATGTATAAAAGTGGGTCAAAGTTATCGCATAAAATGATGAACGATGGGTCGCATGAAATAACGAGGTGCACATGTCGATGTGAGGGTTTTGCATAGTCGTTAGGATCTGGCATGAAAACGCTTGTTTTGAACACTTGATTTCGATCTAAAATCTGGAAAAGGGAGTCACGTGAATTAGTGCTTTATTCATGTCGATTTAGTTATGGCATTTGTTGTCCATTTAAACGAAACCTAAAATGAGTTGAAACCAAGTATTGTGATCCGTACATGTTTCTGTGTTTCGAGTCGATGTCGCGTCTCGGTATGGCCTTGTTGAACGAAAGAACATGGAGAATGAAGGCATGATTTTTATAAGTTTTAATATCAAGTAATCATGTTGTACGTAAGAAAAGGGAATAGAAATTGCATGTGTGCTCTATAAGCCAAACATATTAATTATATTAACACTTTTGACCCTAAACTATACTAAAGTGGCATGTTAAACCTTAGACTATAATAATTGTCATATTAACACCTATACTATTATATTTATTACATTAAACCTTTAAGTTTACTAAATTGTCATTTGTGATCCTAAAACATTTTAATTTGACATAATTAACCCTAAACCGTTATAATTGTCATTTTGACCCTTAAATATTATTAATTGTCAATTATAATCTTAAAGTATTAAATTGCTATTTCGGAAAAACTTCCTAAATATGAAAAGTTACTAAAAATAGAAAGAAACCAAAAACTATGAATTCTGATTTAAAATGAGCTTATAAATTATACGTGATTATTAAATTGTGTAGATTCGCTGAAGATGGAGTTTACTTTCGATCTTTTCGTTTCTGGTTGTGTTTTCACTTGCGGTCTAAGGTACAGATATTCTGCCCTTTTTCAGTAAGGGTGTCCTCTTTCTCATTTCATTTTGTATTTCTGATTCATCATAGGGTTTCCCTAAGCCATTGCTATGCTTCCCCTGTTCTGTGAACTCTGATATGATCCCTTTCATACTCTGATCTGTTTAACTTCTGATTTGATGCTATGATTTCTTTGCCTAGAACCTTTCTATTGATTTCCCTTGTTATGACCTCTGATATGAATCTATGTTGTGAAAACCTTTTAAATTATGACTTGTAAATGTTTTCGAGAAAGAGTTATTGGTTAAAAATGATGTTTATGCTTTTACATGAAATTCTACTAGCTTTTATGAAAACTATTTCAAAGACTATCTTTATGAAAAACCGTTTCAAAGGATCATTTTTATGAAAACAATTATTAAAGGATTTCTTAAAATGGACTTTTGATAGAAACTTCTGAAATGAACTTTTGATCTGAACCTTGACTGGATTATTGCTATAAACCTTGATCTGATAAACTCTGATATGAACCAAATTGATTTTGAACCTGTGATATTTAATTCTGAAATATTTGACATGAACCTTCTGATATGATTCTCTATTCTGAACCTTTGCTTAAACTCTGAATTGAACCTTTGATATTTCTGGACTTTGACATGAACCTTTTTGCCATGTACCCTTATGATATGACCTTCTGATTTTGGTAGTACATATGACCTCTGACCTCTGACCTACAGTTTGATATCCGAGCCACTCACTAGGCATGAGGGTTTCATGTCCATGTCATTGATGCACCGATGGCATGACTCTAGGGCAGGAGAGTGATGACCTGTCCCGTCCCTGACTTTATTTTATTTGGTGTGTTGAGGAGTTTCTGGCCACCGGGGGCGCATGGATGCATCCTAGATCTGACTCTGTACTCTGTTATCTATTATCTGATTAGTGGATTATCTGTTTATATTATATGATTATTATTATTATCTCTGGTGACTGATGGTGTGTGCGATACACGTCTTTCACAACCTCTGGGAGCTGATCACTCCATTGATACATGAGGTCACCCCTCATATTATCTGAGAGGCATCCCCTCTGGATTATTTATATGATTACTCTGTTATGATATTATCTGTTATCTCTGGGCTCGTGATGGATTTCTGTATTTCCCTAAACCTGATTTATTTCATTATCCTTTCTCATTTCTTTTCCTTTACCCTTTTTCCTTTCCTATTCTTACACTTTGATTCTGTATCTGTATGATCTGTATTTCTGATTGGTTTCTGTACTACTATCTGTTATTGCTTGTTATCTATATATCTGTTCACTGAGCTCTCGTAGCTCAGCCGCGTTTCTTTTCCCGCGGCAGGTTTTAGTTGGAAGCTGGGATTGAGTGGAGAGTACCTTTGGGCTTAGAAGATTGGATAGCCATTCTGGATTAGAGTTGATTAGAAGATTATATATTTTAGAATTAGTGTTTTGGAAGTTTTCATTTGTAACCTTGTAGTTTCAGTATTTCATTTGTGACCTTTGAGATTTTTGTATTACTGTAGATGTATGCTTTGTTTTGATCTGATATGGAGCCATTATTGTGACATCTTTACCCTTGTCGGGTCGGGGTGTTACAGCTGGCCTTATCCTCACTAATCCAGAAGGAATGGAATTCACTTACGCACTGCGTTTTGAATTCACAGCCACGAACAATGAGGCAGAATATGAAGCCCTAATCGCCGGATTACGCATTGCAAATCGAATGGGTGTACGTAACCTAGAAGCAAATGTGGATTCCCGATTAGTAGCCAACCATGTGTTGGGCGAATATGTGGCTAAAGAGGATAACATGGTCCAATACCTCGACAAGACCAAATCACTAATACAAGGTTTTGACAGGTTTACCATCAGGCAAGTTCCTAGAGGTGAAAATAAGAAAGCAGATGCGCTAAGCAAAATCGCATCAACTAGCTTTGCGCACCTGTCAAAACAAGTTTTAGTGGAGATCCTAAAGAACAAATCCATCTCAGAGATGGAGATATCTACGGTGATAGACGAGCAGGATCCTACATGGATGACCCCCATAATCGAATTCATAAGTAAGGGCAAACTGCCCGATGAGCAGAAGGACGCTCGACGGATACGGCGCACAGCACAGAGGTTCGAGCTCAGAGATGGTATCCTATATCGGCATTCATTCCTACAACCATGGCTTCGGTGCGTTGGACCTCTTCAGGCGGATTACGTACTCCGAGAGATCCACGCTGGTTCATGCAGTATGCATTCAGGACCACGGTCCGTCGTAGCACGCGCATTGCGCTCAGGATACTACTGGCCTACTATGCATCGTGATGCGTGCGATGTGATAAAGAAATGCAATGACTGCCAAGTTCATAGACCCATCCCGCGCAGACCACAGCAAGAGCTAACATCTATCACTTCTCCATGGCCATTCTATAAGTGGGGTATCGACATTGCGGGTCCCTTCCCTGTCGCAGCAAGAGGATTGAAATTCCTTATCGTAGCAATAGACTACTTCACTAAGTGGATTGAGGCAAAAGCAGTTGCGACAATCACAGGTAATCAAGTAAAACGATTCGTTTGGGAAAACATTGTATGCCGCTTTGGACTACCTGGGGAAATTGTTTCGGACAATGGAAAACAATTCCGTGATAACCCGTTCAAGGACTGGTGCGCAGAGCTAAATATCACACAACACTTCGCATCAGTTAAACACCCACAAACCAATGGTTTAGTTGAGCGCGTAAATCGTAGTCTAGGCGAAGGAATTAAAGCGCGCCTGGACAAACACAAAGGAAGATCGGTGGACGAATTGTCGCATGTCTTATGGGCGTACCGCACGACAATAAAAGTTAGCAATGGAGACACTCCTTTTTCCCTTGTCTATGGGACAGAAGCTGTCATACCAGCTGAAATAGGGATGCCAACTATCCGCACCGCGGAAGTTAATGTCGCGACCAATGACGACGAACGACGAATAGACTTGGACCTATTGGAAGAAAGGCGCGAGCGCGCAGCTATACGTGAGGCAAAAACCAAGTCAAAGATGAAGGGATACTACGATGCTAAAGTTCGAAGAACCTCATTCAGACCAGGCGACTTTGTGTATCGCGCTAATGATGCAAGCCACGCAGAAGATACAAGTAAACTTGGACCAAAGTGGGAAGGACCCTATGAGGTCATTGAAGCACTAGGACAAGGCGCGTACAAGCTGCGTGACATGGATGGCCGTGAGCTACAACGCACATGGAATATCTGAAATCTCAAGAGATGCTATCTTTAGGAAAGGTTACGACCCAATACACGGACACCTCCGCACTTTAGTAAGTGCTCAATAAATATCCGTGTATTTACATTTTTGTTTCATTTAGACAAATGTTTTATCTTTTTACAAAAACTTGCAAGTATTAATAAAATGTTGCGGTTTCTAGCTAACTCCACGACACACTTTACTTTATTGTCTACATATTATCTATGTCTCAATATGGTTTGTTACATTATCTTTTGCCTACATGGCGTGCATGCACTAACCCACGATGGTAAAAGGATGAGTAAACCTACTAAATGACTCGTTGAGTAAGAGGGTTGCAAACCCATCAACATCGGATCACGCATCCTTGTTAAACACCTTACTCTCAAGACGTTGGAGTAAGTTCGATGCGTACCCCACGACGGATACACATCAATGCACACTGTGCGCGTTTAACAAATTAGGAGTTAAGACAATTAACCCCTTAATATGGTATTAGTAGCACGCTGCAATCCATACACTTGTGCATCCCACGATGGATACACAACAACTTGTGCATTTCATACACAATTATGTTATACACGATCATGTCATACACAATTAAGTCATGAATTTCATACACGATTATGATATAAGTGATTATAGATTCTTGTAATCTTTTGTAATATGTTTATACAAACGGTTTGATTCTTAGACATCTTTTACGCAAAGACAAAATAACTAAGTACAAACGTTATAACCACAATCAAATTTGATACAATATGCATACAATCGTATTTTTCAAATCAACACTTCATTATGGATAACAAGTTCATAAAAAGTACATATTCAACATACATACGTACAACAAAAAGTGGACATACCACAAAACATCACTACATCAAAATTACCAAGACATGCTACGAGTACGCCTGAGCCCTGAGCTACCCGCTTGGCGCGCCACACAACCAGCATCTTTAAGCCTCTGCAACATCTCAGCATCCTTGGGTGCTACCGTTGGCACGCTAACGGGCACTCCATCAGACCTGGGAATGTGAGCCGCACCAAGACCACAAAGAATGGCTTTCCCTTTCACGCCCTTCTTCTTGGCAAGTCTCATCTCATGGGCTTCTAAGGACTCCCTCAAGGGAATTTCCTTCTCAAGGGCAAAAGGGTTGAGGATGTCACGAGGGCGAGCGAAAATAGGCACATGCAGCTGCGACACATCCGGCTTCAGATAGTAGTCAAGCTGCGCCTCAGCATCCTCGGACGAGTGCCTAGCCAAGGTTAAACCCTACATAATCACGCTTATGGGGTAATCCTGGTCACGTTCCAGCTGCGCAATATGAGGAAGCTCAAAAAGTTTTAACTTCTCCATAGCAGCAACAAGTTCACCATAAGCGTTCTCATTATAACAAGGCACTTCGGAGGGAGACATAGCCAAAACCTTGGTTGCACACAGCTTCTCTATAGCTTCTGCCTTACCACGTGCCAGTGCACATTGAACCACACCCCCAAAAGAGTCCTTGACCTCTCGAGACTCCAGCGTCGTCAAGGCAGCAAGACGCAAGCCATGGCTGATAAGCCACCTGCGCTCAGCAATAGTTGACACCAAATGAGGATACAACTCCTCATCATATTCGATGCTGAGCTTGCGCAGCTTGCTCTCCTGATTCTCCAGCGAACTCTCCACAGCCTTGCGGAACTCCTCCAAGTTAGAGAAGAGTTTCTCCTTGTTTAGCTCCATATATTTCAAGGTCCAAAGGCAGGAGGCCTTGTACTCTTTTGCTCCAGTGCGCTCTTGATTCAGTTCGGCCATGAGCGACATCTTCTCATCAGCAATTTTCTGGTCGTACATAGCAGATGCCCTCAATTCAGCCTGCGCATTAGCCAACTGCGCCTTCAGAATGTCAATCTCCTTGTCCCTCTGCGCAACCAGGCTACCCTCACCACCATATTCAGCCTGTAGCTGCGCAACCAATGAAGCCTGGTGTGCAGCAGCCAACGCCAACTCCTCTATAAGGCGATTTCTTGGCGCATCTCCAGAAGATTTTTCCTCATCCACTGGACTCTCAGGCACAAACTCACCAACATATGCAGAACCAGTCATGGGTGGCGAATTCCCAACATGCGCATCATCATCAACAGCAGTTTCAGCACTGCACGCAAAATAACAAAGTTACTATATAGTATTAGACATGGATTAAAGGACTAAGGATCTAAAGATACAAGTACTTACTTGGAGGGAGGAGTTTTATGCGATGACGCACCCTCCTCAGATGATTGCCCGACAGACATAGCAGGGCGCTTACTTGATGTCCCTGCGCCATCATCACCAGACGATCTCTTGCGCTTTAACCCTTGGCCCTCCTCCTCAGACTCATCCATAGCACTCCCCGATGAGTCTATATGCAACAACTCCACAGGGATCTGCGACCCAGGAGCGGGAAAGCTACGCAGAGGAGTAGCCATAGTAACACCTGCGGGGACCTCCCCTTTCTCCTCTGTCTCCTCAGTCTCCTCCTGCGTGATCACCATCGTGCGCCCTGCAGTAGCCTGAAGTACTGGCTCCTCTCCATCTCTCAATGGGCGCACCCCTACGATCACCTAAGTGGGCTTCGCCAAGCGAACAACACCGAACAAATCCATCTCTGCGCAACAACACAACAAACAAACACAAAATATGTTAGATAAACTATAAAAGGAAGAACGCTTACAACTACTAAGCGAAGAGGAAGGAAGAGACAAGCACCCACCCCGGCTATTTTCATCCAAAAATGTCGGCACTTCTTCCGGACTACCGAAGTAATTGCGACTGATGCCCTTGTGCACCAAAAACTCTTCTGGGTACGCTTTGATCGGTATGCGATTGGTATTTATCGTATCCGCATCAACCACGTTATACAATCCGGGGTCTGGGCGCTCGTCTCTCGGTAATGATTCTCGAGTGTAGAACTCAAAAATCCATGGGAAAAATGCCCTATCAACCCAAAAGAATTTTTCTCTCCAATCCCTCAGTGCGTCTAACTTCTCCGTATAGCACTGCAGCGGCCCTGCGCGCTTGGAGAAGGAAATCCACCCGTTTGACCACGACGTGTGGTAAAATGCGCGAAAAAGATGAATCGTGGGTTCTATCGCTAACAAGCGACAATTCACTTCAAAATTGGTTATTTTTGCTGCACCTATACAGTGCAGCTGGGAAATATGAAGACGATAGTGATTTAGAATATCGCACAAAAAGAGGGAAATGGGCGCACGCTGGTTAGCGAATTAGAAAAAACGCGTTATACCCCTACTTTCCCTTGCGGGAAATTCGCTATTGACGCATTTGCGGCCGAAACTACCGGATGCAATGCGAGAGGGATGTAATAATCTGAAGTGAACTGACAAAGTTCATCCTCAGATAAATCGGAATTAAAATCGGACAATTGAAGAACCATGATTAACCTTCAAATAACTATTATAAGCGCACGCGCTATTACCTTAGTTTTTGTTGATTTTTTGATTGCTGTTTGGAGGTTTAACAATGGCGGAAAATGATGATTTTTTACTGTGGTAGCCACAGTGAAAAGACGGCTGACCTTTATATAGGGTTACACATATTCTTGGATGAACGACACATGTACCCCACTTGCTCTAATCGTGTGGCTGGGAGGCAAAAAGGTAAAGCACTTTTTCACCCACCCCTCACGATTTACGAAGGAGATACGGATGTACTTGGACTAGATTAATTTGCTTTTTTAGGCGGGAAATACTTGAAACTTCCCCGCTACGCATCAAAAATATTTTTAGCTACAATTGTTAGTCTAGCGTCCGCAATTTCGCATTGCGCACACTAGACTGGGGGGACATGATGACGTATAGTCCGCATTCGGGTCACGAACCCGACCCATACTCAAGTCCATCACGAATGGACTCCAACCCATCACGAATGGGCTATTGCGATAACGGTTTGGGCTTACGTTGGCCCAAACCCGAAGTTATTTATGGTCTTGATAGGATATCTCTTATTTATGGGATATGTATCAAAACCGACCTATGCGGGATACGCTGAGGAGTGAGGAGCACGAAACCAACTAGGGTTTCGTGTGTATATAAAGAGTCTCTCGACTCTCATCAAAGGTACGACTTACAACCCTAACTCTTCAACTAAATCCTAAAAACCGATTACTTACTCTCACGCCGGAGGATAATCGTGGGAGACAATCCCACGATAAGCCTAACGGTGTCTTTTTGTTTTCTTAGTGCGCAGGTCTCAAGCATTAAGATCTGATTGGTACGGAATCAAGGAACGCCCAACTTTTGTATCAACACTTTACAAGCTAAGGGATTCAATTAAGTGCTCAACTGGGATCAACAAGTGGTATCAGAGCTTGTGATCTAGAGACTGTGAATCAAGAAGAACCTGTTGCAACTCATCTCACTGAAGAAGGAAGACATGGACTCAGAATCTACTCATATGATTACTGCATCAAAGGTCCCCATGCTCAAGTCTGGAGAATATGAGCTATGGAGAATGAGGATAGAGCAGTACATCCAGATGGTTGATTACTCTATGTGGGAGGTCATAGAGAGTGGTAATCAACTAACTAAGACTGAAACTTCTGCAGAGGGTGTTACCATTATTATGCCTATCAAGACTGCTGATGACAAGTCACAAAGAAGGCTTGAAGTAAAGGCCAGAAGTACTCTTATGATGGGGATTCCTAATGATCATCAGCTAACCTTCAATCACATCAAGGATGCTAAACAGTTGCTACAAGCAATTGAGACAAGATTTGGAGGGAATGCTGCAACCAAGAAGACAAGGAAGAACCTCTTGAAGCAACAATATGAAAATTTTGCTGCTTCAAGTTCTGAAAATCTTGATCAAACTTTTGACAGGCTTCAGAAACTCATCAGTCAATTGGCACTTGTAGAAGTCTCAATTTCTCAAGAAGATGTCAATCAAAAGTTTTTGAGAAGCTTATCACCAGAGTGGAACACACACATTGTGGTATGGAGAAACAAGGATGATCTTGATACTATGAGTTTAGATGATCTGTACAACAATCTTAAAGTTTATGAACCTGAAGTTAAAAGGTTCATCTAGCTCATCAACAAGCACACAAAATTTAGCTTTTGTGTCTTCCTCCAACAACAGTTCTAGTAGTCCTAATGAAGTAGTTAATACTGCTCATGGAGTTAGTACTGCTGGCACACAAGTTGATGCTGTTGGGTCTACAACCCTTGATAACTTAAGTGAAGTTGTTATCTATGCTTTCTTGGCTGGTCAATCTACTAGTTCTCAAATTATGCATGAAGATTTGGAGCAGATCCATCCAGATGATCTTGAAGAGATGGACTTGAAGTGGCAGATGGCAATGTTGACCATGGGGGCAAGAAGATTTTTGAACAAGACTGGAAGAAATCTCAAGGTTAATGGGAAGGATAACTTGGGTTTTGATAAATCCAAGATTGAATGCTACATCTATCATAGGAAGGGTCACTTTGCAAGAGAATGCAGAGCTCCAAGAAGCCAAGATTACAAGACTGGAGAAAGCTCTAGGAAAGCTGGGGAAACAACAACTTCTACAGCTTTGGTGTCGCAATGTGATGGTCTTGGAGGATATGACTGGAGTGATCAAGCAGCCAAAGGACCTAACTTTGCTTTTATGGCCTACTCTTCTTCATCAAATTCTGATTCTAAGGTATCTAACAGTTCTAGTTGTTCATATAAGTCTTGTTTAGATACTATTGAAGAACTTAAGGCTAGGAATGAAAAGCTAATGGAAGAGGTAAAAATGTTAAAATTAGACAATTTAGGCTATAAGGTAGGTCTAAAATCTGTTGAGGAAAGACTTGACTTTTTCAAACAAAATGAGTTAGAATATGTAGAAAAAGTAAATGTTCTTGAAGGTAAGCTTTTTGTAAAAGAACATGAAGTTAATGGACTTACTAAAAGATTAGAAAAGGCTGAAAAATAAAAAGGTGCAGCTTATAAGGAATTAGAAAAATATCAGGTTAAGGTTAATAAGCTTGAGTTTGCATCTGAAAGTGTAAATAAAACAATTGAGTGTCAGTTAATGAGGAGAGGTAGTGGCATAGGTTATAATGAAGTTCCTCCCTCAATAACAGGAAAGTATGTACCTCCTATTCCAGAATTGTCTTGTTTAAGTGAGTCAAATGTTAAGTCTTTAGAAGAAAGTAGTGAATCTAATAAGGAAAAACCTAAGACTGAAAGAATGTATTCTAATGCACCTATTATTGAGGATTGGGTATCTGATGATGATGAGGAACAGGAAAAGGATAAACTTAAGGTTGCAAGTGTAACAATAAAACCTAGTGTTGAGCAGACTAAATTTGTGAAACCTAGTTTTGGTACCAAAGTGACTAAGAAATTTGTTAAGTACACTGAGCAACCTAGGAAGATCACAAACAGGCCTAGAGGTAACCAGAGAAGTTGGAATGGTATGATATCTCAAAGGTTAGGAAGTGACTTTGAGATGATCAATAAGGCTTGTTATCATTGTGGTAGTTTTGAACACTTACAAGATGATTGTTTTTACTATCAAAAACTAGTGTGGAACTATGCTAGGAGGGTGAATCATAAAAGTTTTTCTAAGAATACTCACCCACATGCTAAAAGAAACATGGTTCCAAAAGCAGTACAAATGAGATCTGGTGTAGTATCAGTTACAACTGCTAATCAAAATGTGTCTAAACAAGCAGTAGTAACTAATACTGCTAGATCAGTTAGTACTACTAACACCAAAAGGACAGTGAATGGTGCAAATAAATTGTCAAAGTTTTCAAACAAAGCACATTCCACTGTAAAACAGCCCATTCAAAAGCCAACAGTTATTAGTGCTGCTAAGGCAAAAACAGTATTTACTACTGCTAAGCCAAAAGCAATCACTGATACTGTTTTGGGAAATCATTTTTATGCTGTGAAGGCCTCAGCTTGTTGGGTTTGAAACTAAAAGTTAAAGTTTTAGATCATGTTTCCAGAAACAGCAGTGCATCTATAGTTTTAAAGAGATATGATTATGTAGATGCACAATGCAGATCCAAGTCAGTATTGGCTTGGGTCCCCAAAATGAACTGATTTTCTTACTTTATGTGCAGGGCAATCCACAGGTGGAATTGGAAGATAAAGGAGTATTTGACAGTGGATGCTCAAGGCACATGACTGGAAACATGTCCTATCTTGAAGATTTTGAAGCTATTGATGGAGGATATGTTGCTTTTGGGAGTAATCCCAAAGGAGGGAAAATCACTGGTAAAGGTACAATAAAAACTGGTAAATTAGATTTTGATAATGTGTACTTTGTCAAAGAGCTTAAGTTTAATCTCTTCAGTGTCTCACAAATGTGTGACAAAAAGAATAGTGTTCTTTTTACTGACACTGAATGTATTGTCTTATCACCTGACTTTAAGTTGACTGATAAAAGTCATGTTCTACTTAAACTTCCTAGAACAGACAACATATACAGTGTTGATTTAAAGAATATGGTTCCCAAAAGAGGATTGACTTGTCTCTTTGCAAAGGCCTCATCAGATGAATCTAAACTTTGGCATAGAAGACTTGGTCATTTAAATTTCAAAACAATGAATAAATTGGTTAAGGGAAACCTTGTAAGAGGTTTACCTTCAAAAGTTTTTGAAAATTCTGAAATCTGTGTTGCTTGTCAGAAGGGAAAACAACATAGAGCTTCTTGTAAGGCCAAAGTAGTGAACTCTATTAGTCAACCATTACATATGTTGCACATGGATTTATTTGGACCAACATTTGTAAAGAGTTTAATGAAAAAGATGTATTGCTTAGTTGTCACAGATGACTATAGTAGGTTTACTTGGGTGTTCTTTTTAGCAACTAAGGATGAAACCAGTAGCATTCTTAAGGCTTTCATAACCAAGGTAGAAAAGCTAGTTAATCATAAGGTTAAATTGATAAGATGTGACAATGGAACTGAGTTCAAGAATAGGGAAATGAACCAATTTTGTGAGATAAAAGGTATTGAGAGACAGTATAGTGTAGCTAGAACTCCTCAACAAAATGGAGTTGCTGAAAGGAGGAATAGGACACTTATTGAGGCTGCTAGAACAATGTTAGCTGATTCTAAATTACCTACTACTTTTTGGGCTGAAGCAGTTAATACTGCTTGTTATGTACAAAATAGAAGTAAAGTAGTTAAGCCTCATAACAAGACCCCTTATGAACTTTTACATGGTAGAAAACCATTGCTTGATTTCTTAAGACCATTTGGGTGTCCTGTTACTATCTTGAATACCATAGATCACTTAGGCAAGTTTGATGGAAAGGCTGATGAAGGATTCTTTGTTGGATACTCATTAAATAGCAAAGCTTTTAGAGTATTCAATAGTAGGACCAGGAAAGTGGAAGAGAACTTGCATGTTAGGTTTAGTGAGAGTACACCTAATGTTGCAGGGAGTGGACCAAACTGGCTGTTTGATATTGATTCTCTAACCAAGACTATGACTTATGAGCCAGTTGTTGCAGGAACAGAGTCTAACAAGTGTACAGGTACAAAAGCAAGTAATGATGTAGGTCAAGCTGGAAAGGAGCCAGGACATGACAAAGATTATATTTTGCTGCCTATTTGGACTGCTGATCCACCCTTCTCAACCCAAGAGTCAAAGAGTTCACAAGCAGATGACTTTGATGAAGCTCCTAATGATGATAAAGAAGATGGTGCAAAATCTTTCAATAGTGATCAAGAGTTGCATGTAGAAAAGAAGTTTGATGATCAAGCAAAGGATGATGTATCAGATGATATTATCACTGGCAGTTCTAACACAGTTAATACTACTAAGCCAAGTGGCAAGCAAGGCATATCTTTTAATGCTAATATCTACCCAGATGATCCAGACATGCCTATATTGGAAGACATTTATCCTGATACTGATGAAGATATACTTGGTGCAGAGGCTGACTTAACCAATTTGAATGTAGAATTACCTGTCAGTCCTATTCCAACTACAAGAGTTCACAAGAATCATCCTAAGGAATAGATCATTGGAGAGCCAAAGTCTGCTGTTCAAACAAGGAAAGTGGTTAAAGATTTGAAGGAACAAGGTTTCTTTGCAAGATCCCTTCATCAAAGAAACAGTCACAAAGAACTTCAAAACTGTTTGTTTGCATGTTTTCTATCACAAATAGAACCCAAGAATGCTCACAAAGCATTACAAGATCCAAGCTGGGTGGAAGCTATGCAAGAAGAATTTCTACAATTCAAGCTTTAAGAAGTTTGGACACTAGTAGATTTACCTAATGGGAAGAGGGCAATTGGTACTAAGTGGGTTTTTAGATGCAAAAAGGATGAAAGAGGCATTGTGATTAGAAACAAGGCAAGGTTAGTAGCTCAAGGATATACATAAGAAGAAGGTATTGATTATGATGAAGTATTTGCTCCAGTTGCAAGAATTGAGGCTATCAGATTATTCTTGGCCTATGCTTCATACAAAGACTTTGTAGTGTATCAAATGGATGTTAAAAGTGCTTTTCTGTATGGGACTATTGAAGAAGGAGTTTATGTCCTACAACCACCTGGTTTTGAAGATCCTAATTTTTCTGACAAGGTTTACAAGGTGGAAAAGGCACTATATAACTTACATCAAGCTCCCAGAGCTTGGTATGATACATTGTCAACATACCTGTTGAATAATGGTTTTTGTAGAGGGAAGATTGATAAAACTTTGTTTATAAAAAGGCACAAAGATGATATCTTGTAGTTCAAGTTTATGTTGATGATATCATCTTTTTGGATCAACACACAAGGCTTTATGTGTTGAATTTGAGAAACTTATGCATGAAAGATTTCAGATAAGTTCAATGGGTGAACTTACATTCTTTTTAGGACTACAAGTTAGACAAAAAGAAAATGGCATATTTATCAGTCAAGATAAATATGTGGCTGAAATTTTGAAGAAGTTTGGATTTACTGATGTGAAGCCTGCAAAGACAACTATGGAAACATCCAAGTCCTTGCTCAAAGAAGAAGATGGTGAAGAAGTTGATGTTCATTTGTATAGATCAATGATTGGATCATTGATGTATCTTACAGCTTCAAGACCCGACATAATGTTTGCTGTCTGTGCCTGTGCAAGATATCAAGTCACACCAAAAGTTTCACATCTTAATGCTGTGAAAAGGATTTTTAGATATTTGAAAGGTCAACCCAAATTAGGCCTTTGGTATCCAAAAGATTCACCTTTTGACATAATTGCATACACTGATAGTGACTATGCTGGAGCTAGCTTGGATAGAAAATCAACAATAGGAGGTTGTCAATTTTTGGGGAGCAGGTTGATTTCATGGCAGTGCAAGAAACAAACTGTGGATGCAAATTCCACAACTGAAGTTGAGTATGTTGCTGCTTCAAGTTGATGTGGACAAGTGCTCTGGATTCAGAATCAGTTGCTGGATTATGGGTACAATTTTATGTATACTAAAATATATATTGATAATAGCAGTACTATGTGCATTATTAAAAATCATGTTTATCACTCAAAAACAAAACATATTGAGATAAGACATAATTTTTTAAGAGATTGTTATGAAATGAAGTTAATTCAAATTGTTAAAATTCATACTGATAATAATGTTGCAGATTTGCTCACAAAAGCTTTTGATGTGGGTAGATTTCAATTTTTGGTTGTTAGTATTGGAATGATAAATCTTTGAACAATTCTTATCTCTCTGTGTCTTTGTAAAGTTTTATAAGGATTAGTACTGTTATTAGGACAATAAATTGTTTCTGCTGCTAAGTATACTTAGTATTGCTAGTTTTCTTACAACTGCTATGTTAATGCTGTAAGTATATTTAGTGTTGCTAGTTTTCTTACAACTGCTATGTTAATGTTGTCAGTTATACTTAGTACTGCTAAGTATAATTGATGATGTGAAAATTGTATGTCGTGTTATGTTTGTGTTTTTGGAACTAATCTTTTGCAAGATAACATGAGAAAAGTCCTGGAGTGCTAGTTAATACGCTGTTAGGTGTAGAAATTGAGTTTATGCTGCTAGGCATAAGTTAGTGCTGCTAGGCCTAATTTAGTGCTGCTAGGTTTCTGCTGCTATGTTTGAAAGTACAGGGTACTGGGTTTATATCCTTCACTCATTCCCAAAAGTGTCTTTATCCGATCAAAACTCTTTCAAACATAAACCCTGACTCTTTTTATCCATTAATTGTAAATCCCAGCCAAATCCTACCAAAATTTTTCAAAATTCACAATGTCGATTCTGTCATTTGCAGATCAACATAACATGATTGCGTTTTTGCAAAAGCCCAAAGAAAGTGAAGGTTTTACTGAAATCATTGATTTTCTTAATGCTACTGTTGGGAATTAAATATTCAAGATGTTTAATATCGGATTCTACTCTAAGTATAATTCTGCTGATAGTGCAAAACGGTTTCTGCTGATGATGTTGATTCTGCTGATAGAGCATTTCACTCTGCTGATAGGCTTAACAACTCTGCTGATAATTCTGCTGATAGCGATAGATTGTTCCTGCTGATAATGAACAACTCTGCTGATGGAAGGATAAGATCGAAAAGATATTTATTGTATTTTGGTCAACAATATACGGTAGATAATATCTTTCTCCATGTGCTTAGTTAACAAGTTGTATACATAGATACATGTTGTATCTGATGTACTGACACTCAATAGGATAAGTTAACCAAGTAAGTCGGTCAAGACTTTAAGCAATTTGTAAAGATCTTTTGACTATAAAAGAGATCTTAGACTAGTGATATTGTGTGTGTGTGAAAAATAAAGAAGTATTAAGAGTTAGTCCATGCATACGTTAGAACATGCATAACTGTTAGAACAAACACAAATATATCACAAGTGATAGAAACAAAGGATTCAAGGTTGTAACCCTAGTGATATTTCAAGGTCACTCGTATTATTATCTTTAATAATATTGAATCGTTTGGTGATAATCTTTATGTGTTCATTGCTAACTAACAAACATAACAATTCCATTTCCATAACATACACAACCTTCTAAGTTTGGTTGAGTGAATTCCGCGCACTTAATCATTTTAACACAACATATCATACACACAAAGTTAGAAGGTTTAACCACCTTAATCGTGTGTCAAGTCATCCTAGCAGCTACTCATATTAGGTACGCATTAACAGTAAATCCTACTATATATATTTCCAACATCAAACAGTTTTGGGCTACTGCAAAGGTCAAAACTATTGATGAGGAAGTACAAATACATTCCCTTGTGGATGGGCAGAAGATTATTATTACCGAAGCTTCTGTTAGAGATGTTCTTCATCTAGCAGATGCTGAAGGTATTAACAATCTCTCAAACTCTACAATTTTTGAAAACCTTGCATTGATGGGGTATGAAAGGCAGAGTACTTCTTTGAAATTTTCAAAATGTGCTTTCTCTCCACAATGGAAATTCTTAATACACACTATCTTATAGTGTCTTAGCCCAAAGACTACTGGTTGGAATGAGTTTAGTAGTAATATGGCTTCTGCTATTATCTGATTGGCTCAAATCAAAGATTTAATTTTTCAAAATTAATTTTTGATAGTGTGGTTAAGGGCTTGGATAGTTCTTCAACTAAATATTACTTATATCCAAGGTTTTTACAACTTCTTATGGACAAACAATTTGTAAATAAAAAGGTTCATAACAAGGTTTATCCTGCTTTCTTTCATACTAAAAAGATTTTTGCTAATATGAAGAGAGAGGGCAAGGATTTTTTTCAGGCAGAGTTACACCATTGTTTCAAACAATGTTGAAACTAGGTCAAACTCAGGGTGAAAGCTCAGCAATCCCAGCTGATGTTTATCCCACACCCACTCTTTTGCCATCCCCATCACCAACACAAAAGACCTATACCCATAGGATCACTAAAAAGGGCACTCAACTACCTCAGGTTAGTGCTAGTATGGCTGCAGATAAGGTTGTTGATGCGTGGGTTTTGCAACCTTACAACAGGTTTTACCTCTCAAGGGATCTCAAGAGGCTTACAACCCCACCAGGCAGTGTACCTGACCGATGTAGTATAGTGTAGTGGTAAGTACGGGGGATTGATCGTTCTCCACAGGGAATAGTGTTCGTTAGGTATGAAAGGCTACTCTAATTAGGTCTAAGGGTTGAGGAAGATTCTTTTTATGTTTTTATATTTTTATGAAAGCAAGTAAAATCTCGGGTTTTGAAGGAGTGGGCGGAATTAGTTGCTAGTCAACTAACCCAAATTACTACAAATGCAAATAAAATAAAATAACAAAAATGAAAAGTGGTGAGAAACTTATGTGTGGAGAAATGTGTTTACTTAGATTTCCTTACTCCCTAACTATCTTTTACCGGTTAATTAGTGTGTATTAGTCGCGTGGATGACGGGTGTATTCCTTAATACCATTCGTGGGGTGGCGTACTTACTTCCCCAAACTCTACAAGCTCCTACTTCACTCCTATGTCGAGCCGGCTAGGAAGCTCCTAACATGGGATCACTAGAATTCGCTTGTGCATTAAATACAACCATAAAAACCTTTAGTACGCGTTTGGTTCATGTTTCTTAAGACGTTCAAGCAAGTTACCGAATAGGAAGTTAGCCAGTTTTCTTAAGCCTAACATAGATAAACAATCATCCAATACAACTAACAACACACTAACAACCAATAATCAATAGCTAGGTTTCATTAGATCTAAGCAAACACAAGATAAAATTAGCCTAACATGTTAAACAAAAGACAAGCATAAGATAAAATCAAACAACACATAGACATATTGAATGATTAATTGATAACTTATCTTTCAATGAAACATGGAAGATCTCAAGGCAAGAAGCCCTGAAAAAGTAGCTAAAATCGTCTTAGGGTTTTATCCCAAAATTCCACACACTAAGCTCTCTTTTATGACAAAAAATTAGAAAACTATATATAGACTTTGACATCTGACGGCGTCACCTTATGCATTGTGACGCCGTCACCTCGCCGCTTTTAGGGTTCCCGGGTGACCTTCTTGACGCCGTCCCTCTTTAGCTCTTCAAAAATCCATTCTGGCTTATCAAGGCTTGACGCCGTCGGACCTATAACGTGACGCCGTCCCTCTTTGATTTAAGCCGTGACGCCCTTGATTTAGTTAAAGCGTGACGCCGTCAGAATTCTCATGCAAACTCACTGGCCCGTCATGAGTAAATTTCACATCCAACTTTTCTTGCCAAGGCATGACGCCGTCTGGAGTTAATGTTGACGCCGTCAAAGGTGACTTTCAGCACAATTTTGAGACTTTGCCGTTTTCTTCACTTTTATGCTCCAAAAACGTCCAAAATGCCTCCTTTTCCAGATTTCTCCTCAAAAGTACCTAAAATGACAAAAGGAACGATTTAGGGCAATATTTGATCAAATAAATACGATTTCGGGCTTAAATGACCCCTTAAAAGCGGTACACTTTTCGCCTCATCAAATACCCTTACACTTGAGATTTGCTTGTCCTCAAGCAAATGCGCTTTTATTCTAATCAAAATACAAATTAGGGGTCATTTAATGCAAACATAAAAGTAATTACAACAAATAATCGTTCCACTTCAATCATAATAAGCACGGAGATTACATACTAGCACCTCACAAGTAGTGTTTAGATACTCACATCTCTCAAGTGTCATCAAAATAAATCTCATAAATGAAAACGGAAAATATCTCTCACTACCTGTCATAGCAAATAGATTACCATAGGCTTGGGAAAGGATCGAAAACCTCCTCCACTAGGCGTAAGCACCTAAGATAAACTATCAAAGAGGGCTTTTAAATGGGTTATAACGTTAGGTGTAGGGAAAAGGAAAACACGGTTTGGTTGGATACGGGATATTTTACTGGTGGCGAGTTAAAGATCTTGATCGATTACATGTACTATACAATGTTGCTAAGCCAAGACTAGACTCGATCTTAAGCTAATGAAAGAAAATAACAAAACATAAACATAAAATAAACATAAAATGAAACGGGATGGTAGTCCGTATGTTTTTCTATTTTTCTTTTTCTCATTTTTTTGTATTTTTCTTGATTTTTTTTTTTTTTTTTTTTTTTTTTTTTTTTTTTTTTTTTTTTTGCATACACTTTTACCCTACCATCCAAAATAATACATCATAGGGGCATTGCATCCCCTTACACTTGAACTTTTACATAACTTTACAAATTACTATTCTAATGACTCGAATTAAGATAATTGAAAAACTTGGAGTACTTTTAAAACATTTAGCACATATGGGGGTAATAAATGATCTTCTTCCCCATTACTCCATTACACTAGTACTTTACCCATGAGTCCCAATCGTCCCAAAACAATATGTACAAGGATATGACTCGACTTAGCAACCATGTAATCAATTAGATAATTAACTTGGGTTTAAACAAATGTTGTAACAATAATGCACTAAAAAATGAGTGCATACAAGGTAGGCTAAGGCGATTTGGGTGTACATTTAAGTGGGGTGTAAACAAATTCTTCCTTTAAGTAAAATGCTTAAAGGTCGAAACGAAAAGATAGGCTCTGAGGGGTGTACTAGGGGTATCGTGTACTAAAAATGAGTACAACGCAAAGGGTGTGGGAGAATTACTTGACCAATGTAGCCAATGTAATTATAACAAAAACACAGGTGTAAAACAATGGGTTAATCCTAATGCCTCTTATCACGTAGTAAATCTAACTACATGAATGTAGTCTCACTTGTGGCCTTGGAATGGTCCTAACGCAAGTTCTAGAATCTAAGTGCTACCGGTACACACATCATAGCATAAATGCTTTTCCTACCAATTCTAGGGGCGAACCTCACATATTTGGGGGTGGAAAATTTTTTAGTGGTACGGTTTTTGTGCTAGTCATATAACTCCTATCCATGAGACGCTCATTAAGATCAAAGTTTCACTCCTATGTGTTGTAAAAAATTTTAAATTTGGCACTAAAATTACCTTAACAAGTATTTCTCTCAGTTTTATTACACATCTACTATTAAACAAACAAAAATCAAGCGCAATTGTATTCTCTAAAATCGTACTTTTACCCTCCCCTTACACTTAAGATGAACATTGTCCCCAATGTTCAAATAACAAGATGTAAAAGAAAAAGTAAAAGAATGAAATCAAATACTCCCCTGATTCGCTCGTTGGATAATGAAATTACACGGTTAAATCTTCCTCCAAAGAGAATGTTGAAGCTCCATGACTAATGCATTGCCACAAGCTTGATTCCAAAAACATCTCCTTGTCCAAAATAACCTGTTGAACCTGAGAAAACAAACACGAAAACCTGCATAACATCGGCGGGATAAAATCTATATATAAGGATATAATGCTTGTGGAATGATAACTTTGCAGATTCCTGGAGATTATAAGTTGGAGATTTTAATAAAAACTTTTTATGAAAACAAAATTTTCAAAAATTTCTGGAAATTAAATCTGACGCCGTCAGGTTATAACCCCTGACGCCGTCAGAAATGACCTGACAAAAATTTTCGTTTTAAGTTTCCGGAAAATTTCTGGAAAAACCTTTACCTTACTTCCTGGAAATCCTGCAAAACATCATTATGACTCGATACAAGCATTTGACTCAAACAAATACGGATATGTATGTTAATTTATTATTATTACGATTCATGTTCATATGTGTTCTAATAAACCGATTTAGATTTCCCTTACACTTATCTTTTGCAAAATACCTTTATATGTAGTTAAGACGAAGTTAAAAACAAAATAAAGCATTTTCACAAATTAGTTTTTGAACATGAATCAATAAGAATAAAAATTAAACACACATATGAAAACAAATAAAACAAACACACAAACAAATGAACACACAAAGCAAATAAAACAAATAAAGATTGGGTTGCCTCCCAAGAAGCGCTTTTCTTTATTAACGAGTCTTGTAGCTAGACTCAAAGTCACGTACATTACGTGACTTCTTCATCAAAAGTAATGTCTTCCTCATTGATCATTTCATTACCATTCTCTTGATAATGCTTGACTCGTTGAATGTTCACAGTGAATTCTCTATCCTCGTCGTCAATTAATACAACGGCTCCGGTTTTAGAGGAGCTCCTTACGGTAAAAGGTCCATACCATCTAGATTTAAGTTTCCCAGGAAATAGCCTTAAGCGAGAATTATATAATAAGACCTTGTCTCCTTCTGAAAACTCCTTGGGTCTCTTAATCCGTTGGTCATGCCATCTTTTCGCCCTCTCTTTGTATGTGATGGAAGATTCATAAGCCTCTAATCTCAACTCATCAAGCTCTTGGAGCTGTAAGAATCTATTTGTTCCCGCAACTGTATAATCCAAATTACAAGCCTTAAGTGCCCAATATGCTTTGTGTTCCAGTTCTACTGGGAGGTGGCATGCCTTGCCATATACCATACGGAACGGGGTTGTCCCGATTGGCGTCTTATAGGCGGTTCGAAATGCCCACAAAGCCTCATCGAGCTTAAAAGACCAATCTCTTCTGTTTTGATTAACTGTTTTCTCTAATATTCTTTTTATGGCTCTATTAGTGTTTTCGACTTGACCGTTGGTTTGAGGATGGTAAGCGGTGGAGAATCGGTGAGAGACTCCATATCTTTTCATGACTTTCTCCATTTGTGAATTGCAAAAATGGGTTCCCCTGTCACTAATAAGAGCCTTCGGAATTCCGAACCTAGCGAACAATTTCTTTAAGAAATGAATGACTACCCTAGCGTCGTTAGTCCTAAGGGCTTGTGCTTCCACCCATTTCGAAACATAATCAATGGCCACCAAGATGTATTCATTCCCTCCAGAAGATGGGAATGGTCCCATGAAATCAATTCCCCAGACATCAAAAACCTCACAAACTTGTATATAATTCTGTGGGGCTTCATCCCTCCTAGAGATATTCCCAGCTCTTTGACATGCGTCACACGTTTGTATCATTCCCTTCACATCACGAAATATTGTAGGCCAATAGAATCCCGCGTCGAAGACCTTTCGTGCAGTAGTGCTTATTCCGTGATGTCCTCCTGATGGACCCGCATGACATTCTTTCATAATTCTGACGGCCTCTCTTTCCGAAACACAACGCCTGATTACCTGATCTGGACATCTTCGAAATAAGAAGGGTTCATCCCAAAAGTAGTACTTTAATTGATTAAAGAACCTCTTTTTTTCATGCCTGCTCATATGCTCAGGGATTACTCTACTTGCCAGGTAGTTAGCATAATCCGCATACCAAGGTTCAGAATCATTTATTAACATGAGCTGCTCTTCAGGAAATGTTTCCCGAATCTCACTCTTGTCAGATTCAGCGAGGCTGGGGTTTTCGAGACGAGAGAGATGATCAGCCGCAAGATTCTCTGCTCCTTTCTTATCACGAATTTCAACATCGAACTCTTGCAATAATAGGATCCAACGAAGTAACCGTGGTTTAGCATCCTGTTTAGCGAAAAGATATCGAATAGCTGAATGATCCGTAAAAACAACCGTTTTAGAAAGGACAAGATACTGGCGAAATTTATCAAAAGCGAATACCACGGCTAGTAATTCCTTTTCAGTGGTAGTGTAGTTTTCTTGAGCAGGATTCATGGTTTTGCTAGCGTAGTATATTGGCTGAAAGTGTTTGTTAAGCCTTTGGCCTAATACTGCTCCAACAGCATAATCACTAGCATCGCACATGATTTCAAAGGGTAACTCCCAGTTAGGGGTAACCATAATTGGAGCTTGGGTAAGTTCCTGCTTCAATAGATCGAATGCGTCCTTGCACTCTTGAGAGAAGTCGAACGGGGCATCCTTCATGAGTAACTGAGTCATCGGTTTGGCTACCTTTGAGAAATCCTTAATGAATCTCCTATAGAAGCCAGCATGACCCAAAAAACTACGGATTGCCTTGACAGTTGTTGGATAGGGAAGTTTAGATATAGCTTCAATTTTTGCCCGGTCTACTTCGATTCCACTTCCTGAAATTTTGTGCCCCAGCACAATCCCTTCTTTTACCATAAAGTGGCACTTTTCCCAGTTTAGTACTAAGTTGGTCTCCTCACAACGTTTGAGCATTTTCTCTAGGTTAGCAAGACAGCGATCAAAAGAGTTCCCAAAGACTGAAAAATCATCCATAAAGACCTCCATGCTGTCTTCCATTAACTCATGGAAGATTGCCGTCATGCAGCGCTGGAAAGTGGCGGGGGCGTTACATAGTCCAAAGGGCATTCGCTTGTAGGCGAAGGTGCCATAAGGGCATGTAAACGTGGTCTTTTCTTGGTCCTCAGGAGCGATAGGGATTTGGAAATACCCTGAGAACCCATCTAGGAAGCAGTAGTACTCATGCCCTGCTAACCTTTCCAACATTTGGTCGATAAATGGGAGAGGGAAATGATCTTTTCGGGTTGCATCATTCAACTTCCTATAATCGATGCACACACGCCATCCAGTTACTGTTCGTTGAGGTACTAACTCATCCTTATCGTTCTTCACCACCGTCATTCCTCCTTTTTTTGGTACAACCTGTACAGGACTTACCCATGGACTGTCTGAAATCGGGTAAATTAGTCCTGCATCTAGGAGCTTAATGACTTCCTTCTTTACAACTTCCTTTATGTTGGGATTTACTCGCCTTTGAGGCTGCACGGAGGGTTTATAATCTTCCTCCATGAGGATTTTATGTGTGCAGAAAGTAGAGTCAATCCCCTTGATGTCGGCTACACTCCATGCTATAACCCCTTTATATTTTTTTAGAACTCCTAAGAGTTTATCTTTTTGTTCACTTTTCAAGGAGGAGCTTATGATTACCGGAAGTTGATCTTCTCCATGAAGGAAGGCATATTCAAGGTTGTTCGGGAGTTCCTTGAGTTCTAATGTGGGTGGCTCGATGATGGAAGGTTTAAGTTTGTTCTCGGGTTTACGAAGCTCAAGCTGTTCGATTTCTTGTCTGGGATAGAAGGAGACTGCATTCACATCCATAGCCTTCTCCTCCTCTAAGATGGGTAAGAAAGCTTCATCTCGCAACCAACCAGCTTCCACCTGTTCATCTACACAATTATCAATCTCGTCGGATAGTTCATCGATTTCATCAATGAAATACAGTTGATTATCTGCTTCGAGAGAAAGATTCATTGTGTCCTTGATGTCGAAGGTTAAGCTATCGGCCCCCACTCGTAAGGTTAGTTTGCCGTCATGAACATCAATAACAGCACGAGAAGTTGCAAGGAAGGGTCTTCCTAGAATGATGGGCACAAGATCATCTTCTTCCATTTCTAGGATGACGAAGTCAACTGGAAATTTAAACTTCCCTACCTTAACCAGCACATTCTCGCATATTCCTAAGGGGTATTTGACTGATCTATCGGCCAGTTGGATGCTCATACGGGTTGGTTTCAACCCAGAATACCCTAGCTTGCGGAACAGGGAGTGCGGCATAAGATTGATGCTTGCTCCTAAGTCGGCTAAGGCATTTTTGACTGAAAGAGATCCAATTGAACAGGGCAAGGTGAAACTACCTGGGTCGTCCACCTTCTTTGGTAGCCCTCGTTGAGTCACCACAGAACATTCTTCTCCTAAGGTTACAAGACCCTCGAGCCCTTTCCTGTTGGTGAGCAGCCTCTTGAAGTATGTACTATATTTGGGCATATGATAACATGCATCAAGAAGGGGTATGGTGACGACCGAATTCTTTAAATATGACAAGAATCTTTTATTATCACTTTCGACCTTTTGATTCTTGAGGCGAGATGGGTATGGGACTTTAAGGGGCTGTTTGGCAGGAGTAGGTGAGGATGGAGTTACCGGGGGGGTTTGCTCGGGATTTTCGTCGTTCACATTATCGTTCTCCTCATGAGGGGTGTTGGGTTCCATGGCGTTAGATGGTTGAGCTGGGTAGGGTGGATCCTTAGTAGTTGTTCCAGCACGAGTGGTGATGGCGAGTAAAGGATCTCTTTGTGGTTCGCCAAGGCCGTCGAGAATGGCGTTGAGTTCTGCGAATTTGGCCTTCACGTCGTTTTGTTGGCTAGTGACGAGGTTGTCGAGACCATTTAGTTGCAGATTCTTCTCAAACGTGAAGTGCCCAAGATCATCCTCAAAAGTGCTCCTAACCTTGTAGTCAGGATATTCTCCTCCTCCCCCTTTTCTCACAAGATTTCCCCAGGGGGTGAAATCATTGTTTTGGTAGAAAGTTAAGAGTGAAGGATCATCGAAGATGTCGTGGCTTGACAAGCATGCTTGTTCGGTGGTGGTACCATCCTCGCATTCCTCTACTTCATGCGGGCCACCACATTGATCACAGATCAAGTATGGGTTTGATAACCGCTTAGTTGGTTGCGATTTGTCTAGATAAGATACCTGATCATTCAATCTACTCACCCGGCTAGCAAAAGGAGGCTCTTTCATGATCTTGGAAACGCTCATGATCGAATCGGGTTCATCCCAGGTATCGTCTTGATCATTCGCGTATTCCTCAATTCTATTCCATCCTTCCTCAACGCTTAATTTGGCTATTTTTCCTTTTGATGAATTATTAATGCCCAATTGGTCATTTTTGGAGACACTGTCATAAAAGATTTGGACAAGAAGCCAGAGTTCAATGCCATGATGAGGGACCTGTCTAATTAGATCCTTGAATCTAACCCAAGACTTGTGAATAGGTTCTGCTGGTCCAACATGGAAGCGGAGGATTTCGTCTCTCAACTTTGAAGTTCTTCCTATGGGAAAGAATTTCTCATAGAATTTTGAGATAAGCTGTTCCCATGTAAGAGATGATTCGGAAGGAAGTTGGTTATACCAGTCTCCGGCTCTTTCATGAAGGGTGAGGGGAAAGAATCGCAACCGGGAGGTATCTCTAGTGGCTCCGTCCGTGTGGAGGGTATCCACTATTTTCAGGAAGTCCTTGATGTGTTGGATTGGATCTTCAGTTTTCAATCCGTGAAACTTGCATACACTTTGGACCAGCCAAATATCAGTTGTACGCAAGACCCCATCCGTGTGTTCATCTGGAAAAACGATAGCATTGGAAAAACCACGAGGGGTGGGAGAAGAGTAGTCCTTGAGACATTTGGGGATTGGGATTTCGGGAACTTCCATATCGTAATTGGGTTGAGGGCTAGGAGGTGTAGAATGATGATTGGATTCTTCCTCGGAGAGGGCATCATCAAAATTGATCGTGGATGGTTCAGCCGCTTGGTGGAGTCGCCTTAATTTATGCATTTCCCTTTCGGGTTCAGCATAGGGTGTGGCAAGAGTCTTTATCGAGCTTCGGCTCCTAGTGATTCTAAGATTAGGGGGGTCATCATCCAAACTTAGGGAATATCCTCCTAAAGTGCGGGTTCTAGGAGGTGGTGGTGGGTTGTGGAGGTTAAAGATATTACCATCTTCCATGATGTCGGACGGTAATGGTTACGAACAAAGACACGAAGAAAATAGATAGACTAAAGAAAACCTAGAAAAATAAAATAAAAATCTCACTAGAAAGGAATCTAGTGAGTAGACCTAATAGAAATAAAAAATTCAACCTAAACAATAACTATTCCCCGGCAGCGGCGCCAAAAACTTGATGCGTGGGTTTTGCAACCTTACAACAGGTTTTACCTCTCAAGGGATCTCAAGAGGCTTACAACCCCACCAGGCAGTGTACCTGACCGATGTAGTATAGTGTAGTGGTAAGTACGGGGGATTGATCGTTCTCCACAGGGAATAGTGTTCGTTAGGTATGAAAGGCTACTCTAATTAGGTCTAAGGGTTGAGGAAGATTCTTTTTATGTTTTTATATTTTTATGAAAGCAAGTAAAATCTCGGGTTTTGAAGGAGTGGGCGGAATTAGTTGCTAGTCAACTAACCCAAATTACTACAAATGCAAATAAAATAAAATAACAAAAATGAAAAGTGGTGAGAAACTTATGTGTGGAGAAATGTGTTTACTTAGATTTCCTTACTCCCTAACTATCTTTTACCGGTTAATTAGTGTGTATTAGTCGCGTGGATGACGGGTGTATTCCTTAATACCATTCGTGGGGTGGCGTACTTACTTCCCCAAACTCTACAAGCTCCTACTTCACTCCTATGTCGAGCCGGCTAGGAAGCTCCTAACATGGGATCACTAGAATTCGCTTGTGCATTAAATACAACCATAAAAACCTTTAGTACGCGTTTGGTTCATGTTTCTTAAGACGTTCAAGCAAGTTACCGAATAGGAAGTTAGCCAGTTTTCTTAAGCCTAACATAGATAAACAATCATCCAATACAACTAACAACACACTAACAACCAATAATCAATAGCTAGGTTTCATTAGATCTAAGCAAACACAAGATAAAATTAGCCTAACATGTTAAACAAAAGACAAGCATAAGATAAAATCAAACAACACATAGACATATTGAATGATTAATTGATAACTTATCTTTCAATGAAACATGGAAGATCTCAAGGCAAGAAGCCCTGAAAAAGTAGCTAAAATCGTCTTAGGGTTTTATCCCAAAATTCCACACACTAAGCTCTCTTTTATGACAAAAAATTAGAAAACTATATATAGACTTTGACATCTGACGGCGTCACCTTATGCATTGTGACGCCGTCACCTCGCCGCTTTTAGGGTTCCCGGGTGACCTTCTTGACGCCGTCCCTCTTTAGCTCTTCAAAAATCCATTCTGGCTTATCAAGGCTTGACGCCGTCGGACCTATAACGTGACGCCGTCCCTCTTTGATTTAAGCCGTGACGCCCTTGATTTAGTTAAAGCGTGACGCCGTCAGAATTCTCATGCAAACTCACTGGCCCGTCATGAGTAAATTTCACATCCAACTTTTCTTGCCAAGGCATGACGCCGTCTGGAGTTAATGTTGACGCCGTCAAAGGTGACTTTCAGCACAATTTTGAGACTTTGCCGTTTTCTTCACTTTTATGCTCCAAAAACGTCCAAAATGCCTCCTTTTCCAGATTTCTCCTCAAAAGTACCTAAAATGACAAAAGGAACGATTTAGGGCAATATTTGATCAAATAAATACGATTTCGGGCTTAAATGACCCCTTAAAAGCGGTACACTTTTCGCCTCATCAGTTGTGCATAAGGAGAGGGGTCACAGTTTAGAAAGGGCTGTCACTACTGCTACTAGCTTAGAAGTAGAGCAGGATAGTGATAACATAAGTAAGACCCGATCTAAGGCAACTTCTAATGAATCCAGTTCCTCTGGAACTGATTCAGGTAAAGGTCCCAGCCAACCGGATATTATGGAGGGTGTAGATGCTCAGGCTAGGTCTGAGACTATGCCTAACTCACCCAATGATGCACCACTCGGGAGAGGTAACACACTCGGAAGTGCTGAGGGTAGTATTAAACTTATTCATGAATTGACGGCAACTTGTGCAAAACTTTCAAGGGATGTTCTTGATCTCAAGCAGCTTACAACTTCTCAAGGAACTGAAATCACAAGGTTGAAGAGAAGGGTTAGGTATCTTGAAGGTTGACAGAGGTCAAGAACACACCAAACTAAAAGGTTATACAAGATTGGAACTAATTCTAGGGTTGAATCTTCTGATAAAGCACAGAGTTTGGAGAAGGATGTTTCCAAACAGGGGAGGAATTCAAGCAAAGCTTCAGGGGAGGAAACTGGGGTAGATGATGAAACTGGGGTAGATGATGATGTGAATGAGTTTGTTGTTGCAGATCAACATGGTAATGCAACAGTTATGGATGATGTTGCTACTACTGCTAATGATGGTATTGAAAAGATGGTTGAAGTAGCTAAAGTGTTACTTGATGATGCTACACTTAAGACTGCTAATGTTGAAGTTAATATTGCTAGTGAAAAGGTTAGTGCTGCTGAGACTGAAGTTAGTATTGCTGCTACTCAAGGTGATGAAGATATGACTATAGCTCAAGCATTAACAAAGTTAAAGAGTACAAGACCTAAGGCAAAAGGAGTTGTGATTAAAGAGCTAGTATCAGTATCAACAACACCATCAACAACTATTTCACCATCATCAAAAGGCAAAGGTTTGTTGATTGAAGAACCTAAGAAGAAATTTTTATCACTTAGTCAACAACAACAACAACTCATTAAAGATGAAGAACTTGCAAGACAAGTGCGAGCTGATCTTTTTACTGAAGAAGAAGAGGCAAGAAGAAAGCAAGCTCAGAAAGAAGAACAAGCAAGTCTTTCACTTATTGATTCATGGGATGACATTCAAGCCAAATGTGAAGCAGATCACATGGTAGCCCAGAGAATGTGGGAAGATGAACAGGAAGAGCTATCTATGGAAGAAAAATCAAAGCTCTTTATGGAATTCTTGGCTCAAAAGAAGAAGTTCTTTGCACAGAAAAGAACTGAAGAAAAGAGGAACAAACCACCATCTAAAGCTGAACAGAGGAGAATAATGAGTACTTACCTGAAGAACATGGATAATTGGAAGCTCAGTCAACTAAAGAATCTCAGTTATGAAAAGATTAAATATCAGTTTGACAAGGTGTTTAAAAGGGTAAATACTTTTATTGACATAAATGAAGAAGAGTTGGTGAGGAGTTCTAAGAGGTCTGGAGAAGAATTAGCAGCTGATAGTAGCAAAAAGCAGAAAACTAGTGATGACCAAAAACAAGAGCAGACAGAGCAGTTTCAAGAGAGTGATGTAAAAGAAACAGCTGATCTACAACAAATGATTACAATTGTAGACAATGATGATGCATTTGTTGATGTTGTTCCTTTGATGGAGGACCAAAAGTGAATGAAACAGTGCCAAATCCGGACCACTTTTGCACTTAACGAATTACAGGGACCAAACGTGCAATTTGACCAAACCACAAGGACGATTTTTGCAATTTACTCTAATAATAATAATAATAATAATAATAATAATAATAATAATAATGGTATGAGGGTAGTTTGGTCATTTCATCCCTTCAAACAGTCAAACTAACCAAAAAATTGGTCAAGGGACCAAACCCGATACGGGTCGCAACCACAGGGACTAGATCCGTTAAAAAAATTGTAAGGACTATTTCTGTTAAACCCGACAGACCTTAGGGACCATTTATGAAATTAACTCAAAAAAATGTACAAAACGTCTAAGTTCCAAGATATGTACCTGATTTACAAGGCTATCATTTTGGGAACTCAGGGAGGTGACCGAAGCATTCAAGTCCGCAAGCTCACACTCTTTGTTCTCCGCGGAAGACCGAAGCTCCGTTACCATGGCATCAAGAGAGTCCAGTTCTTTCTCAATCATGGAATTCTGTTATTTCAAGGACTTCTCAGCAGCCTCTAAAGCGGAAGCTTGGTTACGGAGGCGAATCGCCTTCGCGGCTTCAGCCTCCGCCAATAATAGCTTGGCTTTCAGCTCTGCAATCTCCCCATCCCTTGCTTTCAGAAAATCAGCTTGATGATCGCACTGAGCAGACAACCTTCTTTTCTCTTTGATATTATACTCAGCACGCATCTTTACCTCCGCGCCTAAGACTGTTTGGCGGGCCACTCCAACATTAAACTCAGAAAACAATTTATCATGCTCCATACCGCGGACTGAGGCAAAAAATCGAGGAGGAGCAAACTCATCAATCATCTCACGGCACTCAACGGGATCATCGAGGCAGGAGCCATTCGTTACGCTCCACCTCGGCACATAAGTCTTGTGCAAATAATCAGAACCCACGTCAGCCGTGGCACGGATACCCCCAAAGAGAAACTCACTGCTAGAAAGGTCTGAGAAACCACCAGTATCCTGGTTGGTACCACTGGTTGACAAAGAAGTGACCAGGAATGGAGAAGGTTATGCAGCTTTTTCTTTGGAAGCAAAAGCGACCGAGGTAGTGGTAACGGTGGCCGCTGTCATTACTGGAATAGGAGGCCTGATAAGAGAATCAACCTCAGCATCAGCAGCAGTATGAGTACTAGAGTGATGGGAAGAATTCGAAGAGACAACAAACCTTCCGGAAGGATCAACGAAATGGAGATTAGGCCCAACAACGGAATTAGATCGAGCATCGGCCTCACGCTCCGGCGTGGTTGATATATAGGAAGTGATAAAAGGCGGAGTTGGCACAACCTTAACACCAACCTCAGCATTCAGCACGCTCTGAGCTAGCAGCCTCTGGATAACAGATGTGGATTTGCCGCCAACAACAGGCCTTCTAGAAGTTCCGTGATCCTCCCTTAGTTTCTTTGGAGGATGGGAAGGATCACTAGCACCCACTGACACATCTTCTTTCTTCCTTTTTTGCCTAGGCTTTTTAACAACATCATCTTCAGTTACCGTGGCCACATCCTCAATAGCTGGTCGAACCTCAGTATCATCACCACCAGCACCAGCGGAACCACCCTTTTCCGCACCACTACCACCAGCGGAACCACCCTGTTCCGCGCTACCACCTTCATCAAAAATTTTGTCGACACTTGCTTCCAATTCACCCTCAGAACGGGCAGGTGCAACAGGAAGTAGCGGAACCACTCGCCCAATAGTAGAATCCAACAGTTTCGGTTTCCTTTCCGCACGCTCCCTCTCAACAACCTTCACCTTGGTAGGATCTGCGACATGGATGAAAGCAGACAAATCCATCGATGCATAACCAAAAGAAACAGTTATAATCAAAGTCAAAAACTACAAAATAAATGACATACATAAAGAAATAAGTACCCACCCTCTCCATTGTTGTCAAGAAATACGGGATAAGTCTCCTCATCCAAAGCATAAAAGCGACTTAATCCAACCCAACAAAGAAAGGGCTCCGGAAACTTTCGGAACGGAGCAGGATGGGCAACAAGTGTGGCATAATCATGGGCATTAAATTCGCTGGATTCAGGAGTAGGATCCTTAACAGACGCCCTTAGCGGTATGCCACAGAAAGGAAACAGGGCAAGCAAAGGCATCAACCTAGAAAAAATGGTCGTTCCAACTCTTAAGGGAATATAGGGGTTTCATATAACAAACACCCGAACTTTCAGAACGCTTACTAAATGATAACCATCCCTTGTTCTTTAACTTTACATAAAAACAACGGAACAACCCTACCGTTGGAACAATATCATGGATGCGACAAAATTTCAAAATGGGAAACCTTTGCCGCTCCTATAACGAAAAGTTGGGATATGTTAATGTGATAATATCTAAGAATATCAACAAGAAAGACGGACAGATGCAACCGGAAGTTGGCATACTCAAAAAATCTGGTATAAACACCAATCTTCTTAGAAGGTTGCTCGTGTATGGTTTGGTTTGGATCAGGTAATAATGGATGAACTTCCTGGGGAATATGAAACTTATCACAAAAGGTGATAAGCGCTTTTTGAGAAAGAATGGATTTAAAGTGTGTGATACTACCAATAACGGAAAGAGAAGTGTCGAAATCTAACCTGAAAATTCAAAATACTTTGAAGAAAAGTGCGACACAGGAAGAACAGTTAAAAGCTTGATGAAGTTTTATCAATGGCGAAAATAGTAGAAGAAAACGAAGAAGAGAAAGTAAAAACCAAATCGGGTATTTATACCCACGGTATATTTAATTTAAGTTAATCCCATATGATTACGCGTGTCAAAGACGTTTCAGTTGACGGTTGGGATATAGTCATCTCTAAAAGTAAAAGATGAGGATGACAGTAAGATAAAGGGGCCACTCGGTCAAATCAGTCAGAAGGTGAAAGGCCAGGAAAGATCCACGTCACAAACCTCACCTAACAAGTATAACGAAACGTCGCGGAAGAACAACTAACCGCAGGGGAAGCGGAACTGCAATAGAACCTTAGTCTTGTAACATTCACCGCACGCAACTAACAAGGCCGCACGCAATAAATGAACTAGACTGGGGGGACTTGATGACGTATAGTACGGATAGCAGGCCTATCGGGCCTAGATTGTACTGTACACATTTGGGCCCCGGCCCAACAAAGAAGACAAGTGAATGCACCAGGCCGCCACTAAGCCCAATGATGAACGATTTGCGGTCCGGAAGCACAAAGACGCATGCAGATCACCTAAAGGATACTTCCGCGGTACTCTAGCGGATTGGCCAATGGTCGCGGAAGATGATCTGCGTCCGCAATCACGATTACTGCGAATCTTTGCCCGACAAGGGTCCCACTGTAACACCCCAACTCGATAAGGGTAGAAGTATTACGTTATGGTGACATATCAAAGCAAACACAAGCATATGACTTAAATAATACAAAAGAATTTCAAAGGTTACAAAGGGAAAATCTGAAATACAAGGTTACAAATGAGAATTACAATAAATACTAAGTCTAAAAATATAATCACTTCTAGTCATCTCTAATCCAGAATAGCTCTCAAGGTATAGTCTTCTAAGTCTAAAGTACTCTCCACTCATAACCCAGCTTCCAACTAAAACCTGCCGCAGGAAAAGAAATGCGGCTGAGCTTAAAAAGCCCAGTGAACAGATTGTATAAACGAAGCAAAAGATAAGGAGCAAGAATATAATATGGTGCATTGGGGAAAAACATAAGGTATAAATAAATGGATATCAAGAATAAGAAAAGGTCAGTAATCTACCACGAGCCCAAACAAATTAAATCAAATCTCATAGTAACCATAGAGGAGCGACCTCTCAAATATGTGAAGGACGTGTATTGCACACAGCATCAATCACCAAATCAAGTTATATCATATCATATCATATCATATACAAAGCAAACCTAGGATGCATCCATACGCCCCTGCAAAGATGTTAGTGGTCAAACATATATATAACAATTGAGCTCATAATAAATAACAGAAAAAGGACGGTGTGGAACATCACTCGACCACACTAGAGTCATGCCATTGGTGCATCAATGACACGGCCATGGAACCCCCATGACTAGGAAACATAGTGGCTCGGGTATCAAACTATAAGGTTTAAAAGTCATATTATATCAAAGGTCCATAAGTTTCATAGCAAAGGTTCATAGTCAAAGTTTTCTATCAAATGTTCATTTAAAGAAATCTCTTAATAATTGTTTTCATAAAAATGATCTTTAATAACGGTTCTCATAAAGGTAGTTCGTAAAAGTAGTTTTCATAAAAGTTAGTAAAATTCCATATAAAAGTGGTAACGCATCGTGCTCATAAACATCATTTTAAAATAGTTTTTCTCAAAACATTTACATGATATAATTAAGAAAGGTTTTCACATCCAGTTACAATATCAATGGTTTACAATCTAAGGGAGCATAGCAAAGGCATAGATCAAATAAGAAAGCCATAATAAGAAGGCTCAGATCAACGGCATCATAGTCAAAGCTAATACCTAAAAGATGCGTACGAATCATGAGAAACCTTAAGAGATAAGGTCAGAATATCTGTACCTTGGACCGCAAGTGAAAACACAACTAGAAACATAAAGATCGGAAGCAAACTCCATCTTCAGCGAATCTACACGAATTCATGATTGTCTTATTAATAACTTATTTTAAATCAGATTACTCATTTTAGTCGGCTTTCCATTTTTAGTAACTTTCCTTTTATAGCAGCTTTCCAAAAATAGTAAATTTCCAAGAATAGTAAGTTTCCTCTTTAAGTAGTTTAACCATTTTAAGTAACTTTCTTTTTTTAGCAGGTTTCCCGAATTAGCAAGTTTCCATATTTAGTAAGTTTCCATATATGTTATCTTAGGGTTACCTTTATCTTAATTAGGGTTTTAATCTTAGGTTTAACATTTAATACATGCATTAATCATGTCATAGGCCAATTTTAAGTTATGAAATGTATTAAAGTATCTTAATTACACCTTTAAAGGTTATAATAATGATAAAGTGTAATTAGGTTAAAACATGTTAGTGACAATTAGGTTTAAAACATTTATTTAGCCTTTTTAACGTTTTATCAGCTTTTACCCATAAACAGATCACAACTTGACGAATTTTTCTACCACATCAGAACTCAAAGATAAATTCCACAAAAATTCTCACTGATACTTCAATGTCTTTAGAACCCACACGAATTTTCCCAGAATTTATTAGTTAGTTTAACCCCACACGAAAAATACTCCAACTCAGACTACTCAGAAAACGTATCTGCTGTGGTACCCAGAAAGTATCCACTTGGTTGACCCACCAATACATCCAGGAAAAATTCCCAAAAATTCATGACATTACTAGGCATATAGAAGTTAAATACTGGAAAGTTTCATGACCCAACTCCTCATGGTTTGTAAATGAAAAATCGGCAAAATGGACTGATTTCCAGACCCTCGAATTCAGATTCAACTCTTAATCACACAAAAATCAAAAACACGACCAAATCAACTCGAAATCACTCCAAACCAATTGGAGAACTTAACTAAGACATAAAACTAAGTTTTCATGAAAAGAACCAAATCAAACCATTTTATATCATGACCAAAACTCACTCACAAAATCGGATATACCTGCTGTCCCAGTTTTAGAATTCCATCTAGACCACTATAACACATGTTTACGCACCCAAACGCACACACGACCCTCATAACTCATACAACCTGTATTTTAATACCATTTTAACATGTTCTCAAAATCCCACATCAAATTACCCACGAATTCTATCAAAACCCTAGTTCCAAATTCGTTATTTCATGTGATAATCTATGATTTTATGTGAACTTTTCTATTCGTGTACATGGTTAATAATTAGCCGATTCATATAGCCTTTCATGTGACAATTTTACACTTTAATTTAAAGATCAAAAAGGAGGAAAACAAAATAAGATGATACGCGTTACCCTTGAAGATCAAATCGAAGAATCAAGGATCAACTCAAGCACAAAAGCCGCGCATTCCACCCCTCGGCTCGACCCTCTCTCGAACCAAAATGAAACCACGATCACCACTCACGTTTGACCACCAACGAAATCTCCTGTTTTGAGTTTGAATCGAATAGGAAGAAGAACAAATGGGTAGCGGCCGGTTGTTTGTAGTTTTAGGGTTTCTTTTATTTTTTTATTTTTTTGTCGTGAATGTATTGGAGAGGAAAAAGAATCACCGGTCTTCTATTTTACTCTTGTGGGTTTCGGATTGGGCCAAAAAGGGCTGTATTTGGTGTGTGGGCTAAGTTCATTGGGTCCTGGGTTGGGTTGTTGTAGCATAACAAAAGATACACGGTCCGAAACAATAATTCATGTAACGCAATTGGTGCCTCGTATTCATTTTATGTTTTAGAATTATTTTGGATTTCAAATATGTTCAAAGGTTCCATGATGATGTTTTGTTCTAATTATTTGGGTTCACGGTTAATTTGTTTCGTTTCGTTTCTTTCGGTTCTATAATTAATCGTATCCGTAACTTAGGAAAATTTCAAATTAGACGTAAAATTAGGCATTTAGAATTTAGGGATTTACACCCACTTTTGCCACTAACAATAATAAGCGAAATACTAGAAAACCCTAGTATTAGACTCGTCTATAAAAGGGAGCCCTCTAGCACATTTACAAGGTACAACTTTCTCACACATACCAATACACACACTTTAAACATTCTCTGACAAACATGATTTCTTACTCTCACGCCGGCGCTTAATCGTAGGGTCCGTCCTCACGGTAAGGCTAACGGTTTACTTTGATTGTGCAGGAAATCATCTATTTACTTGGTTTAAGTACATATATAGTCCACGAGCAGCTTATCGGCCCAATCTGATAAGCGGTCCAGCCCAACATCATTATCCATCACGTATTTTGTATTAACAACGGGCAAGTATACTCGTCCGTTAGTAGCTAGATTTTGATGGTAAGCCGAGGTAATTCAAAAAGATTTGAGTATTTTCAAGAGTAGAATCAAATGTTTCAATTCGATAAGCAAGTGCAAAATAATAGCAACTAAAGGCATAAAAGTAAACAAGTAGCACGAAGATGACAATAATGCAAATTGAAGAAGTAAACGACAACACTTGTTTGGATTAGTTTATGATATTCGGATTGCTTAATACGAGAATGGTTTTATATGTTCTTTGATACATGTTAAAAATATTTGCTTGAACTGAATTATGACATGTTATAACCTTTTACAATCACATTTTTATATTTTCACGTTCGTTAGATGAAACACTTACCATATACTCCCTCCTATCCTTAATTATCGCACGACCCTCAGGGCACGTTTGGTAGAGAGAATTTCAGAGATCAGAAATGAGGTAGAGAATAGAATTCAGAGAAATGAAATGGGTAGAGAAATTTAAAGTCAATTCTAGTGTTTGGTAATGGTTGAGAAATTATAAGAGAAAAGAGCAAAATAACATTTCTTGTGTTTGGTATGAATGACTGAGAAATGAGAATGTACAAAAGGACGTTATAGTTGGCAACATGAATCCATTTCCATATATTATCAATTCAATCCACACTATGATGAAATTACATCTCATCATATATTATCAATTCAATCCACACTATGATGAAATTACAATAACTAACAGTTGGCAACATGAACCCATTTCCATAATCAAAATATTCAAATACACAAAACTAAAAGTTACAGACTCCATATTGATAAATAGAAATGGGCAACTTAGCTTCAACTAGATAAAACTATACATTACTAGCATTTACGTCATAAAAGCATCAAAGTAGCTTCATACAAAAGGAGTTAACTAAAGTAACAAGTAGGCTTATACAAAAAGAGCTAGCTGGAAGACCAAGTATCTTCATACAAAAGAGGGGTTTAAGATAATAATTACTTATAAGCATACTTCGTGTACCATCTTAATTTTTTTACCATTTTTTTACAAAAGAGGGGTTTAAGAGCTAGCTGGAAGACCAAGTATCTCCATATACATCTATGACGCATACTTCCTTGCAACCATTTTTACCATCCTAATTTTTTTCTCCTCATCATACCCGAAAAGCATTTCAGCCTTTAAAGGGCACTTCCCTATGACATCTGTCGCTTCAAAAGCTTCCTCAAAAGTGATCTCTGGTAAAGCATCAATCTGATTTTGAACTTTCTTCATCAATTCAATCTCAGACTGTAGTTTTATTTCATCACCATTAGCCATTTTACTTAAGTTCATGTTCATCTCATTCCCCATAGCAGTGATGGTGTTATTGAACATAGTGCATGATTCTGAATACATATGAGCTAAATCGTTACTCTTGGATCTTTTGCGTTTGTTACTATTACCATCCACACCTTGGGGAGAAGGACGAACAGAAGTGTCAATATCTTCATCTTCATCATCAACTGGTGGAGTATCTTGTGTTGCACTTACAACATCATCATCTCCAAGATCAATAGCTCGAGACCCATTAGCTCTATCTTTACCAAAGACAGTGGAAAGCTTGTGATAAAGTGGGAATGGTTTATCTCTAAATTTAGTTGCTTCTGGGTGAGTCTAAAAAGTTATAACAAACACAATAAATTAATTTGCTAAACAAGATACTATAATAAGATCAAAGAAAGCAAAGAGGTTGATAGTAAAAAGATACCTTCAGATAGCTATCCCATACATCATCAGGGGCAGTAAGAACGCAATTATCAGGATCCCAACCAAATCCGCTTGTGTTCAAACCGAGTATCATGTCATGCATAATGCTAAAGTTAGTCCTCCATGTCTTCAACCTAGACTTTATATGTGGGTCTGCCTTTAAACCTGAATTTGGAAGACTTATATCCAACAAATTTTGAACCGCTTGATTGTATCCTGGTTTGAAACCATTTTCCGCACCATATTTTCCAGACGCGTGCAATACCATTAATGCTTCAATTAGCTTTTGATCTTCTTCCGCCGTCCATGTTCTTTTATTTCTTACTTGGCCTTTAGCCTTTGCCTTAGCGTCATTATCAGTACTAGTATCAACCATGCCTACAAAATAGATAACCGGAACATTAGGCGGATAGAATGATTCAATAAGTACAAGTAAAACTAATATCAAATTATCAACAATAATTAGGCTAGCGGAGCACACCTATAGGCTTTAACCAAATGAAGAATGAAAACTTGCTAAAGCTAATGGATTTAACATGTTACAACATTAACTTTTCAAAAACCCATGGACTATATGACACTTTCTAAAATCTGATGCCAAGACTTTGCACACACGTATATAAAATGTTTAAAAATTCAAGGTTCTAATTTGTGTTAGGTGTGTGCTAAGCTTTATACTAGTTCAATTTTGCACAAAAAGCAATGATTTTACTTCACTCAATTTCAAACAAGAAGTTCTTATGAAACCCTAATTAATAAACAAAAAAAATCTTACAGATCTGACGAGGATGATTTTTACATATGGATTACCTGAATATCTTGGTGGAGGAGCAACAATTGGTGAAAATTAATGGATTGATGTGAAAAAGAATCAAAGATCATAAGGCGGAGAAGATGAGTTAGGTAGCCATATAGATTGGGCTTCAATTGTTTTTCACAAATAATGTGACTTGCACGTGGATGGTCTTTTTATACCCACTTTTTTTAGTTGAAGTCAAATTCTCAAATAAAAAGGGCGGAGAAGTGTTTTGTGAAGAAAACTCATTTCCACTCCAAATGAAGTGGAAATCAAAATACAAAAAAGGCAATTCTCGAGAATATACACGGTTTCTCCGCTTTTTTCTTTTTAGCTACCAAACAAGGGAAATGGAACCATTTCCAACTCTCTGCCCTGAACTGCTCTATCAAACATCCTTAATTATCGCACGCCCTCAAGGTTAAGAATCCGAATAGAAAATCACTAGTGCCAAGTGGCACACACTTTCCCTTCATCTATAAATTCATCACCACCGCTCAAAAACCCCTCCATTCAAACCCTAAAACAATCCACAATTCAATTTCAGTCAATGGCTTTTTAATCCACTATGAATCTCACACAATCAACAAACTCACAACCAATTCACAACAACCGTAACAGATAACAATTCACAATTCAATCAATGGACTCACGGCGCCGCGTAATCGATCCGAAAGTCCGAAAAGTAGGCTTCTTCACACCCGGTCCACCACCAGACCGGACACAATCCGGTCCAGCCGGTCCATCGTCTCAATCTCCTATATCGAATTCGTTATCGCCAGTTATGATTCCACCGGCGCGTCAAGCTAGTGAGAATCTGTCACGTGGCGTACCGGTTCCTCCGAATGTTTTGCGCGGTCATGATAGTTTGGATGCAGGGAGTTATGGTATGTCTGAGTCTGTTATGAGTGAGGAAACGGAGTCGCCGAGGAGAGTTGGGATCGATGGAGAGTTTTCGGAGGATTCGGCTAATTGGATGAGGAACCCGAGAGATAATGGGAAGTCACCTGCAGTTGATAATGGTAGCGATTTTTATTATATTTGAAGTTAATTGTATTTGTGTTGTGGTTATGTGTTATAATTATAATATGGTAGGCGTTTTGTTTATTTTATTAGGCTGTTTAGGAATGTTATCAAAACTGCGTATGTGATTATTTTGTTAGTGAAATAACTGGCTAAGAAGTGTGAAATTGCTTGGGAGTTTTTGATAAGCAATCTGATATGTGCGAGATAATTTGTTAGTAATTAGAATTCTGCTTGTTAGAAGATTGGGAGAGTAGGTTAAAAATGCATGTTTCTTTTGTATGGTCTTAAGGATATTACCTACATGAAGAAGTAGCTCTAAAATGTTTTTCCGACCTTTTGACCACCGCCCCACATACTCAAACCGGGTAGAGCTTGTTGGTGTGGTCACTTCATGGTTTTCCGCCCCACATACTCAAACCGGGTAGAGCTTGTTGGTGTGGTCACTTCAGGGTTTTTTGCGCCAAGCTCAATACGAACTTGGGACTTGTGTACATTTTAGTGATGATAAGTTTTTACCAACTTGGACCCAATCACCGGAGTGGTTTGCAACTAAGTATTTCTTGAAGGAATTAGTGAAAAATGAGTGTTTGACTACACTAAGTTTGGATGTATGAAGTGGTTGAATGGTGTTAGGTATGGAGATATTTTGGATTAATATAGGTGAAGGCTCTTATTTCTTAATAGATTTTGGAGAGACTATTTTTAGTTGTATGTATTTTGTCATGTAAAGATAAAGTAAAATATGAGATGTCACTTGCTCAGAGTATAGATGGCATAGAATGCTGGTATCTAAGGATATCGAGAGCGAGTCATTCATACAAAGCTTGTCGTAAGTTTCACAATTGCGTGTAGTGCTACTATATCGATGTCATTGAGTGAAGAATATGCTTAAGTTACCAAAATGTTTTAGGAATCCAATTGTTTCACTAATCTGTTGTATTTTTATTTACCGAGCCTTGCCGTACAAGTATCCATGTCAACATTTGTTTAAAGTGTTGGATCGTTACATAAAAGGAGATAGATTCTTATTCATAGCCATGATAAAGTAATAAAAATAGAAAATATAGGGAGATAGATTCTTATTCTTATTAACGTGTGAACTTGATATCTGTGTGCAATATATATGTGATATATTTTATGAGACTAGGATACGTAATTCATTTCCAGTGTGGTATAAGTGCATGGACTTGTGTGCAATATATATGTTATATATTTTATGAGAGCATGTCATTGAATTTGAATGTTATCAAGATATCAAGCAACAAAGATACTACTATTATGGACTTACGGACTAGTCAAATAAGGATGATGATACGGCTATATGTCTAGGTTTTAACGGGTGTATCAACACCGACCCTAGAAGAAAGGAGGGGGGAGAGGGGGGGGGGGGGGGGTAATCTATAGTATTTTTCAAGTATTTAAGGTGATTACATGGTATGCAAGTTTACTTGTGGATTAAGTAACTATTTTTTTTTTATCATTTGTATTGGAACAAGTTGAGGAGTCGTTTATTGTCTAAGGAGCTATTGGATCAATTATGAGTCATACGAGTATAATTGAGTTTTGGATGAATTAGATCTATGTTTTTCGAATTGCAAAACTATTTTTTAATTTCCAGTTTTCGGTTAAAATGTAAATTACAAAAGATGGTAAATTTTAGGAACATGGATTTCAATGCCCGGGCATAGTTGTCAATAGCGACAATAGCGGTCGCTATAGCGCGCTACGTAGCGTCGCGGTCAACTGCCGCTATTTGCATTTAGCGACAAAATAGCGAAGGTCAACGCCGGTCAACGACGGTCAACTCCGGTTTATAGATGCAATTGATTGGTGGGATTTAGTCGGAATTAGTCCCTTAACATGTTGTGTATGTTTAATTGAAACCAGAAACACGATTGATGCATGATTGAATTTAGGGTTCATACGTCGAATTGGGGAAAATCGTATAAGTGTGTTGTAGTGTAATTAAGTTGTTGGGATATGGTTTATATGTGTCTAATTACATGATTTAACTCTTGAATCGAACCAAGAAACACAAATGAAGCGATTTAGATAATTAGGGTTTAAGCAAGACTCGTATGAGTGCTATCTGTTGATTTATCGCTAAACACAAATAGCGGTCGCTATTTATCGCTATTCGCTACGTAGCATATAGGTGGCTCGTCGCTATTTATCGCTATTCGCTATTGACAACTATGGATTTCAATGCCCGGGACATAGAACTCAATGTGTGTGATTGATTATTGATCCTAAGAATCCGCAAATATTATGATTTCTCCTAACGTTTTACTAATATGAATAATAATAAAATATCAATATTTAATCAATAAGTGAATCTGATCACCAAGTAGTTACCTAAATCACTAATAATAAAACTATCACCAAGCTTAATAATTATGCTAACTAATCCAAAACCCCCTGGACTTTCTTAAGTTGATGATGATACACCTTGGACGTGTCATTACTCGCTTCACATCAAGCTATCCTTGATCCCAAGGGGGAGGCAAAAGTCTGGAAACTAATGCTGAATTTTTAAGGTTCCAATGTAGACGCATAAGCAGATTTCCTACTAACATAACAAAGCAGTACTTTTACGATCAGTTATCTTCCTGGATTCTTCTTGACATACCCTTCCATCCTGTCTGGTCATAAGTGGAACTCTTCAGAGAAGTGAGAAACAACTTACTTGTAACCATCAGTTAAGAAGGTTATAGACAAGTTGTGCGAGAAAGCACATTGTTTCTTTCATCTTTTTTGTGTGCTTTATATGTTTAGCATTTGTTTGTTAGCGCAACTGGACATGAAGTGTAGTTACTAAGGCCACATGGAATTTGGGAAAATTAAGTCTCTGTTACTTGGCTGATACTGATCTTGAGACAATGGATTTGAAAAAATTCTTATCATCAAACATCATAGGAAGTCTTGCTTAAGATATGTAATGAAAATTAATACTGAAAGATTTTCACTTTTGATTTGTCTAGATTTGCTAGATTTATCATTCCCTTTGCTTGAATATGCAACCTAGCCCTGGCTGTAATGTAAGTTTGGATCGATTTTAACCGAGGTTACAAACCTGTCTTTTTTACTGCAGTATAACTTGTCTTATTGCTGGTCAGTACAATGTATGTGTTATTTTTGTGTTTAAAGTTTGCATATTCAGTTCAGCTTATTGTATGTGTTGTTCTTTGCTATTTAGTTTATATTACTTTCAAAATTTTCTTTTTGGTTTTTTGTGGTCTTATTACTTTTTTAGTCCCAAATTAAGGGAATTATATGCTCAAAATGTGAAAATGAGAATATGTCCGACATTTCAAATTATCAATCATGTTTTATGATGCTGGTACCTGCTTATAGATATTTTTATTTAATAGGCGACTTCAATTAAGTCATTCTTCCTTAGTAGTTTAAGATTTATATATTATGCAGACGTATTGAGATACATTTTCTTCTACGTTTTAGATTATTTATCACTTTTATAATGGCTCTGATGAAAACTCAATATGCAGAGAATTCCAAGTATTGTAGCCACTGTCAGGGTTAAATATACATGTTTTAGTATATCTACATGCGCATGTATCTGCATAATCACCCTGCCATATAGATGCTTTTACTTGTTTATGGGTATATGTACAGGGTCTATTTCATAAATATGATATATGTATTTTTGTTATGCAGAAGATAGTGAAGATGTTGCCAAAGCGCAATTCCAAAAGAATTCAAAACCACTAAAAGAAAAAACAACAAAGGCCGAGAGGCGCGCTTTACAGGAGGCTCAACGAGCTGCCAAAGGTTGATAATGAGATAGTTCATTACTCATTTATTTTTTATTTTTGTTTTTTTATTATGTTTTAGGTCTGTTCTGACATGCCTAGGATTATACCATATGATTGCTAGTGTCACTAAGCCAAAATTTTCATTATTGGTTTGGATATTGAATATGTGTTCATGATTTCAGTCTGACCTTGTCTTATTTGTTATTTGTTGTAGTAGACCAAACCGATTGAAACCATTTGTGGCACAGGCACAAATAATCCTGATTATATTTGGCTACTGATAGATGGGCCCACAGTAGAAAATTTTATTAACACTACTTGATTTTTTCAATATGCATCCTTATAGATGCCTAGGTTTCACTTTGTCACTTTAATAGATGCATCATTTAACTTTTGCTCCAATACATATTTCTCACAATGAAAAGTTAAATTCTGCTGTGCAATTCTATGATCATTATATCTGTGGTTTTTGTCAAATATTCATTGAAATATATAACCAAATTTAGGGTGCTTTTGGTTTGTTAATAGGAATCACAATGGCTGTTGGTTTGAATAATGTGAGGTATGGGATTAAGTATATGGTATGTATTTGCTTTTGTTTGTTTTGAAAATTTAGGTAAGGGTATCAATAAATGGGCTCCACCACTATAACCAATAATTAAGAAGAACAAATAAGCTGTAAAAAAAATTATGGATGAAAAAACAGTGGATCCTACGAAATACTAACAAACCCACCTATTTAGTGGAGAATGGGTCTATGGGTGCGAGTTCATATCTTTGTAGCCAAACTTGGAAACAAACACTTGTAATGGGTTTCATTGTGATAAATTGATTCCAAACCCCATAAACCAAACGCTTCATTAGTACTGGTAAGAATATTAAAAGATGCCACAGTAGTATCCAACGTTCTACGAGTAACACATTTAATTAAATGAAACAGTAGGGTTTATTTAAATGAAACATTAGGATCTAGCAGTGTTCCTAGTTGTACATATCTTCATCCAATTTCTTTTGGCTTGTTTACCTGAAGAATGTAATGTTCAAAACAGTCCATACAATTTTCAAGTTCTCTATGGATATGGAATACCATATAAAAAACTCATCTCTTCACAACCTGACTTTACACCAGAAAACTCCAGAAAGATAATCTATCCATGCATATGATTTATGAATGGTGTTTTCAATAAAAAATCACATGAGAATATTGTTCGAGATTAAGCTGTCTACAAAAATGCTGCATAGATCTATTCTTCTGTTCCTAATTAATTATTATTCTTAATATGCTGTCAATAGCTGAGGGCAAAAAAGCTGGTGCTACTTCCGGTGTTTCAGCTCCAACAAGTAAACCCGTAAAACAACCTAATCAGAAGAAAGATGTTACTCTATTGGCTTCTTCTTCTGCTGCAGTTCCTGAAAAAAAAGGTGGTGAGAAATCACTAGAAAAAGATAGAAAGAAAGAAACAGTACCACATCCACGTATGCAGTTTGATGACAAGAGCCGGGTTGAAAAAGCTAAAAAGCGTTCAGTTGTCCAACAAACCGAGGCTAGAAATAGAGTTGAAATGTTTAGGCATTTGCCACAATACGAACGTGCAAATCAGCTTTCTGATCTTGAGTCAAAGTTTTTCCAACTTGATCATGTGCATCCTGCTGTTTACGAGGTATGTGGTGTGACTTGTATAAAGTTTTTTGATTGTAACTGCTTTGCACTAATCATAAATCGATAGATGTCAGTTTACTTTCTGGTCGATGATGGTTTAACCCTCGAACTTTTACTGATTTTACGGTTTTACACTTCAGTTTCGTTTTTGTGATTGTTTCTTCTATAACTTTTTATTTATGTTTGATTTAAACGACCAACTTTCATTATTTAATCGATTAAACTCCTTAACTTGGTCTTTGTCTGTAGTCCAACCCCTAAAAAGTTGCAAATTAAATGAATACCATAAAAAGGTCGAGGGAATATACCATTGCGTAAACAAGTTTAAGGGTCAAAGTGTACATGGAAAAGTTGAGGGCCAAACCTCTTTATTAACCATTTACTATAGTATAGCAGAACCCAGTTGACAGTTGGGTAGCAATCTAGACCCATTTATAAATGGCTCTATTTGGGTTGTGCTTTAATCTCAAATGTGTCAAAAAGAATTATCTGAAGAGTGAAAAGTCTAAGTTTAATCTATAGAAAATCTTCAAAAAAAATCACAGTTTTTCCTGCAATCATATTGAATACTATATGTATTTAAAAATGTGTCAAAGAAATGGACAGAAAACGTCTTTCGATCCGAACCCATTCTAACTTGTTGCTTGACCCACTCATATTATCCCCTTTTTCATCCATGAACTTTAATTTGTGCAATCATACTAAATATTGTACGATGGTTTTTTCCCTAGGTTGGTTTACGGTTTTTAGCTGGAGATATAATGTGGAGCAATACCCGTTGCATAGCAATGCTTCAAGCATTTCAAAAAGTCATAGAAGACTACTCAACACCATCCGAGAAAACTCTATCTCGAGACTTAACCGCAAAAATCAACAGCTCTGTATCTTTCTTAATAGAATGTAGACCACTTTCAATCAGTATGGGAAATGCAATTCGTTTCCTCAAAGCCCTAATACAAAAGTCAACCTTAGCTCAAACCGATTCAGAAGCAAAGGCATCTCTATGTTCAGACATTGATCGCTACATAAACGAGAAAATAATACTTGCAGATAAAGTAATAATCAGACATGCCGTTACAAAGATCCGTGACGGTGATGTTCTTTTAACATATGGCTCATCGTCTCTTACTGAAGCGATTCTATTGCACGCTTATGAACTTAGGAGACAGTTTCGGGTAGTAATAGTTGACTCACGCCCAAATCTTGAAGGTCAATCAATGCTGCGTAGGTTGATTGAAAAGGGGTTGAGCTGTACATACACTCATATTAATGGTGTTTCATATATTATGCATGAAGTTACGAGAGTCTTTTTGGGGGCGGCTTCTGTGTTGTCTAATGGAACGATATATTCGGCTGTTGGAACTGCGTGTATTGCTATGGTTGCTCATGCATATCATGTCCCGGTTGTGGTTTGTTGTGAATCGTATAAGTTTCACGAAAGGGTGCAACTTGATGCTATATGCTCAAATGAACTAGGTATGTTTTGCTGTATTGACGTCTCTCCCATGCTGTCTCTTTGTTTCTTTTTTGTACAAATGGGCGGGTCCAAAAGGTTGTCTTGACCCACCAGAAAATGCTTTTTTTACCTTTTTATATGACTACCAAAACATAGATGATAACTTGAATATGACTACCAGAACATAGATGATAACTATACTATTTTAAGTTTTTAAAGATTTTTTTTGCATTGAAGGCCAACCTACTTTTTCGGTTGTCTTGTTTTAGGCATTGTATCTTTTCTACATGTGAATAATTAAAACCCCCCGAAAAAATGATAGTTTTATGGGAAGGGGATATATTAGCTGCATAACATTGCAGCTAACAACGCTGCACTCACAGCCAAAAAACTGCAACATTTCAATATTGAATAAGCCCATTTTCTTCTCATGTTCGGTAAACAAAGCATTAATATGTGCAATTCGCATATTAATCAGTGAATGGTGTCTTTCCATCATAGTCGGTGATGGGTAATTCACAGGCCCTTTTCTGAGTTACCTTTTCATAAGATATAAGTGAAAACGGATGGTCATTTTATAAGTCAGATATGTTGTTTTTCACTGTTATTGTAGCCAGTTGGCTGCATGTATTTGCACCCAAGATATCCTCTTATCAGAAAAAGTTTATCTTTATATATAAAAATGTTACAAAATGACCCAAACGTAACAGATTCAGATGTACAGAAGATAGTAAAATGATAAGATTAGACAAATGTAAAAGTACGTTGGTTTGTTATGCAAGAAAGTCTTTTTTAAAAGAATGATTTAAGAGGTATGCTTTGAAAGTATCATTTGTTTGAAATGGTTCTTTACATTGCATCTTTTTGCAGGTGATCCTGATGTCATAAGCAAAGTTCCAGGGAGAATGAATAACCCTTTGGATGATTGGGCTAGCAAGGAAAATCTGCAACTTCTGAATTTGGTGTAAGTTTTCAGAAAAGTTCTAGTTGAATTTAATGAAGCTATCTTATGACTGAAGACTTTAAAATCTGTCCAATTGTAACAGTTATGATGTGACTCCTGCGGATTATGTCTCTATGATAGTCACCGAGTATGGAATGGTAAGTCTTCTCCACCTTCGGATTATTTCGATGTCATTCATTAGGCCATTATGCATTCAACATAATTGTTATCTCTAATATGGTTTGAAGAGATTAAGAGATTTTTTTTTTGACCTTGGGTTTCTACTTGACTTGAATTAAATGAGAACCCACATAATAGGCGGGTCAACCTGGTGGGGTAACAAGCCGAATAGGTAATATTAAGTATGAGTCAAAACGGGTTTAGTTACCGAAGAACACCGTTTTGTCTTTTTGTCTTTGTATAATACTGTACGACCTATATATATTCTGATAAAGGATCAAATTTTTTTGAATGAAGTGATTTTGTACATATATATGGTCAGTTTTGATAAGAAAAACAGTACTATTAGTTCAATGGTAATCTGAATTTTGGAATATATCATTTAGGAGTTTGTATGCAATAAAATTAAACTTTTAAGGCTTTAAGCTACTCTCAACTCGGTTGACCCGTTTGGCATAGCCCACGTTTGACACACACAAATTGTTTCACTCTTGGATTGTATAGAGCTGATGTACCTATCAATTCGAATTATATCTTCGAGCTAAGATCACTTCATTCATCGAATTCCAATGCTTTTCCCATAAACTTTTCTATTGATAATTTCAGATCCCACCTACAAGTGTGCCTGTGATTGTGCGGGAGTATTGCAGAGAGCACATACTAATATAGTACCTGAAATTCCAGCCTGGTTCTATGTTGGAGAAGTTGTTAATGAACGTATTTTGCTGATTGTTTCAAATAAGAGTTTGCGCCATGCTAATGTAACAAGCTTTTGTTTATCCAGGGCTTTCAAAAGTTTTGCTTTTCTTCACTCTGGACCACGGGTGGGGAGTATACAGAAAATAGGAACATACATTAGATGTTATTATTAAGCTATGTTTAGCGGGAGTTTTGGAAATATGATTGTTTAGCTTTTTGTGTAGGATTGAATTGCATCTCATTACGCTAATTGTTGTGTACACATTTTGCTCGATGTTTAGATTTCTTTTTTTTTTCTTCTTCTATAAAGTGTGGGTTTGGAAATGCTATTGTTTGAGATGTGGGATCTATAATAAAGATTGTCCTCATTTTATGAAATAATAACGGTGTATATGCGAGGTTAATAAGCTTGTAGACTATTTTAGAATCTTGCGGAAGTAGGTATAGATTATGGGAAGAGCATATACTAAAAGTCCATAATTGGCCTAGAAATTTGGAACAGAGGTAGTTCAACATTCTGGAATGCTGCTTTGTGAACTTTTATAAGACGTCCAGAATTTTGAGGTGTCTATATATAGGCTAGTTCGTTGCTATTTGTAAATATGAAACTTTTATTTGGTTCATGTTTGGTTAACCCGATCAAAATTGTGGTGATGTGTTGAATACAACTAATCTTCTCTTTGCTATTCACGTATCTAAATTGGTATTCTGCTGTTAACCATCTAACAGAAGATTGTCATCCATTTGTTACATAGAAAAAGTGAAGTTGCTAAAGTAGCATTTGATGCTAACCATGTGATTCGTCAGGATTTACAAAGGAAATATGTAAACCCGAGTCGTTATCCCCAACGAAGGTTTGAATGGAATTCGTGATTCGGTTCGTGATACGTGTCGTGAAATAAGGAAAACAAAGAGATTTTTGGTTTTTAAACTAAAATGATGAAATATTAACTAAAAACAATTAAATAAACTAGGAAACAATTAATCTAGGACACACAAGGCCAAAAATGAAAAGAAAAACTAAACACGCGTTTAAACCGGGAAATCCCGAGCCTAAAACGTGAGATCTAAGAAATTTTAACTCTACGGGTACAAATCTATTTTTTCTAAGTTCTAAATGATAAAAGAAAAATTAAAAAAAAAAAAAAAAAATTATATTTTTTTGACTTATATTTAATTTAATATGATTTAAAAACTATTTATTTATTTTTTTTTATTTTTTTTTTATTTTTTTTTAATTTTTATTTTCTTTAAAAGCTTAATAAGCACAAGAAAATAAGCAACTTTTACAAAAACAACTATTTATGAAAACTTGAACTAAGCACAGAAAGAGCCGATTAAGGTGGCCGCATATAAGAGACTTGATTGAATTTTTTATTTTTTTTTATTATTTTTTTTCTTTGAATAAGCACAACAAATTAAGCATTTTCTATAACTACACCTATTTTTAAAAACCTACAATAAGCTCAGAAATAAGCAGAACAGTGGGCTAACAATGAAAATAAGCTAAGTCTAGTATCTAAAAGGCTGATAAGCTACTTTAAGCTACTATAGAAACTGAAAAGGCTAAATCACTAACAATAAGCTAAAAGTATAACTGAAATAAGCCACAATACTAGCAAATAAGCACTGAACAAAGCAAATAAGCACTAGGGGGTACTGAGTATGCAATTGTGCAGGGCAAAAAAGAGCTTTTTCAAGCTACTAAAAAGCTGTTATAAGCTAATTCTAAAAATCTGAAAAAAATATGAATAACAAGATAAGCAACAAAATTATACCTGTGCAAAAATTGGACTAATTATAACTTAACATGAACAAATGAAAAATAAAAGAAATCGGCTGAAAATTGGAAAATCACAAAATATGCCAACTTGGTTACTGATGCACTAGTTTGACTGATGTGACCAAGAAACTAGCCAAATCCCATTGATATGGGTTCAACTCTTTTGAAAGCCTTTAACACACTCTAATGAACCAAAAATATACAAGAACAAACTGCTTATCTTAAGGAATAAGCTATTTGTTATATTGACCTTAAAACTAGGTAAATTATCTCAAACTTGTTTATCCCTTGAAATTAACTTAAGATCAATAGAAAACAGCTTATATTACCTAAATTAAGCTAGATAAAGCTTGAACTAATGTGCAAATGAACAGTGCTAAGCTAATTTGACCCAGAATAAGCTTAAACCAAACACTCCCTTAGATGACTGTTTTTTATTTTTAACTATCCAACACCCAAAATAAGCTATGATCCTAAGTTAATACTGATTTACTAAGTTACTTGGAACCTAATGAACATTTTTTTAACAGGAAATTAGCACTAAAATAAGCTATACTAGATATGGCTATTTTTGGCTTTTTTTAAGCTTTTTAAGTCAAATGGAGATTAAACTAATACCAACTATCAAACTAGCCTACATTATCATCAAATAGAGCAAATGAACTCAGAAAAAGGAAATAAGCACTAAAATAAGCTAGTGAATAGTACCTTTGACTTTTGTTGACCTTCTGGAAATTGGTTGAGACTAGCTGAATAAGCAATTGGGGAGCTCACAATAAGCTCAAATGAACTTATATAAGTTTAATAGAAATAGAACAGAAGGCTTTTGAAACTTAAACAATCATTAACATAAGTTACTGAATTAAGCATTAAAATTCGAATTTCAATTAAATTGATACAAGGCTTAGAAACTTAAATTGAAACTGAAATTTGAAATTACAATTAAGCTGAAAATTAAGCTACCACCTGAGCTTATCTAATTTAAACTTAAAAACGAAATTACACTACTCCTATTTTTAAGCTAAAATCTACTATCTAACTACTACTCACTTCTGAGTGAATAAGAGGTATTTTATACTTCCAAAAGTCTCTCTGGACTTCTCTCAGCAAATCCCACCATTCGTTTTTCTTGATTTCATCTCAATCGTCCATTTATCTTTTTGGCGGGAAAACAGATTTGGTGGGTTTTGGTATCACGTGACTGATTGTACTAGTCTGGAGCTAGAGGGGGAGGGGGTGGAGTGTGTAAGTGAAGAAGCAGGGTGAGGCATGGTAGGATGGGTGTTTTGTCAGTGGTGGTTTTGGCGGCAATGGTTTTGGGAGAAGGGTGGGTTTGACTGGGGTCAAACCTGGTTTTAGTTAAATCAAAGGACGGGATGGGTTATTGAGGTTGGGCTTGGGTTTATTATTAGTTTAGGATAAGGTTAGGATAAAAGAGGTTTGGGATTATTTTTGGAATTAGGGTTAAGGTTTAGGGACCAATTTTGCCACTTTTTGAAAATCCAAGGACCATTGATGCCAAATCTGAAATTTATCTCCAAGGACCATTTTTGGCATTATGATATTCTTGGAGGTTGACTTTAGATAACTTGAGCAATATCCCGGTCCAAACTCGTAAATTTCTTCCCCGTCCTCGGCTTTTCACGATTTTCCAATCTTGTGCTCGGTTTTGTCTGTTTTTGCCCTGTTTTCAATCCTTTTGTACCTGAAACACATAAAAACACAAACCAAGAATATTTGCAGTAATATATGATCTATTTGGGTGTTTTTGGTCATTTTTGTGTCTTTAATGGGTATAAAATGATGAGTATTTACACACTCATCATTAACCATGTGATGAAGATCGTCATCAGTTTCTAACATGGAAAAGGGGAAATGACGTGGCTTTGAGGACCACGTATGTTTCGCGTTTGAGTTATTTTTCTTTGTTGGTTTTCCGTGTCCTGTTTAAACCTTGCCCCTTTCCACTTCTGACCCCCTGATGATGTGGTGCATCTGTGCGGAGGGAGCCATGATTGACTCAAGGGTTTTCGGCCACGCAATAAAAAAATGAAGAACACCACCGGTCCACCACCAACACATTCATCGCATCACCTCCTTCAGGATGGTCACAACACCACATCCTCAACACCTAACCACCTTACCCTTTAACAACCCCCACAAAAACCCAAATTCCTACCAATCAAATCACAATAATCATAATCACATGATTAAAAAAGAAACCCCAAAATCCCAGTCCCGACCTTGCTTCCGTCAAAGTGACAACAATCTTACAGCATCCAACAATTTATCTTCAGTATGAGGAAGATTTGAGAAAATGATACGTGATGCCTAAGACACGGTATTTGCAACAACATAATTACCACACGGTGGTGGTAGACTTCAAGAAGATGTGTTGTCACGTGTTGGAGGCGGTGGTGGGATAAGTAGAGTTTTACAAAATGAGAATGTTTGGAAAAAAGTTTTCTTTAAGAACAAAATAAAGGAGGAGTAAGGCGAGGGTATTTTTGTTTCATTTATTTAATAATCAACAATATTACTGCAATTTCAAAAAAATTTAGTACGTTTAGGATATTGACAAGGTCGAGGGTACACTATTTATTCTGAAAATTTTGAAAAGTAAGTTGACAATTCTTAGCCTTTACCCTGTTTTAAATTAGATCTTATTTCAGAAATTCGATCTTTAAGAAACCAAATTTGAACAATATGAAAACTCGATTTTGCAACGTGACAAAATTAAGCTATCTAATTAGCTAATAAAAGTCAAAATTGGGCCTCTAATATGGTAAAAAATGAATAAATTCATTTTGTAGCTCACATGCAAATAAATGTGAAATATGCATGTATTTTGATACTTAATTTCAATAGTTTGGGTCAAAGTGTAGAATTGTAAGAAAAATAAAAACAGAAGCCAGAATTAATTTTCAAAACAAAACATCTTCTTCCTAGAACCTTAAAGCTCTTGAGCAAAAACAAAAAGTTTGATTACATTAAAATTATTAATTCAATTCAATTAAAAAAAACCAAATTTGACTGTATAAGAATCCAATTCTGTAAACAACAACAAATCTTCACATAATCAATAATAACCAAACTTTCAAATCTTATTTTGTCTCTCATAAATCATAATGCAAAATACGATTTTGTTTTAGAGTTTGAAACCTCATCATATTTGTATGTAATTTATACAAATAGTTTGTTGTAATTGCCAATTTGATGTGTTATACGGAAGGGTATTGGGATATGGGGGGATTGAAAAAAGTTAGAATCGGCTATCAACCTTTTGCTCAAGCAGTTCGAGAAGTATCAAAGGGGTAAGAAAAGAAAGCGGAGGATGAAATAGCGGCGTGGAAGAATAAAATCAGGCGGTGTCAAGCCGGGTTGAAATAGGTTTTCTTTTTTTTTTTTCTTTTTTTTTTCTTTTTTTTTTAATGTTTGGAATAATATTGCAAAATTTAAAAAAAAAAAAAAAGAAAAAAAAAAAAAAGAAAAAAAAAATGAATGAAGTTATACGATCTCAAATATAAGTTGATATGGTTAATATAGTATTTTTCCTTCATAGTTTTTACTTTTTATACAACAAAAAGGAGTTCGTCAAACGAGTACAAAAATGATCAAATCAGAATTACATTATTAGTATCGAAAATAAAATTTATAATCAAATCTCGTATGTTTACACGGGTTAAAACTAATTCAAATATTATAGAAGCTATAAAATTATTTTTTATCACCACAATATTCAAAGATAATTAACTATTAACTCAACACAATATTAGGCTATGCACAGTCGTTGACCCAAACGACCTAGGTCACGGGCTGTCACGTCAGCTTTCTCTCTCCGGCGACCAGAAGCGACCAAAGTGCCACAGTCGATGACATATATATATATTATATATATATATATATATATATATATATATATATATATATATATATATATATATATATATATATATTTTATTATTTTTTTTTAAATCAAACATTCAAAAAAAAAAAAAAAAAACTTAAAATTCATTAATAATAAAAACATTACAATACTAAATTAAAAATACGATAACGTTAAATATTATACATCACTCTACATTTATAAAAAAGATTTTTTGCTTTAAATTCATTTTATTTATTTTAGTTCCCAGCATTGTCTGTGTTTTCTTTCTCTCTTTAAAACAAGTGTGTGTTTTGGTGTTTGTGTGTGTGTTTTTTTTAAGAAGCTAAATTGCAGTTTCATTGTTCTTGTTCATGCACAACACTGATTAAACAACACCCAGGTAAGAATCTTGAATTTTAATGCTCTTTTTCATTGTAAAATGTTTAAGTTTGACTTTTTGAAAGTCAAAATTGAAATAGACAATGCTGGTTTTGCATCTCCAAATTATATAAAGTTTTGTTTTTTAGTATTGGTTTTATGTGAATATGATTCTTATCGCTTAAAATATTGATAACATGGAACAATTCTACCTTAAAACTCGGTCGTTCCAAGGACCGATATTGCATTTGGCCAACCTGCGACCGATACTCCACAATCGAAGCGACCGACCTTGATATCGGTCGGTTTGCTAAATCCCAAGCGACCGATCGACATTTTCAGATCGGTTGTGCATAGCCTTATAGTATAACTGGAAACTTAGTCGCTAAAAGCACTACGACTTTTGCAACTATTCACTCTGGCACAGTTGTACTACTAGAACAAGTTTTAAAATCCGTGCGTGCACGCTAATATTTCAATAACTTTGTTTTGAAAAAGTTAAATATTGTGACAGTTCATAAATCTATGGTTTTGTAGTGTTTAAAATTTTCTATAAAATTATATTAAATTTTTAATACTTATATAATTATAATACCCGTGCACGCAAGGGTTTTTACATAATGTTTCGTTATGTGTTAATATCGATTGATATTTTGTATAGATATATGTTGCACGAAGGATTTGACTTTGTTTAACTAGCATGGTGTTTAGGTTGATCTTGTTTAAATTTAACTATTGATATCATGTCATAAACATTATATCTGGTTAGTAGCACATATTAACATAATGACCCTTGGAAAATATGTTGATGACGTATAGTCACTACAATATCGCATATTTATTTTCACTCACAGTAACCCGTGAGGTCGTGAATTCATTTATATTATTGTTAATAATAACTTAAAAAGTATTTAATTTTTAATCTCGTGCGCGGATTAAACTTATAAAAATGAATAACATGAGTCGTTATTGAATGCGGATAGTTAAAAAAAATACATTTTCGGATATCCTAACTTAAAAAAGAATACATTCCTTTTTTATATTTATAATGCAAATACATTAATTTAATATTTACTGATATATTATTTAACAACAACATATATGTTGTAATTTTTTTTTTAAATATTAAGTATAGAATGTATTTATTAAATTTCTAAAGTTATTAAAAAACATCAAAACTGATAAGTATACTCAAGTCCATATAATCTGTTTAAAATGTAACAATTAAAGTCTTTTTTTAATTACCTCTATAAAAACTAAAGTTTTTTTTTTTTTTTTTTTTTTTTTTTTTTTTTTTTTTTTTTTTGTAACAAATAAATGGATTGAACATTTCTGTCCGGTCCTCGGTCCGGACTTTTGGACCAAACTGGATTTCGGTTTGGTCCGGTCTTCGGACCGTGATTAGCCCTAATATCAATTGTTAAATTTAAACAAAATTAACCTAAACACCATGTCAGTTAAACAAAATCAAATCCTTCATATAATCGATATTAACACATAATGAAAAAATTTTGTGAAAACTCATGCATGTACGGGTATTATAACTATAAAGTATTAAAAAGTTAATATAATTTTATAAAAAAATCTTAAACATTACAAAACCATCTCTCAATATTTAAATTAAAATAAAGTTATTGAAATATTATTATCTATTATACTATCTGCTCAAATTTCGTGCGTGCACTATTTCTAAAACTCGCAAACATAAACAACATTAATTTAAATGTGACAGATCAAGAGATTTATTTGTGGAGTGGTTCTCAAATGTATTAATTAGACTATGAGTGAAAAAAAAAAAAAAAAAAAAAAAAAAAACTTCATTGTAGTCGAGTTGATTAATGTAATTAAAGATACACCACCTTCTCAAACTAATGAACTATGCGGAAGAATATAACCGTGAAATCATCATATACATGCAACATTGCAGCTACGTACAAGCCTTTTCCCGGAAGCATTTTTGGTTAACTATAGTTTGGATCTATCAACCGATTAATCTATTGCCACATACTAGGGTCAAGATCTCCTTTGCAGGAGGTTGGCAAACAATATATATTCAAAGGATATGACAACTTTAAACAAGGGGTGGTCCATCAAGATTGGTTAGCACATTCACTTTCTTCCCAAAGGTGTTGGTTTCAATCTTGTTTGGATAGATTTTTTTTTTTTTTGTCTTTTATTAGAGCAAGAGGTGGTCCATCAAGATTGGTTAGCACATTCACTTTCTTCTCAAAGGTGTTAGAGTTCAATCTTGTTTGATCATCCTTTTTATTTTTTATTATTTTTTTATATTTTAATTTTTTTTTTAGTCTTTTATTAGAACAAAGTTAATTAAACATGATTGCACCTAGCAAAATCTGAACTTACCTATTAAACAATGACATTCACTAGCCTTTTGTCACTAGGATTCTTATGACTAAATTATCTATTTTTGTCTAAATGTTTGATTTGAACAAGTTCAAATTAGAGTACACGTAAGTTTCAATTGACAATCAGGATCAGATGATTAGATTATCCTGTTCATTCTAAATCTCTATCAATATTCATTTGCATTAGATTCAAAGAAAATTCAATATCCTTTCACTAAATACGTGGTTAAATACTATTTGTTAAGAATTAATCGGATTGAAGATATAGCGTCATCATTCGTTGGAATCGAAATGTCTGCGAGATCAGGGTCACAATTTGTATCGATTAAACAAATTGTTGGAATTCCCAACGTGATACATTCTTGAAGGGCCGTATATTCTTCGTGCTGATCAACGATGATTACAATATCGGGTAACCCTGTCATATATTTAATCCCGCCCAAATATTTTTGCAAATGAGATAATTGTCTTTTCAACATAGCCGCATCTCTTTTCACTAAATACGTGGTTAAATCTCTAATTATAATGTTGATTCAGTCTCTAAGGATGTTTCAAAAAAATCAAGATGAAAATGAAAGTTTTCTACAAAGGTTATCAAGATCGCGATCCTACCTAGGATCGTTTTTGTTTCCGCAAGATCGGGATCGTAAGATCGAATCGAGATTGTAAGATCTTACAAAAATGTGATTTTTTAATAGCAGTTGTAGTTTTATATAGTTCAATATATAATTCGATCAGAATAACCAATTTAAATGGATATAATGAAAATTTGAAAGTTCAAACGTCGTGATAATAATGCAACTACATGCAATTAGTTCATATTTCAAAACATTAGATGAACGATTTGGGCAAAAAAAAAAAATACAACACGAGTTGTGTATAATAAAAGTTATTTAAACGTCCTAGCCTAAATGTCAAAAGCCCAAAATTTCAAGCCATTAGTCATCAATGGTCAATCTATGATTTCGAACGGTGCATTAACTTCATTTCGCCCTTCAAAATCGTATGTGCTTCTTCTTCAACTCTTCATCGTCACCTACAATAATTTAAATTTAAATTTTCATTCTTTTACTAATTCTAATTGAGATATTGGGCCATGTATATGGGCAAAATTGAGTCAAGTGTACTTATTTTTATGTTTAATAATAAAAATTAAGCTTTTTACTATGATCGTGATCGATAGTGATCCTACGATCTTACTAGCTATCTTACGATCTTACTTCAATCCTATATTATATTCGATTCTACTCTGATCTTGCAAGGTTTTCTTATGTAGGATCGTAAGATCGTACGATCCTATGATCAAGATCGCGATCTTGATAGCCATGTTTTCTACGGCTAAACGCACTAAATTTTTTAGTGGCAAGTCCTCAAATTTGTTGTTTTATCACTGATTGCATGCCTAAAGTTTACTTATTCTACTTCAAATTTGAAGAACTGGATCACATTCCGAAACTTTTATAATCAAAATCAACCACAAATATGCTTACAACTTTCAAGTACTTAAACCGCATTTTCGCTCAAAATACATCATGTGTTTTACGATAAAACCCAAAATTAAGTTTACAGCTAACAGACATATCAGTCGAAAGTGTCCATGGTTAATAACATCAATGCTACACGTGTTCCAAAGACAAATGGTTAGAATCATGGTCCTCTAAAATCTGTACATGAACAAATCATTATACCTAAATTTACACTAAACAACATTAACAAACAAACACTCATTTAAACTTTTTATCAGAACCTCCAGCCACATTTTCTACAGCGCCTGCTAACTCCATCAACCTCTCGTAATCAATCTCAGTCGACTTATATTTCAACTTGATCCCACATTCCGTCCATGATTTAACACAAAGTATCGCTTGTACACTCGAATATGGTAATGAACGTTTTACCCTTTCAACCTCGTCCCCTTTAGAGCAAAATAGGTCCTCAGGCGCCATTGAAGTCGCTTGAACAGCCAAAAAATCCCGAGCCATAACTGATAGTCGCGGGTACCTTGTACTATTCACTTTCCACCATTCCAGCACATCGATGGAAATCGGGGCTGGTGGTTCTGATAAGTACAAAGTCAACTCATCTGTCGGGGATGCCACACTTGATCTTCGTCTTTTACGCGCTATTTCTTCAGCAAATGACACATTAGTCCCCCCATCTTCCAATTCTTGTGTGCTGCCATATGATGTAGTCATTGAAGAGAAAAGGGTATTAGAGTAATTTCGCAAAAAATGACTCCGTGCTTCCTCGAGATAATTTTCCAAGTTTAGACTTTCGGGAATTAATTCGATTTTTATTCGTGGGTCAAGGACGGCGGTCATGTATGTGAATATGTTTAAAACTTGATCATTGTAGCTTCTTACTCTTGTAGCCATGTCGATTGCGGCGTTTTTGAGCCAGTCTGGACTCTGACGGGATTCTCGGCATGCGGTTATGGTCTCGGAAATGTGGTCCATGAAGAAAAGAACTAGCCCGACAGTTGGTAGTTTGTCTGTGCATATGTCATTTGTGGTTTTGTAGAACGGTTCTAGATATGCGTGCATGAGATTGATCGCGTTTTTCTCAGCTGAACTTAGCAGCAGTCTACCAAGCGTTTCTTCGTTCTTTCTAATTGTAGTTTCCACAGATTTTCCTGCCTGAATATTTATAAAAAATAAGACGAACGAACACAATATCTGAGAGATAAGGTTAATCGTATAAAAGAAAGTAACCAACGTTGGTCCTAATTCTATTTTGGGTACCGACATTATAAAAAGCGTAAAAATCAACCCAAGAGATTCACATTGATATATAAGTTACATACCTTCCGGACAATATCGAGCATTTGATAAGTACCACTCCATCTGGCCGAGACATCAAGCGGAAATTTCCAGATACCTTCTTGATAACTTGTTGTAAACTGATTAAATTCCCCAATCATATCCGACGATGAATTCAACTCCAATGCAAACTCCCTAATCTTTGAAATTACAGATTTTGTTGATCTCAAACCATCCTCAATAACGGAATTCAATGTATGAGCCGCACACGGAACATAGCAAAAAGGGTAACCTTTTTGGCTTTCAAGATCCTCTTTCAGCGTATGACACGCATGAATAGCATTTGCACTATTATCATGAGTACACGAAAGAACCCTATTTTCTAAATCATAAAATTTTAATACTTTAATGAGTGTGTGATAAATTTCTAAACTTCCGCAAGGCGAAGGAACCCGAGATACATCAAGTAATAGTTTATGGAAAGACCATAGTTCATCGATCCATTGACAACTAATACTCATGTAAAAGATTTGTTGGTATGATGTCCAAAAATCAAGGGTGATTGATAATTTCGAGGTGACCCGTGCTAACATGCACCGTAGGTCTTCCTGCATGGTTTTAAATACTTCATCAAGTACTAATTGGAATTTTTCTGTGGGCCAGATTTGGACGGGTGGATTGAGAAATTTATAGGAGTTTGATAGCCATTTTTCTTCGATGGTTGAAGGTGGTAAAGAAGCTAAAATTAGCCATTTTATGAGTAACCAGTTTAGATGGTCAAGTTCTAAATGAGAGGGTTTCACTTGGGTTTGAGGCTTTTTGATGACTATAGTCTGTTGTGAACTTGGGGCGGAGACAACATCATCCGACTTATCATAACCTGGATGACGGTTGCTGAGGTGCCTGCCCAAATTGCCTTCAGCGACAAAAGGAAACATAAACATGTAGGTTAAAAGTTGCTGTATTAAAAAAAAAAAAAAAAAAAAAAAAATCGACTCATTCACATTTCATTTCGTAGAACAGATCAAATTAATAGATAAAAGGAAAACGGGTTGAACAAATCAACAGTCACCCAAAGAATATTTTTTAATGCACAAAAGAATCGTTATATTATATTTGAAACACTATTATTTATAAAATGCACATTGAATGCAATCTTTCTTGTCAATTCAAGCTACTGCCCACTCGACTTATTATCCAAAAAAAACTATTTATAAAATTTTTATGATCTAAATAGCAGATGAAGTACCTGTGGCTGTAGATATTGAATAGCTTTGTCCGCAGAATTTGCATCTGCGGTTCTTGCCATCAGATGTTGTTTCAAAGAATTTAAGGTAAACGGAAGTCATGGTCTTCTTTCTTGGTTTTGTTTTGTCTGAAGAAGTACCTGGTGCAACACTATTTGTTGGTTCGATGTTTGGAATGAGTGCCACATCCATCACAGATTTGGGTTCGATATCTGTTCAAGAAACCCAATTAAAAATAAACAAATAAATATCATTGTAATCCTAAAATAGTGAACTTTACAACAAAAAACCAATAAACACTGGTAAAGGTGAGTAAAATAGAACGGAAATTTGGCCATGACACATGCTAATCATGTTCAAGACATTATACCTTCATCCATAAGTTATTCTAGGTCTATTTGTTTACATCATTAATCATTTTATTTGGTTATGCATTACGTGGGTCTAATCCTCTTTTGTTATACATCATTTTATATGATTGTTGACCAGGGGCGGATCTATAGCCAACACAGGGTATGCACGTGCATACCCTGTGATTCCTCATCGTAGTGTAGAAAAAGCTAAGTTTTGGAATTTTGTTAATCGAGTTACAAAGAGTGCATACCCAACAAAAAAGAGATGCTTACCCTAATCCGACTTGCCACTTTTGATTTATGAAAATGATCAAATAAATGGATTTAAAATGAAAAACAGAAGAACAGTCACCGAAAAATAAAGAACATGGTCAGCTCCTAATGAAGAAGAAGGTGAATATTAATATAGCATGAATATTAATAGGCCCACTTTAAATGTGAATGACCACTCAATAATTTTCAAGGCCAACCCAATTAAATACTTTATATTAAATAATTACTGCGTACTTGTTTCTCTAGTTCTCTTGGATATTTTTTATTATACTTTGTAGAGTGAGTTATGTTTAATTTGTTTAGTAGATTTTTAATAGTTTATATAGGAAGCAATAGTTTATGGCTTTATGCATCTTTTGGTTTTTTATTTGTTTTGGGTATAAGTTTTATGTTATTCCGATTTCTTTAAATGGTTTAACTTTGATTTTGGATTTGATGGTTTGTTAATTTAACACTTTGATATATTGTTTATATTTGATCTTATTCAATTTAGTGATTCACACCTAAACCACACTAACATTTTAGGCAAATAAATTGAATATATAAGCCAAAACAATCTTATATGATTCATATCTGTAAAAAATAAAAGACATAACCCGAATCCTTGAAAAAAAAAACCCGTTCCGAGAAGCGAACTATTAGTCGCACTATTAAAATAGTGCATACCCTCATCCCGATTCCTAGATCCGCCACTGGTTATACATCATTTTATATGATTGTTGACCAGAGCATATATAATGGTTACAGATAATTCCAATATAGCAGATGCACCAGGAAAACCATTTTTTTAATTTTTCTTGCGCTGCAAAGTTTCTTCTTTTCCAGGGTATGCACGTGTAAGCCATGATACTAAAAGGGTTCTACTTCAGTAGCGGCATTAGCGATTTAGTGTTGGTTTGATTATAACCATGTTTAATAGTTAAAATGATTACAGCCAAGTGGAATAAAAGCAGGTGCAAATATGGCAAGAAATCAAGCTAGTACCTTTCAAGTTTTTGTATGTTGTAGTAGTTACACTCCAATCCATTAGAGGTCCAGTTTTCCCACCAACCACACCTGCCTGGAGCAATAAATTCAGATCAAGAAAGTTCACACACTAAATTTAGCCAATCACGCAACAAATAAAGATCATAAATAACAAAAAACAATAAACGCATAAACAATTCAACTCAGAAACTAACCAAAGTTTGTACAAAACATCCGCTTTTTAGAGGGTGGTTGGATGTGCGTTTAAAATGAATATTGTGAATTGAGTTTATTATGTTTGACATAAAGTGATTACGATCTTGAGAATTCTGATATTTTAGGGTCAAAGTAATCAGATTTTAAAGAAGCATGTAAAGAGTTGTAGAAAAAATGAATGATTGATATCTGATTCTTATAATTATATATTGCAATAACCAGTTTAAAACCGCACATCCAAATAACCCTACAAAAGATCAACAAATATCGCATATGAATATACGATCCCATATTCCCATTAGCTAACAAGTTCCATAAAATATTTCCATGCCCTATGCTACATTGCCCAAATTCTTAGACACACCATACCATAATGTGCAAAATGTTTGATTGGACTGAAGTGCATTGCCCAAATGTTTTTGAACAGTTCAATTTTCACCTACTAATGAACCAAAATAAGCAATAACGAGAAACAAAATGTTTTAGGAGCGGGTGCATTTCGGAAAATACGGCATTTTTTTTACAAAAATTAACACTAAGAATAAAATTCTATCAGGTCCCATAACACCACTGATCCCTCTTATTGTTGAAAATAAGCTAGTATGTCAAAACAATTAATTTCACTCGCAAATAATCAGACTGAAAAAGCAATCTTAAACACTTCAAAGTTACTTATAACCCTATATCGCAATAAGCATATTAGCGAAACTCAAATGTCTACATCAAGATTATCACGCAACACAACAAAATCATATAATGAAACATGTGACAAATGTTACATAACATAATCAAACAAAAGTATTAAAAAATAAAAATGTCACCTCCTCAAACTGCATAAGAAGTCAAAACAAAGTCAAAAAGTTTTAAAAGTAGGGATCAGCAATCACCATACACAAACCTGTAAAAAAAACCAATATTTAAACAAAAGAAACAGAACCCATAAATAGAAACAGAAAAAAAAGAAGTGAATCTAAGTTACCCATGAAACATTAGTACAAGTGCATCAAACCCATGTTTCAAAAGTGTTTAAACAAACATGAGTTTAAGTGAGTGTTTGGAGGGAGATTGAAAATGGTGTGTTTGGGAGCTGGATCTAATAAGCCGGATCGGAGCCGCCGAGCTTTTCAGACAAATAAAAGAAAGGCGGAGAAAAATAAGGAAAAGTGATTGATGAATGGTTGAGTCGAGCCAGCCGTTGGATTGGTTGTTGTTTTTTTTTTTTTTGTTTTTTTTTTTTTTTTTTTTTTTTTTTGCTTTTACTTCCGGAATGTACTAGTTTGCCCCTCCAAGTTGTTTTATATAATAATATATCCATCTAATATAAATGTCAATTTCTCTATTTTAGTTTTCAAAATAAATTAAATGTCTATTTTTGTATTTTGAAATTCATTTGCCTATCAGTAAAAAGGGGAAGATTATTGGTGCAACATTGACTAAATCTCTTTTATGTTTTAAAGATGACAAATAAACGTTCGCAACACATAAAATCATAAACGATAGTAAAAAACCGAGTCGGATCATAACTGATTCTGGCGCGCTGCTGACACCCCAGCACGCCGACAGCGTGCCACAGTTCTGTTAGAAATGGCTCTGTTTTTTAAAGTCGGCTTTTCTCTTACCCGACAAATGTGATTCTTTCATTACATGTATGTATATGATAATTGAGTTATTAGGTAAACTCGCAAAAAGGTTTGGACTTAGAGAGATGCCAAAACAAGTCCTCCCGTTTTATAAAATGCCAACTCAAAACCACTTTACTAAATGCATCTAGCCTAGGCCAAAACTCCTTTTCCAAACCTATGACATTCATACTTTCAATATAACATCAAATGAAAGTATTCATATGATCATAATCGTGCATACGTCTTCTCTAATCATGTAACGGATCTACTCCCCCTATTGGTTAAACTAAATCAAGGTTCTTTTGCGTAAATGCATCCTTTCCCTTTGTGGGAAGTGCTTTACTTGTGATGCAAATTACTTATTTTATTTGCATCAAGGTGTTTAGTGATTATGCTTATTGTTGTTTAATCATGGATTATTTTAATTGATTGTTTGACTTTGGTGTATTGGAAGTTGAACAATCCTTTGTATATTTTCACTTCCAACAAATAAATGTTTTACATACTCCCACATTTAATATTCTTGTCTCTTACATTATCTACACAATCTGATTTATTCCCCACGTTCCTTAATCATTTGTTTGTCATAAACATTCTAGACAACATATCATATCACACATTCTACACATTAAACATTCTTCTTCCTCACTTTAGCCTAAACCATTCACATATCACCACATATCACCTCACCAAGCTAGACTTTGAATGTGCCAACTCACACTTCTTACACAATTACTTCTTCTACACTCAATCCTCTCACAGCCCTCAACATTCACATTCAAACAATATTTGTTTATTCAAGCTAGTCTCCTTCCTCTCCAACATAGGCTCCTATATGTCACATCGCCATTCTCTTTACAACGCACTCACTCACTCACTCGCCATGGCTAACCCACATCTTACCCAAGTAACATTTGAGTTTCAAATGTTTCCTCTTACACATCCACCCTTCTTCTACAAGTTGAGTTAACTTAACTCAAGCCAACTTGTGACAACTCACATCCCTCTCACAACTCTAACTCAACCATAGTTTGTGTCATAACCTTAGCTTCCTACACACTCAACCCTCACACACTCTCTCAACATTCAAATTTGAATTTGAATCAACCTCCCTCATATACTACCTTCCTCAACACACCTCTATCTCACACACTCTCACAATCATATTTGAATTTGATATTCAAATTATGGCAACTCGTATCCCTCACACAACCTTACACAATGTCATAACATTGCTTCATACACACTCAACCCTCTCATACAACATTTAAATTTGAATTTTAAAGGTTTCTCTCTCTTGCTTTTACAACTCATAATCCCATTTTTACACTCAACCTTTTTACAACTTTAATTTGAATATGAAATTCAAATTTGGGAGGCATGTTGTTATCCAACCCTTAGGGAATACCCATATATAATCCCTTTGTCCATTGGTTATTCTCTTTCTCTTTGAAAATGGACAAACACCACAAAATATCTTTATAACACTTCACATAATATTTATATCAAATAGCTATTTGAGTTGGTTGACCTTATAACACTTTGTGTGTTGGAATGAACTTGACAAGATCAAAAGTGAAGTGCACTTGGGGATTTAACAGGACGGGGTAGTCATAAACCACGCCTGGGATCAAGACCTAATCCTGGTGTGCCGGTTAGCGCGTCAGTACGCCAGCAGCGCACCAGCCACTGATCAAAAGTCTCGATCCTTGGCTTGGTCTACAAATACCCCCTCTTTGCTAGTGTATTCCTTACCTCTTGTCATTCATTCTTTCTTTCTTATTTCTTCTCTCTATCATTCTAAGTCTAATAATCTTCTTGTGTTATAATCTATTCTCTTATCATTCTTGAAAGAACACATCTTAGTAAGAAAGATTCACATGATGCGCGCGTGTGTCGTTGCGGTTTAGCAGTATTAATGCCTACTCAAGTTTTAAATTTATATTTAGCCGACTTATCAATAACACACACACTTAACGAGCAGTGTACCCGGTCAGTATGAATATAATGGTAAGTAGAGTGTCGATCACTAAGAGTGGAACGTATTATCTAGTTATTCTAATCAGTATTTTAATATCCTAAGTTAGCTATACAACCTAATCTAACGCAAAGGGGTTCAGCCTGAGAGACTGGCACGGTTTGGTTATAATTAAGTAGAAAACTAAACTAATGAGCACGAATCAGCGATTAGCACACACGTACACAGATAGATACTTGAGACAATAAGAAGACCTGTCCTGATAATTAAGTAGCTTGTCACTTGTTTTATTGCTAGTTTTATATGAAGTGTATATAATTAAACCTTTTTCGTTGGCTCTAATCTTATCGGCGAGTAAACCCTTAATGATTACTTATGTCTATCCTACTTTTCTAGAGTATTGGGCATTTGTGATGCCCACGTCTCGTATACGCTAGAATAGATAGGCGAGGAAGGGGCATGGCGACCCAAGCAAGACTCAGCTAGACACAGAGGTTATCAATGCACTAATAAAAGTCACCAAAGACATCAACATATAAACTTTAATTAATGGGAAAGCAATATTAAGGGGAGTGCATGATCTTCCGTAGTCACATGACACAAGCCCATCAATCCTGATGAATTAAAGCGTACTAATACAATAAAACAATACTACTTAATGAATTGAATACATGCAGGACCTTCTTACAACTCTTGTATCTTCGTTTAGGTGTGTCTTGTGCTGCTTGGTCGTCTGAATTCGGCTCTAGGGTTTCTGTATATTCTTCTTCGTATGTGTCTCTCAAATTCGTCTGACCTTGGGGTATTTATAGTTTCTGTCTGAGGGATAGATGCGGCGCATTGAGTGAATAGATGCGGCGCATTGACTTAACTTCGCGTGGGGTCCAAGATTAATATATTCAGGAATATTCGTACACCGTCTTCAGATGCGGCGTAACTTGATCTCTGTATGCGGCGCATGTACTTTGGCTGTCTTGGATTGTAACTTGTGAAATCTTGATAGTGATACGCCGTATGTTAGAAGTATGTTGCGGCGTATCTGGAGTAGAACGAGCTTGATCTTTTGGATTTCAGTAGGCTTTTGACATCTTACTTGTTTTGCTCCATAATTAGTCCAAAATCGCCAAGTTTCACATAATGCTTGTTTTTACCTGAGAATCACTAAAGTAAACATTAATGTATCGATTCTCATGTATAATATAATAAAACAAGTCAAATAAATAGGATAAATGATGATAATAAAATGTACTTATTTGAGTTCATCAAATATCCCCCCACTTGAACTTTACTTGTCCCCAAGTAAACCTTAGAATTAATCGTATGAAAATGTATCCTAAAAGATATTAGGATTTATTTTTATATTTAAGCATGTATTCGATTTGTCATAATCACACAACCAAACACTTAACGAAGTAGAAACCAAAATAATTTTTAATGTAAAACAATTCTAAATCGTTTAGTTGCTTAGTCATGACGAATATTCTATCATAGGCTTGGCAAGTATACACATCTCCCCCACTAAAGCCAAGGAGAAACAAGTCTAAAGCGGTAAAAAAGGGTTTGTTGGTTAAGGGTTGATCATCCTTTTTAATCTCTATCGATCTCATATTCCAGAAAAAGCGACAAAATTACAAATACATGATCGAATCCACGACCACGATACTTGCAATTGCTCAAATCCTTAACTCAAATAGGCTAAAGATAGGACCAAGTAATCTTCACCAATAATATTATATCAAAAAGGGCGACAAAATCATAAATACATAGCCGAATCCACGACTACGATACTTAAGATTGCTCAAATCCCTAATCTCAATAAATCAAAGGTTTGGATGAAGAATGATATAGGGTATGGATAATATTTGGGATACAAATTGGTGTAAAATGAAAAATAACACAAACAGATAAATTAAAATCCTAAGTGTGATTAATCACTTTCCCAACCATCCCATGAATAAGACTCATATCATTGAATAACTCACCCTTTAACACTTGAAACACACGCTTTAGGTAGACACGAATTATACTCAACAAAATCTCAATCAAAGAATAACCTTAGTTGGCGTTCCCATAACGGCCAACTCCCATTCAATCCATAAATATAATATACAACAACAAATAGTGGTGATATCTCCCACTTAATACAAAACTTTACATAAGTTGGTTAAAACAAACTTCCAACTTTTCCTTTTTCTTTTTCTTTTCTATTTTTTCGATTTTTTTTTTTTTTTTTTTTTTTGACATCAACATATGTGGAAAACTAGAAGGGGGGTTGAATAGTTTTATGTCCTTTTAAAACTTATTGTGAAAACTTTATTTACTTTTTAAAACTTAGATTCGAATTTATGTGATCTCAACTCCTTGAACAATATGAACAATATGTATATAACTAAATATAAATAAGTAATGCAAGTAAGGTAATAAAATAAAATAAAAGCTAGAGATGGAAAGATCTAACCGAGAGACAAGAGATTTATAGTGGTTCGGCTACAAGGACACCTTCCTTGCCCTACTCCACTCCCCGAGAACCTAACTCGAGAGTTTTCTTCACTATGTCAACAAGCTCCCTTATGGCGGAGAAAACCTTTACACAACTTTAGCTTACACCGGCTTAACGACACAAAGCTAGATGTCGAGTTCTAATTGTAGCTAGAACCAATCTCACAACTTAAACACGACTTAATGTCACACCCCCAAAAGTGGTTTGCAGCGGAAAGTAATGTCTTTGGGGGCAACTCAATTGGTATCACAACACAAGTGTAAAGAACGGTTTTCACATCAATCATTTAGAATATATTTGAGAAGTCAAAAGTGTTAATTTACATTATGAAAAGTGGTGCGGAAGTTTGCCCATAAAATAAGTTAAGCGGTCCCAAATGTTTTATCAGAGTCTTCTATGACCATGCCGTGCCCTGCCAAAACCTCCAGTAGCGTGCCTTTGCTTAATACCTGAGAATACATGCTAAAGTGTCAACACGAGGTTGGTGAGTTCATAGAGTTTAGTGTAAAATGAATTTGCATTGGATTAAGATTTCCCAGCAAAGGCATTGTAAATCCACTCAGTTCCAAGCCCTGGCCATACAAGACTCGCAACCTGTGTGTTTACAACCCACTGCTAACATATAGTATGAGTAAAACAAGTATAAGTTTATACACAACAGTTATCAAAGCTAATGGTCATCCAACAACTTAATTTGGAGCCACTAGATAGTCTCAGTAGTCATCCAGCAACTTAATCTGGAGCCACTGGAAAGTCACAGTAGTCATCTAGCAACTTAATCTAGAGCCACTGGAAAGTCACAGTAGTCATCTAGCAACTTAATCTAGAGCCACTGGAAAGTCACAGTAGTCATCCAGCAACTTAATCTGGAGCCACTGGAGAGTCTCAGTAGTCATCCAGCAACTTAATCTGGAGCCACTGGAAGTATGTATGTATGTATGTTTACTGGGTGCCATTTCCCAAAGTATAAGAATCCAAGAATACACAATCAAGATTTACGCAATATGTTTAATAGTATGAAAGTATAGCATAGCATATGAGTAAAGTTGTTTAGAGTAATAGCAAACAGTTTAAGCATGTATCTCCCCCAAAGAGTTTATAAAGCAGTTAAAATGAGTAAAAGTGGGGCTATGAAACTCACCTGGTGCGATAGCTACGATGACAAAAGTGGATACACTGAAATGAGGCACGATTCTCTAACCGCGACCTAATATGAATGAATGATATGATTCACTTAGATTATGAGGTGTGAGATGAATGCATATGCACATGAAGCCTATACCACTCGAAGCTTAAGAATAAGTGTTAGCGTTGAGTTATAGCGTTGCCATAACTTAGGAAAATATGTCCATACAAGGCTTGCAAAACTAGTCGTATAATGAAATGTATAAAACGTTCGTGTTAGTCTTGGCGTTTTGAAAACCTTGGTATGTCTTATAATAGTCGCGTTAATAAACCTTTGATCGTACGTGTTCCAACGGGTAAGAGATACGGCTCTCCATGGTTATTACTTGAAAAATATAGTTTCTAGTACGTAATTACATTTCCATTAAAAAGCTGTCAAAAATTAGTAGGAATTATCGATGTTTAAACGCGTGTATATTGTTCGTTATTAGCTCGTTTTCTATGTTCTTTACATCCCCGGAATCGTGGGACAACGTACTAACATATTTTTGATAAGTCGGGACGGCTAGATCAAGTTTTATGCCCAAAACAGCCCGTGACAACTGTTCATCAGCAAGGGATTTTCAGAAAATATAGTTTTCGTCGTTAACTCGTTTTTAGCGTATCTCCTTCGTTATTTACTCGTTTTTATCCCCGTTTTCGGCCACGTCTTCGTCTCGGAATGTATTTTCTAAATATTTGGCCAAAAATAACCCTAAACTTACTGAGTTGGCCACGTTTTAAAAATGGAGACAGTAGCATAATTATTGTTTCAAAAATGGGTTTTCTTAGTTTGTATCTAGTCCAAAACCATCCAAACTACAACCAAACAATTCTCAATCCTACCATATACCTTCTTAGGGTGTCATGGGATCCTAAACATCACCAACCTTGGTGGATCTCATGAGGGTGTTAATGAAAACCATAGATCTAGTGTTCATAAGTTGTAAAAAGTATAAATAGAGTGGTATAAACTAACATATGCATATAGATCTTGAATAAACATCATGAAGCTAGAAAAATGAAAGTATGAAAAGATCAAAAAGATGTTCTTGAACTTACTTGATGTTTTGATGAGTTTGGATAAGAAATGAGTAATAATCTTGAGGTTTGATCTCAAAATCATAACTAGGAAGATAAATGGAGCTTGATTATGACTTGATCTTGGAAAATCTATGGTTTCTTCTTGTTCTTGTGGTTGTGGCCGTGGGTTTCAAGGAGAGAAAAGAGAGAGTTTTGATCTTGAAATGGCTAGTGAAATGTGTTGTATGTGTTATGTAAATTAATATAAGAAACATAAGGACATAAACATTAATGAGTGTGCTATATAATCAAGTGATTTGAAGACTTAGAGGACTAGGGGGGGGGGGCGGCATCACATGGAAGAAAAAGGAGAACATGTGCCAATTAATGATCTTGTCTAGTGGTGGAAGTATTAGTGTAGTTTAATTGTGTATTGGGTGTTATCGGGTACCGAGTTATCTTGAAATAATTGCTAACGAGGTGAAATAAAATATGAAGAAGTTGTAAAAGTTGTAAAATATTATTCCTTGCAAGAATCGGGTGTTAAAATAATTATCGGGTTGAAAATTCACAAACCAACGGTGTTATAAGCGTTTACCGGAAAATGTAGCAGTTGATTTAAAAACACCGGGTAAATTAATAATATAATTTTTATATCATTATAATAAATATGAAAATATGTTAGGATCATTGTCGGGAGTATCGGGTATATTATTAGTAGTAAAAACTGAGTGGTAACGTTAATTAATAAAATAACCATACGTAAATTGAAATAATGCATACCCGTGCATGACCTAGGATACTGATGATTTGTAGACTATTCCTAGTCCGTATGAAGTGTCCCTACTAATGATGCATGAATTTCGCAGTTAAACCCAACCGGTTACGCGAATATGAATACCCGTAAACCACGTTTACGATGAAATGAATGATGGACATGAATAGTGTTTTCCCTCCGGGAATGAATAGTGTCATGTGAATAGTAAAATTTCTGAACGCTTCTCAGAATCTCAAATTGACTCCGAAAACGATGAATAGTAAAATGATGAATAGTGATCGGTGAATAGTAAATGATGAATAGTGACTGATGAATAGTGAATCGTCGAGGTTCGGAAAATGACCTAAAATTACGGGTTGTGACAGTCTCCCACCCTAAAAGGAACTTCGTCCCGAAGTTCAGCTCGTTCGTTCTACGTACGTATGTTCTCCTGGTCGGGTTTGATGGGTGTAAACTTTCCCATTATCGAGCGTAGTCCCCAAAAGATCTTAAGGTAACCGATTTTTACTTAATCCCACAACTCATCAAGCAAGAACTGTCATGGGATTAGGCTAAATCGGTTTAGGTTGTCGATTCAAATTTAATCTCACAACTCATCAAACAAGAACTGTCATGAGATTAAACTGAATCGGCTGGGGTAACAACTTGGATCTTAGCTTGATTTTCGCAACTCATCAAACAAGAACTGTCACTAGATCAAGCTAGGAAACAAGTTGCCAAAAATAATGGATTCAACATCCTGAAATGAGGTCTTTTGAAAGATTGGCTCGATATTGGAATTGCTTACACCGATCAAATCAATCCGGACATAATTCCATTATAACTACTCTCAGTATTGCAAAATTCATCTCTGAGTCGAACATAGGTGGTCAGGCTATGTCCCACTGTCCCGGGTCGAATATAGATGACCAGTCTATATTCCACCGAGGTTTAATGAATTTTGGAATACTTAGCTTAGTTATACTAATACTATGTCCTTCACATGTAAAGGGTGGTTCAAATGACTAAGGCATGTGATCAGGCTTGAGGTCGAATGATGAAACTACATAAGGAAGAGGTGTGACGCTGTGACGTGTATGATATGTATGCACCCTTATATGTAAGACAATCACAGTAATCAACGAGAATAAGTGAGTATAATCCATCTGGCAATAAGATACAAATCTCATTAAATATGTCAGCAACAAACCACAAATGAGGCATCAGCTTGGCAGGCAGGCACGTGGCGGTCATAGGGTTAAGTTTTCGTAAAAGTAGCTATAGTTTAGGTTTTAAAATTACCCAATTCTCTATAGCCTAGGCTCTGATACCAATCTGTCACACCCCCAAAAGTGGTTTGCAGCGGAAAGTAATGTCTTTGGGGTGCAACTCAATTGGTATCACAACACAAGTGTAAAGAACGGTTTTCACATCAATCATTTAGAATATATTTGAGAAGTCAAAAGTGTTAATTTACATTATGAAAAGTGGTGCGGAAGTTTGCCCATAAAATAAGTTAAGCGGTCCCAAATGTTTTATCAGAGTCTTCTATGACCATGCCGTGCCCTGCCAAAACCTCCAGTAGCGTGCCTTTGCTTAATACCTGAGAATACATGCTAAAGTGTCAACACGAGGTTGGTGAGTTCATAGAGTTTAGTGTAAAATGAATTTGCATTGGATTAAGATTTCCCAGCAAAGGCATTGTAAATCCACTCAGTTCCAAGCCCTGGCCATACAAGACTCGCAACCTGTGTGTTTACAACCCACTGCTAACATATAGTATGAGTAAAACAAGTATAAGTTTATCACAACAGTTATCAAAGCTAATGGTCATCCAACAACTTAATTTGGAGCCACTAGATAGTCTCAGTAGTCATCCAGCAACTTAATCTGGAGCCACTGGAAAGTCACAGTAGTCATCTAGCAACTTAATCTAGAGCCACTGGAAAGTCACAGTAGTCATCTAGCAACTTAATCTAGAGCCACTGGAAAGTCACAGTAGTCATCCAGCAACTTAATCTGGAGCCACTGGAGAGTCTCAGTAGTCATCCAGCAACTTAATCTGGAGCCACTGGAAGTATGTATGTATGTATGTTTACTGGGTGCCATTTCCCAAAGTATAAGAATCCAAGAATACACAATCAAGATTTACGCAATATGTTTAATAGTATGAAAGTATAGCATAGCATATGAGTAAAGTTGTTTAGAGTAATAGCAAACAGTTTAAGCATGTATCTCCCCCAAAGAGTTTATAAAGCAGTTAAAATGAGTAAAAGTGGGGCTATGAAACTCACCTGGTGCGATAGCTACGATGACAAAAGTGGATACACTGAAATGAGGCACGATTCTCTAACCGCGACCTAATATGAATGAATGATATGATTCACTTAGATTATGAGGTGTGAGATGAATGCATATGCACATGAAGCCTATACCACTCGAAGCTTAAGAATAAGTGTTAGCGTTGAGTTATAGCGTTGCCATAACTTAGGAAAATATGTCCATACAAGGCTTGCAAAACTAGTCGTATAATGAAATGTATAAAACGTTCGTGTTAGTCTTGGCGTTTTGAAAACCTTGGTATGTCTTATAATAGTCGCGTTAATAAACCTTTGATCGTACGTGTTCCAACGGGTAAGAGATACGGCTCTCCATGGTTATTACTTGAAAAATATAGTTTCTAGTACGTAATTACATTTCCATTAAAAAGCTGTCAAAAATTAGTAGGAATTATCGATGTTTAAACGCGTGTATATTGTTCGTTATTAGCTCGTTTTCTATGTTCTTTACATCCCCGGAATCGTGGGACAACGTACTAACATATTTTTGATAAGTCGGGACGGCTAGATCAAGTTTTATGCCCAAAACAGCCCGTGACAACTGTTCATCAGCAAGGGATTTTCAGAAAATATAGTTTTCGTCGTTAACTCGTTTTTAGCGTATCTCCTTCGTTATTTACTCGTTTTTATCCCCGTTTTCGGCCACGTCTTCGTCTCGGAATGTATTTTCTAAATATTTGGCCAAAAATAACCCTAAACTTACTGAGTTGGCCACGTTTTAAAAATGGAGACAGTCGCATAATTATTGTTTCAAAAATGGGTTTTCTTAGTTTGTATCTAGTCCAAAACCATCCAAACTACAACCAAACAATTCTCAATCCTACCATACACCTTCTTAGGGTGCCATGGGTTCCTAAACATCACCAACCTTGGTGGATCTCATGAGGGTGTTAATGAAAACCATAGATCTAGTGTTCATAAGTTGTAAAAAGTATAAATAGAGTGGTATAAACTAACATATGCATATAGATCTTGAATAAACATCATGAAGCTAGAAAAATGAAAGTATGAAAAGATCAAAAAGATGTTCTTGAACTTACTTGATGTTTTGATGAGTTTGGATAAGAAATGAGTAATAATCTTGAGGTTTGATCTCAAAATCATAACTAGGAAGATAAATGGAGCTTGATTATGACTTGATCTTGGAAAATCTATGGTTTCTTCTTGTTCTTGTGGTTGTGGCCGTGGGTTTCAAGGAGAGAAAAGAGAGAGTTTTGATCTTGAAATGGCTAGTGAAATGTGTTGTATGTGTTATGTAAATTAATATAAGAAACATAAGGACATAAACATTAATGAGTGTGCTATATAATCAAGTGATTTGAAGACTTAGAGGACTAGGGGGGGGGGGGGGCGGCATCACATGGAAGAAAAAGGAGAACATGTGCCAATTAATGATCTTGTCTAGTGGTGGAAGTATTAGTGTAGTTTAATTGTGTATTGGGTGTTATCGGGTACCGAGTTATCTTGAAATAATTGCTAACGAGGTGAAATAAAATATGAAGAAGTTGTAAAAGTTGTAAAATATTATTCCTTGCAAGAATCGGGTGTTAAAATAATTATCGGGTTGAAAATTCACAAACCAACGGTGTTATAAGCGTTTACCGGAAAATGTAGCAGTTGATTTAAAAACACCGGGTAAATTAATAATATAATTTTTATATCATTATAATAAATATGAAAATATGTTAGGATCATTGTCGGGAGTATCGGGTATATTATTAGTAGTAAAAACTGAGTGGTAACGTTAATTAATAAAATAACCATACGTAAATTGAAATAATGCATACCCGTGCATGACCTAGGATACTGATGATTTGTAGACTATTCCTATCCGTATGAAGTGTCCCTACTATGATGCATGAATCGCAGTTAACCCAACGTTAACGCGAATATATACCGTAAACCCAACGTTTACGATGATAATGAAATGATGAGTACATGAATAGTGTTTTCCCTCCGGGAATGAATAGTGTCATGTGAATAGTAAAATTTCTGAACGCTTCTCAGAATCTCAAATTGACTCCGAAAACGATGAATAGTAAAATGATGAATAGTGATCGGTGAATAGTAAATGATGAATAGTGACTGATGAATAGTGAATCGTCGAGGTTCGGAAAATGACCTAAAATTACGGGTTGTGACACTTAATCACACCTTCTTCTTCACGACTACTTCACGACTTCTTCACGACTTCTTCACAACTTCTTCACGACTTCTTCACGACTTCTTCACTACTTCTTCACTACTTCTTCACGACACTTCACAACTAAGCACAACCTATGTACACTTCTACTTCTTCACACCTTCACTAATTACACACCTTAACAACACAACTTCTCTACTTACACACTAACCTATCCCAAACAATTATACACACAACTATCTAACAACAATACACAACTTATAAACAAATGTATGATGACACAAACAACTTAGGTATCTAAGTTGCAATACTTCTTCTCTAGTTGTTGAAGGAGTATTCTTCTTTTGCACTTGAATGGAGGAAGCTTGGATCACTTAGAAACCAAAGCTTAAGATTATATGATCAAAGGGTTTTTGAAGATATGAAATGTGATTTAAAACAGAAAGTTTTAGTGTGCAAAAGGTGAGTGATGCGTGGTTTTGCAACCTTACAACAGGTTTTACCTCTCGAGGGATCTCAAGAGGCTTACAACCCCACCAGGCAGTGTACCTGACCGATGTAGTATAGTGTAGTGGTAAGTACGGGGGATTGATCGTTCTCCACAGGGAATAGTGTTCGTTAGGTATGAAAGACTACTCTAATAGGTCTAAGGGTTGAGGAAGATTCTTTTTTATGTTTTTATATTTTTATGAAAGCAAGTAAAATCTCGGGTTTGAAAGAGTGGGCGGAATTAGTTGCTAGTCAACTAACCCAAATTACTACGAATGCAAATAAAATAAATAACTGAAAATAAAAAGTTGGTGAAAACTTAAGTGTAGAGAAATGTGTTTACTTAGATTTCCTTACTCCCTAACTATCTTTTACCGGTTGATTAGTGTGTATTAGTTGCGTGGATGACGGGTGTATTCCTTAATACCAATCGTGGGGTGGCGTACGTACTTCCCCAACTCTACAAGCTCCTACTTCACTCCTATGTCGAGCCGGCTAGGAAGCTCCTAACATGGGATCACTAGAATTCGCTTGTGCATTAAATACAACCATAAAAACCTTTAGTACGCATTTGGTTCATGTTTCTTAAGACGTTCAAGCAAGTTACCGAATAGGAAGTTAGCCAGTTTTCTTAAGCCTAACATAGATGAACAATCATCCAATACAACTAACAACACACTAATAACCAATAATCAATAGCTAGGTTTCATTAGATCTAAGCAAACACAAGATAAATCTAGCCTAACATGTTAATCAAAAGACAAGAACAAGATAGAATCAAACAACACATAGACATATTGAATGATTAATTGATAACTTATCTTCAATGTAACATGGAAGATCTCAAGGCAAAAAGCCTTGAAAAAGATGCTAAAATCGTCTTAGGGTTTTCTCCCAAAAATTCCACACTAAGTTCCACACTTATGACAAAGAATTGCAAAACTATATATAGATTTTTACATCTGACGGCGTCACGTTATGGAGTGTGACGCCGTCACCTCGCCGCTTTTAGGGTTCTCGGGTGACCTTCTTGACGCCGTCCCTCTTTAGCTCTCCAAAATCCGTTCTGTCTTATCAAGGCTTGACACCGTCAGACCTTGAACGTGACGCCGTCCCTCTTTGAATTAAGCCGTGACGCCCTTGATCAGGTTAAAGCGTGACGCCGTCAGAATTCACATGCAATTTTCACTGGCTTATCATGAGTAAATTTCACATCCACCTTTTCTTGCCAAGCCATGACGCCGTCTGGAGTAAATCCTGACGCCGTCAAAGGTAACTTTCAGCCGATTTTTGAGACTTTGCCGTTTTCTTCACTTTTATGCTCCAAAAACGTCCAAAATGCCTCCTTTTCCAGATTTCTCCTCAAAAGTACCTAAAATGACAAAAGGAACGATTTAGGGCAATATTTGATCAAATAAATACGATTTAGGGCTTAAATGACCCCTTAAAAGCGGTACACTTTTCGCTTCATCAAATACCCTTACACTTGAGATTTGCTTGTCCTCAAGCAAATGCGCTTTTATTCTAATCAAAATGCAAGTTAGGGGTCATTTAATACTAACATAAAAGTAATTGCAACAAATAATCGTTCCACTTTAATCATAATAAGCACGGAGATTATAAACTAGCACCTCACAAGTAGTGTTTAGATACTCACATCTCTCAAGTGTCATCAAAATAAATCTCATAAATGGAAACGGATAATATCTCTCACTACCTGTTATAGCAAATAGATTACCATAGGCTTGGGAAAGGATCGAAAACCTCCTCCACTAGGCGTAAGCACCTAAGATAAACTATCAAAGAGGGCTTTTAAATGGGTTATAACGTTAGGTGTAGGGAAAAGGAAAACACGGTTTTGTTGGATAAAGGATATTTTACTGGTGGCGAGTTAAAGATCTTGATCAATTACATGTACTATACAATGTTGCTAAGCCAAGACTCGACTCAATCTTAAGCTAATGAAAGAAAATAACCAAAAACATAAAACAAACATAAAATGAAACGGGATGGTAGTCCGTATGTTTTTCTATTTTTCTTTTTCTCATTTTTTTTGTATTTTTCTTGATTTTTTTTTTTTTTTTTTTTTTTTTTTTTTTTTTTTTTTTTTGCATACACTTTTGCCTGCCATCCAAAATAATACATCATAGGGGCATTGCATCCCCCTTACACTTGAACTTTTACATAACTTTACAAATAACTATTCTAATGACTCGAATTAAGATAATCAAAACACTTGGAGTACTTTTAAAATATTTAGCACATATGGGGGTAATGAATGATGTTCTTCCCCATTACTCCATTACACTAGTACTTTACCCATGAGTCCCAATCGTCCCAAAACAATATGTACAAGGATATGACTCGACTTAGCAACCATGTAATCAATTAGATAATTAACTTGGGTTTAAACAAATGTTGTCACAATAATGCACTAAAATTGAGTGCATACAAGGTAGGCTAAGGCGATTTGGGTGTACATTTTAGTGGGGTGTAACAAATTCTTCCTTTAAGTAAAATGCTTAAAGGTCGAAACGAAAAGATAGGCTCTGAGGGGTGTACTAGGGGTATCGTGTACTAAAAATGAGTACAACGCAAAGGGTGTGGGAGAATTACTTGACCAATGTAGCCAATGTAATTATAACAAAAACACAGGTGTAAAACAATGGGTTAATCCTAATGCCTCTTATCATGTAGTAAATCTAACTACACGAATGTAGTCTCACTTGTGGCCTTGGAATGGTCCTAACGCAAGTTCTAGAATCTAAGTGCTACCGGTACACACATCATAGCATAAATGCTTTTCCTACCAATTCTAGGGGCGAACCTCACATATTTGGGGTGGAAAATTTTTTAGTGGTACGGTTTTTGTGCTAGTCATATAACTCCTATCCGTGAGACGCTCATTAAGATCAAAGTTTCACTCCTATATGTTGTAAAAAATTTTAAATTTGGCACTAAAATTGCCCTAACAGGTATTTCTCTCAGTTTTATTACACATCAACTATTAAACAAACAAAAATCAAGCGTAATTGTATTCTCTAAAAATCGTACTTTTACCCCCCCTTACACTTAAGATGAACATTGTCCCCAATGTTCAAATAACAAGATGTAAAAGAAAAAAGTAAAAGAATGAAATCAAATACTCCCCTGATTCGTTCGGTGGATAATGAAGTAACATGGTTAGATCTTCTTCCAAGAGAATGTAAAAGCTCCAAGACTAATGCATCACCAATAGCTTGATTCCACATACATCTCCTTGTCCAAAATAACCTGTTAAACCTGAGAAAACAAACAAGAAAAACCAAAGCATCAAACCGAACAAAGACAACTCACAACTAGGTGTAATTCCAGACTTAGAAATAAAACAATAAAAGATATAATGCTTGCGGAATGAATGTTTTGCAGGTTCCTGGAGTTTATAAGTTAGAGATTTAATAAAAAACTTTTTATGAAAACAAAACTTTCAAAAATTTCAGAAAATTAAAACCTGACGCCGTCAGGTTGTAATGCCTGACGCCGTCAGAAATGATCTGACAGAATTCTCATGTTAAGTTTCCGGAAAATTTCTGGAAAAACCTATACCTCATTTCCTGGAAATCCTGCAAAATATCATTATGACTCGATACAAGCATTTGACTCAAACAAATACTAATATGTATGTTAATTTAATATTATTATGATTCATGTTCATTTGTTCTAATAAACCGATTTGACTTTCCCTTACACTTATCTTTTGCAAAATACCTTTATATGTAGTTAAGACGAAGTTAAAAACAAAATAAAGCATTTTCACAATTTAGTTTTGAACATGAATCAATAATAATAAAAATTAAGCATACATACGGAAGCAAATAAAATCAAACAAACAAATAAATAAACACACAAAGCAAATAAAGCTTGGGTTGCCTCCCAAGAAGCGCTTGTTTTTGTTCGAGTCACGAGCCTGACTCTACCCTTATTTAACAAAAATAGGGGAGGTTTTCCCTACACTTAGGATTAAGTGCGGGTGAAAGTAGCGATACACACCCTTAGGGTGTGAATATGCCACGTGAGGTGAAGGGGGTGAGTGAATGGCTTCCTTCATCCTAAAACTACCCGGATAATATTGGTTGATGGGTGGGTCGGTTCCTCTTTTTTTTCCTAGATGTAAATCTAAGGATGAAAAGTTGTGTAAAGGTTGAGGTTCCAATTCATCAACACTACGAAATTCCCTAGAACTATGAGTAAGGTCATCACTAAAAGTGTGCAAACCTATATCCTCTAGTTGTGCTTGGTCCAAGGGTTCTACCTCCATCGGGATTCCTAAAGTCTCTTCTACTTCTTCCGGGTAAGTCACGGGCGGTGTGGGTGCCTCAAATGATGGTTGAGTATTTTGTGGGCTTATGGTGTTTACCTCATCATTCCACGTGTCAAGATCACCTATATCCTCGTCAATTATTTTCTTAGGTAGTGATAATAACAAACCTAGTGCTTCATCCAATTTATGGTTTATTGATACGGCTCTATCCACAATTCCTTGGCAAACTAGGTCGCTTTTCCTATTAGCCTCACTAAAACAAGATCCTAAACATGGAGGTTGTTCATAAGAATCTATCCTAGGTGAAGGCTCATATGATTCATAAGTGTCTCTAAATGAGGTATTTTGAACTTCTTGGTGTTCTAGCCACTCAACCATATCTTGCAATCTTAGAAATCTAAGTGAAAAGTCCATTTGAAGCAAATTACAAACAAAATCACAAAGAAAAGATAGACTACGAGAAAGCTACAAAATAAAAAGAAAAAAATCTCACTTGATAGGAATCTTGTGAGTAGACCTAATAAAAATAAAATTTCAACCTAAGCAATAACTACTCCCCGGGCTGCGGCGCCAAAAACTTGATGCGTGGTTTTGCAACCTTACAACAGGTTTTACCTCTCGAGGGATCTCAAGAGGCTTACAACCCCACCAGGCAGTGATACCTGACCGATGTAGTATAGTGTAGTGGTAAGTACGGGGGATTGATCGTTCTCCACAGGGAATAGTGTTCGTTAGGTATGAAAGACTACTCTAATAGGTCTAAGGGTTGAGGAAGATTCTTTTTTATGTTTTTATATTTTTATGAAAGCAAGTAAAATCTCGGGTTTGAAAGAGTGGGCGGAATTAGTTGCTAGTCAACTAACCCAAATTACTACGAATGCAAATAAAATAAATAACTGAAAATAAAAAGTTGGTGAAAACTTAAGTGTAGAGAAATGTGTTTACTTAGATTTCCTTACTCCCTAACTATCTTTTACCGGTTGATTAGTGTGTATTAGTTGCGTGGATGACGGGTGTATTCCTTAATACCAATCGTGGGGTGGCGTACGTACTTCCCCAACTCTACAAGCTCCTACTTCACTCCTATGTCGAGCCGGCTAGGAAGCTCCTAACATGGGATCACTAGAATTCGCTTGTGCATTAAATACAACCATAAAAACCTTTAGTACGCATTTGGTTCATGTTTCTTAAGACGTTCAAGCAAGTTACCGAATAGGAAGTTAGCCAGTTTTTTTAAGCCTAACATAGATGAACAATCATCCAATACAACTAACAACACACTAATAACCAATAATCAATAGCTAGGTTTCATTAGATCTAAGCAAACACAAGATAAATCTAGCCTAACATGTTAATCAAAAGACAAGAACAAGATAGAATCAAACAACACATAGACATATTGAATGATTAATTGATAACTTATCTTCAATGTAACATGGAAGATCTCAACGCAAAAAGCCTTGAAAAAGATGCTAAAATCGTCTTAGGGTTTTCTCCCAAAAATTCCACACTAAGTTCCACACTTATGACAAAGAATTGCAAAACTATATATAGATTTTTACATCTGACGGCGTCACGTTATGGAGTGTGACGCCGTCACCTCGCCGCTTTTAGGGTTCTCGGGTGACCTTCTTGACGCCGTCCCTCTTTAGCTCTCCAAAATCCGTTCTGGCTTATCAAGGCTTGACGCTGTCAGACCTTGAACGTGACGCCGTCCCTCTTTGAATTAAGCCGTGACGCCCTTGATCAGGTTAAAGCGTGACGCCGTCAGAATTCACATGCAATTTTCACTGGCTTATCATGAGTAAATTTCACATCCACCTTTTCTTGCCAAGCCATGACGCCGTCTGGAGTAAATCCTGACGCCGTCAAAGGTAACTTTCAGCCGATTTTTGAGACTTTGCCGTTTTCTTCACTTTTATGCTCCAAGAACGTCCAAAATGCCTCCTTTTCCAGATTTCTCCTCAAAAGTACCTAGAATGACAAAAGGAACGATTTAGGGCAATATTTGATCAAATAAATACGATTTAGGGCTTAAATGACCCCTTAAAAGCGGTACACTTTTCGCTTCATCAGTGAGTAAAAATCCAGGAGAAGGCTGGTATTTATAGGAGAAAAATTGGACAGCTGGAGGCCTACTGGAGCGGGGGCGGTCCCCTTAATTATTAAGGGGGCCGCCTAGCAAAATTAAGGGGGCCGCCCCTACTGAACGTTGGCCAATTTTGTCCTTTTGTGGGGAAGGTTTTTCTGGAACATTTTAACTGATTTTGGTTAAAAATTTGAATTCATATTTTTATAAAAGATTAAACATTTTTATTTAATACCAAAAATGTTTTTCAAAAATATAAAAAATGTTTTTGATGTTTTATAAAAAATCTAGTTATTAAGAAAATGTTCCTTTGATCATATAATGCATTAAGCACTTGTTTATTCATACCTTAAGTGATTAAGTTGTAGAAATGAATATTTACAACTAAATACTTGTTTATTTGATAAGTTTATGTTTAATGAGTTTATATTTTGTGATCATTAAAACATAGAGATATGAATAATGTTTTTAGGCATTATTTATGTCAACAATCTCCCCCTTTTTGATGATTACAAAACTTAAACTTATTAAATCCAAAAATTTATTTTTGAACAAGTATTTAGTGAGTTTACATTCACTTCTCCCCCTTTTTGTAGAATCAAAAAAGGTTATGCCGACAAGTTTTAGAAACTAAATTTGTCGGGACGAGAACTCCCCCTTGATGTTTACTCCCCCTCGTTCGAGGGCACCAAGGAGACGAGCTATGGAAATCTTGGCTGCAAAAACAAGTTAGGAGACACAAGATACATATACATAGCAAAAATATTTAGAACAACCAACTAATACATTCAAGATGATCATATAATATATGAATCATCATTACATTACATAAAATACTTGAAACATAATGATTACAACATAACTAGAAATACTAATGGTCCTCATATTGCCAAAGAGAGCGATTGGACTTGCTTGCGACACAAAAGGGTGAGGGATTTTATTTTGAGGCGGAAAGCATGTGGATGGGTTTTAGTTATGTGATGGTGAGGGAAATGGAGCGGATCCATTGATGTTATATCGTTGTAGTGGAGGAATGGGATAGGGACGAGTGAGTAGATATTCGATCCAAGAAATATCTTCACTTAAGTGGAGGATTTGTTTTTGAAGGAAGATGCAACAAGGGCAATAGTGGGTGTGGTTTGTAACTTGATCCAAGTTAAGAGAGTGTGGTAGGCAATTTGAGTAAGGTGAGGATGGAGGTTGTCCCTTGTTGCGTTGTGTGAGGTGCATAGCAAGGAGATCACTAAGATCATGGATTTGGTTAATCTCTTCATGAAGCTTTTGCCTTTCATGAATGGGGATTTGGTTATTTGGTGGAAATGGATGGTATTGGGGTGAAAGGTTTGATGTTTGACCAAGGTGATGAGGGTTTTCAAGTATTCCATTGAAGTTGGTTTGAGGTTTAGGGGAGTAGTTTGGAATGAATGTGGATGTTTGGCCAAAATGGTAGGGTTTGTGAAATGGTTCAATGGAATGAGGTTGTGATCTTGGAGAGTAGTTGGGGATGAATGATGATGGAGGTGTTGGTTGTCTAGTTGTGATGGGCTTGTGGTGAGGGTTAGGTTTTCTTTTCCACCCGGGTTTTAAGGTCATCCTTGCTAGCTTAGAGGTTTTTGGTTTTGGGTTAATTGGAGAAGACATGATGGGATGACTGAATGTGGTGAGATATGGGGTTATTTATAGTGGAGGATTTGTGTTGTTTAGGAATGAATAGGCTTGTTGGGTGATTAGGACAAAATGTGTTTGTGAATTTGGGGAAGTATAGGATCAAATGGGCTAAAAAGCAGAAAAAGATTCTCTGAACCCGTCCAGCAGATGGCCGGTCCCCTTAATTATGGGCGGTCCCCTTAATAATTAAGGGGGCCTCCTTATGAATTAAGGGGGCCGCCCATCTGGTACCTTTCTGGGTTCCAGAAATGGGTTTTTCTGAAGAAATAGGTGAGGATGGCTATGTTTTGAGCTTTTGGTTTTAGGCAAGTCCCACTCTTTGAGGCAATAGAGAAACATATTAAGCATGCATGGCATATAAGACAAATAAATAAGCAAGCAATAATTAATATCTAGCAATTAAGAGAATTAAGGAACCTAATCATCTAAGGCAAGGGTAATGAAGCAAAAGCACTAGAAACTAATGGGGAATAGGTGATGGAACAATTGTGAGGATGTGATTAATAAGCTTGTTCTAGTGTGTGCCTATATGCAACAAATGTGGAGATGTGATTGTTTCGACTCCTAAATGCAAAAATTTCCTAAGAAACAATCCAAGGTCTCCTTGATTTGATTTTGCTCAATATATAAATATCAAAGATGTATATATTAGATTATATGCTTTGACAATTCATGTGAGATCTTTATGCATGAAAAAAATGTTTTTAGCATTATTCAACAATGTAAGAAAAATAGTTTTCATGTGTTTTCCTAGATGTGAGAATGATTTGTAGAAAATAGATTGGGTTTTGTTTATAAATATGTTTATGCAAAGAAATATCCCAATCTTTTATTTTGTGCAAAACAGATTCCTAGACTCAGATGGGAGGAAACAGAAAAAAAAAATGTTACAGTCAAATGGCCGGTCCCCTTAATGACAAGCCGGTCCCCTTAATAATTAAGGGGACCGCCTTTATGACATTAAGGGGTCCGCCCATCTGGAAAAAAAATTTACTAAAAATGCAGAAAATTCAGTCAATTTGTTCCATCATTCCTAGGCCTAAACGTAAGTGGTTAAAGAGTTCACGCTTAAGGGGCTTAGTGAATATGTCTGCTAAGTTATCTTCCGATGCAACCTTTTCTATAGATATGTTTCCTTTTTGAACGTTATCGCGGAGGAAGTGGTGGCGTATTTCTATATGTTTAGTCCTAGAGTGTTGAACGGGATTCTTACTTAAATCTATAGTACCTTTATTATCACACATAATTGGGACGTCATCTAACCTAATGCCATAATCTATGAGAGCTTGTTTCATCCATAGTGCTTGTTGACATGCCTTTCCAGCGCTTACATATTCGGCTTCTGTGGTAGAAATAGCAAGAGTGGTTTGCTTCTTCGAGAACCAAGATGTTAGACAACATCCCATTAACGTGCAAATTCCGCTAGTGCTTTTTCTATCCACGTAGTCTCCCGCATGATCCGAATCCGCATAGACGATGGTTTCTATGCCCGATCCCTTAGGATACCATAATCCTAAGTGTATAGTGCCTTTAATGTATCAGAAGATACGCTTAACCGCTTCTAGGTGAGAGGTTTTGGGATCCTCTTGAAAGCGAGCACAAAGGCAGACACTAAACATGATATCCGGTCTACTTGCCGTTAAGTATAGTAAACTACCTATCATTCCTCTATACTTAGTGTTTTCTACGGACTCACCCTCTTCATCTCTTGTGAGTTTTACTTCCGTAGACATTGGTGTCTTCATGGGCTTAGCGTCTTCTAATCTAAATTTCTTAAGCATTTCCTTAATGTACTTAGATTGATTAAAAAATATTCCATCTTCTAATTGTTTTATTTGTAATCCTAGGAAGAAATTAAGTTCACCCATCATACTCATCTCAAACTCATCATGCGTGATTTTGGCGAATTCATCACACATATCCTGACAAGTCGATCCGAATATAATGTCGTCGACATATATTTGGACAATGATGAGATTTGGGTTTTTCTTTTTCGTGAAAAGAGTGTTATCTACCATTCCCATGGCATAATCATGTTTAATAAGAAATGTCTTTAATCGATCATACCAAGCCTTGGGAGCTTGTTTGAGTCCATATAAAGCTTTCTTGAGTTTATAAACATAATCAGGTTTTGCGAAGTCAATGAATCCTGGAGGTTGTGCCACGTATACCTCCTCATTGATAAAACCGTTAAGGAATGCACTTTTCATGTCCATTTGAAATAACTTAAAATCTAGGGCACATGCATAGGCAAGTAGTATTCTTATAGATTCTAATCTAGCTACGGGGGCATAAGTTTCATCATAATCTATTACTTCTTGTTGATTATATCCTTGGGTAACTAACCTAGCCTTGTTCCTAGTAACTATTCCATTTTCATCTAACTTATTTCTATAAACCCACTTAGTTCCTATGATGGTCATGTTCATGGGATTTGAGACTAGTTCCCAAACGTCATTAGTCTTAAATTGATTTAGTTCTTCTTGCATAGCCATAACCCAACTTTCATCTTTTAATGCCTCGTTTATATTTTTAGGTTCTATAGTTGATAGGAAACAAAAGAAGTTATTTTTATCTGGAGCTTATGATCTAAGGGTTCTTTGATTTAAGTTTCCTATTATATTATCTAACGGGTGTGATTTAGATTCCTTAACATTTACTATTTCGTTTTCACCTAATATTTTATCTTCATTATCATCACCTAAGGGTTTAATTTTACTAACCTCAATAGCTTCTTCTTCAACTAGGTCATCATCTTCTAGGGGCAATGTCTTAGGTGGTGGTAGAGTTTCATCAAATGTTACATTTAAGGACTCTTCTACTTTCATAGTGTGTTTATTAAGTATTATGTATGCTTTACTATTTTGTGAATACCCTAGAAAGATTCTTTCGTACGACTTAGGATCAAACTTAGTAAGGTAATCTTTTGTATTGAGAACAAAACATTTGCTCCCCGAATACCTTAAAGTAATTTAGATTAGGTTGTCTACCTCTTAATAACTCATATGGGGTTTTTCCTAATATTCTCCTAATTGAGACTCTATTTATTATATATGTTGATGTATCTACGGCATGGCACCAAAATTTTTGTGGGATAGATTGTTCATTTAGCATTGTTCTACTCATTTCTTGTAAGGTTCGATTCTTTCTTTCTACTACCCCATTTGATTGTGGAGTGCGAGGAGCGGAGAAATTGTGAGATATCCCATTTAAATCACAATATTTTCCGAATTGCACTTCGTTATCAAATTCCCGACCATGGTCCGTCCTAATTGATACTATAGAACATCCTAATTTATTTTGAATCATTTTACTAAATATTTCAAATTTATTAAAGGCTTCGGTTTTATCACTTAAAAAACTAGTCCACGTGTATCGTGAATAGTCATCTACAATTACTAAGGTATAGTGATTACCTCCGTAACTCCGCACAGCGGTTGGACCAAAAAGGTCCATGTGTAATAATTCTAGACATCTAGTAGTGGAGACTATATTCTTAGCTTTCTGACTAGCATGTGCTTGTTTTCCTATTTTACATGCATCGCAAAAGTATTGATCATATCTTAGGTTAGGCAAGTTTCTAACTAATTCTTTAGAGGCTAGGGACTGTATTTGTTGCATATTTGCGTGACCTAATCTTCTATGCCACAATGTAGAGTTTTCATCTAAGGTTGCTAGACATATTTTATCTTCCGGTTTATTTCCTAGTTTCATAACATATACGCCACCTTTCCTAACTCCTCTACCTATGACCTTTCCGTCCTTAACTATTTCGCTATCTTTACTTGTAAAAGTAACCCTACACTTATTATCGCATATTTGTCCTATACTAAGCAAGTTATATGTTAAGTTATCTACATGCTCAACATTTTCAATAGTTAGGGAGTCTTGAGAGATCGTACCTTTGCCAATGATTTTTCCACGAAAATCACTACCGAAAATAACGTTACCTCCGTTGTATGCCTTGTAGGAGGAGAATAGCTTCCGGTTTCCCGTCATGTGCTTCGAGCATCCGCTATCCTTAATCCATTCGTCGGGCTCCAAATTTATTCCTATACATATTTCATCGGTGGCTTGAGCTACAAGGCACTTTTCGTCTTTTGCTTTGTCCGCTTCATCTTTGTCGCTATCGCTCCATGTTCCACTAACAAATGCGCTTTCGTAATCATAACCCGGTGGCTTTGGACATTCGCCAATGAGATGGTTTTGACTTCCACATCTAAAGCACTTTCTTTTCCCGTAGTTATCATTTCTATTTCTTTGTAGCGATCTGTAAGATCCCACGAAAATCCGCTATGATAATCTTTGTTAATTAATAATACCCTTGACTTATCATTTAACAAAGCCCATTTTTATGGAAAAATTTAAACTTTTCTTTAATATACTATACTCACGACCAACATAAAGATTAGGATAAGCCTACATATTTTATATGAACTATTTTCACTTCATTATTTTTATATCTTACATTATACTCTTTACGTAATACAAATATTCAAACCCTATTAGATTTTATTAACGTATACGCTCCTTGTTAAACTTATCCCGCGTCTAATATTATTAGTTGAAATATAATAATAAACTTCGACATTTTTATAAACGTTATATTTTTACGTTACCCAGTCTTAAAGTTTCGTGACTTAAGAACTTAACGTTAGTAATTACCGGAAACAAACTATATCTTAAAACTCTTTAAGTATGTCCTAAAAACATTCTAACTTGTTTATTTCCAAAAATTGATATACGTAATTCATTCCAAAATTTACCATACGTGTTCATCTTAAATTAACCATACGTAGTACCTATCAAATTTGCTATACGTGTTCATTTTATGTTGGACATACGTATTTCATTTAAAGTTGCCATACGTGTAGGTAAAAATCCTCACATATTTGTAAGTAGAGTTAACTTTGGAACGTGTAGCATCAATCCTCCATAACATATATTTTTCAACCCTTATAAAACCGGATAACACTCACACATACAAACTTCTATAATTCTCAAATAGCCTGCCTTCTTCCACCTCATCACCGGCCACTCTCCGGCCATCTGAGCCGTCACCGCTAGTCACCATCTTTCACCGCCACCACCATTGTATTCATCTTGATCTCCCCATCATTTCTATATGGCACACGCGCCATCATTACTCATCATCACACCCATCTCTTTCATGTCTCTCTCGACATTATAAAGGATTTTCCGGCGAGATTTCCGGCGACACCTATTTGTAGCCATACAAGTGCAGATCGAGTGTTTTGTATGTTTTTGGTTCGAGGACACCACGCGCCACCACAGCCGCCGTTCTCCTCCCTCTCCTTTCTTCCTCTCGACATGGTAAAAATCGGGAAAACGATTGTTGTTTATTTATTTCGTTTCTTTTTATGAAACCGATTATAATCATGTGTATAGTTTTCGTGGATCTAACGAGTTTATAAGTTTTGGTGAATTAAAATACGGATAAAAAAATGAATTAAAACATGTTTTGATTTACTGCTTTGTGTGGTAAATTTCTATTAAAATGGTGTTTGGTTTGGCTGTGAGACGGGTCGGGTCAACCCAACGCCACGTGTATGGTATTACTCTCGAGTCGAAACCCGTTTGGGTCTCATATTTGGATTTGCTACTCATTTAGGCCGTGTGGTTCAGTTTTGGATTCGGTTGGTTATGATTTGTTTCAGTCAAGAGTTGATTTGATTTGATTTGCGAAGTTGTTGGGTCCGTTTAGTCTGTATGGTTCGAAGCCGAGACCTCAAGGGTCTCGGTGTGGTGAGTTTATTTTATGACTATTGTTGTGTTGGTTCTTGCGTGGTCTAACGAGAACCCGTAAAGGGTGTTCACTGTTTCGGTCTTGGTAGATAAGAAACCCACTTAGGGTGTTAATATTGTGATATGTCGGATTGGTTAAGAACCCACATAGGGTGCGTTAGTTTGTTGTTTCAGCTGAATAATGATGCGTTTGTTTGGACTAAAACTGGGCCGAAGCCCGATGTGATTATGGGAGTATGTTTGGTCTTGATCATGGGCTAAGCCCAATGAAATAAATATGATGTGTTTGGTTATTAGTTTCCATGTCAAAAGGGTTATTAATTTTCATGTCAAAATATGTTTTACTAATGGATATTGATTTTGATATTAGGACGATCGGTACGTTTAGGATAATATTTGGAATCGTGATTTGGATTTGAATACGGATTTTGTTTATTATACTTGGACGTTTGGAAAATCATTGATCGTTATCGGACTTACAATATTAGATATTGGATTCATTGAACCTGCTGAGACTTGAGACGGCATAATATATTAAACTCGGACGGGACACAAAATATTTAATAAAACCAAGACTAACATTTACAAAAATAATAGCGAGACGTAAATTTATTAAATATTGAGAGTTCATATTTGATTTATCCCAAGTCTCGATGACTCGAGAAAAACTAATTTCATCAGTTAAACTTATTAGTTTATTATAAAGCATTTATGTTTTATACAAATTATTTGGGATAACGGGTTAAATGCCGAAACGTACAAACTAGTTATTTGATTTGAGGTGTTTGTTTGTCTTTAGCTTCTAAGTTGTCTTCCTTGGTTTGAGTTATCGTCAGTATTCTCTAGGCTATGTCTATGTCTATTCTATTTGGCGTGAGTTGTCTGTCGAGTCTATGTTTTCTTACCACACCACACAAAACATTTAAACTAAGCTTTTGATAAGTTTTGAAAACTGAGTAATCCACGAAAACTACGACACATTATCTTTTATAGACTTTATTACTGTGCAAGACGTGTTTTGAGATAACTGTATACATACTAGGTTGTATATCATCGCGCTGTATGTTTTGAGACCGTTGTGATATGCTCTAGATGCCAGTCGTGTCAGTGTGATCTTGCTTGCTGTGGCAAAGGTGAGTTCATGGCCCCTACTTTTACCAGTTTTCTAACTATTTTGGGGGAGATACATGCTTCGAAATATTTTACTCATTTATCAAATATATGATTTGCTTGACGTTTATACTTCTATAAGTACTATGAAAACTCTTATGATTTATCGTGAGTTCATGGCCCCTACTTTTACCAGTTTTCTAACTATTTTTGGGGGAGATACATGCTTCGAAATATTTTACTCATTTATCAAATATATGATTTGCTTGACGTTTATACTTCTATAAGTACTATGAAAACTCTTATGATTTATCGTGAGTCGTGGCCCCTACTTTTCACACTTGTTTTTAATAATTCTTTTGGGGGAGATACATGCTTTAACTGTTTTATATTACTTGAAAACTCTCATGATTTGCTCAAAACTATCAACTATGCTTTATATGTTTGAATCATACTTGAAAGGAATACGTGTACGTTATATGTGCAAATTGTTTGATTAGCTTAAACACTGAACTTGAAATATAATATCTTCGGACTACTTGACGTAACCTGATACTGAAACTCACTGTATGTATTCATATAACAAATGAATGAACTGTTAACTTTACTATGATATTCTACATTTTCTGGAGAGAATTGCCAAAAACCAGATTACGTATACTTGATGAACCCTGAGACCTATATTGCCTAAGTACCCCTTTATTGCCATAAAGTCCCTCGATCATGAGCCATTAATCACTGCGGTGAGCGCGAATATAGTGAACAGCTTCGAAACCTGTTGGAGGCTGACGACCTACCCCACTAATACTTTGACGGAATGCCTTATGGTTAGTCGTATTAGTCGTGGTGCACTATATTTGAGAAAAATAGGAATTGGCAAATCCCCTATTCACATGAGGGCCATAAATCCCCCATCAGGTATCCCTGGTGGGACCCCGCCGGTTTACGGAAATGGTTAACGTTTTGCGTGTCATGAGACTTAGGGCAATATAACTTTATGAATATATGAATGTTTCATATATATATCCTAGGATACAGCTGTATTTAGAAGACCATCACTTTTCACTGATAGATTTCAGACTTTAGACTATTATTTCACTACGTGATATGATTATGAATCTCGTACTTGAACTTTAACTGCTATCATATGTGATTTAAATTGAGAATTCTATTAGAGACAACTAAAAATTGCTTAGTATATCGTTACTGCTAAAAGTTGATCCAACATATCATTTCGAGCGTATAACAACGTAGCTCATCTGTATTTATAACTTGAAACTTATGATTTTGAATATCATACATGAATTACTTGTGAATTTTATACAAAACACCTTATTAACTATTTCATAAAGGATTACTATTTATTTCGACAATCACTATACACCTTTCGAAGAAAGTTATTTTCTATAAACTCCGCGAACTCACCAACCATTGTGTTGACGTTTTAAGCATGTTTATCTCAGGTAATTAACGGAGCAGGACAAGACACGGAGTGGGCATCTTTTACTCTGATAACTTAAAAGGTGTAAAATCAAATATGTCATTCCTCCCAAATTATCACATTTTCTTATGGGATTTTCAAATCAAATAAATCACTTTTGTATCAAGAAGATTCTTCGAATGACATATAGCTTTCAAAATTCATATTCTGGACCGTTTTCTGAGATTTAAACTTCGATCCTCACCGTAACACCCAAATTACTTTTCCGCTGCCACAAACCAAATTTGGGGGTGTTACAGTTTGGTATCAGAGCCTATGGTTATAGAGAATCAAACATTTTAAAACATTGAACTATAACCACACTTTCAAAATGAATGATTTTACACCATACCATTTTACGCCCTCCGTGTCTGCAGACTGCCGTGCTCAATACATTACCTATTAAGATTATGTTGCACTAATCTTTACATGCTTGATAATTACTCTTCACACATTACACACTGTATTATTTCACACTTACCGTTAAGCTCTTAACGTACAAAATACTTATAATTATTATTTTCGGCTACTACAGTACCATGTCTTCCAAACCTGTTAATATTACCAAGGCTACCCTTCATACTACTCATACATCACCTTGTTATCATATCACTACGGATGCTAAAAATCCCTATGTACTAATATCTCAACCCCAGACTAATACGGAACTTACTCACATACCACTCTCATTATCACCAATTCACTCACCCTTACGTCAGAAAATTAGAGGAACTACTGAATCTTATCCATTGAAGAGTTGATTGGTTGTCCAACAACATTCGAGGTTAGACAGAATACACACTAAGAAACGATTTGAAAAGAGATTGAGCCAAATTCTCCTTTAACTAAACTACCACACCCATATGCCCCGGAAACTCGACACAAAAAAAGTTAGGATTTTAGTACCTTACGAACTCGAACCTTTTATGACACTAAATTGGAGCTACCACAATGGACTTATTAAGAAGATATATCTATGTTTAGTACCAATTATACTACCATTTTCACCTTATTTCACCCCTATACATGATCAGGATAACGTCACCACACCTTACCACCACTACTATCATTACTTCCTCCACCGTCGGTTGGACCCGACTACTCAATAAGACCACTCACCCGGACTTACTTGTTTACACCTCACCAACAGAAGCTGACTTCTAGAGAGAATTTACCCTCTCGGGTCTCCCTCGTAATTACTATTTCCCACATGCATTCACTATTTCAGCCCGAATCCTCAAGACTGGATAGAACTTTAGGACAACAGTTACCCACACACCTACTCCTCCCACCAACATGACGCGACTGGAGCGTCATAAAGAACAGATTGATACACTCCTATTAACATCATTGACAAAACACCACTCACAACCAACGACACCCTACCTGAACTTTTGTCCGACAAGATGGACTTCTAGGACAGACTGATAAGGTTTCAGTCAGAGATATTGAGAAACACTCCCACATGACAGTTCTTACAATGAGAAAGACATAGGTCTATTAACTTGCTGCATGGAACATTAATAAAAGACCTTGTATTGTTTGCTTTGTAAAACAACCGATCAAGTTATTAATATTGTAATGTTTACAGTGATTATATCCAGACCTACCCTTATATTACCTATGATTGTTATGATTCCTCATACCAGCCCTGACTAGGCTATGACCATAGAATCTTCTAAGACAAAATTTCGGAAGAAAACTTGATGAATGAAGAGAAAATTTCTGAACTTCGGCTTTTTGTAGATGAAACAGGTTGTTCTTTAGCAATCCCATACCAAGAATTGAGCATTTATCTACGATACTACCCAGACACATCATGATTTATGATGCTCAATTGGTTATGAGTTCGCATTGTGATCACATTATTAAGACTAGTATACAAACACCTTGTTACTCAAATTATTCTGACATGGCCATTAGGTAAATGTAAATCCGTTTTCTTGGGATAATGATAGAATATGGTCGGCATGAGCATTACAAATACTCCACTAGTACCAACCACAACCTTGACACCCGAAGTTATCCAAAGGTTAGTAACCAATATCGTTGTTGTGGCACTCGAGGTAACTACAGTAGTATGTCCAAGTAGCAACAAAATAGCAAGAGAAGAAGAGAAGACGACTAAGTTCTATAAGCATACCCATGAAAGTTTCACGGGTTGTAGACCAACTCACCTTAAAAATATAGGAGAAGTGACTAAACCCACCATCACCATTACCCAAGGATTTTTAGACCAAGAAGTTAAACAGGACACTACAAGGATTAATGCCCAACCCAGAATATCACTTAAGACAAAAAGACCAGTGGAAGAGAATGGAAACTCTTTAGAACCTTAACAACGTCGAAGGATGACACTAATGTTTAAACAGGAAGAGAAATTCATGTTGTGGATAAGTAAACCATAATTTAAAGCTTTCTAAGTTGTATTCCTCCTTGTACTTTACCTTAGGTACGATGGATGTAACCTAAGTACAACAACTATCTTTCTACCGTATGAAGACATCACCTTGTAATATCCCTGAGATAATCATAATCCACATTATTTCAATCTCTATTCTATTCTCCCTATTTATAGTCGTTATGTAACAATACCCTGATTTCACTTTGGGAATTTAATTTAACCCAATTTCTGACCAAACAATAGGTTATCACCACATTGTAAGAAATTCTCACCCAAAACCTAAGTTTATACCGAGGATATCCTATATTCACTTTAGAAATTCCTGACTTATCCTCAGAATATGAACAAAAACTTCTTAATTCTTTTGAAGACAATCAGAGAGTGTCCAACTTTGTGACGGAACCATTATAATTGAAACATATAAAACTTCTTGAAAAAGCATAAATCTCACGGTGACTGAGTCAAGCATTACATCATTTGGTCCTCAAATTATACATAGCCTGATCAACTATGTCTAATTTAGGAAGAATCATGTCATGAATGAAACAGTTATCCTTCAGATTTCCTAATAACAACTTCTATTCAAAAGCAAAATCTTAAGACAAAATAAATTGCTCATAAAACGTCACATTTGACCAACCACAAACAAATACCTACACATATTACCCACCATTCTTATGATAAGAAACTGACAAAAGTACAAGTATTAGAACCCTAATAATTCACAAAGACTTATGAAAAGCGCAATTAGCAAGAAATCTTATTAGAATACACGGAAATTAGTGCATAACTAGCAACGATAATGCTAAAGTTACAACTACTTATTCCAACCTTCCTACTACCTATTTTCCATACGCCATATCCGCGATAAGGGCTACAATCACCAACGGAATGACAAACGCTAAAATCACGACCAAATATTGGAAATCTTCGTCCGGAGCATACCTCAAGTAGATAACCACAAGAATAACGTACACAATTGCTAGCATAATTATGAAATGCATCAGTACTTGACCTATTTATACTGTGATACGTATTTTTATATACATCTATATCTAGTCCAAATCATTTTATAATACGTATTTCTATACACATTTATACTTGTTCGAGACTATGTTAGCAATGGGTTGTAAACACACAGGTTGCAAGCCTGGAATGGGACGGGCTTGGAACTGAGTGGATTTATAACGCCTTTGCTGGGAAACTCTATTTACTTACTGGTAGAAATACTTTACCTGTTTATCAAATACATGATTGGTATTATACACTGTTCACTAGCCGTTAAAATTTCCACAGTTCCTGACCGTTGTTCTCATTATTCTAAACCTTTAGGTTTATTAATTAACCAAACATTCGAATTTATTCCATATAGCATGAGTAAATCTAATTAGATCTCGTTTCCTCTATTTTCGGATAAAAATCTCTCGACAACATTCTCCATAATCTCTCACCTAAGAACATCACATTTTTCAACACCTATTGCAGACTGAACTTCGGGACGAAGTTCAAAATTGAGGGGTAGATACTGTAAGATCCCACGAAAATCCGCTATGATAATCTTTGTTAATTAATAATACCCTTGACTTATCATTTAACAAAGCCCATTTTTATGGAAAAATTTAAACTTTTCTTTAATATACTATACTCACGACCAACATAAAGATTAGGATAAGCCTACATATTTTATATGAACTATTTTCACTTCATTATTTTTATATCTTACATTATACTCTTTACGTAATACAAATATTCAAACCCTATTAGATTTTATTAACGTATACGCTCCTTGTTAAACTTATCCCGCGTCTAATATTATTAGTTGAAATATAATAATAAACTTCGACATTTTTATAAACGTTATATTTTTACGTTACCCAGTCTTAAAGTTTCGTGACTTAAGAACTTAACGTTAGTAATTACCGGAAACAAACTATATCTTAAAACTCTTTAAGTATGTCCTAAAAACATTCTAACTTGTTTATTTCCAAAAATTGATATACGTAATTCATTCCAAAATTTACCATACGTGTTCATCTTAAATTAACCATACGTAGTACCTATCAAATTTGCTATACGTGTTCATTTTATGTTGGACATACGTATTTCATTTAAAGTTGCCATACGTGTAGGTAAAAATCCTCACATATTTGTAAGTAGAGTTAACTTTGGAACGTGTAGCATCAATCCTCCATAACATATATTTTTCAACCCTTATAAAACCGGATAACACTCACACATACAAACTTCTATAATTCTCAAATAGCCTGCCTTCTTCCACCTCATCACCGGCCACTCTCCGGCCATCTGAGCCGTCACCGCTAGTCACCATCTTTCACCGCCACCACCATTGTATTCATCTTGATCTCCCCATCATTTCTATATGGCACACGCGCCATCATTACTCATCATCACACCCATCTCTTTCATGTCTCTCTCGACATTATAAAGGATTTTCCGGTGAGATTTCCGGCGACACCTATTTGTAGCCATACAAGTGCAGATCGAGTGTTTTGTATGTTTTTGGTTCGAGGACACCACGCGCCACCACAGCCGCCGTTCTCCTCCCTCTCCTTTCTTCCTCTCGACATGGTAAAAATCGGGAAAACGATTGTTGTTTATTTATTTCGTTTCTTTTTATGAAACCGATTATAATCATGTGTATAGTTTTCGTGGATCTAACGAGTTTATAAGTTTTGGTGAATTAAAATACGGATAAAAAAATGAATTAAAACATGTTTTGATTTACTGCTTTGTGTGGTAAATTTCTATTAAAATGGTGTTTGGTTTGGCTGTGAGACGGGTCGGGTCAACCCAACGCCACGTGTATGGTATTACTCTCGAGTCGAAACCCGTTTGGGTCTCATATTTGGATTTGCTACTCATTTAGGCCGTGTGGTTCAGTTTTGGATTCGGTTGGTTATGATTTGTTTCAGTCAAGAGTTGATTTGATTTGATTTGCGAAGTTGTTGGGTCCGTTTAGTCTGTATGGTTCGAAGCCGAGACCTCAAGGGTCTCGGTGTGGTGAGTTTATTTTATGACTATTGTTGTGTTGGTTCTTGCGTGGTCTAACGAGAACCCGTAAAGGGTGTTCACTGTTTCGGTCTTGGTAGATAAGAAACCCACTTAGGGTGTTAATATTGTGATATGTCGGATTGGTTAAGAACCCACATAGGGTGCGTTAGTTTGTTGTTTCAGCTGAATAATGATGCGTTTGTTTGGACTAAAACTGGGCCGAAGCCCGATGTGATTATGGGAGTATGTTTGGTCTTGATCATGGGCTAAGCCCAATGAAATAAATATGATGTGTTTGGTTATTAGTTTCCATGTCAAAAGGGTTATTAATTTTCATGTCAAAATATGTTTTACTAATGGATATTGATTTTGATATTAGGACGATCGGTACGTTTAGGATAATATTTGGAATCGTGATTTGGATTTGAATACGGATTTTGTTTATTATACTTGGACGTTTGGAAAATCATTGATCGTTATCGGACTTACAATATTAGATATTGGATTCATTGAACCTGCTGAGACTTGAGACGGCATAATATATTAAACTCGGACGGGACACAAAATATTTAATAAAACCAAGACTAACATTTACAAAAATAATAGCGAGACGTAAATTTATTAAATATTGAGAGTTCATATTTGATTTATCCCAAGTCTCGATGACTCGAGAAAAACTAATTTCATCAGTTAAACTTATTAGTTTATTATAAAGCATTTATGTTTTATACAAATTATTTGGGATAACGGGTTAAATGCCGAAACGTACAAACTAGTTATTTGATTTGAGGTGTTTGTTTGTCTTTAGCTTCTAAGTTGTCTTCCTTGGTTTGAGTTATCGTCAGTATTCTCTAGGCTATGTCTATGTCTATTCTATTTGGCGTGAGTTGTCTGTCGAGTCTATGTTTTCTTACCACACCACACAAAACATTTAAACTAAGCTTTTGATAAGTTTTGAAAACTGAGTAATCCACGAAAACTACGACACATTATCTTTTATAGACTTTATTACTGTGCAAGACGTGTTTTGAGATAACTGTATACATACTAGGTTGTATATCATCGCGCTGTATGTTTTGAGACCGTTGTGATATGCTCTAGATGCCAGTCGTGTCAGTGTGATCTTGCTTGCTGTGGCAAAGGTGAGTTCATGGCCCCTACTTTTACCAGTTTTCTAACTATTTTGGGGGAGATACATGCTTCGAAATATTTTACTCATTTATCAAATATATGATTTGCTTGACGTTTATACTTCTATAAGTACTATGAAAACTCTTATGATTTATCGTGAGTTCATGGCCCCTACTTTTACCAGTTTTCTAACTATTTTGGGGGAGATACATGCTTCGAAATATTTTACTCATTTATCAAATATATGATTTGCTTGACGTTTATACTTCTATAAGTACTATGAAAACTCTTATGATTTATCGTGAGTCGTGGCCCCTACTTTTCACACTTGTTTTTAATAATTCTTTTGGGGGAGATACATGCTTTAACTGTTTTATATTACTTGAAAACTCTCATGATTTGCTCAAAACTATCAACTATGCTTTATATGTTTGAATCATACTTGAAAGGAATACGTGTACGTTATATGTGCAAATTGTTTGATTAGCTTAAACACTGAACTTGAAACATAATATCTTCGGACTACTTGACGTAACCTGATACTGAAACTCACTGTATGTATTCATATAACAAATGAATGAACTGTTAACTTTACTATGATATTCTACATTTTCTGGAGAGAATTGCCAAAAACCAGAATACGTATACTTGATGAACCCTGAGACCTATATTGCCTAAGTACCCCTTTATTGCCATAAAGTCCCTCGATCATGAGCCATTAATCACTGCGGTGAGCGCGAATATAGTGAACAGCTTCGAAACCTGTTGGAGGCTGACGACCTACCCCACTAATACTTTGACGGAATGCCTTATGGTTAGTCGTATTAGTCGTGGTGCACTATATTTGAGAAAAATAGGAATTGGCAAATCCCCTATTCACATGAGGGCCATAAATCCCCCATCAGGTATCCCTGGTGGGACCCCCCCCGGGTTTACGGAAATGGTTAACGTTTTGCGTGTCATGAGACTTAGGGCAATATAACTTTATGAATATATGAATGTTTCATATATATATCCTAGGATACAGCTGTATTTAGAAGACCATCACTTTTCACTGATAGATTTCAGACTTTAGACTATTATTTCACTACGTGATATGATTATAAATCTCGTACTTGAACTTTAACTGCCATCATATGTGATTTAAATTGAGAATTCTATTAGAGACAACTAAAAATTGCTTAGTATATCGTTACTGCTAAAAGTTGATCCAACATATCATTTCGAGCGTATAACAATGTAGCTCATCTGTATTTATAACTTGAAACTTATGATTTTGAATATCATACATGAATTACTTGTGAATTTTATACAAAACACCTTATTAACTATTTCATAAAGGATTACTATTTATTTCGACAATCACTATACACCTTTCGAAGAAAGTTATTTTCTATAAACTCCGCGAACTCACCAACCATTGTGTTGACGTTTTAAGCATGTTTATCTCAGGTAATTAACGGAGCAGGACAAGACACGGAGTGGGCATCTTTTACTCTGATAACTTAAAAGGTGTAAAATCAAATATGTCATTCCTCCCAAATTATCACATTTTCTTATGGGATTTTCAAATCAAATAAATCACTTTTGTATCAAGAAGATTCCTCGAATGACATATAGCTTTCAAAATGCATATTCTGGACCGTTTTCTGAGATTTAAACTTCGATCCTCACCGTAACACCCAAATTACTTTTCCGCTGCCACAAACCAAATTTGGGGGTGTTACATTTCTATTTCTTTGTAGCGATCTTCTTTCATCTCGCGGTTGTCTCGTGAATCTTCCTCGTCTCTTGAAGAATTTCTTGAATTCTCTAACGGCCATTGCATATTCTTCGTCTTCACTCTCGTCACTTGAATCATCGTCATCACTAAGTTCCTTTTTGGCTTTTAGCGCGAGAGACTTGATTTGATCTTTCTTGCTCTTGACCGTTTCCGAGTCCCTTTTTATAATTTCTTCATGAACCTTTAATTTGCCAATAAGCTCATCAAGTGATAACGTCATCAAGTTCTTTGATTCTTCAATCGCCGTGACCTTCGCGCGCCATTTTGGATGTAATGCCCTAAGAAATTTCCTTACACAATTTTTGCTAGAAAAAGTCTCATCAAGTGCTTTTAAACTTGTGATGATTGTGTTAAATTTAGCAAATGCATTATCAATAGATTCCTCTTCAGGAATTGTAAATTGTTCATATTGTTGCACAAGAAGATCTATTTTATTATCTTTGACTTGACTATTACCTTGGTGAGTGATTAGTAAAGAATCCCAAATCTCTTTTGCGGTTTGACACATAAAAATTCTTTCATATTCTTTGCGTGGTAACGCATTATAAATAACCATTTTAGCTTCATTATTTTTTGCTAGTTTCTTTTTTAAATCATCATTTTGTTTTTCAAAAGGTACAATTTCATCTATTTTAGTTAGGATATTATATTGAATAGGGGGAAAATCACCATAGGTAATAACATGCCAAAGATCAAGATCCTTTGATTTCACATAAGTTTCGAATCTATTTTTCCAATAAAGAAAACCATCACTTTCAAATAGTGGTGGTCTTTGCATAGATTGCCCTTCTAAATATTTTAAAGATTCCATAGATCGTTTCAAGTTTTAAAATACAGTTAATTTTAAAAATCTTGTTTAACCTGGCTCTGATACCAATTGTGGAAAACTAGAAGGGGGGTTGAATAGTTTTATGTCCTTTTAAAACTTATTGTGAAAACTTTATTTACTTTTTAAAACTTAGATTCGAATTTATGTGATCTCAACTCCTTGAACAATATGAACAATATGTATATAAGTAAATATAAATAAGTAATGCAAGTAAGGTAATAAAATAAAATAAAAGCTAGAGATGGAAAGATCTAACCGAGAGACAAGAGATTTATAGTGGTTCGGCTACAAGGACACCTTCCTTGCCCTACTCCACTCCCCGAGCACCTAACTCGAGAGTTTTCTTCACTATGTCAACAAGCTCCCTTATGGCGGAGAAAACCTTTACACAACTTTAGCTTACACCGGCTTAACGACACAAAGCTAGATGTCGAGTTCTAATCGTAGCTAGAACCAATCTCACAACTTAAACACGACTTAATCACACCTTCTTCTTCACGACTACTTCACGACTTCTTCACGACTTCTTCACTACTTCTTCACGACACTTCACAACTAAGCACAACCTATGTACACTTCTACTTCTTCACACCTTCACTAATTACACACCTTAACAACACAACTTCTCTACTTACACACTAACCTATCCCAAACAATTATACACACAACTATCTAACAACAATACACAACTTATAAACAAATGTATGATGACACAAACAACTTAGGTATCTAAGTTGCAATACTTCTTCTCTAGTTGTTGAAGGAGTATTCTTCTTTTGCACTTGAATGGAGGAAGCTTGGATCACTTAGAAACCAAAGCTTAAGATTATATGATCAAAGGGTTTTTGAAGATATGAAATGTGATTTAAAACAGAAAGTTTCAGTGTGCAAAAGGTGAGTAAAAATCCAGGAGAAGGCTGGTATTTATAGGAGAAAAAACTGGACAGCTGGAGGCCTACTGGAGCGGGGGCGGTCCCCTTAATTATTAAGGGGGCCGCCCCTACTGAACGTTGGCCAATTTTGTCCTTTTGTGGGGAAGGTTTTTCTGGAACATTTTAACTGATTTTGGTTAAAAATTTGAATTCATATTTTTATAAAAGATTAAACATTTTTATTTAATACCAAAAATGTTTTTCAAAAATATATAAAATGTTTTTGATGTTTTATAAAAAATCTAGTTATTAAGAAAATGTTCCTTTGATCATATAATGCATTAAGCACTTGTTTATTCATACCTTAAGTGATTAAGTTGTAGAAATGAATATTTACAACTAAATACTTGTTTATTTGATAAGTTTATGTTTAATGAGTTTATATTTTGTGATCATTAAAACATAGAGATATGAATAATGTTTTTAGGCATTATTTATGTCAACAACATATATGTGTAAAATTTCACAACTTTACTATCACTATTTTTCCGGATAATTTTTCCATACTCTTCATACTTTCAGAAATAACTGTAATAGTGAAAGTAGCAAACACACGAAAAATAAACTAAAAGTTATAAAATATTTACTTTCATACCAATTGCATTGTGCAATTTCCCGACCTAACCAAAGATAATGAATTACGCACGCGAACACAGGTAATGTAAGCAAACACAGTTTGCCAAAAGCAATTAACCACGGATTTTAATCTACAGAGTAGGCTAAGGTGTAAGGGTGTATCGAAACATTATAACAAAGGTGCAAGAAACGAAAGGAATGGCTCTGAGGGTTGATGACGTATAGTCCGTATTCGGGTCACGAACCCGACCCATACTTAAGTCCATCACGAATGGACTCCAGCCCATCACGATATGGGCTATTGCGATAATGGTTTGGGCTTACGATGGCCCAAACCCAACGTTATTTATGGTTTTGATAGTATATCTTCTATTTATGGGATATATATCAATGAACCGTCCTATGCGGGAGAGACCGAAGATTGGGGAACACGAAACCAACAAGGATTTCGTGTCCATATATAGAGGGCACCTCAGCCCTCACAAAGGTACAACTTACAAACCCTAACTCTTCTACAAACCCTAAAAACCGATTACTTACTCTCACGCCGGAGGATAATCGTGGGAGACAATCCCACGATAAGCCTAACGGTGTCTTTTTGTTTTCTTAGTGCGCAGGTCTCAAGCATTAAGATCTGATTGGTACGGAATCAAGGAACGCCCAACTTTTGTATCAACAAGTGGCGCCATCCGTGGGACCCTACACTAAGAGCTTTCCTAAGAACTAGAATGACGAAGCACGGAAATCAGCGGACTCCGCATGCGAAGAAAACGCATGACGACCTACTAGGGAAGAAACAGCAAACTGATGCGGCCTCTAAGCAGACCTCTGGGACAACCAGTGCGCCTAGAAGCTTAGGATCGTACTCAGATCTGCTCTTTACTCCAATAGAACCGCTCACTATGACTACCAATGCTACTACAACAAGTACTAGCGCGGTAGACCTACAGCGCACTCCTCTCACTATGCCAGAAGTAAACTTCACTGAGCCACCAAATGCGCCAATCCGAAACAAGGATCTTGTTTTGGAAACAGACTCACTCGCGCTAGAAGGAGTCACGCCTGAACTAGCGCCAAGTGATTTCGTATCTCAAAACTACGAAGCCTTGGCTACGCTCATGCGAGAGGAGGCGAAAAAGAGGTCAAGCCAAAGTCTGCACGCCAGGCTCAACTTCGACCCTGAGTATGAGGCATCCCACCCGCGCTACCGAAAGGAAAGACGCGAGAGGGATAGCTGCAAACACCCAGTGTTTACCAGGATTGGAAGGAAGGTTGTGGATGATGAAGCAGCCGACTTTCAGCATCTGGAGGAGCATGAAGATGGGGAACGGCGCACCAATGTCCACACTAGGCTTGGCAGTCGCAGGGTTCATGATAGGCTTGGGCGACGGTGCTCCCCAAGTGAAAGCCCTTCAAGCTCTGATTCCGAGGATAGTCGGCGCAAGCGCCGCAGAGGAGCAAGCTCAGATTCCGATGATAGTCGGCGCAAGCGTCGCAAAAGAGTAAGCTCATCCTCAAGTGACTCCTCGGACAACGAGGAAAAAGAAACTGGACACTGGAAATCAAGGGGAAAATACCGCGACCAAGAAGACGAAGACATGTCTCGTCCCTGGCGCCGCCAAAAAGTTGATGCGTTTACTCGGCGCATCAGCGATTTTTCGGAAAATAAGAGAAGGCGCATGCCTGCTAATGTCAAAACATATGATGGGACAGGTGATCCTGATGATCACCTAAAAATTTTCGAATCAGCAGCCACTATCAAAAATTGGCCACAACCTATGTGGTGCCACATGTTCAACTCTACATTAGTAGGGAATGCGCGCAACTGGTTCAGCAAGCTTCCACGCAGAAGCATCGGTGGGTTTGAAGAGTTGCGAAAGGCGTTTCGTTTAAACTTTACTCAAAGAAAGAAGTGCGCCAAAAACCCTGTCGAGCTCGCTAGGGTAAAACAGCGCCAAGGGGAATCCACAAGCGCTTTCATGGAGCGCTATAAGGACGAATGCATACAAGTCAAGGCGTGCCCAGAAATACTAAAGATATCGGGGTTTATGAACGGAATCAATAACCCAGATCTGATAAAAAAGTTAAACGATAGGGTTCCCCAAACCTTTAACGAACTCATGAAGCGCACGAGGTCCTTCGTCCAAGGAGAAGCAGCCGCTGCGGATAGCAAGAGAAGCTACTCGAACCATAGGTCACAAGAAGAGCCAAGGAGACAATCCAATGACCAGAGTGGCAATCGTAACAAAAGCTATCGCAGTCAAGGTGGCGGACGGGGAAACGACAAGTACACCCCACTAACAAAAACTCCAAAGGAGATATTTGCGACGGAAGGTGCGAACTTTCCAAGACCCCCACCTATGCGCACTCCCGAAGATCGGCGCGTAGGGAATGGGTACTGCGAATATCATGCATAGAAGGGCCATACCACTAATGAGTGTGTTCAATTGCGCCAACTAATTGAGAAACTAGTAAAAGAAGGTAGATTGGATCATCTCGTTAAAAATATTAAGGATGGGAAAGACAAGCAGAAAACAGGAGGCAAGAAAGAAGCGCCTAAGGAAAAAGCTGACACTATCTACATGATACAATCATGGCAGCGAAAAACTAGGCAAAAGGTCAGCCAGAAATTCTCCCAGGGAAACGAAATCTCTTTCCCCACTTTGGCTGCGGACAACGCAGTGGCAGAGCCACTCACCATTGAGATAAATGCGGGGGGTCACGATATCCACCGCATGTATGTTGATGGAGGGGCGTCAGCGGATATAATGTACGAACATTGTTTCAAAAGACTGCGCCCTGAGATACAAAGACAGTTAAGTCCAGCTACGACTGCGCTTACTGGCTTTACAGGAGAAAAGATATGGCCCATGGGGCAACTGCGTCTACTAGTCGCTGTCGGTAATAAGGAACACTCCACGACAGCCTGGATGAACTTTATGGTGATCAGATCTCCTTCGCCATACAATGGCATTATTGGAAGGTCAGGAATCTCAGCGATTCGCGCGGTACCATCCACAGCACATGGGATGCTCAAGTTCCCAGTAGAAGGCGGCATTGTCACCATATACAACAGCGCTGCGCCACCAGAAGAGTGTAACACGATTACATGTGAAACAACGCACATCCTAGAACAGAGCGCAGCTAAAGTACCAAACCTAAAGGTTGCGATTCACCCTGAATACCCGGAGCAAGAAGTGACGATTGGAGGATCGTTGTCTGACAAAGGCAGAGCGGCCGTGTGCGCGCTCTTACAAAGGAATCTGGATATCTTCGCATGGGAACCAAAGCACATGACTGGTGTGCCACGCTCGATAGCAGAACACAAGCTGAAAATCCGACAAGGATATTCCCCAGTAAGGCAAAAAAAGCGCGGCCAGGCTCCAGAGCGCGCAAAAGCCATTCTGGAAGAAGTACACAAGCTTGTGGACGCAGGCATTATGCGAGAAGTCTATTACCACGATTGGCTCTCCAATCCAGTAATGGTCAAGAAGAGCGATGGCAGCTGGCGGATGTGTGTGGACTTCACTGATCTTAACAAAGCATGTCCACAGGACTGCTACCCACTACCAGAGATAGACTGGAAGGTGGAATCTCTGTGCGGATATCCCTTTAAATGTTTCTTAGATGCATACAAAGGGTACCACCAAATCCAAATGGCTAAGGAAGACGAGGAAAAAACAGCCTTCCACATAAGCCAAGGCGTCTTCTGTTACACAAAGATGCCTTTTGGCTTGAAGAATGTGGGCGCCACCTACCAGCGACTGGTAGATAATGCGTTTGACAAGCAGGTGGGCCGCAACCTAGAGGTCTATGTGGACGACCTTGTCATAAAAAGCCATACAGAAGAAGAAGTGGTGCGCGACATTGAAGAAACGTTCACGACACTACGAAAGATCAACATGAAGTTGAATCCTAAGAAATGCACTTTTGGTGCTACAGAAGGCATGTTCCTAGGATATTTGATAGAACCAGATGGCATTAAGCCATGCCCAGAAAAAACAGAGGCTGTCATCCAACTTCCTTCACCGCGCACGTTGAAAGAAGTTCAATCTCTGAATGGAAAGCTAGCCGGTTTAAACAGATTCCTGTCTAAATCAGCGGATAAGTCACTTCCTCTATTTAAAACACTCAAGAAGTGTGCGAAAAAGGGAGACTTTCGTTGGACTGCGGAAGCGGAAGAAGCTTTTACACAACTTAAGCAACACATAGCAGCGCTTCCTAAGCTAGTTGCACCCCGACCAGGGGAGGAGTTAATCGTCTACTTATCTGCGACTCATGGAGCGGTCAGCGCAGTGCTACTGACGGATAGGAATTCCGTACAAACACCGGTGTATTTTGTAAGCAAAGCACTCAAGAAGACAGAGATTAATTACAGCCCAATGGAGAAGTTGGTCTTGGCATTAGTATTTGCTGCCAAAAGACTGCGTAGATACTTTCAAGCGCACCCAATAGCAGTGATTACCGACCAACCTATCAAACAAGTTATCTCTAAACCTGACGCATCGGAGCGATTACAAAAATGGAGTGTGCTACTAGGTGAGTATAACATCTCTTACAGACTACGCACTGCGGTTAAAGGGCAAATATTAGCAGACTTCATCATCGAAAAACCAGATACCGATGACGCACCACCACCGAGCAAGGTAGACTTACAAGAACCATGGGTCTTGTTCACGGATGGATCTTCATGCGTGGATGGATCAGGCGCTGGCCTTATCCTCACTAATCCAGAAGGAATGGAATTCACTTACGCACTGCGTTTTGAATTCACAGCCACGAACAACGAGGCAAAATATGAAGCCCTAATCGCTGGATTACGCATTGTAAATCGAATGGGTGTACGCAACCTAGAAGCAAATGTAGACTCCCGATTGGTAGCCAACCATGTGTTGGGCGAATATGTGGCTAAAGAGGATAACATGGTCCAATACCTTGACAAAACCAAATCGCTAATACAAGGCTTTGACAGGTTCACCATTAAGCAAGTTCCTAGAGGTGAAAATAAGAAAGCAGATGCGCTAAGCAAGATCGCATCTACTAGCTTCGCGCACCTGTCAAAACAAGTCTTAGTGGAGATCCTAAAGAAAAAATCCATCTCGAAGATGGAGATATCCACAGTAATAGAGGAAGAGAATCCTACGTGGATGACCCCTATTATCGAATTTATAAGCAAGGGCAAATTGCCCGATGAGCAGAAGGACGCTCGACGGATACGGCGCACAGCGCAGAGGTTCGAACTTAGAGATGGTATCCTGTATCGGCGCTCATTCCTACAACCATGGCTTCGGTGCGTTGGACCTCTTCAGGCAGATTACGTACTCCGAGAGATCCACGCTGGTTCATGCAGTATGCATTCAGGACCATGGTCCGTCGTAGCGCGAGCATTACGCTCAGGATACTATTGGCCTACTATGCACCGTGATGCGCGCGATGTGATAAAGAAATGCAACGACTGCCAAGTCCATAGACCCATCCCGCGCAGACCACAACAAGAGCTAACACCTATCACTTCTCCATGGCCATTCTATAAGTGGGGTATTGACATTGCGGGTCCCTTCCCTGTCGCAGCGGGAGGACTTAAATTCCTTATTGTTGCAATAGACTACTTCACTAAATGGATTGAAGTGAAAGCAGTAGCGACAATCACAGGTAACCAAGTAAAACGCTTTGTTTGGGAAAATATTGTATGCCGCTTTGGATTACCTGGGGAGATTGTTTCGGAAAACGAAAAACAATTCCGTGATAACCCGTTCAAAGACTGGTGCGCAGAGTTACATATCACACAACACTTCACATCAGTAAAACACCCACAAACCAATGGCCTAGTTGAGCGCGCAAATCGTAGTCTAGGCGAAGGAATTAAAGCACGCCTGGACAAACACAAAGGAAGATGGGTGGACGAATTGTCGCATGTCTTATGGGCGCACCGCACGACAATCAAAGTTAGCAATGGGGACACTCCTTTTTCCCTTGTCTACGGGACAAAAGCTGTCATACCAGCTGAAATTGGAATGCCAACTATCCGCACCGCGGAAGTTAATGTCACAACTAATGATGACGAACGACGGATATATTTGGACCTATTGGAAGAATGGCGCGAGCGAGCAGCTATACGAGAGGCAAAAACCAAGTCAAAGATGAAGGGATACTACGATGCTAAAGTTCGAAGCACCTCATTCAGACCAGGCGACTTTGTGTACCACGCTAATGATGCAAGCCACGCAGAAGATACAGGTAAACTTGGACCAAAGTGGGAAGGACCCTATGAGGTCATTGAAGCACTAGGACAAGGCGCGTACAAGCTGCGTGACATGGATGGCCGTGAGCTACAACGTACATGGAATATCTGCAATCTCAAGAGATGCTATCTTTAGGAAAGGTTACGACCCAATACATGGACACCTACGCACTTTAGTAAGTGCTCAATAAATATTCGTGTATTTACATTTTTTGTTTCATTTAGACAAATGTTTTTTATTTTTTTTTACAAAAACTTGCAAGTATTAATAAAATGTTGCGGTTTCTAGCTAACTCCGCAACACACTTTACTTTATTGTCTACATATTATTTATGTCTCAATATGGTTTGTTATATTATCTTTTGCCTACATGGCGTGCATGCACTAATTAAAAACCCACGATGGTAAAAGGATAAGTAAACCTAATAAATGACTCGTTGAGTAAGAGGGTTGCAAACCCATCAACACCGGATCACGCATCCTTGTTAGACACCTTACTCTCAAGACGTTGGAGTAAGTTCGATGCGTACCCCACGACGGATACACATCAATGCACACTGTGCGCGTTTAACAAATTAGGAGTTAAGACAATTAACCCCTTAATATGGTATTAGTAGCACGCTGCAATCCATACACTTGTGCACCCCACGATGGATACACAACAACTTGTAAATTTCATACACAATTATGTTATATACAATTATGTCATACACGACTATGTCATAAATTTCATACAAGATAAGGATATAAGTGATTATAAATCCTTGTAACTTTTTCTAAATGTGTTTATACAAACGGTTTGATTCTTAGACATCTTTTATACAAAGACTAAATAACTAAGTACAAACGTTATAACCACAGTCAAATTTGATATAAGATGCATACAATTGTATTTTTCAATCAACGCTTCATTATGGATAACAAGTTCATCAAAAGTACACATCCAACACGCATATGTACAAAAAAAGTGGACATACCACAAAATATCACTACATCAAAACTACCAAGACATGCTACGAGTACGGCTGAGCCCTGAGCTACCCACTTGGCGCGCCACACTACCAGCATCTCTAAGCCTCTGCAACAACTCAGCATCCTTGGGTGCTATCGTTGGCACGCTAACGGGCACCCCATCAGATCTAGGAATGTGAGCCGCACCAAGACCACAAAGAATGGCCTTACCCTTCTGACCCTTCTTCTTGGCAAGTCTCATCTCATGGGCTTCTAAGGACGCCTTCAATGGAATTTCTTTCTCAAGGGCAAAAGGGTTGAGGATGTCACGAGGGCGAGCAAAAATAGGCACATGTAGCTGCGACACATCCGGCTTCAAAAAATAGTCAAGCTGCGCCTCAGCATCCTCGGATGAGTGCCTAGCCAAGGTCAAACCCTCCATAATCACACTGATAGGAAAATCCTGGTCACGCTCCAGGCGAGCAATATGAGGAAGCTCGAAAAGCTTCATCTTCTCCATGGAAGCGACAAGCTCATCATAGGAGTTGGCATTATAACCTGGTACCTGAGTAATAGGCACGGTCAACAAATTGCTCTCGGCAAGCTTTTCTACAGCCTGCGCTTGGCCACGTGCCAACGCGCACTCAACAACTTCCCCAAATACCCCTATCACCTCCTGCGACTCCAAAGTACCCAAAGCGGCAAGGCGCAAACCATGGCTGATGAGCCACCTGCGCTCAGCTATGGTTGACACCAAATGAGGATACAACTCCTCATCATACTCAATGCTGAGCTTGCGCAGTTTGCTCTCCTGATTCTCTAGCAAACTCTCCACAGCCTTGCGGAATTCATCCAAGTCAGACATGAGTTTCCCCTTGTTCAGCTCCATATATCTCAAGGCCCAAAGGCAGGAGGCCTTGTACTCTTTCGCTCCAGTACGCTCTTTATTCAGTTCGGCCATGAGCGACGTCTTCTCATCAGCAACTTTCTGGTCATACATAGCAGATGCCCTCAATTCAGCCTGTGCATCAGCCAACTGCGCCTTCAGAAGGTCAATCTCCTTATCCTTCTGCGCAACTAGGCTGCCCTCACCACCATACTCAGCCTGTAGCCGCGCAACCAATGAAGCCTGGTGCGCAGCAGCCAACGCCAACTCCTCTAGAAGGCTATTTCTTGGCGCATCTCCAGCAGATTTTTCCTCATCCACTGGACTCTCAGGCCCAAAATCAGTCTTAGGTGGCGAATTCTCAACATGCGCATCACCATCAGCAGCAGTTTCAGCACTACACGTAAATAACAAAGTTACTCTATAGTACTAATAGCGGATTAAAGGACTAAAGATCTAAAGGTACAAGTACTTACTTAGGGGGAGGAGTTTTATGCGATGACGCATCCTCTTCAGTTGGTCGCTCGACAAAAATAGCAGGGCGCTTACTTGATGTCTCTGCGCCATCATCACCAGATGACCTCTTGCGCTTTAAACCTTGGTCTTCCTCCTCAGACTCATCCATAGCACTCCCCGACGAGTCTACATGCAATAACTCCACAGGGATTTGCGACCCAGAAGGGGAAAAGCTACGCAGAGGAGTAGCCATAGTAACACCTGCGGGGATCTCCACAGTCTCATCTGTCCCCTCTGGCTCCCCCTGCGCGATCGCCATTGTGCGTCCTGCGGTAGCCTGCAGAATGGGCTCCTCACCATCTCTCAAAGGGCGCACACCCACAATAACCTGCTTCGGCTTCTCCAAATGCACAACGCGGAATAGATCCATCTCTGCGCAACAAACAACAAACAAACACAAAATGTGTTAATAAGCTACAAAGAGAGAACGCTTACAGCTATTAAACGAAGAGGAAGAGACAAGCACCCACCCCGACTATTTTCATCCAGAAATGTTGGCACTTCTTCTGGACTACCGAAGTAATTGCGGCTAATACCCATATGCACCAAAAACTCTTCGGGATACGCTTTGATTGGTATACGATTGGTGTTTATCGTATCCGCATCAGCTACATTGTACAACCCGGGGTCGGGGCGCTCGTCTCTTGGTAATAATTCTCGAGTATAGAACTCAAAAATCGATGGGAAAAATGAACTATCAACCCAAAAGAATTTTTCTCTCCAATCCCTCAGTGCATCTAACTTCTCAGTATAGCACTGCAGCGGACCTGCGCGCTTGGAGAAGGAAACCCACCCGTTTGACCACGACGTGTGGTAAAACGCGCGGAATAGATGAATTGTGGGTTCTATCCCTAACAAGCGACAATTCACTTCGAAGTTGGTTATCTTTGCTGCACCTATACAGTGCAGCTGGGAAATATGAAGGCGATAGTGATTGAGAATATCGCACAAAAAGAGGGAGATGGGCGCACGCTGGTTAGCGAATTCGAAAAAACGCGTATATACCCCTACTTTCCCTTGCGGGAAATCCGCTATCGACGCATTTGCGGCCGGAATTACCGGATGCAATGCGAGAGGGATGTAATAATCTGAAGTGAACTGACGAAGTTCATCCTCAGATAATTCGGAAGTAAAATCAGACAATTGAAGAACCATGATTAACCTTCAATAACTATTATAAGCGCACGCGCTATTACCTTAGTTTTTTGTTGATTTTTGATTGCTGTTTGGAGGTTTAACAATGGCGGAAGATGATGATTTTTTACTGTGATAACCACAGTGAAATGACGGCTCAAGTATATAAAGGGTTACACATATTCGTGGATGAACGACATGTGTACCCCACTTGCTCCAATCGGATGGTTGGGAACCCAAAAGGTAAAGCACTTTTTCACCCACCCTCACGATTTTCGAAGAAGATACTTGGACTAGGTTAACTTGCTAATTTTGGCGGGAAATACTTGAAACTTCCCCGCTACGCATCAAGGAATATTTTTAGTTCCAGTTGTTAGTCTAGCATCCGCAATTTCGCATTGCGCACACTAGACTGGGGGGACATGATGACGTATAGTCCGTATTCGGGTCACGAACCCGACCCATACCTAAGTCCATCACGAATGGACTCCAGCCCATCATGATATGGGCTATTGCGATAATGGTTTGGGCTTACGATGGCCCAAACCCAACGTTATTTATGGTTTTGATAGTATATCTTCTATTTATGGGATATATATCAATGAACCGCCCTATGCGGGAGAGACCGAAGATTGGGGAACACGAAACCAACAAGGATTTCGTGTCCATATATAGAGGGCACCTCAGCCCTCACAAAGGTACGACTTACAAACCCTAACTCTTCTACAAACCCTAAAAACCGATTACTTACTCTCACGCCGGAGGATAATCGTGGGAGACAATCCCACGATAAGCCTAACGGTGTCTTTTTGTTTTCTTAGTGCGCAGGTCTCAAGCATTAAGATCTGATTGGTACGGAATCAAGGAACGCCCAACTTTTGTATCAACAAGGGTTTTTCTAGGGGTATCTTACTCTAAAAGTGAGAGTAACAAAGGGTTTATACGGGGGTTAACTAACCAGTGTAGTTAGTTAATATCACATAACAGATAAAGGCTATTTGGGTGTAATCCTAGAAATTTACCAATTTAGACAAGTCACTCCAATTATATAGATAATACTCATTATGGTGGTCTCGAATAGTATACAAGCCAAGTTCTAAAGTTTACAAGTCACCAGCACACTAAAGTTTTAATATTTTTGAAAGAATAGAGTTATGTGTGCGGTTATGTAATTTAGACTTTAAACAAAAATATGCTAAAAAATTTTAAATTTTGATATATTAAGCGCATTTTAAGCATAATTTGAAAAAGTTTAGGACAAGTAAGTGTTCTAATTCTCCATCCCCCCACTTAAGTTAAACAACGTCCTCGTTGTTTTTGTCAAAGGTTAAAAACTGGAAAATAAAAGAATTAGAACAGAAAAACTCCCCTGAGATTTGCTCGGTATGATCCTCCATTATTCGTATAAGAGCAAAAATCAACTTTCTTGTGGATGAGAACGTTTAAGCTTCATAGATGATGTATCCACAAAAATGCAGGAATCTATAATACCATTTAAACTTTAACACACCTGAGTTAAGAAGGTTCAAACTTGCATAATACATTAGTAGTTAGTAAAAATAAAACCTAAAAAATTAAACTGTAAATCATCAGGTCAGTCGATACGCCGTATCTTATGGAAGAAGATACGTCGTATCGAGCCTGGAATAAATACGAATCAGAATAAAAGATGCGTCGCATCCTTAACCAGGGATGCGCCGCTTTAAATAAACTGACAGAAAGTTTTAAAGTCAAAAATAAAAATGCAAAAAATGAAATAAGATATGACCAGTGCAGGTGATGCGTCGCATCTTATGATGGAGATGCGCCGCATCTTATGCAGGTCTGACAGACTCGACACAGAACAGAAAAGTAAAAATTTTTCTTCTGGGTTGTCTCCCGGTCAGCACTTGTCTTTATTCCAGAGTCTTCAAGTTAGACTCACGTTTAGCTCCTTATTCCAATACTTCGGGTTCAAACTCCACCACCTCGTTCTCAGTATCCTCAATTTTATTATCAAAGTATTTTTTAATTCGTTGCCCGTTTACCTTGAATATATAACCATTTTTATCGCATATTTCAATAGTCCCATATGGATACACTTTCTTGACAACGAACGGACCCGTCCATCTTGATTTAAGTTTACCTGGATACATCTTTAATCGAGAATTAAATAGCAGCACTTTTTCTCCAATAGTAAACATTTTATCCCCATGTAACCTCGAGTCATGCCATCTTTTAGTTCTTTCTTTGTAGATCTTAGTATTTCTGTAGGCCTCATCTCTTAGTTCGTAGAGTTCATTGAGTTCCATGAAACGGCTCTTCGTTGCAGGTTCCATATCCATGTTACATTTCTTTAAAGCCCAATATGCACTTTGTTCTATTTCGACCGGTAGGTGGCATGCTTTTCCGTATACAAGACGAAATGGAGTGCATCCCGTCGGTGTCTTATAAGCTGTACGAAATGCCCATAAAGCATCATTTAACTTTTCAGACCACCCTTTCGGATTATATCCAGTCGTTTTTTCTAGAATCCGTTTTATAGCCCTATTGGTTACTTCAGTTTGCCCATTGGATTGAGGATGGTATGCAGTGGAAACCCTATGATACACTCCATATTGTTGCAAAGCTCTTCCTAGATGGTGATTACAAAAGTGTGTTCCCCTATCACTAATCAATGCTTTAGGAACTCCAAACCTAGCGAACAAACTTTGCAAAAATTTAAGAACTACCTTGCTGTCGTTTGTTGGTAACGCTTGCGCTTCGACCCTTTTTGATACGTAATCAACAGCAACCAAAATATACTTATTACCTTTAGATTCAGGAAACGGTCCCATGAAGTCCAATCCCCATATGTCGAAAACTTCACATACTTGGATATAGTTTTGCGGCATTTCGTTTCTTGATGTAATATTTCCGGATCGTTGACACGCATCACATCCTTTTATATAAGCTTTTGCATCATCCAGCATAGTGGGCCAATAAAATCCTGCATCAAGGATTTTCCTTTTTGTAATAATTGCACCATGATGTCCCCCCGTCGGCCCTGAATGGCAATGTGCTAATATTGCTGGGACATCATCTCCATCTACGCATCTTCGTATAATATTGTCAGGACATAATTTAAAGGCATAAGGTTCATCCCAGATATACTCACTAGCGCGAGTTAGAAACCTTCTTTTCTCGTCGGATGTTAGCCCTTTTGGAATTTCATTTGCAACAATAAAGTTTATATAGTCGGCATATCATGGTGTATTATTATTGCTCTTAATTCTTACCATCATAAGGTGTTCATCAAGAAAGTCATCAGCGATTTCCCTTTCATCAAGCACCTCCATATCGGGGTTCTCAAGTCTAGATAAGTGGTCAGCAGCTAGATTCTCGGCACCCTTTTTATCTTTAATTTCAATATCGAATCCTTGGAGCAATAAAACCCACCTAATAAGCCTTGGCTTGGCATCCTGTTTATTGAACAAATACTTCAAAGCAGAATGGTCAGTGTAAACCATAGTTTTTGACAATATAAGATATGACCTAAATTTATCGAATGCAAAAACTACTGCTAAAAGTTCTTTTTCCGTGGTGGTGTAATGTTCTTGGGCATTATTTAATGTTTTGCTAGCATAATAAATTGGCTTAAATTTCTTTTCTATCTTTTGGCCAAGTACAGCTCCAACAGCATAATCACTAGCATCACACATTAGTTCAAAAGGCAGATTCCAATCTGGCGAAATTATAATAGGTGCAGAAGTTAGTTTTTCTTTAAGTATATTAAATGCCTTTTTGCAATCTTCAGAAAAATCAAACTTTGCATCTTTTAGCAATAATTGGGTCATAGGCCTAGATATCATTGAAAAATCCTTTATGAACCTACGATAAAATCCAGCATGCCCTAAAAAACTTCTAACACCTTTTACATTAGTGGGGTAAGGTAGTTTGGCAATTACATCAATTTTAGCCTTGTCGACTTCTATACCTTTCCCAGAAATCTTATGTCCTAACACAATTCCCTCTCTAACCATAAAATGACATTTTTCCCAATTAAGAACAAGGTTAGTTTCTTCACACCTAGCAAGCATTTTATCAAGTTTAAAGAGACAATCACTAAATGAGTTACCGAACACCGAGAAGTCGTCCATGAAGACTTCCATAAAGTCTTCTACCATATCATGGAAGATAGCCGTCATACAACGTTGGAAAGTAGCAGGGGCGTTGCATAGTCCGAACGGCATTCTCCTATAGGCGAAGGTTCCATAAGGGCAGGTGAAAGTCGTCTTCTCTTGATCCTCGGGGGCAATGGGTATTTGGAAGAAACCTGAAAAACCATCTAAAAAACAATAATAATCATATCCTGATAGTCTTTCTAACATTTGATCAATAAATGGAAGAGGGAAGTGATCTTTTCGCGTAGCATCATTGAGTTTGCGGTAGTCGATGCAAACTCTCCATCCAGTAACAGTTCTTGAAGGGATTAGCTCATTGTTGTCATTGAGTACTACCGTTATTCCTCCTTTTTTTGGTACAACGTGGATAGGACTGACCCACGAGCTGTCGGAAATTGGGTAGATAAGTCCGGAGTCAAGTAATTTCACAATTTCATTTTTCACCACATCTTGGACTTTTGGATTCAAACACCTTTGGGGTTGGATAGCAGGTTTGAATTCATCTTCCATAAGAATTTTATGTGTACAAAATGACGGGCTAATTCCCTTAATATCAGACATCTTCCATGCTAATGCTCCTCTTCGTTTATATAGTACCTGCAGAAGGGATTCTTTTTCTTTTGGCGTTAAGTCAGATGCAATAATAACGGGTGAATTAGTGTTCCCATTTAAATAAGCATATTCCAAAGTAGAAGGGAGATCCTTAAGCACAGGTTTGACATCATCAATTTTATTAGCACTAGCGGAATAAACTTGTTCTTTTATTACGTCGTTGCTGTCATCAAATAAATGCGCCGCATCGATATTTCCGATGCGCCGTATGGCGTTACAAACAGCGGAATCAACAGCGAAATTATTATCAATAGTATTTTTATCAACTTGATCTTCTATGGCGATTGTGTTTTATAAATTTTTATGCAGATAAGAATCAAGCAAATTATTTTTTAACAATTTCTGAGTAAATTGATTAATCGTGTCATCAGAAATATCGATATTATAGCATTCATCATCTTCATAATTAGTTTTACTCATAAATTGTTCCATATTAAATTCAACCTCATCTTTTCCTATGGTAAGAGTTATCTTTTTATTAAAAAACATCAATCATGGCCCTAGCAGTGGCTAAAAATGGTCGTCCTAATATTATAGGAGTTCTAGAATTTTCGGGCATATCGAGGATAACAAAGTCAATAGGTAATTCAAATTTATCAACTTTTATTAATATATTTTCAGCTATTCCTAATGGGTATTGTATGGACCTATCAGCTAGCTCTAAGCACATCCTAGTAGGTTTTGGTTCACCAAGGCCTAATTTTTCATACATAGAAGAGGGCATAAGACTTATACTAGCTCCTAGGTCGGCTAAAGCATTTCCATTATGTAAATTTTTAATTTGACAAGGAATAGTGAAACTCCCTGGATCTTTCTCCTTAGATGGAAGTTTGTTGAGCAATGCTGCTGAGCTTCTTTCCCCCATTGTTACAGTGCAAGCCTCTTCAAGTTTGTACTTGTTTGTAAGCAAGCTCTTCAGATATTTAGCATATTTTGGCATTTGTACTAGGGATTCCATAAATGGTATGCTTAGCTGCAGCTGCTTGAGATTTTCCAAGAATTTCCTTTGATAAGCATCTTCTTTCTCCTTCCTTACCCTATGTGGAAAAGGTAGTGTTGATTGTTTAAGTTCAACAGAAGGTTCTTCTCTAATCACAGGTTCTGGATTAGTCTCTTTTGGTTGCACTTGCTCAGATGATATAGATTCAGGGGAAATCTTGTTTGTGCTGTTATCCTCGGGTGTCTCTCCGATTTGAAAGGTTGACTTTCCGCCTCTAGTTGTAATCCCTTTCAAATCGTGTTTTACCAAAAGAACCTTGTTAAGCACCGTTGACAATTGGTGCACTTCAATTGCTAATCCATTAATCATGTTGTTTTGTTCCTTTAGTAACAGCTCATGACTGCCTTTGAACTCATTAATAAAGTTTCTTGCTTCATGATGTTCTTTTTCATTTGCTTGAGCGATTAGTAGTGCAAACTCTTCCATGGTAAGGTTTCTTTGGGGTCTTCCGAACCAGTTGGAGAAAATATCGAACATTGTTCCTGAAAATTAAAGACAGGTAGATTTCAAAGTAAAAACTTCCTAATGTAAGGGTAGGTTAGAATATTTTCCGTTCGGGAATAAGAAAAATAGAAGTTGCTGATATCTACAAACGATGCGCCGTATCCAGAAAGTTGGATACGCCGTATCTTATTTCGTTAAAATTTAATCAGACTTTTATCCAGAAAACAGATACACCGCTTATGAATAAGAATGCGCCGTATCAAGTTTAAATTATCAAAAATCGATTATATTTATTAAAATTAAATGCGTCGTATTAACAAAAGCTAATGCGCCGTATTTTCGTTACGTTTCAAAATACAAGATTTTTGATTTAGTAGATGCGTCGTATCGATAAAGATCGATGCGTCGCTTCTGTTTAATAATTCGAAAAACTGTTTTTAATTTAAATAGAAAATACGCCGTATCTGTTAAAACAGAAGCGTCGTATGGCGTTAGGGTTTAGAAAAATTTCTTATTAAAAACAGAATACGCCGTATCTTGGGGAAAGATGCGTCATACTCGAATTTATTAAACGCGTTGTATTTTATAAAAATTAAACGCAATACGCCGTATCTGTGAAAACAGATGCGCCGTATCGTTTGTATCAGCACAATACAACGATAGCAGAATGCAGAAAAATAGAAAAAAGAAAAACAAAAATAAAAACAAACAAAAAGAAACAAAAATTACAGAAAACAAAAACACACAAAAACAGAAAATATGCAAATTATACAATGAATGCAATCTATCTAATATATAACAGGGTTAGTGGTTAGATTCTAAAAAGAAAAACCTAATTAAAATACTAATCAAATTAACAGATAATAACAATTCACTCCCCGGCAGCGGCGCCAAAAACTTGATGCGCGCGTGTGTCGTTGCGGTTTAGCAGTATTAATGCCTACTCAAGTTTTAAATTTATATTTAGCCGACTTATCAATAACACACACACTTAACGAGCAGTGTACCCGGTCAGTATGAATATAATGGTAAGTAGAGTGTCGATCACTAAGAGTGGAACGTATTATCTAGTTATTCTAATCAGTATTTTAATATCCTAAGTTAGCTATACAACCTAATCTAACGCAAGGGGGTTCAGCCTGAGAGACTGGCACGGTTTGGTTATAATTAAGTAGAAAACTAAAGTAATGAGCACGAATCAGTGATTAGCACACACGTACACAGATAGATACTTGAGACAATAAGAAGACCTCTCCTGATAATTAAGTAGCTTGTCACTTGTTTTATTGCTAGTTTTATATGAAGTGTATATAATTAAACCTTTCTCGTTGGCTCTAATCTTATCGGCGAGTAAACCCTTAATTATTACTTATGTCTATCCTACTTTTCTAGAGTATTGGGCATTTGTGATGCCCACGTCTCGTATACGCTAGAATAGATAGGCGAGGAAGGGGCATGGCGACCCAAGCAAGACTCAGCTAGACACAGAGGTTATCAACGCACTAATAAAAGTCACCAAAGACATCAACATATAAACTTTAATTAATGGGAAAGCAATATTAAGGGGAGTGCATGATCTTCCGTAGTCACATGACACAAGCCCATCAATCCTGATGAATTAAAGTGTACTAATACAATAAAACAAAACTACTTAATGAATTGAATACATGCAGGACCTTCTTACAACTCTTGTATCTTCGTTTAGGTGTGTCTTGTGCTGCTTGGTCGTCTGAATTCGGCTCTAGGGTTTCTGTATATTCTTCTTCGTATGTGTCTCTCAAATTCGTCTGACCTTGGGGTATTTATAGTTTCTGTCTGAGGGATAGATGTGGCGCATTGAGTGAATAGATGCGGCGCATTGACTTAACTTCGCGTGGGGTCCAAGATTAATATATTCAGGAATATTCGTACACCGTCGTCAGATGCGGCGTAACTTGATCTCTGTATGCGGCGCATGTACTTTGGCTGTCTTGGATTGTAACTTGTGAAATCTTGATAGTGATACGCCGTATGTTAGAAGTATGTTGCGGCGTATCTGGAGTAGAACGAGCTTGATCTTCTGGATTTCAGTAGGCTTTTGACATCTTGCTTGTTTTGCTCCATAATTAGTCCAAAATCGCCAAGTTTCACATAATGCTTGTTTTTACCTGAGAATCACTAAAGTAAACATTAATGTATCGATTCTCATGTATAATATAATAAAACAAGTCAAATAAATAGGATAAATGATGATAATAAAATGTACTTATTTGAGTTCATCTTAATAAGAAAGATTCACATGAACCTAATCCACTCTTGTGAATTGTGTCGAGGGTCTTCTTCTCCATACCCTTTCTACTAGAATTGAGTCTGTAGGTTAGGTTAGGCTTGGTTCAATCAAACAAACTTATTCATTTTTTATGGGTGTAACAAGACTTGTACCTTTGTGGTCAAGCCAAGATCGGGTGAATATCTTGTTGGGATTTGATACGTGTAGGGGAAGTTCTTTGTGGTCTTAGTGGTTAAGTCGAATCATGAGACTCTTGTGGATGGTTTTCAAGAGCGGAATATCGTTGGAGTAGCTCTTCTTAGTGAGCGCCGATCTAAATGCATATCGGGGGAGTGAAGTTTTAACAGTTTGTAATCCACCATAAGGATTATATTTAGTAAATAGTATATGTGTCGTGGATTCACAACTAGACGTATGGATGATATAAACCCTCCATCCCGAACCAGTATATATCGTGGTGTCAATCTCTCTCTCTATCTATCTCTTGGTTGTGTTGTTTGATTGTTTCACCACTCGGGCTCTTTGAGACTTGAAGTTGATAAACTTCAGAAAAGTCTCAGAGCGGGATACTCAAGTTTTTGAGCATTAAAATCTTCCCAAGAAGGCGTTTTAAAGCAAAAACTTCTTTTTTCAAAAATTCAAAAATCCTGCGGTAAATTTTGGAAAAGTTTAGTGTAGACCCATGGCTCAAGTAAACTATGTCGAGGGGTGTTTATGAAAAGACCACCTTTGCTAGAACCCGAGGGTTATTGCCTTTGGAAAACCCGGTTCGAGACTTATGTTAAGTCTAAAGATGTTGACTTGTGGGAAGTTATGGTAAGTGGTGACTTTGTGTTCATGGTGGAAGATCCGAAGACAAAGTTAATGGTTAAGAAACCTTGCTTGGATCTAAAGGGTGATGAGAAAAAGAAACTTGGCAAAAGTAATGAAGCCAAGATGACTCTTTACAACGCCTTATCGCGTACAGTGTATGAACGAGTTTTTAAATGTAAAATCGTCAAGGAGATTTGGCATACACTCAATATTACTCATCAAGGTAACTCACAAGTCAAGTATTGTAAGATCGATCTTCTCATTTAACAATATGAGAATTTTACAATCTCGTATGAATAAACTATCGATAGTGGTTACACACGGTTCAACGCTATTGTTACTAGCTTAAAATCTTTAGATCAAAGCTATTCTAATAAGAACCATGTAAGGAAGTTTCTTTGTGCTCTTCCACTGAAGTGGCGGCCAAAGGTGACGACCATTGAAGAAGTCAAGGATTTGGCGAACTTCCTCTTGATGAGCTAATTGGCAACCTTAAGGTTTACGAAATGATCTTTAAAAACGATGAGGTAGTTCCTAAGAACAATAAAGAAAAGGTTAATTCATTAGCACTAAAAGCTAAAATTACTAGGGGTCAAACTAGTAATGATAGTTTATGTTAAGATGGAAGTGAAGAAGACGACGATGAAGATGAAGAGTTCAACTTGATGGCGAAGAAATTTAGGAAGTTTTTCCGAAAAGGGAATCGTGTTGGGCATGGAAATCGTCTCGGTAATAGTAGTGAAAAGTTTGGAAAGAATGTTGAAAGCTCAAGACGAGAATGCAGTTTGAAAATAGATGATTTTAAAAGTACCTCTTGTGGCTCGATTGCCATAAGACACGTTGCGTTGTTTTTTGGTTGATCTTTATCTTCACTATCGCTCCAAGCTCCTCCAACAAATGCCTTGTTATATTTTGACTTCGGTCAATCACTTATGAAGTGATTCTTGTCTCCGCAATTATAACAACTGCAAAAGGAAAATGAGGAACTTATGAGGTTTAAACAAATTTTGAAAAATCTTTTGAGACACTAACTATAGAAAAACGAATTCTTGAAATTGAACAAACTAAATTACTTAATAAGATCAATGATGTTGAACTTGAAGTAAAGAGACTTGCAAAATTAAAAGAGGTTGTTGAAGCTTGATTAAGTTGTGAAAAACTTACACATGATGTTGACTCATTAAAAGACAATGTTTCAAAGCTTCAAGAAGAAGCATTGAGTATTTCAAAATTCAAAAAGAGTAGTAACGATTTGGATAATATGTTAAGTCATTAAAAATTCCCAAGATAAGGAAGGTCTTGGAAAAGAATATGCAAACCACTTTCAAAATTCCAAACAAACCAATAGTGTTTGTTAAAGAAGGACAAAACGAGTCACCGGGAACCATTGTTCCTGGCGTACCAGCACGCCAGCAACGTACCAGGAACTGTCCCAAAAATGGTGACTCGTCGAATGTTTTTGTTAAACCTATTGTTCCTCAAACTCATTTTGCAAATACTCGAGGTAATCAAACACCCATTGCAAGAAGTGAAACCTTAAAGCAATTTTACAACCCGATTTCACGTAATGGACTTGGATACATACAAACTCGAGTCGACCAAAGACCACTCTTACCAACACCTAATATGAGATCATTAACATAAAACCAAATACCATCATTTCAAAACAAAAGGTTCTCACATCAAAAGGAGAGACAACTCTTACCCAAACTAAAGATTTTCTAGACCAAATATCCATAAAAAATTTGGACCAAGATTTCAAAACCAAAACAATTTTCAAAACAACCCTTTGTCTATGTTTTCAAGTTATAGTTTTGAGACACTACGTGTCTTACTTCAAGACCCAAGGATGTTTAACTTAGGCACTTTGTTTCCTAATGATAATGGACCCAAGAACCAATGGGTACCAAGACCTTGAATTGTAATTTCATTTATAGGTATGTCTCAAACATGCTCTACAATCGGACAATTGGACTACGGATAGTTGTTGCACTAAGCATTTGACCGGGGCTTGGAGATTGTTTAATTCATACAAAGAGAATGATGGTAAACATATCATCTTTGAGTTAAACTTAAAGGACAAAGTCTTAAATCAAGGTAATGTTTCTTTTGACTCTAAACATAAAACATGTCTTGCATCCATAATAGATAATTCAACACTTTGGCATAGAAGAATTTTACTTGCTTACGCATGCAGCCATAATTTTAAGCTTTTTTAGATGGATGTCAAAAATGCTTTTCTAAATGGAGTTATCGAAGAAGAAGTGTATGTTGCACAACCTCTCGATTTTGTAGATATTCAAAGACCCAACCATGTTTATAAGCTTAAAAAGGCCTTGCATGGACTAAAGCAGGTTCCTAAAGCTTGGTAAGCTTAAATAATACTTTATTTACTAAAACAAAAGGTGTGCATCTGAGTATTTTTCAAATCTATGTAGATAATATTATATTTGGCTCGACATGTCAATCGCTTTGTGATGAATTCGCAAAATTAATGCATGATGCATTTGCAATGAGCATGATGGGTGAACTTAGTTTCTTTCTAGGATTACAAATTAAGCAATTGACTGAAGGAATATTCTTCAATGAATCAAAATACATTCGGGAGATGCTCAAAAATTTTGGTTTGGAAAATTTCAAAATTATCAAAACCCCGATGTCTAGGAAAAGAGTTAATAAGCAAAGATAATGAATCCATAGATAATACCAAATATAGAGGAATGATAGGCAGCTTACTCTATCTCACGCTAATAAATCAAGCCAATAAATCAAAGAATTAAATACAATAAATAACCCCCTGACATGTATACGTAACCCATGGCCCTAGTGTTCACAAACACTGGTTTTAAATACCTCTTAGGGTCTTACTTTTCAAAAAAAAATAAATAAAAAAAAAAAAAAAAAAAAACAAAAACCTTAGGGGCTATGTAAAATCAGATTATAAAAAACACGCGTTTTGACCACTTTTACGCAAACCCGATTATTATAAACACCATACGATGGCTCGTGATGCCTTTGTTGGTGATTTAACATGTAAATCATATAAAAATATTTATTGTAACACCCCAACCCGACAAGGGCTAAAATGCTACATTATGGTGACAAATCAGAACATAAACGCAAAGCGGAAGTCTTAAATAAATAATCCAAAGTCATGAAAACACATGACAACAAAAGTCATAACAAATATCCAACAAAGTCTACAAATGAAGTAAATCCAAAATACTAAGTCTGAAAGCATAAATCAATAGTCTAGTCATGGTAGGTCTTCTAAGCTCCTACTCTCACACTCTGCCCCCAAGAATCCCTGCTTAACCTGCCGCAGGAAAAGAAACGCGGCTGAGCTAACACTCAGTGAACAGATATAAACAAATAACTGATAATAAGATAATCGAAACGAATACGGATCACATTATGTCAAATCAAAGAAAGGGAAAGAGCCTGCCGAGAAAATGTCAGATGAAACAGAATACGCAATGAATATGAATCAGATACTGAATCAGAGTGCATAACAAATATCAATCATGTTAGGAATTATTAGAATAATATTTTATTTTCATTGCTGCTGTTAGTATAGTTTGGTTCTTGCTGGCAGTGTTAGTTCCTGCTGGTGTTGGTTCCTGCTGGTAGTGCAGGTTGTTCCTGCTGGCAGTGTCTGTTACTGTTGGTCTTATCGTATATTTAGTATGTTTGTTAGAGTTATTTTAGGAAGAGATAGTGTGTATCTCTTTACACGTTTTCTTAGTATTGCTGCATTAGGGTTTCTTGTAGTATAAAAGAAACATGCCGCTATGAGTTTTGTATCGATTCCATTGAAACAATATTAGTTAATAAAAGATCCATAGAGGATCAATGTTTTATAGTTTATTTTCTTCTTAACTCTTGTGTTTAGATTCCGCCTAAGCATAAGTTTCATTCATAGAGATTCTCTTAGGCTGTTTGTGATTACATAGACAGTCTACCAAGCTCAAAGATCTATCAAGGAAGGCACGATCCAACAAGTGGTATCAGAGTCTGGTGAGGATCTCTGACAAAGAAGAAAAAGTTCTCTAAACAATCTCTTAAACCCTTTCACAATGGAAGCCGACAATCCTGAAAATTCTGTCATTAACAATGAGAAACCTGAAACTTCTCAAGTCCAACAACAAATTGTCACAACCACTGTGTCGAACAGTAATGCTAAATTCCCATACCTCAAGAAGGATGAGTATGAAGTCTGGGCTATGAAGATGGAGTACTGGATCTCAAACAGTGATCATAACCTGTGGAATGTTATCCTTAATGGTAACAGCAAGAAGAAGATTGGGAGAGGTCAGAATGGGAACATCATCATACTTCCACCTGTAACAGCAGAGGAGCAGATTGCTGTACAAAGGGAGACCAAGGCAAGAACTCTTTTGCTTCAGGCTCTCCCGGAAGACCACATGGGTGATTTTCATCACCTGGATGATGCTAGGGAAATCTGGCTTGCTGTAAAAGCTAGATTTGGAGGGAATGATGAGTCCAAGAAGATGAGGAAGTCCATGCTCAAGCAGGAATTCCAAGAGTTCAAGATCTCTGAGGCTGAAGGGATTCACAAGGGATATGATCGATTTCACAAGATCCTGAGCTTTGATGACCTGTATAATAAGCTCAAGACCCTTGAGATCGACATCAAAGGGTTTTCTTCTTATTCATCTCACACTCCAACTCATACTGCATTTGTTAGTGCTACCAGCACTAACAAGGTCTCATATGGTGACAGCCCAACCCCCTCATCTTCATCTGTTTCCTATTCCCCTGCAACAGCGAGATCACAGTCAAGATCTGACAATGTTGTTGAGGAAGTTCTTCATTCATTTGTTGCTGAAAGTGCTCCACAACAGCAATTTGTCTATGATGACTTTGACCAAATTGATCAACTGGATCTGGAAGAGATGGACATTAAGTGGCAGATGGCTATGCTGGCATTGAAAGTTAACAGGTTTGAGAAGAAGACAGGGAGGAGAATCAAATTAGATGGAGAGGAGGGAGCAAGGTTTGACAGGAGGAGGGTGAAGTGCTACAGATGTAATAAACCAGGTCACTTTGCTAGAGAATGCCCAGATAAGAAGGTGGATGACAAAACAAGGTATTCTGCATTCAAGATTCAAGAATTGGAGTCAGAAGAACCTAAAGCCTTGTTGTCTGTGGATGCTATGCTGGATTGGGAAAAACATGAGGTAGCTAATGCAATTAGAGGAGCTGCAAAGGTCTATGGGATGATTGCTGGATATGGTGCTCAGACACAAGTGGCTGGAGAATTTGGTTTGATGGGCTCCCCATCACAGGTACAAAATTGTCCCTTTGGTTGTGAAATTAAATATGCTGCATTTAAGAGAGAGTTTGATGATATTGAGCCTCAATATAATGAATTGTTTGTTAAGGTTCAAGCTTATGAAAATGCATTTAAAACATTAGAAAAACAAAAGGTTTGGTACCAAAATAATCAAACAGCATATGAAGAGAAAATTAGGGTTTTAAAGAGAGACTTAGAAAACACCACTAATTGTTTAAAACATTCTGAGAGAGAATTTGATAAGGTAATTCTAGAGAAACAGGAATTACAGGCTAAGCTAGAAAGTGAATATATCAAGTGTACTTCATACAAAGAATCATCTAGACTTGTAGATATATTGAATGCTAGTTCTCAGTATGTAAAGTCTAAGAGAGGTATGGGGTATCCTAAATCAGATGACTCTTCTGAGTCAAGAAGCTTTGACCCAACCCCTAAGGAGGTTAACTATCAAATTCCTGTAAAGTATGTAAAAGAAGGAGAAATGCATGTTGTTCCTCCTCCTATAAGAGGAGTGTTTAAACCTGTCCCTATCCACTCAGACCTTGACATAGACTTAGATGAATCACATAGGTCCTATGGCAAAAAGTCCAATGACTTGCCTAATCTTGATTATGAATCTAATGATTTTGTCTCTTGTTCTAACAGTGACAAATCTTCAGAAATCAAGGCCAATGACTATGCCACATGTGATTCAAGTGACAAGTCTACCTCAACCAAGTCAGAAGATTTCTCCTCAGAAGTAGCTGATGATGAATCTCCTTCAAAGAAAGCTGCATTTGAAGATATTTCTTTTGATTATGTTAAAAACAATGATGTTTCTAGTTTTGGTTATGTTTTAAACAATGATGTTTCTGGTTTTAATTCTGTTAAGAATAATTTTGTTTCATCTTGTGGTTGTGAGAAGTCTGGTTGCAATAAGAAAAGTTATGCTAAGAATAAGTCTTTTAAGAAGAAATCTTGTTTTGTGTGTGGTAGTTATACTCATCTTATCAAAGACTGTGATTTTTATGAGAATCAGATGGGTATGTGTGCTGGTCAACAGCAAACCAGGTCTATGTGGAACAATGTTAATGATATACCCCCATATGTTCCTCAAGCAGCTAGAATGAACTCTTGTAGAGCTTCTTTTCTTGCTGGTAGACCAGTTCCTGCAGGTAAGCCTGTTGCTGCTGGTAAGCCAGTTTCTGCTGGTAAGCCTGTTGCTGCTGGTAAGCCAGTTCTTGCAGGTAAGTCTGTTCCAGCTGGTAATACCAATTCTGCTGGTTGGAGGAGGAATGATACTAGACCTTTCTACAGACCTACAAGCACTTATTTTCAGAATGATCTTCGGCCTGTTTATTTTGACACCATGCACATGGGGGGGGGGCAAGATGGGAAACTGCTGTTAAGTCCTCAGTAGGTTGTTCTTGGAGAAACAATGACCACTATATGAGAATGGGGTCCAAGAACAATGGTGGATCTCATCAATCTCCATGGTTTAATTATTCTTGATCCACTAGGCAGGCCCAAGTCAGTAATGGCTTGGGTCTCCCATGTAACTAATGTTGTTGTATGTATTTCTTTTTTGTAGGATTTTCATCTTAGAAGTAAAGATGTAGGTATTGTTGACAGTGGATGTTCAAGGAGTATGACAGGAAACTTAGAGAGATTGCATGACTTTGTACCCTTGAATGGAGGGACTGTGACATTTGGAGGAGGAGATGGCAAGATAACAGGGAAGGGAACTATTAAGACACCTAAACTGGACTTTGATAATGTCCTCTATGTGAAAGAACTCAAGAACTTCAATTTGTTCTCTGTCTCACAAATATGTGACAAGAAGAATTGTGTTCTCTTCACTGAGACTGACTGTCTTGTGCTGTCCAAAGACTTCAAGTTGCCTGATGATAGTCAGATTGTACTCAAAGTTCCAAGAACTCACAACCTTTACAGTTTCAACCTGAATGATGTCCAGCCTGGGGGTGATTTAGCTTGCTTGGTGGCAAAAGCATCTGTGGATGAATCCAACAAATGGCATAGGAGGATGGCACATGTGAACTTTAAGACCATCAACAAGCTGGCTAAGAATGGTTTGGTACAAGGGCTCCCTTTCAAGAATTTCACAAATGAACACAATTATGTTGCCTGTATAGGTGATGTAAACATGAATTAACAATTAATTAATATAAAACGCAGCGGATAAACATCACCATTCATAGGATCCATAGTGCCATATGATCAATCAAATAAAACAAATTAAACAAACATGTTTTATACCTTTGTAGCGTGATCCGGGTAACACCACCACCACAATAACACACGACTTGATCAAGAAACCCCAAAAGATCAATAAGGTTGATCTCCTCTATGTGTGAAACACACTACACGTCACCGTATGCCAATTGATGCTAGTCACTTAACCCGTAACCGATCAAACACCTTTGAATAATCAAGATACAAAAGTGATTGAAGAAAAAATAAAACCCTAGGTCGTTTTTTCTTTCTTGCCGTGAGATCCACAAGAAGGGAGGAAAAGATGTAGTTTGTTATTTTTTTTAATTAGGAGATCATGTGGAATATATCTCCTAAATTAAAACCAATCTCATCCATTTCTTTTACTCCATGGGCCGGCCACTTATGGGCTCCAAATGGGCTCACCATTTGTTGTCCAAGTCCAATAGACTAAGTCCATTACTTAGTCATTAGAAGCCCAATAGTGGTTCCTAGTTACGTACGGTTATTTATATATTGTAAATACGATAATCACGATATATAAAATGGCACCTCAGTGTATATGTGTGTGACCCCATAGGCTCACATATGTCTAGCCATATAATTAGTTATTATGACACTAGCATACTCCAACAGCTCCCACTTGCGACGTCATAATAATCAAGTAATTATACAAGCAATGGTTAGCGTCTAGCAACACGCCACTGCCCCTAGAAATATGTGAGGTTAGTTTCTTAAACGTCTCATTTCAGATGGTTTATATGTCATCTATCCTTTTGTTTCAGATACCGTGTTGAACATTAGACATGGATCAAAAGTCATTCTAAAAGTTCAACTATTATGTTTCTCGATATAGATGTTGAACAAGATTACCAAGTGGATTTAAGATTCATCTTAATCCCAGTTGGGTACGGCCATACAAACATCTGTTCAAATCATCGAGGGGCCCAATAGTATCTAACTCCAAAGCAAGTGGAGGAACAAATCCCATTTTGACTACACGTGTCATTCACATGCTTCATATCACTCCTGAAAATGGCCTTTATAACTACCTTATTCAGGATAGCGTTTAACCATATCAAGGAATGAAATTCCACACATGCAAGACCTGCTTGCATCTCAAGTCTGAGGATAAGAGACATAACCTCTTGCGAGATTCACTATTGACGACGATCCATGTAGTGAATTCTCGTAGGTTGGGTCAATCCAATGTTCATCCCAATGAACAACATGTGAGTGTGGCAAATAAATCACCAACACGCTCACATTTGTCTTAATTTGATGATACTCCCGTATCGTCAACCGACAATGGATAATTTTAGAATAAATAAATTATTCATGGATTAAACATGCAAATATAGAACACAGTAGTATAAATGAAGACGATCATACCCGTATATCAATTCATTGTATAATACGACTGTTTACAGTTCCATTATCCAAATACTAAAAAACAGATATGCATAAGACTACTCATAGGTCGGATTCCGATGTTCCCACCATGATCGAATCATGTTGTACAAGGCAACAAGTAGTCATCTGAGTAAACTTTGAGAATACTTCTTTCAAAATTCATGAAAGGTTTGAATGATGATTGTCCTTTGTATGTGTGCAATCAAGTACAAGACGAGTCTTGCAACAATACATTCCATAGGGTGTTTGAAGCTAGCAAGACACCTACTTTAGACAGTCATCTGAATAGTTTCTCAAACTATAAAGTATTCTTATTCTTTTAATGTATAACGCATTAATGCTCTCAGTCGAGCACATCTAGTCAGCAATTTCATCATTCATGATGACATCCTACCACGACTAGGGTTGAGTATCATCTTAGTTAAATAAGCATCAGCATATGCAAACAAAACAGAGTTCCTCATATATCCGTAAACGTTTGAACATATCTTTGGTCCTATGTAGGTCCAATATAATGTTCGTTTAACAATTATCTAACGACTTTCACTTAGATATTGGTTGTTATCAACTCATCTTGCATTCATGCAAAAAATATAGTCCAATACTTAATATGACTTACATGATGAATCCTTCAGTCAAACTTAAGATTTCCAATCATGTGTTCAATCTCATCAAGTAAGATTGATCATTGAGATTCTCCTCAATAACGTGTCATATTATGTTTAGACTTAATAACCGCTTATGTTTATTTTAATAAACATATACATAACAAGGTTGTATGTCTTATTTTATAAATCCCTCAAGAGAAACTTCATTCCAAGCTATGGATTAAAGTCTAGCTTAGATGGAATATTGTTTCTAATATGTTAATGACATATGAGATTTAAGAAAATAAATACAGTGCTCCAACTTGCTCTTAGTGTACTTAGGAGTAATCTTATTAATCAAAATCAAATTAATGATTTTATAATTAACTCAAGATCTTTGCTCCTAGATGCATGATCTAATCCACACATGGATTATTTTATCTTGTATACATAATAAAGATTATATGGATTCATAAACCCTTTTGATTACTCATCGTCCTCGCAAAGGTAATCAACAAGAAAAGTGTTTTGATATCCTATTGTCATATTTCATTTACATGAAAACAGGTATGACTATTAATCATCTTTATACATCCAATGTTTCTAGGTAGAAGGATTTAGTCATAGTCAATTTCTTGAGTATGAGTAAACTCCTTTTACTAGTCGTGCATTAAACGTGTGTACAAGTTTTCCCTTTTGAGTTTTCTTATCAAGAAACTCATTCTTAACCTCACAGTCTAACTGATTTGTAAGAGATCAATCAAACTCCACGAGTGATTGTCTTTCAAGGGCTGCATCTTAACATTCATAGTTTTGAGCTACTCATCAGATACAATATCTGATAATGCATCTCAGTAGTTAGCAGGTTCACCATGATCCTCTAACTTATGTCCCTCAGCATTGATATAAAAACTATATCATTCAGGTGCAAGAGGTATCCTTGCGGATTTATGAATGAGAGATATCAATCTATGGTTTAACATATGAATGTTCAACCTTAGTATGACATTAGCAAGTGTACTCAGAAGGTTGCTCTTGAATAACTTCAAGATCTAAAGGTGCTCCCACTTGCTTTTGTATGTAGAGACTAATCTCTAGATACTCAGCATCATGAGAAACAATAAATTGTTTTCAAGTGGGACATCCAGAATACATCGTCAGTTCTTGACTCTAGTTTGTTAATTACTTACTCTTAAGTAGTTAACAAATTCAGAACTTTAATCAAGACATAATGAGATTCATCTCATGCCATACTACAATGGTGTCTTAAATTCCTTCTGGGTTGGAACCATATTGAGTGTACACATGGCACATCCAATTTCTAACCTTGATAGCTTTGGAGGTAAAACAGTTTAAGTCATCAAAGATAAAAAAATATCAATAGTGTTTGATTTTCCACGATGGACATACCATAAAGTTGTGGTATTCCATGAGGACTGATGTTGTGAGACTATCACACAACTTATTAGATGAACTTATACCTTTTGGCTTACATATCTGCCAACCAAGTCAAACCAGATGGCATCAATAGTAATTTTAGCCTACTGCATACTTTACTTCATGTGCATGTTTTGACTAGAAAACATAAACATTTAATATTATACGTCGTAAGTGTACATGTCTTTAACAAGAAGACATAACAAATTAACGTAGACGTCGTAAGTGTACATATCTTTAACAAGAAGACATAACAAATTTGACGTCTTACTTTACGTTATAAGTCTTTCAACAATTAACGGAATTAATGTTTGTGTCTTTACAAGAGACCTAAACATATTCAACTAAAGTAATTACGAGCGTCGACTCTTGGCCTCAATAGTATATTCAAGTTAATTTTGTACTTCATGATTATGAGTTTACAAGAAAACATAATCATATTTACTAAACAATTCAGTGAATATGTTGAAGTAGCTTTTCATGATATCTTGATATTTGTTCTAGTTAGGGCAACATACATTTTATGTGTAGAAGTCCTAGTAGAATTTTATTTTCTTACCTTGCAGTCAAGAAAAACTATTAGTCATATTGTTATATGTTGTACCTTGCACACAATTAAGATTTCTCCCACTTGTGCATGGCACAACATCGTGAGAGCATGCAAACAACACTACGCTCGTTTGTTTGTATGAGCAATATGACAATGTATAAGATAACATATGATTTTTAGTCAAAAATCAAAATATAAATATGTAGAACTTTATCGTTTGAATAATGAATCATGCATAACAATTTTATAGATAACATTTCAGGAAGCAACATCAAGAACGCGACAAGTTATCATATAAAACTTATGCAATAGTTCTTATATATAAACTATGATGCTTAACACGTGGAAAGTAATGTATTATTTCAAGACAATCTGGAAATAAGATGGGCAACTTGCAAGTAATAAAGCTTACAGCTCCCACTGGATTAGACAACATTACATGTGTTACGTCACCAGTAATATAATCACGTAGCTCCCACTGGATTAGACAACATTACAATGTGTTACGTCACCAGTGGAGAGTGAGTAGCGATTGGATACTTTCCATCTTTCTTTGAATATCTACACATTATTGCTAATGTGAGTTACTTTGACTAGTAAACATGTACTTAGGTATTCAAGAAAGTGCATCAAGTTCTAACATATAGATGATGGGCTAACCATCATTGCTATTTTAACTTGAAAATAGGCATGCATTTCCTCCATAACTGGTCTACTTTACCACAAGGGTATGTAGGACCTTTGTAGGCATATTGGGTTAAGGCAAACTGCTAGGTAATCATGCTAGTAATTACCTTTACCACATTGCGGTTTATTGATACTTCCGCCTTCTAATTATTTAAACTCATTTTAGTTTGGTAGCTAGTACGAAATAGGTTGACCAAGCAAGAACATGCAAATATCGCCAAAGGTCTGACCAATGAGCAAAATTCGCCATGGGTTGAAATGGCCCTAAGGTCTGACCAAAGAGGTCAAGTCAAGTGCACGTGTTCTTGGTTGTCCAAATATCTTATATTTCTTCAATATTTCAAAACCGAAACAAGGGTTATAAAACAACGTTGAAGGAATACGATGTGTAACCATACTTAATCGTTTTGACTTTTACAAGACATCACGATTTCTAGAGTAGGTTTTCCTTGAGTTTGATTAGAATTAGGAAAATTCAAATATTCCTATTATGGCTTTTCCTCATAAAGAAAAAGGATAGGAATAAGTCTCTTTCTTACATGGAAAGATCGACTTAGGTCGTCCTTTTAACAAGAAAAGAACAAACTCTTGTTTACGGTATGCGTTGCATTAATTGAATTTACAAAGTTCAATTTTAGTATTTTCGATAATTATCCTTTTATAAATTAACTACCCCATGTTTATAATATAAAACATTTAATTTACGAAAAGGCTAAGATCCTCATTGAGGTTCGACCATTAATGCAGTTGATCTACTAGAAATGGTGGATTCAATAGGTAGGCGACGATCACCAATTGTATTACATGTACAACTCTTAGATCCTTATGGGACTCATGGCATCTAGTGTCAAACAACTAGTGTCATGTAGGCATGTTTAGTCCCATCTTTGCCTCGGGTAAGGGTCTGACCACACTACTCGATTAAGTCATCCAATTTGAAAACTGTGAGAATAATCCTAGGTCTGACCATGGAGAATAGTCACCTTGGGTTACAATTCAGCCTAGGTCTGACCAGATGCTAAAAGGTAATTGCAAGTGTTCTCATAATTGGACGGCGTGACTTAAATTTTGACGGGTAAATTGTTTTGATGTGAATCAAAAACGTGTACGAAAGAAGCATGCATTCATTCTTCGTAGCACAAGTTAAAAACTTTTCTTAACTTAAGTCTAATCATTGTTTTAATTTATGTGTGTCAAGTTGTCCATTTTCAAGACTAATAGATATCCTAAGTGGATTATTAAGTATGGACAATACAATAAATCAATAAATAAACAATCTTAACTAGTTTAAGTGTTATTTAGAAAACAATGATTTTTAAGTTTCAAATCATATTTAAACTTAGTTAAACTAAATCATAAGACTTAGTTTAAAATGGTTTATGTTTAGTTTCAAGTTTTAAGAAAACATTTTTCGTTTTACATGTAGTCACAACATACATAAAAACAACCAACCAAACATTCAACCACAATATGCAAAGCCTCAACCGATGAAAATCCTATGCTTGGTCTTGTGAGCCATCACAAGAACCAAGAGTCAACTAGGGACATATATTACAACCACATGGAGGGCTCCCACTTGCTCTAAGACAATCATGAGCAAGTAAAAAGCCCATTATGCACATGAACTTCAGTTTCTGTCAGCCCAGTTTTTCTGTTTTGCAAGGCCCAAAAGCCCAGGAAGATCACCTCCTCATGATTCGGCCCAGTTGACAAAGTTGTAGCCCTATGTCTTGTGGACCTGCACCAAAAATTTTAGAAAAAAATACCTTACCAATCAGCAGGTAAGCACGTTTTCCCAACAGGTGTCCAGCAGCAACTTTCAGTCTACAACTCTTCAATCTTTCGCCTTTTGCTTCCAAGCTCTTGTTTACAATACATATAAAGTAAAATACAACTAATCTACTTTGTATCTACTGTAAAATGCCCAAACATTGGCAAAACCAAAATTGAAATACATTACAAAAGTGCCGAAACAATGGCAAACCCCAAAACAAGAAAAACCAACCAACAATCACAATCACAACGCACAAGTGGTCTAGGTTTTCATCGGCTTTGCATATGAACACATAATAATACATTCAAATAAAGATTATTACATGGTGTTGGCTAACTCCATGGACAAACATGCATGTATTTGCCATGGATAACAAAATAAATAACAAGAATTAAATTTGTTAGCCAACGAATCGAAGAAATAATTAACAAGAATTAAAACCCCGAATGGTACGCGTGACAAATGGCCATAGACTCGTAACCCACTGATATTAGGACCTTCTTAACACCATTTTACCACAGAAAAATAAGCCTCATGGGCTGATTAAAAATTGGGTTAAAAATCTCTCAAAAAACACGTTTTTAGGCCATTTTACGGGTACCGATCAAGTAAACAAACAACGTATGCATAACAAATGGCCATAGGATCAAAAAGTCCAGATCTTAAGACCTTAATAAAGTCGACATATTCAGAATATTCAAGCCCTAGGGGCTGTTTTAAAATCACACTTTTAAATCCATTAAAAAACAACGTTTTTAGCCATTTTTACGCATACAAGATGATCATATGACAACATATGATGGCTCGTGATACCACTATAGGTGATGTAAACATGAATTAACAATTAATTAATATAAAACGCAGCGGATAAACATCACCATTCATAGGATCCATAGTGCCATATGATCAATCAAATAAAACAAATTAAACAAACATGTTTTATACCTTTGTAGCGTGATCCGGGTAACACCACCACCACAATAACACACGACTTGATCAAGAAACCCCAAAAGATCAATAAGGTTGATCTCCTCTATGTGTGAAACACACTACACGTCACCGTATGCCAATTGATGCTAGTCACTTAACCCGTAACCGATCAAACACCTTTGAATAATCAAGATACAAAAGTGATTGAAGAAAAAATAAAACCCTAGGTCGTTTTTTCTTTCTTGCCGTGAGATCCACAAGAAGGGAGGAAAAGATGTAGTTTGTTATTTCTTTAATTAGGAGATCATGTGGAATATATCTCCTAAATTAAAACCAATCTCATCCATTTCTTTTACTCCATGGGCCGGCCACTTATGGGCTCCAAATGGGCTCACCATTTGTTGTCCAAGTCCAATAGACTAAGTCCATTACTTAGTCATTAGAAGCCCAATAGTGGTTCCTAGTTACGTACGGTTATTTATATATTGTAAATACGATAATCACGATATATAAAATGGCACCTCAGTGTATATGTGTGTGACCCCATAGGCTCACATATGTCTAGCCATATAATTAGTTATTATGACACTAGCATACTCCAACAGCCTGCAACAAAGGGAAGCAACACAAAGCTTCATACAAGGCCATTTCTGCTGTGAGCACTATTACTGAGCCTCTGCAGCTGCTTCATATGGATCTTTTTGGTCCTACTTCCATCAGAAGTATTGACCATAAGTACTACTGCCTGGTGATTACTGATGACTTTAGTAGGTTTTCTTGGACTTTCTTCTTAGGTACTAAAGATGAAACCTATCCTGTGATTAGGGACTTTATTGCCTTAATTGAAAACCAGCTAAGTAAAAAGGTTAAGACTATTAGGTGTGATAATGGAACAGAGTTTAAAAATGCTAATCTGATAGAACTCTGTGGAAATAAGGGGATTAAAATGGACTATAGTAATGCCAGAACCCCACAACAAAATGGGGTTGCTGAAAGGAAAAATAGAACCCTTATAGAAGCAGCTAGATCAATGCTGGCTGACTCTAGGTTGCCAACCATGTTTTGGACTGAAGCAGTTTGCACTGCTTGTTATGTTCTGAATAGGGTATCAATTACTAGTCCTCACAACAAAACACCTTATGAGCTTTTGTCTGGGAAGATTCCTAACATTAGTTACCTTAAACCTTTTGGCTGTCATGTAACTATTTTGAACACTAGTGATCACCTAGGTAAATTTGAAGGGAAGGCAGATGAGGGGTTTATTGTTGGGTATTCTGCTCATAGTAAGGCCTATAGGGTATATAATTTGTCTGCCAAGAGGATAGAAGAAACACTCAATTTAAGATATCTTGAGGATAAACCTAATGTACAGGGTGCAAGTCATGAGTGGTATTTTGACCTTGATTATCTGATTGATACTTTAGGTTACTCTAGATACAAAGCTAATCAATCTGTAGGTGCACATGATTTTGACACTAACAATGCAGGTACCTCAGATGATGATTCTGATTCAGAGTGTGATGAACGACCTATTGTTGTTCCTTCTTTTCCCTCTAACCACTTTTCAGGTGCTGAGCACAAAGATTCTTCTGATATAGATGAAGGTGATTCAAGTTTTGCAGAAGATCTTGTTAGGCTTCAAAGACAAGAACATCATGCCAAAGAAGCTGCTAAAAGATTTGGTTTGGGGTTCTCTCAAGAAACATTGGAGATCTTAAGACAAGCTGAAGATGAAGCTCGCAGGAATATGGATTCTGCTGGTGGTATTCCTGTTCCTGCTGCTACTTCCAATTCTGCTTATGGCTCTTCTATTTCTGCTGGGGTCACCAATCCTGCTGGTCCTCTGTCCACTTCTTCTGCTGATACATTGGGTTTCAATGAACCTCCTGCAAGGTACCCAAGTCCATCTGACCTTGGGAATTCACTCTCTTCAGGATCTAAGTTGGAGAATTCTCATCATCAATCAAGAACTGGCATCTTCACTTACTCCTCATATGATGGTGACTTTAATCCCTCTATCACTAATCAAGCCTCAACCTTTGATGTCAATCCTACTGCTACCAAGAGGATAAACACTGTTCATCCTCAGTCTTTGATTCTTGGAGATCCCAATTCAACTGTTCAGACAAGAAGCAAGTTGAAACAACCTGGTTTTGGAGAATATGCATTTGTGAGTTATATTCAAGATCAGCTAAGGAATAATCACACAGACTATCTACATTACCTCTATGCTTGTTTTCTGTCTCATCTTGAACCAAGCAGTATAGCTCAAGCCCTTGAAGATCCTGATTGGGTTGAAGCTATGCAAGAGGAAATGCAACAGTTTTACAATCAGAAGGTCTGGAAGTTAGTACCTTTGCCTGAAGGAAAGTATGCTATTGGAACAAAATGGATTCTCAAGAACAAAAGGGATGCTAGGGGTATTGTGGTCAGAAATAAAGCTAGATTGGTAGCTCAAGGTCATAGGCAGGAAGAAGGTATTGACTATGATGAGGTGTTTGCTCCTGTGGCAAGGGTAGAAGCTATTAGATTGTTCTTAGCTTTTGCCTCATACATGGGATTCATTGTTTATCAGATGGATGTGAAGAGTGCATTTTTGTATGGTGAAATTGAAGAAGAAGTTTATGTAACTCAGCCTAAAGGTTTTGTAGACCCTCAGAATCCTGATTTGGTTTATAAGGTGGTAAAGGCACTCTATGGTCTTCATCAAGCACCCAGGGCATGGTATGCTAGGTTATCTGCTTTTCTGCTGAAGCATGGTTACAGAAGAGGGGCTATTAACAAGACACTCTTCATCAAGAAGAATTCAAAAGATATCATTCTTGTTCAGGTTTATGTGGATGACATCATTTTTAGATCCACTAAGGAAGCTTGGTGTAGGGAGTTTGAGGCGCTTATGAAAGGAGAATTTGAAATGAGTGCTATGGGAGAACTTACCTTTTTCTTGGGTCTACGGGTTAAACAAAAGCCAGATGGAATTTTTATCAACCAGGAAAAGTATGTGCAAGACATACTTAAAAAGTTTGATTTGGAAAGTGTGAGGACTGCAACAACACCATATGAAGCTCCAAAGCCTAAGTCTAACAATGAACCTGATTCTGCTGTTAATGTTCACTTATACAGATCCATGATAGGTTCATTGATGTATTTGACTACTTCTAGGCCAGATATCATGTTTGCAGTCAGTGCTTGTTCTAGACATCAAGTTACACCATTAACTTCACACTTAAATGCAGTCAAGAAGATCTTTAAATACCTAAAAGGACAACCTAAGTTGGGTCTTTGGTACCCAAGAGATTCTCCTTTTGTGTTGGAAGCTTACAGTGACAGTGATTATGCTGGTGCTAACTTTGATAGGAAATCTACTACTGGGGGATGTCAGTTTCTGGGAAGAAGGTTAATATCTTGGCAGTGCAAGAAGCAGACTATAGTGGCTACATCTTCTACTGAGGCAGAGTATGTTGCTGCTGCTAGTTGCTGTGGTCAGGTACTTTGGATTCAAAATCAGTTATTAGACTATGGGTTTAATTTCATGAACACCAAAATCTTTATTGACAACCAGAGTACCATTTGCATTGTTAAGAACCCAGTGTTTCATCAAAGAACTAAGCACATAGAAATTAGGCACCATTTTATCAGGGATGCTAATGAGAAGCATCTTATCCAAGTGCTTAAAACTCACACTGATGACAATGTGGCTTATTTGTTAACCAAGGCTTTTGATGGACCAAGATTTAACCATTTGGTGGTTCATATTGGGATGCTTAATCCTTGAGTGCTGAGATTGAGGGGAGGTATAAGTCTAATGGGAGGCTTATTGCTGTATATTTTTCATTTTCTTTGTTTTCTTGTTTTTGCTTTATTTTCTTTTATGTTTATTTTATTGTTTTTATAGTTAAAAAAAAAAAATCCTTGTATTTTGTTTACTAACTTTTGTGCAGGTACAGTGTTGGTTTTTAACCACACATCAAATGGTAATCATCTCACCATGTCTAACAGACAAGAAAGAGTTGACTCACCATGAGGGTACGGCTCTGGTGTGATAATCAAATCCGTTGATAGCTTTAATAGTTTGCTAAAAACTATAGGGTTCTCAACTCACCGATGTTTCATTACTGAGAGTTGAATGGTTTTCAATTCACCATGGATTTTTCTCCTTTTGGGGTTTCCAAAGAATTGGCTAGCCCACATGTATATGGCATGTGGTAAAGGCAGTGGCAAAACCATATTTGGTAAACAATTCACCAAAGGTTATCTTCAACCTAAGAATTGACTAGTCCTGAGCAAACGGCTACAGGTAAAGACAACTCAAATCCGTTTAGAGTTGATGATTTACTAAAAATCATATGGTTATTAATGTACCATGGTCTTACACACCTAAACATTGGCTACTCCAGTAGTGATGGCTATTGGTAAAGAGACATCAAATCCATTAAATTTCAATGATTCACCTCTCACAGGAGTTTACACACCTGGATGTGATGAGAATAGTATGAAACTTAAATGTTTTGATGTACAATATGTCATTGTTGTTGTGGTGTTCAAGTGCATTGCATATCAGGGGTAACCAGATTACGCATTCAAGATGTTCCAGTTGCTGCTGATCCACATATGTTGCTGCTAGACGCTTGTGCTTAACGATGGTGTTGCTGCTGGTTACTTTCTGATGCTGCTGGTTCAATCCTCTACCTGCTGGACTTCAAAGATCTATTTGGAAACTTGAACTTAACCAAGTCAAATTCAAGTTTAGGGGAGGATTGCTAGGAATTATTAGAATAATATTTTATTTTCATTGCTGCTGTTAGTATAGTTTGGTTCCTGCTGGCAGTGTTAGTTCCTGCTGGTGTTGGTTCCTGCTGGTAGTGCAGGTTGTTCCTGCTGGCAGTGTCTGTTACTGCTGGTCTTATCGTATATTTAGTATGTTTGTTAGAGTTATTTTAGGAAGAGATAGTGTGTATCTTTTTACACGTTTTCTTAGTATTGATGCATTAGGGTTTCTTGTAGTATAAAAGAAACATGCGGCTATGAGTTTTGTATCGATTCCATTGAAACAATATTAGTTAATAAAAGATCCATAGAGGATCAATGTTTTATAGTTTATTTTCTTCTTAACTCTTGTGTTTAGATTCCGCCTAAGCATAAGTTTCATTCATAGAGATTCTCTTAGGCTGTTTGTGATTACATAGACAGTCTACCAAGCTCAAAGATCTATCAAGGAAGGCACGATCCAACAAATCAATATAGGATCGGAGTGCATTGCCCAACTGCCTAAGCATGATACATGAATAGGCCAAATAATCATATCACAAATCATATACCGTCAATTCCAAAGTTGTACATGGAGTAGCTAGCTCACAGTGTACCAAAATGTGATGGGGTGTAGGAACACACACCAACCAATCACCAGATACAGATACAGATTTCCTAGGATGCATCCATACGCTCCCTGCAAAACAATGTAGTACATACACTAGCTCAAGGCTAGCATACATACTCAGATAATCATAATGGCCAAAGTGCTATATAGCATATACAAAAATGGGAACGCCGAGGACTAGTCACACCGCCCCAGATAGTGTCATGCCATCAGTGCCTCAATAACATGGCCATGGTACCTCCATGGCTAGGAATACAGATACATAAGCTGGGCAATACAAGAGTAATCATAATCATAATCATATCAAATCAATCATATCAAATACTGAACAGAAGCATATCATATCAAATACTGAACTGAATCATATCAAATGGATAACCAATGAATATCAGAATGAGATAGCAAATCAAATATCAAAATGAATATCAAAACGGATATCAATCAAATAACAGAACGGATATCAATAGCAATAACGGATAACCATACCAATGGATGCCCTTACTGAAAAAGGACGGAATATATGTACCTTAGCAAATGAAATGAGAGCAAACGGAAAAGTGATCACAAGGAAACAACGTCACGCCTTCTTCAACGAATCTACACGAATTAGGGTTCATATAATACTTATTAGCTCATTTATTGTCATAACGGATTATTAATTACTCATTACCATTCATTAATGTGATTAGGGTTTCATATGTGAAATTAGGTTAACATATGTTCAATAGTATCCGGATTAATGTTTCAAATGAAATTAGGGTCAAAACATATTTAATGGGATTAGGTTACACCAAAACCGTAACTTATACTTATTTCAGATTTTATCATGTTGAAGCCCATTTGTTTATGAATTTAAAACCATACTTATATACTTACTGAGGTGCTCAAATAATTATCATAGATACTTATACATGTTAGGTAATTACTGTAATTTTTCCAGATTTTATTTCAAAATGAAAGTATCCAAACAAAAATCATTTTCCTAGACCTGTCCAGAAAGTGCACTGCAGGTATACCCCGAAAATTTGTATTTAATTAACCCATTTGAACCTTTCAGAAAAATCCAAAAAAATTCCAGGAAGTCACACATAACTTAAATATCACCCCTGTAAAAGAAGAGCTCTTAACTACCTATGGTTTGAAAACGAAAATAAAAAACGTCGACTAATTTTAAGTTCTCAGAACTCAGATTTGACACATGATTCCATAAAATTCAAAACATGACCAATACAACTCCAATTCACTCCAAACCATATGGAAAACTTAATTAAGACATTAAAGTTGGTTTACAAACAAAGAACCAGTATTATACACTTATGAAACTCAAACAATAGTGCACACAAATTCATATTACAAAACAGTCCCGTTCAAAAACCCATTTAAGACCATTATATCACATGTTTACTTACACAAACGCACCCGAGACCTTCATATATCATGAGACCTGTTTTAAACATCAACTTAACACATATTCATACACATGTTTCCAGCCTTTGATGATCACACACACACACACACTATACACTCAACATAAGGTAACGAGCCAAAAAGTCACATAAAATAACACCAAACCAAGCCCTAATCCCACATATTAAATGCATGCGCCCCATCTTAATGGTTAGGGTTTTATTTCGATAATTTTAGGTCACCTATTAATGAGTATGTTAGGTCTAATTAGAGCTTATTTCATATATGATTCACATGGCCAAAAACTGAAATACTAGCCGACATATAGGTTTCATAATTCATGATTTCATGTGGCTTATAACGTGTTACTCATATATAGATTTAATGAGGTCATTATATGTTATTATCATGGTTAATGAGGTTCAGGTTACATGTTACTTTCTGATTAGGTTTTCATATTAGTATTCTTGATATATTCATCGTTTAATAGGTAAACAACAAAGATGGTTTAACGCCTGCCTTAGGCTAGATTAAGAGGGATCGAAGAACAGAAACACACACCAACCGATTCACCATGAGAACAGGAACACAAAGCTGGAACCTAGACTTCATACGACACCAACAAGCTGCTAATCCTTCGTCCTTTGCTAGAGAGAAAAATGATTGGAACTCTGTTTTGTTTTGGTTCGGTTCAAAGAGAAAAGGATATACAGGATGTTATACGGTTTATATTTTGTGAGAAGAAAACGTGTGAGGGGATGAGGAAGGATTTGGAATGTCGTGAATTATGGGATGATTTGTAGGGAGTGATTGCCAAAAATTAGGGGAGATATAGGAGACCAAATCTTCTCCAAATGTTTTCCAAAAATGTTTAATATATCTTCAAGTATATAATGTGCACACAACTAAAAAAAATTGGACCCTTGTGGATATTTAACGTGTGATGTTAACTTAGGAAATATAGATTGTACCGATTTTGCTTTAGCCATAAGTTATAGATTCATGTCTCATAGTTTACTTCATAATGTAGTTCAACTTTAGGTTAAATTCGTATTCAAAGGTTCAAATGCCATTTCATAAATTTTAGGTTGTTATATTTATATTGCAGCAGAAAAATGTCACCTAATATGGATCCATATGATGTGTGTAATTAACCAAAATTGTGGAAAACTAGAAGGGGACACGCGAAAAACACGCGTTTTTGACCACTTTTACGCATACCCGATTATTATAAACATCATACGATGGCTCGTGATGCCATTGTTGGTGATTTAACATGAAAATCATATAAAAACATTTATAGTGCAACATTTGATTTTTAAGGTTGTGACTATCTATATTGCTTTATTAAAACACTTATCATAAAATATCCCATGTCTTATCCATATCCTCTAACCCCAAAGCCAACCCGGAAGTCCTCCTTGATAAAATTGTATAGTGCTTACGTCACATCGGATTTGTTTTTGTGTTTTTTGCAAGCCTGTGGTAGCTAATTTCGTGTCTGTGCAATATGAGTGATCTCACCCCTATTGAGTGTTATGTGTGAATAAAAAAATATATATCCCTTTCGTGAGGTGCTTAAAGTTAAGTGTCGGTGCCTAACCGCTATTATTTAATAAAATCAGAATTATCTAAACTGTTTATCTCCACGTACACGATAAATGAATGTATTTTCTCACTTTGATTGCTTGAGGGCGAGCAATAGCTAAGTGTGGAAGAATTTGATGACGCCTTATTTATACATATTTTCGGGTGCGTTATTATATGTTTTATTATAATTTCTCACGAACTTTCGATAATTAATAGAATAAAATATATGCAAGTTCACTTGAAGATAGTATGAGTAGGAGACGCAAAAGAATACAAGTATTTCTATCAAATAAGCTCGCGTCAAATAAAGTCTACAAAATAATCTAAGTCATTAGATAAGTGCGTCGGTTTTCATCTCTTGTACGGCGCACTTATCTGTACGGCCAAGGAAGTCAAAATGTATTTATTCAATAAAATGCGCCGGTTTTCAGTTATATGTGCGCCGTACTTTCCTTGCATTTATGAAACTTTGGCGCCAAGAAAATCACTAAGTGTGCCGCACCTAGTACTGAAGTTCGACGTACTTTACATATCAAAAGGCTATATAAAGAGCCTTAGCTCAGTCATTTTAGCCCCCCCTCCCCCCCCCACTCACAACCAATCATCACCAACTTATTCCTAAGAATCCTCAAAGTAATTCCAGGCGAATAACAACAAGGAAGTAGGGATAACTCGGATCAAATAAGGGTTTTAGTATAGAATTTGGTTTATGAACTTTAGGTAGCTTGTGACACTTGTGTAATCCATTGATCCATCCGAATTTGTATGTCTCTTGTTTACTCTCTAATTATTTCTGTAATCATGAACTCATTAGCCATGAGAGGCCAAACCTCTTGTGATTGCTTGGATGTGTAAATATAATAAAGTAATGCTTGGTAATGCTTTGATCTCAATCAATTTCATGTTTATGTTATGAACTACTGCACTTTAAGTCTTTCTATGTTTGTTTATCATTCCTGATTGTATATGCTTGTTGGTAAAGGTCGAAAGAGCTAATTTGTTCTATACAATTCTAAAAGCTTGTCTTTGCGTTTTTAGCCTTTGGTTGGTGGAATCCGCTTAGGAGGATTGATAATCAACTAGACTATAAGTATTGTATTAATCCTGTAAGGAATTACTTGGTTAATGAACATAAGTCTTGAATTGAACTAATGATTTGTGAAATTGCTCTTTTGACGAAAATGGTTAAATTGTAAATTGTTGTCACTTTTGTTATCATCAAACTGAGGTCATTAGCATACGCAACATTACTGAGTTATATGAACTATCCAAGCAATCATATTTTCTTAGTATTGAATTTACATCATCATCTTTTATTTGCTCATTTGTTGGAAAAAATCATTTTGTTTAGTTTTATTCTATTTTGCTTACTGAAACAAACTAAGTCCCTGTGGATATGACCTGGTCTCACCTGAAAGATTACACTCCATACGTGGGTTATACTTTACCCGTGTGTTTGTTGGAAAAATTATGGTCAAATTTTTAGATTTGAATGACAATTGATGGTCATCATGTATACTAATGGGATTTAAGAACAAGGTTAATGTTTGGTCAATTGTAACGACCGAATTAAGTGTGTGTTCATGAGCCATTAGTAGATTTAATTGTGACCGTTTCTTTTCCTCATCTCCTTTTACCTATAAATGAGAGCTTTTCTCATTTATCGATATACATCGAAAAATACACAACTCTTCTCTCCTCTCCTTTTGTGTTACCATTCATATTTCTTGTGTATCCGGTTCGTAATAGAGGGAAGGCACGATTTTGGTTTGCCTTGATAACCCGTTTGTGCTAACGGAGTTATCCGTTGTTGTTATATCCTAGGAGATAGACGTTCACGATTCTCAAGCACCATGGAGAGGACGAATCTGTCTTAAGGAAATTGTGAACATCACAGGCCTCAACATTTTCCTTACTTGTGGTTTTGAGTCTCAATAATCAAAAGAATTACAGTATTTTTTTTTACACTTCATGTTTTATATTACTGTTTATTTATCTATAATAGCAATAGAAATAATATATACAACAATCTTAAGACAAATTTTGTTTGCTACTAGAGGCAATCACGAGAGCACTATCCGAAACAATGATTTGAAAACTTTTTGATATTGTTATGTTTCGACAGCTTCTTGTTGGTATAATAGTTGATATTTGTGTGTTCGCGTGAGACTAGATTAATAAATAAAGCATATTATATTGTAGATTTTTTTGATGTTGTTTCATTGAAGAAAATTTAAACCATATTTGTCTTCTTAGTAGAATTACCAAATAAATATTATATGTTATATTATATTGCTGAGGATAAGAAGTATGAATAAATGGTATATGATTTTGGTGTTGAATGCTTAGACGGTTTTGTTTTTGCTATTTTAATGGGCAGAAAAAAAAATTCAAGTTCTCTAATTAATAAATTGATATATCGCTAAGACACTTCAATTTCATCTTGTATCATTCATTGCATGACTGTTACAATAAGTTAATGAAATAAATAATAATAATTATAACAAGTATAACATATAATTTGGGGCAAGTTCATGCTAGACAACTTTATCTTTTTTGTAAGGAATTTAAAATGTTGTATCATTGGTCAAATTGTTTTCTTTTATTACTAATACTTGATTAGTATTGTAAAAAGAATATATGCATACATAAATCTATGAGTTTGTGTGTCTTGTTTAGAAAGAGCATGAGCACTCTGATAGTTAATGTTTTAGCTAATTCCGTGAATTTAATTTGTGTGAAAAAAAAATAATTGATATGAAACCACTTGCATGGAAACATTTATGATTAGTTTGATACTACCATGTAAAACAAGTATTTGCTCAATACTTTTGATGTTGTTAGGATGGTATGATCTTGCGAAAAGCAATAGTAGTATTGTAAAATCTCATGTGAAGAATAAGGATAGACTACAAACTGGTTGCGATAGTTGTAGTGAAAATTCGAGATTACTACATTTTGATAGACCAATAGAGTGCTCGAAGCGTGTTGGATGAAATATTGTCGTGGTACTGGTTTGTGTAACTAGTATTGATTTCATTATCGGATATCAGCATATAACTCATTCTTGCAGAATGCGAATTTTGGTGTTATTTGGACTCCAAAATAGTTGTTGTCATAGTTGTGCACTCGTGGGAAAATGTGTTGCTCGCATAGTAAACGTATGCATTTTGGCCCAAAATTTCTATAGAAAATATGGGTGAGCCGTTCAATCAAAATTTATATTTTAGTACGTAAATTATTTTAGACACGTTGTTGTCCGAGATACGTAATCGCAAGAACATGTGTTGTTCTCATAGTAAACTAAAGAATTTTAACCAATTTTTTTAGTGCGTGTCTAAGACATTAAAATTGAATTTATGGAAAGCTTGAATTTAAATGGGTAAACCATTTAATCACAACTTGTATTTTGGTACAACATTTCCTTTAAGACAACTTTGTTGTCACAATTGTATAGTCGTGAAAAAAGATATTGTTCACATAGTAAATAAATGAGTTTGCACCCAATTCTTTTTATAATGATTAGGTAATATCGTAAATTTAATTTCTGTAAAGTTTGAGCTTAAACGGAAGAATCATTTGATCACAATTTGTATGTCACTACAACTATTTTTCCTCTAAGAGGTCCAGTTTTTCCTTGTGTTGAATTTTGTGTTGTTTGGATGCATACATTTGAGTTGTTTGGTACAACATTTTCTGGTTGTTTAAATGCATAATTATGTTATGTTTTGTGCGATGTTGAACACAATCTTGTTTGTGTTATTTGGTGCAAAACATTATGGCATCTTAGTGCCTATTTAAAGTTGTTTGGTGCGTTGTTGTGCAAATAATTTTGTAACATGAGAATAAACAAGTTGCTCGTTTTTGTACCGAGTATTGGATCTTTGGATGTTGCAAATATTCTATTGTGAATATTGGTGCAAATAATCAAACTACTTGTTATTCTAGAAAGATGAACAATTGTTAAGATTTGTTCGAATTCATATTGCTAATCATACAACGGTTTGTCATTATGTAAGAAATGACTATGTTTTGAACATAACCGTATAGGGCATTATGAAATGTCAAAAAATAACACACATATAGATGGCAACGAATTACGTTGGTTTATGTAACGAACTTAAATGATGTGATTGTCATCCAAAGTGAGCTATTCGTTACATTGGACATATTTTGATTGTGTGAAATGATTACACATTGATTCTATAATTATAATCACATAATAAGTCGTGATAATCATATAATGATAAGAAATTAAATGTGATTATATATATATATATATATATATATATATATATATATATATATATATATATATATATATATATATATATATATATATAATCACAAGTGAATTGGAATGACATGTTGTAAGTGTAGGACTTACATGGTAATTTGTTTAAAAGAAGAATATTAGTAGATGAAGCTATGAGTAATCAGAATGATGCATCTTCTGTTATACACTTAATTCCTTAGTTTATAACATGCTAGATTTGGAGTCTGTTAATTATGATACGAAATATAATTAACATAAACATTCAAAAGGTGTGTATACACTAGTATGAAACTTGTGAAGTGACAAATTACTAATGCTCTTGATGTCATATCTTTGTGAGAAAAATTTTATAAACAAGATTAATACATTGAAAGGGAGAACCTTTCTACAAAATTCTTGAGATAAATTCCATGTGGGGGATTCCGGCCTAGCTAGAGTTCAAAAGGACATCAACTAACATGAAGTTCTTGCCTAGTTGGAATACTCAAGAATTACTTGGAGCTTTATGTATTTAAGGAGTTTAACGAAACTTAATTTGTACAGACATTTTATGTCGATACGACAACTACTCTCAGCGTGAGTTATCCCTATTAACAATGTGAAGTCATAGAATAACACTGTGGATCTGCTTGTAAAATGCTAAATGTGAGAGTTAATTAGCAAGTCGTGAAGAGGAATGGGACTAAAGCCCTTGAAAAGTTTATATGAAGGAAAACCTAACCCAGCTGACTGGAGATCCCAAGATATGGGTTCAACAGGACAACCTACTTGTATAAAATGAGGTCACTGTGGGGGAGTAATAAACTCCACATTCATTTAAGGGAGCTAGTAAACTTCCTAGTCCATTCCTATAACAGTGACAATATGAGGTTAAGTATATGGCTTTTAATGATTAATCGAGAATCACCTATGTGAGAGAGAAGTGGGGTCGCTTCTAAGGGAATTGTGGGGGCACAATTCTTAACAGCACTCGTAGAACCAGGCTAATATTCATGACCATAACAAACATAACTATGAGAACCAAAAGTGCCAAGGAGATATTTGTGTGAATATATATTGTCGTCTCCACAAACAGTGGACAATTCAAAGACATCAAGTTCTACTAGCTGCTAGGAGGCTAAGTATATTTCACGAGGGAAGGTTCAAAGGGTAACACCTACCTATCCTATGTAAATATCAACTGAAGAACTCTATTACAACATCGAGTCGTTGAAATTTTGTTTCCCTTCATCAATTTCATTCATGTGGGGGATTGTTAGAAAAATTATGGTCAAATTTTTAGATTTGAATGACAATTGATGGTCATCATGTATACTAATGGGATTTAAGAACAAAGTTAATGTTTGGTCAATTGTAACGACCAAATTAAGTGTGTGTTCATGAGCCATTAGTAGATTTGATTGTGACCGTTTCTTTTCCTCATCTCCATTTACCTATAAATGAGAACTTTTCTCATTTATCGATATATATATCGAAAAATACACAACTCTTATCTCCTTTCCTTTTGTGTTACCATTCATATTTCTTGTGTATCCAGTTCGTAATAGAGGGAAGGCACGGTTTTGGTTCGCCCTGATAACCCATTTGTGTTAACGGTGTTATCCGTTGTTGTAACACCCCCAAAATATCGCAGCAGAATATAATATCATTGGGGTGCTACTTATTAGTACAACAATAATAATCATAGAAAACGACTCTAAATTAGATATTTTAAAAGCTTATCATTCGATCATAATAAAACATCAGAGTTATAAGAGGTCCCAAATAGTTTTAGAGTACATAATATGTAAACATAAAAGTTTTTAAGAGTTTATTGAATGATAACAAAATGCAAGCCATCAAAACCTTCTCCGTGCGACTTCATGGTCGCCAAAAACCTTAAGGACCTGAGATAAAACATGCTAAAAAGTCAATACAAAGGTTGAGTGAAATTCACAGGTTTATAGATAAATAATGGACCACAAGATTTTAAGTTTAATAGATAATTGCATAACCCACAATAGTCATAAAGCAGTTATTATTTCACTAAGCTCATGACACGCAAACTGACTGAAGGTTCATAGAATGAACCAATGCTCTGAAAGGTAATTTGCCATTTTACCTAATTATTCAAATATAGTGCGTTTGTGATATCTATCTAATCAACACAAATGGGATTCGTCAATCCCAATAGGCCTATTCACAATATTCGCGTTCACATGGAAGTGATTAATGGTTCATGATATAGTTAGGGACTTATTTTGGCAATATCGGTACTTTAGCAATAATATTTTCAAGTAAGCATACAGTTTAAAGTACTTGTGTCCAAATTGTAAAATAGCATGTATCTCCCCCAATGGGTTTATAAACAATTTAAAGAGTTAAAGTGGGGCTATGAACTCACCAAAAATCAAATAGCAAGATGTAAATAAGGAATGAGGAAACCGAGATGTCCTACGAGCAACCTAGAAATAATATGTTGCATCTTAGGTTTTAAAATAATAGAGTATGAACGCAAGTAAGTATATTATATCAATTATGCAATTGTACATAGTGTTTTTAAGGTTTATAAAGTAACAGGGACTAAAATTGACAAGTTGTGAAAGTGTTACGAGCCTTAATTTATAAGTTGTCCGAGGTTCGGGTTTTTATGTTATTTCTACAGTTCAAGTATCATATTGTGTCGATATGTGGTCAATTGGTTTATAGATAAATTATTGGGTCTATTCTCGAAAGTGGGTCTCAGAAATGACTAGATCTATGAGCTTTTTATGTTTAAAATCTGATGTGCGTTTTCCGACAAGTTTTACCGTTTATTTTCTAATTAAATCATCGGGTATCGTCTCACGACCCTCCACACGGAAAATCGAAACTAAGAGATTGATCTACAGCCCTATATTTTTATCTAAACTTCAAAGTCTACTAGTTAAGTGTAGTAATTATGAGAACAGTCCCTGGTCAGAAAGGTCTTTGCAAATCTAGTCCCAATCATAGTTTTAAGTATTTTAAGCTATGTACAATGCATAAATTAATACAACAATTATATGAAACATAAAAAATACATATAATGAAATGTACATCAGTAGTGAATGAAAAATATTAGGTGGTTTCTTACAAGAGTGGAATGGAAACACAAGAAAATCAAGATCAAGGCACTAGATCTAGTAACCAAAGGACCTTCAATCTTGTGCACATAAACTTAACAATAAATCAAAGTGTGATGAGAGTGTTTGGGTTTGCTTTGTATCAGTCAAGAGAGGAAAAGAGGGAGAGTGAATGATTTTTTTGGAAAGAGTGGAAGAAATGGTGGTGTTGATGTTCCAAGGTATGCAAAATTTTCATGACAAGTGTCTTACATAAGTGTTAGGTTTTGACAACATGACACACCACATGGATGAATCATAAAAAACGGTCATAATTTCTGGGCTTTGAGATAGTGGGGAGGTGAGTGGGTTTATTTTGTGTTAAAATTTGTTATAAGAGGTATAGTTTGATCCCAGTATGTGAAAACGTGTAGTTTTTAAGTCGCTTAACCTAAAACCGGGTAACGTAAAAATACAAAACTTTCAAAAATGTTAAAACTTGTTATCATAACCTATTTTAGTAGTTTAGATGAGTGGTGAGTTCATCGGAGAGTTAGACGTCGTTAAAACCTAAAAACGTAAGTTTAAATTACTTAAAACGTAAAAAGGTGCAAGGTTTATGTAAAATTGGAAAAAGTAAATTATGACTTTTAAAATAGGATTGTAAGGAACCAAAATGTATAAAAATAATTGTACTAGGAATATGAATATTCAGCAGAAGACTCGGTCACCCCGAGTACTTATTAGATCATCATAGCTGGTAGGATTATCAGTAATATTATTAGTAGTTTAGTTATTAATTAGTATTGTGGAGTGGGTCGGGTCTTTACCCTCTGTCAGCTCACTCCACAGCCCACTAGGGGCACCAATAGTAGTAGTATATATACCCCTTCCCACACATGGGAAGGGTTGGACCTTTTCAATCTAATATTACACAAGTTTCTTTCTCTCACTAAAAGGCTCCCATTTCTCTCTCTAAAACCTCTTCCATTCGATCCATACAAGCCTCATACTAGTGATTCATGTATTGTGAATACCCTACAATTGGTATCAGAGCCAGGTTAGGTCCATGAGAGTTGGTATTCAAAGACTACGAGCTATAAAGACAAGTTCAGAAGAAAGAATGCTAGAATTCAAATTATTATTTCCGGGGTGACCTCCCTTAGGGGGAGATTGTTAGGAATATAAATATTCATATGAAGGTTCGGTCACCCCGAGTATCTATTTAGCATTTACATAGCTCGTAGGCTTATTTATATTTGTTTAGTAGTATTAGTATTATCAGTATTATTAGTGTAGTAATATATATTTGTGGAGTGGGTCGGGGCTTTCCCCACTGTCAGCTCACTCCACAGCCCACTAGGGGCACCAATAGTAGTAGTATATATACCCCTTCCCACACATGGGAAGGGTTGGACCTTTTCAATCTAATATTACACAAGTTTCTTTCTCTCACTAAAAGGCTCCCATTTCTCTCTCTAAAACCTCTTCCATTCGATCCATACAAGCCTCATACTAGTGATTCATGTATTGTGAATACCCTACAAATGGTATCAAGAGCCATGGTTAGGTCCATGAGAGTTGGTATTCACGAATTTGTGTAGTTTGTGAGGTGTTTATACTTGGGTCGATTTGTAGTTTTCTAATTTTCTTTGGTTCGGTTTGTTTAGTAGCTTAAATTTCACTTTGTACTTTGTTTAGTGATTAGAGGTTGTTTTATCTTGTATTTGTGTAGTTCTTTAGGCTTTTTCTTGGTTAGGTTTGTAGTTTGTTTAAGTTTTTCTTTCGGTTTGATTAAGTAGCATAGATTTCATCTTTGTACTTTGTTTAGTGATTAGAAGTTGGTTTTCTTTGTACTTTCTAGCTTAAGAATAGTATTAGAGTGGTAATTAGTGTTTGGATTCACAGATCTAAGAACGGTGTGGTGATTTTGAGAAAATTCGTGGGTTGTAGTTGTGTTGTTCTTGGCAGCGGTTTGTCTGTTTTGGACGATTATTGGACTCGGTTTGTGTCAATTCTTGGACACGGTTTGTCCTTTTACTCGTTTAGGCTAAAGGACAAAAGGCAGTGAAAGTGACGTACCTGGGAGTTTGTGTCCACTCGGTTTGTCCCTGCTGCGCGTACTCGGTTTGTCCCTGCTGTGCATACTCGGTTTGTGTAGACTCGGTTTGTCTCCGAAGAATTTACTCGGTTTGTGTTAATTTACTCGGTTTGTGTGTCTACTCGGTTTGTCCCAGCTACGTAGACTCGGTTTGTCTCTAAGGACTTGACTCGGTTTGTACCTACTCGGTTTGTCCCAGCTTTGTGTAGACTCGGTTTGTGTAGACTCGGTTTGTCTCTAAGAATTTACTCGGTTTGTGTAAATTTACTCGGTTTGTGTGTCTACTCGGTTTGTCCCAGCTACGTAGACTCGGTTTGTCTCTAAGGATTTTACTCGGTTTGTACCTACTCGGTTTGTCCCAGCTGTGTACTCGGTTTGTGTAAACTCGGTTTGTATAGACTCGGTTTGTCTCTGTGGAATCTACTCGGTTTGTATCTACTCGGTTTGTCTCTCAGACTTGTATGCGGTTTGTGTCTTGGTGATTTTAGAAATTCCCGCGAAAGATTCGATTTCTCGGTTAAATCACAAGATCAGTAAAATCCCGTAGTTACTATGGCTACCACATCAAGTACATCATCAGATGATATTCAAGCAGCAGGATCTGACACTCGTCCACCTATGCTAGATAGGACGGATTATGAGTCTTGGGCACAACGAATTAGACTTTACTGCTTGGGCAAAGATAATGGTGTTAACATTCTTAAGTCAATTGACGAAGGACCTTATCAGATGGGTACCACCAGAGACGTGGTTACAACTGGTGAAGATGGAACAGTAACTTGGGGCATCGACAGACCTAGGAACTACAACGATCTTAATGAAGAAGAAAAGAAGAGGTATGATGCCGATATTAGAGCCTCCAACATAGTTATTCAAGGTCTTCCAAAGGATGTGTACAAGCTCATCAATTTCAACACTGAAGCCAAAGCTGTGTGGGACAACATTAAGATGCTGCTAGCAGGGTCAGAACTCACAAAGGAAGATCGTGAGTCACAGCTGTATGATGAGTTCGAGCATTTCAAAATGAACCCAGGAGAAAATATCACAGATTACTATGTGAGATTTCATAAGTTGGTGAATGATATGAGGATGATCAGAATGACTATGCCCAATATCCAACTTAACTCAAAGTTTGTGAACAACATGACTCCGGAATGGGACAGATTTGTTACTGCCGTCAAACTCAACAAAGGTTTAAGGGAGACTAACTATGAACAGCTGTATGCTTACCTGCAACAACATGAGAAGCATGCTGCCTATGATAGGGTGCTGAGAGAAAAGTTGAATCCTTCAACTGCAAATGACCCACTGGCATTCATGACAAACATACAACCAACAAACCAATCATCATCCAATCCAAGCTATCACCAACTTCACTCACCAGTACCTGCTATGAGTTCACAACTTGACTCAGGCTACTCTCAGACCGACAAAATGATTGACAACCTCACCAATCAAGTATCTCTACTGGTTCAACAGTTTCAAGCATCACTCCCTCAGACCAACAATCAGTTAAGGAATTCTTCCAACCCACGCAATCTAGCAATGGTGGAGGACGGGAAAATCGTGGTCCAGAATGTGCAAGGGAGAGCTGGTAGAAACATGGGTCGAGGTTATGTGCAGAACAGAGCAGGGAATGCCAATCAGGGGCAAGGGAAACAGATCAAGTGTTATAATTGTGGGGGGCTTGGACACATTGCTAGAAACTGCAATCAACCTAAACGTCCTCAGAACTCAGATTACTTCAAAGACAAGATGCTGTTAATGCAAGCTCAAGAAAATGGTGCTGTATTGGATGAGGAAGAGTTATTGTTCTTGGCAGGAGATGGAGGAAATACTTTTGATGAAGATGTGGATGAGAAACCTGTTCAGGATCTGGCACTTAATGATCCTAACATCTTCAAGGCAGATGACTGTGATGCATTTGACTCTGATGTGGATGATGAACCTACTGCTCAAACAATCTTCATGGCTAACTTGTCTTCCCTGGCCTCATCTCGTCAAGCTGGTTCTTCTAATGCATCCGTGATTTCTGAGGTACTAAAAATTTATGACACATATAATATTGTCGAGGGACATCAGATTCCCGAAGAAGTACATCAGGCAGTTGTTTCTGACTCAAGTGATGTTGATATGGAAAATAGCAATATTGTCTCATATGAACAGTATTTGAATAGCAACAACTCGCTTGATGTACCAAATGGTGAATCCTTTGTCAATAATGATGTGTGTGCTATGAGTAATGTATGTGCCTTAGATAATGCGAGTAATGTAGATAATGCATGTGTGTACCATGAGAACCAATTGCCTGTCCCTGATAATAACTTGATCACTAGACTTAACATCTATAAAGAACAAGTTGCTATGTATGAACAGCGTGCTAAGTTTGAGCTTAATGATCGTGAGCAGAAATTAGAAGGTCAAATGAGTACACTTATTAAAGAGTCTAGAGTGCGAGAAGAAACATTAAAATTAGAGTTAAGTTCTTTGAAAAGTCAGCTAGAACAGTCTGTCAAACAAAAACAGGAAGCACAAAAGTGTGTAACAACACTTAAGCAAGAATTCAAACAAAAAGAAACAACTCTTTTAAATGATTTCTCTAAACTCAAGACGTTAAAAAATAAGCTTGAAGATAAGTTGTACACACAAAATCAAACCATACAAACTGCTCAAATGATTCATAAGCACAGAAAGTTGAGTGATAAGCATAGTAAAATCATGATAGGTGAACCAAAGTCAACCATCCTTAGGGGTATGCAAGTACTTCAACCAGCCCTATATGATGGTAATGTGATGATTAAGCCTATTCATGACCAACCTGAGCATATCTACACTGATGAAGAGGATGAGTTAAGTGAGAAAACAAAAGAAAAAATGAATGAGAAAATGAGGGATCCCGAGTGCATAGCCAGACGAATAATAATCAAACCCCATGATTATTATGAGGAAAATCGTTTGACTGTGTTTGCTCCTCAAAAGAAGTTAACACCTGAACAGATATTTTGGAAACAAGATAGTGAAAAACTTAAGGAAGATAAACTTAAGGCCAACACCCCCCTCATTCGAAAAGTTGCGTCCATAACGGTGTATCCTCCCAATACACCTAGGAATCTGGTGCCTTTGTCTCTTCCCACTGAATGCAAAACCTTTATTAGCTTATATGTGCTTTGGCAACTGTTTGCTGATTTTGATAAAACATGTAAGAAGAGAATCACACCAACCGGCATTACTGAGGGGGAAAGGTGTTTTGAACATGCAAAAAGGTGTTACTTAACTGAGGTCATGCCATTCTTTAAACTACTTAAAGAACATTTTGAAGGGTTGCAAACTGCCCTTAAAGCCGAAATAAAAGAAATGGAAGTAGTGTTTAAAGACATGGAAAATGAGGTGAATGAATATGCAATAGAACTTAAGAGTCGTGAGATTGAAAGAAAAAACATACTCATCACTAATGACAAGTTGATTGCTAAATGTATTGCACAAGATGTATTTTACACTGTCACTGATTCTGCATTGTCTGCTTGTCAATTTAATGAGTATGCTATTGCGTTACATGTCACCCAGAATCGTGTTGTTGAGCTTGAGGGGGAGAATTTGAAATTGCTTGAAAAAATTCAAAATGATGACCATGATAACATGGTTAAACGTTTTTCAAAACTAGAAGTTGATTATCTGAATTTGCAACTCAAACATCAACACTTAGAAGAAAAATGCAAAATATCAAATGTCAAGACATCCTCGGATGCTCCTGAGTTTGATACTTATTTTGAATTAAGCAAACGAGATGAGACAATTCAAGCTCACACGAACACGATTCGACTGCTGAGGGCCCAAATTGCCCAATTGAAATCCAACAAGTGTGAAGTATATGGCACCAATAAACCTTCGTCTTCAGATTCTCAGAATTTTCAATATCAAAACACCATAAATAAGTTACATTATGAAAATGAGTGTTATCGAGAAGAAAATTCAAAGGTTAAACAACATTTCAAAGAGTTATATGATTCTATTAAAGTTACAAGAAGCAATCATAATGATCAAATAACCTCTTTGACAAATGAAATTGAGAATCTTAAGGCTCGGGTGAAAGGTAAAATGCCATGCACCACTTGTAATTGTGATACACCAAAGGCTACTGATTGTAAAAAGTATGATGTTGATGTTGGGCGTATTCCGTTTAAGCTTAGAAATAACAGCCTTGCCCATCAAACATATCTAGATCATCTTAGAGAAGGTCTTGACACACTTCGTGAGGTAGTTGAAGAGGATAGGAATGATAAGCCACTTGATCAAGCAGTAGTCTATGCATGCAAACTCACGAAAAGGATTCAGGAAAACTTAGAATATGCCATAGGCTCAATTCCTAAGTTTAGAGGCCATAGAGATAGATTTGTTGCATCATCATCCAATGTTGTGAACAAGCATGTAGCCTTTGATCTACCACCCAAAACATCAAAACCCAACACATCATTATCAGGAAGACATGCGACAGAAAAACAAACTAATGTTACCTTCGATGCTTCTACAAGAGTAAAAAGTGACACCCAAGCTAGCGGGTCAAGGTCTAGAGGAAATGAAAGAAAGGATATGACTGCGCCAGCTAAGAATGATCACTTGAAGAATGTAGAAGCCCAACCTAGGAACAATAAGTTTACAATGAGTAGGATGAATCGTGTTGATTCTAGTATCAAAAGTACTGTAATTAATTCGAATTCTAATGCTATCTGTAAAACTTGCGACAATTGCTTAATTTCTGCTAATCATGATGAATGTGTTGTGTCTTTCCTGATGTCTTCTGCATCATCCCATGTTAAGAATGGTAGGATATCTGAAGCATGCAAAAAGGTTTGGAAAGCAACAGGAAAAACATTTGCTAGCATAGGCTATCAATGGAGACCCACTGGAAGGAAATTCAATTTAGGAAAACAGTGCACGTTACCTAAAATGAATAAGCATAAAATTGTTAAAGTTAAGGAATGGAGACCCACTGGAAGGAAATTCAATTTAGGAAAACAGAGACCATTACCTAAAATGAATATGCATAAAATTGTGAAGAATAAGGAATGGAGACCAACTGGTAGAATCTTGCCTTTAGAATCACAATGCCTTCCATCTAGGTCTTGTCCTGTCTCAAGTTCTGTCTCCACAGTAAAGATAGTAGCATCTGTGAAATCTGTGGTTCCTGAATATGTGTGTGCTGACCAAATGGACCCCAATTGCACTTGGGGATCCACATTTTTCAGTTATCCATTGTTGTCTGGTTTCAAATGCAGGTCGTACAAATCGTCCTGTGGTATTTGGACTCAGGCTGCTCAAAACATATGACTGGAGATCACTCACGGCTCAAGAACTTCGTGAAAAAGTTTATCGGGATAGTTAGATTTGGGAACGACCACTTTGGTGCTATTATGGGTTATGGAGATTATGTGTTTGGTAATAGTGTAATCTCAAGGGTATATTATGTGGAAGGACTAGGACACAATCTGTTTTCTGTGGGTCAATTTTGTGATTCAGATCTGGAAGTGGCTTTCAGAAAGCATACATGTTTCGTCAGAGAATTGGATGGTTTAGATCTCCTCAAGGGCAGTCGGGGCACCAATCTATACACCATATCAATTGAAGAAATGTTGAAGTCCTCTCCAATATGCTTGCTTTCTAAAGCCTCTAAAACAAAATCATGGCTGTGGCATCGTCGTTTGAACCACTTGAACTTCGGTACCATAAATAATCTTTCCCGTAAAGATCTTGTTAGAGGGATGCCCAGACTGAAATATGAGAAAGATCATCTCTGCTCTGCATGTCAACTGGGTAAAAGCAAGAAACAAACCCACAAGCCTAAAACCGTCAACACCAACTTGGAAGTTCTTCACACCCTCCACATGGACTTGTGCGGTCCAATGAGAATACAAACCATAAATGGAAAGAAGTATGTTCTGGTGATAGTAGATGATTATTCTCGGTTCACATGGGTAAAGTTTTTGAGAACCAAGGACGAAACTCCAGAGGTTATCATTAAACTGATAAAACAGCTGCAAGTAAGGCTAGATAAAACTGTCAGAATCATCCGCACAGATAATGGTACTGAGTTTGTTAACCAACAACTCCGTAATTTCTATGAAAATATTGGCATCACGCATCAGAAAAGTATCCCTCGCACGCCTCAACAGAACGGGGTGGTTGAACGAAGGAACCGTACTCTGGTGGAGGCTGCAAGAACCATGCTTATATTTTCAAAGACACCGATGTTTCTCTGGGCAGAAGCTATTGCAACAGCATGTTACACTCAAAACCGATCCCTAATTCATCCGGTTCATGAGAAGACTCCCTTCGAGTTAATTCATAACAAGAAACCAGATCTTTCCTTTCTGCGTGTGTTTGGTGCTCTTTGCTATCCAACTAACGATAGTCAAGACCTGGGAAAATTAAGAGCTAAAGCAGATATAGGTATTTTCGTTGGATACGCACCAGACAGTAAAGGGTATCGAATCTACAATAAAAGGACCCGTAAAATCATGGAAACCATTCATGTTACGTTCGATGAGCTGAGTGAGCTACCTGTTTCAGGACAAATCAGTTCTGGACCCGATCTTCACCTTTTGTCTCCTGGACCCATTAGTTCAGGACTTGTACAGAATTCCACGCCTGCAGATTCTTATGTGCCACCTACATGTGAGGAGTTGAAGAAGTTATTCGATCCCATGTTTGATGAATACTTTGAGCCAACAAATGGAACCATCCCGAGTGAATCAGCTGTAATTCCTATGGATGAGGTTCAAGCCCCACAAGATTCAGAAGGACCTGCAGCTTCAGTATCAGTCAGTCACAATGCTCCTGCTGCCAGTCAATCGCCTTCGTCATCAAACACTCAAACTTCTCCAGTAATGCAAGAATCTTCAGATAATAACTCTTTGGAAGTTAATCCTTTTGCTCCTGTTGAAGAGGTTCCTTTTGAAAACATATTTGCTCCTGAACATCCATCAGACACATCCTTACCTGAGGAACACAGCACTGCTACTTCTGTTCATTACCATCAACCTCACGACCATCTCAGGAAATGGACCAGTAATCATCCAATCGACAACATCATAGGCAATCCCTCACGTCCAGTATCCACACGTAATCAACTAGCCACTGATGCACTATGGTGCTTCTTCAATTCCGTACTGTCTAAAGTCGAACCAAAAGATGCCAAAGAAGCAATGACTAAAGATTGCTGGTTCCAGGCTATGCAGGATGAAATCCATGAATTTGATCGACTTGAAGTATGGGAATTAGTGCCTCCTCCGGAGCGTGCAATGATCATTGCTTTAAAGTGGATCTTCAAAGTGAAGCTTGACGAGTATGGTGATGTCTTAAAGAACAAGGCACGGCTAGTTGCTAAAGGGTTTAGACAAGAAGAGGGCATTGATTTTGAAGAATCGTTTGCTCCAGTTGCTAGAATTGAAGCTATAAGAATCTTCCTGGCAAATGCTGCTAGTCGTAATATGATAGTCTACCAGATGGATGTCAAAACGGCATTCTTGAATGGTGACTTGAAGGAAGAAGTTTATGTGAGTCAACCTGAAGGATTCGTGGATGCTGAACACCCTACTCATGTTTACCGCTTGAAGAAGGCTCTTTATGGGCTAAAACAGGCGCCAAGGGCATGGTACGATACATTGTCCAAGTTCCTCCTAGCAAACAGATTCTCCAAAGGTGTTGTTGATCCCACACTATTCACCAGGAAGTCAAGAAACCATCTACTGCTAGTTCAGATATATGTAGATGATATCATCTTTGCTTCAACAGATCCTAGTGAATGTGATAGTTTCTCAAAGGAGATGAATTCCAAATTCCAAATGTCCATGATGGGGCAAATGTCATTCTTCTTAGGATTACAAGTATCTCAAAGTCCCGGAGGCATATTCATCAATCAATCCAAATACGCCAACGAGATCTTGAAAAAGTTTGGATTCTATTCAAGTGAACCTGTTGACACTCCCATGGTTGATAGAACGAAGCTGGATGAAGATCCTTCAGGGATTCCAGTGGATATAACGCAATATCGAAGCATGATTGGATCTTTGATGTACATCACGGCTAGCAGACCAGATCTTCTGTTTGCTGTGTGTATGTGTGCTCGGTATCAATCCAGACCAACCAAGAAGCATGTTGAAGCAGTGAAAAGGATCTTCCGATATCTTCAAGGCACGGTTCATATGGGTCTCTGGTATCCTAAGGACACTGCAATGGAGTTAACGGCATACGCAGATGCTGATCATGCGGGATGTCAAGACACTCGTCGAAGTACGTCAGGAGGAGCTCAATTTTTAGGGGAAAAGTTGGTTAGTTGGTCTTCTAAGAAGCAGATGAGTACTTCCATATCATCTACTGAAGCTGAGTACATTGCTATGTCTGCTTGCTGTGCACAAATCCTTTGGATGCGATCACAACTTTCGGACTATGGATTCTCATACAACAAAATTCCCCTATATTGTGACAACAAAAGCGCCATTGCTCTTTGTTGTAACAATGTTCAGCACTCCAGGTCTAAACACATCGACATCAGGCATCACTTCATCAGGGAACAAGTGGAAAAAGGAATTGTGGAACTTTACTTCGTAAGGACAGAGTTTCAGTTAGCTGACATCTTCACCAAGGCCCTCCCAAGAGAAAGGTTTCAGTTTATTCTCCCACGCCTTGGCATGAAAAGCATGACTCCTGAAACCCTCAAGTGTCTTCAGGAAGAAAAGGAGGAGTAAAGGATTGTCTTCTTATATCCTTGTACATAGTTGTATATACATTAAATCAAAAAGAAAAATACAAAAATATAAAATCTATAAAAAAACCATAAAAATCAAAAAATCAGAAAATACCAAAAATAGTCCTATCTAGGCATGTCTTCTGTTTATCGATAACATTTACGGATCTAGAAATGTCATTCAACAATGGCACGGATTCTTAAATGAAGCTCGAGCAGAAGTTATACTAATCAGTTAAAACATGTCTTAATGGCTTGCAGTTACTTCATACTGCAACCCGTGCTATACAATGTGGAAAGCATGTCGCCAAAAAGACAGCTGTTCCTTCAACCGGGTGATGTTCACCTGGGCATGGATTACTTTATATCCATGATTCTCCGACTTGATGTACGTTTCAGTGCATCACTTCGTATATAAGAAGAGAAGTCTTCTTTTCATCAAGATTCTCTATCTTGTTAGATCCCTCAAGAGAGTCTTGATGTTACACAAGGTGGTAAAATGAACTAAATTTTCACAAATGTCCGTCGCTCAATTGAATGACTACAGCTCTTTTAATGGAAAACGGGTCATTAATTGAGGGGGAGCATATTTGTTCAAATTTCCGACACCTTGCCATATTTGTGCAAACATCAGCAGTGACACTCTCTCGTTGTTTCAAGGGGAGCATAGTATGCTCCAAAATCAGAATACATTTAAACCTGCCACATTTTCTCCCAAATTTTTCTAAATGTATTTAAATCAATTGGGATCACAAATCTCAAATGGTTTAAAATTTTTGATCGGGGGAGAGAATGTGATTTAAATAGGAAATTCTGATAAAATGTGATGATTTGGAAGTTAATGTAGGCTCTCCCGTATGCGCTAAACCATTTTGTATATCAAGGCACATATTGAGGGGGAGCAAAATGTTTTGGTCATATATGCAAGCTCCTCCATTTGGAAGTTAATGTAGGCTCTCCCGTATGCGCTAAACCATTTTGTATATCAAGGCACATATTGAGGGGGAGCAAAATGTTTTGGTCATATACGCAAGCTCTTCCATATGTGCGAAAATCTTTCTTATATCAATGCACATATTGAGGAGGAGCAAATGGTTTTAACAAAACAAAGGATTTGGCATCTCATGTGACCGTGACTCAGAATTAACCAATGAATTGACGAAACTTGTCATCAATCGAAAGGATTCGTCTTGGCCGGGTAATAATTTCAAGCTGGTCTAACCAGTGATGTAAGCGTGTCTCGAAAAAGATGAATCTGAGTAGAGTGTACCATTTCGAGAAACTTTCTGTGGACTTGACCAGGCCGGGTAATAATTTCAAGCTAGTCTAACTAGTGATGTAAGCGTGTCTCGAATCGGTCTTGTTCACTGAAAGTAGATCAATTCAAAAAGTGCGAGCTCTACCTAACATGTGCAAATTTATAAAACTATCACTCGAGCACATGTTGAGGGGGAGCATTTGAAAAATATAAAACTCTCAAGTGTCTGCAAAAATGTGTTTTAAAATCATGAACACTTTGAGAGATTTTTCAAGGATTTGGTTTGGCAATCATGGATGAATATCAAAGACTGACCATTTTAATTAACGCATGGAGTTATAAGGATGGTTAGGTTAGGTTCAAAATTCCCATGATCCCGCCAGAGCCGGAGGGATCTACCCAGGGATAATCCACTAGTTAGTGTAGAAGTCCTTAGGTATGATTAAAAAAGAGAAAAGTGATTGAGGGAAGAGTGCCGTCTGAGATGGAGCTGACACTGGAACAAACCCAACAAGGTGTTAGTTATGAAGTCTCGGTAAGCACTGAAGGGGTTGAAGAATGAAAAAGAATTGTAAAGAGAAAGGGTGAAAAGAAATAGCCCTCCTTACAACTTAGGCAGAAACCGGGTCAATACATATGCTGTCAGAATCACTTAGTTGATTGCTGGCATTGAAGACAAAGTATCATGGACCCAGTGATACGCTGCACAACCCTCCCTAGCCACTCAAGGTCCCTCAAAGGATTCTTGTTTCAATTGTCACGGAGTTCAATACATTCCTATCGTCTCTCTCACTCCGAGTTAGATGATATTGAATAGGTGGCAGTTCTCTCCAGCCTCCGCTCACTAAATCAAAACGCACTATCGAGTCTAGAGCCCCGAGATACATAATAAGATCTCATAGGGACACGAATTATTTCTACACTGGTTGTTCAACATTAAGGACACCAGTTGTAATCTCATGAGTCCTACGCAGATCTTAGCAATCTGCCAGAACATTTATGAGGGAATTTACTTATGTAATTCTCAATGATTGAATGGAAATTCCTGCCAGGGTCAACATCAAGTAGCCCTGAAAGCAGGTCACTTCGGTAATTCCTCGTGGATTACGCTTAGTGGTCGCGGCGGTTTCAACCGGTCTACAGTCGTGGAGTGATCTCCAGCGACTCACCTAATCGTTGATTTACTACGGTAAAATCTTAAAAAGCCCTCTGTGGGTTTTCGATTAGGAACGGTCTTAGTAAGGATTAGAGAGAGTCTTCACACTATGCTGTTGACTATCTCGAAGTCCAAACTTGTTAGTACCGGTCGAATTATTGCTAACTGTCGTATGCAGGAATATCTGGCGGTTGTTGCTGTGGAACGCTGTAGCTGGTTGCTGTTGTAGCTGGTTGCAGAAAAGATGCCAATCCATCACCACATGTTCACACCACATCATCATCAAAGAAGTCATGATCGACCTAAAAGACCTTCAACACAGCTTCTGCTAACTCTGATGCTAAAGATCATGACCCCATATCGTGTGAGCATGTCGGCTCTAAGTATATTTCATCACATGGAGTATTACTACAGAAAGATGACTTGGAGACTCAAGTGGGATGATACGTTCACGGATTACTCAAAGTTCATCCAAGACAAAAGAGAAGTCATCTTCAGATCACTGATGTTTGCACAACAATCTATGACATTGAAGATTCAATGAGTACGAGCTATGATGTCAAGATCCAAGGAAGAAGTGCTGAAATTCAGAACATTACTTCTGGGGTGACCTCCCTTAGGGGGAGATTGTTAGGAATATGAATATTCAGCAGAAGACTCGGTCACCCCGAGTACTTATTAGATCATCATAGCTGGTAGGATTATCAGTAATATTATTAGTAGTTTAGTTATTAATTAGTATTGTGGAGTGGGTCGGGTCTTTACCCTCTGTCAGCTCACTCCACAGCCCACTAGGGGCACCAATAGTAGTAGTATATATACCCCTTCCCACACATGGGAAGGGTTGGACCTTTTCAATCTAATATTACACAAGTTTCTTTCTCTCACTAAAAGGCTCCCATTTCTCTCTCTAAAACCTCTTCCATTCGATCCATACAAGCCTCATACTAGTGATTCATGTATTGTGAATACCCTACATGTATAAAAATAATTATACTAAGTATTGTTAGATGTCGGTTTGAGTTAGATGTACGTTTAAGGATGTACGCGGGATAACTTATCCAGTTACTCGTAAGAGTAAATTTACTTAAAATAAAATATTAAGTAAAAATTAAATAACTAAATAATGACCTCAAAATTGTGAATTGTTACAGTTGTTGTTGTATCCTGAGAGATAGACGTTCACGATTCTCAAGCACCGTGGAGAGGATGAATCTGTCTTAAGGAAACTGTGAGCATCACAGGCCTCAACATTTTCCTTACTTGTGGTTTTGAGTCTCAATAATCAAAAGAATTACGGTATCTTTTTTTACACTTCATGTTTTATATTATTTTTTATTTGTCTCTAATAGCAATGCACATGATATATACAACAGTGTTTGGTTTATGAAATACGGTGAAACTAGTTATTATAAATTTAAAGCTTTCCTTACACATCAGACGCTATATCATTAAAATACTTAAAAGCGGGTTTCGGGGTGTTACAAATCTACTCACCTTATAATTTCGTCCTCGAAATCTTATTTATTTAATGCTTGCGACCATTCGCAAACTTTTCTACTTCTCTAGCTCCCTTATATCTCACTATGGCATTTACTCCCATCTACACTTACTTGTTTCTTACAACGCCTAACTTGTTTTAGGTTCTACTTATCTAATTCTTAACCCCGTAATCATGCCAAATCGGATATGCATAAGCCCACTCATTTACAATTATTTATTTACATAAAAAGGCGTCTCGATCTATGCAAGTAAGGAATTATAAACTTATAGTTGAGCGATTTACAATTTCTTTATTTAAACGATAAAGCTTCCCAATTCATTTAGATAAGAAGATTTTAAATCGTCTAATTTAAGCATCCCTGGCACAACACTCATACCCATCTAATCTTGCTCTCTATTCTTGCTAGCCTTGGATCCAATCTTGCGACTACATTACCCAAAAAAGGTCTTGCTACTACATTATGCCATAAAGGCAACTACAAGTTTGCCATAAAGAAAACTACAACTTTTTCGTAAGGTAAACTCAAATCTTGCACATGCCTGCAACTACAATTTTGCCATAAAGGCAAACTACAATATTGCACATGCATGCAACTACAATTTTGCCATAAAGGAAAACTATAGTCTTACCATGAAGGCAAGCTACAACTTTGCCGTAAAGGCAACTACACATGCCATGAAGGCAAGCTACACATGCCATGAAGGCAAGCTACACATTGGATCCAAGTTATTATTATCTTACATCTTTCATGTACCTTTCTACATAAGTACCTTAAACACCTGTATACTTTTTTCCACCCCGTGGATACTTACCTGCATCGCCATCTACTCTTAAACCTTATCCTACCATGCATTTCTATTCTTCACACTTAACTTTGCCTTGCTTATCGTGATCTACATTACCATAGGCTTAGTCTCATACACACATAAGATCTACACTTATCACTTAATCAAATAATATTAAAACATTACTAACCACTTATGCTTCGTTATTCTATGGCTAAATCACATTTTAAAATATTTAAGAATGTCTAAGTTATACCATTATTCTACCATCAATTCCGTACTTGCTATCTCTACATCATAACTAAGGCACTACACACTTTCCACATATCTTACACTTACTGCATACGCATCTATGAGTGGTCTAAGTTTAGGAAACCCTATAGTAGCAACCTATTTCACTTAAACTGAAGCTCTGATACCAAGTTGATACGCCCCTTTCCTATTTTGACCAAAAATTTTGTGCAACGGCTTGAACCGAAAAAGACATGTTGTTACTAATCATTAAACTGGTGTAAATTTATTACAAACCAGCCTTTGAAAGTATTTGTAAATGAAACTAGAATCAAATACCTTTAAAATGACGGGTGACACTACTTTTAACGACTTACGGTTTATTAGATATGATTTTTCAAATACAACACAATTATCTGCACTACTTGCTATCCCATTTTCATACTTGACTAAAATGACCAAAACTGGACTTCCACATACCGACACAACATAAGAAATTCCAGAATTCAATAACATAAAGAACTTCCAGAATTCAATAACATAACATATACTTCACTTTTATAAACATTTGTGGTCTAAACAACCCTTGAGCTTATACTTTACAAAGCTACGGGTGTTTTACCAAACACCCATTTTTGACCCGTTTTCAAATACCACATGCACAAGACACTATCATACACTTGAAAATCTGCAAATACATACTTGACACTATAATTACTTTCCACGACTCTCCACTTTTCAAAGACTACAAGACTCACACGAAACTTGGGGTTCAGCATCGCTTCGAGCTCGGTGTCTATGACTACATTCCTACTCATAAACCAACTATCTTCCGTCCAAGCCTCCAATCTTAGGCCTTCAACCAATACCATTGCTTGCATCGCATACATACCTACAAAACATGTTAACAACTACAACGTAAGCTTTCGCTTAGTAAGTAAAACGAGTAATAATATATCATTATACATCATTCATCATATAAGCATCATGAAAATACAACCTCAAGGCTTGCCTACACCAAAATCTTGCATAAAAACACCATAATTCAATCTCATTATAAACTACATACCTTAACTTGCTCCAAAACAAGTCTACTCATCTTCTTGGCAAGCTATACCAACTAATCACCATCCTACCTTAACCATGTTCATAACTCATAAGTCAAGACTACTGGTTTCTTATAAACTAAACATAACACATAATATGATAAAATCAATATAATAACACATTATTACCATTTAACTTACCTCACATCCAAGCTAATTATAGCAAAAGCACCATCATCATCACCACTTCCATCCTACCCCAAACATCAACACCCATAACACATTAATACACTACAAAAACAAGGGTTTACGTAACCCAAGCAGTGGCGGATACATAATTTTCAACCATGTGTATCATGATTTTCGGCTCGCTTCGGCTTGCATGATTGGAAGATAAAAAATCGAACAACTATTGGTCCAAAAGGTCTTCAAAACATAATCAGTCCTGCTGAAGCCACTTTGAACTGGTAAAGTGAAAACGCGGTTGCTCAAAACAAAGTTCTTGTGAAAATTCTCTCACAACAAAATTCGATCACAAAAACTCAAGAGATTCTTTCATCAAAAGTCAGATCTCTAGAGAGTATCATTAATGAGCTTCGCTTCAAAATCCAAGAACTTCACCGGGAAATTCTCCAAATCATCTGAACCTCACCCTCGGCTCAATCTTCACCTTCTATCTCTCAGAAAGAAGCTGAGATGAAGATCTTAAAAAACCAGCTCCAAGATCTCGAACAACAACTTAAACAAAAAAGGATCTCCACTCTTATTGATGATCCATTGAGGTTGCCATCCATTCCTTTTGTCGGTGTCTCATTTGATCCACAACCATTACCCCGACCCTATACCCGTCCAACATCACCATCATTAAACATCTGGGAAGCAAAACAAAGAAAACTAAAATCCGCTACAAGCAGAGATCCTACATCTTCGTATGAATCAACTGTTGATATTGTAGCTTCATCCAAAGCTCCTGATGTCCTTGCCATTGAAAAGGTGAACCCTGTTTCATCATTTCTAAATTTAATCACCCAAATGAACAAACCCCAAAATACCTAATTCAAAGTAACAAAAAACGTCCTTGCAGATTTTCTCTCCCAACCAAAGGCCTATAAATCAGAAGACAAGAACCTAAAGAATGCACTCCAAACCCAAAAACACACTCCTAACTTTCCCCTAATGGTTTTCTCAGCCACCCCACAAAATGAAGCAGGATCTTCTTCAACTTCTCAACCACCAACCCCTATTTTCAATCTACCGGAGAAAATACTTGAAACCATTGCAGATCTAACATTTGAAAAAAGAGACAATCTGTGCTACAAGACCTTCCTAATTGTCCTCATAAAAAAATCATGGAATGTTCATGAAAGGCCTCAGGTTCCACCAAGACTACCCATTTCTCAATGTGTTCCATATCCATGACTTATGGAGGTTTCTTAAAGAAGCACTGTACTTCTTCTATTACCTCTTTGAATGCTTCACAATTGGCATATCTTTTAATGCGGAAAAACTCCTCTCATATGTCGTCAAAAGCCAATTTAATGATGTTCCTTCCCATTCCAAGCATTTACTTACTATGCTACAATGGTTTGTTCCCCACCACCAGTGGACAAAATGGTTAACAACCAAGATCACCACAAAGGGTCCTTACGTCCTAGTTATGTATCGAAGACCAAGGTCTTTCCTACCATCGAATGCTCTCCGTGATGAAGGATTAAGTGTTTACTACTCCCCGTACTGTTTCATTCATGGCTGGTATCATACTAATCCGGCCAGCCAGAAATGTGAATGAAAACATAGACACCTTTTTGCAGAAATAAGGAGTTTGATGGCAAGAGCAAACGGCGTTGACCCAGATACGATACCGACTTACATTATGTGGAACATGAGCACATGGAGTAATGACCATTCGGATTCAAACAAATGGGTTGAAGTAAATTATAGTGGCTCCTTGATAATTTTGAAAATGATGTGGACACATCTACCGACAAGGATGATAACCCACTCTTCTCATCAGATGACGATGCCGCATGATATCTATTAAAGTACACATATATTTTATATCAAATTTCTCAAATTTACGGCATAATAAATAGCAAAAATGTATATTTTAAGTGCATATATTGTTTAAATGTGTTATTTTTTATTGTAGCCACAAGACACGGACATTGGAGCAAAAACACAAGATTTTGATCATTCATTAAAGATTATTGAAGCCCGAAGAAATAAGCCCGAGCCAAGCCAAATATATGTCGAGACTAAATCCATTTTCGTAACTTATTATTTGATATTACTCCACATTGCCTTGTCTACTAGTCACTTCTTAAATACTTCTAGCAAATCCATCTCAAAGCCCAAGTAAATAAACCCATCCGAGCTTGTTAACTCAAGACCAACCCAACATTGAACAAAAAAAATATCCCGGAGCCACACGATAAAATAAGATTCGGTCCAACAATTTTGTGCCACTTGGCACTCTCTTAGCCATGTGTTCTAGCTTGTTTCCTATGCTGGGAAAAAAAAGAGAAAAAAAGATGGTATATAACAACTTCGGCAGGGAAGAACTCGAGCGTTTTTTTTATTCATATTTTTCTCTTCTTTCTTTTTTTCTTTTTAGTTTTTTTAGATTAGTTTTAATTTTGTTTTAAGTAGTAAAACCTTGTATTAATATTTAATATTTTAAGGTATTAATCTTTGTCTATTTCCTTACCTCTCTTATTAATTTCAAGTTTTTATTGTCAAGTTTTAGTTAATGATGTTTTACTTTTTTATATATGTTCTTGTTTGATTAAAATCATAAAACTTTGTTCGGATTTTGAAATCATTATTTAATAGTTGTAAGTCATACAAAGTTCGACTTTCATTATTATTTAATAGCTTTAGTTGATGATGTTTAATGATAAAACTTTGTACGGTAATTCATAACTTATTTTTGTAAATCTAAAATTTGTATAATATTATGTTAAGTGTGTTTTATTTGTCTTAAATATGTTTATTATTTCTAGTATTTTCTAGTGTGGAATAATGACATATGCAATGATGTTAAGCCTCATATGATGTAAGCGCTTAAATCATAGGGCAATTATATAAAAAGTATGCATGCTTGTACTATAAGCTTATGTGTTGTACTACACAAAGCTATAAATAGCCATGTATCTTGCTATTGTAAGGCATCAAGATTTGAAGTAATATAAGTTTTTTCTCTACTTCTCACTCTACAATATTCTCTCTATATTTTCTCCATATTGTTCTTAGTTCTTAGAGGTCTTCTATAAATCTGCAACAACACCCGCTCTCTTTGGTATCAGAGCATAATGGTGATTGTAATGAGAAGCGAGTGAATCACATTTGGGAAATGCCACGAAGATGTAAAATTTCCTAAGATGAAAATATGTTAAGTTTTTGAAAAATGTATAGATCAGTTGCCAATTTATAGAAAAGAAATATAGTCATTGTAACGTTGTCAGTTATTGTTACAACCGTTATATAGCCGTTGTGAATATATATTTCAAATAATATGTTATTTATTTATTATTAAATAAAAAAATAATTAAGACAAAAAAAATTTATTAGTATAAGTTAAAATGTTTGCGTCAAATTAAATATTCATGTTCCTAAGTGATTCGTACTTCTTAGTCTACTATTGCTAGTGGTTGAGAAATTAGGATGGCCAAATTAAAAATGTTTACGTCAAATAATTAAGACAAAACAGTTCGTGTCCAAATTATGTAGTTATTTACAGTGTCAAGTATAGTTTACCAACTCTATATGATAAGTTATAAAGTGAGTGTATAACTTTACTAATTACCTTAACAAGAGTGGATATTTGTTTGCTTCTTTTAATCTCCTCGATTAGAGCCTCATGCTGATAACGTGTTATATTATAACAATAGTTATTTTTGAACTTTAAACAAGTTCTAGGAGAAAAAGAATTTATTAATTGTATAAGAGCTAGAAGTAAACTTTGAGGGAGATAGAATGAGATGAATAACACTAGAGTTGCGTGTATTCAAATGGTACAAGTTTTTCACTACTCTTGAGTAGTATTTATACTACTAATGCTGCTATTCATTCTTGATACATGACATTATACAACATATCTTAGGGTGCGTTTGGTTTGTATATGGGATTAGAATCGGATTTGGATAGGGTATGGAATGAAAGAAAATTGGAAAGAAAAAACATTTTATAGAATAAGCTAACTTTTGTTGAAAATCTGAAATTTAAATTTAATAATTATTTTTATATATAAACTAATAGAAAAAGACAAAATATAAAATACATTTATGTGAGAGAGATAGACTGAGAGTAGGATATAAATCTGTGAAAGAGAAGAAAATCAACACAAAACACACCAACTCTTTGTGGAATGGGTTTTTCACAATGATGATTCACTGTAGTGTCAAAACCCTAATACCCAAAAAAAACTACATGCATGAACCCAATCCATCAGTCAGAAACCTGCACACCAAACGCACCCTTAGTCATTGAATAAATAGTGCACATATAAGATTTGGCAAAATTGATCATCCACCTAGCATGTATTTGTGACACCTAGTATGAACTTGAAACACTTGTATTTTGCCATAGTTTCACAACATTTCTATAATAATGAAACATTACTGTTAATACAAATAAACCTTAAAAACGTTTATTTATATTTTACAATCTTCTAATGTTTTGTCGATAACAAACATAAAATCATTTTAACGAGATAGATAAAATACGTAAACGCTTTGAGCCAAAAGATTACTAACTCATTTCATTAAACAAATCTTAAACATATTTAGTTAAACAAGTTTACATAAAAGCCAAAACCATTTTATAAAAACACTTAAGTAAAATAGTTACTTACATTTTTATAAAATACATGTTACTTGTAAATTAACTAGGAAAAGGCTTAGACTATCCATGACCCAAAAACCAAGCCCATAACCCATAACCCATGAAGCTTAATCCATAACCCATGACCCATTGTATGGCATCATGCATGACATCCATAATGGGTAAAACCCATGACCCAAAGTCCATAACCCGTAACCTAAAGTCCATGACCCATGACCCAAGATGTCTTTGACATCATTCATGACATCACTTGACCCATGGACCTTGACACATAACCCAAAACCTGGAATTGTAACCCAAAATCCGAACTGGTAATACCAGATAGCCGGATCCCTTGGATTACACTGGCCGGATCCCTTTGGGAAGGGATCTGCCGGATCCGGGTGAACAGTGGACTGTTTGCCTGTAAATAGTGAGCCATTTCTCTCTTATCACTCACCCCTTTTAGACATTCCCTCTCTCTATGTTCTAAACTCTCTAACCACAGATCCAAGGATCTTCCTATGTAGTCTTTCTTTGTGACTCTCTAGGTTCCTTCTAAAAGGTGAGATCACGACTTCTCGAAGACTTGCAAGCTCGTGATATGAGTTGCTAGGATTCTTCTCCTCCAAGATCACAGGAGTGCATCTTGTTCTTTCTTCCTCTCAAAAGGGTGTTCTAGATGTGTTGAGTCGTTAGGTGTAAAAGGACGTTGGATCCTTTAGTCTTGTTGTGCTAGGTGTATTGGTTTGGTCCGCCGTGCTAAGGACCCAGTATCTAGCCTTGTACCGGATGAAGTGTAGGCGACGAAGGTTTAGCTTTACCTCGTGGAAAAGCCCAGTATCTAGCTTTGTACCAGATAAAGGGTAAGCGACGTTGTGAAGGCTTCTTGGCCAAGTGAAATGAGTTTGTGTTGTGAAGTGTTTACGAACTCTCGAGTAGGTGACTCGGGTAGTGGAGTAGGGCAAGGAAGGTGACCTTGTAGCCGAACCACTATAAATACTTGTGTTATGTTTGTGTCTCTTTATCTCTCTCTCGTAGCTTAGTTTTATATGCTTTAATACTATCAATATCCAACACGTCAAAACTAGATTGACATAACTCAATCTATAAGTTTTTAATCGGTAAAACTATTCAACCCCCCTTCTAGTTTTCTACAATTGGCATTAGAGCTTCGTTACCAAGTTTCTTAGAGTATATTGTACTTTAAAAACTTGAAACGATCCGTTTATGTTTTGAAAGCTACAAAGAAGGATAAATCTTTTGCAAAAATTGATATCTAGCTCATTTTTACAAAAGTGATAAAACTTTCTATGATTGGATAAAAAAAAAATTGGTATTATTATTATTTCTAAATAATACTAACAAATTCTTCTTGATAAATCTCCAGTTTAGGTTTCTTCGAAAACTTCATCATCTTAAAGGAAAAATGAAGTTTATACACTAAAGAAGAATCCATAGTGTCGCTTGACTCCTTTGTTAACAAGGGTAAAGGTAGCTTAAAAGAGGCTTCTGAAGTACTTCGCATCTATGGTTTCTAAAACCATATAAATAGATTATACCAAAGGTATGTTTTCTTAATTAAAATTAGTTCTCTAAAATGTGCTAATTGATTATGGTTAAAAGATGGATTCATACATGTTTTTCTCTTTTAAAATGTGTAATAACCTCTTTTCTAAAAAGTTTGGTGTGCATCATCTAAGTGTCATACCTTCATGGATTATGTGTTATACACCTAATCATATGTTTTTAGGACCTCTCTTCACAAACTCTCGTGTCTTTTCAAATGGTCGGGAATAGTATTCCTTCCCGTCAATCCATTCCTAGTCAAAACCTTTTACATACACTTTTCAATAAAAAAGTTAAGTCATCACAGGAAAAGTTTTTCACATCAATCAAACTTTTGATATTCATCTATGCTCATTCCAAATTATCTCGCGGCAACTTATCTCCTCTCATATTTCTCTACTTCTCGTCTATTCATCCTTTTCAGTTATTTGTCTCGTGCACTAAAGAAAATGGAATAAAAAGTGTTCTCTCGCCTAAACTTCTCAAACTCTCACTCTAGTTACTTAGGATCAAAAACCATATATTCTTAAAACATATTTCTCAAAAACATCTCTGTATCTATAGTCTTCCCCAGATTCCTCTATTATAACGGGCCAGATCCATTTTAGAATGGATCCGGAAGAACCGGCTTAACAGACATCAGTCTATCATCTCACGTTATTTGTCTCTTTTCCAAACAACCAAATAAACATATTCTTTCAGTTTAGGATTTCATCTTCCTCAATCTCAAAATTCTAAAACCATTCTTTTGAATAATTACATCTTCTTAAAAACTTTCTAAAAAGTTTAGCTCTTTATCAAAATATACAAGGGTAATCTTTATCACATAAGATTTATATAGCATAAATCACAAACACTCAAACTAATGGGATTCTATATCTACACGTATACATGTATACATATCAAACTTTGTACAAAAAAAAGATTCTTTCAACATCCCATATCTTCAAAAGATCTTCTCACGTGTCGGACACTCACAGCTTTACATGGTTAATACAAAAGGCAATCAAATAAGTTTAATCCTCATGGTTATCTCAACTCTTAATGGAAGTGTGATATACTCTTAAATTTTTTTTACTAAACTCTTCAAAGATATGGATATTATTTTAATACATAATTAATCCTCTTAAACCACTTGCGTAGGTCTCAATATGTCTCATGAATACGATTTCGACTTTCGAGACACCAGCATCTATATCCCAGATATCTCTCATGAACCAGACACACCAGGCAACCATGTTCGTGGGTTTAATAATCTTGAAACCCGCTTCCTTCACGAGGGTCGTGTTGTTGACTCTTCTCTTATCTTCGATAGAGACATCAAGACATGTTTCCGCACCATAGGCTTTGATTGTCTCCTCACCATTAACGAACCAATTTGTCCACGGTTCGTGTTAGGTTCTTTCGTCAAGTCGAACTCGTACGTAACGAGGATCATTCTCTCTCACTTTGGTTTTCAATCAAAAACCATAAGGTTGTTCTAACTCTTTAGCAATTTGCTAGCATCCTTCGAATCCCAGGAAATGGGCAATGTGCCTACACTGAAGATTGGTCTCTTGAATCCCTCTTTAACTACCGTGAAGAAAATTGTCCATACTGTTCATACATACCTTCTCCACAAGAACTAACTCATCTTATTCGTACTCCTCAACATTTCGACTTTCTTCATCCAGACATAATTGACACACTTAAGATTCGCTATAAGCTAAAACCTATGGCGGTTATCTTACGTGAAAATGTTTGGAGTCTTAAGGGAAATCGTGAGCAACTTCCGACGTGTTGTGCTCATATGATCTACTGTCTTCTAACTCAACAACCATACAATCTCGCTTACTTCTTCGCTAAGCGAATTGTACATCTCAATGGGAATAAGAACAAACTTATACCCTATGGGATGTTCCTAACTCGCCTCTATAATCACTTCATGAACTTTCATCCACACTTTCAAGGGCCTCAATATTCTCTTGTCAATAAAGTGATGATGCCTTTAGAAAAGGCCTATATATCATCCTTTTTTATTCCAGAATCTGCTTCGAACTATGCACCGTTTGATGATCCAACAAATGAAGAAAATGAGCAAAATAACAGAAATTAGATATAAGTTAGGAATAAACTTTTAACTCAGTATGATCATTCTTTAAACATACTAGTTGTACTCCTTTTTAACAAAATTTCATGAATAATAGTAAGCTTGGTCTCTCTTAAATGCTTATATGAGTTTCCTATGTGCTCTACTTGCTATACCAGATGTATATCCTTATATAAATGTTGTCCGAATAGTTAGATTTCATATTTGACCTATGAGCAAACTTCTACGAGCCCACTGTGAAAGAAATAGTCTCAGAAGCCGGATCCCTTAGTTATAACTAGTCGGATCCCTTTTAGAAAGGATCCGGAAGATCCGGGCACACAGAGCAAAATTTATATCACTTCTTATCACCCTCAACCATTCTAACCTTAGTACACTAGTTATCCATCTCCTATTAGTCACATTTGAGCTGACTTTTGAGGTTAGTAGCTCTTTTGATCTCTTAGGATTAACTTATGCTTCTTCCGAGATGTTTATGATTTATCATTTTCAAAATAACCACCATTTCTCAGTACCACTTCTTGCATCAGCTCCTCTGATCATTATACACTTATCTATAATTTAAATGAATTTTAACAATTTATTATCCACCAACTCTACCTCAAAATGCTCTAAAACCAATCTTTTAATTCTTATGATTTTTTTAAAAAAATTTAAAATTTTCATACAACCTTTTCCTGAAACCTACAAACAATTAACACTTAGTGGTATAATTTTCTTAACTCATATTCACTTATTGACCTACTTTAGATCTCTTCTCCTCACTAAAGACCATTAATGGCAACCACTCATCATTAGTCTTAAACCACTCAGATTTTCTCATTTAAGACACCCTCTCACACTCATTACACCAGGAAACATAGGCGCTATAGCTTAATCATAATCATAATTTTCCTCACACCTAATCTGTTGCGGATCCCTCACTAAAGCTAGCGGATCCCTGTTGAAAAGATCCGCTGGATCCGAGCAAACCCCACAGGTTTGATCATCTAAAACCTCCAAAACTCAACTTTATCCATTTCAAACACTCCACATTGCCTTTAATATATCTCCTAGAAGATTGTATCACTGTAGTTGACCTTGGTGCATACATATCATTACAATTCAAAGGATTTTAGTGGTTTCGGCTTTAATTACCATACTTGATCCTTCACTATTTAAACCACTTGTGTTATGCTTCCAAACCACACCTAAACAAACCATCTTCCCTAACTGTAAAACTCACCTTCTAAACTTACCTTTAAAAACATGTGACTAAGACCACCAAGTGCAAGATCATCCACTAAGAGTCCAACAAGAAAAACCGCACGAATTGTGTATGAAATATCCTTAACCGAAGTCTCACCCATCAAAGCACCTTCTAGTAGAACACCTCTCTCAAACTGCATCCAAACTCCTCCTTCAAATGAGCCAACTCCACTACAACTTGCTTCCACCAAAACAACCTCACCACAACCTACTCCAATTGAACCAACACCTCCCATTGAACCTACATTACCAAGCACTCCTATCTCCACTCAAATGACAAAACCTTCACCTCTTGAACCTAGAATCCTTTCTTTCACCACACCTCTATCACCTCACATCTACTTTAACTCATTGGAGGACTTTCCTCCTAGACCTTCTAATCCACCACCATTGCCCACATTCTCATCTATTGAGAAAATGTGAACTCAACCACCATCCCACCACCTAGATGTTGACATAAACATACCACCACCTATAGCAAACTTGCCTTCCTCTCCTCCATCTTCAAATGGCCCATTTTGGGTTATGAGAAGATATCAACCATCTCAACAACTCAACCACCACATATACTTCCTCCCACACGTACTTCTCAACCAACACCCGTGGTACATCCACAATCTTTCCACCTAGGTGCTTCCACCTCAAACATACCTCAACAACCCTCTACCTTAGGTCCTCAACAAACAAATCATGAAGATACTTGTGATCATTGTCAACATGTCCAAACCTTAGTACATGAACTACGTGATGAAGTACGTTTCATGTTCTACCATCTCCTTGAACGTCTTGACTACGTCACCAAACCTAACCTTCCCAAAAAACCTTGAAGTGCAAGCACAAGTGGTCTCCCTATTTTTAGTCTTAGGCCTAATTCTAGTCAATAGGAATTTTTCATGTTAGTTCATTTTCTTAGTTTTTAAATATTTGACCTTTGTTGTATCTTTTCTCTTATGTTTATTAAATGATTCTTCATGACTATGTGAACATGTTTGGTGTGTTATTACTTGTCTTAATACCCATTTCTACTGCTAACAAAACTGCAGGTAGCCAGATCCCTAAGTTTATGCTTGGCGGATCCTTTCTGAAAAGGATCCGTGGGATCTGGGCAAACAGAGGACTAACAAAAATTTTATGCAGCCAAATTTTTGACAAAGGGACAACATATACTTGTTTTCTAACCATTGTTTTGTAGATTTTCAAAAATACACATGGAGCACTCGACGCCCTCAATGAGGGGGAGCTTTCTTCAAAGCAAAAAACATTACAAATAATATGCAATGATCACGTTTAGCCTTCCTAATTACTTGACGGCCTCATCAAGGGGGAGCAAACGTCAAGGGGGAGCAACTAAGCACCTTTTTACCTTCTTTGCTCCATATTTACATCTTTATGCTTCTTAAAACTTGAACTTGGGTTAGTTTCTTTTCGACACTCTTTTTGTTTCGACAAAAAGGGGGAGAAAAATGTAAAAGCTTAAATTCAAACTTACGAAATTTATTCTTTTACTTAAAATAATTTTATGTTTTGTCTTTAACAAAAAGGGGAAGATTATTAATACAAATAAACCTTAAAAACGTTTATTTATATTTTATGATCTTCTAATGTTTTGTCGATAACAAACGTAAAATCATTTTAACGAGATAGATAAAATACGTAAACGCTTTGAGCCAAAAGCTTACTAACTCATTTCATTAAACGAACCTTAAACATATTTAGTTAAACAAGTTTACATAAAATCCAAAACCATTTTATAAAAACACTTAAGTAAAATAGTTACTTACATTTTTATAAAATACATGTTACTTGTAAATTAACTAGGAAAAGGCTTGAACTATCCATGACCCAAAAACCAAGCCCATAACCTATACCCCATGGAGCTTAATCCATAACCCATGACCCATTGCATGACATCATGCATAACATCGATAATGGGTATAACCCATGACCCATGACCCAAAGTGTCACACCTCGCCAAGGCGGAAACGCGAGTGTAACTTCATGGATATCATCACAACACATGGTGTCTAAATAGAGAATTACTACATGCACATAAATAGAGAAAAGTACAGACACAAAGTGTCGTAATGATACCCCAAAAGAAAATAACCAAAACAAATCTCCAAAAGGTATCTTCAATAGAACATAAAGTACTAATCGAAAGACATGAAAGTATCATAATCAAAATCAAACACATTCAAATCAAAACATAAATATAAATCGCTCTCAAATGCAACTAAGTCTCGTCTAGTCGCTTCCCTCTACCTTAGCCTTAGAATGCTCACCTGAAAATGATGCTTAAAAACGTCAACATAATGTTGGTGAGGTTCATAGGTTTAAGACACACAATATATCTCAGGCAACCAGTTCACTGTGATTATAAAACATAGCAGGACAGTAAAAATAGTTATTATACAACTAGCATGTAATCGCAACCAACTAACCAACAAACGGGACATAAGGGACGGAACGTGCCCACGATCCAAATATCAATATCCAACATCAATTTGGGACGGAATGCGCCCACGATCCAAGTTCACAATAATGGGTAATCATTACCCTCTGATCAGACCACACAAAATAATAGTGAGTAGAGCTACTACTCTCCAATTGGATAATGGGAGCATAGATACCCTCCAAATGGACCACACAGAATCACCACACAATAATCTCATAACATGCAGTACACGTATAATAACACTTACAAGTCCATGCATTTTACGACCACATAATCACAGTAACTCAAAAATATTTCAACACAAGCATCATTCCCATCCCAAGTTAAAACAAAGTAAAAATGGACTATGAAACTCACCTCAAACTTTGCAGCTTCCAAATTATCAATCACAAATCTATATAACAAAATAAGATCACATTACACGCGACCAAGCTAAAAGCTATAGTCCATGTAACACACATACGATGGATGTCTAAGGTTCATGTAAACCACCATGGATCACCTAGACTCCATACTAACCACTACCAAACACTTACACTCACTAAATCCCTTTCATACACTTTTTCAGAATACGCATATTTTTGGGGTACTTTTACCCACATGAAATCACAACAATATAAGCTCTAAAACTCACACAAAAAATTCACCATGGTCCTTCATGAGCATAAAAGCTTCTCCCAGAAGGCCATACACTAAAAACACACACAAGTGCTCTTTGAAAAATCAAACATAAAAACTATCCAGATTCGGACCTGAACGCACACCAAAATTTTTTGACCTAACAACCATACTTGCACAACTTATTATCGGCTAATTTTCGCGTGGAAGTCAAAGGGCATATAGAACTTAATTTCTACAGAAGGGCTAACCCAAATTACACCTTTAAAACCACTTTTGACCTCAATACTTTTAACCTAAATCTATCCCGGTTTAACTGTTTTGACACCTTTACTTGAAAAAATTATTAGACTGACTTTCGGACCTCGAAATCGCTCGTGGCCAGACTTTTTGGAAAGCACGTTCTCTGAACTACAATTTAGACTCAAGAATCATCAATTAACTCATCTCCATATATTAAATATATTCGTATCTTTACAGCCCTAAAAATCTGTCAAACCCTAACTCAATAACTAACATGTTTTATACCCTAATCTCTTCACCAACCCTCATAATATTACTAATTATTGATCCCAACATGTTATATATCATTAATTTACAGAAGTAAACATAAACCCTAATCCATCATATTCTTGTTACATGAATTATAATAATTAATTGAACACAAGTATTGAAAATTATACTTTGATCTTGATTTTTAGGCTTCAATAATAAAACCCTAATTTTTTCTTCTTGCTTCTCCCTTGGTCGACTGAAATTTACAAAAGAGAGGGTTGGGGTGTTTTGTATTTATACTACCCTATGATCATTCTAGATAACCCTTTTAATTAGTAATTATAATTAGACTAAAATTTGTTTCCTTTTTCCCCTAAACCCAAAATCCGGCCGCCGCCCCCCCCTTATATATATATATATATAATATATATATATATATATATATATATATTTTTTTTTTTTTCAATATTAATTATTACACTTAAAACCTTGCATTTTCGTTATTTTATAAAAGCCTATACCGAAACCTAACATCTTACGCGGTAATCCTTCATTTTACGACAACTTGAATAATTATCATTTTCAAAACAAAGTTTCCAAAAATAGAATTTCACACTCATTATTAATATAACCCATAAAACCTAACACCACTTAATTACCAACGCTCACAAACTTGAACACAACTCATTTCGCAAAACCCCGAACACAAAACCATACAAGTTATTTCCACGTCACCAAAGTGAACAAAATGAACTTATTCAAAACAACACTACTCAAGACACACCAATAGAGTCACACAAAGGAATTTAGTGCCAAAGCACACATTTATCACACATATGCCACGCAAAACACTTAAGTCACACCAAGCAAAAATTAAATTGATCGAAGCTAATAGTTAGACTAACCTGCTAAAATCATGGTTGTTACACAAAGTCCATAACCCATAACCCAAAGTCCATGACCATGACCCAAGATGTCTTTGACATCATTCATGACATCACTTGACCCATGGACCTTGACCCATAACCCAAAACCCAGAATTGTAACCCAAAATCCAAACTAGTACTACCAGATAGCCGGATCCCTTGGATTACACTGGCCGGATCCATTTGGGAAGGGATCCGCCGGATCCAGGTGAACAGTGGACTATTTGCCTATAAATAGTGAGCCATTTCTCTCTTATCACTCACCCCTTTTAGATATTCCTTATCTCTATGTTCTAAACTCTCTAACCACAGATCAAAGGATCTTCCTATGTAGTATTTCTTTATGACTCTCTAGGTTCCTTCTAAAAGGCGAGATCACGACCTCTCGAAGACTTGCAAGCTCGTGATATGAGTTGCTAGGATTCTTCTCCTCCAAGATCACAGAAGTGCATCTTGTTCTTTATTCCTCTCAAAAGGGTGTTGTAGATGTGTTGAGTCGTTAGGTGTAAAAGAACGTTGGATCCTTTAGTCTTGTTGTGCTAGGTGTATTGGTTTGGTACGCCGTGCTAAGGACCCGGTATCTAGCCTTGTACCGGATAAAGTATAGGCGACGAAGGTTTGGCTTTACCTCGTGGAAAAGCCCAGTATCTAGCTTTGTATCGGATAAAGTGTAAGCGACGTTGTGAAGGCTTCTCCGCCAAGTGAAAGGAGTTTGTGTTGTCAAGTGTTTACGAACTCTCGAGTAGGTGACTCGGGGAGTGGAGTAGGGCAAGGAAGGTGACCTTGTAGCCGAACCACTATAAATACTTGTGTTATGGTTGTGTCTCTCTATCTCTCTCTCTCTCGTAGCTTAGTTTTATATGCTTTAATACTGTAACAACCGTGATTTTAGCAGGTTGGTTTGACTAATAGTCTCAACCTATTTAGCTTTTATGTGGTGTGTGCTATGTGCTTATATGTGGTGTATGTGGTATAAGTATGGTATATGGGTATTGAGTACGTGTGTTGGCACTAAATCCCTTGATGTGATATTTTCTTTATGAGTTGAGTAGTGTGAATTTTGGAAAAAGTTCATTTTGATCGCCTTTGTGGTGTAGAAATGACTTGTGTAGTTTTGGTGTTTTGTGGTTTTGCGTAACAAGACTCCGTTCAACTATTTGGGCGTTAGTAAGTTACGTGGGAGTTATATTTATGGAGTATACTTATGTTAAGTGTGAAAAATCTATTTTTGGAAACTTTATTTTGAAAATGATATTTTCCGGTTTGTCGTAAAAACGAAGATTTATCGCGTAAGGTGTTAAAATTGATATAGGGTTTTTATAAAATATCAAAGGTACAAGGTTTTAAGTGTAATAATTAATAATAATAAAAAAAACAAACTTTTTATATAGGGATATATTAAAAAACGAATTTAGGGTTTTTAGGGATAATTAGGAAACCAAATTTGACTACAAATACACTTACCAAATATTAGGTTATCTAGAATTTTCCATAAAGGCCTATAAATACAAAACCAAAACCCTCATTCCCCTCTTGATCAAAAATTCGGCCAACCTAAGGAGAAGAGGAGAAAAAAAAAACTTTTAGGGTTCTTAATTCTTCAAGTATTAAGGTAATTTTATAACACTTGTATTTAATTAATTATTATGATTCATGTAATACAATTATGATGGATTAGGGTTTATGTTTATATCTGTAAATTAATGTTATTAAACATGTTGGAGTCATTAATTAGTGATGTTATGATAATTGGTGAAGTGGTTAGGGTTTAAAACATGATAGTTAATGAACTATGAATCTGGCAGATTTAAAGGTCTGTAAAGATACGATTGTAATTAATAGATGAAGATGAGTTAGATCACGAATTTTGTGTCTAAACTGTAGTACAATGAAAGAGCTTTCCAAAAAGTCCGACCACGATCAATTTTGAGGTCGGGAAGGCAGTCAAACGATTTTTATGAGTTAAGGTGTCAAATCAGTTAAACCGGGACAGAATTAGGGTAAAAGTATTGAGGTCAAAGGTGGCTTTGAAAGTGGAATTTGGATAAGGCCTTCTGTGGGAATCAAGTTCTATATTATATTTGACTTCCACGCGAAAATTAGATGATAATAAGTTGTGCGGGTGGGTCTATGAGGTCAAAACTTTTTGATGTCTGATCAGATCCGAATCTGGATAGATGACATGTTTGATTTTTCATTGAGTACTTTTGTGGGTTTTTAGTGCATGGCCTTCTGGGACAAGCTTGTATGCTTATGAAGGATCATGGTTAATTTTTAGTGTGAGTTTTGAATCATTATTCGCCATGATTTTATGTGGGTGAATGTACCCTATAAATCTGTGTTTTCTGAAAGTTTTAATAAAGGGATTTAGTGAGTGTCAAGTATTGGGTGGTGATTAGTATGGTGTCTAGGTAATCCATAGTGGGTTATATGAACCTTAGACATCCATCGTATGTGTGTTACATGGACTATGGCTTTTATCTTGGTCGCGTGTAACGTGATTGTTATTTTTTGTGTGATATAGATTTGTGTGTTGATAACTTGGAAGCTGCGGATTTGAGGTGAGTTCATAGTCCCATATTTTTACTTTGTTTTAAACTTGGGATGGAGATGATGCTTGTTTAAATTATTTTTGAGTTACTGTGATTATGTGGTTATAAAATGCATGGACGTGTAATTGTTATTATACTTATACTACGTTTTATTATGGTGTTTATTTGTGGTGATTATACGAGTGGGAAGATGCCCTAGTGGCTCTACTCGTTATTATTATATCCGGCCGGAAGGGGAATTATATTGGATCGGTGGGGGCGTTCCGTCCCAATTATTGTGAACTTGGATCGGGGGGCACGTTCCGTCCCAATTGTGGTGGTATCTTGGATCGGTGGGCACGTTCCGTCCCAATTGATGTGGTGTTTGGATCAGTGGGCACGTTCCGTCCTAATTTATATTTGGATCGGTGGGCACGTTCCGTCCTGTAAGCTGTGATTGCATGTTAGTTGTATGATAACTTTGCTTTTACTGTCCTACGAATGCTAGCTATGATATGTTTTTTATAATCACAGTAAACTGATTTTCGAGGTGTTTTATGTGTCGTAAACCTATGAATCTCACCAACATTATGTTGACGTTTTAAGCATCATTTTCTGGTGAGCATTCTAAGGCTAAGATAGAAGGGCGCGATTAGAAGAGACCTAGTTTGCATTTGAAGATGATTGTCTTGGTGTTACTAATTTAATTTAGTTGGATTTGGCTTATGATACATTGATGTCTTCCATTATTACGTTATGTTTTAATGAAGATACCTTGGAGATTGTTTTGGATATTTATTTTGGGGTATCGTTACGACACTTTGTGTTTGTACTTTGCTCTATTTATTTGCATGTAGTATTTTCTCTATTTAGACACCAAGTGTTGTGATGATATCCATGATGTTGCACTCGCGTTTCCGCCATTGGCGAGGTGTGACAGATTGGTATCAGAGACTTGGTTATAGAGAAGTAGGTGGTTGAACCTAGACTATAACCTAGGAGTCCCTCATATAGTTGCATTTAGGGCCTATGTGTGAATATAGTATTCTACGTGTTTATCCTTCTTGAGGTTATGAGTAGTTCAATTGAGTTTTAGACGTCTATTGGATCCTCATACTTACTATCATAGGTGTCATTTTTAGCATGGCACCTCTCGCGCGTAGCAAATATTGTTGGGCAATTGTTGTCGCTACTGGTTGCAAGAGGATTGGTAGTTTGAGACGGGCTAACAAGAGGATTTTGATTTCTGCTATCATGTGGCCATGTCAGATTGAGGAAAATATGAAATTAGTAAACGTGGGTGGAACGGAGGTACAAATGTACGAGACGGATGTAACCGATAAAAACGGCTTCACGACTAGGTACCCTGGGAGGTGTCCCAAGTTCATAGAAGATGGAGGAGGAGTTCGAGCTGAGCCCCATAATTTGTATGAATTTGTGGACCATATAGAGGAGGAAGGAAGGAATCCCGAGAGTGGCTTTGATAGTCATCCACTACCACAGCCCGAGGGAAACCGAAATGGATGGCTAAGTGAGGAAGACGAAGTGGATTCGGACCTGGAGTCTACGGCGAGTAGTTGAATTATTTCACGATAGACGAATGTTAAGATGGAGCTCGAGCCACGTGCGACAATATTGTTTAGCGTTATGTTTTGATATGTCTTTTGTGTTTTTGATGTGGAAATTGTGTTGGAATATAGATTCCGTTGGATTTTGGGATTTTTCCTAAGTGATTTTGATTTTAGAGTTAAAGTGGTCGTTGGAATTGTTCCACGATCGCTGGAATTGTTCCATGTGCGATGATTGTTCGCATGAAGTGTGGTCATAGGAGGAAGTACACCTGTGAAAGGGAGCATAGATAATTATGGTGGCCAACATAATTATACATGCTTCACAACACAAGTGGACTTGCAAGTATGATAGCATGGATTGTGTTGTGTATTAGGTGCCATGTGTTATATGTGCGTTATCATTGAGATGTGTGGTTTTGGAAGCAAGTATACGTGTGGAATAGGCCTTATAACTATGGTCGCGAACATAATTATAAGGGTATCACACACTTGGACTTGTGACCATGATTACATTGATTGATGTTTGTTGTTATATGTTGTGGTAGGTGTTATGTGATATCATGTTGATGATGGTTGTATGGTTAGAGATGTATTCTCTTAACCGTTTGGGGAATCGTTGTATGCAGCAAGGTGTGGGTGGTAAGATTCCATTCTACCTATCATATGCTGATACCTCGATTATCTGTTGGTGCTAATGTTGTGGTATTTAAGTTGGTTCATTTACTAGACTATTGAATGATGAGCCTAGTAAAGTTAGACCTAGTATTGTGATTGAAATAGCTAGTGGTAAGGAGGTAGAGGTTGACAAGGTTATTCGTGGGTGTATTATAGTGCTAGAGAGTATCTCGTTCACAATTGATTTGATACCTTTTGGGCATGGGAGTTTTGATATGGTGATAGGGATGAGCTATTTGTCTAAGCATAGGGCCGAAGTCATATGCCACGAAAAGGTAGTTCGTATACCTTTGGAGAGTGGTGGTGTCCTTCAGATACAAGGAGAGTGCTTAGGGAAGGACTTGAAAACCCTTAAGACTGCGAAGGCTAAAGAACTTAAGTCAGAAGAGATTCCTGTGGTATGTGAGTTTCCTGGCGTTTTTCCTGAGGACTTGTCCGGATTGCCTCCAATCCGTCAAGTTGAATTCCGTATCGAGTTGGTTCCTGGAGCGGCACCTGTGGCGAAATCCCCATATCGTTTGGCACCTTCTGAGATGCAGGAGTTGGCGGAGCAGCTGCAAGAACTTCAGGATAAGGGATTTATTTGACCTAGTCATTCTCCGTGGGGAGTGCCGGTGTTATTCGTTAAGAAGAAGGATGGTTCGTTCCGGATGTGTATTGACTATCGGGAATTGGACAAGTTAATGGTTAAGAATCGATATCCTCTTCCTAGGATCGATGATCTCCTTGACCAGCTGCAAGGTTCTCGATTCTTTTCGAAGACAGGTCTACGTTATGGTTATCATCAGTTAAGTGTGTATGAGGAGGATATTCCGAAGACTATTTTTAGGACTCGTTATGGACACTTTGAGTTCACGGTTATGCCATTTGGGTTGACAAATGCACCTGCGGTATTCATTGATTTGATAAATCGCGTTTGCAAGCCTTACTTGGATAAATTCGTGATTTTGTTTATAGACGACATTCTGATTTACTCTAAGTCGAAGGATGAGCATGCGGAGCATTTGAAGTTGATTCTTGGATTATTGGAAAAGGAGAAGTTGTACGCCAAGTTCTCAAAATGTGAGTTTTGGCTTGAAGAAGTACATTTTCTTGGACATGTGGTGAATAGTGAAGGAATACATGTGGACCCTAGTAAGATTGAAGCGGTCAAGAACTGGAAGGCTCCTATGACGCCGTCCGAGATACGTTCATTCTTAGGTTTGGCGGGATATTATCGAAGATTTATAGCGAATTTTTCGAAGATTGCTAAACCCCTTACTTTGTTGACTCAGAAGAACAAGAAGTATGTTTGGGGAGAAGAGCAGGAGGAGGCTTTTCAGTCCCTAAAGGATAGTTTGTGTAATGCACCTATTCTGACGTTACCTGATGGGCCAGATGATTTCGTTGTGTATTGTGATGCGTCGAATCAAGGATTTGGGTGTGTATTAATGCAAAGGGGTAAGGTGATAGCTTATGCATCCTGACAACTCAAGATTCATGAGAAGAATTATACCACTCATGATTTGGAGGTTGGTGCGGTAGTATTTGCTCTTAAGAATTGGAGACATTATCTGTATGGCACAAAGAGTGTTGTTTATACAGATCATAAGAGTCTTCAGCATATTTTCAGTCAGAAGGAGTCGAATATGCGACAAAGAAGGTGGATTGAGTTATTTAGTGATTATGATTGTGAGATTCGCTACTATCCTGGAAAGGCGAATGTGGTAGCTGACGCTTTAAGTAGAAAGGAGCGGATTAAGCCTAAGCGTGTACGAGCAATGTGTATGACGTTACAGTCGGGAATTAAGGGTAAGATATTGGCAGCACAAGAGGAAGCTCTCAAAGATGAGAATGCGACTGCTGAGATGTTGCGTGGGTTAGATCAACAGATGGAGAAAAAGGAAGATGGTGGACTGTATTTCTTAGATAGAATATGGGTTCCATCGGTAGGAGGTGTAAGAAAGTTGATCATGGATGAGGCTCATAAATCGAGATATTCGATTCATCCAGGATCGGATAAGATGTATTATAATCTTAGAGATGCGTACTGGTGGCCGGGAATGAAGAGGGAGATAGCTGAATATGTTAGCCAATGCTTGACTTGTTTGAAAGTTAAGGCTGAGCATCAGAAACCCTCAGGATTGTTACAACAGCCGCCGATTCCGGAATGGAAATGGGAGAGAATAACAATGGATTTTATTACAAAGTTGCCTAGGACGAGTAGTGGACATGACACGATATGGGTCATAGTGGACAGGCTGACGAAGTCTGCACATTTTCTGGCCATTCGTGAAGATTATAAGATGGAAAAGCTGGCGAGGATTTATATTGATGAGATTGTGGCGAGACATGGTGTGCCTGTGTCGATTATTTCAGATCGTGATAGTAGGTTTACTTCGCGGTTTTGGCAATCATTGCAAAAGGCGTTGAATACACAGTTGGATATGAGCACTGCTTATCATCCACAAACTGATGGGCAAAGTGAGCGAACGATTCAGACTTTGGAGGATTTACTTAGAGCGTGTGCTATTGATTTTGGAGGAAGCTGGGATACTCATTTGCCTTTGGCTGAGTTTTCCTATAACAACAGCTAATTCCTTTTGGCTGAGTTTTCCTATAAAAGTATCATTCCAGTATTGATGTGCACCATTTGAAATGTTGTATGGGAGGAAGTGTAAATCACCTATTCTATGGGCAGAGGTTGGAACAAGCCAACTGATTGGTCCTGAATTAGTGCAAGAGACTACGGATAAGGTGTTTCGGATTAAAGAAAGACTTAAGGCAGTAAGAGATCGCCAAAAGAGTTATGCGGATAATCGCCGTAAGCCTTTGGAGTTTAGTTTGGGTAATTTTGTGATGTTGAAAGTGTCTCCTTGGAAAGGTGTTGTGCGTTTCGGTAAGAAAGGCAAGTTAGCACCTAGGTATGTAGGACCGTTTGAAATTACGGAAAGAATCGGGCCGGTGGCATATCGATTAAGATTGCCTGAGGAATTAAGTAGTGTGTATGATACGTTTCACGTATCTAGTCTGAGGAAATGTTTGGCGGATGCTAGTTTGTAGGTGCCGTTAGATGAGATTAAGGTTAACAGGACTCTTCACTTTGTTGAGGAACCTGTCGAGATCATGGATCGTGAGGGTAAGAGTATGAAACGTGGTAAGATAGCGTTGGTAGAGATACGTTGGAATTCAAAGCGTGGTCCTGAGTTTACTTGGGAATGTGAGACATGAAGTGTTGCATCGATCATCTTAGATCATGATGAGATACTTACTTCGCGATTGTGGTATACGGTTTATAGAGCTTTGGGTACGTGGTTGTAGATGAGTACGGCTTATCATTCTTAAGTAAATGGATTAAGAGGGAGTACAAATTTGACGTTGGATGTTTCTTTTGTTCAAGATTATGGTGCTGTTATTTGCACCCTAGCGTGGGTGAGCAGATCATTTGTAGTTGGATTTAGATCATGGAAGTTCGGTACGGGGTATTCGGGTTATTGATCGGAGTAATGTATATTTCCGTGTGTCGTTGGATCGTCGGTAATGTTTTCTATCGTATGTATTTGAGTATTCAAGTGGTCCATATCTTGTGGTATTTTCTCTGTGACTGTATGGCGTGGTAGAATTCCCCATAGTCATAAGAAGTGCTAGTGATTTATGGTTTTTGGCGTGGTATTATCTAGTTGGGTATCCACAAATTTTCTTTGGCTAATGTTACTGGTGACTCGAGTAGTTAAATCTCGGGACGCGATTTCCCTAAGTGGGGGATAATGTAACAACCGTGATTTTAGCAGGTTGGTTTGACTAATAGTCTCAACCTATTTAGCTTTTATGTGGTGTGTGCTATGTGCTTATATGTGGTGTATGTGGTATAAGTATGGTATATGGATATTGAGTACGTGTGTTAGCACTAAATCCCTTGATGTGATATTTTCTTTATGAGTTGAGTAGTGTGAATTTTGGGAAAAGTTCATTTTGATCGCCTTTGTGGTGTAGAAATGACTTGTGTAGTTTTGGTGTTTTGTGGTTTTGCGTAACGAGACTCCGTTCAACTATTTGGGCGTTAGTAAGTTACGTGGGAGTTATATTTATGGAGTATACTTATGTTAAGTGTGAAAAATCTATTTTTGGAAACTTTATTTTGAAAATGATATTTTTCCGGTTTGTCGTAAAAACGAAGATTTATCGCGTAAGGTGTTAAAAATTGATATAGGGTTTTTATAAAATATCAAAGGTACAAGGTTTTAAGTGTAATAATTAATAATAATAAAAAAAACAAACTTTTTATATAGGGATATATTAAAAAACGAATTTAGGGTTTTTAGGGATAATTAGGAAACCAAATTTGACTACAAATACACTTACCAAATATTAGGTTATCTAGAATTTTCTATAAAGGCCTATAAATACAAAACCAAAACCCTCATTCCCCTCTTGATCAAAAATTCGGCCAACCTAAGGAGAAGAGGAGAAAAAAAAACTTTTAGGGTTCTTAATTCTTCAAGTATTAAGGTAATTTTATAACACTTGTATTTAATTAATTATTATGATTCATGTAATACAATTATGATGGATTAGGGTTTATGTTTAGATCTGTAAATTAATGTTATTAAACATGTTGGAGTCATTAATTAGTGATGTTATGATAATTGGTGAAGTGGTTAGGGTTTAAAACATGATAGTTAATGAACTATGAATCTGGCAGATTTAAAGGTCTGTAAAGATACGATTGTAATTAATATATGAAGATGAGTTAGATCACGAATTTTGAATCTAAACTGTAGTACAATGAAAGAGCTTTCCAAAAAGTCCGACCACGATCAATTTTGAGGTCGGAAAGGCAGTCAAACGATTTTTATGAGTTAAGGTGTCAAATCAGTTAAACCGGGACAGAATTAGGGTAAAAGTATTGAGGTCAAAGGTGGATTTGAAAGTGGAATTTGGATAAGGCCTTCTGTGGGAATCAATTTCTATATTATATTTGACTTCCACGCGAAAATTAGATGATAATAAGTTGTGCGGGTGGGTCTATGAGGTCAAAATTTTTTGATGTCTGATCAGATCCGAATCTGGATAGATGACATGTTTGATTTTTCATTGAGTACTTTTGTGGGTTTTTAGTGCATGGCCTTCTGGGACAAGCTTTTATTATTATGAAGGATCATGGTTAATTTTTAGTGCGAGTTGTGAAGCATTATTCGCCATGATTTTATGTGGGTGAATGTACCCTATAAATCTGCGTTTTCTGAAAGTTTTAATAAAGGGATTTAGTGAGTGTCAAGTATTGGGTGGTGATTAGTATGGTGTCTAGGTAATCCATAGTGGGTTATATGAACCTTAGACATCCATCATATGTGTGTTACATGGACTATGGCTTTTAGCTTGGTCGCGTGTAACGTGATTGTTATTTTTTGTGTGATATAGATTTGTGTGTTGATAACTTGGAAGCTGCGGATTTGAGGTGAGTTCATAGTCCCATATTTTTACTTTGTTTTAAACTTGGGATGGAGATGATGCTTGTTTAAATTATTTTTGAGTTACTGTGATTATGTGGTTATAAAATGCATGGACGTGTAATTGTTATTATACTTATACTACATGTTATTATGGTGTTTATTTGTGGTGATTATACGAGTGGGAAGATGCCCTAGTGGCTCTACTCGTTATTATTATATCCGGCCGGAAGGGGAATTATATTGGATCGGTGGGCGCGTTCCGTCCCAATTATTGTGAACTTGGATCGGTGGGCACGTTCCGTCCCAATTGTGGTGGTATCTTGGATCGGTGGGCACGTTCCGTCCCAATTGATGTGGTGTTTGGATCGGTGGGCACGTTCCGTCCCAATTTATATTTGGATCGGTGGGCACGTTCCGTCCCGTAAGCTGTGATTGCATGTTAGTTGTATGATAACTTTGCTTTTACTGTCCTGCGAATGCTAGCTATGATATGTTTTTTATAATCACAGTAAACTGATTTTCGAGGTGTTTTATGTGTCGTAAACCTATGAATCTCACCAACATTATGTTGACGTTTTAAGCATCATTTTCAGGTGAGCATTCTAAGGCTAAGATAGAAGGGCGCGATTAGAAGAGACCTAGTTTGCATTTGAAGATGATTGTCTTGGTGTTACTAATTTAATTTAGTTGGATTTGGCTTATGATACATTGATGTCTTCCATTATTACGTTATGTTTTAATGAAGATACCTTGGAGATTGTTTTGGATATTTATTTTGGGGTATCGTTACGACACTTTGTGTTTGTACTTTGCTCTATTTATTTGCATGTAGTATTTTCTCTATTTAGACACCAAGTGTTGTGATGATATCCATGATGTTGCACTCGCGTTTCCGCCATTGGCGAGGTGTGACATGCTTTAATACTATCAATATACAACACGTCAAAACTAGATTGACATAAGTCGATCTATAAGTTTTAAAAAGAGTTTTTAATCTGTAAAGTTTACCTATTCAACCCTCCTTCTAGTTTTCTACAATTACATTTTTGATTATCAATGGATATGGATTCTTCTACTAGTAAATCATTGATTTTTTTTTCTTTGTACCTCTTTCTTCATCTGTAGCTCATATTTAATTTCCTCTCTTGACTTGCATGTATGATTAATTTTTGCTTGACCAGTCCATATGTTTTCATCTTGTAGAGTGTTGTCAACCTCACACCACTTTCACAATCATGGACTCTTGGTTACAACTTACATTTGAATTCAAAACTAAGTTTGAAAATTTGTTCATCGAACTACATCCTCGACACTTTTATTGATTGTCAATAGAACTATCAATTACCTTGTTCAACTTTATAAGCAAATTTAATTTTGTAACACGCAATGTCTATAAACATATTTTTGTCCAAAGGACCATGTTACTCATTTATTCACTTTTTTAAAGATATATACAATTACTATAAACAATAAATGGGCCAAAGTTTGAGTTTAATTCAAGCATTATAGACATATTGTTAAAAAAAATTGATCAAAACTATACATAATTGATAGCGCTTAAGTTTAAAACACTTATACATGCATTTTTTTATTTTGAGACTTGAACCTAATTAAAATCCATAAAAGTTGGCTCAAATAAAGTTTAAATATGAGTCATGCAAGACACAAATATTGATTTTTCCTGGTAAGTTTACAAGTTGCTAACAAGATTGATTTATCATGTATTTTTCTTCTAAAATCCTAAATATCAACCATTTTATATTGAATGACTCATATTTAATTTGCTTTGATATGCACTCAACATTAATGTCCTCGCCACATCATCTTTGTCATCTCCCTCTTGCATCTTTGACGTGCTCAACATTTAAGATGTAGTTGTTGATATTGAATTGACTCATATTTAAGCTATCTCTAACATCTATGGAAGTAAACATGTAGTACTCTACTAAGCTGTCATAGCAGACACAAAATTAACTACACACAAACACTTTATGTTGTTTAACGTAACAATGTTGTTGTTCTTCATAACAATGTAGCTGTTTAATTTGATGGATCTTAAGTATGGCTGATATAACGTGCTATTGGATTATAATATTTTCTTAAACTATTTCTTGCGTCAAGGCTTTATATTTGACTCTACATACATATTGAAACATATGGGAAATCAATATAGATAAATCAAAATACTAAAACTCACACTTTTGGGAATAGGGACTAATCGATTATCCGCTAAACCATAACATGGATAACGGATGCCCTGATCCAAACACGTCACCTTGATAAGTTTGTTTACGTAGTTGTACGAGAAGTATCAACCCTTATATACATAATGTAAGACTACGATAATGATCAGTGACTCTTAAATTCGTGTGAGATATGTTGTTACATCCTCCATAGCTAATTCTTTCTCCTTTACACATGTGTAACATTAAGGTCGTGTTTTTTTAATGGTTTTTAGAGGTTGGGGTTTACTTTAGAAGTGATTGTAATTATTTGGTATGTTTTATAAAGAAGATATTTGGGATAATATCCGGATTAAGCAACCCCACACAAAAGGTGGGTTTAGGAAGTTTAGATGGTCCCATTATTTTTGTGTATTTGTGTCTCTTCATAATTTATTTATAACAACATATTTTATTACTATAAACTAATTAATTTTATTAAAAATATTAATTTATCTATCCGACTTAAAAAAAAAAAAAAAAAAAAAAAAAAAAAAAAAAAAAAACTTAACCTAAATCCAAATCCAAATCCTAATCTAAACCCACCTATATACCAAACGCACCCTAAAACATTTTGTCATTTTCACATGAGATTGAAAAGTATGATAAGATCAACCGCTAAGGTTTGTCCTAGTGGCATTTTTTTAACGATCATTATAAAATTACAAGATGTTTAAAGTTTAATTTGTGTTAGGTGCAATCAACTCTAAAGTTACCACGTCAATCTCTTGCAAAAGGAGCACTTTACACGTTTGAGTGTGTGTATAGGTTCAAACCCGATGAATTAGTCGCTAAAAGGTTAGAAACCATAATATATGTAAATAAAAGGAAGAGTTTGATAAGAAACCAATAACTGAAAACATGTACTACTGTATTTATTTTTAGAGTTAATCTAATTAAATTCCATAAATTTCGACTCAAGTAAAGCTCAAATATGAGGTATACAAGACTCTAAAAGATATTTCAAGAGATTGCTAACAAGATTGATTAGAGACAACTAATCAAAATTAGTTTGAAGGAAGCAGTTGTTCATTAGTATTAACGAGAATGGCGTCGGCCCGCCGCGTTGCGGGCAGGGCAGTTGATAACGCTCAAATTGAACATGTTTTTAGTCACGTTATCGTTAGTTTTGTGCATCATATTTGGTTATATTTGTGTGTATTTGTTACTAAATCGTGAAAAAGTGTATATGCAAGTAAATATAGCCAAGTACAGGAAAAGATGATAAAAAGATGAAGAAATGAAGTGATTATGCACATTGGAAGATTCACGAGAGAGAAACCACACGAGAATTCAAGGATTTCATAATGTCAAGATTTCTATGTTCATATATCGAGAAAAGAAAGAGAAAAAATAAAATGTGCAAGACAGAAGGCCCCATCCGATCGGATGGTGCCCATATCCGATTCGGATGGGAGAAGAATAATTTACCGAGAGATCCAACCGATCGGTTGGACCTCAATACCGATCGGTTGGAGGAAGCTGAAGTTACAAAATCACATTTAATGACGAATTTAAGCCCCATAATCATGGTGGCTTATCATTTCCTGGTTATTTACTGTTGAGGGACGTTTTTGCTTGAGGAGTAAGTGTTCTTACACTTATTTAAAGAGATCCAAGGTTAGTTTACAAGTGTGACACCCAAAACTTAGTAAAGGCTTACACCAAGTCCTTGCTAAACTTATTATCATTGCCCGAAAGCTTGTAATTGCTGTGAAAACGTCCAGGGAACCTTGAGTTCGAGTCTCAAGAGTTGTGTTCGAGTGTGGAGTTGTTTACGTGTGATCATAGGCGATTGGAGGAGTGTGGTTGCTATAGTTCCACAATTCTAGTTCTTGTAATTCCAAAACTAGGTATTTCTTGTTTGAGTTATTATGAACTACTTTTACTTTAAGATGAATGAAAGTATGGTTTGTTACTTGTGTTTGATTATAATTGTTATGGAGTGATTTTGGTTATACTTGTGTGTATAATGTGACAATTGTTGGAGTATTCTTATTTCATAGTGATGCATGAAAACATGTCTTGTTTTATGAGTTTGTTGAAATACAATCTAATCTTGCTTAATTGGTTGGTAAAAACAGTTCTAAAGATTAACAAAGGCCGAAAGGATTTTCTTTATGTTTTTATTCCAAAAAGTTAGTGCACGAATTAGTATGGACTATGGTGTGTGACAAGCACCATATTAACTCATTAAAATGGATTTGGAAACGATTTCATCACGAGAAAAGGTCGAAAGGATTCGTAGGAATTCTTAAGATAAGAAATGCTTTTCAAATAACAAAGAGTTTAATAGAATTGTCGTAATAGTTAAACAAGGCCGAAAGGAATTAACTAGGAGATTGAATTCTTAGAGATGATTTCTCATGATAAAAACCATTGATTGTGAATCACTCATTTTAAGTTGTGCATCATTACAAGTCACACCCAACTTGGTAGATTACTCTATACAATTAGTCAAGGAATTACACACAAGTATATTTGTTTTTGATTGATTGGATTTAATTACCTTAGAATTTGCACCAAATTGGATTGACAACCCTTTCTGTTAAATTATATTTTACTAAACCCAAACAACAATTCCCTTGGGACGATCTCGAATTACCCACCTTTACTACCACGGACGAGTATACTTGCTCGTATGTGTTGATTAGAGAATTGGATAAATTGTGTTTATAAATTTTTAAAACTTGCACGACACACGACACATCAAGTTTTTGGCGCCACTGCTGGGGAATTTGTTAATTTACTTGGTAGTTTGGTTTGGTAGTTTACAAGTTTTGTAGTAAAGAAAAGTAAAAAAAAAAAAAAAAAAATTGGTTCGGAGCCAACCGAACCGGATAGATTCCCATCCGATCGGTTGGTGGCTTCGGTAAAAAGTTTTTAGATTTTATTGTTTTTGTTATTTTTCTGTTTTAATGTTTGTTTAATGTTATGTTTAATGTGATTATGTGTTAGAGTAATTAAGATAATTAATAAGGTAATTAGAATAGTTTTTACATGCTTTTAATGTTTTATTGAATTTAATTAATGTAGTTAATTTTAGATTTAATAGTTAGTAGTTAAAAAGTTTTAACTTATGAGGTAGTTAATGATTAGTAGTTAACGAGGATGGGTACCCGCGCGTTGCTGCGGGGTTTTTGTATATGTAAGGTAGCTACAAAATAATATATTAAATGGTTTCGTATAAAAACAAATCAACACATCTATAAAAAAAAAGAAAAAAAAGTAGTTGGTAGATTGTCAATCATCGATAATTTTTTGTGTATGTGGTTGTGTCTATATAACATTTATCGCGCAACCTGGCCCGTCTCTTTTTGCAACCCTGATAAAATATAAATTTTGTTACTGTTAATTGCTTTGTAGATCATCTATCAGATCTCAAAGGAAAGTGGAGTATGTGAGTGAAGATGAATAGGATGGGTTACAAATAATAAACCGTTTTTATTATTAGGAGTGTTGCTTGATTAGGTTGCTAAAGAAAAAGGGTGTTAAAAAAGAGTGTGGAAGCAGCAACTGTGAGGCTACCAGATGTTTTCTTACATGTCCACTATAGTTACAACAAAGTGTTTCTAAGAGGTATCTAAAAAGTATACCAATAGCATTTGAACATACTCTCACTCTTTTGTTCGATAGAATTTTTATTTTTTTTGGAACCAGCAAGAAATTTTTTTTGTGTTTTTTGTGTTTAGTTTTCTATGAAGCAGCCTCAAACCCGTAAGGGCGGATCGAATCATCGTTGGGTTATCATCCCGGACTTGTAGCTGTCGGAGGGAGAATCAATAGTGTAGGGGAAGAATAAGAAACCGCTTTATTATCCAAACCCTGTTTAAAGATCGGAAAAGCCTGAATTTGGTGCCGGATTTGGACCTATCGGATCTGAAGATAAAGAAGAATTTGTGAGTGAGGATAAATAGGGTGGGTAACCCATTTATTATTCGGAGTGCTTGCTGACTGCATTTCAAGAGTTTGCTAGTAGCAATTTTTGTATACCAAATCCTTAAAATTAGTTATAAAAAGAGAGTGCCAATAGCACTGCACACCAACTTAGCAAGGACTACATACCAACTACATTCACAATGAAGTGAAGCAAATTTGCATAACAACCAATAAGTATCAATATTTTGAAGCTAAAAAATAATATGTCAAAGATTGATGTTAATAAACTGGTTTTATTATGGGAACCGTTGTTGACACTATATGTAAGTAGCAATTTTATGTGTTGCTATCGATGCTTGCATATAGGCAAACCCGCGATCCTCAAAGGTAGGTGGTAAACAGAAGAGGATGGTGACATGACTACTGAATATGGCAACATGCATAAAAGAATATAAATTTCTAGAAAAATATACAAGAATTAAATTAGTAACGTGAATAATAATAGATAGAAGCAAGTATGCTCTGTTAAAATAGATGTTATTTACAATAGCTTGTAACAATGTTTTGCATACAAAAGATAACAATAGTTAACAGTTATTTGCACCAAACAACTTGCCACAACATTCTTTTCAGTTTAGCATCTATCTTTGATGAAACACAGATGGGCATTGAACCTGAAAAGATGCATAAAACAAAGGTTTTTGAATAACAGGCATTTAATGAACAATGGTAAGTAGAGTGGGAAAAAAATACAATTGAACAAAGTAAAATTTCGTAACCACAATAGCCAGTACTAACAAAGCGTATGCTAGTATACAAAAGAGCTTATCTATGTAACGATATGTATAAGTTCCAGCGGTTAATTTGCCAGGGATGCCTGAAATTGTTTGTGTGTTTGATAAACAAATGATTTTAGGAAACCCAGCCAATTTAAGGAATGGACCCAAGACATATTGTTAGATAGATCTGCTGTAATAACCGAGACTTTCAAGATGAAGCTGAATGTACCATGTTGTGTATGGTGACGTAATTTTGTAAATGATGGTTTTAGCTTGTAAAAAAAGAATGGAAACAAAAGAGAAACATAATTACTGCTTCTAAGACCCTTAACTTAGAATGAGCAACTATGTTGAACTTCCATACTGATGTATTAAGATAAACCATTCATCGATCAAATAATGTTGGTATCCAAGACGCAACTTGTTACTTCCAGCTTATTTTTTGAACACTTTTACAGAATTAGCAGGTATAATTTATGAAACACCTTTGATATGGCAAGTTATATTTAGAATCTGTAACTAACAAACCTGCTATAATAAACGTGAATCCATACCTTACTATCTGACGTATGTTTTTAGAACTTGCCAGATGCATCCAATCATAACAGATTGACTATAAGCAGGTACGCTGAGATGAGATAAAGTAGATGATATACCTGTACACGCATGAACACAGAAACATAAAATTGATTAAAGTAAATATAAACTTTAGGATTTTCAAGCAAATCTGACAAATAGAAATTTCTGAATATGGCATTGGCTACAATAACAGTAATAGGCCAGCTCAGTCTGTGGACATGTTAAATTTGCCAATGAGTGCAGGTAAATGTAATTAATAATAATGTGATGAAATAAGCGATTGCACAAAGCTGGATAGGAGAAAAATATAAGACACATAAGATTCAATAAACCTAAAATACTGAGAAAGCACGAATGTTTGTTTACATATAAAAGAAAGAACTGAGATACTTACTTTTGGTTACAAAGCTGTTGCATACCTTATGATAAGCAAGGCTTATTGACAAATCTAGAGTTGAAGAACCTAAAAGCTGTTGGATATACAGAGTGTATTAGTAGGCAAAAAAAGGAAAACTCATCGAAAAATGTAAATTGTAGCAGCACTTATCTTTTGCTGATCTTGTTATCAATGTTCAATGCAGTTAGTGGTTGCGACCAGCTGGGTACGTTTTACTGGTATTAACAAAAATAATAATAATAACTTGAGGGTGAAAGCAAGAATGATTATAAAGTTTAAGCAAATAACCATTGTGAACTACAACTGTGTTTTACGCACCTTGAATATATGTGCCCTGCATTTATTCAGAACAGCAACGACAGATGGTACACATCGTGTATCGGTATTATGGCAGGTTTGTGTAAACATATTTGTAAAAATTGTTCGACAACAACTCTTGGTCAACAACATGACTGAATTTTTAAAGATCAGTGGCAAATGAAATAGGATGATGCGAAAAAAGTAATTTGCACCAAATCATTTGCCACATCATCCTCTTCCATTTGGCACTGATCTTTCAAAATTTAATCCCGTTGTTGATCAGTGTGAAAAATTTTTGTAACGGCAATTATATAAAAGCCGCTGATCGTTTAATATGCTGCAATTATAAAGAACTGAGGGGGAAACGGAAGATGACACTGTGATGGAGTAATCTGGTTTAAATCACTTCTGACAGTGTAATCTGGTGTTCCTCATCTTTGTCCAGCAATTGGGATCAACAGCTGAGTAAAAGCATATGTTAAATATACAGTTTTTTCAAGGATATATATCCAGTAGTTATTAGGGCAAGTTATGCAAACAATATTTGACAACCCTCTTTCTTTGTATCAGAAATTAGATGATAATTATGATAGCTTTGGTGGATGTGAAATAGGTGAAAGTGTAACCCTTTCATTTGCAAAATAAGGAAAATATCTTTTGAGCTAGAAAATCTGCTACTGATATTCTAATTACGGCAAGACAAATATATTAAAAAAACAAATAAGTAAAATCGAAAAACAATATTTGATTAAGCTTAAGGTTGAATCTGCAAAGAGTTACCTTATATTGTGGAGAGCAGTAGACATCTTCTTTGGCCTCTTCTTTGGTTTATTGTGTTGGTATATTAAAGGTATATATCCAGCAGTTATTAGGCTCAGATTTGAAAAGAAGCAGAAACAATGGTAGGTTGCACCATGGCTGCAAAGAAACACGGTTGCATAATATTGCCATCCGGTTCTTGCCTGGCCAAGTTACGCAAACAATATTTGACAACCCACTTCGTTTGAATCAGAATTTAGATGGCAATCATCATAGCCTTGCTGGATGTTTGTTTTAATATGGAAAATAAGGATAAAAACTGTAATTCCAACAACTCTTGGTCAACAACATGACTGAATTTTTAAAGATCAGTGGCAAATGAAATAGGATGATGCGAAAAAGTAATTTGCACCAAATCATTTGCCACACCATCCTCTTCCATTTGGTACTGATCTTTCAAAATTTAATCCCGTTGTCGATCAGTGTGAAAAAATTTTGTAACGGCAATTATATAAAAGCCGATGATCGTTTAATATGCTACAATTATAAAGAACTGAGGGGGAAACGGAAGACGACACTGTGATGGAGTAATCTGGTTTAAATCACTTCTGACAGTGTAATCTGGTGTTCCTCATCTTTGTCCAGCAATTGGGATCAACAGCTGAGTAAAAGCATATGTTAAATATACAGTTTTTTCAAGGATATATATCCAGTAGTTATTAGGGCAAGTTATGCAAACAATATTTGACAACCCTCTTTCTTTGTATCAGAAATTAGATGATAATTATGATAGCTTTGGTGGATGTGAAATAGGTGAAAGTGTAACCCTTTCATTTTCAAAATAAGGAAAATATCTTTTGAGGTAGAAAATTTGCTACTGATATTCTAATTACGGCAAGACAAATATATTAAAAAAACAAATAAGTAAAATTGAAAAACAATATTTGATTAAGCTTAAGGTCGAATCTGTAAAGAGTTACCTTATATTGCAGAGAGCAGTAGACATCTTATTTGGGCTCTTCTTTGGTTTATTGTGTTGGTATATTAAAGGTATATATCCAGCAGTTATTAGCCTCAGATTTGAAAAGAAGCAGAAACAATGGTAGGTTGCACCATGGCTGCAAAGAAACACGGTTGCATAATATTGCCATCCGGTTCTTGCCTGGCCAAGTTACGTAAACAATATTTGACAACCCACTTCGTTTGAATCAGAATTTAGATGGCAATCATCATAGCCTTGCTGGATGTTTGTTTTAATATGGAAAATAAGGATAAAAACTGTAATTCTAACATTTTTTGTTGACCAATAGGTGACTAAATCTTAAGGCATTCAATAAAAAAAATTTTGAGCATAACAAACGAAGACTATCGGTTATTTTTTTTTGTTTGCTGATATGAAAAGTTAATGTCTTGCGCTTATGACAGTTAAGTTGTTTGCGCATATTCGCAGCTGCAATTTAAAAAAAGGTGCTAATCAGCAGTACGATTCAATTATTGAAGAAAGATGGGAAACGGAAGAGGATAGTGCGAATAAGTCATTTGGTTCAAATCACCTGTTACAGCATTCTCTTTAGCTTTCCATATTTTTCCAGAAATTGGATCCTATTGTTAATCAATGCCTTTTGTAGAATTGAAGTTATAAATATGCGAAAAAAAAGAAACTATCACAGACACATGACATTAACTATTGGCATCGGTAGGCAAAAAGAATAGCAAATAGTCTCTCGTTTCTTATGGTTAGAAATTCTTTTTTATTGACCGCCTTAATATTGTTGTCCTCCATTCAGCCACGCTATATGCATAATAATTAAAAGAAACAGGAATAATAGTGATGCCTTTAAAGATGATTTAAAAAATGAAATGTCGTATGCATTTAACTATAACAGCAACCACAAATGGTGTACATCGCCTGTCAATATTAGCAAATGAAAATCACTTGGTATTTTTTATTTGCTGATACTAATATTTTATGCTCTGTATCTCTGACACTAAGCTTGTTTACGCATGTTTATACCTGTAGTGGCATAAAAGGTCCTGGTCAACAATACGATGTAATTCAAAAAGATAGATGGGAAACAAAGGAGGATGGTGAGAAGAAGTAATTTGCACCAAATCACTTGTCACAGCATTCTCTTTTGTTTCTCATCTATCTTTTAGAATTGTATCCTATTCATGAGCAAGACCTTTCGTGGAACTGCAGGTACAAACATGCGGAAAAAAACTTATTGTCACAGACACAAAGTATCAAATGTTAGTATCAGCAAATAAAAAATACCAGCTAATTTTCAATTGCTAATATCGGCATGCGATGTACAACATTTGTCGTTACTTTTATGGTTGAATGCATATGACTTAGTTACTATTAGATTCTTTTCTAAAATGATTGTCTAATATGTTCAATTAAGACTATAAACAACAAAGGCAGTTATTAGGCTCAGATTTTGCAATCAAACATGGTGAAAAAGATGTATGATCAACCATCGGTGTAGGCAAAAATGGTTGCATAATAATGCCATCCAGTCATTGATATGCCAACCGGTGATCATAATCTTTGAATACTGAATTTGTTAGTTTTAGAAAACGTGGCTGAATCATCATAGCCTTAGCCAAAGTAAAACAATGTTTATTATAGTAACATTGTAAAACTGAGTTATAACTATATAAGATTTACCAGGATTCATATAACATGGCTGAGCCAGTTTGAATGAGTAAGAGTTCCAATCACGCTTCTGAAACTCAAATAGCTGTGCATATATTTTGGACTTCCAGTAAATGCGATCGTAGAAAACAAACACGGTTGCATAATTATGCCATCCAATGTTTGTCTCAGCAACTGATATTAGCGTTAGATTTTTAAACCAAACAGGTTGAAAAATAGGCAGAACTCAGCATCACTGCAAACAGACATCAAAAGTAGGTGTATAAAAGCATATGTTAAACATATAGTATTACTAAAGATATATATACCCAGCAATTATTAGGCTCAGATTTGAAAACCAAAAGAAGTGCAAACAGTGGTACCCTCTGCGATGGGCAGAAAGAAACATGGCTGGATAATATTGTCATCCGGTTTTTGTTCTGGCAAGTTATAGAAAGAATATTGCGGGCCGCTCGAAGGCTGCACCATCTTACAATGTGGATACCAGCACTGTTAATATATGGGCAGCTAAAAAGAGAATATCAGCACCATGGTTGCAACCCAACTGAGTTGGCCTACCAAGATATGGAACGAATAACAATCATCACTATATAACATTTACTGGGATGCACATAGCCCATGTACTGTTTGCGAACGATTGCAAAGAACGACGGTTGCATAATGATGCCATCCGGTCGTTGGCAAACAAACATACATACCTGGTTAAAAAGAAGATATGGGCAGCATGGTTGCAACCCTACTGAGCTGGCCTACCAAGATATGGAACAAATAATAATTAACAACATAACATAATGAAACAATAATAAGTTGGCAATCCGAACATACAATAACAAATGACAACGACAACGCACCAAATACAGGTTACTGTCTCAAATAGTTTAAGCAGTTGTTCCAGATATACAAAATAACAAAGTCGATATTGTTTTTTTTTACTCCAGCTTGCGATGGGTCCTTGTCAGTATGAAACATAGCAACCTCCTTTTAAGTATCTGCTGATGTTTTCGTAAATCTGGAACAACCGCCTAAGCTATTTAATTTGAAGCAACCTCTCAAACTATAAAACTATAGCTACATAACATTTGCCGGGATGCATTTAGCCCATCTACTATTTGCAGCCAGCTCGAAGAACAAAATCCTAAATCTAAACTGAAAAAAAAACCTACTTATGCAGAATTAACTGTAAAGGACAATAACAGCAGCGAAACCATAGATCTAAAGCAAAAAAAAGTATGAATAAGCATATCAATAAGGGCACCAACCCTTTTTACCGGCACAAAGCTTATCCCAAATAAGCATATATCTCAAAGCATAAAATTAAAAGAAAAAACAAAACTGGAACAATAATTTGCCGTGCCAAGGTGGAGATTACCTCAAAATTGGCCTACAAGCACATTCAGCATGACTGCAAGGACAACCCAAAAGCGCAAGCCCCTCATATGACAAACGCATGGTCTTTACAAACAGATGAAAACTACCTGCAATTCCGGATTTGCGAACTCTATGCTGAATATATAAACCAATCAATCGCTTTATAACATTCTGTAACTGCAACACAATTATTTGTATGCAATTTAATTATTACTCATTATATCTATATTACATTTATGGCGTGACCCGCGGCATTTTCTTTTGCAACGCAAAAGCAAAACACGAATAATAGTAATAACCAAAGACAGCAACACCATATATGACAGCATCCAACAGTGCACAAAAATCTAATGACCAATATCATTTCACATAAAAAAGCCACAGGTACAACATAACAACAAAATTTGATACAGCATTAATTACGCTGTCTAGACCATTTTCTTTTGAAATCAAATTAGGTAATAATAACACAGAAACATGCAATCATTTGTGTAGCTTGGCCTCAGATTTGTGAACAGAGAATGCCAACAATGCAAAGAAACTCGCTTGCATAACTGTTCGTCCCTAACAACGATACAACACTAGATCTAATCTATTATTAACCACGAACACAACTACAACTATACTATGATTAAGCTAATAACGATAGATTAAATAAGCAACGAGAGATAAGAGAATTAAGAAGAAGAGATTAAGTGAAGAGAAGGATGATTATCATTCATACGTTAATAGGACAGAGCTTCCGCACAATAGATAAATAACCAACACATAAAATGAGCACCATGCGCCTCTATTTATAGGAGAGGATTAGGGTGTTAGGGTGCTATCTTAATATTGATCCTTTATCATACACACAACATAAGAATAAGAGAATTAGAAGAGAAAGAAAGAAATGGTCACTTCTAGAGATTAGATTGAGAGAGAAATGAGAGATACAAAGATGAGAATACCCCTAGAAGCAACAACCTCCAAGTGAGGAGGGGAAGGGTATTTATATTTTTCTAGACTTGGGTGGGCTTGGGCTTGAGATGGGCTTATACAAGGATTACATGAACATAACATTTAACTAACAAGCTTAAGCCCAAGCCCGTTGATTAAACTAACTAACTCAAACAACGACACACTTAATTAAACTATTACAATGACAAATGACCATCACTTTAAAATAAATCCTAACAATCTCCCCCTAAGGGATGGTCATTCAAATGATGCTCCATGTGAGATGGTCTTTCGTCTTCAATGTCTTTGAGCTTTGAGTGTCGTTGTATAGCAGTTTTTGTTTTTGGTTCCTTCATGCTATGTGATCTTCAAAGTATCGTCTTTGAGGTTGTTCTTGCCTTCGATCAGCATCTTCATGTGATTATGACATCGTGACCTCCAACATACTCATACATCTTGAACTTTATACTTATGCTAACAATCTCCCCTTTTCTTTCATCATTTGATATATGAACTTGTTCTTGACATCTTGATTAGCCTTTTGACTTTGTCGTTACACTCTGTCTTTAACTTGATCCTTTTGTCTTGAACTTTTACACTTGAGCTTAGTTGGAGATGTTCTTCATAAGTATGAGTATGCTGAGGTGAAGATGTTTGATATAAGATGATGGTAGATGGACGTTCGTCAGTTCCTGCATAAAACAGTTAGCAATAATACGTCCAGCACTTACAGATTTGAACTTCGAGATTGTCAACAGCATAGTGTGAAGACTTTCTCTAATCCAAACCCAGGCCGTTCTGAACCGGATACCCCCGTGAGGACTTACACGGACACACCGAAGTGCACCCTTGATTCAGTGAGTCGCTGGAGATCACCCCACGACTGTAGACCGTTTGAAGCACGTAACCATCATGATATAAAATGGCAAGATCCTTGGATCTCATTAAGACTCTTACAACTTGTGTCCTTTTTGACGAACACAAGTGTATCATTTTGGAAGTGTTCCTAACGAGATATTTTGATGAATCTCATGGCTCTAGACTCTATTGTGCGTTTTGGTTTTTAGTCATCGGAGGCATGGAGCAGAGTGCCACCTTTTCAATATCAACACATCTCGGAATGAGAGGCCGATAGATTATGTAGTGTTCTCCGTGAGAAATGAAACAAATATCTTTTAAGAGATATCTGAGTGGCTGGGAGGGGTTGTGCAACGCGTCACTGGGTCCATGACGTCTTGTCTTCAATATCAGTATCATTTTTGTGATAACCGATAGCAGATGTATTAACCCGGTTTCTGCCCTAAGTTTACATGGAGGGCTATTTCTTTTCACCCTTACATTAAACTTTTCTTTTTCATTCTTCAACCCCTTCTTTCTCCTTTCTCATTTACTCCTTTTTTCAATCTTACCTAAGGACTTCTAATTCTAATCTATTGGAATTGTCCTTGGGTAGATCCTTCCGGCTCTGGCGGATCATAGGACGGTTTTCCCTAACCTTAGTCACCTTATAACACCATGACTATCCTAGATTTGCCATAAAACCATTTGAAAATCTCTCAAAGTGTTTATGAATAAACACATTTAGTTAGCACATTGAGAGTTTTATATTTTTGAAATACTCCCCCTTCACATGTGCTCATGAGATTTAAGAAAGAATTGCACATGTTGGGTAGAGTTCGCACATTTTGAATTGATCGATTTTCATTAAATATGACCATTGCGAGACACGCTTACATCACTAGTTAGACTAGCTTGAAATTATTACCCGTCCCGGTCATATTCAATGATCATCTCTCGAATTGGTACATTCTACTCAGACAAGTCCTTTGCGAGACACGTTTACATCACTGGATGACCAGCTTGAAATTATTACCCGTCCCGGACTAGTCTTTTCGATAACGGACTTTTAATTTCGTCAATTCGAGGGTTCATACTTGAGTCTTTTTGTTGAGCTCTTTTGAGATTTAATCCACGATCTTTGAACATTTTGATCACATTTTAATCACATCTTCTCCCCCTCAAAAATAGCATACAGTGATATTTTTGATATCAACTGATTAAAATGAAAGCCTTTTGGAGAGAAAGACGGATTTGCATGAAATTGGAACATTTTTCTTTTCAAATTTTATACTCCCCCTTAAATAAAGCATATTTTTAAACGTTTTGAGTTAAAAATCTTTTAAGGGTATAGAGGGAGTTCTCTTGAGCACAGAATTTGAGAAAGATTTTGAAAAATCTTTTTGAAAAATCTTGATCATGTGCTCAAGGTTTGTTTATGTTTGCCGTTAACAATGCGAGTCCTGATCGGAAATAATCAGAAGTCATCATTGTAGCGCGGGTTTCGTATTGAAATATACGAAAGCCGTTGTGAAGATTTTTAGGATAAGTGCTTGAAAAAGTTTTGATTGAGCACTTTCCTTTCTTTGAAGCTCGGGTCCGAAACTGAAATGTTCCGAAGCCGTTTTGAGAAGAAATTTTGAGAAACGACATGTTTTGAAAACATTTAAATGAACTCTCGCTCAAGCATCTGTACATGCCCGTATCATTGTTGAATGACATTTCTAGGTACGTACAGAATATCGATTATACGAGAGACATGCCGGAGAAGAATATTTTTGAATTTTATATTTTATATTGTTTTTGTCTTTTTGGAAATTTTCTATTTTTATATTTTGCTTTTGTTGGTTTTTCAAATTTTGTATTTTGTTTTTGATTTTTTCAAAAAAAAATGTATTCACAAAGAAGAATTAAGTATGAACAAGTAGAAGTGGAGTTAAGAGAGGAATAAGACCAGGATTTCCAAATGCGATGTTGGCATAGAGTTCTTCTTTTCCACATTGGTTGTATGAACCATCTGCACTTTCACAAGTTCCTGCATTCACAAAATCCACAAAAGAAGAATATGCACAAATAGTAGTGTTAGCAGCACATGAATCATCACTCTGAGGGTGTTCACTATCAATGGTTGTAGTGGTTTCTTCATCCTTATCCTGATGATTTTCACTACTACTTGTTGTGGTGCGACTATCAAGAATCTTTCCTATGGGAATCCATCTAAGACCGACTGTTTTAAAAACTTTTCCTGTGGGAATCCACCTAAGGCAGGATCTAGGAGTTGTTTTCTTTTCAGATACAGCGGAAGTCTCATTTTGAGAAAAACTACGTCCTGTAGGGATCCACTTGGTAGAATTCTTAGCGTTTTGCTTCTTATCAACGGGTGTGTTTCTATTTGGTGTCTTAGAGGATTGTGCCTTAGCACGCAAATTTGCTTTCTTGATATACTGTGCCACACATGCATCATGATTAGCTGAAAAGACACATTTTTGACATGTAGGACAGACAAATTCAACATTCTTGTTCAAAACAGCAACCTTAACTTTGTCACTACAGTCATTTGAAGCTTGTTTTCTGTTCGAAGAGGAATTCTTAGTGTTGCATTCTTCTTGTTTAACATTTTCTTTTTCGCAACTACTCTTAGATGCAGGCCAATCCCTAGTCTTTGGTTGAGAGTTCCTAGGTAGTGGTTTACAACTACTAGCAGTGCCTTGTAATGTTGTAGAATTCATCACCGTAGACGGTGTTCCTAAAATTCCATCTTTTCGAATCTGTGCCTTTTTCCTAGCTTTTTCTAGATAGGAATTGTGGACCATGTTGTTTGAACCAAAGGATTCTTTAACAGTATTTGTGGTCACATTTGGTGAGCTATTCCTGGGGGCACACACATTAGGATTCAACTTGTTGTCCTTTGAATTTGTAGTAGCATTCCTAGACTCTTTTGGATTATCTTTTTCACTTTTGTCTATCGCCCTATGTGTATGAGATGTAGAGGCAGACACAGTAGTGGGACTAATCCTATTAAGGCCAGGTGCTATCACATTTGAGTTTTCGACAACAGCTTTTCCTTTTCCTTTCTCGTTTTCCTTAGGCAAGGGTGTGGAAATGGACATTTTTGGTCTAGCAGACTTATTTTCCTCACCCTTTCCTTTTTGACTATCAAGCTGAGACTTCAAAAGATCAATTTGTTCTTGCATGTTTTTGTAAGAACGCTCATACGACAATTTGTCATACTTGCATTCTTCTTTTTTCTGATCAAGTTGTTTAAAATATGTTACATTTTGTTTTTCAAGCTTAATAAGCGCCTTTTCATATTTTGAAACAATTTCGGAAGTCTCAGCTCGAAGTCTTTCATCATCTTCGACAGAATACATTTGATAAATAATGGACATAATATCAGTTGAAAGAGCTTCTTCAGAGAGTGCGTCATTTTGTTTTTCCAAAACTTTGATTTTTTCAATGTTTTCATTAGCTTCAAGTACCAAGGATGTGTGGTCCTTGACAAATTCAGTTACTTCTTTGATAATTGCGTTCTCAACATGAATTGCTCTTGCATGTATGCCAGATTCAATGGGATTAATCTCTGTTTCGAACATCTTTTTCTGTTCAGTTTGAAAACTTGAAAACCAATCGTTGATTTTAGTATCAGTTTTGGTTGCCACAACATCTTGAAGCATTTTAACTCTCCTTTTAAGATCGGCTAAAAGTATTCTAGCTTCACTTGCGGAAGTGTCGGTAGAGTACATTTGTTCGATGTTAGAAAGGTGTTTTGACACAACTTTGAACTTTGAGGCAGCCACTGGTTTTTTGAAAAACAAAGGTGACTCCTTTTTAACAAGATGAACACCAGCAAGTTTGTTAGCTTCATTATAATCAATCGGTTTGATTTCTCTATTCAATTGTCTCATTTTGTTTCGACTCTCTTTCGTAAGCTCAATCGTTTCATGCGAATTATAACAAGCAGGTGGATCATGCACATCATTTATAATATTACCATTAAATAGCACATTCTGTTTTTGTTGAGCTTTCTTGAGATAACAAGGGTTTTCACAACCGAGAGCCATTTTCTTTCTTGTATATAAAATCAGGTTTTTGTCGTTAATTAACATATTAATTGTTTGTGTAGAATGACCCGTTTTTACAAGCAATTCTTCCAACTTTTTAATAGTTTCCTGTTTGTCAAGAACTTCATCAAGAAGTTCATCTTCTCATTTTGAAAACTTTGCTTGCAACTCTTTCTTCTCTTTTTCAAGATCAGAACAAGTTGATTTTTGTTTAGAAAGTTGGTTGGTTAATTCAGAAATTTTCGCTTTTAAAGATTTAATTTGCATGTTCAATTTAACATCAAGAGTGTCGTATTTGATTTGCAAATGTTTCTCCCTTAAAACAGAATCACTGTAACCAGTTTCAAGTTCTGACTGTCGTTTGTGGTTAAATTCAAAAGCTTTTTCGTTCACCTTGTATCTCTCAAGCTCAGTGGTCAATTTTTCATTCGCAGTCTTAAGATCGCTATTGACCTTTTTCACTTTTTCAATCTCAATACGATAATTATTCAGTAATGATTCAAATAAAGCACGAGTTTCCTCATCATTAGCATCATTTTGTGCAACTTGAACTTCGTTAGGATTCATATTTGGAGATGCCAAATTAATATTGCTACAATTTGGTGAGTCCATATATGTATCATAAGTTGGTTCGAGAGGCACAGAATGTGGCTTTTGTTGAGCAAACGGATTAACCTCATTACTTAAAATTGATGTCTCATGGAGTGGTTCTTTGTCATAAGTAGGAGGAATGTCAGAATCGCTGCTGCATGATGTTGATTCTTGCTGATTAGGCATAGGGTCGGAGATTCCAGTTACTTCTGCTGAATAGTTTGCAACCATGAAGTCATATTCTTCATTAGTCAATGGTATTCCCAAATCATCCTTTTTTTCTAGCATCAACATGTACTGGAGCTTTTCTACTTTATCCATTGCATTGACATTTCCAGCTCTACCTATATCACTCCTTTGGGTTGCGGAAGAAGTCATGAAACAATAATTCTCATTATGATTGACCCCATTCTGATTCACAAACTGATCCATTTGATTTCTCGTATACTGCCCTGCATATTGCATTTGATTCCCCATTTGAATACCCGTAGCATTTCCTTGCTGATTCCCGATAACGTCAACCATTTGTCCTTCTTGACCTATATATGACTGCATGTTGTCAGTGTACGGTGAGTTCCATTGGTTGTTGTTATGTGGTGGGATGTTTAATGCTTTGGTGATTAATGCAAACGCATGTGCCAAATCAGTTGTGATATTGTTTTGGTGAGCGGCCATTGATGAAGTTGTATGATAAAGATGGTGATGGATCGGTTAAAGAACTAGGATAAGGTTGGTTACTGTTCACGAGATTTGTTTGGTTTAAGTCCTTTGTCGTTGTCCTTGAAGAGTCGTTAAGAGACTTGATAAACCTTATAATATTAGCTAGCACTTGATATTCCTTCTATTATATTGAAGCAACCATGTCAAACCCACTCACATGCAAACACACGTCAACTCTATTATAATAGAATTATATTAGTCACATGCAAACAGACCACACGTCACATACTTCTAATACACGTCTCATTTGAAATATCAAATAACACACGTCAACTAACACTCGTCAAAAGCACACATGCAAAACACTAACAAAGTATCTCATGCACACACGTAGTATCTCAATACTATAAAATAGAACTAGAAACAATCTCCAATATAAAGAAAAAACATAAACACAGTAAACACACTATGAATAAACTCTACTTGAAAAAGTTCCTGGTTCGACTAGAGCAAACTTTGGTTCGACTATGTTGAGTTAAAGTGGTTCGGCTAAGTGTTGCTTCGACTAGAATTGGCTTCAACTAGATTCAATGGTTCGACTAGGCTTCTCGTTCGATGAAAGTGTTGGTTCGATGAAGTTGCTTCGATGAGAGTTGCCCGTTCGACTAAAATATGGTTCGATCAAAAGTATGGTTCGATCAAAAGTTGCTCGTTCGATTACCTCGTTCGATCAAGGTGATGGTTCGACTACAAAGTTGCTTCGATGAACTTGTAGCTTCGACTAACTTGATGCTTCGATGAACTAGTTGCTTCGATGAACTAGTTGGTTCGACTAGTTGCTTCGATGAAATATCTGGTTCGATCAAGTGAGTCGTTCGATGAAATACTCCTTCGATGAAAGTTGCTTCGATGAAGTTTGGTTCGATGAAAGTTAGTTCGATCAAAGTTCTCGTTCGATGAAGTTTGGTTCGATCAAAGAAGTTGTTCGATCAAAGTGGTCGTTCGACTAGTTTTCTCGTTCGATCAAACTCGTTCGATCAAGTGACTCATTCGACTAGTTTTAACTCGTTCGATCAAGTGACTCGTTCGATCAAAAATGCTCGTTCGATCAACAAGTTCGTTCGATCAATTGGAAGAGAAAGTCTAACTCGACTACCCTTTTTGCTCGTTCGATGACTGCTCCTTCGATGAGGTTGCTCCTTCGATGAAACTTGCTGGTTCGATCAAAATGAGTCGTTCGACAATGATAGTCGTTCGATGAAGTTGCTGCTTCAACTATATGTTGCTTCGATGAAAGATGGTGAATGTGAACAGAAGGATTCCTTTGATTGGATAATGCAAATGAGAACACAAATAAAGTAATGCAACAAAAGGAAAACAAATAAACTAAAGCAACAGTAACGTAAAACAGTAGGATGACAAAGCAAAAGCAATGTAACAGAACTAATGGAACAGTAACGTGAAGGAAGAAAAAAAATCCTAGATCTTTATATTTTGCTCTTGATACCACTTGTTATAGCTTAATATTGATCCTTTATCATACACACAACATAAGAATAAGAGAATTAGAAGGGAAAGAAAGAGATGGTCACTTCTAGAGATTAGATTGAGAGAGAAATGAGAGATACAAAGATGAGAATACCCCTAGAAGCAACACCCTCCAAGTGAGGAGGGGAAGGGTATTTATAGTTTTCTAGACTTGGGTGGGCTTGGGCTTGAGATGGGCTTATACAAGGATTACATGATCATAACATTTAACTAACAAGCTTAAGCCCAAGCCCGTTGATTAAACTAACTAACTCAAACAACGACACACTTAATTAAACTATTACAATGACAAATGACCATCACTTTAAAATAAATCCTAACAGAGAGGATTAGGGTGCCATGTGCTAAGTATATTCTTAGCATATTCTAATCTAAGCATATTCTAGATTTATGCTCTTTGGATTCCCTAAGGCACATGGGCTACTAATGTGCCTTGGGCTTTTCCTAAACATATAGCCCATTACAATTTAAGCAACCAATTAATAAAACATGACTAAGACTTGAAATAAAATGTGTTCCCAACAATCTCCCCCTAAGTCTTGGTCATCTTGGTTGCTTGACGTCATCTTTGCTTCTTGGTCTTCTGACGTCTCCATAATCTTTGTTCTTTGTTCTTGATCTGATATGATATGGTATGGTAATGATCTGCCGTCCTCCAATGGTCTTTAGTACTGGCGTCTTTACGTCGTTTCCATCATGCTCATATGTTCTTTGACTTTTGTTCTTCATACATCACGTAGTTCTCTCTTCATAAGCTTGATCTTAGACTTGTGAAAGATTAACATACTTGATCTTTGACTTTTCTTTAATAACTTTGAACTTTTGCTATCTTTAGTCTTTGTGAGAACTGATCTTCAGGATATGAGCATGATGGAGTCTTGATGGTGGTAGAACTCCAGGTCTTCATGATCCTCCGCAGGTACATCACGAACAATCTGGCACTTACAGATTTGGACTTCGAGATCATCAATAGCATAGTGTGAAGACTTTCTCTAATCCAAACCTAGGCCGTTCTGAACTGGATACCCCCGAAAGGGCTTACACGGACACACCAAAGTGTACCCATGATTTAGTGAGTCGCTGGAGATCACCCCACGACTGTAGACCGTTTTGGAGCAAACACTAAGCGTAACCCACAAGGAGTTACCGAAGTGACCTGCTATCAGGGCTGTTTGATGTTGACCCTGGCAGGATTTCCATTCTATAACTGAGAATCACAATTGTGAATTCTCTCAAGAATGTTCTCGGCAGATTGCTAAGATCTGCGAAGGACTCTTCTTAATTTTACAACTGCTGCCCATGATGTAGAACAACAGTGTAATACTAAGTGTTCCTAAGAGATCTTTGATGAATCTCATGGCTCTAGACTCGATTAGTGCACATTTGTTTGGTCGTCGGAGGCGTGGAGCAGAGTACCTCCTTTTCAATATCAACACATCTCGTAGTGAGAGGTCGATAGATGATGAAGGGTTCTCCGTGTGAAATGAAACAAGTGCCTTTTGAGAGGCACCTGAGTGGCTAGAAGGTTAGTACAGTGCGTCACTGGGTCCATGACGTCTTTTATCTTCAATACCGGTGATGCCTATCAACCAGTAGATTATGAATTGAACCCGGCGTCTGCCCTAAGGTTGAACAATTGGAGGGCTATTTCTTTTCACCCTTTTCTTTACTTTTCTTTTTAATTCTTCAACCCTTTCTTTCTCCTTACATTTCAAATCTCTCTTTTTTTTATTTTTTTTTTCAATCATACCTAGGACTTTCTAGTTCTAAACTATTGGTATTGTCCTTGGGTAGATCCCTCCGGCTCTGGCGGATCATAGGACAGTTATTCCTAACCTTAGTCACCTTATAACTCCACGACTATCCTATTGATGCCATAAACCAAACCTTTTGAAAATCTCTCAAAGTGTTTATGATTATGAAAACATATTTTGTTAACACTTTGAGAGTTTTGAGTTTTTCAGAAAGACTCCCCCTTAACATGTGCTCATATATGGTTAAAGTAAATTTGCACATGCCGGGTAGAGTTGGCACTTTTTGAATTGACTGATTTTCAATGAACATGATCATCGCGAGACACGCTTACATCACCAGATGAACTGGCTTGAAATTATTACCCGTCTAGATCACATTCAAGGAAAATCTCTCGAAATTTGTACATTCTACTCAGACATATCCTTTGCGAGACACGCTTACATCACCAGTTAAACTGGCTTGAAATTATTACCCGTCCTGGATATGCCTTTTCGACTACTGACTTTTGTTATCGTCAATTCGAGGGTCAATTCTGAGCCTAGCTCACATGAGATTTCATCTTGCAAGTTACCATATTTTTTTATCATATCGTTATTCTCCCCCTCAAAAATAGCATACTTATGATGTTTTTGAAAAACGTTTTGATAAAAATATGCCATATGAGTTTTGTGGGAAGAATATTCAAGAACTTTTGTTTTTAGAGCAAAGATTATTTTTCAAATACTCCCCCTCAATGAGGGAATACTTGTCCTTATTAGCAGAATTTTTGAAAAAAAAAAAAACTTAGAAAAAAATTCTGGTTTTATTCTACTCATAAGAAAGAAGCTGCTTTGATTAGGATTGAGGCACTGATGCGTACCTCAGGGTCCTTTCTTTACAGGTACGTGTTGTGCACTGTTATGTGTACACAAGCCATTATAAACACTCATATATCAATAGCAAGAATAATGAATGAATAATGTCATCAAACTCTTACGTCAGCCTCCTTTTACAAATGTAGTGAATACTGGATTCGTCCTTTGAAATGTTCTGATTGGGAAGGGTGGACGACCTCCAACATAGCTTTCCAATCTCCGTATCTGATCTCTGCATAACAATCTTCTCTCTATCTTCCAGATGAATTGCTTTGTCTGCCTCAGCTGATCATTGTTCCATCTCTTTGTTTTCCCTAACTCTTGATCACGAACTCGATGAACTAACCCATCTCGGACCTTCTTCAACGTATCGTCGCAGAACTTGTGAATTTCGTGAAATGACATGAAGCAGTTTATTGTCATTGCACTCTTGTAGACGAATCCGAAGGTTGGCTTGTTCTTCAAGGTGTATTGAGCTTCAGAATTGGTGTCTTCAAGATGTAGTATAGGCTCAATGAGATTCAACTTCATTTGATAACTCTCTACTCCGAGCTGAAGATCTTCTACTCGTTCTTTTATGATAGTCCTTCTGATAAAATGGCAGATAGCGGAACTGAAGGCATATTGAAGCTCGGTTGTGAGGTGATGCAGCTTTCCTTGGACTTTGATGAGGTACATGTCTTCAATGTCATTGAGACTTAGGTCTGGGAAGTCTGCTTCAGAGAACGAGTAGATTTGATGGTCGTGTCTTCGGACGTTGATCTCAGACAGGAAGGTGTAATCATACTTCTTCACCCCCTTCACACTTACCACTGCCACAATCCTAAGGTTGTTGCTTACTGATTCGTGAGACTTCTCGGTAAGTTTACTCTTATACCATGTTTTCCTTTTCTCGAACCAATTCCCAATTCAGCATCGCGATCATAATTCACCAATTTGTTTGACGAAGAGGTGATGGTGAACGGCATTTTCCTCAATGGCTGGTTGTGGGTAACTTGCTGTTGGGGTGAAGGTTATTGATGTTGCATACTTGGTTTTGCTTGTAGCACCGTGCCTGAGTAGTTCGAGATCATTGTTAAAGAAGAATTGGTAAGGGATGGCTGTTTGATGATTTTCTCTGATCACGGGTAGTGGCTTGGTCCAGTCTGTGATGTAAGGATGGTTTTTGCTGTCATGGCCACCAACCCTAAGTATGTCTGGATTAGTCCAGTTAAACTCACTTGACATTGCTCGGGCAATGTTTCCAAGGTGATATTCAAGCTCAGCTGTACTTGAAGATTTATCTTTGAGAAGATTAAATGCATCATTCTTGATACGATGGAGTTCCCTCTTGGTCATATTCTTGATGTTCATAGTACGTTTGAGTTGTTGAGTGAACTCGAACGTACTATCTTCAGTCTTAGAAGCTTCGTCTTCTTGAATTTGAGCTCTTCTTGAATTTGAGCACTTGCCAATTGATCAAACCACTCATTACCTTGTGTGTCATCATCCTCGAGCCATGCGACTACAGTAGGTTTTTTGGAAGACTTCTTGCTTGTTGTAGTCTTGGCCTTTGGTGGTGACTTGGGTTGATCATCTTGTTGTTGAAATTCCATGTCGTCGGCAGTAAAGTGCTCAAAATGATGCTCAGTAGCAGTAGGACCAGATTCTGGAGCTTTGGTTTGTCGAGATCGGTCCAGTTGACTGTTTAAGCTGAATTCCAGACCCACCTTCACTCTTGTGTTTCTTTGATTTGGAGTCTGGATCTTGGTCATCTTCGTCTTTGTGACATTTTCCACGATCGACTGCTTCTTTGCAAGATTCCATATTAGCCCGAATAGCTTCAAAGATAGCCAATTCTGTGTTTGATGGTGAGATTTTTGCAGTGATTTTGGTAAGAAGGGCCATTTGGAGTTCTTCAATGGAGTTGTCAAGAAGATGCTTCTGTTGAATTATTGTAGCAGGGATGTCTTTAACTTTATCTTCAAGATGTTTGTTGATGTACTCTTCAATGTCTTTCTGAAGATCGGGAAGAAACTTCTTGACATAATGCCTTGTGTTGACTTTAGCTGCTTCGAGCATCTGATCTTTGACATCAACATCTAACAACTCATCCATTTTCTGCTTTTTCTCCTGCAACTGTTGTACCTGCTCAGACAAATCTTTGACCGTGTTCTGCAACTCTGTTACATGGTCGGTTAGTTTGCTGTCACGTTTTGCTTGAGCAAGTTTGGCAGCTTTCTTTAATTTCTTTCTTGCAGGAGATAAGACTTCTACACGTGTAATCCTAGCAACTCTCTTTATATACTTGCCTTTCATGATTGTCCTTAGAGTTTCTTCTGTTGTTGCTTTTGATGATTGGGGTGGTGGTGATTGTTGTAACGAAGATTCTGGAGGAGGTGAATCTTTTGGAGGAGAGACTGGAGGTGTTGATTCCTTTGATGATAAGGGAGAAGGTGTTGACTCCTTTGAAAAGACCTTCAAGATAATAACCATTTTCAAGAGACAAACTCCAGTGAACCACTTTCCTCCTCTCTTCTTTTCTTCATTCCATTCATTCCCCTTTGAAAGATTGAGGCTTGTAGATGAAGATTTGTAGCTGTGATGGAGTGAGAGGAGGTGTTTTAATGTAGTTATCTGCTTCCTTTCTTGCCTCTTCTTCTTCCTTCTGCAATCTTTCTGCCTACTTCTTCTTTTCTTGTTCTGCCTTTTGTTCAATTTCTAGTTCAAGTGCAGCTTTAGTGGTCTTGTCCCCAATAATTTCCTCTTCCTCTGATGAATCCCAATCAACAGGAGCATCAAGATTAAGCTGCTACTGATTACCTTCATCGAACATGTCATCCTTAATTTCATCGTCTGTTAATGGTTCTCTTTCATTACCGGGTTGATTAACCGGATTGAAAAGTGGAGGAATGTCCTCTGAATGTGACTCAGGCCTCTTGGGTTGATTAACCGTATCGGGCTGAGGAGTAATAGTTGTAGCCACTTCAGACCCTCCGGGTTGATTAACCGGATCAGGATGAGTCGGAGCTGCTTCTTGAACATTTTCGGATCCTCCAGCTCCCTTTGCCATTTCCATCTTCCTCATTTCTTCAACCCTTAGATTGGCCCTTCTGGCGTCATCTTCTTTGAGTGACTTCTTGCTAGCTTCCATTGCTATTTTTGTAGCAATGTCAACTTCCATGTCAACATCTTCCTTATTCATTTGAATAGTTACTTCTTCTTCTGATTCTGACTTATCTGATTTAGTTTCTTCTTCATCATGAATCCCACCTTCTTCCACTTTGGGTTTGGGAGTAGCTTTGATTCGTCTTTTGAGACTTCTGGGGTGTGATTTTCTTGGTTGTTTTGAAGCACTTGAAGCACTCCCAGCTTTGCTACTTCCTGTTGAACGGGTCTTGGTAGATCCAGTTCCTTCTTTACCCAGCTTCAAGAATCCTACGCGACCAAGTCTGAGTGCTCTTTTATAGTCTTTGAAGGCTTTAGTTTTCTTTACATTTTCTGTCATTAGAGACTCTGGCAGTCTAGCCCATTGCTTGTGTGAGCTCTCCTTGGGAAAATAGACAGAGTTGACAGTTTTATCCATTCTGTACAAATGCATCTCTAAATCTCCAGCACGAGGAGAGATGTCTTTGTTCTCATCAAGCAATAGACTGATGAGCACCTTGGTTTATCGGACAAAGGGAACTTTGGTGAACGACTTCTGCATTTGAAATGTCATGTCTTCCCAGATAAGCTCCGCATAGTCAATCTTCTTCTGATTCACTAATCCCTAGAAAAGTTGTAGGTGAGATATCCGTGAAAGTTCATGACACACTGTCCCTCCCTGAGACAGAACGAACCACTATGTAGTAAATGGCTCTCCAGGGTTGAGGGATGTTCTTTGCGTTGACGTGTGAGATCTTGGTCAAAGGAGTATCTGGTTAGACATCATACCCAATGTCAAGGAGGAACTTAAGGACTTCATCTTCTGAGGGTGTGGGCCAATATTTGTTAGCTGGTTCTGGTGGTTTGGGTAAGCCTAGTGCTCTGCGAAGGTGATCAGGTGTAATTTTGAGTTTCTTGCGGTCTAGTGTGCATTTGAAGTATCTCTGTTTTGTGTCTAACTCCAACGTGTTCCATAACTGATGAATGTATAATTCCGGAATGTTATCAGAACTGTCCAGTAAGTTCCTGCATTCATGTTCCTTGAGTACTTCCACAGCAATCACACAGCTTGGTTCAGGACACTTTATCTTCTCAAAATCTACCCTCGCGTTGTTGTTCCCAAAATCTGCCTTGTATCCATTAGGAAGAACTTCAGCTCTTGTGAGCATTGGGAGTGGTTGTTGTTGAGGTGCAGCCATTGGAGAATGCTGAAACATCAATCAAGCACAAATATGCAGGATACATGATAGTTAGCAAATATTTAAGCTTGATGTTACACATGTAATCCTTTTGTAGCTTAGATTAATTTTTCATGTTTGACTATAGTAGTTATCAAATTATATCAATTTTGCCAATTTCTATAGAATTTGTGCAATTTCGATAGACCTTGAGGAGTCTAAGGAATTTGTTCAATTTCTATAGAAATCACATTTGCGATAAGTATTGCATTTGCGATAAGTAAGGCATTTGCGATAAGTATTGCATTTGCGATAAGTATTGCATTTGCGATAAGAATCACATTTGCGATAAGAATCACATTTGCGATAAAAATCACATTTGCGATAATTATTGGCAATTTCGATAAACCCTTATACAAGGGATTTCGTTAACAACTGTAGACAAAAAATTTGTTCACTTTTTGATCAAACATTTATTCCAATCGTTTTTAATGATGTTTCTGAGTCATCTGACCAAGTTATAACAACTTTTAACCACAAAAACTCAAGATTCAAACTGCACGTGTTCATGTGTTCTTGATAAACCCTACTGATCGATTTTCACACTTGTGATGTTTCTGGGTGCAATCTAAAGATGCAAACATTCAATTCGAGGCATAAGAACAACATATCAGTGAATTAATTAAACTACAACACTCTCAATCAGTTTTCCCCAATTCATACGGTTAAACCCTAAACTAAGAACATTCAAAGTTTATGTTTCTAGGAACAATTAGGCACATGCATTATGATCAGACACTCATTCCGACACTAACACACCAATCAAATACCACATAAACACTCAGAATCAAATTTCTATAATTTAGCGTAAACCCTAGATCTAAAACAAAGATTTGTGATAAATTTAACCGTTGGATTTTAAAATCCTTCAAAACTGTATGTTATAATCACATATAAAGCACATATTTACTCACAAATTCGATAATTCTTGAACGGATTTGCTAAGATGATTCTGGCCGTAGATCTTGGTTGTTGAGTGTATTTAATTTTGGTGGGTGAAATATGTCAGATGAAATAAGTGATGTATTAACTGCGGTCAGATTTTTTTCTTTTTATTTGACTTTTATTATCTTTGCCACTTTAACACTTTTGGTCCCCTAACCTTGTTTGTTACTTTCTAACTCTAAGTTTTAAAACTTATCAATATTGGCACATACAAGTCTAAATCTTAAGATATTACCACCCTTTTCATTTAAAGCAACAATTTTGAAGAAATTATGCAAGTACAAAATTTGAAAAAATTTTAAAATTTTAAGTCTCCCCCTTAACACTTGTTCAAAAATAATTGTTGACGGTTTAAAATGAACAAAGTGTCGAAAGGTATTGTACTTGCATTTTTTATATATATATAAAAAATGGAAAATCTTTTTGTGTTTTTATCAAAAATATTTAGAAAGATAGTTTTGATATTTGACTCTGATTAATTGTTTTTGAGAAAGTTTTCCAAATCATCAGGAGTCAAACATCGCATTCCAATTTGGTGAACCAGTTCCACAAATCTTGCATGAGGCAAGGCTTTGGTGAACAAATCCACCAATTGGTGTTCAGTACCCACAAAATATAATTCAACTGTACTTATTTCCACATGCTCCTTGATAAAGTGATATCTGAGAGCAATATGCTTCGATTTGCAGTGTTGAACCGTGTTGCATGAAATAGCGATGGCACTCTTGGAGTCGCAGTACATCGGAATCTTGTTAAACACGTATCCGTAGTCCATCAACTGAGATCGCATCCAAATGACTTGAGCACAGCAGGCGGACATGGCGACGTATTCTGATTCTGTAGACGACAGTGATGTACAGTCTTGTTTCTTTGACTGCCAAGAGACGAGCTTGTCACCTAAAAACTGTACTCCCCCAGACGTACTTTTTCGCGTGTCTAAACAACCTGCATGGTCAGCGTCTGAAAAAGCAACAAGTTCAAACCCAGAATACTTCGGATACCAGATCCCCAAATGAATGGTTCCCTTGATATATCGAAGTATCCGCTTAACAGCAGACAAATGACGTTCAGTAGGTCGAGACTGGTAGCGTGAACATAGGTACGTGGCAAATACAACATCCGGCCGGCTAGCGGTGAGATACATGAGAGACCTAATCATACTTTGATATTTCGTAGGATCAATGGGTGTGCCATGTATGTCAGCATCTTGCTTTAGGGATGAGGAAGACATAGGGGTGTTATAGGTGTCACAAGTATTCATGCCATGCTTTTTCAATATTTCCTGTGCATATTTGCACTGACTTAAAAATATACCACGGCGTGATACACAAGAAGCATCAACCATAATATCATTAGTAACATTCAACCATAATATCATTAGTAACATTCAAAGATTCAACATGCATTACATCAGATTCAGAATGAGACTTAGACAAGCTAGATTCCAAATTAGACATAACATGTATCTTATTCAAACTACTATCATTAACTTCTACTTCTGCATTCTTAGATAATCCACTCTTAGGTTGCCAGACTCTAATCTTCTTTTGTCTTTTCTTTTGACTCTTGGTGGTCTTTGAGCTGCTAGCCTTATATGTGGTGCCTAATCCTGTGGAAGTTGAAGTATTCACATTAGTAGGTTGAGATGATGCTTTCTTAGGTGCCTTGTCTACTTTGTACATTCCTGGTGCTATCACATTATTTGATACAGCTTTCCCTTTGTCAAGAGTTCTGTGTTTCTCTTTCAAATCAATAATGATGTGGTTTAGTTCTTGATTTTTTGAATCCAAGATTCTATTATTTGTCCATCTGGGATTTATGTGCATTCAATTGTGATTGGGTGGCAAGCAATAAGGTCATGAGTTCTGAATCCGAATCTTGCATAGGATCATTTTGCTCAAGATGTTCAGAATTGTCATCGTCAAAAGAATCATCAAAAGAAACTACTGGGTTAATTTGATCATCACCAAAGGTAACCACTGTGTTTATTTGATCATTGTCTGAAGATGAGAATGATGATTCATGTTGAGCAAAATTATCTTGTGCAGACGTAGATACATATGGTGATGCAATTTCATGAATTAGACAATCTGCTTCAGATACCTGAGATAAGCCATCGAAGTCATATACCGGGCCTGTCTCGGTCATGTTCATCTCCTGCATGTTGGCCATTAACATGACTGCAGCATTAGCCTCCAGATCTTCCATTTCATCATCGGAGTAGACATTTGCCATAAAACTCTGCTCTTTATCTATCAACATTCCACTGGCCTTTTCATCCTTCAGTGCCATGAGAAGAGCTTCTTTATGGTATGCACTACCCATAGTTCTTGGTTTGGGGCATGCGTTTGCCATGTGACCATTACCCCCACATTTGTAGCAAGTGATGGAAGCACTAGTACAGATTTGGCCTACGGTCACACCAAAAATGTGTGACTATATGCATATAGTCACACACGTTTTTTTGGGTGTGTGTGACAAAAAGTCGCGCCACCGTAGGTGCTATATGGTCACAAAATTTAGTTTGTGACCGTTTTCATTGAAAAAGAGTGACCAAAACCCAAATATGTGTGACCAATTAGGCACAAGTTTTGTTGGATTTATCAGTATGTGTGACTATTTCCCATTCTATGGCCACATGAATATATAATAAATGTGACGTTTATGATGATTTAGTCACACAACGTGTGTTGTTTTTTTCGAGTTAGTCACATACAATTTAAAAAACAGTGGCCAAAAGTGTGAATAAGTGTGACCATATGCTGTTTAAAGTGAAGAAATGTGTATTTTGTGTGACTATTGTTCATCCAATGGTCACATGAATTTTTAGTTTGTGTGGCCTTTTGTAATATTTAGTCACACAAAGCATATTTGTTTTTTGTATTTAGTCACATACAATTAAGCAAAAAGTGGCCAAAAGTGTTAATAAGTGTGACCATATGCTGTTTAAAGTGAAGAAATGTGTATTTTGTGTGACTATTGATCATCCAATGGCCACTTGAATTTTATGTTTGTGTGGCCTTTTGTAATATTTAGTCACACAAAGCATGTTTGTTTCGGGTATTTAGTCACATACAATTAAGCATAAAGTGGCCAAAAGTGTTAATAAGTGTGACCATATATTGTTTAAGTGAAAAAATGTGTATTTTGTGTGACTATTGATCATCCAATTGCCACATAATTTTTTTTGTGTGGCCTTTTGTAATATTTAGTCACACAACGAATTAAACAAAAGTGACCAAAAGAGTTAATAAGTGTGACTATATACATCTTTTAGTCACATTTAAGAAATCAATATATATCAAAACAAATCCAAATATATATCAAAACAAATTCAAATACAATAAAATTGGAATGTATATACCTGAACCAAATATAATATAAGCAGTACTAACTATATGAACCAAAAGTACTAACTTATAACTATCAGTTGTAACTAATACACTATCAGTATTAACTTCAAGGAGTCTTAATCAAATGCAACTACTACAACAGACAATTGTATTTGAATCACAACCTCAAGTGTTACTTGGTTGGCGGCTTCTGGTATCCCCACGATTTCTGTCTTGCCCAGTTCCAGTGATGTCTGCACATCTCATCAATCCCATACTTTGCCCTGCAAAAACACAACAAACCGTCTCAAAAAAAGGTTGAAACCACTAATATTAGTAATTACAGTTCAAAAATTGTTTGTATCCACGGTTGTTGCTAATATTCTTATAATGTCTCATGACTTTCAATAGTATATTTCATTATAGAAGGACGGCTCTGAATATAGTTTGAGCAGATATCATCCAAAACTGTAAACATGTTTGCAATTTAAAACCACTAGTGATCTAGTATGATCAATGGTTGCTTTCTTACAAAATTTTGTATTAATGTTGTTTGATTTTTGATTGTCACTGCAAAAGTACATGTACATTCCATAATATGACAACAATAGTAAACTAACTGACGGGAAAGCTATTATAGGGTACCTGGGGAGAAGGATAAATGGTGAACCCGAGCTTTGACTTCTTTCCATAGTCAACAGACAAACGTTCCAACAACAAGGACCCGAGACCAGAACTAGTACCACCACCATAAAGGAAATGAAGCTAAGAAAATCACAACATAGAAGTTCCCCTCCATCAGCACAGATGGAGAACTTCCTGAAGATGGAGCAGACATCGTCATTGTCATCTGAAGAGAACTTCCTGGTTTGTGAGAGTCTTATTGACAGCACAGATGGAGCAGACATCGTCATTGTCATCTGAAGAGAACTTCCTGGTTTGTGAGAGTCTTATTGACAGCTCATGGAGAGACACGCCATTGATGTGTATATGTGTGAGTAGCTGCCACAATAAAAACAAATTTCACAATTCACAAGACAAATGATAAGGGTCATCATGAGATCATGACACTAATTCAGGTGTCAACTTTTTCAACACATTTGACCCATTCAACCTGTTTCCTTTTTACAGAAAAAGCAATAGATTCTAGACCCTCTTTTATAACCCTCCAACACTTTCTGCCAACCACAACAAATATTGGATTGTCAAGCAAGTTGAAAATATAAACCACATAATAACTAGAAATAGCATATAGCATAAACAAGCAGAAAGCTAACACAACATATAACAGTTACCTCCCCACGAGCAAAATAAGCAAGTTCGGTTCCATCAGGTAACACATCCTCCTTAAACACCTGCTTGTGCATTCTCAAATCTCTACGTAAAACTAATGCCTAATTACTAATTAGAAAAATTTTCTCTGACACTGTTATGATTATTAACCACTAACAGTATTCTGTTATGAAATTAAATACCTGTCACTACGATCATCAGGTAACACAGAGCTAGACTGAGACTGAAGCTGGGGCTGGGCCTGAGGTTGCGGCTGAGACTCTTTTAACTCCACACACAAATCACACAACAGCATTGCCTTCCCACTACCTGATTCAGGTATGGACCCTATAAACCATTGAACAATACAACATTACAAGAAAGTCCAATAAATACAGAACTTAACAACTTTGTAAACACCATTGTTCGACTCACCCCATTATCAGAACTTAACAACTTTGTATGGTTTACAACATCTATAAGTACATCCACTTATGTATCAACTGTAACTTCAACCCACTTCTGCTCTAATATGGGATTATGACGATGAAGATAAAGTCAGCTAACCTAGTTGGCTTCTGGAAACAGCCGCTTCAATTCACCTCCAGTAGTTCATTTTCCATTCTCAGGAAGTGTTGCTGCAACAAAAATGTATTGCTTACTTCGCTCGTAACCAGCAACTAGAGACTCCATCCTATGAATTTTGTCCTCTCTAAACTTCAACATCATCTTCGTGCAATTATTAGACTATAAAACTATAAAAGTTGTCAAATTGTAATCATGTACTTAAATTGAAATGAAGCGTAGAACTGTGTATGCACATAAGGAATTTACATTTGCCAGTTTCATTAGTGAAATATTAATCCTACTGCGTTTCTAGAGATCCAAACGTGTTTTCTTTATCTTAATTGAGCTGTTGGTGAGCCTAGCCCGAGCTTAAGATTTCTTTATCTTAATAAGTCATGAGCAAAACTTGGGCTTGCTATTTTTCATGAGTCACAAAAGCTTGGGCTAACTTGACTCAGAGATATTGCAAAATAACAGATGAGATAACGTAAAAGAAGATTTGGGTCTCACCAGTTGGTGGGGGCATGTTCTTCACAAAAACAAATATAACCTTCTCGGCGCTAAGGTTGATCCTCTTACGAACCACATAAACGAACTGCCCAACAGTCAAATCAGCCGGTACCAGATATCTGCAATTCAAGAACATACACAGTTAGTGTTCATATCTGAAACAAGCCACGTACTCAGTAAGATACTGTATTTTAGAAGCTCAAGTAAAGGCACAAAGATAAGGTGAACTCAATAACCTGAATCTCGACAAGACCAGTGCTCTGTGCAATGACAACCTCAATAGTTCCATCAGGCTTTGGCCTCCAGTAGCCGCTCTCAGCATGCATGGGCTCTCCAGAATTCAACTTCCAAGTCTTTTGGGAATAAGCTATTACAGGCTTCTCTCTCGCACAGATAACAAATCATTCAAAAGTAAGCAAATTTATTTTGATCAGTCAAGAACTTTGTTAAAGTTTAAAGAGCTACTCATAAAAGGAAACATCATCTTTATAGCTTGTTTGTACAGAGAGACTCATACCAATAATAAGGATTTCATTTTATGAGTAATACAATGGATTTTAGATATCATTCAAAGTGTCCAGTACTACATGCAAAGTAGACATTACTATCTTATTTCACAAGGAATGACATCAAACGGATCGTGAATATCTACGTTGTTCCATCTTGGATAAGAAAATAGTTACAATATACAGTCTCCTTTTCTTTTTATCAATAAAACTGTACTTAATTAGATTCAAGCACTATATATGGGTATCACAAGACATAAGAATCCTAACAACAAAACTCTACATATAAGCAAATTAATGAACCACATAATTAGTACACTCCATCTTTTTTCTTTTCTTTTTTTTCCTACAACGAGTATAAAAAGCGTATAACCTCAATCCTAGCCAGAATAAAGCTTTGATCATGACCATTTATATCATTCTCCTTGAATCTTCACATTTCTTACATCTCATCAAACCATTGCACTTTGTAAACAAACACTGAGGAGGACAATAGTCTTATCGTATTATTCAATTTTTTTAAAAATATATATGTATACTGTAATAGATAGATAACTAAAAAAATTGCCATTATATGTCGTTAACTTAAAGCTTAAAGATTAAAACTTTTTCAAGATTACAGAAGCAAACTCAAATAAATAAATAAATAAATGTTTGCATTTAAATTGATTCCCTAACTGAAGATATAATACAATAAAGTACCTAATTTATGGATAAAGTAACTTGAAATTGGTGTCGATGGCTCGACCGGCGACTGGTGGATGGTGACTAGTGATGGTTTTCGGTTGACCGCAGAGACGAGAGAGGCTGTTAGATAGATTAATTATGTAGATGAAGTGTGAGATCTGAGAAAAAAGATAGACATGGGTGGAGGGGTTAATTTGAATTTGGGGAAAAATTTAGGCGGGGCTACTGAAAAATTGAGTGAAAAGGTGAGTGAAAAAATGAGTGGGAAATTTTATTTTGGAAAAACTAAGTGCGGGGACATGTAAAAATTAGGGTCACTTTTAAATAATGATGTGTGACAAAATGTTTAGTGCGACTATATATGACATTTGGTCACATTGTTCAAGTGTGTGACATATATTTGTCACTTTTAAATGTATATCGTGACTAATGCTTCAAACTTACTTTTCAGTTGTCACACATTTCAAATTCATATGTGGCTAAATTTTCAACAAAAACTAGCAGTCACGTTTAAATAATGTGTGACAAACTTGAGTATATGATTTAGCCACATACACAATTACTTCGTGTGACCATATATGGATTTTGGTCACACTTTTCAATTGCGTGACATATATTTGTCACATATGTATATATATAGTGTGACTAATGTTTCAAACTTATTTGTATCCGTCACACGTCCCAAATTATAAGTGACTAAAAAATCAAAATATTTTTTACCAGATACGTATAGTCACGAAAATATTCAAATGTGTGGCTGTAGCCTCAGATGTAATTCCGAAATGGTCACACAAGTCGGATCAAGTGTGGCTGTTTATTTTATTCTAGTACATTTAGTCACACAAAAAAGCGACTGTGTGGCTGTTCGAAAAACAGCATGTGTGACTAAATCCCATTTTTGTACTAGTGAAGTATTAGCAATCCCTTTCCCTTTGTCAGCAAACTGATTCCTTCTCTGAGAATTTCCCATACTGTTTCGACTACTTCCTGAGCTGAATCGTTGACCACCTGAATTCCCCATGTTTCCTGACCCAAACCTTCCTGAAGACCTATTCTGAATCTCTACTCTTCCATCATTGACGACTGCTTGATTTCTTGTATTAGATGAAGATCTCAAACGATTGTTTGTTTTGTTAGAGAATTTGTTGAATGCACGGGCGATCAGTGCAAATCCTTCATTCAGAGATTGAAAGGCATCATCTTCATCAGTGTCAACATTTGAGTATATGTTGTAATCAGTGTTGTCATATTGGATGAGTTGATTCTCAGGATATGAAGAAGGTGCTTCATAAGGGACAATTTGATTTGATGATTGAGGTGCAAAACCTGAATGAGGTGGTGGTGGTGAAACAAACTCCTGATTTGGTGCAAAATGTGACTGAGCCATGAGAGCAAGTGAGTTTGGAGTAGGTGCTGGTGAGAATCCTCCATGTGCAACTCGATCCTTATCAACCTCAGATTGGTGTTGTTTTAGGTAATCATATAACAACCCATAAGACACGTCATTGATCTTTTTAGCTTGACGAACGAATGTGACGTACTTCTGCCAATCTGGGCCGAGGCATCCCAAAAACTTGGAGTTGATAGCAATCTTTGGTAAGATGATATTGTGGCGATCCAGATCATTAATGATGTTGGTGAAACGATGATAGTATGATTCCAAGGATTCCTCAGGTTCAATCGTGAAGTGTGTATATTCCATGTACAACTTTGATTCCAGATCCTCTTGATTTAGTTCAGTACCTTCCATAAACAGATGTACGTGCTCCCACATGTCCTTGGCTGTCTTTTGGGCATCAATACTCCTGAAGATAGGATTGGGAATCCCTTGGATTATATAAGACATAGCTAGCTCATTGGCCTCTTGTTGTAGGACTTGTTCTGTAGTGAGTTGAGCTAGAGGAGTGGGGGTTGTTGTCGCTTCTCTTGGAGGAACTTGAGTTGGATCACCGGGAATGGTTGTTGTAGGTGCTGAATATGGTCCATCAATGATGACTTTCTTCATATATTTCCCGTGAGGTTTCCTTAGTTCAATGAAACGGAGAAAACGACTGGACCACTGCACATAGTTTCCAGGTGTGAGCATAGGTGGTGTGTCTTGAGAACCTGCTTCATGCCTCGATTGCTGACTACTTATGGCTTCACACATTTTGGTAAACCAATGTGGTTCTCTGGAAGATGGTTGGTAGTTCTGCATTGGTTGTGGAAGAAGCTGTTGCTGCTGAGGGAATTGATGTTGATGCATGAACATTTGATGTTGTTGATACTGTGGTTGGTATGATGGTTGGTACTGTTGCTGAGGATATTGTTGCTGAAATTGTTGTTGACGGTACTGTGGCTGTTGTTGATTGTAGAAGTTGTAATTGTATGGTGGTTGAGACATCCTTGTGTTGTTGTTGATCGTGTAGATAATTAAGATGTGTGATATGAGTTATGAGATTTGGTTTGGTTAAGTTAAGTTTATGTTCAATTTCGATAATTACTGTTCACCACAATTTCGATAAACACTGTTCACGTTGCACAATTTCGATAAAAGTCCAATTTGCGATAAGAGTCCTGTTTGCGATAAGAGTCCTGTTTGCGATAAGAAGACCAATTGCGATAAGAATACCAATTGCGATAAGAGTCAGAATTGCGATAATTCCTGCAATTGCGATAAAATTTATAATTGCGATAAACTTTCTAGTTGCGATAAATCTTACAATTTCGATAAGTTATCTTAATTGCGATAGAAAAGGCAATTTCGATAAGTTAACAGAATTGCGATAGATTTTGCAATTTCGATAGATTTATCTAAATTACAATTTTAATCACTTTCTCAAAATCTTATACAAGATATGAGAATAACCGCCAAGTCGAAGTATTTTCACAAACTTATACAAGTAAGGAAAACACCGAGTTCCAATTTCGATAATTCGAAGGCTGCTGGAATTGCGATAAACCCTTGAAGACAATTTCGATAAACCCTCTTTTTCACAATTTCGATAAACCCTCTTTTTCACAATTTCGATAAACCCTCTTTTTCAAAAATTCGATAAACCCTCTTTTTCACAAATTTGATAAACCCTCTTTTCCACCAACTTTTCCTAATTACGTTAATACTTAACTAAAAGTAATTAACCCGATTGTTTTAGGTTTTAAAAGTTAATTAAATCGTAAATTATGTAGAATTTTATGACTCGTAACGTTAAAAACCAAAAAAAAATGTTGATGAAAGTTTACGATTAGCAACGAATTGAACAAGTGATTATACGAAATTAAACTAGAACAAACACTCAAGTAATTAACGTTAAATCTAATCTCAATCCACTATTTTATCTTTTTACTTAACAAGTTTAACGATAAGATATTGAAATGAAATGTTCGAACGTTTTTAACCACAAAAACCACGTAAATCACTTAAACCAAATGAAAAAAATGATTAATTAACGATTCAATCTACTCGATAACACACTCTTAAAAATCCTATGGCGTATGATACCACTTGTTGGTCCCTAACAACGATACAACACTAGATCTAATCTATTATTAACCACGAACACAACTACAACTATACTACGATTAAGCTAATAACGATAGATTAAATAAGCAACGTGAGCTAAGAGAATTAATGTAACACCCCCATTTTTGATATACGCAGCGGAATATAAGTTTGGGGTGCTACTTCAAGGTTCACAGTCATGAGAATAGAAAACGACTCGAAAAGAGACGTTTTAAATAAAATTGTTATCATTCATTTATCAATATCAGAGTTACATTATAGAGGTCCCAACGGGAGGTTTTGAAATACGTTATAAAAGTTACATTTTTAGCTGAATGATAACAAATAGACACTCTTTTTATAAAAGAAAGTCCATGCCACTCCGTGCCAAATCGTACTTTCAATTACCTGAGATAAACATGCTTAAAAAGTCAACACAAATGTTGAGTGAATCCATAGCGTTTAAGGTTAAAACAGTTTGAACACAAGCTACGTAGAACGTAAATCAGTAATATTGCAGTTCGTTATATATTGCTCTAAGTCTCATGAACTCAAACGTTAACACGATAAATAACGATTATGCCCCGAGTAGGAGTCTGCCTGAAACTCTTTATTAAACGTTTTCAAATAAAATGTATTGGGTCACTTATCCAGCAACACAAAGGGATTGTCAATCCAATAGAACTATTCATTATATTCGCGCTCACCCGAAAGTGATTAATGGTTCATGATAAAGAGTCTTTAAATAGGCAACAGTTAAACTTATGCAATATAAATCAGGAAAGCAAACAGGAAAATACTTCTGTTCGGTTTAGTAGCATGTATCTCCCCACAAGTTTAGAAAACGTATAAAAAAAGTGGGACTATGAACTCACCTAGACAGTCTGGATGGAAAACAAAGTTATACAGAGTTGATAAACGTCTCCGGCACGCAACCTGGTTTGTTATGTCAAGTTTTCAGTAATCGTTTTCAATTATAAGTTTTAGTATTCGTTCCGTAATGTTTTCGGTTGTTTATTAAATGTTACTTTGAGACAACATGAAGTCTCTTTAAAAGTTATAAGATTTTATCTTATTTCTTATTTTTATGTTTTCGTTCTATAATGTTCGTTAAATAAATACTTCGTTTTTTCGTTATCGAAGAAAACGTATTTTAGTTTATTAATAATAATAATAATAATAATAATAATAATAATAATTATTATTATTATTATTATTATTATTATTATTATTATTATTATTATTAATAATAATTATTATTATTATTATTATTATTATTATTATTATTATTATTATTATAATTATTATGGTGAAAGTTACACTTTAGCCCCTATAGTTTCACATGTTGATAACTTTTACCTTTGAACTTTTGTAAAATTGCAAGTTTTACCCCTTAACTTTTGTAAAATTACAATTTTTACCCTTCAACTTTGGTTAAATGACAACTTTTACCCCTATAGTTTCAAAAATGACACTTTTTACCCCTAGGGTTTATGTCGACTGCATATCAAGTCCTTTTTATAATTCTGGTCAGAGTTTTGGCAAAAATTACCCTTGAGACTCCCGTCGCGTTACACACGACGTCCTTATTCTTTAAAAACGCGCTATATCTTTCGATTTATGGCAAAACCTTTTACGACTCTTTTGCAAACTTGTTTATCAGTTTAATAACTTAATTTTTACAAAAACTCAGTTCGTGATTCGAGCTCACGATCTCGCAAATAATTTTAAAAGGGTGCGTTTGGACAGTTTGTCGGGGCAGAAAACACGCAACAAGGGAAGGCCATATCTCCCTCGTTTCTTAACGAAATTACTTCATTCTTTTTCCTATAGTTAGGTATCTAAGTGAACTACGTTTTTACAAAAATCTAGAATTTTTAAAGTCCGTTTAGTGGTCGAAAACTAGGTTCAAAGCTCAGGGTCTGCTGCTGTCTTTACAAGAAAAACTGTTTGGTAATTAAATAAAAACACCCTTTGTTTTGCGTTTTCAAGACTCGAGGTCTAAAGAGTTTTTGAAGGAAACGTCATTCCGGACAACTTTTGTGTTTTAAGTTTTCGACGAAACAGACCAGAAATGCCTCGTTTTGCGCGATGTACGCTGCTGTACAGTAGGTATTTATAGATTTTATAAAACTTCAAATCGCCATATCTTTTGACTCGTTTATCCATTTTTGATGATTCAAATTGCTACGTTTTTCTAAAAATATTCTCTTTAACAATATCTAAGTGTCCTATAGCCTATTGTTTTAAAAATTATTAAAGAAAAATAATATAGGGTGTTTGTTTGTTCGAACCAAAAACAAGAAGAAAAGAAAAGAAATGATTTTTCTAGTTTTTGTATTAGATCATTATTAGAGATCATTAAGGTAATAATTTAAGAGTATTTAGAACCTATGTAAGATAATGAAAAAGGTTTAGAACTTACCTAACTTATATGTTCGAATAGGGCAAGGTTTGGGTGTATAGGCTTTGGAAATGAATCACAAGAGTTCCTTCCTTCTTTCTTTGCTTCCTAGAGTACTTTAAGACTTATATAAAGGCTGTAAGATCAAAAATGTTGGTGTATGTAGGCTGTGGTGAATGTGTCGAGTGGTTTTGTGAGAAGAAAGGAGAGTGATGATCAAGTATTTATAGAAAGAAGTAATTAGGGTTTTCTAAAGTCTTCTAGGGCTTCTTTGGAGGGTGTTGAGGGGACAAGAAGGTGTGTCTCCTTCTTGGTGGCGCCATGTGGTTGGAGGGGAAAGGAGGTGATGTGGAAATCCCCCCTCCATACAAGTATCTATGTTTCTAGAAGAGGAGGGATGTGGAGATATTAGGGTTTGACATATGTAGTGTTCTAGGGTTTGAAAGGTATGGGTTTGGTTGGTTTCTTGTTGTGTTCGAACTAGGCATAAGAGAAATGGGAGTGTTTGGTTCGAATGGGCTTTATTTGGTTGTACATTAAGCTTGGTCATGTGGTACTCTATGGTTTGAGATGGTAACTAGTTAGTTTAGGGTTTATGGTAATTAGTTTTAAATTAGAGGTTAATTTTAGGGTTTATGTTTATATATAGATATAATCGAATTCTATATATATGAAGAGAAAATGACATTGTGCTTTATGATGTTGTACAATGGGCTTTGTTGTGTTGTACTTGGGGTTTAAAAATATTAAAAATATATTTTTATTAATTCTTTAAGTTATATAATTTTAATATAATTTTTATTAGAGTTTTAAGGTAATTAAATAGGTTTTTAAGTTTTTATGCATTAAAGGGTTGTACTATAGGTTTGAGGGTTTGTACATTCATTTTATAAATTAATAAAGTTATTTTAAAAATTATTATGGAATTATTACAAATTATGCCTTTAAAATAATTATTATTAAGGTTTATATAAGGTTTTTATAAATAATTAGTTTTTATGCATTAGGGACTTGTACCTTAGCTTAGAAGACTTGTACATATATATTTTATAAAAATATTAGTTAGGGTTTGTGATTTTATTGCATATAATTATAGTTTTGTGAAATTAGGGTTTTATCGGGAGTTATAGTGGAATTAGGGTTTCTGTGCTTTAGTGACTTGTACATTACTCAGATAATTTGTATTTTAGTAGGGTTTCGTTATTTTTATATGTTGCTATGGTAGTTTAGGGTTTCATAAAACTAGTTTTAAATAAGAAACATTTAGTTTTAATCGTAAGTTAACGAAAACGTAAAGTGATAAATGGAATCTCATAAAGTTTTAGGTCAAAGATATTTATATAGATAAACATTAATTTAGTTAAGGTTGTGTTGTGAGCGAGCACGTTTATCGGAGATGTGATCTACGTCACATAAGATAACAGTTATGAACAGATAATAATAAATAAATAAAAATTTCTACGTGGAAAAAGGATAAGTATAGTTTTATTGTAAAGTCATATTTTTACCAGTGGTTACAGTATCCCCCGGTTGACGGGAATCTCGTCCCGAGATTCAGTCTATGTTGGTCGAGGAGTGAGGGAAAAGGTTTGGGTATCTTGTCCGTATTTGATTTTCTAATCTTAGGGGTAATGGGTAGTAATTGTAGACATCTATTATGGTTGGTCAAATGGAATTAGCATGAACAATTCATTTTGTCCTAAAATTTTGTTTTTGAATGAAAATTGTTATTAGAAAATCTGAAAAGATAACTGTCCAATTATGACATGATTCTTCCTAGTTTATACATAGTTGGCCAGGCTATGCATAACCGAGGACTGAATGATGTGATATTTGGTCTAGTTATGGTGATACTTATATTTCTTCAAAAGTTTTAGACGGTGTTCAACGTTTTGTTTTTGTAAAATGACAACATCTTTATTTTTCACAAAAATAAGAAAATTATTGTTCATACTATGGTGATAAGTCAGGAATTTCTAGGGTACTAATGGAATATCCTTGAAAATGAATCTTAGGGTTCGAGTGGAATTCTTACGGGATAGTCAAAACTAATATTAACCAAATTTCTAGTGAGATGACAGTGTAGTGTCTACGAACAGGTCAAATGGAATGGAAACGTAGATTATGATTATTACGGAATTATTACAAGATAGAGACTTCATACGGTAGAAAGGATAGTTAATACGCTTAAGTTACGTCCATCGTAACTAAGGTAGAGTACAATAGGAAATATGCTTAGGAAATTTTACGATACGATTTATTTAGCTATAACGGAAATTTATCTTCTGCTTAAATAGGGACGTCATTCCTTGACATTGTCGGGATCTTAATGAGTTCTCATTCTCCTGCACTAGTCTTGGTTCGGCTGTGCGTTCCCATCTCCTAGCACATACGCTCTTCTACGGGCACCGTTATTCTGGTTGTCATTCTGTTTCGGGCACTGGTTCTTGAAATGCCCCTTCTCACCACATCCGTGGCAAGTTACGGTTACTGGCTGTAAATTAGCTCCTGTTGCTCTACAGTCTTTGGTCTGATGTCCAATTCTCTGACACCTTGCGCACTTAACAGTGCACGGACCATAGTGGTGCAACAAGCATTTATTGCATGACGGTTTTCTTCCGACGTAGCCACTCTTCTCAGCAGGTGTGGCAATATGATCTTTGCCAACTTCCTGCCGGCGATTCTGTTGATGATGGTGATTATTACGGTCTTGTTGATAATTATTGTGGTGATGGGTGATTCTTTTATCATCAAGCTTTCGCTTGTGATCACCATCTCTCTGGGTGGAATCACGTTTGATCTCACGATCCATCAATTGATGGGCTTTGGAAATGGCCTCTTCCAATGACTGAGGCTTTGACGCAATCACATTTCCCTCGATGCTTCGAGGTAATCCTTCCGTATATTTCTCCAATATCTTCTCCAGATCAGGCACAATAGTCGGACATAGGAGAGCAAGCTCCTGAAACCTCCTATTGTATGCCTTGAGATCCGTTCCCTTCACCACCAGCTGGTGAAACTCATCTTCCAGCTTCTTTATCTCAGTACGGAGGCAGTACTTCTTCAACATCTTCTTCTTGAGATCTTCCCAAGTTAGTTGGTGAGCTGCTTCAACACCCATAGTCTGGGTAGTCGAAGTCCACCAAGACAGGGCATCATCCAATAAAGTCCCTGTAGCAAAAGCAACTTTGCAGTCATCGGTACATCCGCTCCTTACAAAGACTATTTCCGTACGTTCAAACCAACGAGCTAATTCAGTAGCTCCTTCTGTTCCCTTAAAGAAAGTTGGTTGACAGTTTATGAAGTCTTTGTAAGTACACTTGCGAGTTGTAACAGTCTCGTTCTCTCCATTGGGTCGGCTAGTGCTTCCAGTACGAGCAAATTCTGCTGCTTGACTCTCTAGTGCTGCAGCAACACTGTCTGCAACAAGCTTTCGGATAGCAGCTTGGGACATGGGCGGTTCGGGGGAAGTGCGAGGCATATTTCTATTAATACCACAATAAAACATACGTTTATATTTTGTACATGTTAGATTATCAAGGTAAAACTTATGATAATCATAAGGTCATAACATGTCCAAATACTATCATACGTGTATGTAAGATGATCATCACTGGTCCACATCAACCGATACCATGCACAGCAAAATACAACAAAATCAAAACCACATATAGTCATAAATAACTTGCTAATTTTTTATATATAACAAAATTAGTACAAGCGTCATATTTATGCTACATATCTCATGGCCAAGATATTGTACAAAAGCTGGTAGATATAAATCTGATTTTTGTGGCTACCAGAAACTCTTCCGAGTCAACTTTTCAGTTTGACGATCATGCTGACGAGGATATATATATATACTCTTAATATCTATCTTGCATATCTCCCACTATTTTCTCCAAAATAGTGATCTTCGTCAGAGCTGTCGTCAGTTCTTCATTTTTCTTCTTCATTTATTCTCTTTTAACATCTTCAATTCGTCATAGGTATTTCTCGTCTCAGCTGCTCACGACAATTCTCTATCTTCTCACGATTCTCACCCATCTTCTGCTTCATGGTCTCTGAATCTTCAACTCTATATTTTATACCCTCGATGCATTCTAGAGGCAGCTTGTCGGGATGACCTAAGCAGTTTCGATCTGCTCTTCTTGCCGTTCTAGTCGCGTCAACAGGGTGGAAATAGTCGGCTGTCGTTCCTGTACGGATTTGCGAGCTTTCACTTACCTCAAGGACATCGCGGTGGAATAGGGAAGTCGGGAATAGGAAATCGAGGTAAAGTATGATATCGGGCGATAATGGTCCTAGCTTCTTCACTAAGTTCGAATGGGACAGATGGGGGAAATAGAAACTTATAGATGATAGTGGAGGTGGAAGTAAAGATGTAGGAACTGACGGTATGTAGGAAAGTGGACGTAGTAGTGGGGATGAGGATGTAGGTACTATCATGATGTCCGGTACTGTGGTATTTTTCAATATCCGAGTCCGACATAAGAGGAATAGAATGGGTATGGGGAAATCAGGATTCTGTAACCACCCAGTAATTATAAATATTTTACTATGTAGCTAAATAATTAGAAATAAACATATATAAGTAACGTTTCAGGGGCGTTGTGGCACGGAGGACTTTTTGGTTAAGTTTTTGTGAAAAGCGGTTATAGTCCAATGTTTGAAAACATTTGGTTCTCTATAACCATGAGCTCTGATACCAATCTGTAACACCCCCATTTTTGATATACGCAGCGGAATATAAGTTTGGGGTGCTACTTCAAGGTTCACAGTCATGAGAATAGAAAACGACTCGAAAAGAGACGTTTTAAATAAAATTTTTATCATTCATTTATCAATATCAGAGTTACTTTATAGAGGTCCCAACGGGAGGTTTTGAAATACGTTATAAAAGTTACATTTTTAGCTGAATGATAACAAATAAACACTCTTTTTATAAAAGAAAGTCCATGCCACTCCGTGCCAAATCGTACTTCCAGTTACCTGAGATAAACTTGCTTAAAAAGTCAACACAAAGGTTGAGTGAATCCATAGCGTTTAAGGTTAAAACAGTTTGAACACAAGCTAAGTAGAACGTAAATCAGTAATATTGCAGTTCGTTATATATTGCTCTAAGTCTCATGAACTCAAACGTTAACACGATAAATAACGATTATGCCCCGAGTAGGAGTCTGCCTGAAACTCTTTATTAAACGTTTTCAAATAAAATGTATTGGGTCACTTATCTAGCAACACAAAGGGATTGTCAATCCAATAGATCTATTCATTATATTCGCGCTCACCCGAAAGTGATTAATGGTTCATGATAAAGGGTCTTTAAATAGGCAACAGTTAAACTTATGCAATATAAATCAGGAAAGCATACAGGAAAATACTTGTGTTCGGTTTAGTAGCATGTATCTCCCCACAAGTTTAGAAAACGTATATAAAAAGTGGGACTATGAACTCACCTGGACAGTCTGGATGGAAAACAAAGTTATACAGAGTTGATAAACGTCTCCGGCACGCAACCTGGTTTGTTATGTCAAGTTTTCAGTAATCGTTTTCAATTATAAGTTTTATTATTCGTTCCGTAATGTTTTCGGTTGTTTATTAAATGTTACTTTGAGACAACATGAAGTCTTTTCAAAAGTTATAAGATTTTATCTTATTTCTTATTTTTATGTTTTCGTTCCGTAATGTTCATTAAATAAACACTTCATTTTTTCGTTATCGAAGAAAACGTATTTTAGTTTATTAATAATAACACTAATAATATAATAATAATAATAATAATAATAATAATAATAATAATAATAATAATAATAATAATAATAATAATAATAAAATATAATTATTATTATTATTATTATTATTATTATTATAATAATTATTATGGTGAAAGTTACACTTTAGCCCCTATAGTTTTACATGTTGACAACTTTTACCCTTGAACTTTTGTAAAATTGCAAGTTTTACCTCTTAACTTTTGTAAAATTACAATTTTTTACCCTTCAACTTTGGTTAAATGACAACTTTTACCCCTATAGTTTCAAAAATGACACTTTTTACCCCTAGGGTTTATGTCGACTGCATATCAAGTCCTTTTTATAATTCTGGTCAGAGTTTTGGCAAAAATTACCCCTGAGACTCCCGTCGCGTTACACACGACGTCCTTATTCTTTAAAAACGCGCTATATCTTTCGATTTATGGCAAAACCTTTTACGACTCTTTTGCAAACTTGTTTATCAGTTTAATAACTTAATTTTTACAAAAACTCAGTTCGTGATTCGAGCTCACGATCTCGCAAATAATTTTAAAAGGGTGCGTTTGGACAGTTTGTCGGGGCAGAAAACACGCAACAAGGGAAGGCCATATCTCCCTCGTTTCTTAACGAAATTACTTCATTCTTTTTCCTATAGTTAGGTATCTAAGTGAACTACGTTTTTACAAAAATCTAGAATTTTTAAAGTCCGTTTAGTGGTCGAAAACTAGGTTCAAAGCTCAGGGTCTGCTGCTGTCTTTACAAGAAAAACTGTTTGGTAATTAAATAAAAACACCCTTTGTTTTGCGTTTTCATGACTCGAGGTCTAAAGAGTTTTTGAAGGAAACGTCATTCCGGACAACTTTCGTGTTTTAAGTTTTCGACGAAACAGACCAGAAATGCCTCGTTTTGCGCGATGTACGCTGCTGTACAGTAGGTATTTATAGATTTTATAAAACTTCAAATCGCCATATCTTTTGACTCGTTTATCCATTTTTGATGATTCAAATTGCTACGTTTTCCTAAAAATATTCTCTTTAACAATATGTAAGTGTCCTATAGCCTATTGTTTTAGAAATTATTAAAGAAAAATAATATAGGGTGTTTGTTTGTTCGAACCAAAAACAAGAAGAAAAGAAAAGAAAGGATTTTTCTAGTTTTTGTATTAGATCATTATTAGAGATCATTAAGGTAATAATTTAAGAGTATTTAGAACCTATGTAAGATAATGAAAAACGTTTAGAACTTACCTAACTTATATGTTCGAATAGGGCAAGGTTTGGGCGTATAGGCTTTGGAAATGAATCACAAGAGTTCCTTCCTTCTTTCTTTGCTTCCTAGAGTACTTTAAGACTTATATAAAGGCTGTAAGATCAAAAATGTTGGTGTATGTAGGCTGTGGTGAATGTGTCGAGTGGTTTTGTGAGAAGAAAGGAGAGTGATGATCAAGTATTTATAGAAAGAAGTAATTAGGGTTTTCTAAAGTCTTCTAGGGCTTCTTTGGAGGGTGTTGAGGAGACAAGAAGGTGTGTCTCCTTCTTGGTGGCGCCATGTGGTTGGAGGGGAAAGGAGGTGATGTGGAAATCCCCCCTCCATACAAGTATCTATGTTTCTAGAAGAGGAGGGATGTGGAGATATTAGGGTTTGACATATGTAGTGTTCTAGGGTTTGAAAGGTATGGGTTTGGTTGGTTTCTTGTTGTGTTCGAACTAGGCATAAGAGAAATGGGAGTGTTTGGTTCGAATGGGCTTTATTTGGTTGTACATTAAGCTTGGTCATGTGGTACTCTAGGGTTTGAGATGGTAACTAGTTAGTTTAGGGTTTATGGTAATTAGTTTTAAATTAGAGGTTAATTTTAGGGTTTATGTTTATATATAGATATAATCGAATTCTATATATATGAAGAGAAAATGACATTGTGCTTTATGATGTTGTACAATGGGCTTTGTTGTGTTGTACTTGGGGTTTAAAAATATAGAAAATATATTTTTATTAATTCTTTAAGTTATATAATTTTTATATAATTTTTATTAGAGTTTTAAGGTAATTAAATAGGTTTTTAAGTTTTTATGCATTAAAGGGTTGTACTATAGGTTTGAGGGTTTGTACATTCATTTTATAAATTAATAAACTTATTTTAAAAATTATTATGGAATTATTACAAATTATGCATTTAAAATAATTATTATTAAGGTTTATATAAGGTTTTTATAAATAATTAGTTTTTATGCATTATGGACTTGTACCTTAGCTTAGAAGACTTGTACATATATATTTTATAAAAATATTAGTTAGGGTTTGTGATTTTATTACATATAATAATAGTTTTGTGAAATTAGGGTTTTATCGGGAGTTATAGTGGAATTAGGGTTTCTGTGCTTTAGTGACTTGTACATTACTCAGATAATTTGTATTTTAGTAGGGTTTCGTTATTTTTATATGTTGCTATGGTAGTTTAGGGTTTCATAAAACTAGTTTTAAATAAGAAACATTTAGTTTTAATTGTAAGTTAACGAAAACGTAAAGTGATAAATGGAATCTCATAAAGTTTTAGGTCAAAGATATTTATATAGATAAACATTAATTTAGTTAAAGTTGTGTTGTGAGCGAGCACGTTTATCGGAGATGTGATCTACGTCACATAAGATAACAGTTATGAACAGATAATAATAAATAAATAAAAAATTCTACATGGAAAAAGGATAAGTATAGTTTTATTGTAAAGTCATATTTTTACCAGTAGTTACAATTAAGAAGAAGAGATTAAGAGAAGAGAAGGATGATTATCATTCATACGTTAATAGGACAGAGCTTCCGCACAATAGACAAATAACCAACACATAAAATGAGCACCATGCGCCTCTATTTATAGGGGAGGATTAGGGTGCCATGTGCTAAGTATATTCTTAGCATATTCTAATCTAAGCATATTCTAGAATTATGCTTTTTGGATTCCCTAAGGCACATGGGCTACTAATGTGCCTTGGGCTTTTCCTAAACATATAGCCCATTACAATTTAAGCAACCAATTAATAAAACATGACTAAGACTTGAAATAAAACGTGTTCCTAACAATAACAAATAATATAAAGATTGTCAATGGAAAATGGCTAAAAAGGTTCAAATTCCGGCACGGCCACAAAGAAAGTCGGTTGCATAATAGCAAATAAGCTATTACACCATCCGGTTCTTGGCGTGCCTAGCTACGGATGAAACCTCGAATGACCAACATTAGCTGACCCAAAAAAAGGGTAGTTGATCATCATAAGCCATTAATATTTTGGACCAAAACAAAGTTGTCATACCAGCACACTAAATAATTTGCTAAGGCAAAGCATCAGTTACCTCAATTATAAATTTCGTTAGAAACGTATTCACCATGGTTGCAAGCACAACTCGAAAGTGTGCTGCCATCCGATTATGTGAAATGATATCCACACCAAATTACCCCGATCAATAAGGCAGACCAAATAATGCGAATAGACCAACATGTTTTATTCACTATCATAATTGCAAAACAAAAGCCACAACACCGAAAGGGCACTGTCACATAAAAATATTTACAACACAAAATATCCTCTTATGGCCAATATCATTTCAGGGAAAAAATTTAACCTCCAACACAACAACAAAAACACAGGCCAACCAAATTCAGAGAACAACCACCACACATCAATAGCCTCAAAGCAAAACCAATAACAATAATGAGAAAAATAATATTGATAATCAAATACAAGAGTAACACAAAGAAAGCAACATCAACAATTAACTATACTATGCAACAACAGCAAGGTTGTCATCACAACAGCAGTCGAAACCAAGGAATATTCAAAGGAAGAAGTCTAAATGAAGATAAAAAAAAGTCATCTCACCAAGCAAGATCAGTCTTTTGTAGATATAGGAACTTTTAGCAACAGCTGGTAGCAGACAATATGGATTCAAACATGTTTGTGGACCACCTACACAAACATGTCTGTAAACATCTACGTATGCTAAACCACTAACCAAACGGCAGTCCTGCACAAAGAGGTCAAAACTTCATCAGGGTTGCATAGAAACTTGGTTGCATAATAGCAAATGGTCTATCATGCCATCCAGTTCTTGCCCTCGCAAGATAATGTTCAGACCTCCAAAGACCAACAACTGTAATTTAAAAAAAAAAATTAAATAAAGCACAACCTGTGTCATAAAACAACAACAACGCAGCGCAAAACATGAAGCACGAAATCAACAAATAACGACAGAGAAAAACCAATGCGGTTAACAAAAAAAGTAACCCACTAACACAGTTAAATGTGACAACAAATAAATAATTATTGCAAACAAAAAAGACCACCTACAGTTTCAAGGCAGAAATAACACCATCTACCACAACAACAATAACACTTTATAATTAATCATTACCCGCAACAAACACATTTTTAAATACCAATTTGCAAACACATCAAAGCATACAAAATAGCAAGAAAATATCGTAACACAACCAACTATGCACATAAAAAAATCCCACTAAACACCTGCTACAGAGAAATAATACCATTTATCACAACAATAACAACAACCGAACGATAAAAAATAATATGCAGCGAAAGATTAAACATCAACCGATGAAATTAACAACAACAACAACCAAAAAGCTAAACATAACTAAAGAGTTGGATCACAAAAACTATTGGCAGACCTAGACCAGATCCAAAAGTGTGGATATAACCAAACCACTCACTGTAGATACAACATCTGGGCTAAAAACAACCACAAACTTAAAAAAACAATAAACTAATTGTTCATAAAACTGTAGTTCTACTCACAAATCCCTGTAGATGCCACAAAACCCGCATCTTCGGATCAAAAAAGGCCGAATGGCGTTCGGGTAAAATAATCGGAGCGAAAAATAATGGAGCTGAAGGTAAAGCAGAAGCTGTGAGTGAACATGAACAGTTCGGATAGCCCAACAACAAACCATTCTATTACCCGAACCCTGCCTAAGGCGGGTAGCAAAAGAATTCCGGGCGGGTCGCGCCATAAATGTATAATAGGGATAATTAGTTTAATGAAATTTAATGTTAGTAATGATGTTTAGTTTTGCATTTTTACAAATTAGTTTATTCTCAATTATTAAGTTCTTATATTAAAAAGTTTTAATTTAGTTTTCAAATAAAAATAAATATAGAAATATAAAAAAAAAAAAGTTTTTTTTTAGAAAGTTTTCGATCTAACCGATCGGATGTTGCCCGCATCCGATTCGGTTGGGTAAATTTGATTTTTAACGATTCAACCATCCGATCGAATGGAATTCAATACCGATTGGATGGATGCCTCGGTAAAAGTTTTTGAAATTTTTAATTTTTAGTTGTTTTGATGTTTTAAGAGTTTGAAGTTGTTTGTTTGCTTGCTTTGGTTTAATATTTTAATATGTTTCAATTATAACTAACCCTCGCGCTAATAGTTTGGATTTTTTGTTTTTGTGGTTATGTTATAGTTAGTGTTTAAGTAGAATGGAGAGTTTAAGCAATGTGTCAGAATACTTGAGAAATTTGGAAGAGATGCTGAAAGATTCGGGTGATTCATTGGAGAGTTTGGAAAATATTTTGGAAGAAGCTAAGGTTGATTTTGAAAGGAGAGAAGAAGTTGGAGAAAATCATGTTTGTTTACCTAAGGAGAAAAGAGTTGTTGTGTTTACACGAGCACCACCTAAAGAGTTTGATGCACCGTTCATGAGGTATGCTACACCTTGTGGTGTGGAAGGTATAAAAGCTTGGGATGCTCAGCTTAATATAGAATATGGTGACAACTACATTACGGAAGATATGCTTGGTAAGCTTGGTTTTGTTCGACTTGACTATGTGGATTATGGAAGAAAGATAGTGAGAGAGGTGAATGTTAATATTCATGGTCATGTGTTCAAAGTTGATTTTGTTGTTTTGGAATATGAGAATGCTGATGAACCAGAAGTTGTGTTTGGTAGAGATTTCATGGTTAAGACTAAATGTAGGATTGATTTTGCATTGGGAGAGATGAGGATTGATGTTGATGATATGGTAGAAGAAAAGGTAGGAAAGGGAGAGATTGTTAAAATGGGAAAAGCGAATAGAAAGAAAACACCACTTAACAAACTTACCCAACCCTCCAACCCTAAAAATGAAAGTTATTCATCTAGTTCACCACCCAAAACACCACAAATAGTTAAACCATTAACCCAAGAGCAAAAGGAAGCGATTTTGGAAAATTTGGAAATGAAGTTTAAGGAGCTTATGGAGGAAAAGCCGGTTATTGATGTGTTGAACAATTACATGACTTATCGTAAGAAGTTGGATACAGTTATGATGGCAAGGGCTAGGTTAGAAGATAAGAATTTTGATGAGGTTGCAAGAGAAAGAATAGTTGAGAATGGGTTGCCCAAAAAGGAGAGCGATCCGGGAAATTTTGTGTTACTGATTAAAGTGAATGGAACAGATGCGATGTATGCATTGGCTGATACAGGAGCAAGTGTGAATGTAATGCCGTATCCATTGTATAAGAGATTAGGACTTGGTAATCCTCAACCAAATCAATATAATCTTACTATGGTTGATAATTCACGAGCAAAAGCGATGGGAGAAGTAAAGAATGTTAGAGTCCAAGTAGGACATCAAGCTTTCTTGGCCGATTTTCTTGTGCTTAACATTCCGGTGGATAAGGAGTTACCATTGTTGTTAGGAAGAACGTTTTTCAGAACTTGTGGAGCTATTATAGATATGGGTAGAGGTACTATGACTATTAGTGATGGAATCTTGAAGCATACGTATTATCCTAAACCTAGAAGAAAGATTGTTAAGGAAGTTCATGAAGATGAAGAAGAAGACCATTTGGGTTGTTTTGAAGTAGGTAGAGATGAAGAAGGGAGGCCTAAATACGGGCCGGTTGTCCCAAGTTACTATGATATTGAAGATGAGATGGAAAGAGCTCTAGCGATGGAGGCTTTCTATAACCCATTTAAGAATGTTTTGTGTTTAACAAATTGACAGATTTTCTTGGATCTTTACCGGTCCAACTAATGAATTTGGAATGGAGACCCGAAGGATCTAGTGTTTACAAGAAGGAAAAAGAAGACGGAGAATGGCATGTGAAGTTTGATATAGTTTGTCCGGATGGAAGGAACTTTACAAGGAAGTTTAAAACGCAAATGACTAACCGAAAGTTGTCCGGGAAGTTTCAAAATGAAGATATCTTGAGGCACGAGTATTTTGAAGGATGAAAGACAAGAGTTTGAAGAATAAAAGCACAAAGCTTGTGCTAGTGCTTTGTTTGTTTCTTTTTAATTTTTATGCATTTCTAGTAGTTTAATGTTTGCATTTAAGTTTGAGTTTAAGTTAAGACCTTTTGATTATCTTGGTTTTATTAAGTTTTAAGTTTATGAAGTTATGAGTTTAAGAGTTAAGTTTTGTTTTAGAAGTTGTAGAGATAGACTTGAAAAACAAGTTGGGAGATTAAGTGTGGTGGAGTATTTTTCATGCTTAAAAGGAGTATTTTTGAAGAGTGAAAAACACTTTTACTTGTTCTTACAAGTGTGATAAAGTGATTACAAAAGAAAAAGTGAAGTTTTTGCAAAAATTCAATCCGAATCGGTTGGATCAAATACTGATCGGATGGAGTGAAATATATATACTCAAGATTTCAAAAATCACAAAAACACACACACACACTCAATCCACCAAACTTGGGGTTCAAAAATTCGACCATTAGGAGTTTATTAAGTGTTGCAGGAGTGTTGAAGGATCATCTATGGCACCTAAACAAGTAAGTAACATCATCAATTTCTATTAATTAGGTTTTAATTTGGAATAGATGGGTAAATGATTGAGGAATTCATTGCAAAAAGAATTAGATAGATTGATTAAGTTTTGAGGAAGAATTGATTGATTGAATTTTCGGATTAAAATGGGTCAAAACTTTGAATCAATTTAGATTGCAATTGATGATTCTCAGGTGTTATTTAGTTGTTGATTAGTGATGCTAGGATGATGCATTGTGGATTAGAACACAAATTGAGGAGCTTTGATTTGGTAGTGTTCATATGTTCTAGGAAGATTGAGAAATCATGCAAATATGTTATGAATATGTTTTGGAGATGAGTGGGATATGTAGAAACCATGATAATTGATCAAATGCATGATAGGAAATAGTAGAATTTGATAGAATTGATTGAAAGTCGGAGAAAGAAATTTTTTTCTTAACAGTAGGTCCTAACCGATTCGGTTGCGGGGCAATACCGATCGGTTGGGCTGGGACATTTACTCCATCCGATTCGGTTGGAGGAATACCGATCGGATGGATGGCTCGGTAAATGAAAAAAAGAAAATTTTTAAAACGAGTTTTGTGACTTCTAAGTCTTGTAATCTTGGTTCTTATGCTCTTATACTATAATATGTTTGTGTTTTCTACAGAGTTATCTTGCACGAGGATCAGGGATTGCTAAAAGAACTAGAGAAGCAACTAGGAAGAGAGAGCAAGCGCCAATTCCGGAATGTCATCCTAACCTCCTATGGCGAGGGGAAGATCTGATGGTTCGGAAATCATTTAATGTTATTCTTCTTAAGATTGGCGGATGGGTGATTCATTCACCAAGGGTTATGAATTGGAATGCAATGAAAGAGCTTGGTTGTGATGAGTTTTTGGAAGATATGTTTCTTGTTAGGGTTATGTGGAATAAACAGATATTGACCTCAAGTATGTGGATGAGAGCATTCAACATAAGAGAACCAATATACAAGGAATGGTGCCTGGAGTTTTTATGTTCTATGCGGATGAAAAAGGAGGTTACTGATATTGGAGTTACAACCGACAAATTTCTCGATTTCAGACTAGGAGGTAAGAAACATGAAGTCACACTATTTGAGTTTGGAAATTTGTTAGGTTTATACTCTGATGAGGATTTAAGTAATGTGGATTTCAAGTTTTTCATAATGAGTGGAGAGAGGAGTAAAAATAACTTTGACGCACATGGGTATTGGAAAAGGATTAGCACGGAAGACCAGCTAGTATTTGGGGAAAGTAGAGTTTCAAAGATTAAGAAACCATTGTTGCAAGTGTTACACAGGGTTGTAGTGCAATCATTGTTACATAGGACATCTAGTGTCGATTTGATTTATGAAGATGATTTATGGGTTCTTCAAGCCTTAGACGAGAAGCATCCCTGGAGGCATTTGAATGTAGCTTGGGTGATAGTCCAACATTTGCACCAACACGCGGCTGTTGGGGCAAGAAACTACTTATGTGCCGGTCACTTTATTTCACGAATAGCAAGGAATCTTGGGCTATTTATTGAGGAAGAGATGATTTTTTTAAGCGATCCAGTTATTCCATTAAGCATTGACATCAAAGGGTTCACACACCTTCGAGAAAGTAGGAATGGGAAAATCAGAGGACTTCCAGAAGTTTTAGATGTGCAACCAATAACCACCTGGGATGGTTGATCAGTGTTTGTGTTTTAAAAACAATGATGGGTCGAATAATTTCTGTTTCCACTACTTTAACTTAACTTTATTAGGATTTTATTATTTATGGTTTGTTTTGAACTACTTTTGTTTGTTTTAGTATTTTGTTTTGTTTGTTTCGCGTATAGTTTTTGCAGTTTTTGCAGGGGAAGAATTCACGGAAGCTTAGTGTTGATCAATATTTGGAGTTAGAAGAACTCATGTGCTTACTTATGGTCAAATATGCCTATGCGAATTTTTTTCCGGGTAGTATTTTTATTTTTTCTTTTTAACTAAATTTTTTCCATTTCCTTTACTTTTAAGTTCATTTTATTACATTGAGGACAATGCAAAACTTAAGTGTGGGGGAGGGAAGAAAATAGGAAAAATTGGTTTAATTTTTAAATTTTTAAGTTTTTAGTAGAATTTTAGGATTCGAGTGACTAGAGTTAGGTTCGCCCTTGATGTTCTAGTTATTTTCTTTGTTATATAGATTGATTCATTGGTAAAAAATGAGGCTATTTGAAAAAAAATTGGAATTTAATCAAGTAAGGAGAGCTATTGATAACTATTGCTAGAACATGTTATAACCCACCTTAAATTGTGAGGATTTAAGCCTTTTTGTATAAAGCATTTCTTATGCTCTATATTTCGTTATGAGTGTGCCGGTGATTATGTTGATTCTAGAACTTGTACGTGTTATGCATTACGGTTAAAATTACTTTCGAGTAATAAAATATATTCAAATGATAAGAGGCAAATTAGGATTTACACCAAATGGCCAACCGTTTACAAAAATATTTTTTTGCTAACCACATCGGTTAGTTAACCTATGTATTTGGAAACCTTTTGTTAGCGTGAATGTTTTACGCTAGATACCCTTAGTTACACCTTCTGAGCCTATCATTTCTTTTGATTAAATCCAGAAAAATACAAAAAGATCTTACACCTTACACCTTAGCCTTACCCAAATCAAGTTCAATTGAAGTTCAAAACTAGTTATTTTTTGATGATTACATGTTGACCACACTTTGTATGTGTATGTGTTGTTTCAATGAAGAAGGAGGTCACTACTCTTATTTGTATTTTTTGTAGCGTGTGCTCATCCAAAGTGTGGGTGTGACGAAAAAAAAAAGGGAATGAATAGCCAATGAGCTATGAATGAATGGATGGATGAAAATAAAATAGTCAATGAGCTATGAAGGAAGAAAGTGTTAGTGCAAATATTACGATATTTAAACTAAACGATTTCTTCGGTTTTAATAATGACAAACATGCAACTTGTAATACATAACGTAAAATGTGCAAGTTACTTGTAAACACAAATCATCAGTGCATACTTACATCAACACCTCCCGACGTCTCAAGTATGCTTCAACGAATTGTAGATTTCCATCCCGACATAAATCACTCAAGGTATGGACAAACAAATCTACTACTTGAAAAATGATCAAAGGATTATATTTTTCTAAACTTCACATTTTTAATGTGACAAAACATTTTTTCAAAAATATATTTTACAAATTATTTTTGAATTAAAAAGAAATGTTTTATTTTGAAAAATAAGATTAAAAATCCCAACAGCTATTTTTCCCCCCAAAATCAGCTACAACCTTCCCCAAATAAGTTTTCACCAGAAAAGACAAAATTTGGAGCGTCCTTGTCTGGGACGGTTCCACTAAATTTAGTGGAGCTGTGGGACATTTAGTGGAGCCGTCCGTACAAAATTTTCTGTAACGTTCAGATTTTTCTTGCCTATAAATAGTGGACCATTTCACACTTCCAACTTGATTTTTCCAGTCCTTTTTCTCTGGTCTAATCCCTCCTCACTTAGATGACTTTCTTTGATCATTTGGAGAGTCTTAGTTTGTTTAAGAGTGATCCAATCATCTATTCAAGTGATCCTCTTCATTCCTCTTGATTAGCAAGAGAAGAACACAAAGTATCCAAGTAGATACAAAGTGTTGTCATCCCTCTTGATTAGCAAGAGAAGAACACAAAGTATCCAAGTAGATACAAAGTGTTGTCATCCCTCTTGATTAGCAAGAGAAGAACACAAAGTATCCAAGATGATACAAAGTGTTATCATTCCTCTTCATTTGCAAGAGAAGAACTCAAGGTATCCAAGAAGATACAAGAGTTGTAGTTGTTAGGTCTTGTAACATTTGTTACACTCTTGATTGTATCATAGCATACATCAAGATTATCTTTCTTTTGTGAGAGAGTGAGTCAAGATCATTGTGATCTTAAGAGATAGTGAAGATCTCTTGAAGCCATTGGGCTTGTGTGATTGATCATGTGGATCAAGGGTAGATCGGGTAGATCGAGTCAAGTGGGAGTAGATCATTGTGATCGTGTCGAGATCTTGGAGATCTCTTGAAGCCATTGGGCTTGTGTGATTGATCATGTGGATCAAGGGTAGATCGGGTAGATTGGGGTAGATTGGTGCTAGCTAAGATTAGTACTCGACATCTAGCTTAGTGTCGGAAATAGGATAACCGACGTGTACGGTGTAGATCGGGTAGATCGTGGTAGATTGATGCTAGCTAAGATTAGCACTCGACATCTAGCTTAGTGTCGGAAAACAAGTTAAGCGACGTATACGGTTTTCTCCGCCTGAAGGGAGTTTGTTGAATAGTGAAGTAACTCTCGAGTTGGGTACTGGGGGAGTGGAGTAGGGCGAAGAGGAGCTTCGTGACCGAACCACTATAAATCACCGTGTCCGGTTTGCGCCTTCTTACTTATCTCTTTACTTTCATTTCATTCTTTATCGCGTTATATTTGCATTGCGTTTTTGCTTGTGTGGCTAGTTGCTTATGTTATGTTGATTATCTATGTGTCGTGTTTTGATTGTGCATATGTTGTAGTTTACTATTTTCATCTCTTGATGCTATATGATCATAGTTGACACTTTTCATATCACATCACACTTGATCGGGAGTTTGATACAAAAGTTTTAAATTTTTAAATGGAAACGTATTCACCCCCCCCCCTTCTACGGTTTCCACAGAAAGGAGTTAGTATGAGATGCGGAATAATAATAATCGAAGAAGTTTGGTGGAGTGATCATTTGAGGTATAAAGAGTTGGGAACGGAATTTGGACTTGATTCTAATTTATTTATTTATTTTGTAGAAACCAATCACAAATAATTCACATGTCTTATCCTTACCTTTACCAATTACTTGATTCGTTGTTAGCTTTCGAGCATCCGAATTTAGTGATGGCTTTGTTTAGATATGTAGTGCATGGATGTTCTAGTGACCATCCGGGTTTTTGAATAGTTGAAAAACGTTCCTAGCGAGCTAGTGCATGTTTTGGTGACCATCCGTTATGCAAATAACGTTGTTAGCGAACCAAGGTACAATCTAGTGACCATCCGTTGCTTAGCTAGTCAAGAATTCGTTGTTAGCGAGCTATTATGTTCTTGTATGAACTATTTGCACAATAGCTAGGTAACCGTAACCCTTAACCTTAAACCTGAATAAAAGACCTCTTTGATGTTTTATTTTGTTGTTTTGATACTCGTACAAGCTTATGGTAAGAAACGTGAATCATGTCTGAGCAATTGAGTGATGTACCATTAAATTTACCCTTGAGTGTTGAGTGAATTTAAAATTCCTTTGTGAGATGCTTAGTTATGTTATCAAGCTCAAATTAACTTGTTTATGTTTCAAGAATTTTTTGCAGTTAAAATAAAAATAACAATTGTTCCATTGGGATGGTTGTCGGATTTTTAGAATCATAATGAAGATGCCATTGATATCAGATTTTTCTAAAAGCTAGACTTGCTCGAGGGCGAGCAAAACTCAAGTGTGGGGGAATATGATAACGCTCAAATTGAACATGTTTTTAGTCACGTTATCGTTAGTTTTGTGCATCATATTTGGTTATATTTGTGTGTATTTGTTACTAAATCATGAAAAAGTGTATATGCAAGTAAATATAGCCAAGTACAGGAAAAGATGATAAAAAGATGAAGAAATGAAGTGATTATGCACATTGAAAGATTCACGAGAGAGAAACCACACGAGAATTCAAGGATTTGATAATGTCAAGATTTCTATGTTCATATATCGAGAAAAGAAAGAGAAAAAATAAAATGTGCAAGACAGAAGGCCCCATCCGATCGGATGGTGCCCGCATCCGATTCGGATGGGAGAAGAATAATTTACTGAGAGATCCAACCGATCGGTTGGACCTCAATACCGATCGGTTGGAGGAAGCTGAAGTTACAAAATCACATTTAATGACGAATTTAAGCCCCATAATCATGGTGGCTTATCATTTCCTGGTTATTTACTGTTGAGGGACGTTTTTGCTTGAGGAGTAAGTGTTCTTACACTTATTTAAAGAGATCCAAGGTTAGTTTACAAGTGTGACACCCAAAACTTAGTAAAGGCTTACACCAAGTCCTTGCTAAACTTATTATCATTGCCCGAAAGCTTGTAATTGCTGTGAAAACGTCCAGGGAACCTTGAGTTCGAGTCTCAAGAGTTGTGTTCGAGTGTGGAGTTGTTTACGTGTGATCATAGGCGATTGGAGGAGTGTTGTAACACCCCAACCCGACAAGGGTAAAGATGTCACACTAATGGTTTCACATCAGATCAAAACGAAGCATACAATACGGTAATACAAAATTTCTCAAAGGTTACAAATGAAGTACTGAGTTTACAAGGTTACAAATGCGAATACCAATTCTAAAATTTAATAACTTCTAATCCAGAATAACTAATCCAGTCTTCTAAGTCCATGGTGCTCTCCACTCATTCCATCTTCCCACTAAAACCTGCCGCACACGAAAAGAAAACGTGCGGCTGAGCTTAAAAGCCCAGTGAACAGATACATATACAAAGCAAAGAATATCGCAACAGAAATATAATATAGGCAATGGGAATGTCATAAGGTATAAACGAAATACATGGATAAAATAGAGAAGAATAGGATAGTCATCTACCACGAGCCCACAAACTCAAAGTCATAATCTCAACATCATATCTCAAAGTCATAATCTCACAATCAGAGGGGATACCTCTTAGGCAACCAGATAATATGAGGGGTGTCCTCATGTATCACAATAGTGGAGTGATCAGCTCCCAAAAATGTGAAAGGCGTGTATTGCACACAAGCACTAGTCACCTCAAAGTCATACTCAAAGTCATACTCAAAGTCATTGTTAAATCCACTAAACAAACAAATCTAGGATTGCAATCCATACGCCCCCAAACTCAAAGTCAATCTCAAAGTCAAGTAGCCATGGCAGATAATATAAAAGGGACGGTGTGAGAAATCACTCCCCCACACAGGAGTCATGCCAGTGGTGCATCACAGACATGGCCAGGTTACCTTCCTGGCTAGGAAAGTACAAAAATGGCTCGGGTATCAAACTAAGAGTCATATCTCAAAATCATAGCACAAGGTCATATATCAAAAGGTGCATCTCAAAGTCATATCAAAGGTAATATCAAAGGTTCATTCAAAGGGAACATAGCAATGGCTTGGGAAATCTTAACTGAATCATAACTCAAAATCAATGTATAAGAACCCTTACTGAAAAAGGGTAGAGTATCCGTACCTTATGACGAAAGCAAAACAGAAACGAGCACAGAATATGGAAAACGGTTCAAGGTCTCTCCTTCTTCACACCTAAAGGAGTAAAAGGGAATTACAATTCATTCTTAATTAATTGCCTTTCCATTTTAGTAACTTTCCATTTTTGGCAGGTTTCCATATTTAGAAAGTTTCCATTTTTAGTAATATGGAGTAACATACTTAGGTAAATCATTATTTCTGGAATTAGGGTATCTTTTATCATATTTTCATAATTGGTCTTTAAGAATTCACAATTTACACTTTATACCCCTTATTACAAAAGTTACACTTTTAACCTTCAATTATTCATAGTTACACATTAAACCCTTAATTTATCAATTTTACACAATGGTCACTTATTTTATCATGTTATATGAATGTATCCTCAATTTTACAGAATTTACACAATAGATCCCTCTAGTTTACAAAGTTACATATTTAGTCCCTTAATTTACAATTTCAACTTTATATTATTTATAATTACATATTAATCCAGTAAATCACCAAATTAACACATAACCCCCTGAATATATTAAAATACTCAAAACAGCACTAACTTTCCAGAAATTACAAGTTTAGTCCCTCCATTTAATTATTTTCTAAATCGAACCAATATTAAACCCTAAAAACATTTTAATCCTTTAAATACAAAAATGACACTAGACCCCCTCCTCTTATATTTTATACAGTAAGTACATGTCCCAAAATAAGTTCTAAAAATAACCCTTGAGTTTTAAAAGTTACAAAACTCACCCAAAACAATTTAAACAAATCGTATAACACTTTAATTAGCCAAAACCCTAACCCTAAAAATACAAATCATTACCCCATCATTATACCATCATTTAATACTCATTAAATAGCCAAGAACAAGCCCTAATCCTCAAACCCTAATCGAATTACATTTTTATTTCTTTTTCTTCTTAATTTCTTTAAATCGGTAAAAACCAAATAAATCAAAATGATTATGTTTGGCCTTAACAATTCAAAATAACATTTTTCCTAGGTTAATATGATCATATAGAGTCCAAATAAAATAAATATGAAGCCTCAAAAATTCGGATTGAATTATTTAGGGTTTATACACGTTTTTAAGATTTAATTCACAAATAAATTGGTAGATCATGCATGGATCGATTTTAACATTTTCTTTGATGTTCTCAACATATATAGGGTCTGAGAAAAATACCAAATCAAGATTTGAACGTGTAGAATGAGGTGTACGAATTCTTTTGTACGCGATTAGCCAAAACGGGTCAAAAATCACCACGACTTCAAAAACGATCTAAAAATCATGAAACCAATTTTCACAGGTCACATATGATGTGAGGAACACAAGAAAAATAAGAGACAAATTTTACAAAGGTCGAGTGAATCAAAACGAATTATACCTCTTTTGTATGTCGCGACTTACAAAAATTCACCACGATCGATTCGAACGATGAACACCTTCACAATGATTTTTCTAGTACTCCTTGGATGATGCTTGAACTCAAAAAAATGGTCTAGGGATTTTAGAATGTCGAATGGAGGTTGTGGGAATTCTTTTGTGTGTTCTTATCTAATCGGTATTAGGGTTTTGCAAGAAAAGGATGTGATTTGATTTTAAAAATGGAATGCCGTGTGATTAGGGGGAGGGTTAGACCAGAATTTCGGCCAAAATGGTTGGAAATAAGTTGGGATTTATTTACTTCCTATTTTCCATACTTTCCTTAATTACAAAAATCATTTAAATCCATATATATCCATACGGTTCACATAAGGGTATTTTGGTAATTTTGCCACTTGTATAAATGTTAAATGAAGTTCTTAAAATTATTTGGGATCATAACTTGTGCATTGTTAGAAGTTTGGAATTTATTTGATACTTTATAAGCTTTTAATTTAGTTTTCAATTTGTAGGGGCAATTTGGTCTTTTTGCACATTTTAGATTTTTAGGGTTTTACAAGTGTGGTTGCTATAGTTCCACAATTCTAGTTCTTGTAATTCCAAAACTAGGTATTTCTTGTTTGAGTTATTATGAACTACTTTTACTTTAAGATGAATGAAAGTATGGTTTGTTACTTGTGTTTGATTATAATTGTTATGGAGTGATTTTGGTTATACTTGTGTGTATGATGTGACAATTGTTGGAGTATTCTTATTTCATAGTGATGCATGAAAACATGTCTTGTTTTATGAGTTTGTTGAAATACAATCTAATCTTGCTTAATTGGTTGGTAAAAACAGTTCTAAAGATTAACAAAGGCCGAAAGGATTTTCTTTATGTTTTTATTCCAAAAAGTTAGTGCACAAATTAGTATGGACTATGGTGTGTGACAAGCACCATATTAACTCATTAAAATGGATTTGAAAACGATTTCATCACGAGAAAAGGCCGAAAGGATTCGTAGGAATTCTTAAGATAAGAAATGCTTTTCAAACAACAAAGAGTTTAATAGAATTGTCGTAATAGTTAAACAAGGCCGAAAGGAATTAACTAGAATATTGAATTCTTAGAGATGATTTCTCATGATAAAAACCATTGATAGTGAATCACTCATTTTAAGTTGTGCATCATTACAAGTCACACCCAACTTGGTAGATTACTCTATACAATTAGTCAAGGAATTACACACAAGTATATTTGTTTTTGATTGATTGGATTTTACTTACCTTAGAATTTGCACCAAATTGGATTGACGACCCTTTTTGTAAAAACTTATTTTACTAAACCCAAACAACAATTCCCTTGGGACGATCTCGACTTACCCACCTTTACTACCACGGACGAATATACTTGCTCGTATGTGTTGATTAGAGAATTGGATAAATTGTGTTTATAAATTTTTAAAACTTGCACGACACATGACACATCAGCAGTTTTTTCGTTGTTGTATATGGGTTAAAAAAACAGGTACTGTTAATTCCGTGTCACAATATTAGAAACACAAATTATGCATCTTCCGACCCAAAAACCTTTCACTATAATAACCTGTTTGACCAATGTGGCTTTTCTCCCTTGGAAATGAGAAATAACTAATAGAATAAGACTGAAAATACCATGTTACATGTTGCTGTAGTTCCAAAGTGTTCGCTAGCGTTAGCGCCTAGGGTATTGGATACCCCTTTTTCCGAGCAGCAGGGTTCAGCGTAGCATTGTGTTCAGCTCTATTAGCATGCTAGCATAAGATGAGCTGATAATCAAATGAAAATTTATGCGAATAAGTGGTGAATGTGTACCTGTGGAAGGACAAAGACGCGTTTGCAACGGGAATTTACCTTGTGGCACCACTTGCACCAACAGGAATCCTGTAGATCATTCAGCACGTATTAAGGCTGTGGAAACCGTAAAGGGGGGGGGGTGAATACGTTTCCATTTAAAAACTTAAAAACTTTTGTATCAAACACTCGATCAAGTGTGACGTAATATGAAAAGTGTCAACAATGATCATACAACATCTAGAGATGGTATAAAGTAAACTACAACACAAGCACAATCAAACCATGACATAAACATAATCAACATAATATTAGCAACAAACTACACAAACATAAACGCAATGCAAATATAAATATAAAGCGATAAAGACTAAAATAAAAGTAAAGAGATAAGTAAAGAAGGCGCAAACCGGACGCGATGATTTATACTGGTTCGGTCATGAAGATCCTCTTCGCCCTACTCCACTCCCCGAGTACCCAACTCGAGAGTTACTTCACTAATCAACAAGCTCCCTTCAGGCGGAGAAAACCGTACAACATCGCTTATCCTTATTTCAGACACTAAGTTAAATGTCGAGTACTAATCTTAGCTGGTACCAATCTACCACGATCCACACGATCCTTACTACTTCACACAATCAACACACTTGACTCGATCTACCCAATCTACCCTTGATTCACTTGATCAACACACAAGCCCACAAGCTACAAGAGATCTCAACAAGATCACAATGATCTATTCTCACTTGGCTCGATCTACCCTTGATCCACTTGATCATCACACAAGTCCAGAAGCTACAAGAGATCTCCAAGATCTCAACAAGATCACAATGATCTACTCTCACTTGACTCGAAAGAAAATCAACTTGAAGTATGCTAGGATACAACAAGTATGTAACAAGTGTTACAAGTGCACTAACTATAACTACAACACTTTGTATCTTCTTAGATACCTTGTGTTTTTCTCTTGCATTAGTAGAGGAATGAAGGTGATCACTTGGTTGGATGATTGGATCACTCTTTAAACAAACTAAGACTCTCTAAATGATCAAAGAAAGTGATCTAAGTAAGAAGGAATTAGACCAGAGAAAACTAAGTGGAAAAATCAAGTTGGAAGTGTAAAATGGTCCACTATTTATAGGCAAAGAAAAAATTAGCCGTTACGTACGGATGGTGCCACTAAATACCCGATGGTACCACTAAATTTAGTGGTACCGTCCCAGAGAGGGACGCTCCAAATTTTGTTTTTAGTGGTGAAAGTTTATTTGGGGAAGTTTGGAGCTGATTTGGGAGGGAAAATAGCTGTTGGTGATTTTAAACTTATTTTTCAAAATAAAACATTTCTTTTTAATTCAAAAATAATTTGTAAAATGTATTTTTGAAAAAATGTTTTGTCATATTAAAAATGTGAAGTTTAGAAAAAAAAATTTATTTCTTTGATCATTCGTCAAGTTTAAATTTGTTTGTTCATACCTTGAGTGATTTACGTCGGTTTGAGAATCTACGACTCTGTTGAAGCATACTTGAGACGTCGAGAGATGTTGATGTAAGTATGCATTGATGATTTGTGTTTACAAGTAACTTGCACATTTTACGTTATGTATTACAAGTTACATGTTTGTCATTATTATAACCGAAAAACCCGTTTAGTTTAAATATCGTAATATTTGCACTAACAATCTCCCCCTTTTTGATGATGACAAATATGTAAACCGTAACACACAGTAAAATGTAAAAGTTACCTGTTTACACTCCCTTCTCCCCCTTTTGTCGAAGCAAAAAGGTAGTTGCCTCGAGTTCTCCCTTGAATTCACTCCTTACTCCCCCTTATTGCACTACTTTCCTTTCTCCCCAGAAAGGCGAGCTTGCATCATCTCAATGAAATCTTCTATCACTACTTGTGAAGACGACTCCATACTATGTATTCAAATACCCCCGAGCTCCCCCTAGCTCAATGCTCCCCTATGGTGATTGAATCCCCTTGTTTATTTACCTTAGTATCTACCGGATCCATGGATCAAATTCTTACAAAGGTTTTTCCTACATCAAGGGTAGCTTCGTGCAACATAATATATAAAAGAATAGGAGCAACATTATAGGGATAGAATGCTCATAGCAAGACATGCAAAAGTTAAACTATGTTAGAGTGTAGCTACAAAAAAAATGAGTTTGATGAGGTATGTGGTATGCTAGAGGTCAGACACGTGATGAAAGTGTGCCAAAGGGATAAAAACAACGAAGAAAGCCCAAGACAGTTGAGCAACACAAAAATGTGAATGCGTAATGCAATTCAAAGACACTTGAGAGTCACAACTTGACCGAAAACCTAAGGTGTAATTGTTCAAGCAATCACACTAACAAGAACCAGATTCGTTCGTTGACTGACACATAATCATTGGGAAGGCAAGTTCTAACAAACTTGACCGAAAACCTAATGTGTAATCAAACTATCATTGGGAAGGTAAGTTCTAACAAACTTTTTGAACAACATAATCATCTACCTAATATGATTGGTGTTAATGATAGCTTGTTGATAAGACATACTCTAAATGATTACTATTATGACAAGTCATGCCATAAAGTATACTCGATAGAAGTTATACCAAAAAAAAAATGTGAACGATAAGCACCTAGATGGAAATGATTCCATAAGATGGGAAGTGTTGGATTTGACCTTTGAGGAAAGGTGGGAAAAGACGGTTTAGATTAATATATCATTTGCACTGACAATGAGATGCATGATATATTTCAAAAGAGAAAAATAAAATGTGCATGTGATCCTAACAGGGTTGTGGGCGAATATCTCTAACATGGTTGAGGTAACGAAGTTCTAGAATTCTAGTTTTGGATGATCCTAGATGTGAGTTAGAGATAATTTGGTGTATGAAGGATTTTATGTGATTGTGTAGTTATACACTTTGGGTATGATGATTGTGATGGTTGAAGGTTTTTGAACTAACTGTCACTATCAAGAGTGAAGTATAGTGATAAGGTTTGAGTGTAATGATCGATGGGTTGAAGGTTCTTAAACTAAATATCACTGTCAAGAGTGAAGTTTAGTTGTAAAGGTTGAGTGTGATGATGCATGATATTAATGTAAGGTTTGATGTGAGGGTTAAAAGTGTTTGTATAGAACAAATATCTAGGTGGTTACAAAGAGTAGAGGTTAGGAAGCTAGAACCGATTGTGGTTTAGTAACTGAGGTTTTGCTAAGTAGTGGGTACTTAGGAGGTGAGTGTTTTAGTAGAGAATTCTAGGGAATAAGAACCACATTTGTGTGTTATTGAGAGTGTTTGGTGAAAGACTATATGAGTGTGTTTTCGCTCCCCATTAATCGATGACCATCCGGACAAGATGTGTTGGAAAAATGAAAAGGAAAACAAACATTGACGGAAGCGATGAGCTTAGTAACATCATGACAAGTGGTGGATAGCATACAATAAACTTCACCTTTGAAGTCATGTAGGTCTTCTCAATCATTATGAATATTCATAGAACATTCATATGATGAAGTATGTGATTACGTGGAGATGTGCTAAGGGTTAAGAAGATAGAATCTTCAAGGTTGTGGAGTTAGTGATAAGGTTCTAGTGAGATTATCTTTGATAGAAGAAACTATGTTGATGAAGAAGGGTTATCTCAACTTATCCTAGCGGTTCTTCGCTTGAAGTTTGTGTGGAAGATGAGTGGGATGCGGAAGCATTGGTAGTGTAGAACGAAGGTTGAAAAGTGTAGATAAGTTAAGAAGATAATGGATACGGAAGTAACCAAACATGTGGTGTGTATAGTACCATGCGGAAGTGAAAGGGAAACGAGCTAAGGAATCAGAAGATAGGCAGAATCTATTCCGATAGGAGACGGTTCTGGTTCAAGACTACAGTGAGTAGGTTTTGATACTGCTTTTGAAACAGTAAGAATTGAAAACAAAATAAATTGTCTCAGCAGACAATGGTCCGACGGTACCGTTAAATTTAGCGGTACCGTCCCTTATTTAAGGGTACCGTGACCTGCTGAGGTCAGTTTTGACCCAGAATTAGATTTTTGACAAAGAAATTTCACATATGTTGTGATTTTTCTGGAGTTTAGATTAAAGGAATTTATACCAAATAAATACTTTTATGAATGAATCCAACGGGATTCGATGAACGTTGATCGAGAACGAGAGATGACATTTAATTGCATTTCGCAAATTAAATATACTTTAAATATTTCGGATGAAATATTTAAGTTGTCATTGGAATTTAAGAGGATTTTACGAATAAATCTCGCTGATTTAGTGAGACTTTTTGACACGAGGAGAGAATTTATACCTAATAAATTCTTTTTACGAGATGAACGAGACTAGACGAGAAGAGATACTTTTATATTTCCGAGGAAATACATAGGTAGTCATTAGAGCAATGTGAATGATGACTTAATATTTCAAGTGGAATATTTAGAAAGTCATGAGACGAGACATAAGAGATGACTTCAATATTTCCAGTGAAATATTCAAGTATTCATAAGAGGGATGTGAAGGATGACTTAATATTTCCAGTGAAATATTTAAAAAGTCATGAGACGAGACATAAGAAATGACTTCAATATTTCCAGTGAAATATTCAAGTAGTCATAAGAGGGATGATACGTTGGTTTTCTACCCTAAAACCGATGGATAAGTTCGATCCTCATTATCTATGAGGTGAGCTTGACACAAAGCACGATGACAAACCTATGGGGATAAAAGGAACTAACGGAAATGAATATACTTGGTCTTAAGAAGTGTATATTCACACGAGGATGAACGGAACTACTAATCACTTATGTAGTAACTCGTGAGTGCTTTGTCACCCGAAGGTTGATGTTAGCTTTTAGATTTTGGATGAGCGTTTTAACATATGTTGTTAAAAGGCATGAATATGATGTTTCGGATATGACATTTAACAATTGCGATCACAAGTTAAACTTACTTGAATATTTCGGATGAAATATTTAAGTTGTCAAACCTACTCCGAGTTCTACTAGGTTTGTATCTGTGGAGATCGATATGCTCGAGATTATTTAGAACTCATATCTAGGATTACACCAATAGCAATGAACAACAATATAGTATGCACAGCGGAAAACGATTCATTATCATTGCACAAGGTTTGTCGAACGATTACAAACCCTAACCCTAGGCGTCTAAACAAAGACTCACGCCTAGATACACACACACACTTTTCTGGACTACATTGTGGAAGACCTGTATGATAAAACCTACGCCCCATCTCTTTATAAACTAGAGATTAGGGTTACAAAGACTTTAAATAATACAAGTTAGGTCCTTCATCTTTGTCTTCATAAGTTTTCTTCATCTTTCATCTTTTGTTAATATCAACTCTAAATATAATTCCTAACAATCTTCCCCTAGTTGATATGACAAAACTAAGCATATGAAAGATGATATTCAAGCTGCAAATAAACCTTCTTCCCCTTTTTGTCATCATCAAATAGGGGTCTTCAATGCAACTTGAATCAAACGCTTCCCCTTAATTCGTACATGTAGATGGTTAAACAAGCTTCCCCTGAAACCAATAACCATCTCTTGAATCACGAACTCCGTAGGCTTTATGGAACGATCACTGATGAAGAAAACCGAGTATAACAAACTTGATGAAGAAGTTGAATTTCCCAAACTTGCGTCTTATATCTTGCACTATCCACGTAACTCCAAACTTCTATGAGACAAGAAATATAAGTAGACCGAAATCTCTTGACAAAATCCTCATTATATGAGATACTGAGCACTACAATGTAACTCCTTTAAGTGATAGTTAACTAGGTCTTCGTCCATCCACCCCTTGACCTATGAAAACTAGATTTGACAAGTCATTGTCACCGCATTAACGCCCAAACAAGTTATCTCCAAAGTGTAACACCCACTTTGAGATATGATAAGAACGCGCACCTGTGAAACTCAACTACAACATCAAATAAATCATATTCATTTTTCTTCTTCAAATAATCCGTGAAAAACATCTAAGTGCAATAACATCATCCTCTCTTATGTAACTGTTGCCTTAGCCGGCGATCTACTTGTATTCCTCATCTGTATCGTTGCCTCACTTCGGCGATCTACGAACACCAAGGATACACTTGTCACATAATTGATTAAAAAGCCATTGCACCAAATATCTTCACAACGAGCCATAAAACAATAAGAATAAACTGAAATAAATTCAGTTCTGTCCGAGATCCAAAACTGTGTGTGTGTTTCGTCCCTTGGTGTGTGTGTTATGGAACCAATGTGTTCCAAATAGATATACTTCCCCTCACTTTGAGAAGCCCATGCTCTAGCAGTACCAACAAGCAGTATAAACCGTTCATCCTCCAAAGCTAGCAGTACAAACTGTTCAACGAAAAATACTAATTCCGAAGACCAAGCAGTACTAACTGGTGAAGCCAGCAGTACAAACTGCTACATATAAACCAATGAACAGTACTAACTGTTGTCGAGCAGTACTAACTGTTAGTCACAGCAGTACCAACTGCTACTTATGAATCAAGAGCAGTACTAAGTTTTCAACACAGCAGTAGAAACTGGTAACCATCAGACCAATAAGCAGATCACACTCAACTTGATACACAGCAGCAGAACTAAAGTGCATCCACTCAGTTATAAAACTGATTAAATAACCCAATATATATCTCGACCAATTAATTGCAGTACGAGGTTAATATTGTTCAATGAATAATCAGCCCCACATATCATTTGACCAATTAATAAGTACAGCAAGCGACAAACAGATCACAGTCCAGCCCCACAAACTGATATCATCAATCGAATATAATAATCGGAAAACATAGATTGATATCCACCTTCCTATCAGTACGAGGTTCATGAATTCGAAGACAACAAAAGGCCCATCTTATCCAAACCCCCCTTAGGGGGGTGTTGACTTTTTCCCCTGCTGCCGCCGCTTGTACTGTCTGCTTTGTCGGGTTGTACATTCCACCAAAAGTAGCCGGACCCCACATAATAGGGGGGGTGTGGATAATAGAGGCCCAACAAAACCTTTTATTGATAAACCATAAGCGACAAAACAAATCAATATAATTTTGCTGACCCCACAAAATTTCATACGAATAACATCAATTCATCCAATCAGATCTGTTCTTCAAATTAACTATCGATACCAAAAAAAAAATCGTTCATACCATTAAAAACCAAATCGTACCGTTATTGAGAACTGCTTCAAATCTGCACTTCTTCGACACCAAACCTTGTAACATCCTAGATATCAAGAGCAACCTGTCTTTGATACCACTTGTGGAGATTGATATGCTCAAGATTAGTTAGACCTTATATCTAGGATTACACCAATAACAATGAACAACAATATAGTATGCACAGCGGAAAACGATTCATTATCATTGCACAAGGTTTGTCGAACGATTACAAACCCTAACCTTAGGCGTCTAAACAAAGACTTTGTAACACCCCCGTTTTCGTGATACGTAGCGGAATATAAGTTTGGGGTGTTACTTCATGGTTCACAGTCATGAGTATAGAAAATGACTCGAAAAGAGACGTTTTAAATAAATTGTTATCATTCATTTATTTAAATCAGAGTACATCAGATAGGTCCCAGCGGGAAGTTTAGACATATGTTATAAAAGATACATTATTTGTTGAATGATAACAAAATGGACACTCTTTTTGTTAGAAGAAAGTCCACAGCCACTCCGTACCGATAGCCATGCCTCTAGTTACCTGAGATAAACATGCTTAAAAAGTCAACACAAAGGTTGAGTGAATCCATAGCGTTTAACGTTAAATAAGTTTGAACATAAGCTAATAGAAAGTAATTCGGAAATATACATATTGCTCTAAGTCTCACGAATTCAAACATTAACGATGTAACATCCCGCCTACTCAGACCACAATATTGTCCGCTTTGCCCGCAGGCTCACGGCTTTGTTTTTGTGGCCTCATTTGAAGACTTCCCGGCAGGTCACCCAAGCCAGTACTACTCTCACATGAGCACGCTTAACTGCCAGTTCCTAAGAACCCCACTCGCAGTAGACCACAAAACGCGTTGTATCATTGTAAGGCGAATGTAATCTTATGAACCCAGCATCTCTCCAGGCCACAGCCGATGTAGGATTTGCCTAGGGTGTTACAATCACCCCCCCTTAGGGACTCATCGTCCTCGATGAGGTTTGCCCTACCATCCCGAACGGCTCAGGAGTGGCTCTGATACCACTTGTAACATCCCGCCTACTCAGACCACAATATTGTCCGCTTTGCCCGCAGGCTCACGGCTTTGTTTTTGTGGCCTCATTTGAAGACTTCCCGGCAGGTCACCCAAGCCAGTACTACTCTCACATGAGCACGCTTAACTGCCAGTTCCTAAGAACCCCACTCGCAGTAGACCACAAAACGCGTTGTATCATTGTAAGGCGAATGTAATCTTATGAACCCAGCATCTCTCCAGGCCACAGCCGATGTAGGATTTGCCTAGGGTGTTACAAACGGTGTGTGTGTGTGTGTGATATCATAAAATGATATAAATAAGGGTGTATTTGGTTATCAATCCGGCTAGCACAAAGTCTATCCATCCGGCTAACACAAATAAGGTGCATTTGGCTATCAATCCGGCTAGCACAAAATCTATTCATCCGGCTAACACAAATGGGGTGTATTATCAATCCGGCTAGCACAAAGACTATCCATCCGGCTAACACAAATAAGGTATCTTAGGCAATATTAATCAGGAAAGCATACAGAAAAATACTTATGTTCGGTTTAATAGCATGTATCTCCCCACATATTTGGAAAAACGTATATAAAAAGTGGGACTATGAACTCACCTGGGCAGTCTGGATGAATTACAAAGTTAAATGAAGTTGATAAACGTCTCCGGCACGCAACCTGGGTTGGTATGTCAAGTTTTCAGTAATTGTTTCTGACTATATAAGTTTTTATTATCCGTTTCGTAACGTTTTCGGTAAATGTTAATTTTGAGACAACATGAAGTCTCTCCAAAAGTTATAAGATTTTATCTTATTTCTTATCTGTAAGTTTCGGTTCTGTTCGTTCGTTAAATAGACACTTCGTTCGTTAGTTATCGTAGAATACGTATTTTAGGTTTATTTCTCAAACCCTAATAATAACAATAATAATAATTATAATATAAATTATTTATTAATAATTAGTATTATTGAAAAAGTTACATATTATACCCTTGGTTTCTTATGTTGACAACTTTTACCCTCGGACTTTTATAAAATGACAAGTTTTACCCCTCAACTTTGGTTAAATGACAACATTTTACCCCTAGTTACAAGAATGACACTTTTTACCCCTAGGGTTTAGATCGACAGCATGCATAGTCCTTTACATAAAATTAGTTTGAAATTTGTCAATAAATACCCTTGAGACTTCTAGTTTGTTACACTCGACATCCCCAATTCATTTAAACTCGTTATTTCTTACGAAAATGGACCAAACTTGTTACGACTCCTTCGTATTACTTAAGTATCAGTTTATAAAGACTATTTTGCCAATTTCTAGGCCATGGTTCGAGCTCACGAGCTCACAAATAATTTTATTAGGGTGTGTTTGGCAGTTTGTCGAGACAGAAAACACCCGACCAACAAACGACCATAACTCACTCGTTTCTTAACGAAATTACTTCGTTCTTTTTCCTATAGTTAGATAACTAAAATACCTTCATTTGTGCAAAAATCTAGAATTTTTAGAGTCCGTTTAATAGTCGAATTTTAACTTGTAAACTCTATATCTGCTGCTGTCTTTTACGAAAAATCTGTTCTGTATTTAATTAATAACGCCCTTCGTTATGCTTTTTCATGACTCGAGGTCTAAAGACTTTTTGAAGGAAACGACGTTCCGGACAACTTTCATGTTTTGAGTTTTCGACGAAACGGACTAGAAAGGCCTCATTTTGCGCAAACTCGTCTGCTGTAACAGTAGGTATATTAAGTTTATATATAACTTCAATTAACCATAACTTTTGACTCGTTTATTCATTTTTGATGATTCAAATTGCTATGTTCTTCTAAAAATATTCTCTTTAACAATATGTGAGTGTCTTATAGTCTAGTATTCTTAAAATATCGAAAAGAAAACAAATAGAGGGTGTTTGTTTGGTTCAAATCAGAAAAGAAAAAGAAAAGATTAACTAGTGTTTGATCTTGTTTTCTTTTAGGGATTATCTAGGAGTGTTTTTAGAGGTATCTAGAGTATATAAAATGAAATGAAATGGATTGAAACTTACCTAGCATAGTATGAATCGATTAGGGCATGGTTTAGGTGATTTGACTTGAAAACGAAACACTAGAGCTCCTTCTTTCTTTCTCAGCTTCTTGGGATATTTTTAGACTTGTATAAGGGTTGTTGTGACAGAATTTTGTGTGTATAGGGGCTGTGGTGTTGGTTCGATTGGATTAGGGTGAATGGAGAAGGTTTTGGGTGACTTCTATTTATAGAAAAGAATTAGGGTTTCTAACATGTTCTAGGGAGTCTATTGAAGAGTGTGTGATGAGGTGTGTGGCTGTTTTGGTCGACACATGGGTAGGAGGGGGGAAAAGTGATGTGGAGGCTTCTAATTCACACAAGTGTTCTTGGTTCTAGAAGAGGGGGGTTGTGGCAATTTAGGGTTCATACAAATGGGTGCTTAGGGTTTAAGGAATGAGCTAGGGTTGTGCCTTTGATCCTATTCGAACCAACTAGACAAACTAGAAGGGTTTTGGTTTCGTTAGATGCATAAGGAGTGATACCTAGGGCTAAATCAAGTAGTACTCTAGGGTTTTAAGTATAGTTAGGGTTTCTAGGGCTAGGGTTTGCTTAGAAAGGATTTTTAGAATTATAGGAAACATTTACATGTGTATCGATTTCTATATATAAGTGAGAAAATGATTTTGTGCTTTGGTAGGTTGTACTCTAGGCTTAGGAGGATTGTACTAGGGTTAGGAAAATATGAAAAATATAATTTTAATTATTTCTTAATTTTATATAATTTTTAGATAATTTTTATTAAGCTTTAAATACATATAGATGAGTTTTTAAGATTTTATGCATTAGAGGGTTGTACCTTGAGTTTAAGGAGTTGTACATATGTTAAATAAAGTAATAAATTATTTTTAGAATTTATTGTGTGAAAATATTACAAGATATGTCATTTAAATAATTATTATTAAAGTTTTTATAAGATTTTTATTTTCATTTAAGTTTTATGCTTAAATGACTTGTACATTAGTTTAAGGACTTATAAAAATATCAGTTTTTAAGACTTATGCATGAATGGTTTGTAACTCATGCTTTATAATAAGTATTTAGGGTTAATAGGGTTTTTATAAATATATGGTTTCTGTGCATAAATGACTTGTACCTTAGCTTAAATAACTTGTACAATTATCATTTTATAAAAATTATTATATAAAGAAATTAGGGTTTGTAAATAAAATATTAGTTTTTGTGAAATTAGGGTTTTATCGACAGTTATAGTGGGATTAGGGTTTCCGTGCTTTAGTGACTTGTACATTATCTAAGTAATTCATATTTTGGTATTTCTAGGGTTTCGTTAAATATATTTGGTATTACAGTGGGTTGAAGTCTCATAGAAACTGTATCGGGTAAGAATAGTTTAGCTTAATTCGTATATTAACGAATTAGCATAAAGTGGCAAATGATAATTTATAAAGTGTTATACTTGACATAGGAAAATGTTTATATGATTAAACATTAAATATGTTGAGGTTGGGTTGCGTGTGAGCACGTTTATCAAGGATGTGAGTTACGTCACATGAGGTAGTAGTTGTAACCAGATAACAAATATATAAAAAAAAATCTTACACGTAGAAAATGATAAGTATTCTAAGAGATAGTGTAGTTTAATGTGGGATTTTCGCAGTGGTTACAGTCTTCCCCCGTTAAGGGAATCTCGTCCCGAGATTCAGTCTACGTTGATTGAGATGTGAGGGAAAAGATTTGGGTATCTTGTCCGTATTTGATTTCTTATCGTAGAGGTGATGGGTAGTAATTGTAGACATCTAATGTGGTTGGTCAAATGTATTTAGTATGAACAACTTGTTTTGTCTCAAATCTTTACTTTTGAATGAAAATTGTTATTAGAAAATTTGAAAAGATAACTGTTCCATTTATGACATGATTCTTCCTAAATTATACATGGTTGGCCAGGCTATGCATAACTAAGGACTGAATGATGTGATATTTGGTCCAGTTATGGTGATACTTATATTTCTTCAAAAGTTTTAGACGGTGTTCAACGTTTTGTTTTTGTAAAATGACAATATAATTATTTTTCACAAAGATAAAAAAAATTATTGTTCAAACTACAGTGATAAGTCAGGGATTTCTAGGGTACTAATGGGATAATCTTAAAATAAATCGGGTTCGGGTGGAATTCTTACGGGATTGGCTAAAACTTATTTTAACCAAATTTCTAGTGAGATGACAGGGTAATGACTACGAACAGGTCAGATGGAATAGAAACGTAAATTGTGATTATTACGGAGATATTACAAGGTAAATATTTCATACGGTAGAAGGATAGTTAATACACTTAGGTTACGTTCATCGTAACTAAGGTAGAGTATAAGAGGGAAAACACTTAGGAAGTTTTACGATACGATTTATTTAGCTATAATAGGAATTTCTCTTCTGCTTAAATAGGGATGTCATTCCTTGACATTGTCGGGATCTTAACGACTTCTCATTCTCCTGCACTAGTCTTGGTTCGGCTGTGCATTCCCATCTCCTAGCACATACGCTCTTCCACGGGCACCGTTATTCTGGTTGTCATTCTGTTTTCGGCACTGATTCTTGTAGTGTCCTTTCTCACCACATCTGTAGCATATCACGGCTACTGGCTGTTCCCTATTGCTAGTGACCTTGCAGTCTTCTGTTTTATGACCTATTCCCTGGCATTTTCCGCACTTAGCAATGCAAAGCCCAGTGTGATGCATTTTGCATCGGTTACACAAAGGTTGCTTCCCACGATAACCACTATCTTCAGCAGTTGGGGTAGTATTGGCTTTGGCAGTCTCCTGCCGACGATTCTGTTGATAGTGGTGATTGTTACGGTCGTGCTGGTAGTTGTTGTGGTGATGGGTGATCCTTTTATCATCAAGCTTCCGCTTGTGATCACCATCTCTCTGGGTGGAATCACGTTTGATCTAACGATCCATCAATTGCTGGGCTATGGAAATGGCCTCTTCCAATGACTGAGGCTTTGACGCAATCACATTTCCCTCGATGCTTCGAGGTAATCCTTCCGTATATTTCTCCAACATCTTCTCCAGATTAGGCACAATAGTTGGACATAGGAGAGCAAGCTCCTGAAACCTCCTATTGTATGCCTTGAGATCCGTTCTCTTCACCACCAGGTGGTGAAACTCATCTTCCAGCTTCTTTATCTCAGTACGGGGGCAGTACTTCTTCAACATCTTCTTCTTGAGATCTTCCCAAGTCAGTTGGTGAGCTGCATCAACACCCATAGTCTGGGTAGTCGAAATCCACCAAGACAGGGCATCATCCAATAAAGTCCCCATAGCAAAAGCAACTTTATAGTCATCGGTACATCCGCTCCTTACAAAGACTACTTACGTACGTTCAAACCAACGAGCTAATTCAGTAGCTCCTTCTGTTCCCTTAAAGAAAGTTGGTTGACAGTTTATGAAGTCTTTGTAAGTACACTTGCGAGCTGTCACTGTCTCGTTCTCTCCATTGGGTCGGCTAGTGCTTCCAGTACGAGCAAATTCTGCTGCTTGACTCTCTAGGGCTGCAGCGACACTGTCTGCAACAAGCTTTCGGATAGCAGCTTGGGAAATGGGTGGTTCGAGGGAAGTGCGAGGCATATTTCTATTAAATCACAATAAAACATACGTTTATATTTTGTACATGTTAGATTATCAAGGTAAAACTCATGATAATCATAAGGTCATAACATGTCCAAATACTATTATACGTGTAGGTAAGATGATCATCACTGGCCCACATCAACCGATACCGTACATAGCAAAATACAACAAAATCAAGACCACATATAGTCATAAATAACTTGCTAATTTGTTATATATAACAAAATTAGTACAAGCGTCATATTTATGCTACATATCTCATGGCCAAGATATTGTACAAAATCTGGTAGATATAAATCTGATTTTTGTGGCTACCAGAAACTCTTTCGAGTCAACTTTTCAGTTTGAAGATCATGCTGACGAGGATATATATATATACTCTTAATATCTATCTTGCATATCTCCCACTATTTTCTCCAAAATAGTGGTCTTCGTCTGAGCTGTCGTTAGTTCTTCATTTTTCTTCTTCATTTCTTCTCTTCTAACATCTTCAATTCGTCATAGGTATTTCTCGTCTCAGCTGCTCATGACGGTTCTTTGCCTTCTCACGATTCTCGTCCATCTTCTGCTTCATGGTCTCTGAATCTTCAACTCTATATTTTATATCCTCGATGCATTCTAGAGACAGCTTGTCGGGATGACCTAAGCAGTTTCGATCTGTTCTTCTTGCCGTTATAATTGCATCAGCAGGGTGGAAATAGTCGGTTGTCGTTCTTGTGTTGATTGCGAGCTTTCACTTACCTCAAAGACTCGCGGTGGAATAGGGTAATCGGGGTAAAGCATGATATCGGGCGATAATGATCCTAATTTCCTTACTAAGTTCGAATGGGACAGATGGAGGAAATAGAAACTTATAGATGATAGTGGAGGTGGTAAAGATGTAGGAACTGACGGTATATATGTAGGAAAGTGGACGTGGTAGGATGTAAGCGTGATGTCCAGTACTGTGATATTTTTTTCAATATCCGAGTCCGACATAAGAGGAATAGAATGGGCATGGGGAAATCAGGGTTCTGTAACCACCCGGTAATTATAAGTATTTTACTAAGTAACTAAATTAACAATAAACATGTATAAGTAACGTTTCAGTGGCGTTGTGGCACGGAGGACTTTTTAGTTAAGTTTGTGAAAATCGGTTATAGTCCAATGTTTGAAAACATTTGGTTCTCTATAACCATAGGCTCTGATACCAATCTGTAACACCCCCGTTTTTGATATTCGCAGCGGAATATAAGTTTGGGGTGTTACTTCATGGTTCACAGTCATGAGTATAGAAAACGACTCGAAAAGAGACGTTTTAAATAAATTGTTATCATTCATTTATTTAAATCAGAGTACATCAGATAGGTCCCAGCGGGAAGTTTACACATATGTTATAAAAGATACATTATTTGTTGAATGATAACAAAATGGACACTCTTTTTGTTATAAGAAAGTCCACAGCCACTCCGTACCGATAGCCATGCCTCTAGTTACCTGAGATAAACATGCTTAAAAAGTCAACACAAAGGTTGATTGAATCTATAGCGTTTAACGTTAAATAAGTTTGAACATAAGCTAATAGAAAGTAATTCGGAAATATACATATTGCTCTAAGTCTCACGAATTCAAACATTAACGGTGTGTGTGTGTGTGTGATATCATAAAATGATATAAATAAGGGTGTATTTGGTTATCAATCCGGCTAGTACAAAGTCTATCCATCCGGCTAACACAAATAAGGTGCATTTGGCTATCAATCCGGCTAGCACAAAATCTATCCATCCGGCTAACACAAATGGGGTGTATTATCAATCCGGCTAGCACAAAGACTATCCATCCGGCTAACACAAATAAGGTATCTTAGGCAATATTAATCAGAAAGCATACAGAAAAATACTTATGTTCGGTTTAATAGCATGTATCTCCCCACATATTTGGAAAAACGTATATAAAAAGTGGGACTATGAACTCACCTGGGCAGTCTGGATGAATTACAAAGTTAAATGAAGTTGATAAACGTCTCCGGCACGCAACCTGGGTTGGTATGTCAAGTTTTCAGTAATTCTTTCTGACTATATAAGTTTTTATTATCCGTTTCGTAACGTTTTCGGTAAATGTTAATTTTGAGACAACATGAAGTCTCTCCAAAAGTTATAAGATTTTATCTTATTTCTTATCTGTAAGTTTCGGTTCTGTTCGTTTGTTAAATAGACACTTCGTTCGTTAGTTATCGTAGAATACGTATTTTAGGTTTATTTCTCAAACCCTAATAATAACAATAATAATAATTATAATATAAATTATTTATTAATAATTAGTATTATTGAAAAAGTTACATATTATACCCCTTGGTTTCTTATGTTGACAACTTTTACCCTCGGACTTTTATAAAATGACAAGTTTTACCCCTCAACTTTGGTTAAATGACAACATTTTACCCCTAGTTACAAGAATGACACTTTTTACCCCTAGGGTTTAGATCGACAGCATGCATAGTCCTTTACATAAAATTAGTTTGAAATTTGGCAATAAATACCCTTGAGACTTCTAGTTTGTTACACTCGACATCCCCAATTCATTTAAACTCGTTATTTCTTACGAAAATGGACCAAACTTGTTACGACTCCTTCGTATACTTAAGTATCAGTTTATAAAGACTATTTTGCCAATTTCTAGGCCATGGTTCGAGCTCACGAGCTCACAAATAATTTTATTAGGGTGTGTTTGGCAGTTTGTCGAGACAGAAAACACCCGACCAACAAACGACCATAACTCACTCGTTTCTTAACGAAATTACTTCGTTCTTTTTCCTATAGTTAGATAACTAAAAGACCTTCGTTTGTGCAAAAATCTAGAATTTTTAGAGTCCGTTTAATAGTCGAATTTTAACTTGTAAACTCTATATCTGCTGCTGTCTTTTACGAAAAATCTGTTCTGTATTTAATTAAAAACGCCCTTCGTTATGCTTTTTCATGACTCGAGTTCTAAAGACTTTTTGAAGGAAACGACGTTCCGGACAACTTTCATGTTTTGAGTTTTCGACGAAACGGGCCAGAAAGGCCTCATTTTGCGCAAACTCGTCTGCCGTAACAGTAGGTATATTAAGTTTATATATAACTTCAATTAACCATAACTTTTGACTCGTTTATTCATTTTTGATGATTCAAATTGCTATGTTCTTCTAAAAATATTCTCTTTAACAATATGTGAGTGTCTTATAGTCTAGTATTCTTAAAATATCGAAAAGAAAACAAATAGAGGGTGTTTGTTTGGTTCAAATCAGAAAAGAAAAAGAAAAGATTAACTAGTGTTTGATCTTGTTTTCTTTTAGGGATTATCTAGGAGTGTTTTTAGAGGTATCTAGAGTATATAAAATGAAATGAAATGGATTGAAACTTACCTAGCATAGTATGAATCGATTAGGGCATGGTTTAGGTGATTTGACTTGAAAACGAAACACTAGAGCTCCTTCTTTCTTTCTCAGCTTCTTGGGATATTTTTAGACTTGTATAAGGGTTGTTGTGACAGAATTTTGTGTGTATAGGGGCTGTGGTGTTGGTTCGATTGGATTAGGGTGAATGGAGAAGGTTTTGGGTGACTTCTATTTATAGAAAAGAATTAGGGTTTCTAACATGTTCTAGGGAGTCTATTGAAGAGTGTGTGATGAGGTGTGTGGCTGTTTTGGTCGACACATGGGTAGGAGGGGGGAAAAGTGATGTGGAGGCTTCTAATTCACACAAGTGTTCTTGATTCTAGAAGAGGGGGGTTGTGGCAATTTAGGGTTCATACAAATGGGTGCTTAGGGTTTAAGGAATGAGCTAGGGTTGTGCCTTTGATCCTATTCGAACCAACTAGACAAACTAGAAGGGTTTTGGTTTCGTTAGATGCATAAGGAGTGATACCTAGGGCTAAATCAAGTAGTACTCTAGGGTTTTAAGTATAGTTAGGGTTTCTAGGGCTAGGGTTTGCTTAGAAAGGATTTTTAGAATTATAGGAAACATTTACATGTGTATCGATTTCTATATATAAGTGAGAAAATGATTTTGTGCTTTGGTAGGTTGTACTCTAGACTTAGGAGGATTGTACTAGGGTTAGTAAAATATGAAAAATATAATTTTAATTATTTCTTAATTTTATATAATTTTTAGATAATTTTTATTAAGCTTTAAATACATATAGATGAGTTTTTAAGATTTTATGCATTAGAGGGTTGTACCTTGAGTTTAAGGAGTTGTACATATGTTAAATAAAGTAATAAATTATTTTTAGAATTTATTGTGTGAAAATATTACAAGATATGTCATTTAAATAATTATTATTAAAGTTTTTATAAGATTTTTATTTTCATTTAAGTTTTATGCTTAAATGACTTGTACATTAGTTTAAGGACTTATAAAAATATCAGTTTTTAAGACTTATGCATGAATGGTTTGTAACTCATGCTTTATAATAAGTATTTAGGGTTAATAGGGTTTTTATAAATATATGGTTTCTGTGCATAAATGACTTGTACCTTAGCTTAAATAACTTGTACAATTATCATTTTATAAAAATTATTATATAAAGAAATTAGGGTTTGTAAATAAAATATTAGTTTTTGTGAAATTAGGGTTTTATCGACAGTTATAGTGGGATTAGGGTTTCCGTGCTTTAGTGACTTGTACATTATCTAAGTAATTCATATTTTGGTATTTCTAGGGTTTCGTTAATTATATTTGGTATTACGGTGGGTTGAAGTCTCATAGAAACTGTATCGGGTAAGAATAGTTTAGCTTAATTCGTATATTAACGAATTAGCATAAAGTGGCAAATGGTAATTTGTAAAGTGGTATACTTGACATAGGAAAATGTTTATATGATTAAACATTAAATAGGTTGAGGTTGGGTTTCGTGTGAGCACGTTTATCAAGGATGTGAGTTACGTCACATGAGGTAGTAGTTGTAACCAGATAACAAATATATAAAAAAAAAATCTTACACGTAGAAAATGATAAGTATTCTAAGACATAGTGTAGTTTAATGTGTGATTTTCCCAGTGGTTACAGACTCACGCCTAGGTACACACACACACTTTTCTGGACTACATTGTGGAAGACCTGTATGATAAAACCTACGCCCCATCTCTTTATAAACTAGAGATTAGGGTTACAAAGACTTTAAATAATACAAGTTAGGTCCTTCATCTTTATCTTCATAAGTTTCCTTCATCTTTCATCTTTTGTCAATATCAACTCTAAATATAATTCCTAACAGTATCTAACCTCCCCATGACAAAAGGGTGTATTATTTGGAAGAAGGTGAAATGATGACCAAGGAATTGGGACAATTTCGCGACTACTTTAACTTATAGATTTTGACACTAGTGTATGACTATATGACGTCTAAGAGTTCATAGTGATAGGCATACCTAATTCATTATGTGACAAAATGACATAGTGTGGGTGCAAAATTTAAAAAAATCATGTAAAATGCACATAAGGAATAAATGCAAACATCATGCAAAACATGATAATCATTTAGCATTTAAGATCATGAAGACATTCAATCATATCTTACGAGAACATGTTATCATTTTGAAACACATATGTGGGATGCAAGCAATCTAGGTTCGCTAAGGAGGATCATAATTACTACTTGTTCAAAATGAAATCCTAACGGGAGATAAAGTTCACCAATGTAAACTATCTTTAGTCAAATATAGAAATGAATATTTTTCAAGTTAGAGAATGAGTATGAGACTATCACTAGAGGTGCTCAATTCAGGCTAAACACGACTATTTTTATGGGTTATACCACGAACCCAACTTCTCTCCTGGAAGCAATTCAACTGCTAGGTCAAATTGAATTTCTAGTGCGATAGGTTCTCCAGTAGTCATTCTCATGTTAGAAAAATTCAAATTCCTATATTTGCCTATCGAAGTATAGCAAAGATGATATTAGCTTATTTTGCTAATACATGGCCTAATATGACTCAACTAACCATATTTTGAAAGTCGGTTACGAAGATGACATGTCTTACACAACTTTTAACAAAAGGCAAGCAAAATGTTTTAATATCGTGTTTGAGATTTAGAGGTTATTTGGTGGAGATGGTGCATTTTATGATCTCTTGGATAACATCTTTGTTTGATAAGTTGTTACATGTTATTTTAACATGATTTGGTTTCCTAGAACCAAGAGATGCTCTAATGTGATACAATGTAGAATCTACTACATCGAAAGTGTTTCAAAAATACTCTTTTGCATATCTTGAGAAAAGAATCTAGTAAAGGTTACTTACCTCAATAGATATTGTGAGTATTATATGATGTATGATTGAAATGAGACATACTGTATACTTCAACAAATATGCTTTTCTAAGAGGAAACTTATCACTCTTACGAATGCTTAGTAAAACAAGTATTTTAGTGTATGACCAATTTTACTTGTTTATGCAATGACACATGTTGTATTGGGTTATTATTCAAATCTGATATCCTATATTTGTTAACATGATGCAATGTATTCTCTTGTAACATAACCATTCATGTTACAAAAAAAAATGAGATGCATATGATATAAATTATCCTTTTTCAATCTTTTGAAAAGAGAAATACATGTGATTTTCTCGAAGATTGATGACGTACATAATAGTTAATAACATATTATGTGTGACACTTTTACTTGACATGTGATTTTGAGTGTTGAGTCGTTCATGAGTAAAGTTTACATATGTTGTTTGTTTGCTTGTGTTTGATTTTTTGGAAATGACACATTTACTAATTGCATTTCAATGTAAATTACTTGTATATTTCGGATGAAACATCCAAGTTGTCAATCCTACTTAGTTGTGTATTTTATGCATCTTTTAAACATATTAGTTTAATATTTGGAACACAACCATTGGACAAGAAGACTCAATATGGCATCTTCTACACAAGTGTGAGTTATGATCCGATACATATTATTTTCGTCTTGAGAGGAAGTCATTATTTTTATAACAACCGAGTGTGATTGAGTATGTAGATTCAAGATAATACATTTCGTTATATTTTGATGTTATCTTGAAGCTAGACAAATAATGACTCCAATTTCATGTCCATACTCGAAAACTTGTCAATTAGATTCGATGATGATATCAATCATCATTTGAATAATGAATTGATATGTACTCGAAATCTTTCTTGACCCTCACAAAAGAAAATAAAAATTTAAGAAATGTGTTTCATTTATTCTAGTACTAGTTGTATGTGTGAGGTTAATGACATATTAACTTACTACTTCGATAATGTCATTTATTTTTATTTGCGAAAAACTATTTGTATTATTAAGTATAATATTCTTAGTTTTTCGACATCTCATTAGTATAAAAATGATTATCTTAACTATTTTTATACAACATACGTAGAATACTAAATGTTTAAAATATTTTGTGTGTATGTTAGATCAATGCAAGTTTAATACATTTTATTTTACTTAAATACTAATGTATTAATATGATCTTTTATCTTATTTAGACAACCCATAGCAAGACAAAAGGATGTAATATTTTAGAAATCATGTTACGGATTAAATGAAAGTGTTAAATATTTTGAGGTGATATATATATATATATATAATTTTTTTTTACACTTAAGCCTTTGGAAAAATAATTGTGTAAGACAATATTTTTCAACACACATGATCAACCAACTTAGTTTCCATTCCTAAGAAGGTTACTAAATCATTTTAAAACTTGCAAGATGTCGAAAATACATATGCAAGAAAAGTGGTCTATGCCTATATGCAATGCAAAATCAATTACGCAACTTAGTGTAAGAAGTCTAGTCTAAGTCCTATTGACGCATAAACCGAAAAATAGTAATCAACATATAGCAACAAGGCATGTATGACGCTTGTGATTATAGATATAATTAGCTCAACTAAAGATAACTATAAGCACACAAAAATATTAACTAACAATACTAAGACACAAAGAAAAACAAATTGTCATTTAGCATAACACACAAAAATACTTATCGTCATTTTGTGTATTAAGTATAACAATGTATACTAAGCTTGATTTATTTGAAAACGAATTGGTTTCCTCCCCATTTCAAATATTTTTACCAAGTCGCTTTGAAAATACGTCCAGGTTCAAAAGTTGAAACGCCCTTTTTCAGTTTAACCAAAAATTTACGTAAACGGCATGACCATAAAGACCTTTAGTTAAAAATCAAGGACTCTAATATACTTTCATTTAGAACTAATTCATAAAAGTATTTTTCAAATGAAAGTAGACTTAACTTCGTTTAAAATAATGGGTGACACGACTCCTACGGACTTATGGTTGATTTTATATGAATTTCTGAAAATGATCCAATACTGAAAATAGACAGACAGACGCACGGTACCTTTAAATACCCCACGGTGCCGTTAAATATAATGGTACCATCCTATATTTAGTGGTACCGTGATCTGTTTCCTGATTCAGTTTATTATTTTAGTGCGGCGACTTGACGGAAGGATGTAAAATTTAATAAACTAGATACCGAAAATATAAAGTATATATTAAGCATCATTTCCGCGTTTAGGACTAAGAAAGACGTTTACGATAATACTTTTACTACAAAATAATGGTTTGTACCAAACACTCTATTCAAAACCGCATGACTTTACGACTCGTTCTAAAGACATGACCGGACACTTACAAACTCTTTTCTTTTATTTGTTTAAGATAACTTTCAAGCTAGTATGAGAAAGTATACTTAACAACAAAAGTTGTAAGTATTAAGCACGTAAATACTTTTCATATTATATTCCCCTTCATGGGTAATTTGATACATGGATCGTACTCAATTTTGAAAACCATTTGTTTTAAAAATTTGAGCGACGTGGCTCTGGTACCAATTGTGAAAACCGTAGAGGTGGGGGGGGGGGTGAATACGTTTCCATTTAAAAACTTAAAAACTTTTGTATCAAACACCCGATCAAGTGTAACGTAATATGAAAAGTGTCAACAATGATCATACAACATCTAGAGATGGTATAAAGTAAACTACAACACAAGCACAATCAAACCATGACACAAACATAATCAACATAATATAAGCAACAAACCACACAAACATAAACGCAATGCAAATATAAATATAAAGCGATAAATACTAAAATAAAAGTAAAGAGATAAGTAAAGAAGGCGCAAACCGGACGCGATGATTTATAGTGGTTCGGTCACAAAGCTCCTCTTCGCCCCACTCCACTCCCCGAGTACCCAACTCGAGAGTTACTTCACTAATCAACAAGCTCCCTTCAGGCGGAGAAAACCGAACAAAATCGCTTATCCTTATTTCAGACACTAAGCTAAATGTCGAGTACTAATCTTAGCTAGTACCAATCTACCACGATCCACACGATCCTTACTACTTCACACAATCAACACACTTGACTCGATCTACCCGATCTACCCTTGATCCACTTGATCAACACACAAGCCCACAAGCTACAAGAGATCTCCAAGATCACAATGATCTACTCTCACTTGACTCGAAAGAAAATCAACTTGATGTATGCTAGGATACAACAAGTATGTAACAAGTGTTACAAGTGCACTAACTATAACTACAACACTTTGTATCTTCTTAGATACCTTGTGTTCTTCTCTTGCATTAGTAGAGGAATGAAGGTGATCACTTGGTTGGATGATTGGATCACTCTTTAAACAAACTAAGACTCTCTAAATGATCAAAGAAAGTGATCTAAGTAAGAAGGGATTAGACCAGAGAAAACTAACTGGAAAAATCAAGTTAGAAGTGTAAAATGGTCCACTATTTATAAGCAAAGAAAAAACTAGCCGTTACGTACGGACGGTACCACTAAATTTAGTGGTACCGTGGTACCGTCCCAGACAGGGACGCTCCCAATTTTGTTTTTAGTGGTGAAAGTTTACTTGGTGAAGTTTGGAGCTGATTTGGGGGGAAAATAGTTGTTGGTGATTTTAAACTTATTTTTCAAAATAAAACATTTCTTTTTAATTCAAAAATAATTTGTAAAATGTATTTTTGAAAAAATGTTTTGTCACATTAAAAATGTAAAGTTTAGAACAAAAAATTTATTTCTTTGATCATCCGTCAAGTTTAAATTTGTTTGTTCATACCTTGAGTGATTTACGTCGGGTTGAGAATCTACGACTCTGTTGAAGCATACTTGAGACGTCGAGAGATGTTGATGTAAGTATGCATTGATGATTTGTGTTTACAAGTAACTTGCACATTTTACGTTATGTATTACAAGTTACACGTTTGTCATTATTAAAACCGAAGAAACCGTTTAGTTTAAATATCGTAATATTTGCACTAACAAAGGCTGCAATTTAACTATTTCATTAGATTGATCGAATGACAAAGGTAGCGTAAAAGAGAAAGAGACTATGTTTGTGTAGGACTCAATTATAATAACCTGATAGATAGCACGACCACTACATTAGACTAAGCATTATAGCACATATCATAAAGTTTACCTATCATCAGTGCAGAACAGCTAACAATCATACATGATGACATCTTTTTTAGTTGGGCCTTTATATAAAAAAATTTGACCAATGCTAATAGGCTAGCTTATTTATCTATTTGGGCAAAAGTTACAATGAAAGAGTATATATACCTGTACGAATGAACTTTAAGTTTCTCATTAGCGAATTAAACCCATAAAACACATGGTGATTTACGAAACATGTGTACATAGATACCAACACTTGAATATTTCTGAAATCATGGATGCACGCACGGTATCCAAAAGCATTATTTCATCAATATATATGAGGCTCAGGTCGGCAAATATAAAAACAAAGCCATACATCGATCTTGGCTGCAATCATAGTATGTATCAGGATGCCCCGCCAAAATATCATTATTGATAAACGATAGCCTTCAAACATATAAACACAGCCGCTTATCATCATCGCCTTAACAAATAAACAATTAAATAAATAGAGTTTGGCTCAGCAAACAATAACGAAAACCGGACATGGACATCCGACATGGTTGCAAACGTAGTGTTTGCCCCGCCAAGATGCGGACAATCTCGACTTTAATCGAACCCGGTAAGGCTCATCACTACCTCTTACAATCAATATCACCATCATTCCACATATAAAGAGCCCAAACGGAACGGACCATAGGAACCCAACAATTTTGGCGAGAAAAGCCCGCACCAAAAGTACTTCGTTTTAACCAATGTATAGTATTATGAAAACCGGACATGGATATCCGATATAGCTGCAAACGTAGTGTTTGCCCCGCTAAGATGCAGACAATCTAGGCTTTAATCAAACCCGGCAAGGCTCATCACTGCCTCTTACAATCAATATCACCATCATTCCACATATAACCAATCAAAGTTCCTGGTAAAGCAAGCATCAACAGACACACTCAAGCATCAGCAAACGCACGCAAGCATCAGCATAGCGCACTTCAGCAAATATCTAGAAAACGGATACATCAACATAGCGCACTTCAAAAAATATATAGAAAACGGATACATCCACCATGGCTGCAAACTAAATTTTTGCCCCGCCAAGATGCGGACAATCTCGGCTTTAATCGAACCCGGTATCATCGCTTCCTCTTACAATCATTGACAGCTCTTATTTAACACCACATCATAATAAGCACAAATAAATAATAGTAATTGAAAAATGCTTATTTCACGCCAAAATAAGCAAATAAATCCAAACATCTTCTTAGGTTACTAATAAGCAAACAATCACAATTTTCAACAATTCAACCACCTATGCAACTTCAAACGAACCACTATATTCAATAAAAAAAAACCCCAATATGAACAAAAACACACCTTTATATCAAATAACAATGATCACAATTAAGGCTCGGATCGAGTATAAACGCGGGTACCAAATACCCCCAAAATTGAAACCCTAACTGTTGTTTAACCGAGCATGTATGTGTGAGTGTCTGGAAGAGTCGAGAAATATAACTATTATAAACCTTAATTGGGACTCCGGACGTGGATATCGAGGCTAACAGATTGGGCTTTATTAGCCCATAAATTTTGGCGGGAAACCCACGACGAAAACGACGTCGTTTACGTTGTGAATTAATAATATATCTAATGCATTTACGGGCGGAATACAGTTCATATGATAGTATTTAGTAATTTGTGTGCTTATATTTCATCCTACTTGGATTTGATCATATGGATTTAATATCAAAGTTTGTCACATTAGTTAAATATAGTAGTTGTGTGAGAATGATGCAAATAAGATAAAACAAAAAAGTTGATTTGAAAACATTAACAAATGCTATGATTTGAAGACATAAATTTTCTCTATATAAAAGGACAAAATAGATGCACAAAAACCAATATCCATTAGATAGTTCGGAATAGGAAGTGTTTGGTTTGAGGGTGTTATACTATTTCCAAATCTACACCAATTCCGAATCTAAATCCAAATCCTATTCCAAACCTTTCTGCAAACCAAACGGACCCTTATTGTTTACACAAATGGTAGATGTACTATTAAATTTAGGTAAAAGTTTGTAACAAAATACTCCCTTGTAATTTTTGAAATAATATGTATACATATTGCCTAAAGAAAATATTAAGAGACAAGCGTTCATAATATGCTTTGTGAGACAGAGTATGCCAGTTGAGAAACATGCCACACACCTTGAGGTTCGAGTTGATGTACTCGAAACGTGTTCATAAGAGATGCCAACCATGGGATGAAACCAGGACTAAAAGTGTAACACCCCAAAATCGGATCAGCGGAAACATACGGGTCAGGGGTGTTATTGAATAGTTATCACAATCACAAGGTACAAAGAACGGTTTTACTTAAACCATTTTAGAAGAAATTTCATAATTGAAAACATTCAATTTACATTATTTTTAAAATAGTGCGGAAAATAAAGTTTCATAAAAAGATTTAAAGTGGTCCCAAATAGTTTCCTGAGTCTTCTATGACCATGCCATGCCCTTCGCCAATCTCCTCCAAGAGTAAGATATGCAGCGGAAAAGATTTAATACCTGAGATAAAACATGCTAAAAGTCAACACAAAGGTTGAGTGAATTCATAGGTTTAAGTAAAGTAGTTCATCACAATGTTTCAAGTTTAAGAGAAAGTGGGCTACTTTGTTATACGCCCGAAAGTTCATTTGCATAAAATCAATGGAACACAATTCTCAAGATTGGGCCACGTTGTTGCACCCATAACAGAAACAGTGTGCCAGTTGTTAGCACCCATAATTCCAAATATTTCCTCTGAACTACGCTCATTACACACAAAGCGTTAACCAACACCAGTAACCCTGGCGTAAGTCGACAGTAACCGCGGATTTCATAATACAATAATCCTACACTAATATCGTAAATCCAATAACGGTTACAATGAATTATTCAAATCACTAATCTATTACAATAATTTTACAATTAAAATGAATTAGTGACAAAATCCCCGTATAACTCCGATAGCATCGAACATCATCATCGATACACAAAAACAAAATAAAGATAAAGATTAAGTTAGTATGAATCAATACAATTAACGCAACTGAAATTGAATTATACACACCCAATTAAAATAAAAGACTCTATAATAGTCATTGGGCTTCGGCCCAATCTATACAAGACGTTTATTACCACTTTGGGCTTCGGCCCAAAGTTTAACTCAAACACACTACCATGGACTCACCTTAGTGCATATTGGGCCCCAGCCCATTTCATATTAAACGCACCCTAGTATTTTAACTTGACACATAATTCATAACTAACATTTTGCGATACTGGCAATTCATAAACGAATTCCGTAACAAATTCCCATTTCATATTATCATTATCATAAACTATAACTAATAAACTGAACCTATTATTAAATTTATATTGTAAATGTTTAAACACATTTTATATTAGTTATTTGTAATGAAAGCATGAATCATACGAGTAGTTCTACTTGAACCAACAAACAAACACCCTAACGGCTCGAGCCAAACGACACAGCCCAATGCAACACAATCAAGTATATAGCAAATCCAACCCAAGACCTAGACCAACAAGTAACTTGGCACCCTCGAGGTGTCGAGACCAATTAGACCACTCAACAAACCAAACAGCCAACCCTTGTGGTTTCCCCGTGTACCGAGTACAACAAGGCAGACCAACGCACCCTAATCTGCTAAAGATCACAACATCATTCGACACCCTATGTGGGTTATTTCTTGTGACCGAGAACTAAAAACAACAATAACAAAAATATAAACCAACACCCTAGGTGGGTGTGGTCATATAGCCGAGACAAATAACACTATATCAAATCTGAATAGAATGGCAAATCTAAATCCAAGCATACGACAACCATGACAATCATTAAGACCAAACATACCAAAACCGTGACTCACCCAAGTCACGACTCATTCGGCTAACATAGAAATATGAATCAACAGAAGTAAAAAGAAAATGAACATCTAATTCACATAAGCATGCTGTAAACTCAAAATCAAACAATAGCAACGAGTCAACTCAGCTCGGTGAGTTGACTCAACTCACTGAGTTGAGTCGACTCACTCATGAGTCGGATGAGTTTTGTTGAAAACCAGTAGATCTCTACGAGTTTTAAATCAAAACATTTGGTTTTAGATTAGTTTTTAATTAAAATCGTTTATATAAATTTTAAACCGATTAGAGTTTTAATAAAATTAAAGAAATAAAGAATTTGAGGCGCGTGTGTCTTACCAAACAAAGGAATAGAGGTGGGGAAGACGGTGGCTCATGGCAGTGAGTGGTGGTGGTATGGGTGGCTCACGGCTGTGTACTCCAAAACGAACCAAACAAACGCCTCTTGGCTCCAAATGCTCCAGAAACACTCCCGTGGTCTCGATCTACGCTTCGGCATCAAAAAAGGGCTCGCTTGAATTTTGGCCAGAAAAGAGTGGCCGCGCCGGAACAGTGAACGCCGGTGAGGGAGTTATATTAGTGAGGGGAAACCCGAATTGCGCCCTATTTATACCCCATGAGGGGCCAGTCATGTGCAAATGAAACTAGAGGGGGCGGTGTTGAAATTTGGGCGCGGGGGTATAAGTTGTCAAATTGGCAAAACTTTTTGCCATAATCACTGTGTGACCCATTCGACGTACCAAACGGACTCGAAAAATTATGAAACTTGCGCCATTGAGTCCGAAATAATTTTTCCAATAAAAATGAGTATAAATATGTATAACTTTCTCGAAATTAATTTATTTGGCAAATTCGATTCGTTTTACGTGTTTTAGGTTGTGCCGGCTCAATAAATGAATAACGCTCACGTTTTAACAAGATATCCACTGTTTTTCAATCCCAAACAAGTTCAAAGAGATCTAAAAGCTAAGGGAAATCAAAATAATTATTTTGGCTCATAAAATAAGTTTAGGAAAATTTCCGGTTGTTACATCACTTACCCCTAAAAATGAATCGCGTCCTCGCGATTTAGTTCAATTTATCTATCGGAACGGTGTTGGTGAAAAGGTGATGGGTTTAGCAACATATTCGGGTTTCACTAGGTTGCTTTAAGGGTTTCCCCTTACCTGTGGCAGGGTACCTGGATGGTCTACCATAAGTTGTCTCCCTTCTGATGATTTGGTGAGGTACAATGATCCCTGAAGTAAGTTTAATAAGGGTGAGTAGTTTAAGCATACACTATGCGATGTTCTACAACTTTTTCAGCGTTGTCTCTTCTCAAATCCTCACGGTCTTAATCCAGTATATGGTCCATATCCTCGTGACACGAAAGTTCAACTTGATACATGTAAGGTGGTAAAAGTGGCATGTTGACTGGTTTTCAAGATTTTTGTTTCGAAATTGAGTGTTTTCCTCTCCAGGAAATAGATAAAAATTTTGTTTGAAAGTTTGGTTTGAGTAGGTATTTATACGGGTTTGACCAAAATAACTTTCCAAGTATTACAAATTTCTTTGTTGGGGGAATTTAATAGTTACATAAGATACGGTTTCAAAAGATTGAAAGTTTCGTAAAACAGTTTTTTAATCATGGTATGAACAAGGAAATTTTTTGCAAAAATTGCCGCTTAACATTTCTCATTAAAAGTTTGGTAAAGTTTGACCAGAAGAATTTAACCACCAAAATAGGTATTTTAGAAAAACATCACTACGAGTTTCAAGGTTGACATAAAAGAATTTTAAGAAAGATCCTTTAAAGTAAGAACATCAAAGAAGAAGTATAGTTGAGCATGTACGTTAAATATCCAAGGAAAAGATCTAGTTGTCAATGCTGAGTAGGGTTCAATGTTTAATATTAGACGAAGCTCAAATATGTAAGTATCCAACTTATGTAATGGTACTAAAAGGTGTCCTGACCGAATTTGTTGTATTGGCGGTCTGAAAGGGTTAACTCGGTGTTAAGAGGTATCATGACCTAGACGGTTGCACTAGTGATCTGAGAGGCCTGTATCAGTTCAACACTATGTCGAGAAAAGTCCTTCTTGTTTACAAGGTGAGGTCGGGTATCAATAGTTGCTAGGTAGGCCAAGATCCCTTGACATCCCGGTGTAGAAGTCGTGTCATATAAAAGAAAGTCAGAGCTTTGCAATGAAGCGGGTTTCGAATCTGTGTTGTCTATAACACTTAGAGGGTAGAATGTCTCAAGAGCGATAGTATACTGATAACCTAATTCAACGCAGGCACTAATAGTATAGGAATCAAATTGCATGGAACGAATGAGGTAACTTATGTTGTGATGAAACAGTATCAAGACTCGGTAGGTTGCTATCTATAGTCTCCGGCGAAAGTGTGGAATCCATTTCTATGGTTTGATCTATTTTCAAAGGAAATATTGGTTATCCTGTTTATGAATTAGTAATATGAAAACGTTTTTCATAAAGGTAAAGGGTTTACACGGTGATTGTAAAATACTTTATAAAGTAGTTTATTGGACAATTTACAGAGCGATAGAGAACGACTTATTATTTATAAAATAATAACAAAACCATAGTTAAATTTGTGATTTGCTAGAAAGATGGGGATCGGGTTACCCAATAACTTGAGAGATGATTTGTAAGACAATGCATAGAGTAATAAGAAAATCATTTGTTATCTGTAAAATATTACCAAAGCTGGAGTTTACTTAGTGATTTAGTAGCAAAACGGTTCATCGGGTGACAAGAAAATAGTTGTGGGGAAATAGTGGCAAAATAATTCGTGAGATAATAGTAACACAGTTGTATTGTTTATAAATCAAACAGCAGCTAAATCAGTTCTCGGGAGAGTAAGATGGTTCACAGGGCTGTAGTAAAACTGGTAGAATATTTGTAGCATAGTTTATAAAAATTTTGTGAAATTATTCGATGGTTTATGAAATAGTAGTAAGGTAGCGTATCGGTTTATTACTTAATGTTAGGCTAGCTTGTATAATGAGTTGTAAAACGATTTATATGGCAGTAGGAAAACAATTCATTGTTTATAAAATAATAACAAAATCACAGTTTGTGATATATTAGTAAGACAGTAAATCGGTTTGTAAAATAACTGGTGGAATGATGTTAAGAGATCAATTCATTATTTATAAAATAATGGTAAGGTCAAATTTTTGTCTTTAGAATACAGTAGTAAAATGTTTTGTTGGATGACCACAAAACAGTCGGTAAAATAATTGAAAATGGTTCACGTGAATGTGTGTGCAGTGGCAATAATAATGGGATGTGAAATAATGTAGTAAGTGGGTTGGTTACTTATAGAAAAGCTTGATTAGATAATTGTTAAGATAACGAATTAAAAGCGGAACGATCGGATGATAAGTATGTTATAGTATGTGGCAATACCATAGTTTCAGCTGATACTTTGACGACCTGCGGGTTATGGGCCATAATATGAGAGTAATATGAGAGTAAAAACGCGGTAACTTACGAATGTGTGTGAGAATGAGGTAAGTATATACGAAGTTAAGGTAATGATTTGATACTATTTATATTGTGGCTAATATGCCCCATTTGTGGTGATTATTATAACAAAAGTGTTTGTAAAGTAAAACATGTTCAAGATGTGTAAAAAGAATAAACAAATGCTAACGAGATTGCTATAGTTGACGACCTGCGGCTTATGGGCCCACGGTCAAAGTGTAAAGGTGTGAAATGGTTAATGATCTTCCGAGGTAAATGGTTTTATGATCCATGGTGTGTACAAAATTCTAACCAACAGAATTCGAATTATCTAAACCAGTATCAATCTTCGAAACACGAATACTAGGGCGAACCTCGTTATCATAGTTAATGCAGGTAACTCTACTTACCACCTAAGGTTAATGTTTTCTCATGAGTACCATTATCTCCTTTACGGTCTTCAAGGCCCAATTCGTACGACTAAACCATTAAAGTGTCCATTTCAATTAACAGGTTACTCCCTATGGCAACTAATGATGTCGTCCGACTCATCGGCTTATAATGCGGTGTAATCGAGCCTTCTCACAAGTTGAGGGGCAGGGGAAAACGTGATATGTGACCTAATGGCCTAAGGTAATACTAGAGTAGTATTGTCTTCAAAAATGGCTTTCGAATAGTATACCGAATAGTGTTTCCAAAATAATAATACTTCCAAAATAGCATATCCCAAAATGGTGTGTTCAAGATAGTGCATCCAAAACAGTTCTCAAAATAGTATACCAATAGTGTATCCAAAATAGTTCTCAAAATAATATACCAACAGTGTATCCAAAGCAGTTCTCAAAATATTATACCAATATGACACGTCTTCAAAATAGTGTTAGGATTCGACACACGGTTAAGGTGGTTTAAACCTTTTGTTCTTTGTGTGTATGATATATTGAGTTAATATGATTAAGAATGCGGAATCTATTTATTCACACTTAGAAGGTTATTTGTGTTATGGAAATGGAACGGTTGTGATTGTTATATGACAATGAACAATGAATGATTATCACCAAACGATTCAATATTATTAATGATAATAATACGAGTGATCTTGAATTATCACTAGGGTTACAACCTTGAATCTTAAGTTTTTCTAACTTGTGATATTTTTGTGTTTGTTCTTATCTAACAGTTATGAAAGTTCTAAGTGTTTTCACAATATCAACCCACACATAATATCTAGTCTAAGATCTTCTTTTATAGTCCAAGAAGATCTTTACAATATTGCTTAAAGTCTAGTCGAACTACTTGCTAACTTATCTTGAGTGTGTCAGTACATAAGATACAACATGTACCTGTGTACACAACTTGTTAACTAAGCACATGGGGTAAGATATTATCTACCGTATATTGTTGACCAAAATATACATAATATCTTTTCATACTTATCCACTTAGCAGCAGAATGTACATTAGCAGCAGCAATGAGTTAACACTAGCAGCAGAATCCTTCAGCAGCAGAATGTTAAGCCTAGCAGCAGAATCATTTATCGCTAGCAGCAGAATCAAATGTTCTAGCAGCAGGAACAAACATTACCAGCAGGAACCAAATGCATTAGCAGCAGAATCACACTTAACGTTTTTCTTTGAATAGAATCCGATATTAAACTTCTTGAATATTTAATTCCCAACAATCCTCCCCTAAACATGTGAATCCATTTCAACATGTTTCTGAATTAAATTATGGATTGTGAAGATCTTTCAAACACTTCTGTTCTTCAAGATTGAATATATTTCTCAGTAACTCATCTGCTTTGTTCTTTGACTTTAACAATATCAACACACATCTTAAACACTGACCTAAAGATGGTGCAACTTCCTTGGATGGAGGAATTATAAGAGACAATGGTGCTGTGTATCTTGGATGCTTGTTTCAACAAGTGAAATCATCTATCAGCATGCCTTTGCAAGTGATGAACAAACGTGGTAAACTGAAATTGAAACTTTTCTTCGTTTGACCTAGATAGAACTTTCTCCTTTGGAATGTTCTTGTCATTTTCAACCTCCATGTCATGTTCTTGTATGCTCTTGTCTTTTCCTCCCTTACATTGGGTTTGTCTTCCTTTCTTGGGCTTTTATTTCCTCTCCTGAAGCAAATAAAATTTTATCCTCCCCTGTTTGGAAGATCTCTCACTATGTACCAAAATATTTCTTTCTCCATTATCTGATCTACCAATGAGAACTTGTTTTCAGACAATATTGTACATGTAGCCATCAATTCCTTAAGAGTTTAAGTTGCTGCCCTCATCACTTTTAGGTGTGTTAACTCCTATGAGAGGTGATTCATGGGGCATTTGACTCATGGTCCATCAATGGATGGTTTTTGTGAGTCTCTTTGAAAATCCTTTTAAGAAACTTTTGCCTTAGTAGTATGTAATTGATTTTATTATGAAAAACCATACTGCTTTCAACCATTTTGAAGGGATTAAGTGTATAACAGCCACTTAATCAGAATTTCGGTTTAAAGCAACCTCTGGTTGTGTGAGAACCAATGTTTTCAGTTATAAATAACTGCCTGTGTAAAGATAAACTCATTCAAAGAGTTTTCCTGACAGGGTTTCCAGCTCATAGTAATTGTTACCTCTAACACAAGTGTTAGATTCACTTTTACTAGTTGTTCTTTCTATCAGATGTCCTTAGACTTGCTCATTATACTTGAAAGTATAAAATGATAGAAAGTGAGTTGAGTCAGTTACTATCTGACCAACTAAGTCATCAATTAAATGTGAAATTTCATACTTAGGTTTCAAGAAAGAAGTTTTAAGGAGTTTTAAATTCCCAAACTCAGTCCATCATAAACCTAATATGTCAGCAACTAATATTATCATTCTGCTGCTTCCATTTCACTTGAAACATCCTTTGTGTTCACATGATCATACCTGAAATTGTTAGTCTAAAACCAAAAGAACAATGTACAAAGTACTTGTCTTGTATTAGAATAATCATAGGACTAACTGTATGAATAACACAAATTAAATTTGTACTAGCAGCACAAACTTTTGTAATAGCAGTAGTATCTTTTTAAAGCTAGCAGCACAATCAAAAATTTATTTACAAAAACACAAAGTTTAAAAATCATTGAGGATTAAGCATTCCAATACTTGCTACCAAGTACTGAAACCTTCCAACATCAAAAGCTTTGGTTAGCAGATCTACAAAATTGAATTCTGAAGCAATTTTAAGAACTTGAATTAATCTTTTCTCATTGCAGTCTCTTATAAAGTGATGTCTAATTTCAATGTGTTTTGTTTTAGAATGTTGCACTGGATTTTTAATAATACAAATTGTACTACTATTATCAATATGAATAACAGTGTTTAAGAAATTGTACCCATAGTCAAGGAGTTGGTTTTGAAGCCATAGAACTTGACCACAGCAACTTGCAGCAGCTACATATTCAGCTTCAGTTGTTGAATTAGCCACAATTATTTGCTTCTTACACTGCCATGAGATAAGTCTACACCCAAGGAATTGACATCCTCCAGTTGTTGACTTCCTGTCCAAGCTAGCACCAGCATAATCACTATCCGAAAATGCTACCAAGTCAAAAGGAGATTCCCTTGAATACCATAGACCCAACCTAGGTTGACCCTTGAGATATCTAAAAATTCTCTTGACTGCTGTTAAATGAGAAACCTTTGGAGTTACTTGAAATCTTGCACAGGCACAAACAGAGAACATGATATCAGGTCTAGATGATGTAAGATACATCAAGGAGCCTATCATAGATCTGTATGTGTGTACATCTACATTTTCTCCATCTAAGTCTTTAAGAAGTGGCTTCTCAAAGTCCATTGGTGTGCTTGCCATTTTTGAATCAGCAAATTGAAATTTTCTAAGTATCTCTGCAACATACTTTTCCTGAGAGATAAAGATTCCTTCATTTGATTACTTAACTTGCAGACCCAAAAAGAATGTAAGTTCTCCCATAGAACTCATCTGAAACTTATCATGCATAAGTTTCTCAAATTCTAAACACATCTCCTTCCTAGTAGATCCAAAGATAATGTCATCCACATACACCTGCACTAACAGAAGATCCTTCTTGTGCTGTTTGATGAAAAGTGTCTGATCAATCTTTCCTCTTTGAAATCCATTTTCTAATAAGTAGGAAGCTAGTGTTGTATACCAAGCTCTTGGTGCCTGATGAAGGCCATATAGAGCTTTAACTACTCTGTACACTTTGTCTGGATGTTGTGGGTCAATGAAGCCTCGAGGTTGTGAAACAAACACCTCTTCTTCAATTGTTTCATATAAAAATGCACTCTTGACATCCATTTGATAAACTGTGAAGCCTAAAAATAAAGCATAAGCTAAAAAAAGCCTAATTGCCTCAAGTCTTGCTACTGGAGCAAAAACCTCATCATAGTCTATTCCTTCTTGTTGTGTATACCCTTGGGCTACTAATCTAGCCTTATTCCTAATCACTATGCCCCTTTCATCCCTTTTATTCTTGAAAACCCATCTAGTGCCAATTACCTTTTCATTCTTAGGTAAATCAACTAGCACCCATACCTTCTGAATCTTGAACTGAAGAAGCTCCTCTTGCATAGCTTCTACCCAGCTTGAATCATCTAAGGCTTTCAGAATGTTCTTTGGTTCAGCTTGTGAGAGAAAACATACAAACAAGCAAGAGTTTGAAAACTCATGCTGCTTTGAAGCATAAAGGGCATCAAGAAGCCCTTGTTGGTCTGAAGACATCAGTTGTTGTCTTGTCTTCACACCTGATTGTACATCTCCAATCACATTTTCTAGGGAGTGGACTTTGTGAATTCTTGTTTGTGGAGTAGAATGAACTTCATAATTTGATGGAAGATTGTTGAAATCCACCTCATTGTCTGAGAATTCTGCTTCTTTCGTTTCTGAAGGGCCAGCAGCAGAATCATTTGGCCTAACAGTAGAATCAGTAAGCCTAGCAGCAGAAACTATTTGTTGTTCCTGGTTTAAACCTTTTGTTCTTTGTGTGTATGATATATTGAGTTAATATGATTAAGAATGCGGAATCTATTTAATCACACTTAGAAGGTTATTTGTGTTATGGAAATGGAACGGTTGTGATTGTTATATGACAATGAACAATGAATGATTATCACCAAACGATTCAATATTATTAATGATAATAATACGAGTGATCTTGAATTATCACTAGGGTTACAACCTTGAATCTTAAGTTTTTCTAACTTGTGATATTTTTGTGTTTGTTCTTATCTAACAGTTATGAAAGTTCTAAATGTTTTCACAATATCAACCCACACATAATATCTAGTCTAAGATCTTCTTTTATAGTCCAAGAAGATCTTTACAATATTGCTTAAAGTCTAGTCGAACTACTTGCTAACTTATCTTGAGTGTGTCAGTACATAAGATACAACATGTATCTGTGTACACAACTTGTTAACTAAGCACATGGGGTAAGATATTATCTACCGTATATTGTTGACCAAAATATACATAATATCTTTTCATACTTATCCACTTAGCAGCAGAATGTACATTAGCAGCAGCAATGAGTTAACACTAGCAGCAGAATCCTTCAGCAGCAGAATGTTAAGCCTAGCAGCAGAATCATTTATCGCTAGCAGCAGAATCAAATGTTCTAGCAGCAGGAACAAACATTACCAGCAGGAACCAAATGCACTAGCAGCAGAATCACACTTAACGTTTTTCTTTGAATAGAATCCGATATTAAACTTCTTGAATATTTAATTCCCAACAGTCTTCAAAATAGTGTAGCTAATATTGACCGTACAAAAATATTATTCGAAATGGTATGTTAGAGTAGCGTTGTCAAAACAGTGTTCCCAGAACAACGTACCCAAAATAGTCTTTCCCGAAATAACGTTTTCAAATAATGTATCCGCATATTTATATTTTTCGAAAAATAAATAGTGTATCTCGAAATGGTGTGTCCAAAGCAGTTCCCAAAATAGTACATCAATATAATACGTCTTTTAAAATAGCGAAAACTAATGTTGACCGTACCAGATGGTATTAAAAACGGTATGTTGAGATAGCGTACCCAAAATAATGCATCCAAAAATAGTTTTCCGGAAATATCGTTTTCAAAATATCGTATCGATTTATATATATATATATACACTTCGTAAAATACGTATCGCAGTTACATTGTTTTATAAAGGGGTATTAAGGTAGGCTACTGGTATTCCTGAGGGATAAGTGAAAGGTTAGTTATCTTTTCCAAAAATAGAGCTCGGGTTGCTACATAAGTTCCTAAAGCTTCTGTCGGGTTACAAACCGACCTATTGCAGGTTTTCTAGGTTCTGCCAAAGATTCATTGGTTACTTCGTTGTTTACTTCCATCAAGAGGTTCATCTTATAAGTGTTATGGGAGAGTCATTCTTAGACGACTAGTGATCTAACTCGGTTCCATCATTGAGTGTAAGGTTTGGGGTAACGGTGACTGTAACATAACCAGAAACAAAACGAGGCTAAAGAAGCAAAATCAAATCCACAACGAGACCCAAAAATCAAGAAATCAAGCAATCCAAATTCAATCAGAATTTAAAACCAAATCCAAACATAGCCAATATCAAATCCAAACGTGGCCAAAATCAAATCCAAACGTGGCCAAAATCAAATCCAAACACTCTAATAAGCTCAAATGGGCTTATTACAATCTCAAAAAGTTACAAATAAGCAACTCGGATTCAAACGGTGCTAATTGGGTCTAACCCGACCCGATGCAAATTATGATTAAACGGCGACAAATAGAAATTCCATATAAACGGAGAAGTATATCGGTGCCAGAAGTATTACAGTTCATGAGGTGTTGTGATGCCAGTGTGTCGTGTGTGTGGGTAAACCTTCGTGATATTCGGTGTTCATGCACATATGCAAAACTTTTACCATTCCCAAAATTAAAAATAGAAAGTCAACCCGAAACATAATCCTGTTATAACTACCCCCAGTATCGCAAAATTCATTTATGAGACATAGGTGATCAGGCCATGTCCCCACTATCCTTGGTTGATTATAGGTGATCAATCTACTCTCAACCAAGGATCAATGAATTTCGGGATACTCAGTTTAGTTATACTAGTACTATGTTCCTTACAAAAAAAAATTACTTTATAATCGTTATTTAACCACACACAAAAAAAAAAACAAAAAAAAAAAAAAAAAAGGTGGTGTTCAAACTCGGAATCAAATAATGTGGTTACGCAAGGAAGTAGCGTAACTCCGTGACAGGTTCGGTGCATCGACGTAAGTATATGAAAATACTTATAGTGAACAGTGAAATACGAACCATCAAATAGCAAGGTATACATCTCATCGAATATAACATTTAATATCTCAACAAATATGCTATCCAACAAAATTACAAGCGAGGCATCGGCTTGGCAGGAAGGCACATGTCGGTCATAGGATTTAAGATTTCGTAAAAATAGTTATAGTCTGGGTTTTCGAAAATCCTAGTTCCCGAAAATACCCAGTTCTCTATAACCTGTGGCTCTGATACCATCTGTAACACCCCGAAATTGGATCAGCGGAAACATATGGGTCGGGGGTGTTATTGAATAGTTATCACAATCACAAGGTACAAAGAACGGTTTTACTTAAACCATTTTAGAAGAAATTTTATAAACGAAAACATTCAATTTACATTATTTTTAAAATAGTGCGGAAAATAAAGTTTCATAAAAGGATTTAAAGTGGTCCCAAATAGTTTCGTGAGTCTTCTATGACCATGCCATGCCTTTCGCCAAGCTCCTCCAAGAGTAAGATATGCAGCGGAAAAGATTTAACACCTGAGATAAAACATGCTAAAAGTCAACACGAAGGTTGAGTGAATTCATAGGTTTCAGTAAAGTAGTTGATCACAATGTTTCAAGTTTAAGAGAAAGTGGGCTACGTTGTTATACGCCCGAAAGTTCATTTGCATAAAATCAATGGAACACAATTCTCAAGATTGGGCCACGTTGTTGCACCCATAACAGAAACAGTGGGCCAGTTGTTAGCACCCATAATTCCAAATATTTCCTCTGAACTAAGCTCATGACACACAAAGCGTTAACCAGCACCAGTAACCCTGGTGTAAGTCGACAGTAACCGCGGATTTCATAATATAATAGTTGCCCCCAAAGCTAGGTATCTTGCCAAATACCTAGGTAACTCAAATATAGCACACCCGTGTTGCCTACCCGGTCAACAGGGATGGGATGGTCAATCCTTTAGGCCTATAAACTATATTCGCGCTCACTCGCAAGTGATTAATAGTTCATGATCGAGTGACTTGCTTTTGGCAAGGCCGGTACTTAGTGCTTATCAAATGTTTCGCATAGTGGCTACTACTTCACTCACAGTACCAGAAAAGTAGAAATGGCTACTGCTTCACTCATAGTACCGGGAAAGTACAAGTGTTGTTCCAGCTCAAATAAAGTTTCAGAAAGTAGAAAGCATAGCTTTTAGCTCAAGTACAGTTTTCAAACAATTGTGATCATAGTCAAAATAGTAGCATGTATCTCACCTCAAGTAGCTTATAAAACAGTTTAAGCAAGTAAAAAAGTGGGGCTATGAACTCTCCTCAGTATGCAGCAATGCAAGATATCACAAATATCACAACTGGCATCAAGTAGCAAAGGCACAACGATATCAAAATAGAGCACAACGGTACTTGATCGGCACAACCTAGTAAGTAACATGTTTCAGAAGGAATAATCCTCAAGCAATTTATGAAGTGGTGTTCATTGAATACTCATATGTTGCTTTAAAAGAATAGTTTCAATGGAGACGACAAGTTGAAATCGTTTGTAACTCGTGTGGTTTTTGGAAAGTATAGTTTCAAGATCAAATTGTGTTAAAACGGTAAAAGTCGATGAAATACAATCAAACAATTCAAAAGGAAATAATTGAAAGGAGTAAAATTGTTCTCAGGTAGAAGTCATACAATGTACAATCAAATGGTAACTCACTCCAAAACAAATAGAACCAAGAATGAACGAATAAACAATATCGAATGAATACGAGACTAAAGACAAGTCAATGAATAAGTTGGATGTTTACCCCGTATCCCAAAATGTAACTTTGTATGAGTTTGGATAAAAATTGAGTTATATAAGTTTCATAAGAATAGGATATTGTTTATAAATTTATAAGGTTGAATGGTTTTATAAGCCTTGGTATACATTCCCTTTTATATTATGTTTCCGAATTATCGTGATTAATTCTAATCAAGCTTTATTATTAAGTTTTTATAAGTTTTATTCAAGTTTTAATCAAGTTCTTATACCGTTATCATTCGCGTAATTATTAGATCCGGTTTATCGGATAATTTGTGTCCGTTCGGGTCCAAACATATTAAGCTCAATGAGCCTAATATATTCTTCCGTCCCTTGTATCAAATCTTACAATAATCCTACACTAATATCGTAAATCCAATAACGGTTACAATGAATTATTCAAATCACTAATCTATTACAATAATTTTACAATTAAAATGAATTGGTGACAAAATCCCCGTATAACTCCGATAGCATCCAACATCATCATCGATACACAAAAACAAAACAAAGATAAAGATTAAGTTAGTATGAATCAATAAAATTAACGCAAATGAAATTGAATTATACACACCCAATTAAAATAAAAGACTCTATAATAGTCATTGGGCTTCGGTCCAATCTATACTAGACGTTTATTACCACTTTGGGCTTCGGAAGCCCAAAGTTTACCTCAAACACACTACCATGGACTCACCTTAGTGCATATTGGGCCTCGGCCCAATTCATTTTAAACGCACCCTAGTATTTTAACTTGACACATAATTCATAACTAACATTTTGCGATACTGGCAATTCATAAACGAATTCCGTAACAAATTCCCATTTCATATTATCGATATCATAAACTATAACTAATAACCTGAACCTATTATTAAATTTATATTGTAAATGTTTAAACACATTTTATATTAGTTATTTGTAATGAATGCATGAATCATACGAGTATTTCTACTTGAACTAACAAACAAACACCCTAATGGCTCGAGCCAAATGACACAGCCCAACGCAACACAATCAAATATATAGCAAATCCAACCCAAGACCTAGACCAACAAGTAACTTGGCACCCTCGAGGTGCCGAGACCAATTAGACCACTCAACAAACCAAACAGCCAACCCTTGTGGTTTCCCCCGTGTACCGAGTACAACAAGGCAGACCAACGCACCCTAATCTGCTAAAGATCACAACATCATTCGACACCCTATGTGGGTTATTTCTTGTGACCGAGAACTAAAAACAACAATAACGCAAATATAAACCAACACCCTAGGTGGGTGTGATCATGTAGCCGAGACAAACAACACTATATCAAATTTGAATCCAAGCATACGACAACCATGACAATCATTAAGACCAAACATACCAAAACCGTGACTCACCCGAGTCACGACTCATTCGGCTAACATAGAAATATGAATCAACAGAAGTAAAAAGAAAATGAACAACTAATTCACATAAGCATGCTGTAAACTCAAAATCAAACAACAGCAACGAGTCAACTCAACTTGGTGAGTTGACTCGGTCGAGTTGAATCAACTCACTGAGTTGAGTCGACTCACTCATGAGTCGGACGAGTTTTGTTGAAAACCAATAGATCCACACGAGTTTTAAATCAAAACATTTGGTTTTAGATTAGTTTTTAATTAAAATCGTTTATATAAATTTTAAACCGATTAGGGTTTTAATAAAATGAAAGAAATAAAGAATTTGAGGCGCGTGTTTCTTACCAAACAAAGGAATAGAGGTGAGGAAGACGGTGGCTCATGGCGATGAGTGGAGGTGGTATTAGTGGCTTACGGCTGTGTACTCCAAAACGAACCAAACAAACGCCTCTTGGCTCCAAATGCTCCAGAAACACTCCCGTGGTCTCGATCTACGCGGCGACATAAAAAAAGGGCTTGCCGGAATTTTGGCCGAAAAAGAGTGGCGGCGCCGGAACAGTGAACGCCGGCGAGGGAGTTATATTAGTGAGGGGAAACCCTAATTGCGCCCTATTTATACCTCATGAGGGGCCAGTCATGTACAAATGAAACTAGAGGGGGCGGTGTTGAAATTTGGGCGCAGGGGTATAAGTTGTCAAATTGGCAAAACTTTTGCCATAATCACTGTGGGACCCATTCGACGTACCAAACGGACTCGAAAAATTATGAAACTTGCGCCATTGAGTCTGAAATAATTTTTCCAATAAAAACGAGTATAAATATGCATAAATTTCTCGAAATTAATTTATTTGGCAAATTCGATTCGTTTCGCGTGTTTTAGGTTGTGCCGGCTCGATAAATGAATAACGCTCACGTTTTAACAAGATATCAACTGTTTTTCAATCCCAAACAAGTTCAAAGAGATCTAAAAGCTAAGGAAAATCAAAATAATTATTTTGGCTCGTAAAATTAGTTTAGGAAAATTTTCGGTTGTTACAAAAAGGGACCGGGTGCAAAAAAAACATTTATATTGTAATAGTAGATGCACGTTTTTGGGACCGGGTGCATTTAGACAAATCGAGGTTTTTATAAAAATTAACACTATGGTGCAAAATTTAATCGGTATCCCGTGACTGCGGGACCCTTTGGTTACATCACTGGTGCCAGCTAATCTGTGGAAAACTAGAAGGGGGGTTGAATAGTTTTGCGTCTTTTTAGTTTTGTTATGAAAACCTTTGTTTACTTTTAAACACTTAAATTCAAGTTTATGTGAAAACTAATACTTGAACAATATTGTTAATTGTATGTGTACCCTTTTAGATTTGTTATAAAAGTTTTGCTTTTATGAATGGAGTTTTAAATTGATCTTTATGTGAAATCAACTTCTAGATAATACTAACAATTATATATGCCTATATGTATGAAAGTAATGACGATATAAATAAAGATGTAAGTAAGAGATGAAAAGATCTAACCGAGACACGAGGGATTTATAGTGGTTCGGCTACAAGGACACCTTCCTTGCCCTACTCCACTCCCCGAGCACCTAGCTCGAGAGTTTTCTTCACTACTTCAACAAACTCCCTTATGGCGGAGAAAACCTTACACAACTTTCGCTTACACCGGTTTAACGACACAAAGCTAGATGTCGGGTTCTAATCGTAGCTAGAACCAATCTCACAACTTTACACAACTTATTCACAACTTCTTCACACCGGCTTCGCAACTTCTACACTACGGCTTCACGACTTCTACACTACGGCTTCACAACTTCTACACTACGGCTTCACAACTTTTACACTGCGGCTTCACTACTTCTACCCTACGGCTTCACAACTTCTATGCTACGGCTTCACAATTTCTATGCTATGTCTTCACAACTTCTATGCTACGTCTTCACAACTTCTATGCTACGTCTTCACAACTTCTTCACAACGCAACTACTTCACAACTTCACAATACTTCTATACTACTTCTTTACACCACAACTACTTATACACCTTCTTCACTACACACACTCACTACACTAGTCTAATTACTTATGTTCACACCTTATATACACACTTTACACAAATGAATGAATGATTTACAAAGTATACTTGACAAACAACTTAGGTAACAAGATGCTACTAAGTTGTAATACTTCTAGTCTTGATTGATAGAAGTATTCTTCTTTTGCACTTGGATGATGGAAGCTTGAATCACTTGGAAACCAATGCTTAAGAGTATATGATCAAAGGTTTTAGAAAGGATTTAGAAAGATGTAAGAAGAGATTTAGAACAGAAGGTTTGGGGTGCAAAAGGTGAGGAAAAAATCCAGAGATGAACCAGTATTTATAGGCAAATCTGAGGGGCTAGAGGAGCGGGGCGGTCCCCTTAAAATTAAGGGGGCCGCCTAGTAAAATTAAGGGGGCCGCCCAACTGGAACGTTGCTCAGATTTGTCTTTTTGTGGGGAAGGTTTTTCTGGAACATTTTTACCATTTTTGGTTGAAAATTTGAATTCATAAATTTATAAAGGATTAACATTTTTATTTAATACCAAAAATGATTTTTTAAAAGATATAAAATGTTTGGGTCATTTTATAAAAAATTTAGTTATTAAGAAAATGTTCCTTTGATCATATAATGCATTAAGCATTTGTTTATTCATACCTTAAGTGATTGAGTTGTAGAAATGAATATTTACAACTAAATACTTGTTTATTTGATAAGTTTATGTTAAATGAGTTTACATTTTGTGATTATCAAAACATAGAGATATGAATAAGTATTAATAATGTTTTTAGGCATTATTTATATCAACAATCTCCCCCTTTTTGATGATTACAAAACTTAAACTCATTAAATCCAAAATTTTATTTTTAGACAAGTATTTAGTGAGTTTATATTCACTTCTCCCCCTTTTTGTAGAATCAAAAAGGTTATGCCGACAATTTTTAGAAATAAAATTTGTCGGAACTAGAACTCCCCCTTGATGTGTACTCCCCCTCGTTTGAGGGCATCAAGGAATCGAAATATGGAATACTTGCAAGAAAAATATTAGAAGCACAAGCATATATATCATAATATCACATATAAGAGCAACAAGCATAGTAATCACATATTAAGAACATGAAACAAAACATTCATTAATTCAAATTGATTATGTGAAAAACATAATCATTGATACAACATTTATTATGCTTAGAGCATACAATAAGTAGAAAATTCTAAATTGCCTAAGAGATCCATTTGACTTGCTTGCAACATAAAGACTTGAATTATTTTGGATGGATGATGGTGGAGTGTTTGAAATGGAGGTGAGTGAGAGGGTGAGGATGTTGGATTAATGGAGGTGTATTATTGGGTGCATGGAGGTTGGAGAGAGTGGTGGTGGAGAAATTGGAGGTGGAGAGTTTGGAGCGGACCATGTTGGATGAGGGTTTTGATGTTGTTCAAGTGAGGATGTTGGATTAGATCTAGTGAGAAGATACTCAATCCAAGTGAAGTGCTCATTCAATGCAATGGTTTGTTGTTGAAGAAAGATGCAACAAGGACAATTGTTGACATGTTTCTCAACTTGGTTTATGTTGTGGGGTAATGAGGGAGAGCTAGATGAAGGTTGATCTAGGTTTCTTTGAGCAAGGTGTAGGGCATGAAGAGCACTAAGCTCATGGGCTTCCTTGAGTTCTTCAATGAACTTCAAGTGTTCGGATGAAGGTGATGATGGTAGAGTGTTGTTGTTATGTGGGATGGATGTTTGCACATGCAACATAGGAGTAACATGTGAGTTGGTAGGAGGTGGTGGTGACACTCTTGGTGGTGGAGACATTTGTGAGCTTGGGTAATCATGAGTGGATGAGGGTGGAGATATGGATGAAGTGGATGTTCCAAGAGTGGTGAGTGTTTTGAATGGTGCATTGGTAGGTTGAGTGTGAATGAGATTAGGATTGTTGTTTTGGGATTGATCATTGGGAGATGAAGGTGTATCTTTGTGAGTAAATATGGATGGTTGGTTATGTTGGTGAAAGGGTTCATTAGGATGAGCATGAGGCTTAGGTGTTGGTTGACTTTGAACAACATCATTTGTTGAGTTGAAATTATGACAAGTGTCAAGCTTTCTTCTCCAAATGGGCCTTACCGAGATTTTAGCAACTCTTTAAGGCTTAGATCTTGGGTTGTTAGAGGATGACATGTTTGGATGGATGATATGGATGAGCATTTATGATGAAGAAGGGTATTTATAGTGTAAGGATGATGTGATTGAGGAAGATAAATTTTGGTGGGTGGTTTAGGACAAAATGTGTTGGCGAATTTTGGGAAGTATAGGATAAAATGGGTTGGAAATTGAAAAAGAAAACAGTAATCTGTCCCTTCAGATGGCCGGTCCCCTTAATTTTAAGGGGGCCGCCTGAGGATTTAAGGGGGCCGCCCATCTGCTGATTCCCAGATTACTAGAAATGGGTTTTTGGCAGAAATTTGTAGAAAAGGTTGTGTTTTTGGGTTTAGTTTCAAGCAAGTCCAACTTCTTTTGAGGCAATTTAGGATTTAATAACTCATGTATGCTAAGCATATTTAATTAAGCAATTTTATCTAGCATGCAATCTACTCATTAACCAAGTAACATATATATATATATATATATATATATATATATATATTATATATATATATATATATATATATATATATATATATATATATATATATATATATATATATATATATATATATATATATATGTATGTATGTATATATGTATATATATACACATATATGGACAAGAAAGCTATATATAATATCAAGTAATTCACAATATCATTTTTAGGAAGATTAATACGCTAGTTAATTAATCCTAATAAATGTCTATGTGCAAAGGAATGGGGAGTTGTGATAGCATGGACTTCTAGACTTGTACCAAGTGAGAGCTTAATGAGTAGATCATGATTTTTCATTTTTGATTTAGTTCACTTATAAATGTCATATACACAAATATAGATGACATATATGAGATCACCATGCATGATTTAAATAGGTGTTTTTAGCATTATTCAACAATGCTTGAGAGTAGATTTTTATGTGGGTGTAAAAGTTTATTTTTAAAGAAATAGATTTGGTTTTATTTCAAAATGTTTTATTGAGGAAAGAAAACAAACTTTTCCAATATTTGGTTTTGATAAAAGCATAATTATGGACAAAGATTGGGAAAAAAGATGGAATGGTAAAATATGTTAAATGGAAAGGTGACATATTCTTTTGAAAAAAAATTATTTTTCTAAAATATGGAGTTTTATTTGCAATTATATCTATTATACATTTATGGCGCGACCCGCCCAAAATATTTTTGCTACCCGTTTTTTTCAAGGATCCAGTTTATTATTGGTGCCCCGCCCTATTCATTCTCCCTCACATCTTCTTCTTTCCTTTGAGATCCGACAGCTGCGAATCCGGTAACACAGCCCGAATTTTTCCGATCCGAGATTGCGGGTTTTTTTGTAACTACAGTGCTCTGTGAGGGGAGCTACAGGGGTATGAATAGTTAAGTTTATATTATTTTTTTGTTATGGCTCTTCTTATGCCAGCTGTTGTGTGTACAGTTTCTCAATCAGTTATATCCACACTTTTAGATCTGAGTTAGGGTTATCACTGCCTTTTGTGATAAAGGGAAAAATAAAAAACGCCGTTCTTTTGTGAAGGAAGTGTCAGAAATTATTCATTGTAGATTCTGTTTGTTTATTATGTTTGGTTGTTTGTTCCTGTTGTTATTGGTGATTTTATGATTCCGGCTGTAGGTTGTTATTGCGTATAAATTTGTGGTTATTGCTTTATATGCGATTTTGGGTGTTGTTGATTGTTAGTATTATTGTTGTTATAATTGCTATTATTTTTGGGTTTAAAGTGTTGGTGATTATTGGTTGTTGTTGATTGTTAGTGTTTGAGTCGATAACGTAGACATAAATTGAAGGTGTGAACGGCAACAGGTTACAGAATCATAGGTTGTTATTGCGTATAAATTTGTGGTTATTGCTTTATATGCGATTTTGGGTGTTGTTGATTGTTAGTGTTATTGTTGTTATAATTGCTATTATTTTTGGGTTTAAAGTGTTGGTGATTATTGGTTGTTGTTGATTGTTAGTGTTTGAGTCGATAACGTAGACATAAATTGAAGGTGTGAACGGCAACAGGTTATAGACCAATTATGCCCATAAACCTGTGTCCCAAGGGCATTTGAACAACTGCTTCAATTGGTATGATTTAATTTAGGGTTTGGGTATTTGGAAAAAGTTTTAAATTTGTAGCATTTTCAGGAAACCTGAACAGCTTATTTTTTTCTGCTTATGAGGTTTTTTTGATTATACGACGACAGGTTTCTATGCTATCAAGGCTTAAACACAATCGTGTGGTTGAGCTACTCCCTCTTGAGTTTTCGCCTACCTCTTCATGCCTGGCTAGCAAGTGTGGGTCTTTCAGTAATGGAGACTATGTCAGGCCAGGGTTGCCTAAATTGGATAATTGGTGCTACAAAGCTACTGAAGGCGTAAGACTTCTTCGTCCTCTTTTATTATTTATTTTTTATGTTGTCTATTTCTTTATCTGACTTTTGAAATCAAACTTCAGTATGTAGATTCGGCTTCGGAAGAGCTGAAACACACAAGGGAAGCCACCGGGTCCTGGTACTAAAACTATTATTCAATGGTTTATAAAAACTTGATATCTAATTTGTAGTCTTCTGCTTTTTAGTCCGACATTGATTTTCATTTGTTGCTTTTAGTCTATGCATCAAAGGGCAAACAAGACGGCGGATGAAATAATTCATGATCTGTGCCCAGTAAGTCTCACCTCGCAATATTTCACTAGAGAGAAATTATAAACCTGATATATATATATATATATATATATATATATATATATATATATATATATATATATATATATATATATATATATATATATATATATATATATATATATATATAGATATAGATATATATATATAACTGAATGTAAACTTTGACACGTGCATGTGGTTTCCATAAAGCAGCTATACGAGATCAGTAGTATGTATGCTGATGACACATGCGACACATTGACCCTTTATCCAGTTGCATCTGTCTTCGCTTGATCATGTCTCTCCTGAATTCTGGAGGCTTCATTATTATCAGAGTTCAATGATGATTTTCGGGTGATCGAGTACGATTTCTGATGCCAAGGTCCTTAAATCAATCCAGGTAACAGTTGTTCTCACTGGAACCCATTAACACATGTTTCTGCATTTTTCTTAAAGGCAGAGGTAAATGGTAACGCTTTGTTTTTTTCAGGGAGCAAGCCGTAAAGCTGATAAAGCAACTATTGTCGGGGTACTATGTGGTGAGTCGGATGTCCCGTTATTCATATTGTGTGAATTATTGATATGATATAATGTAGCTGTTTGTATGATGGTTTTAATCATGATTGTTTCTGTGGATTATGTAATAAGATATAGTTTAAGTTTGTTATAGTTTAGTGAAACAAAAAAGATAATTTTACCAGATTTCATGTATTTGCTTTTCCTGTTTTTAAAGATTTACCAACTCTTATTTGTTTTTTTTGCCTAATTTGATAGGCTTATTAGCTTATTTGAAAACTGAGAAGCTTTGTAAGCTCATTTTAATGGCTAATGCAGATGAGGTTATGTAATAAGCTTGCATAAATTGTGTGGGGCTTACGTAGTGGAACAGCACGTCAAGATGCATTTCCTGAATCCCCACATCAGGTATATCTGCTTACAACATCTAAAATTTCAAAATATTTGTCTACGGTAGCAAGTTAGGCCTATGATAAAGGTAGTCTTGGGAACAAAGGTGTACTGATAGGCACATGTATCGGTCGCAAAAGGCGGTTCACTAACATGGATTCAGGTTAGTGTTCAAACATGCTGTCGTGTTGCTATACATTGGGTTGCAAAAGTTTCTTCACGGGACGTATAAACACTAACCATGCCTGCTGGCTACCTGTTTGTACAGTTGCACAGACGTGTTATCCTGAAGATGAGACATCAATGAGTGCGGAAACTTCGTTATTTACTCTTTTAACTAGCCGAGAAAAGGTAGATACCTAGCCCGCCTGCTATAAAAAAGGTCTGGTACATTGAGAAAAGGTTACTTTGTTAAGGTTAACATATCTCAGCTTATGTTAGTCAAGAGTGTTATTCATATGCATACAACAAGTCTCTGATTTCCATCTGTATTTGATTTTGATACAGGTTGAATGTGTTAATGAGTATCTGTATACAATATCGCTCCAGGAAGGCCAAATGTCAAGAATGTAACTTCGATGATTAGTAATTGGTTTGAATCAGGTGTGCTTCATGCTAAAGTCTCGATATTAGAGCACTTCGTTGTTTCCCAAACTTTCCCGGTGCTTCTCAGGTTTATGCTTTGTTTCAGGTAACCTAAGTTAACGGTTAACTTAATTATGAAAAACAAGTGTTCTTAAGTTTTTCATATCTTAGAAACAAGAACCTTCAGGTTCACTGATTTCATCAGAAAATACCAGGTTTAGGCGCCAGGTTCAGCAAGTGGGTTCAGTGTGAGGTTCAGTCACAAGTTTCAGTGAGTGGGTTCACTAGCTGAGGTTCATGTTTAGTTACTGGGTTCAGGGAGTGGGATGTATGGGTTTAGGGCGTGGGTTCAGTGACTGGGGTTCAGTTTTGTGGGGGTTCAATTTTGGGAGGGTTGAATTTAAGGTTTGTTATAAACACCTGATATCCATCCATCAGTATCTCAAACCACGAATATCTCAAACTCACAAAATATTTCTTGATTCTTCACTTTGAGACCCACTGAACCTCACTCTTATTTTAGTGACTGAGGTTGAGTTTTGTTTAGCTACTGAGTTATAACAACACAACGCTCATTGAATTTTGTCTTTAGGGTTTGGGTTAACATCAAAACAGCTGCCGCCCCATAGGTAAATGATCAAGTTTGTCTATGCAGTGTCATATTTGAAGAGTATGTTTTGTTTTTTTTACTGTTACTGTAGGTGATACTCTGCTTTTAACAAGGCAATATGAAAAAGGATTTTGAGCTTATAAGTTCATTAAATTGGATATGTATTTTGGTTAAGATGTTAGGAATATGGACTGTTTAGTAGCTTATGAGCTTATGTGCCCTGTGTTGTAAAAAGACCTCATTTCAGTTTCATTTATCTTTTTCTTCTTCCTCAGGTCCAAGAAAGTTGCCTCTTACTGCTATTGGACGGCTACCTTTAGGTGGAGGGTTGGAGTCTGCAACGGTATGTGCCAGCCTTATTGTTTACTGTAAAATATTGCAACCTTTAAAAATTTGTTGTTAACATTAATGAGTTGATAGCAGGCTTGCCATGCTAGAATTGCTACTTCTGGTCTTCAGTTACGGCTGCCGGAACTGCCGCGCGCCATTATTTCCTGATTCGGAGGTATGGCCCTTTTATGCCATAGAAAATTTGTTCTATGTCATCTAATATAAGAAATAGTCTGCCATTGAATTTTGTTTCCCGTACCAGTTTTTACCCATTTGATGCCATAATCAACGTCTTGAATACCTCTTAATACATAGTCTTACAGAAGTCCTATCTTATATTGCTTATGAGATATTCAAACAAAACTCATTGGTCTAAATATGTGCATTGATGTTTAATGGTAATTGTTGATTCAATTTGCATTGAAAAAAAGAAATCTGGTGTTCTGTATACGTAGTAATTTATATAACACTTGCATGTTTTGCTGCAGGAGATGAGTCAACAGAAAAGCCTTAAACATCAATGCACAATGAAAGGCCGAGTGCACCGACTACTGATTCCCATGGGAACAGCGTCGACCAGCACCACTGGCGTAAAGGTAAGGCCAACCATCCATGTATTATTGGAATTTTTTAATTCCTTAAATTTGTTGGGATTCTGCAGCAGTGCGATGCGCATTTATAATATCTTAACTAACGAGACATGTTGGGTCAGGGCTGTTGTGACGAACAAAAAACAGTAACCTTGATGGTTTGACCCGTGGGGTTTTACCCAGTGTTTAAAAAATATATTTTAGAGCAATAAATTACTCAACCGGACATGTACCATTTAGTTTACCAATTGTATACAAATATCCCAAATTGAAGCATTTGCTGCTGAACTACAATTGCAATCACAAGAGTGTAAAAATTGAATTGAAACAAAATGGATGTGTTTGGTAGCAGTAGCAGAAATAGAGGAATAACAATGGGTGGTCGGAGAAGAGTGGTTGCTAATAAGAACACTGACCCACACTCACTGAACAAAAACATTGCCGCTAAGCTTCTTAGACGTGAAATTACTTCTAAACCATCTTCTACCACTAAATTACTCGACCGTTTTCGCAACTTTCGTTTGGCGATAGATTTTTTAATTAATGGTTTCTAACTTTCAAATTTATTTTTAATGAATTACACTTTTTTTTTTTTTAATTTATGCTTACTGTGATGTTATGATTAATTGATTATGCCAACATATGAATTTGTTATGTAGTCTTAATCTGTTGTCTTCTATTTTAGTTGATGGAATTTTGATTTTTGTTTCTACATAGTTGATGTTCTTTTGATGAATACTTATTGTTATATAAGATGAGATAAATTTATTTGTTGGTCGTGAATTAGCCGGACTATATCTGTTATTGATATGTGGATTTTACTCACTTTCTTCTTACCTTATTGTTGTTTTGATGCACAAGCTATTAAATGATTGATTAGGTGATTATGGGCCTAAGGTCGTTATGGCTTCGCTTATTTACCTTTTTAAATCTGCTATGATGTAATGTAAGTATTTATATGTATAACTATTTATAGCTTATATAAAATAAAGATAAATGTTTTAGGCACGTCTGCGAAATGAGGTCTGCAAAGTGATGGTTCATCTTTGCAGGCGCTTTCAAACATTTAAACATGTTTGCTTATATTTTCATTTGGTTTCAATGTGCTTTATTCCATTATATTTTATAAGGTGATCTCCTATCTTTGAGTCATTGAATGTTTTAAGGAATACATGGATTGACGGAGAGTTGCTTTCAGAATTCAAATCATAGTTCTGTTAAATTTGCGGGAATTGGACACCAGGTAAACCAATTTATCTCTTGAGGTTGACACAGATTCTGGTTAAGCTGAAGCAAACACCACCCGTGCACATGGTTCCTCCACCACCACCAGCCAAGGATGCCGCCAAAGATGAACTAATAGATCCATGTACAGTTAATGTAAATGCTTTATAAAGGGAGGCCAACTACAGGGAAAAGGTACAACATTACATATGTGTTCACAAAAAACAAAAATATACCTACTGGTGTATATATTCATCATTAATTTATATAATCTCCAATTTCAGGTGAAGAACTGCTACATGATACAGACAATAGTTACTTGCCGCCTTTATACAAAGGCTATATTCAAGAGTCTCAAAGTGATTCATCATACCATGGTTGCACCAATGAAACACAGGATGTGAGGACCGTTACTTCTACCAACACTCCTACTTCTACTATCATTCGTAAGTTACAGCATAGCGTTTATTGTACTTTCTATTTAACGGCACTATCTTTAGTTTTCTTGCATAACTTGCATGCCTCTGACACCGTTTACTGTTATTCACAGATGAACAGACTTCGTCTACACCCACTAATTATGGACGAAGGACATAAGCACGACGACATGGCCTTGGTAGACAAGGTACACTTATTCGTTTAATGTAATACTGTTTCCTTTGTTTTGCTTCTGCAGCTTATGCTTTATACATGCCTCTCATACTGTCTATTGTTGGTTCGAACTGAAGAAGCTTCGTATGCACCTAATGATCATCAGCCAAGAACACAAGTACAACGACGTAGGCATGTTAAACAAGGTACAGTCAATCATTTTTTTTATTTTTTCCTACTCTATGTATTTTCTATAATGTTCCTGTTTGTGCTTTTCTTTCCTTTTCAAGTGTCAAATAACTATTACAATACATTCCTTACAGGCCCTCCAACAACATCATTCTCGGAATGGCGGTGGACCATATGCCGTCTGTTAACTGGATAAAGCTGCGGCTGCAGATTCGTGGCTGTTGATTACGGATGTGCAAAAATCTCTTATTTGTACAATCTTTAGTCAAATGTGTATTAGATTATTATTTAGTCTATGATAAACTTGGGAGTTTATTACAGTTTAATACAATAGATACGCAGTTTTTACGGCCTTATGACTTTTTTTTATATGATTTGCTTATTTGAATATTTCCATGTTTCGTAATTGCATTTCTCAAACTCCATTCGAACCTGGCAAGATCAACTAATGAAAGCCATTACTAATTAACAAATTTACTCAATTCCATGCGCCTTTCACTTCAATGTTGCAAACTAGACTCTACTGTTTATGTACCGTTAACTAAATTAGTGCTTATATGAATCTTATAATCTTAATTTGTGTTTGCTTATACATATATTTCATAACACATTATAACACTATAACGCAAAATACTCACTTTGTATCTCCTTTTTTAAACCTAACTTACATGTACAAACACCCCACCGCAACGCGCGGGTACTCATCCTCGTTAATAACATATGCCAAAAAGGATGGTTGTAAAGGATCTCGTGCTCAAAGGAATTGGTTAAGACTATTGTCACATGCTATCTCTTTCTACATATCTAGTGATCATAGGAATGTGATGACTAAATTCTATGTGTTTCACACGAGAATGGGATATATATTAGTATGTTTCTTTTGATTACGCACATTCCCTATTTTTATACCATAGTCTATACGAGTTTGCATCATCTATAGGTTATGTTGTGATATGTCTAATTCTATTCCAATGTTGATAATTAATTCTACTTTACTTGCTTTATCTACATGAGTTTTCTACTAGTGGTTATGGAAGGTTTCCATGTTCAATTTGCAAAGTCTAAACGAGTTCGACAGTGAATACTTCATTTAGTACTTAGGGGGCTACCTAAAGGGTTTCTAGTTTATTGAATTACAAGACGGATACAACTTAAAGTGTAAAGGCAGTGTAACCTATCAAACTAAGCATATCCTAAGGCATTGATTAACAAGACTATATGCAAGAAGTAACTACTCATGAAATTTAAAAAGAGAACGTACCTCACGTCCTAGCTTTTCTTCATAATATCTCAGATAATGAACGAAGTGTGAATGATGGGTGATTCTTCAAGATAACCAAGGTGTGAAAGTATATCATAGCAGGCTTCTAACGTCTTATAAAATCGAAGCGGTTTGACCCGAACATGTCTTGTACTAGACTCATTTGATATCTTAGCCTTGATGCATATAATATCTTATGTAGAAGCTTCCACATCTTCATTACGACCACATCATGTCTTTTCAGCAAGGTTCTTTTTGATTTTGACTCCATGATGACATTGGTCATACTTAGATGAGATGGCGAGAGAATCCATAAATATTCCACTACGTCACTAGCTATTTCTTGAGATGGATTATCATGTGAGATATTGAGTGTGATTTAAAATTAGATAATTCATTTGTCTTCATGCGCATGTTTCGAATGTGAGTAGGTTAACGTAAGATTGGGTTCCTTTCCTTTGTGCGTTACGTCACCTAATCAATTAAAACAGCTTGGTACCCGGATTCTCATGGGTCCGAGATGGTTAGTTGAGGACACCCATTGCATTTGTATGCACGTGGATAGGATGTCGCCAAGAAGTACAAGAATTCCTTAATAGTTTGTTTTAATGTACAAACCATGAATTTCTTGACTTGTATTGTTTATAATCATAGTAAATAGCCTTATTTCTAAATTTTTCTACTAGGTTCTACAAATTCAATTTGTTTTGATTTACTTGTTGATGAGTTCTTCGAAATATATCCTAAACCAGTTTTATCTTTAAATGGCTTTTGACAACTTAGTAGGTATTTAATAGATTTGGAATTTTTTTTTAATTTAGCTAATATTTTTGCTCTTTCATTTAATCTTTTAATTTCATGTTTATAATCTTGACATGTTTTGCATTCTAGATCATTTTCAATATTACTTTCAAGTCTAGACATTTTATCTTCTAAAATTATTTCTTTTTCAAGATTACTTTCAAAAGTTTTTGATGATTCATATTTAGAAATAGTTTTTAGATCTATGTTGCAAAGATGTTTAAATTCATTTTCTAGTTTTGAAAATTCTAAAATGAATTGATCATAGCAAAAATGTTCGGTTTCAGATTGTACCTTATTTGGAGTTTTATCTAATTTGCATTCTTCACATACCGGATGGTGATCTTCTTCTTCGTTTGTGTCACTCCATGATTTTTGATTGAATTCACTTTGGAGTTGATTCATGTAGTTGATGCGGTGCGATGTGTCGTTGCGGTTTAGCAGTATTAATGCCTACTCAAGTTTTAAATTTATATTTAGCCGACTTATCAATAACACACACACTTAACGAGCAGTGTACCCGGTCAGTATGAATATAATGGTAAGTAGAGTGTCGATCACTAAGAGTGGAACGTATTATCTAGTTATTCTAATAAGTATTTTAATATATTAAGTTAGCTATACAACCTAATCTATCGCAAGGGGGTTCAGCCTGAGAGACTAGCACGATTTGGTTGCAATTAAATAATAAACTAAACCAATAGGCACGAATCAGCGAATAGCACACACGTACACAGATAAATACTTGAGACAATAAGAAGACTGTCCTGATAGATAAGTAGTTTGTCACTTGTTTTATTGCTAGTTTTATATGAAGTGTATAGTTCGATGCAACGCACCGAGATTAAGTCCTTTCTCGTTGGTTCTAATCTTATCGGCGAGTAAACCCTTAATGATTACTTATGACTATCCTATTTATCTTTCTTCCTACTTTTCTACAGACGATAGAATGCATAGGCGATCTAATAAATAGGCGAGGGCAGAGGCATGGAGACCCGATCAACGCTCAGCTAGACACAGAGGTTATCAATGCACTAATAAAAGTCACCAAAGACATCAACATATAAACTTTAATTAATGAGAAAGCAGTTTTAAGGGAGTGCAATCTTTCCGTTGTCACATTACACAAGCCACCAATCTTGATGAATTAAAGTTTACTAACACAATAAAACAAAACTACTTAATGAATTAAACACATGCAGCACCTTCTTACAGCTCTTGTATCTTCGTTTGGGTGTGTCTTGTGCTGCCTATTCGACTGAATTCGTCCTAGGTTTCTGTACTTCGGTCTTCGTATAAACTTCGGAACTCTTAATTCGTCTGGTCTTTGGGGTATTTATAGTTTCTGTCTGAGGGTAAGATGCGGCGCATCTAGTAAGTAGATGCGGCGCATTGACTTAACTTCGCGTGGGGTCCAAGATTATAATATTCAGGAATATTCGTACAGCGCCAGAAGATGCGGCGTAACTCCATAAATAGATGCGGCGCATGTCCTCTTGTATCTTGGATCGTATCTGGTGAAATATTGATAGTGATGCGCCGTATGTGATAAGTGAGATGCGGCGCATCTGGAGCAGATTCGTCTTGATCTTGTCCATTTCAGTAGACTCTTAACTTCTTGCATGTTTTGCTCCATAATTAGTCCAAAATCGCCAAGTTTCACCAAATGCTTGTTTTTACCTGAGAATTACAAAAGTAAACGATTAAGTATCAATCCTCATACATAATATAATAAAACAAGTCAAATTAATAGGATAAATGATGGTAATAAAATGTACTTATTTGAGTTCATCAAATATCCCCCCACTTGAACTTTACTTGTCCCCAAGTAAACCTTAGAATTAATCTTATGAAAATGTATCCTAAAAGATATTAGGATTTATTTTTATATTTAAGCATGTATTCATTTTTGTCATAATCACACAACTAAACACTTAACGAATTAGAAGTTAAATAAAATAATTTGATAAAAGCAAATCTAATCGTTTAACTGTCCATTCGTGACGAATATTCTATCATAAGCTTGGCAAGTATACACATCTCCCCCACTAAAGCCAAGGAATAACAAGTCTAAAGCGGTAAAAAGGGTTTTGAGGCTTAAAGGGTTAATTATTCTCCTTAATCTCTATCGATCTCAAATTCCAGAAAAGGCGACAAAATCACAAATACATGATCGAATCCACGAACACGATACTTGCAATTGCTCAAATCCTTAACTCGAATAGGCTAAAGATAGGACCAAGTAATCTTTACCAATAATATTATATCAAAAAGGGCGACAAAATCATAAATACATAGTCGAATCCACGACTACGATACTTAAGATTGCTCAAATCCCTAATCTCAATAAATCAAAGGTTTGGATCAAGAATAATATAGGGTATGGATAATATTTGGGATACAAATTGGTGTAAAATAAAAAATAAACAAAACAGATAAATTAAAATCCTAAGTGTGGTTAATCACTATCCCAACCATCCCATGAATAAGACTCATATCATAGAATAACTCACGCTTTAACACTTGAAACACACGCTTTAGGTAGACACGAATTATACTCAACAAGATCTCAATCAAAGAATAAACCTTAGTCGGCGTTCCCATAACTGCCAACTCCCATTCAATCCATAGATATAATATACAACAACTAGTGGTGATATCGACCACTTAATACAAAACTTTACATAAGTTGGTTAAATCAAACATCCAACTTTTTCTTTCTTTTTCTTTTCTTATTTTTTCGATTTTTTTTTTTTTTTTTTTTTTTTTTTTTTTTTTTTTTGACATATATGTGTAAAATTTCACCACATCACTATAATGATAATTCTGGATAATTTTTCCATACTTTTCATGACTTCAGAAATAACGTAATAGTGAAAGTAGTAAACACACGAAAAATAAACTCTAAGATATACAATATTTACTTTCACTCCAATTGCATTGTGCAATTTCCCGACCTAACCATAGATAATGAATTACGCACGCGAACACAGGTAATGTAAGGAAACACACTTTGCCTATAGCAATTAACCAACCACGGATTCTAATCTACAGGGTAGGCTAAGGTGTAAGGGTGTAACGAAACATTTTAACAAAGGTGTAAGAAACGAAAGGAATGGCTCTGAGTGTTTTTCTAGGGTATCTTACTCTAAAAATGAGAGTAACAAAAGGGTTTATACGGGGTTAACTAACCAGTGTAGTTAGCTAATAACACATAACATATAAGGCTATTTGGGTGTAATCCTAGAAATTTTACCAATTTAGACAAGTCATTCCAATTATATAAATAATACTTATTATGGTGGTCTCGAATAGTATACAAGCCAAGTTCTAAAGTTTACAAGTCACCGGCACACTCATAGATTTGTGTGTTTTGAAAAATCACAATTTTTGAAAATAACGTCATGTGTGCAGCTATGCAACTTAGACTTTAAACAAAAACATGCTAAAATTTTTTTTTTAAATTTTGATATATTAAGCACATTTTAAGCATATTTTGAAAAGTTTAGGACAAGTAAGTGTTAAGTGTTCTAATTCTCCAATCCCCCCACTTAAGTTAAACAACGTCCTCGTTGTTTGTATCAAAGGTTAAAAACTGGAAAATAAAAGAATTAGAACAGAAAAACTCCCCTGAGATTTGCTCGGTATGATCCTCCATTTGTATAAGAGCAAAAATCATCTTTCTTGTGGATTAGAACGTTTAGGCTTCATAATTGATGTATCCACAGGAAATGCAGGAATCTATAATACCACCAAGGCTTTAAAACACACCTAAGGTAAGAAAGGTTCAACTTGCATAACACATTAGTAGTTAGATAAAAATAAAACATAAAAATAAAAATGAAAATCATCAGGTCAGTCGATGCGCCGTATCTTATGGAAGAAGATACGCCGTATCGAGCCTGGAATAATTACGGATCAGAATAAAAGATGCGCCGCATCCTTAACCAGGGATGCGCCGCATTAAAATAACCTGATAAAAAGTTTTAAAGTCGAAAAGTAAAAAATGCAGAAAAATAAAGATATGACCATTGCAGGAGATGCGTCGCATCTCAGGATTGAGATGCGCTGTATCCTCTGCGGCCTGACTGACTCGACACAAAAACAGAATAATAAAAATTTCTCCGGGTTGTCTCCCGGTCAGCACTTGTCTTTATTCCAGAGTCTTCAAGTTAGACTCACGTTCAGCTCTTCATTTAGTCCTCGTCACGGTCCATCCTTCTTCCTTCATCCGAAAGACGTTCCCGTATAGCTTTGCGACGTTTTCTTCCGTTCGGCTTAATCTTCTATAACTCTTGGTCTTCGTCGCAAAATACTCTTCATCTGGACCCAAAGAATATTTGATGATTTTAAATTTTTCGGAAATAATCATGGGTGGCTCATTATAAGGAATCCCAAGTAGTTGACACTTTCTTTTGGTGAATTCTTCCTCGTCTTTATCAACAAACTTAAAGTAAGGATCCTTAATCAAATAGTCATCTAGTTCATCAATTAATGACTCATTGCTATCATCTTGAATTGCCTCCCATTCTCTTTCCAATTCCCATTGTAGCCGTCGACTAAGCTTCGTGTAATCATCAAATTGTTCATGCACCCATTCCCAGAAAGTAGTATTTGATGTTCCCTTAAGTCCTTTCAAGTATTCAATTCTACCCTTTTCTTGCAAAGCCTCCGCTTTTTGTGGGCAATCTTCAACATTATCGTACCACTCATAATCTTCAAAGGTTACATCTCTTCCAACCCGTTTCATCCCAATAATACTTCCCCCATTACAGGTTCCGTCACTCTTATAATCACAGGTCGGCCAAACACTACTCCCATCCTTGAAAACGAAAGGTGTACATGTGTGATTAATGTGCTCAAATTCCCATGGTTTATCCCAAACCCATGGTATTTCGTCGTTCCATTCGTAGTACCAGGTGTTTTTGAAATCATCATAAGTCTTGAATCCTGGTAGATCTCCAGTTAGCACATCATTGTCGACTCGAAGAAGGTAGTTAAATTCCTTGAACTGCTTGCACAAGGGTGTCTCATAATCGAACACATCAATGTCAATTCTGAATAATTCTTCAATGCCCTCATTGATTGTTGAATCATGAAGTGACGACCCATAGTCGCTTTCTACTTCTTCGTCTTCACCTCTTATCCAATATACCCATAATGCATCCTTAGTAGCTCGATCCATGCTCTTATGGTTATTAAACTTACTAGCCAACCACTCTGAAAAATCAACATCGTTAGGATCATGGTCAACGTCAAAGCAAGCTTTTCCAATCATATTCCTCCTTATCTCCATGAACTCGTTAAATTGCTCCTTAAAACTACGTGTCAACCATGAAGTCATAATCCGCTTGACTTCATTTGCAGGGGCAAATTGCGGACTACCATATTTAAGTTCAAGCCAATCATTGAGGGAGAGGTCCATCAATCTTACCAACCTGCCATGAAATAGTAACTCCGCCACAGCATAAATTCTTTCATCGTCCAGATAGTTCTCGTTTAATCCCCAGTACTGTTCGGAATAAGGCATGTAAGAGATTTGGGTATTGCCTCCACCACAGCTTTTGTTGCTTGAGTCCATGTATGCAAGATAGAATTTCCCATCATCTTCTTCGATAGTAGTCCAAGTCAATCCTTTGGATTCAATGATAGGCCATAAGAGCGACAATTCATCTCCAGTGTACCTCACAAATACATCATAAGAGAATACCCCTTTGTCAATGTTGCATAAACGCATGAATTCCTTAAAAACAGCTTCAAGAGGGGTCTCCCAAGAGAATAAATCCGTATCAATCTCGAGTACATTGAAGTTGACATTATCATAAACTTCCATGGATGAGTTCGAAAGCAAGAGCTCCATAGCAAGATATCCGTTCTTCGATATATCTTCCATAGCAAAATCTGTCATCACAAGTAAAATCATCAGTAGGATTTGTTCGCTAGAAGAGAAATTAATGAATATAGAAACGGATATAAGAATACAAATAGCTCATATCTGCAGACGATGCGCCGTATCCAAAAACTTGGATACGCCGTATCTTATAATCGTTAAAATTAAATCAGACTTTATTCAGACAATAGATACGCCGCTTAGAAATTCGAATGCGCCGTATCAATTTTAATTATCAAAAATCGATATTTATTTAAAATTAAATGCGTCGTATTAACAAAATTTAATGCGCCGTATCTTCGTTACGTTTCAAAATATAAGATTTTTGATTCAGAAGATACGCCGTATCGATAAAGATCGATGCGCCGTATCTGTTTAATAATTCGAAAACTGTTTTTAATTAAAATAATAGATACGCCGTATCTGCTAAAGCAGATGCGTCGTATGGCGTTAACGTTTAGAAAAAAAATTTTATCAAAAACAGATACGCCGTATCTTGGGGAAAAGATGCGTCGTATCGAATTAATTAAACGCGTTGTATTTTATAAAAATTGAACGCAATACGCCGTATCTGAGAGATCAGATGCGCCGTATCGTTCGATTTAGCTCAGTACAACGATAGCAGAATACAAAAATACGAAAAATAAAAACAAATAAAACACACGAAAATAAACACAAATAAAAGCAAACAAATAACACACAAAAACAGAAAATATGCAAAATAGTACAATGAATGCAAATTAATCTAATACACAACAGAATTAGCGGTTAGATAAAAAAAAATAAAAACCTAATTAAAATACTAATCAAATTAACAGATAATAACAATTCACTCCCCGGCAGCGGCGCCAAAAACTTGATGCGGTGCGATGTGTCGTTGCGGTTTAGCAGTATTAATGCCTACTCAAGTTTTAAATTTATATTTAGCCGACTTATCAATAACACACACACTTAACGAGCAGTGTACCCGGTCAGTATGAATATAATGGTAAGTAGAGTGTCGATCACTAAGAGTGGAACGTATTATCTAGTTATTCTAATAAGTATTTTAATATATTAAGTTAGCTATACAACCTAATCTATCGCAAGGGGGTTCAGCCTGAGAGACTGGCACGATTTGGTTGCAATTAAATAATAAACTAAACCAATAGGCACGAATCAGCGAATAGCACACACGTACACAGATAAATACTTGAGACAATAAGAAGACTGTCCTGATAGATAAGTAGTTTGTCACTTGTTTTATTGCTAGTTTTATATGAAGTGTATAGTTCGATGCAACGCACCGAGATTAAGTCCTTTCTCGTTGGTTCTAATCTTATCGGCGAGTAAACCCTTAATGATTACTTATGACTATCCTATTTATCTTTCTTCCTACTTTTCTACAGACGATAGAATGCATAGGCGATCTAATAAATAGGCGAGGGCAGAGGCATGGCGACCCGATCAACGCTCAGCTAGACACAGAGGTTATCAATGCACTAATAAAAGTCACCAAAGACATCAACATATAAACTTTAATTAAACAGAAAGCAGTTTTAAGGGAGTGCAATCTTTCCGTTGTCACATTACACAAGCCACCAATCTTGATGAATTAAAGTTTACTAACACAATAAAACAAAACTACTTAATGAATTAAACACATGCAGCACCTTCTTACAGCTCTTGTATCTTCGTTTGGGTGTGTCTTGTGCTGCCTATTCGACTGAATTCGTCCTAGGTTTCTGTACTTCGGTCTTCGTATAAACTTCGGAACTCTTAATTCGTCTGGTCTTTGGGGTATTTATAGTTTCTGTCTGAGGGTAAGGTGCGGCGCATCTAGTAAGTAGATGCGGCGCATTGACTTAACTTCGCGTGGGGTCCAAGATTATAATATTCAGGAATATTCGTACACCGCCAGAAGATGCGGCGTAACTCCATAAATAGATGCGGCGCATGTCCTCTTGTATCTTGGATCGTATCTGGTGAAATATTGATAGTGATGCGCCGTATGTGATAAGTGAGATGCGGCGCATCTGGAGCAGATTCGTCTTGATCTTGTCCATTTCAGTAGACTCTTAACTTCTTGCATGTTTTGCTCCATAATTAGTCCAAAATCGCCAAGTTTCACCAAATGCTTGTTTTTACCTGAGAATTACAAAAGTAAACGATTAAGTATCAATCCTCATACATAATATAATAAAACAAGTCAAATTAATAGGATAAATGATGGTAATAAAATGTACTTATTTGAGTTCATCAGTAGTCTTCGTCATTAATACCTTCATTAACAACGTTTGAACTAGTAGCGCATGTATCAATTTTATCTAAATGTTTATCTATTAAATTTTCTAAGATAACTAATTCATGTACAAGATCAAAATCCTCATCTTTGGCTTGACATTTTCCTTGATGAAAGTTTAAGAGATTTTTCCAAATATCATTTGCCGTTTGACAGAAGAATATTCTTTCATACTCAACTTTCGGCAAGGTTTTATAAATGATTATTTTAGCTTTATTATTTATGCTATTCTTTGTTTTGAAGTAATTATTTTGACTTTCAAAATCCGTTTTTGTTGGTTGAAAATCACCAATCGAAATGACATGCCAAAGATCTAGATCAATTGTTTTCACATAAGTTTCAAATTTATTTTTTCATTCAAGAAAAGTATAGTTTTCAAATAGCGGTAGTTTTTGCATGGATTCCCCTTCTAAATATTTTTCGGATTCCATAGATCGATTCAAGTTTTAAAATACAGTATATTTTAAAAATCTTTTTTGACGTTGCTCTTGATACCAATTGTGTAAAACTAGAAGGGGGTTGAATAGTTTTGCGTCTTTTTAATTTTGTTATGAAAACCTTTGTTTACTTTTAAACACTTAAATTCAAGTTTATGTGAAAACTAATACTTGAACAATATTGTTAATTGTATGTGTACCCTTTTAGATTTGTTATAAAAGTTTTGCTTTCATGAATGGAGTTTTAAATTGATCTTTATGTGAAATCAACTTCTAGATAATACTAACAATTATATATGCCTATATGTATGAAAGTAATGACGATATAAATAAAGATGTAAGTAAGAGATGGAAAGATCTAACCGAGACACGAGGGATTTATAGTGGTTCGGCTACAAGGACACCTTCTTTGCCCTACTCCACTCCCCGAGCACCTAGCTCGAGAGTTTTCTTCACTACTTCAACAAACTCCCTTATGGCGGAGAAAACCTTACACAACTTTCGCTTACACCGGTTTAACGACACAAAGCTAGATGTCGGGTTCTAATCGTAGCTAGAACCAATCTCACAACTTATTCACAACTTCTTCACACCGGCTTCACAACTTCTACACTACGGCTTCACGACTTCTACACTACGGCTTCACAACTTCTACACTACGGATTCACAACTTTTACACTGCGGCTTCACTACTTCTACCCTACGGCTTCACAACTTCTATGCTACGGCTTCACAATTTCTATGCTTGTCTTAACACATTCTATGCTACGTCTTCACAACTTCTATGCTACGTCTTCACAACTTCTTCACAACGCAACTACTTCACAACTTCACAATACTTCTATACTACTTCTTTACACCACAACTACTTATACACCTTCTTCACTACACACACTCACTACACTAGTCTAATTACTTATGTTCACACCTTATATACACACTTTACACAAATGAATGAATGATTTACAAAGTATACTTGACAAACAACTTAGGTAACAAGATGCTACTAAGTTGTAATACTTCTAGTCTTGATTGATAGAAGTATTCTTCTTTTGCACTTGGATGATGGAAGCTTGGATCACTTGGAAACCAATGCTTAAGAGTATATGATCAAAGGTTTTAGAAAGGATTTAGAAAGATGTAAGAAGAGATTAAGAACAGAAGGTTTGGGGTGCAAAAGGTGAGGAAAAAGTCCAGAGATGAACCAGTATTTATAGGCAAATCTGAGGGGCTAGAGGAGCGGGGCGGTCCCCTTAAAATTAAAGGGGCCGCCTAGTAAAATTAAGGGGGCCGCCCAACTGGAACGTTGCTCAGATTTGTCTTTTTGTGGGGAAGGTTTTTCTGAAATATTTTTACCATTTTTGGTTGAAAATTTGAATTCATAAATTTATAAAGGATTAAACATTTTTATTTAATACCAAAAATGATTTTCTAAAAGATATAAAATATTTGGGTCATTTTATAAAAATTCTAGTTATTAAGAAAATATTTCTTTGATCATATAATGCATTAAGCATTTGTTTATTCATACCTTATGTGATTGAGTTGTAGAAATGAATATTTACAACTAAATGCTTGTTTATTTGATAAGTTTATGTTAAATGAGTTTACATTTTGTGATTATCAAAACATAGAGATATGAATAAGTATTAATAATGTTTTTAGGGATTATTTATATCAACATCTTTTTCAAAAAAACTTCCTCAATCATTGTGGTCCAATAAAATATCCCAAATAACTTGTTTGAGTTTGCATGTTCAGAGAGCAAAATTATTTTCATTCAATTATATGTTCCGAGTTTATTTTTGGAGAGGAAGAGAAAGATCTAGGATGATAATTAAAAAATTCGTATTCGTGAGATTTTTTAGAAGAGGAGAGGAGAGTAAAGGATAGTAAATTCTATCAAAATTACTCTCCTACTCTTCTGTCTAAATTGTGATAAAATGAAGTGAAGATGATTTCAAAGCCCTTTGCTTACAATTTTTTTTTCTTTTTTTTTTATAATTTTATTTTATCTTTGTCTTTACTCCTTCTAAAACATTTGGAACTTTCTAAAACTAGAATTCTTAATTTTTTAAACTTACACATCTTACTATATTTAGTAATTCATATAATTAAATTCTACACTACACTGATTGCATTATAAGGTACACTAATGACACATTAAATTTTAGTATTAAAATAGATGTTGCAAACTTACAATAATAAAAATTTATGGTTGTAGATTTTATCATAAACATTCAAGTTTTACTAAGTCAAATGAGGATATCTATATTTGTTTTAACATCTTATATACTTAAAAATTCAGTCCCTAAATTTAATGTGCAAGAGTAATTGTGTACAGAAAAAGGTACGGTACAACCTCTTATCAAATACATTCGAGGCTTCAATTCATTCAATTGAATGCTGTCAAACAGGGTGTTGTTCCCTTAACACACTTAGAGTTAACTAAAGAGTTAATCTATTAGTGTTTATGACTGATACAATGTTATTGATTAATTACAATTTATAAGTTAAAACGTAAATATAAAAACACAATGTTTTTCAACGTTTAAATTCTTATTAGAAATCAATCAAAGAATCTATTACCCAAGTGTTTTGCGAAACAAACACTTGGGATTGAATAGACAAGGTATGGTGTCTCCTATCTAAACTCAAGCAATGCTTAAGAGGTAACAAATTCGACCCACTGAGCTATCTCAGGGATTGGTTACTCTTTGTAGGATAAAAGGGGTATTGTGAAAGTCTAAGCTTTAATTGCACAAAATACCTAACCTACTTTTCTCCATCTGTTTGCTATTTATAGGCAAACATGTTAAGAGTACTGAAGACTAAATATACATAAACAATAGGAAGGCGTGTCTGAAAACTACAACAGTATTTGTCATTTCCAAGAACCAATAGGATTGCGCCAAAAAGTCTTCGAGTGTCAGTCCTGACACTTCTTGACTTTTAGCCGCATAAGGGATGGTTTGTCTGACCCCGATAAGACTTGTTCTTATCTCTTCAAACCTTCCCGCTCAATCCCGCCTTTCTTTCAGGCTTCTTGTTCTTCAGTCTTCGCCTTCATTCTTTAGTCTTCAGTTATTGTTGTTGAGGAGACTGGGGTTCAGTGAGCTCTTGTTTAACGCTCACTGATCCCATTACCTTCTTCTTTGGCTCAAGTAACACTTCAGGGAGTACCGCCTCTCTGTGTGGTGAATCTTTCTTCTTAGATTCGTCCTGAGCATCTTGAAGGTAACTCACTGAGTGACTGTTCACTCAGTGACCTAATTGTGTTTTCGGTTGATTAACACTTAGCGTAATTTGTATTCAAATCTTGTTTTAATGATCCTTGGGTACTGAAGGACCCAACAATCTCCCCCTATTTGGATATAAATTATGCTCAAGTGTTTTGATCAGTTATGAGTGAGCTAATGACTTCTGCTCATACTGAATGTACTAGAAAGTAAATAAGGACATTGAAATAACAAAACAAAGGGACATCATTTTATTAATTTCATTACTTAAGTCCTAACTACTAAACAATGTACAGGATAGTGGTGTTGCAGATTCTCAGTCAAGTTTGTATCCAAGGGCTTCAAGCTTGGGTCTCTTGGATTCCAGCTCATGTTGATCAGGATGAAGTTGAATCTTGGTTCTCAGGTCTTGGCAGAACCTCACATTTTCAGGACTCTGGATTGGTGAGGCCATCATAAGAAAACCAAGCATGGCTTTGATTCCTGCCTGATCAATATCACTCCATCTTTGGAAGGCTGGATCTCCAAACTCATCAGTGAAGAATATCCCTCTCTCAGGTTGTTCAATGACCTTGTTGTTCACGAATGTAACTCCTTCAGGGAGGGCTTTGTTGCATTCAAGGCCAGGGACTCTGATCTCAGGCTCAGATCCAATTATCTTCCTCTTTCTTCTAGAGGTCTGAGAGGGGGCAGGCTGACTGGCTGGAGCAGGGAGAAGTGAGGGAATACCAAGTTCCTCAGGTGTTGCATTCAGCTTTTCATATCTAACTTTCAGGGACTTCATTAGTTCCTTGACAGCAACATTTGACTTCTTGAATATGATTGGACCCAGTTCATCCAATTCAGTGATCCCAAAGTCAGCGAACCTAAAGGGTTCATGAATTTCTACCTTTCTTCCTCAGCCGCTTTCTTCAACCCTTCTTCCTTTTCTAAATGAGCCTGAATTTGGTCCGCAGTGAGGTAATACAGTACTCCATTTATTTCATAAGGGACCCTGACTGGCTCATCAGGGTCTTGCCTTCTTTCAGAGGAAGCAAGCACCAAGATTGTAGGCTCAGGCTCAGTGGTTGTGAGAATGCCTTTGCCTTTGTCTTGGCGAGATGAAGATGGGGTTGTCTCAGGAATCTCCCCCTCAATGTGAGAAGAAGGTTGTTCTTCAGTGACTTTCTCCCCCTCAACTGTTGCTCGACCCACGGTGAGAGCAAGAGTTGGTGCGGTCACTGAAGTTGAGAGAGCAGCATGACCTTTGAAGGCTTGATAAATCTCAGTCATCATCGATTTGATGTCTGAGGTGTCCTGCTGAAGAGTTGAGACCTTAGCCTCAAGAGAAGCCTGAGAAGCTTCTATTGCTGTCATCCTTGGCCCAAGATTCCAAGCCAAGGAAGTAGAAGATGTAGCCCAAGATGCCAAGTGTGACTCCATAAGACCCAGGGAAGACTTGATGGAGTCCACTATAGAGCTGAGTCCCTGAAGATTGGAGGATTTAAGCATGTTTACCAGCTCAGTCAACTGAGTAGACTGTTGATGGTAGTTCTCAGAAGCCTGAAGAATTTTCTTGTTAAGCTCAGGGTCATCTTTCACTGACTCTTGAATAGTTGCAACGCTCTTGTGTATGTTGGTGAGAGCTTCGTTGAACAGTTTAAGATTCTCATCAAGATTTGTCAAGGAGAAGGAGATAGATGACTTGTGCTCATTAACATCATCATGATAGGATTCCACTGATTCCTTTAGGTTGACATAATGAACAGCAGTTTCACAGTGTTGGTCAAAAATTTCTTCAGTTAGCCCAGTAAAGAGAGCATTGTTGGCCTTTTGTAAGAACTTGACCAATTTTCTTTCAGTTAGAGGAAGAATGTTGTCATACTTCCTGAGTTCTGGAGGACAGGATGATTCAGAGTCTGAAGAATGATCAGCCTAAGACTCTGTTTCTTCACCATGTGGAGAGGACTGATGCGATTGTTCAGTGGGTTGAGCATCAGTCTCCATATCATCACCTGCCTCATACACTTCTTCCTCACTCTCAATACTGAGCTCTTCATCAGACATAAGAACAGCCTGAAGATCCACCATCGACTGAATCTGCAACGGGGTTTGGCCAGGTCCTGACCCTTCCATAATAACTGAGTGGGTTTGCTCAGCCTGGTGTTTGGGGTCAGTTCCTGAGAGACTGGATTGGTTGGTGGGTTCCGTATCAGCGGGTGGTTTAAATCCCTCTGAGTCTTTGTCCCCCTTTGCGCCTTCAAGTACTGACGGGTGTTTTCCAGCACTATCATGAGGCACAGTTTGTGATTGTTGATGGACCCCCTTCCCATCAGGGTTGTACTGCCCTTTTGGGGATTCAGGATCCTTGACTCCCTCAGGTACTGATTGTGATTTGTCAGTGCCTTCATGGGGATGTGATTGGGTGTGGGTCCCCTTCCCAGTTGAGTAGTGCTGCCCAACCGAGGATTCAGGACCCTTTTCTCCCTCAGGCCCTGATTGTGATTTGTCAGTGCCTTCATCGGGATGTGAGAGGTTGAAGGTTCCTGACCCTACCAACTTGTGTATGTCAGTAGAGCCATGAGGAAACTGAGGTTTTCCCGAGGACACTGAGGATGATTTATCAGTGACCTCCGTTGGCGTTTGTTTTAGGGTCAAGAGGGTCTCAATGATGGGTGTCTCTGAGGTCTTGGCCATTGTTTCCCCTTCTGAGGGTTCTGAGGCAGAAGATCCAAGGGCGAGTGATTTGGGTTTAACCACCTTCTTGGTCCCTGCCTTCTTTTCCTTCTTCTCCTGCTTTTCAGGAGAAGGAATGGGTGAGACAGCTTTGTCACCCTGAATGACTACCAGCATTTAGTTGGTCAGGGCGACTGGTTGTACCTCTGTTATGCCACTGGAATAATTGGCCTTGTGTAGGACGTCAGGTTTAGAACCTTGAGCGTCAGGCCTAATATAGTCAGGGCCAAGTAAGTCCTGAAGCACACAGGAAATGAACCTAGGGTAAGACATGTGTCTTTGCCTAGATTTCCCTGAGAGCTTGGCAACGAGGTCACGAAAGATTATTCCTCCGATGTCAATTTTTCTACCCTCCAGGAGACTGAACACCATCAATTATTGTGATGAGTTCAACTGCTCCGTGGAGGATTTATTACCTCCAAGGACCTGAATGACAAAAGTCATCAGGATCCTCCAGATAGGTGGGAACCAAGTTTTAATTATTGGTGCCTTTGCCAATAATGAACCTGGGGCCACTTCAGGTTGTTTAGGGTCATGTGACCCTAGAAAAAGCAATTCTGCTTTAACTTCTTGGTTAGTGGGGTTGGGCGCAAAATTCTCAGCGAAATCAAGACCAGTAGCCTTGATGAAGGTTTTGTAATCAAGGGAGAGGGTCCTTCTCCCATTCATCACTGAGAAAGTGATTATAGAGTCTTTGGTGTCCTCAGGGCTGGTTGCCACTGCTGTACACCAAAATTCCCTCAAGTAGTCATGGTATATGACTGAGGGGGTCTTTGTAAATGTCGTAGCAAGAAAGCAGTTTTGTAGATACTTAACTACATTCTTGTATGCCCAAAACTTTTGGGGATAGGCAAAATTACCTACCACATTGTTCTTGGTCATGTCTACACCCTCCATTGTGAATTCCACATTTGGGGCGTAGGTGATAGCCATAGAAGAAGCCATTTGTGTTGGGAGGTCTGGGTTAACAAATGGTCTGGGTTTCTAAAGCTAAGAACACACACAAAATTTTGTTTTGAAAGAAAAGGGAAAAAATTTACTTAGAATTTTCTAAAAAACGTGTGTGTGTTTTTTGTTTGGGGGGTATTTATAGAGAAGTGAAGTGGAGGGTATTTTAGGCATTTAGCGGTTTAATATCTCAAAAGATATTTTTTGAAAACCGTTTTGAATAAAACTTTTGGGATCCGCATTAAATGCTTAACCACTCCACTATCCCTGTTTTGCGCAACTGTCAAGGCAAACAGTTGTGCCGTCTGCAAAAAGTAAAACTTGCAGAGTTGAGTCATCACATATCTGTTATGTGATTGGAGAGGCATTAAATGCCAAGTGGGAATGTGGTGGCCCATGAGGTGCATGCCAGAAAGGCAAAAAGAAAAAATATTCTTACATTAAATAAGAATTCAGTTACCAACCTCGGACATTTACTAACTAGATACTTAGAGCATTTAAGTTAGCATTGAATGTCATATGAGGGCCCTGAATGACTCTTCATTCAGTGAAGCTGGTTGTTCAGGACATGGGTTTAGTTCCTGATGGTTCAAGGGTTCAGGAACTTGGGTTTAGTTCCTGATGTTCAAGGGTTTTTATTTTCACTGAGGAACACATTGAGTCAGGGACCTGAGTTTTTCAGAATTTACACTTGGTTGGATGGATTCAATCAGTGGACTGAATCTCAATATCCAACATTCCTAATTCAGCTTTCAGTCTTGTGAAAGTTGGTTCATCCAATGGTTTGGTGAATATATTAGCTAGCTGATATTCAGTAGGAATGAAGTGTAATTCAATGTCACCATTCATGACATGGTCCCTGATGAAATGATATCTAATATCAATGTGTTTTGTTCTCTGATGAAGAACAGGGTTGTTTGAGATAGCAATTGCACTTGTGTTATCACAAAAGATGGGGACCATCTTGTACTTAATTCCATAGTCACTAAGTTGACTTTTCATCCAGAGTACATTTGCACAACAACTTGCTGCTGCAACATATTCAGCTTCAGCTGAGGACATGGCAACTGATTGTTGCTTCTTAGCACTCCAACAGACTACTTTCCCACCAAGGATTTGGCAGGAGCCTGAGGTGCTTTTTCTGTCCATGTTGCATCCAGCATAGTCAGAGTCTGAGGATCCTTTGAGATCAAAGCCTGAACATTTTGGATAGTATAATCCAAGGTTTGGAGTACCTTTCAGGTACCTGAGTATCCTTTTCACAGCTGTGAGATGAGATTCTCTTGGGTCAGATTGATATCTGGCACATAAGCACACTGAGAATTGGATGTCAGACCTTGATGCAAGTAGATACATCAGTGATCCTATCATTCCTCTGAAGAGAGTTTAATTCACTAGTTTACCAGTAAGGTCAGGACCAAGGTTGTTTGGTGGTACCATGGGAGTTTTGACTAAGGCACAGTTACTGAGCTCATACTTCTTTAGTAGGCTCCTGACATACTTCTCTTGACTGATAGAGGTTCCTTTATCAGTCTGCTTGATTTGTAGTCCAAGGAAGTAAGTCAGTTCTCCCATCATGCTCATTTCAAATTTCTTTGCCATCAGTTTTTCAAACTGTTTACAAAGTTTATAACTTGTTGAGCCAAAGATGATGTCATCAACATACACTTGTACAAGTATGACATCATTATTTGTCCTATAGATAAACAATGTGTTGTCTATCTTGCCTCTGACAAATTTTTTTTGGATCAGGAAGGCTGAGAGAGTTTCATACCATGCCCTGGGAGCTTGTTTCAGTCCATAAAGGGCTTTGTTAAGCTTGCAGACATAGTCAGGAAACTCATGGCTTTCAAATCCAGGAGGTTGCTGAACATAAACTTCTTCTTTCAGTGACCCATTTAAGAATGCACTTTTAACATCCATTTGGTACACCTTGAAGTTCATGTAGGTAGCAAAGGCAAGGAAGATCCTGATGGCTTCCATCCTTGCCACTGGTGCAAATGTTTCTTCATAGTCAATGCCTTCTTGTTGGTTATAGCCTTTGGCTACAAGTCTGGCCTTGTTTTTAATGACTATGCCATTTTCATCAGATTTGTTTTTGAATACCCATTTCATGCCAATGATTGAAACATCTTCAGGACACTTGACCAAGGTCATTACCTTATTTCTGTCAAATTGTTCCAGTTCATCATGCATGGCCTGAACCCAACTTGGATGATTAAGTGCTTCCTTGACACTTTTGGGTTCAATTGTGGAGATGAAGTCCACAAATAGGCATTCATTGGCTGAGGCTGCTCTCAGTTGTGCAGCCATGCTTCTAGTGAGCATTCCTTCAGTAGGCTCACCAATTATATTGACAAGTTCTATATCTTGAGACCTAGTCTCACTGTCCTGAGGTCTTGGAAACTGATTAGAACTTGTAGAGGCCTGATGGGTAGGGTCAGGATCAGACACATGATGATCTTCAGTATCATGAGTTTCTGAGTGGGTTGACTCATCACTGTGATTGTTTGGTTCCTGAGTACTTTGTACAGACTGAATGATTGCATTAGTACTTCTTTGTGCTTCAACAAACTCAGTGATGGTTGGGTAAGGAAGGTTGTGAGGGATGATGTAATAGGAGATGTCAGCCTTTGCTTGGTACTGAGTGGAAGGACCATTTTCAGGATGATGTTCATCAGGAGGGTATCTTGATGACTCATCAATGCCTATCTCTTCCACTGAGGTGTTAGAGACACTGATTGCATCAGTGCTCTCATCAAAGGTAACATGGAATGTTTCCTCAGTATGCTGTCTCCTAGTGTTGAACACTCTGAAGGCCTTTGAAACATGTGAGTATCCTAGGAAGTATCCATCATCAGCTTTGGCATCAAATTTTCCTAAGTGATCCTTGTGATTATGAATAAACACAGGACACCTGAAGACTTGAAAGTAGCTGATGTCAGGGATCCTTCCCTTGAATAACTCATAAGGAGTTTTGCTATGTCTCTTGACAATGGTGGATCTGTTTTGTGTATAACAGGCAGTTTTGACTGCTTCAGTCCAAAAGTGTTTGGAAAGGACTGATCCATTTAGCATTGTCCTGGCTGCTTCAATGAGTGTTCTATTTTTCCTTTCAGCCACACCATTTTGTTCAGGTGTGTAAGGAGAGGAAAAGTTTTGGGAAATTCCTTTCTCATCACAGAAACATTCAAGTTCATAGTTTTTGAACTCTGTTCCATTGTCAGTCCTAATCTGTTTGACTTTGATGTCATTTTGATTTTCAATGTTCCTGACAAAGGACATGATTGTTTCAGCTGCCTGACTCTTTTTGATCAGGAAGTATACCCAAGTGTATCTTGAGTATTCATCCACAATGACCAGAGTATACTTCTCATGGTTAATGGATCTAGGACTGATGGGTCCAAAGAGATCCATATGGAGAAGATGAAGGCAGTTCCTGATGGAAAAGTTTGTTTTGGTTTTATCCTTTTTCACAGGCAGAGCATGGTTTATCCTTTGAAAACACAAGTGATGGTAAGCCAAGGACCTTGTTTTGTTTCACAAGATTGTTTATGTTTTTGAAGTTCAGGTGGGAGAGTCTCTTATGCCAAAGCCAGTTGAGGGTTTCAGTGGCCTTAGTAAAGAGACAGGTTCCATTCTGAGTTAGACTGGACATGTCTAACACATAAACATCTTGTCTTCTTGGTGCAATAAGGACAACTTCCTTATTTGCATTGAAGATGGTTCCTTGCTTATCATCAAACTGAACTATGTATTTTGCATCACATAGTTGACTGACACTGATCAAATTGTACTTAAGGCCATTTACATAAGCTATCCTAGTAAAGACTATACCATTACAGTTTACTGAACCATAACCTTCAGTGAGACATGATGAGTTATCAGCAATATCACCTTGGGTCCTGATTCTTTTACAAATTTGTGCCGATATTCTTTCACACCAGTCATGCTCCTTGAACATCCACTATCTAGATGCCAAACAGTTTCCCTGGTATGTTTCTGCACAAACAGTAAACTGAATTAGTCTTTTCTAGGATACCACCTTTTGGTGGGTTTGACTTGATTAGGCTTAATGATTGATGCATGGTTAGTGGTTGAATGGGCTGAGCTACCACAAATTTTGCATTTCATTGCAGAGGTGGACTCAGTGAACTGAGAGGATGGTTTGGGGACTCCTCTTCTATTTTGAATGACCTTCTCATGTCCTGAGGTGTCATGAGTGGGATCTCCACATATTTCACAACAATTGTCCATTAGACAATCCTCAGGGAGATGGTCATTAAAGCCACAGTGAGGGCAAGGTGTAAAAGGCTTTGCCTTTTGTTTCAGTTTCTGCTTTGAATCAGATGGATACTTAAGAGCTTGAGCTTTAAAGTTTGACATCTTAGGTGTGGCTGTGTACGATAGGTGATCAGAGGTCCTGTGATCTTCCTTATTGCATATTTTGCAGTAAAGGATTCTAAAACAATCATCAGAGGAATGATTGGTATAGTGACACTGTTGATCCCTTAACACGCTTAGGGTTAACTAGAAAGTTAATCTATTTGTGTTTATGACTAATACATTGTAATGATTACTTCTAACAGTTAATGAAACGATAATATAAAAACACACAGTATTTTCAACGTTTAAATTCTTATTAGAAATGAATCAAAGAATCTATTACCCAAGTGTTTTGCGGAACAAACACTTGGGATTGAATAGACAAGGTATGATGTCTCCTATCTAAACTCAAGCTATGCTTAAGTGGTAACAATTCGACCCACTGAGCTATCTCAGGGATACGTTACTCTTTGTAGGAGAGAAGTTGTTTTGCAAAAGTATAAGGCTTTCAATGTACAAAACACACTCAACTTCTCTCCTTCTGAACCTATTTATACACAAGTATAAAAGAGTAAAAGTGATTAAAAATACTTCAACTTGTTAAGGAAGCGTGTCTGACAATTACAACAGTAATTGTCATTTCCAAGAACCAATAGGAATTTACCAAAAAGTCTTTAGGAGTGTTTGGTCTGACACTCCATGACTTTTAGCCGTCTTTGGGAAGGTTGGTATCTGACAAGATAAGAGTGTTTGGTCTGACATTCTTATCTTCTCAAATACTTCCCACTTATTCCCGCCTTTATTCCAGGCGTTGGTTTCTTCAGTCTTTAATCACTTATTATTGTTGAGGAGACTGGGGTTCAGTGAGTTCTTGTACAACACTCACTGAACCATCATCTTCTTCTTTGGCTTAAGTCCTACTCCGGGAGTATCGCCTACCTGAGTAGTGAATCCTTCTTCTTGAATTCGCCTTAAGCTTCCTGAAGATGACTCACTGAGTGACTGTTCACTCAGCGACTTGAATTGTTCTCGGTTTAATTAACACTTAGTTAATTTGTGTCCAAATCTTGTTTTACGTATTCTTGGGTACTGATGGACCCAACAATCTCCCCCTATTTGGATATAAATTATTCCTAAGTGTTTTGATCAGTAATGAGTGAGCTAATGACTTCTTCTCATACTGAATGTACTAGAAAGTAAATAAGGACACTGAAATAATAAAAAACATCATCTTATTAATATTATTACAAGTCCTAACAAAACTATACATTGTACTGGGATTGTGGTGTTGGCGGATTCAGTCAAACTTATACCCTAAGGCTTCAAGCTTTGGCTTCTTGGACTCAAGCTCATGCTGATCAGGATGCTCTTGTATCTTTGACCTCAGGTCTTGGCAGAACCTCACATTCTAAGGAGTCTTGATTGGTGAGGCCATCAAGAGGAAACCCAGCATTGCCTTGATTCCTGATTGGTCAATATCACTCCATCTTTGGAAGGCTGGGTCTCCAAACTCATCAGTGAAAAACAAACCTCTTTCAGGTTGTTCGATGACCAAGTTGTTCCTGAATGGAACTCATTCAGGGAGGGCTCTGTTGCAATCCAGACCAAGGACCTTAATCTCAGGCTCAGCTTCAATCTTCTTTCTCTTTCTTGAGGAAGACTGAGAGGGAGCAGGTTGTTCAGCTGAAGCAGGAAGAGGAGATGGAATACCAAGTTCCTGAGGTGTTACTGCCAATCTTTCATACCTTAGACTCAAGGGACTTCAACAGACCAGGGACCATAACATTTGATTTTTTCGCTATTATTGGACCCAATTCATCCAATTCAGTGATCCCGAAGTCAGCGAATCTGAAGGGGTTATGATCCTCAAAGTTTCTCTTGTCAGCACCTCTGTAGACAGTAATAATGGCAGGCTTGGTATTTTGATGAATCTTCACATCAGTGATTGGTTCTGGTTTCAACCTGCTTGTCATGACCCACTGATATCTCTCAATCCTGTTCTGCCTAATCTCTTCAACTCTCTTTAACCTTTCTTCCCTTTTCTCCCTGAGAGCCAACATCTCAGCAGACTGAGCTTTCACGAAGGTCTCACTACCCTTTCTTCCAGCAAGTTCTTTAGGCTCAAGACCTATCTTCTCAGCCTCTTCATGGACCACCTGAATAAGAGCAGCCTTGCTCGCCCTTTCTTCTTCGGCTGCCTTCTTCATTGCCTCCTCTTTCTCCATATGAGCTTGAACTTCCTCATTAGTAAGAAGTTTAATCACTCCATTGACCTCATAAGGGACCTTGACTGGCTCATCAGGGTCTTTCCTTCTTTCAGAGGAGGCAGGCACCAAGATTGTAGACTCAGGCTCAGTGGTTGTAAGAATGCCTTTGCCTTTGTCTTGGAGGGATAAAGATGGGTTGGTCTCAGGAATCTCCCCCTCGGTGTGAGAAGGAGGTTGCTCTTCAGTCTCTTCAGTGACTGGAGGTTGTTCTTCAGTGACATTCTCCCCTTCAACTATTGTTGGAACCATGGTGAGAGCAAAAGTTCGTGCACTCACTGAAGTTGAGGGAGCATCCTGACCCTTGAAGGCCTGATAAATCTCAGTCATCATTGACTTGATGTCTGAGGTGTCCTTCTGAAGAGTTGAGACCTTAGCCTCAAGAGAAGCCTGAGAAACCTCCATTGCAGTCATCCTTGGCCCAAGATTCCAAGCCAAGGAAGAAGAAGAATTTGCCAAAGATGCCATGTGGGACTCCATAAGACCCAGGGAAGACCTGATGGAGTCCACTTTAGAGTTGAATCCCTGAAGATTTGAGGAGGTCAGCATGTTTACCAGCTCAGCCATCTGAGTAGATTGTTGCTGGTAGGTCTTAGAAGCCTGAAGAATTTTCCTGTTAAGCGCAGGGTTATCTTTCACTGACTCTTGAATAGTTTCAACGCTCTTTTGTAAGTTGGTGAGAGACTCGTTGAACATTTTAAGATTGTAATCAAGATTTATCAGGGAGAAGGAGATAGATGACTTGTGCTCATTTACATCATCATGATAGGATTCCACTGATTCCTTCAGATCGACGTAATGAACAGCAGCTTCAGTGTGGTGGTCAAAAATTTCTTCAGTTAGCCCAGTGAAGAGAGCATTGTTGGCCTTTTGTAGGAACTTGACCAATTGCCTCTCAGTAAGAGGAAGAATGTTGTCATACTTCTTGAGTTCCTGAGGGCATGATGATTCAGAATCTGAAGAATGATCAGCCTGAGATTCAGATTCTTCACCATGTGGAGAAGACTGATGCGATTGCTCAGTTGGTTGTACGTCAGTCTCCATGTCATCACCAGCCTCAAAAATTTCCTCCTCACTCTCTTCCTTGAGCTCATCTTCAGAATCTTCAGAATCAAGAAGAGCCTGAATATCCCCCATAGACTCAATCTCAAAAAGGTTAACCGGCTCCTCTTTATAAAAAGACTTGCCTTGGTTTTGGCCAGGTCCTGACCCCGCCATAAAAATTGATTTGGTGTTATCAGCCTGGCTAGTCATAATAACTGATTGCTCAGCCTGACTTTTGGGGGCAGTTCCTGAGAGAATGGATCCGCCTGAGGTGGTTGTGGGTTCCGTATCAGCGGGTGGTTTATATCCCTCTGAGTCTTTGTCCCCCTGAGCGCCTTCAAGTCCTGACGGGTGTTTTTCAGAACTATCATGAGGCACTGATTGTGATGGTTGATGGTCCCCCTTCCCATCAGGGTTGTACTGCCCTTTTGGGGATTCAGGGACCTTTACTCCCTAAGACCCTGAGTGTGATTGCTCAGGGACGTTAGCAGGATGTGATTGTTTGTGGGTCCCCTTCCCAGTTGAGTAGTGCTGCCCAACCGAGGATTCAGGACCCTTTTCCCCCTCAGGCCCTGATTGTGATTTGTCAATGCCTTCATCGGGATGTGAATGGGTGGAGGTTCCTGACTCCAATGACTTGTTTTTGTCAGTGGAATCATGAGGAAAGGGTTTGCCCGAGGACACTGAGGATGATTTCTCAGTATCCTCCGTTGGCGTTTGTTTTTGGGTCAAGAGGGTCTCAGTGACAGGTGTCTCAGAGGTCTCGGCCAATTTAACCCTTGTTTAGGGTTGTTTGAGGCATCAGTCTCAGTGACGAGTGGTTTGGGTCTAACCACCTTACTGGACTGACCCTTCTTTGTCTTCTTCACCTTTCTTGTAGGTGAAGGTACTGGAGAAACAGCGTTCTCCCCCTGAATAACCACCAGCATGTAGTTAGTCAGGGCAATGGGTTGTACCTCAGGAATGCCACTAGTATAATTGGTCTTATGTAGGACGTCAGGTTTTGAACCTTCAACGTCAGACCTAACATAGTCAGGACCTAATAGGTCCTGAAGCACGCAGGAAATAAACCTAGGATAAGATATAAGTCTTTGCCTAGATTTCCCTGAGAGCTTGGCAACAAGGTCACGGAAGATTATTCCTCCGGTATCTATTTTTCTACCCTCCAGGAGACTGAACAACATCAATTGTTGTGATGAGTTCAACTGCTCCGTGGAGGATTTATTCCCTCCAAGGACCTGAATGATGAAGGTCATCAGGATCCTCCAGATAGGGTGGAACCAGGTTTTGACTATTGGAGCCTTCTCCAATAAGGCTCCGGTGGCCATTGTAGGACGCTTAGGGTCATGAGGTCCTAGATAAAGCAATTCTGCTTTAACCTCTTGGTCAGTAGGGTTGGGCTCAAAGGCCTCAGCGAAATCAAGACCAGTGGCCTTGATGAAGGTTTTGTAATCCAGGGAGAGAGTCCTTCTCCCATTCATCACTGTGAATGTGATGATGGATTCTTTGGTGTCCTCAGGGTTGGTTGCCACTGAAGTACACCAGAATTCCCTCAAATAGTCATGGTAGATGACTGAGGGGGTCTTGGTGAATGCCGTAGCAAGAAAGCAGTTTTGAAGATACTTCACTACATTCTTGTACGCATGGAACTTTTGTGGATAGGCAAAGTTTCCTACCACATTGTTCTTGGTGAGGTCTACACCCTCTAATATGAATTCCACATTAGGGGCGTATATGATAGCATTAGAAGAAGCCATTTGTATTGGTAGGTCTGGGTTAACAAATGATTCTGGGTTTCTAAAGCCTAAGAACACACACACAAGATTTAGTTTTTGAAAGAGAAGGGCAAAATTTTGCTTAAGATTTCTAAAAACATGTGTGTGTGTGGTTTTTTTTTTTTTTTTTTTGTTTTTTTTTTGTATGGGGTATTTATTGGGAAGTGAAGTGGAGGGTAATTTGGGTATTAAGCGGATTTTATTTATTCAAAAAGAATTTTTGGAAACTGTTTTGAATAAAATGTTTTGGGATCCGCATTTAATGCCACCACTCCACTTTCCCTGGTTTGGCGCAACAGTCAAGGTAAATAGTTGAGCAGTTCTGCAAAAGTGTAATTTGCAGAGATGAGTCATCACATATCTGTAATGTGATTGGAGAGGCATTTAATGCCAAGTGGGAATGTGGGGGCCCAGAGGTAGAAGCCAGAAAGGCAAAAGAACAAATATTCTTATATTAAATAAGAATTCAGTTACCAACCTCGAACATTTACTAACTAGATACTTAGAGCATTTAAGTTTGTATTTAATGTCTCTTGAGGGCCCTGAATGACTTTTCATTCAGTGAACCTGATTGTCAGGACTTGGGTTTAGTCACTGATGGTTCTAGTGTTCAGGAATTTGGGTTTAATTCCTGAGGTTCAAGGGTTCAGGAACTTGGGTTTAGTTCCTGAAGTCCAACATTTCAGGAACTTGGGCTTAGTTCCTGAGGTTTCAATGATTCTTTTCACTGAAGTACACATTGATTCAGGGACCTGGGTTTTCAGAATTTATACTTATTTGGATGGAATCAATCAGTGGACTGATTCTCAATATCCAACATTCCAAGTTCAGCTTTCAGTCTTATGAAAGTTGGTTCATCCAATGGCTTGGTGAATATATCAGCTAGCTGATATTCAGTAGGAATGAAGTGTAATTCTATGTCACCATTCATGACATGGTTCCTGATGAAATGATATCTAATATCAATGTGTTTTGTTCTCTGATGAAGAACAGGGTTGTTTGAGATGGCAATTGCACTTGTGTTATCACAAAAGATGGGAACCATCTTGTACTGAATTCCATAGTCACTGAGTTGACTTTTCATCCAGAGTACATTTGCACAACAACTTGCTGCTGCAACATATTCAGCTTCGGCTGAGGACATGGCAACTGACTGTTGCTTCTTAGCACTCCAACAGACTAGTTTTCCACCAAGAATTTGGCAGGAGCCTGAAGTGCTTTTTCTGTCCATGTTGCATCCAGCATAGTCAGAGTCTGAGTATCCTTTAAGATCAAGGCCTGAGCATTTTGGATAGTATAATCTGAGGCTTGGAGTACCTTTCAGGTACCTGAATATTCTTTTCACAGCAGTGATATGAGATTCTCTTGGGTCAGATTGATATTTGGCACACAAACAGACTGAGAATTGGATATCAGGCCTTGATGCAAGTAGATACATCAGTGATCCTATCATTCCTCTAAAAAGAGTTTGATTTACTGGTTTTCCAGTGAGATCAGGACCAAGGTTGTTTGGGGGTACCATGGGAGTTTTGACTGAGGCACAGTCACTGAGCTCATACTTCTTTAGTAGGCTTCTGACATACTTCTCTTGACTGATAGAGGTTCCTTTATCAGTCTGCTTGATTTGTAGACCAAGGAAGTAAGTTAGTTCTCCCATCATGCTCATTTCAAATTTCTTTGCCATTAGTTTTTCAAATTGTTTGCAAAGTTTGAAACTTGTTGAGCCAAAGATGATGTCATCAACATACACTTGTACTAGTATGACATCATTATTTTTCTTGTAGATAAACAATGTGTTGTCTATCTTGCCTCTGACAAATTTGTTTTGGATCAGGAAAGCTGAAAGAGTTTCATACCATGCCCTGGGAGCTTGTTTCAGTCCATAAAGGGCTTTGTTAAGCTTGCAGACATAGTCAGGAAACTCATGGCTTTCAAATCCAGGAGGTTGCTGAACATAAACTTTTTCTTTCAGTGAACCATTTAAGAATGCACTTTTAACATCCATTTGGTACACCTTGAAGTTCATGTATGTAGCAAAAGCAAGGAAGATCCTGATGGCTTCCATCCTTGCTACTGGTGCAAATGTTTCTTCATAGTCAATACCTTCTTGTTGATTATAGCCTTTGGCTACAAGTCTGGCTTTGTTCTTAATGACTATGCCATTTTCATCAGATTTGTTTTTGAATACCCATTTCATGCCAATGACTGAAACATCTTCAGGACACTTGACCAAGGTCATTACCTTGTTTCTGTCAAATTGTTCTAGTTCATCATGCATGGCCTGAACCCAACTTAGGTGATTAAGTGCTTCCTTGACACTTTTGGGTTCAATTGTGGAAATAAAGTCCACAAATAGACATTCATTGGCTGAGGCTGCTCTCAATTCAGCAGCCATGCTTCTTGTGAGCATGCCTTCAGTAGGCTCACCAATTATATTGACAAGTTCTATATCCTGAGACCTAGTCCAATTGTCCTGAGGTCTTGGAAACAGATTAGAGCTTATAGAGGCCTGATGGGTAGGATCAGGATCAGACACATGATGATCTTCAGTATCTTGAGTGTCTGAGTGGGTTGACTCATCACTGTGATTGTTTGTTTCCTGAGCATTTTGTACTGACTGAATGATTTCATCAGTACTTTGTGCTTCAACAAACTCAGTGTAACGCCCCGTGCCCGCTTTGACCAAAAACTTTGACTTTTGACGCGGAAACGCTTGACCTTACCCGACTTATACAAATTCTTCATTTAAATATCAGAGTCTATAACATTTAATTCTTTTAAAACATTTGCAAGAACATATACTCGAACATCTTTCAAAACATTTCACATAAAACTTTATAACACAACCTGACAATCCTTCTGACTGACGATACGCCGCATCCCTTTGAGGGATACGCCGTATCAGACCATGCGCCGTATCCACCTAAAGTGATACACCGCATCACCTTAAACTTCTGATACGCCGCATCTACTATATTAGATACGCCGCACCGCATTAAACTTCTGATACGCCGCATCTACCATACTAGATACGCCGCATCTACCCATTTGACACAGAACATCAGCAGGAACACCTGCATAAACTCAACACACCACAATTACCCTTTGACACCTTTTCTACTCTATAAACATTTCCTAAGTCATTCATTTAACACATCAAACATCTTACGATAACACTTGACCCGTTTACTACTCAAAATGGGTATAAACAAGCTTATGCCAAACACCCCTTTAACGTTGACCATAAACATATAAACTACACTTTGATACACCATTTGACCACCAAATCGTCATACGACTATTGACATACATTTTGACACTCGTTTACTCGTTACAAAACAACACTTGACTCGCAGGGGTACAAACTCATACACTTGAGCTCGGTATCTACCTAGCTCTATTTCTTACCCATTCTTCTACCAGCCGCATATCCAACCTTAATCCTTATCCAAGCCTTCATCTCAACACTTTCGCCTACAAAACATTAAACACTTAAACCGTAAGCGATAACGCTTAGTAAGTAAAGCGGACATAATATATCATTATTCTTCATTCAACACATTACATATTACACAACCATTAATCCACAACATTGGGCATAACCACATACCTTAAATACTTAGGCCATAACCATCCCTCTTTCTTTAAGTCACTCTTAACTAACACATCCACTAGTCCTATATCCTCTTACACAAGTCTACCATTATGCTAAGCAACCAACATCTTAACACATTAGCCACATAACACATAATGTATAGAAATCATTATAACTTTACATTATACCGGTTTACTTACCTTAATCCAAGCTACATCATCACAAGGACATCATCATCATCATACTCTTTCATCATCATCATCATCCCCATAAGCATCCTTAAGCACATAATCATACATAACATATAATACATAATCATTAGCTATAATCATGGTTAACACCACCATAACTAACCTCTAAACACTTCTAATCATCATATAATCATATATTGATTATATGATAGCTAATCCCATCATTTACCAATTCATACCCATTATAAACTCATCACATAATCATCATTACTTCTTAATTATCTTAAAACACCATTTACCCTTTAATCCCAAATTAGGGTTCACAAACCCTAGATTCTTAATCATCAATTAAACATTAATTAAGCATCAATACTTACTTGATAACCATGCTAGGACAAGCTATAGACTTCATTCTTGAATTATCACCATTAATCCATCATCATTTCATCATCCAAGCTCCATTTCTCTTCTCTCTCTCTCTCTCTATCTCGACATTACAGAACACACAAGAATTGTGTGGAAATGTCTAGAGCCTAACACATATAAACTAGCTGGGAGGGCATTTCTGTCATTTCTGCTTATTTAAGGTCGATGCGCCGCATCTATATTTTAGATGCGCCGCATCCATGCTACCCCTTGAATACGCCGTATCTATTTCTCCAATACGGCGCATGGGCAATAATAAGTCGGTTCTACTTTCCCTTCTTACCATGCGCCGCATGCCACTTTCCTAGATGCGCCGCATCTAGGCCTCATCAGAAAACCACATATCCTTAGTCAAACATACTTAGGCTCGGGTCAACTTTCATCTAGGGTGGGGTCCCACTACCCGGGGAACGGGTCTAACACTCAGTGATGGTTGGGTAAGGAAGGTTATGGGGAATGATGTAATAGGAGATGTCAGCATTTGCTTGGTACTGAGTGGAAGGACCATTTTCAGGAGGATGTTCATCAGGAGGATATCTTGATGATTCATCAATAACTATCTCTTCCACAGAGTTGTTAGAGACACTGATAGCATCAGTGCTCTCATCAAAGGTAACATGAAATGTTTCCTCAGTATGCTGTCTCCTAGTGTTGAACACCCTGAAGGCCTTTGAGACAAGGGAGTATCCAAGGAAGTATCCATCATCAGCTTTGGCATCAAATTTTCCTAAGTGATCCTTGTAATTATGAATAAACATAGGACACCCAAAGACATGAAAGTAGCTGATGTCAGGGATCCTTCCCTTGAATAACTCATAAGGAGTTTTGCTATGTCTCTTGACAATGATGGATCTATTTTGTGTGTAATAGGCAGTCTTTACTGTTTCATTCCAAAAGTGTTTGGAAAAGACTGATCCATTTAGCATTGTTCTGGCTGCTTCAATGAGAGTTCTATTTTTTCTTTCAGCCATACCATTTTGTTCAGGTGTGTATGGTGATGAAAAATTATGGGAAATTCCTTTCTCATCACAGAAACATTCAAGTTCATAATTTTTGAACTCTGTTCCATTGTCAGTCCTAATCTGTTTGACCTTGATGTCATTTTGATTTTCAATGTTCTTGACAAAGGACATTATTGTTTCAGCTGCCTGACTCTTTTTGATTAGGAAGTATACCCAAGTGTATCTTGAGTATTCATCTACAATGACCAGAGTATATTTCTCATGGTTAATGGATCTAGGACTTATTGGTCCAAATAGATCCATATGGAGAAGATGTAGGCAGTTCCTGATGGAAAAGTTGGTTTTGGTTTTAAAGGATGCTCTGTGATGTTTACCTTTTTCACAAGCTGAGCATGGTTTATCCTTTGAAAACACAAGAGATGGTAAGCCAAGGACCTTGTTTTGTTTAACAAGGTTGTTTATGTTTTTGAAATTCAGGTGGGAGAGTCTCTTATGCCAAAGCCAATTGAGAGTATCAGTGGCCTTGGTAAAAAGGCAAGTTCCATTCTGAGTCAGACTAGTCATGTCCAACACATAAACATCATGTCTTCTTGGTGCAATAAGGACAACTTCCTTATTAACATTGAAGATGATTCCTTGTTTATCATCAAACTGAACTATGTATTTAGCATCACATAGTTGACTGACACTTATCAAATTGTATTTAAGACCATTTACATAAGTTATCCTAGTAAAGACTATACCATTGCAGTTTACTGAACCATAACCTTCAGTGAGACATGATGAGTTATCAGCAAATATCACTTTGGGTCCTGATTCATCAACATACTTGTGCAGATACTCCTTCACACCAGTCATGCTCCTTGAACATCCACTATCTAGATGCCAAACAGGATCCCTGGCATGTTTCTGCATGAATAGTAAACTGGGTTAGTTCTTTCTAGGACTCCACTTCTTGGAGGGCTTAGCTTTGGGGGTCTTTTTAATATTTACAATTGATTTATGGTCAGTGGTGGAGTGGACTGAGCTACCACAAATTATGCATTTGATTGCAGATATAGACTTAGTAGACTGAGAGGCTGACTTTGTCATACCTCTTCTGACCTGAATGGCCTTATCACCTCCTGAAGTGTCATGAGTGGAACTTCCACTATTTTCACAACAATTGTCAATTTGACAATCCTTAGGATGGTGATCATTGAACCCATAGTAAGGGCAAGGTGCAAAAGGTTTTGCCTTTTGTTTCTGTTTCTGTTTAGAATCAGAAGGATAGTTTAAAGACTGAGCTTTAAGGCTTGCCATCTTAGATGTGACTGAGTGTGTTTTATGATCAGAGGTCCTGTGATCATCTTTTTTGCAAATCATGCAATAAAGAATTCTATAGCAATCATCAGTGATATGATTGGTATAGTTACACAGTTTACATCTTTTCAGGGGTTTTGAGGGTTTGGGTTTGGTCTTTGAGGAAGCTGGTTTTTGTTCCTTCTTGGATTGAGAAGGTTTCTCAGAAGATGCAATCTTCTCACCCAGCTTCCTGACCATTTCAGCCAACTGATCAAATTTTGAGTCAGGGCTTTGGGTTATTACTTCAGAAGGGACTGAAGAAGATGAGTCATCAATATTTACTGAGACTTCAAATGTTGGTCTTTTCAGGATTGTTTTTCCCAATCCTGACCTCTCCTTTGGAGAGTGTTGAGAGTAGACCATTGGTGGGAGGCCTAAGTTGGGTGCAGCACCCTGAAAGGTATTCAGTGGTGGGAGTGGTGGATATGATTCTGATTCAGACTCATTCACTGACTCAGTATTACTGAGTTGTTCAGTGAGTTCAAGCTTACTGAGTTGTTCAGTAAGTCCAAGCATATTTTTCAAAGCATGACTTTCAGGAAGCTAGATCTTTCCAGTCTCAAAGTTTGGTAACTTACTGACTAGGTTATCCCTGACAATCCAGTCATTTGACTTGGGAAGCATTTCTTGCTCAAATGATATGCCAGCTGGAACAAAGGTCAATTCACTGGGACTTACATAGGGGTTAACCATGTGATGTTCAATTCCTATTGTTTTCCTAGGGATTAAACCCACAGTATCAAAGACCTTGGGGTTCTTTTTGGTCCAGCCTTGGATGACAGCTTTTTCTTTGTTAAGTTCAGTTTGTAGGGCTTGGTTTTGTTTCAAAATTTCAGTGTTCTGAATTTGTAGAGTAATTGTTTCTAATTTGGCTTGCTTCAGTACAAGCAATTCATCTCTACATTTATTCAATTCAGACACTATGTTGTTATATTTTGAAAACATGTTAAGCCTTTGTTCCTCAACAAATTTAAGATCTATACAAATATAATTCATGTAAGACTGCCAATCAGAATCATCATCCATAGAAAGTAAAGTGTTTACCTTCTTCATGGTGATGTTTACCCACTCTCCATTCCTTGCATGGCTTTTCCCAACAACCACTTGATCACCTTCAAAGAGTGCCATCAGTGCATTCACTCTAATTTCCTCATCTGAGGATACCTCTTCTTCATCCCAATCATAAAATTCAGCTACTAAAACCTTGTTCTTTGCCTGAACAGGTTTGGATGTTTGAGCAGCCTGAGACATAGAGGGATTAGTTTCAAGAATTGCAAGTTTAGCCTTGGCTTTCCTATATTTTGCTTCAAAGTCTTTTTGACCCTTGTTTTGAAATTGTTGGGTCGACTGAAACATTCTAGGTTGAAACTTGCTAGTTCCTGAGGAACTATTTCTTGAAAATTTGTAAGAGGGTTCTGAGGTGGTTTTAGAATAACAGTCCCTAGCAAAATGACCATTTTTACCACAATTAAAGCATTCAGTGGTTTCATTTGCTTTTCCTTTTGAAAAGTTGGACTGGTTTCTTTTGATGAAACGTTTTGAACTAGCAAGGAGTGCCCTCTCTTGGAATTCCAATTTTAAATCTTTTAGGTACTCATCACTAGTCCTTTCATCAATTTCATCCTTAGAATCCTCTTGAAAGTCCTGCACAACACCATTAGGATAAAAAGCAGTTGATATGGGTGTGGAGGTCAAGGCCTTTTTGGACTCAAGAGCTTTTGAGTCAGGGTATTTCCTTGAGATTAAGTTGTCTTCATAGACAAACTTCCCATAGATCTCAGGGAGCTCAAGGGTCTGAATGTGATTAGCATTCCTCAGGCCTTGTGAGAAGTTTAGGCACTTCTCAGGGAGACTGTTGACAAAGCCAACATTTGTCTCATGCTTAGACAAAACTACACCATCATTTGATAGTTCGTTTATCAAGGTCTTGTAGCTGGTATAAGTCTTAGAGAGACTTTCAGAGTCTTTTGCCTTGAAAGTATTATACTCAAGTTTCAGGTCCATGACCCTGTTTTCCTTGGTATCTGAGGGACCCTCAAAGCTATTGACCAAGTCATCCCAAGTTTTCTTGGCTGTTGAACAGTTGATGACTGATTCCATTATATCGTCAGGAAGACATGATATAATGATGCTTTTCAGGCGTTGGTCTTGATTGACCACCCTCCTCTCATCAATGGTCCATTGAGCCTCAGGCTTGTTTAGCCTTTCAGCAGTCTTTGGGACATAAGGACCATCTTTGTCACAAGTGATGTAGTATGGTTCCATACTAGTCAAGTAGCAAAGCATTCGCTTTTTCCACTTGCTAAATTTACCAGCTTCAAGTTGTGGGGCAACAGCTGAAAAGCTTCAACCCTTTTTGTCGACTAGCTGGGGCACATTTGCATTAGTCATAGTAGGATCTTGGTTTTAAAAACCTTGAGTACTCTTGGTTAATTTTGAAAGATTTTATAAACCAGAGGCTCTGATACCACTTGTTGATCCCTTAACACGCTTAGGGTTAACTAGAAAGTTAATCTATTTGTGTTTATGACTAATACAATGTAATGATTACTTCTAACAGTTAATGAAACATTAATATAAAAACACACAATATTTTCAACGTTTAAATTCTTATTAGAAATTAATCAAAGAATCTATTACCCAAGTGTTTTGCGGAACAAACACTTGGGATTGAATAGACAAAGTATGGTGTCTCCTATCTAAACTCAAGCTATGCTTAAGTGGTAACAATTCGACCCACTGAGCTATCTCAGGGATACGTTACTCTTTGTAGGAGAGAAGTTGTTTTGCAAAAGTCTAAGGCTTTCAATGTATAAAACACACTCAACTTCTCTCCTTCTGAACTTATTTATACACAAGTATAAAAGAGTAAAAATGATTAAAAATACTTCAACTTGTTGAGGAAGCGTGTCTGACAATTACAACAGTAATTGTCATTTCCAAGAACCAATAGGAATGGACCAAAAAGTCTTTAGGAGTGTTTGGTCTGACACTCCATGACTTTTAGCCGTCTTTGGGAAGGTTGGTATCTGACAAGATAAGAGTGTTTGGTCTGACATTCTTATCTTCTCAAATACTTCCCACTTATTCCCGCCTTTATTTCAGGCGTTGGTTTCTTCAGTCTTTAATCACTTATTGTTGTTGAGGAGACTGTGGTTCAGTGAGTTCTTGTCCAACACTCACTGAACCATCATCTTCTTCTTTGGCTTAAGTCCTACTCAGGGAGTACCGCCTACCTGAGTAGTGAATCCTTCTTCTTGAATTCGCCTTAAGCTTCCTGAAGATGACTCACTGAGTGACTGTTCACTCAGTGACTTGAATTGTTCTCGGTTTAATTAACACTTAGTTAATTTGTGTCCAAATCTTGTTTTAAGTATTCTTGGGTACTGATGGACCCAACAGACACAACTCACACTTTAGCAGAGGTTTTGAGGGTTTGGGTTTGGTGGTACTTGAGGAAGCTGATTTGGGTTCCTTCTTGGATTGAAAAGGTTTCTCAGAAGATTCAATCTTCTCACTCAGCTTCCTGACCATTTCAGCCAACTAATCAATTTTTTAATCAGGACTTTCAGCTTTTACTTCAGAAGGGACTGAAGTTGATGAGTCATCAATATTTACTAAGACTTCAAGGCTTTGCCTTTTCAGGATGGTTTTTCCCAATCATGGATTCTCCTTTGGAGAATGCTGAGAGTAGACCAATGGTGGGAGGTCTGAGCTTGGTGCAGCACCCTGAAGGATATTCAGTGGTAGGAGTGGTGGATATGATTCTGATTCGGCCTCACTTACTAACTCAGTACTACTAAGTTGGTCAGAGAGTCCAAGCATATTTTTCAAGGCCTGACTTTCAGGAAGCAAGATCTTTCCAGTCTCAAAGTTTGGTAACTTACTGACTGGGTTATCCCTGACAATCCAGTCATTTGACTTGGGAAGCATTTCTTGCTCAAATGATATGCCAGCTGGAATAAAGGTCATTTCACTGTGACTCTCACTGAGGGTATCAGTGTGATGGTCAATTCCTATGGTTTTCCCAGGAATTAAACCAATAGTATCAAAGACCTTAGGGTTCTTTTCAGTCCAGCCTTTAATGACAGTCTTTTCTTTGTTAAGTTCATTTTGTAGGGCTTAGTTTTGTTTCAAAATTTCAGTGTTTTGAATTTGTAGAGTAATTGTTTCTAACTTGGCTTGTTTTAGTACAAGTAATTCATCTCTACACTTATTCAATTCTAACACAAGATAGTTGTATTTTGAAAATAAGTTAAGCCTTTGTTCTTCAACAAACTTAAGATCTACACAAATATAATTCATATAGTACTGCCAATCAGAATTATCATCCAAAGAAAGTAAAGTGTTTACCTTCTTCATGGTTATGTTCACCCACTCACCATTCCTAGCATGACTTTTCCCAACAGCCACCTGATCACCTTCAGAGAGTGCCATCAGTGCACTCACTCTAATTTCCTCATCTTCTGAGGAGACCTCTTCTTCATCCCAGTCATAAGCTTCTGTTACAAGAACCTTGTTCTTTGTTTGAACAGGTTTGGATGTTTGAGCAGCCTGAGACATTGAGGGATTAGTTTCAAGAAGTGCAAGTTTAGCCTTAGCTTTCCTATATTTTGCTTCAAAGTCTTTTTGACCCTTATTGTTTTGAAATTGTTGGGTCGACTGAAGCATTCTAGGTTGAAACTTGCGAGTCCCTGAGGAACTGTTTCCTAAAAATTTATAAGAGGGTTCTGAGATGGTTTTAGAATAACAGTCTCTAGCAAAATGACCCTTTTTACCACAATTAAAGCATTCAGTGGTTTCATTTGCTTTTGCTTTTGAAAAGTTGGAATGATTTCTTTTGATAAAACGTTTTGAACTAGCAAGGAGTGCCCTTTCTTGGAATTCCAAGTTTAAATCATTTAGGTACTCATCACTAGTCCTTTCATCAATTTCATCTTCAGAATCCTCTTGAAAATCCTGCACAACGCCATTAGTATAAAAGGCAGTTGATATGGGTGTGGAGGTCAAGGCCTTCTTGGTCTCAAGAGCTTTTGAGTCTGGGTATCTCCTTGAGATTAAATTGTCTTCATAGACAAACTTCCCATAGATCTCAGGGAGCTCAAGTGTCTGAATGTGATTAGCATTCCTGAGGCCTTGTGAGAAGTTTAGCCATTTCTCAGGGAGACTGTTGACAAAGCCAACATTTGTCTCATGCTTAGACAACACTACACCATCATTTGATAGCTCGTTTATCAAAGTCTTGTATCTGGTATAAGTCTGAGAGAGACTTTCAGAGTCCTTTTCCTTGAAAGTATTGTACTCAAGTTTCAGGTCCATGACCCTGTTTTCCTTGGTATCTGAGGGACCCTTAAAGCTATTGACCAAGTCATCCCAAGTTTGCTTGGCTGTTGAACAGTTGATGACTGATTCCATTATAGTGTCAGGAAGACAAGATATAATGATGCTTTTCAGGCGTTGGTTTTGATTAACCACCCTCCTCTCATCAATGGTCCATTGAGCTTCAGGCTTGTTTAGCCCTTCAGCAGTCTTTGGGACATAGGGACCATCTTTGACACAAGTGATGTAGTATGGTTCCATACCAGTCAAGTAGCAAAGCATTCGCTTTTTCCACTTGCTAAATTTACCAGCTTCAAGTCTGGGTGCAACAGCTGAAAAGCTTCCACCTTTTTTGTCGACTATCTGGGGCACATTAATATTAGCCATAGTAGGATCTTGGTTTTAAAAACCTTGAGCACTCTAGGTTATTTTTGAAAGATTTTATAAACCAGAGGCTCTGATACCACTTGTTGTTCCCTTAACACGCTTAGAGTTAACTAAAGAGTTAATCTATTAGTGTTTATGACTGATACAATGTTATTGATTAATTACAATTTATAAGTTAAAACGTAAATATAAAAACACAATGTTTTTCAACGTTTAAATTCTTATTAGAAATCAATCAAAGAATCTATTACCCAAGTGTTTTGCGGAACAAACACTTGGGATTGAATAGACAAGGTATGGTGTCTCCTATCTAAACTCAAGCAATGCTTAAGTGGTAACAAATTCGACCCACTGAGCTATCTCAGGGATTGGTTACTCTTTGTAGGAGAAAAGGGGTATTGTGAAAGTCTAAGCTTTAATTGCACAAAATACCTAACCCACTTTTCTCCATCTGTTTGCTATTTATAGGCAAACATGTTAAGAGTACTGAAGACTAAATATACATAAACAATAGGAAGGCGTGTCTGACAACTACAACAATATTTGTCATTTCCAAGAACCAATAGGATTGCGCCAAAAAGTCTTCGAGTGTCAGTCCTGACACTTCTTGACTTTTAGCCGCATAAGGGATGGTTTGTCTGACCCCGATAAGACTTGTTCTTATCTCTTCAAACCTTTCCGCTCAATCCCGCCTTTCTTTCAGGCTTCTTGTTCTTCAGTCTTCGCCTTCATTCTTCAGTCTTCAGTTATTGTTGTTGAGGAGACTGGGGTTCAATGAGCTCTTGTCTAACGCTCACTGATCCCATTACCTTCTTCTTTGGCTCAAGTAACACTTCAGGGAGTACCGCCTCTCTGTGTGATGAATCTTTCTTCTTAGATTCGTCCTGAGCATCTTGAAGGTAACTCACTAAGTGATTATTCACTCAGTGACCTAATTGTGTTTTCGGTTGATTAACACTTAGCGTAATTTGTATTCAAATCTTGTTTTAATGATCCTTGGGTACTGAAGGACCCAACAAAAGGGGTTGTAGAATTTCAACCACAAAGAATACAAACCAAAGTTTTAACTGTGCAATAAAAACGGTTTTACATCCCTTCATTTCCTTTGCTATTAAACTACACACAATTTAACCTATAAATAACACATGCAAACAAACCACCAAAACACGAAGCCACCACTGCTACGAAGGACCTAACTTCACTCCCCAACACTCACAATCATTCAAAACTCGAAAATGTAGACAATAATCATATGATCTCAGTTAATTTCTTTCGTGTTATTCAAAGAAATATTAAGATCTTTGAAGGTCAAACAAACGAAAGTATTATCATCAACTCGAATCACAAAAAGAAAAAGAATCAATATTATAGGAGCTCAGAAATGTTCAAACTTATGCACGAATCTTTAAAGATTATAAGTATTTGAACAAGAATCATCATAGATCTATTCGAAGCAAAGCTTCCTTTTGAATATCTGAAACTCTTTAAAGAAAGAAACAATAACAAGAGTGTTATCATTTCTTCTTTCATTCGGTTAAAGATAAACAAGAACAAAGAAACCACAACCTGCCCAAGACCATAAACTGATTTTGAAGACCATTCATGTTCATGTGCTTTGATTCGTGTGGATTAATTGAGACGCGTAGAGAAGAAACATAGTGGGTTGCGTTCGTTATAGCTTAGATTAGATCTAAAGGATTAGTGTTGTTGGTGTTCGAATATTACAAAAGATTGTAAGGGACGATTTGGATTTTTTTTCCCTGCAGATAGAGAGCAAAAGAAATAGGGAGGCGGACATGTTTGTGATTAGGGTTATGAGATACATTAGGTAAAGTTATCATATATCTACTTGCGTCATATTCTTTTAAGTGGAGGCCTAATTAAAATGTAGCCTACTGGAGTTGATATTTTTATTATCTTTAAGGCCCAATGTGATGAAAGTTATTAAGCTAAAATATACATCCAATGTAGAGATTAATAGGTTTATTTTTTTTAACCATTTTCGAGTACTTGCTATAATATTATTAGGAAACCTATGTTAAGCATATTTGTTTGTCAATGGTAAATTGATTTAATTAACTTATAGATAACTAATAATAAAATTATAATTTATACTTTGTGCATCCTAATTTATCGAGCAGTATTTTGTAACTTATCACTATATGCATTATAATGAATGCTTCAAGATGCAAATATATATTCACATGGGACTCATCGACAATATATTAATAAAAAAGCGTTGAGCTTTCGACGCCAAAAAATAGTACCAACAAAAACGTTTACCTTCAAACATAACCAAAATTAGTGCCGCACAGTAAGCGAGAAACAATCAGATCCAAACTGTGTGTAACGCACGAGTCTGAATGCCCCGTATCTTACTGAAATTTAAACACCCATTTACTCTTTACAACTATGAAACAGATAAACCGTCAAATATTGAGCTGCATGTTCGGAACAATGAGTGTAAAAAGAAAACACAATTGAATTTTTGTTTGGTGAAACCTCAAATATCTATAAAAAAAATAAAAAATAAAATAAAATAAAAAAAAAAAAAAAAAAAAAAAAACCCCAGCGAGCGACCTGATTGACGGTCCGTAGCACATACATACATAGACAAACAATCTGAATTTCACTGAATAATAATAATGGCGAGTGAGGACGATGAGGATTTCGTGTTCTACGGAACACCAATCGAACGAGAAGAAGACACAATCAGTCGCAAGAGAAAATCAGTCGCTGAAGCTTCCGGTCAACTTCGTACCGTTCCTGCTCATAAACAAGAGGTTTTTTCCTAATTAGTTATCAAAACTTCATTCATTAGGTATTTAGGGTTTATTATGCTTTTTCTTTCTTAGGTTTTCATATACTGTTAGCTTTATTTAATTTTCTTATAAGGGGGTGTTTGTTTAAGCTTATTTGTGTGATTTCTGCTTATTTTTTCATAAACTCAAGTTTTCGGGCTTATTTTCGAGACCTAACCGGCATTCTTAAAATAATAAGCCGAAATCTCACAAATAAGCTAATTTTAGAGCATAAGGTGTGGTAACACATGATTAGTTAAGAGGTGTTGCCACATTAGCATAACACTGAAAACATACCCCTACACAAACATAACACCGTGTTTCCCCCATCAACTACTTTGAGAAAAACACCAAAGCCGGGATGGTAAATTTGGTGTTGTTGAGGAAAAATGTTGAAAACAATGCACCACTCGTGCTGCTCTTAAACTCGATATGAAATATAACATTAATAATCTATTTGCACAAAGTACGATTAGTAGATGGTGCATCACTATGTGTGTATATTTTTTGAAATAGGCTTGTCTATATTTATGTAAATATATAAGATTAAAAGCAGTATGATCGTTAAATTGTGAAAACGAATAAATATTTTACACTAGCTAGCTATAGGAATAGGACTATGTACTAATATCCTATGAATTCGATATATCGATTTCATCAATGGGCAAGCCTAAAGTAGAAATATGTCATGCATTATAGGAATAGAGACTTTGTTTTATGTGTACGTCATGGAAAGTAACTATATATAATGTGCGTTTCAGGTCCGAGATGAAGAAGGGAGAAGAAGGTTTCACGGGGCATTTAGTGGAGGATTTTCTGCTGGTTACTTTAATACCGTTGGCTCTAAAGAAGGTACATGCTCATAAACAATGTACTTTGTTTGACTAAGGTTTAAGGTTTTTGCCAAGGTGGTTCTTACTTGACTCAGAACAATTTTGCAGGATGGACTCCACAAACATTTACGTCATCAAGGAAGAAACGAGCTGAAATTATACAGCAAGACGTCACAACCTATTTAGACGAGGATGAGAAAGCTGTATGTGTTTCTGTGATTTTATTTGAGCTGAAATAATATATTAATTTTCTAAATGAACCTACAAATATATTGCATGCTTTGATGATAGTATGAAGTGCCATTAATTTGTTGATGACCATGTAGTTAAGCTGCGATAGAAATCACTGTATATTTATTGAGGTACGTGTATGGTGTTTTATAATGTAGGAAATGGTTGGGAATTCTTTGGGGACATCTATGCAGTTCGACACTTTTGGATCTACTGCAGCGGAAATAGCCAGGAGCCAGTCTCAGAAGGAACAAAATCAGAGGTATAATTAATATCTTGCAACAAACATGTGCTTGGTTTTAAATAGTAAAGTTGTATGATGTTAGTTTTGCTGATTCTCATCTGCAATTCTCTGAATTTTCTCTAACGAGCAAAAACTTTATGTTCTTTGAACAAATCGCAATACATTGTTGATATGTTTGTTACTGACTTAATTTTGTTTTAGCTTAGCGTGATTGTTCTTTATATAAATATTACCCTTTTTAAATTCATGCTTTTCTCTTGCCATATTTACTCCCGAAATTCCCAGAAAGTATACAAGATTTCATGGTGTTTCTACGTTTTGGTTTGAAGAGTGTTCATATGCAATGTTGCCAATAGGGTTCTTTAAAGTAGTGTATCTACCTTTTGGTTCAAAGAATTCTCATACCATATGTACTCCTGTTGCAACATACATTCTGCTCCAGAAAGCATAGTAGTGTGTCCCGTCTAACTTACCATTCAGCTTTAGTAAAACTAAACATCGATCTCACAGGATTTGTGCTCATCAATGCTCACTTGCTCTCTTCTTGTGACTAACATCCACATCAATATATCTTTTTGTAATATTGACTTTTAAGTTATGGAATACATCATTACTAGAGAGGTTTGGTCTGGACATGGCTACAATGTGTTACTTCCTGATTAACATTGCTAAAGTCATTATTCATGTACTTAATTTTAGGCTAATTTAATCCCAAGCCTTTTGATTTGAAAGCATTTCTGCACAAGTCTATCTCGTCAACCAGTTGCCTTATATAATCAGTCATCATGATGTTATTAGGAAAGAGAAGATTGCTTGACACTAAAGAAATGAAATATTTTTAGGAAGTCAAATGCATGGAGATATGTAAATGAAAGTTTCTGCAACTGATGATTGATAGGTTTATTAAGGGATGTGTGATAAATTTTGTAATTTGTTTTAACCCTACATGCCTGATGTTTAAAAAGATGGTGATGCTTGCTAATTGCATAATATGCTTATAGTAAATGTGCATTCGGATGCAGAATTTTTTTTTCTCTAGCTTCCTTTTATTATTCGTTTCTTTGGCTTTGGATCCTCTAAAGCTTTATGACAGAGTTTTAAAGGCCATCTTGATATATTGCAGGCCATCAGCTATTCCTGGACCTGCTCCTGATGAACTAATTGTTCCAGCCACAGATCCCATCGGTTTGTCTCTGTTTAATAAAAATAATTTCATTTATTATTGTATGGCATCTACTTATATCTTCATTCTGTTGATGATCAGGTGTCAGATTGATGCTGAAAATGGGATGGCGGCGGGGTCAGTCGATAAAAAGCTCAAAACCTAATGCACATTACGGTATGTTCTTCGAGTGTCGGTAGCATATCTTATACAAACCTGCTTGAAACATTGAATAAAATTATCTTCTTCAAAAATGTAAAATTCTATCAAAAGGATGCAGTCAGAAGAAAAAAAGACGACGTGCTCATCAATGATTATTTCTAATTGCAGATGCTCGTAGAGAAGCTAGAAAAGCGTTTCTTGCTCTTTCTGAAGATGCAAAAGCACATGCTCCAGATTCCAAGGATGCTGAAGATGCCATTGAAACTGCTGTAGAGCTTCCTATTGATGATATCAGTCAGTTACCAAAAAGTACTCCAGTGCGTATTTTATCTTGTTTCTCTTGTGCATATGTTAGCTGTCATTCAGATTTTCATGTCAGTTCCAATTATTATATAATCTGCATCACAGATCGCTTTACAACTTATTTATAACGATGTGTGTCTAGTTGGTAAGTCTTAGGCAGTTTTGGCATCCACCGCATGGTGAATATTTACCATCATATCTCTCTCTCTCGGTGTATGTTTCTGTATCCCTTTCTCTCTATCCCATTCGCTTCACGAAAATTGAAATCTGGGATTGTTAAGGCAACTGACCGTGGGGGATGGAGGGGGCACTATTCTACTGTCGTTAGTCAATTACTAGCTAGCTTTTTGCAGCTGTGTGGCATCAGTTCAAGAACCTTAGCAAGTGAAGTTATTTATTAAATTCCCTTAAAAACTTGAGCTGCTTGCAATTGTATTCTAAGTATAGTTGTTGGAAAGAATAGTAGAGGGTGTCTGTAATGGTGTTTGATTAGTTACATATACACATCTATAGTTTCGAATTGATTTTATGAATTTTGGATATAAGAATATGGTACAACTGGACAATACTAAAGTGAATAAAGCGGTGCAACCCAACATAAATTTTAAGAGGTGAATCCTTAGGATCCTGTGACTTGATGATGTCCTTCATTAGCCCCTTGACTCTATAGATTTGAAATTTGTCTTCACAACTTTTTTCCTATTTCATCTCTTGGTTGCATAGTTTCTCGACACAGATTAATGTTTACCCTAAGATTTTCATTACCTTATTCTTTTCTATATCACCTTGTCAGTGTGGTGCCAGATTGTTTATTAATGGTCTAGGCTAAGATTTTCATACTTTAACCAAGGCACTAACTCTTTAATTCTCTTTTCAGGTTTATGTACTAAATCCAAAGCAGGATATGCATGGTCTAGGCTATGATCTGTTCAAAGGTGCTCCTAAATTTAGGGGTATGTAATTCCTGGAAGCTGGCCTATTCAATTTTTATTCAAGAACTTTTTCACACTAATTTGTGTCATAATTTCAGAGAACAAAAGGTCACATTTACCTGGGAATAGGGAGTCCGGGCACAAAAGGTTGCAGCCAAAGAAAGATGGCCTCTTCTCTTTCAAATGTATGGTACCCACATCTTTTAATGTACCCTCTTTGTGTTGATGATAGTATGATACAACTTTCTTCTTTCTTATACTAGAGGTGGAAATTTTGGCCCATTGACTTATGAGTGGGTTGATTAGGGCTACCTTATGGATTAAATGAGTAGAAGTTATCCAAAAGGTAAACGGATCAAATGGATTGAAAATCTCTCGAAGTGTATGTGTAATGCATAAAACCTCGTAAATCGTTTCACTTTCAGGATCAGATTATTATTGAAATAACAAAGTTTTTGTAATCGTATCTAATCCAGTTTGACCGGTTAAATAGAAACTTGAGGTCGACCCTACCATAAAGTTACCTGTTTTGACCGGTTATCTAATCCGCTAGATGGCCACCTTTACTTAATTGCGTTGCTTGCATGGACATCTTGCCTCTATCTCTTCAACATCATAATTTGTTTGCTTGATTTCATCAGCAATAAATGTTGCACCTGGTTTTGGTACTGGGGCCCTTGAAGATCTTGATGTAGAAGACGAGGATGTGTACGCAACAGGTTAGTATCTGAGTCATCATTTTGTAGCATGGGAAATGTTATGCTTTTTTGATTTGTGAATGTTATGCTAATCTTCATATAGAACGCTGTGGGCAACTTATCTTATTTGTCAACAACGATGAAACAACAAATTACTTCTATCTTGACTAGATGCAGCAATTTGTTATTCTGGGTTTATTTTCCTGATCATGTAAAATAATATAATACAAAGCTAAATAGTTGGAAAGTGAAGCATCCTATGTTGTCATCCCTCATGCATATTGGTGCTTACACATGACTTAAGTTGCCACATACCATGAGGCTAGATTAGGCTTAGGAGGAACTGCATAGGAATTCCACAATATGATTTGTCAAGAATATCAGAATGACTTGTTTTCATCACCTGCTTGTTTTCGGATGGTTTACAAATAAGATGGTTTAGGGAGTCCTGGAACTTCATAGATGCATGAGTTTTGTTAGATTTAAGAAATTAAGAACCATCTTGGCTTTGAAATATTGTTCCAGGGCTACATGCCTAGAAAGTAATCTGTGAAGGCTCATTTCATTACTTCCACATTATGATTGGCGACTCACTGCCTCTTAATGAACTGCATTAAGCCTCAAATAATGGAGTGTATATATTTTAGAAATTGTTCAAAGTAGCGAAGTTGCACCTTGACTTTGACAAATTGGCCACAAGGTAACATCTTTGCCAAAACAGCAACGCATCCTGCCAGGTACCTCTCGCGAAAAAACCCATGAATTGGATAAGAATATTGCAAACCTTGTGTGGCGTGCGCAACATTATACCTTGTGAAAATATGAACGCAGGTGATGTCACGGTGGAATTGAATGGATCTAGTAAAATAAAAAATATATGTTCTTCACCAAATTCACATAGCCAATCAACTCCATTTATATCCCCAACTAGATTGTACTTTTTTTTTTTTTCCTTTTTCTTTTCTGTTGGGATCGTGAGGAATGAAAAATATATACATATTGAGTACCAAAGATACCTTATGGGATTCTAGGCTGAGTATTTTTGTAATTATTTGGCTAGTTTGACCAATTTACCTTCTTTTGAGTTTCTATCTGCACACCTTTTTCCAGTTTTGATGTCAATAAAATTGTAATCTTCTAGACTGAGTAATCATGTTTTGTGTATTACTCATATTGTTTTGGGTATGGTTTTTATCTGGTGTGTCATTGGTTTTCTGATATAACCTATTGATGACGTATATGCATCCTCTTATCCTCGACGGCAGGGGATCTATGGATATTATGATTTTTTTGGTTTACTTCAGAAGTAGCTCTGGTAAAAAAAATGTTATCTAGATATTTTATGAAAGATAGTTCCTGTTCTTGAATATTATTTTTCCCTTTTTTTAATCTTTTTTTTAACAGGTTATGAATTTGAAGCTTTTGTTGAAGAAGTTGAGGAACCATCAAGATTGGCCATAGAGGATAAAAAGAAGCCCAGTATAAAGGAACATGGTAGTCTGCCTGGTTTTAAAGCTGCAACCAGTTCTGACAACCAGTTAGAAAGGTTACATTTTGTTTATTACTCTTTTTAACTTTATTAGTTCCTATGTTTATTATCTTTGCAACTAGGGGTGTTCGGGTTCGGGTCAATTCGGGTCAGTCAAACTCGGTTTGAGGCTAAAAAAACCCGAATTCGACCCTATTAAGAACTCAGGTTAGTCGGGTTCGGGTCTATTCAGGTCGGGTCCAATCGGGTTCGGGTCAACCCGAATATGAGCAAAATGATTGAAAAAGTTGCCTAATTCAATAAGTTTACATATATAATTCATAAAAAGTATATCAAAAAAATATAAAAAACCCTTATTTAGGTCAATTGGGTCGACCTGAACCCGAGTTAGCCAAACATTTTCAATCCGATACCCAACCCTATTTAGTATTCATGTTACTCGGATTGACCCGAATAACCCGCACTAAAAATTTACCCGAGTAACCTGACCCAAATAGGCTTAATCAGGTTCCGGTTCGGGTCGGGTCAGCTTTTTTGACACCCCTATTTGCAACTATATTTAACTCGTTTTCATAGTTGTAAGTACTGAGATAACTCTATATAACTCCTAACTGCTCAATATTCACAGATTTGATCCTCCGGTAGTTCCCAAGGACTTTGTGCCACGCCACAAGTTCCCTGTTACACATGAAGTCAACCGGAAGCTGACTGAAGTTCCTCCAGCAGAGGTTCCTCCACCTGTGGATAATAAATTAAAAGTTTTAATTGAGGGGGTTGCAACTCTGGTAGCTCGTTGTGGTACAGTATTTGAGGAACTATCCAGAGAGAAAAACCAGTCAAACCCACTATTTGATTTTCTAAATGGTGGAAACGGCCATGATTACTATAAAAGGAAGTTATGGGAAGCACGAGAGAAGCATAATGACAAAACCAAACCATTTTTTAATGAAAAGGTAATTCAAAGTGCACAGAAAATGACGGCAGAAAGCCGTGGAAACATCTTAGGAGAAAAGCCTCTACAGAGAACCGTTAAAGATTTGAAAACCGATGTTCCTGAAGTTGTCAATCTTCAGTTTCATCTATCAGATACATTTACTGAACCTCTATCATTTGTAAGTCGTAAATTCTTTTTCTTTTTGTTCATATTGATACATCTATTTGACAGTTTTGACCTCCTGAGATTTTTGTGTATCTGGACTAGCGGTGGCAAAATGCACTCAGGCAGGTTGGATTGACCCAAAAGCCCGAAATACCTTTTTTTTCCATTCTTTCTGAAAGAACCTATATATTTTTCAAAATTATGATATAATAGTGCAATTTTGGAGGTGGTTTACATTCACAGACTCGTTGACCAATTTTCAACCCATTTGTGTGACCCGTTTTCTTTTAATCATTAGTATTCTATATTACCCATTTGACCGGTTAGAGATCAAACATAACCCAAATTATTCCATATATAATTAAAATGGGCTGAAATTGCCGCCTCTAGTCTGGAATTTATTGCATACACAAATATAGTAGTGGTCACCTAGTATTCATATCTTAACAATTATGATTTTAGGTTGAGCCCACGGAAATCACAAAACCATTCCAGCATGATCCAGCAAAGCAAGAACGTTTTGAGCAGTACCTGAAGGAGAAATATCACGGAGGTCTTCGCACCAAAGATGCTGGTGGATCGAGTAAAATGTCAGAGGCTGCTCGTGCTCGAGAGAGATTGGAATTTGAGGCCGCTGCAGAGGCGGTAACACAGAGAAAATGGGGAAAAGAAGGTCAATCTTCCAGTCAACAGATTTTGGGTGCATCAGCTGGTAGAGGGTTACAGTTCACTTCTGGCGGAACAGAGGCATGTATTATTTTTTTATAGAAACAATGATTTTATGAGATTCAGGATCTGAAATAAATCTTGTATTTACAGAACACCCAAGCTAGTCAAGCTGAAGAAGTGATCAAGAAGAGTATGTTTCCAAAGCGAGAGGAATTTCAATGGCGACCTGCTTCTCTTTTATGCAAGCGCTTTGATTTAATTGATCCTTACATGGGAAAGGTACACTTCTTCATTTTTATCGCATAAAACTATATTAGTATTAGGTGGACAAATGAGGAAAGTGATTTGTGCATCATAATAATATCATCCTTACTGCAACTTGCTAGCAATAGTGTTATTCTATATTGTAAGTAAAGGTGGCAGGATGGTTGGCTGTGGGTAGGGAAGGGGCTGGGTAAAAGCTTGAAACGTGGTCCAGACGGAAACATGTCTATTTTTAGTACTATTCGAGATGGATCGAGCCAGGTTGACCCAGAGACACTTTAGATAACTAGTGTGTTAGTTATGCATGCAAAAACAATATTGTTTGTTTTTAAAAGAAAAATAAACAGTATAACACCACACCTGTTGTCTTAGTTGAGACTCCGGACTCGAACCCACTACCTTTTGGCTGGTGGGACACTGGATACTGGTAAGCCAAATGCACTTGAGTAATTTCAACATGATTGACCCGCTGACGCGTTTGGCTTGTTACTTTTAGCTGTGTTTTAATACTTATTTAAGAATTAAGATAAAACACAACCTAAAGTAACCTAGTCTTATATAAATTGGTTAAAAATGTGACATCTACTGACAGGTAGTAACAATCGCGTTTGGAGAAGTGTCTTACAAGTTTATCAGTGTATGGTATCATCACATCCATATGTGGTGATATTGTATTTAGTATGACATATCCTTGATAATAGTAGGAGTCCCATACTTGGATGTATTTGTTGATTGAATTAAAATATCCAAGATTACTCTTTATGCTCTACAATTATTATACAAGTTGTATGTCTCTTTTTTAATTTGTAAGTTTTAATTCATCGATGTACTTTCACTCAATATATGGATTTGATGTGCTCTATAAGGATTAATTGATTCCTTGCATAATATGTTACAAAAGTTGGCTGCTGGTACAATTATGCAAATCGGACTTATTTTTGTAACAGTAATATTAATTATTAAACCTGGCAATTGCTGTTTGCAGCCGCCACCTCCTCCGAGGTTTAGGAGCAAGTTGGATTCTCTTATATCTATGCCAGACTATGTTAAGGCTGCAAAAGAAGAGGAAAAAACCAATTTAAATAAATTCTCATCGACTCAAGCGGATGAACAAAATGGAACAAACGTCATGGATGTTGAAGAAACTGTTGAGGTTGAAAATGTTGAGAGACCCGTTGACCTCTATAAGGTAACCTTTTTTTTAATCACAAGGAGATTTCTTATGTTCTTTTAGTTTGATTGAAATGCCAGTTCATTAAACATCTTTCGAATTCAATATATAACAAAAAGAATGTAGCTTGAACATTCCACTTTTGGCATCCTCTGCCTCATTTATGCCTAGTTACTTGACATTGTCTCTCCACAACGTACCTCTTCTCCTTGATGATCATGTTTATCGGAGTTTGGTTTATTGATAATTGATTGATAAATAAATCCAGTTATTGATTAATATTAATAATGGGTTGTTAATGCTAATATTATCATCAAACTGTTTTAACCAATGATGTTAAATTATTATGGTTTATTCTATAGGTATATGTTACTGTAAACTCGATCCACTCTTTTTATTTATTCTTGGTGTGCATAAATAATAATGATATGTTTGAGTTTTGTAAAGTTATGATTAGTATCATGCCTACATGGCCAACACATTTTGATATGTTTGTAGGCTATATTTTCTGATGATTCGGATGACGAAGAGGAAAGCACCAACACCAATCAACCCAATGACCCGACAACGAAAATAGAAGTCGCCAACACAGCTTTAACTCGTATAGTGGCTGGTGACTTTCTGGAATCGTTAGGAAAGGAGCTAGGTCTGGAGGTGCCTCCTGGTCAACCATACCCTGAGAAGCATGCGAAGCCACAACCTACTCAGAAGGAAACTGCTCAGGAAATCCAACAAGTCCGTCAAGAGGTATATACTCAAAAACTAGTCTCATAAAAAGGGCTTGGTTGGGTCAAAATTAAAAATTCGAAAATGGGTAAACTGCAAAATACACACGGCAAAATACATCCCGTTGGTTTGACCCACTTTTTTTTTTTTTTTTTTTTTCTCTTTTTTATATATATTTTTATAATGAATTTAATAACAACCAAGATATCAAATGCAATTTAAAGAAGAAATAAATTAATTTATCACTATATTCATAAACTGTAGCATCGAAAGTTCTGAAAACTAATTGCAACTGTGATGTACCGGGTAATCTATTTTATTCCTTACAGCTTCTCTTTAATTGTCATATTCCTGAACTCTAGATTTTTATTTTGATAGTTTTGTAACATATACTTAAGTTTTCTATTGAATTTAAAGGGAAAGAGCAAAAAATTTAGTGCCTTAGTGGATCAACCTAAATTGACCCAACCTGTTGCAGCTCGCAAGTTCTTAAGCACTTCTTTAGTTTATGCTAAATGGATATGTTCTTACCCAATGAATTAACAAAAAGCCCATATTAACCCTGTTGTCCGTTTGGACCAATATTTCTGCTTTATAACAGAAACGTGAAGAGATTGATTCTAATGCAAATAAAGACATCAAAGGATCTAAGAATGACACCGCAGAACTTGATCATGAAATTGAAAAAATGGTCACGAAGGTTAAGAGAGACAAAAATCCTTCAGAGGATGAAAGGAGTCATAAAAGATCTAAGCGTCATTCCCGTAGAAGCAGCGGTTCAGATGGTAATACAAGTGACTCATCTGATGGATATAGAGATAGGCGCAGGTCAAGACATAAAGAAAGGAAAAAGGAACACAGAAAACACTCAAAGCATCGAAAGCATAGAACTCACGAGTCATCAAGCAGATCTCGCCATTCTGCAGATAAGGAATATGGAGAAGGTAAGAGAGAAAAGAGGAGATATCGGGACTGAAGAAAATATAGAAATTTTGATTTACATTTACATATGAAACGTAGCTTCTTTGTAATCTTGATCCAATATTTTCATATTACTAGCAATTGTAGTAGTAGTATGGTTCTCAAAATGTGTATCAAAGCTCCATCTATTTTTTGTTCTATGATGGGTGGTTTCTGATTTTGGTTTGACCGAGCAATTGGCTGATTGTTATGCAAAACCCTTATGGATAATTGTATTTTAGATGTACTTTTGATCAACTAAAGGGATGCAGCTTCATGAATATCGGTATTTACTTGCAAAACAGTAGATTCTCAGATACACAAACATGGGGTCCCATAATACAAGTTGTTATGAGCTACCAAATTTAATTGGTTTTGAGTTTATATGTCACAATAAGTACATAATTCAATAATTGTATCAACCATTCTTGTTTTGAAAGGTATGTTGGCATGTCTTCCTAAATAGCATCATCAGTGTTGTATTAATTACTTGAATACAGTGGAAATACATGTTCCGACATGACTGTTGATTTGTTATTTCTGCTGCTAATTTAACTTGTTATATATGTGAAGAGATTGCATGATCCAATGATTGTGTCAAAACATAATGATCTGTGTAGGTTAGACGTGTATGTATATCCGGTTAGTTCATGCTGTAGATTAGGAGTTTTGGGCATTGATCTGTAAAAGTGTTAGCTTTATCCTTCTTAAGAGAAGCAGGAATATTGCTGAAAAAACTCATGTATTTGCTAGTTTTGATTCTACTATACATCTCCCTCATTTCTTAGTATAATGAAAGAGCTCAATCATGAAGAATCGCAAAATTTTACTTTAATCTATATGATCCAGTTAAACAAAACTTGCAGCTTTTTGCAGTTTTTAATCCCAATGGCACTAGGTACAATTTTCATGATCACGATGAAAAAGATACGATTATAGTAATGGGAATATGCGTAAACCCCCAACGTCAAAGCAACAAGTTGCTAACTTTCGGATTAACTTAATATCACCATTAATATATACTAGTATTTACACAAGGTGTTCACAGTTTCAAAATACTACATACGTGGGGTGGGATGTCAATCTCTGCGGCCCCACTTTAACTTCTAACGTCCTACATAGTTCTATATAGAAATCAGCGAGCTTTGGTGCCAATCTTCCCAACGTCCTAGCGAGTCCTACAAAAAGACCTAGACAAAGATAAAACCAACATGCGCGTTAGATGCATGAGTCCAACCGATTAATAGTAAGATTGTGAGTATCTGCCATTTCCTAGGCCTAAAACACCATAGTGATCCAGTAACCTACACGTTATTCGTTAATCATGGTGAAAAGTTATTAGTAAAAAGGTTCAAATTAATAGCATCGTCACAGTCTCTACTAATATCGTCGTTAATAAAAACGTTCATAAAGCATATAATTTTAGACCCCTTCATAATCAGATTACAACTAAAAATAATTTTTTAGATCTCTGTTTTGTATTTCAGAAATATATGGATGTTAATTTTTATTTTTATTTATTTATTTATTTATTTTAAAAAGAAAGTATTATGAAGTATAATTCTTACCCTCTATGAAACTGGCATCCCAAATATATCAGCTACTGATTTCGCCATGATAGTTGAGAATTCTTTAAAACTAATAACACCATCCTCATCTGTATCCGCCTTTTTAAACAACTCTACAAGCTCATGGTATGTCAATGGATAACCCATCTTAGCCATTGATATAGCTAGTTGTGTGGGTGTGATGAATCCATTTCCCTCTCTATCAAATGAGCGAAAAGCTTCAAGAAGTTGTCTCTGATCAATAACAATCTCTTCTGTCTTCACATCAATCGTCATTGCATCAACAAATTCTTCAAATTTAACCTTCCCATTTCCATCAGAATCCATTTTATTAAAGACTGTATAGATTTGGTCACCCGAGAGATTAAGGCCTATAGAGCGAAGGAGGGCTGCTAGCTCAAGATATGTTAAGGATCCATCTGAGTCCATGTCAAATTGTTTAAAGATTTCAAGTAGTTGTTTACGTTGTTGGACGGCCAGTACTCTCGCCATTGTGATGGTTTTTGGGTTGTGGTGATGAAGATTTGTGGCCTTCAAATATTGATTGTACATGGCCTCTTGTTTGCATGTATATATATGTTATGGAAGCTGAATGAGAGCCACAAGGAGAATGCTTAATTTTTTCCCCCTCATAAAATGGCATAAAAAAAGAGATTTTTTTTTTGTTCGTCTTTTAGTCAATGTTATAGATCTAGTACCTAAACATAGAAATATAGTATTGAAAAATTCCAATTTCGAAATGTTTTAATTTTTGAGCCATAATTAGAAAGACTAAAACAAATTTGGTATTCATATACACTTTGAATTCCTGAATTCATCACAGGTTCTATAATCATGTTTGATCAAACACAAATAAAAATAAATAAATAATAATAAAAAAAATAAATAAAAAATAAAAATAAAAACAAAAAACACACACACACAATAGCCATTTTGACATTTTTATGAACCTTCATTCTAAAAACATGTGACCTTTTTTGATGCAAGATATCAATCATATTGTATCATGTCAACTTTAAACTTAACGCTAACAATATAAATATATAGTTATATACATAGACACGATCGAGAGATATATTATGAATCAAAATCAACAATCAATATCAAACCATATGGTTAAGCTATTAGTAACTCGATCATAACAAGGCTTTTAAGATCTTAAACTTCTTTTCTTGTTTAGACGTGTCACGTGTGATGAGTTCTTGTGTTAACTAGATTTACTCTGCTTATATTTACAGTAGACGGTTGTTACATATTAACACTATTTACTTAATCACTTGAAATGCTTATCCCAGCACATCTAGAATCGATGCCCACATGCAGAAATGCACTAGTAGTCTCTATCACTCACCAGAACCTGTACTGTGTTAAATCTTATATGCACATAAGATTTGTGTATGTCTACCTGTGTACAAATGTATGTACAGTTAGATACGCTACACATAACAAAGCCGTTAAAAAAAAAACACTACTACATACAACAAAGCATAAAACATACTGATAGACAATGTCATTTACATAATACAACAAAGTACGTAATGATGTCTTTAAAACAAATTTGATACATTAACAAGACGAAAACGGTTGATAATATTTTTTGGCAAAACCTAATTGATCAGCAACATAAATTCAGAAAAGTTGAAATCAACGCCATCAACAAGCTATTCTTTAGTTACATTGAAAGAGGGAGCTACGTAAACAGAAGAATAAACCTTAGAATTTCTAGTTGATGATCTGAGCCTCGGTAAACTCTCTCCGTCATCTTGAGAATCAAAAGAAACCCTAAATACATCATCACATGAAGCCCAAGAACAAGCAAGGGGTGTTTCATCTTGTGTAATATTGTTTACAATAATATCACTTGTTCTTAAGGATGATGAAAAGGTTTTCATGGTGGCATATTTGAGAAAATGAAAGAGTTTAGGGTTTCTGCTTAGTAAATTGGAGATCTCTTCATGAGTGGCAATGAGACACTCATACTTAAAATTTGTCTTTGCATTCCTCCCGCGTAAAATGCGTGCAACACTATCATAAGCCATGGCTGCTTCTTCGGGTGTATCGTATGTGCCTAGCCATAGCCTTAGGTTTCGTGTTGAGTCTTTGATCTCGGATACCCATCTTCCTGATCGCCTTTGTCTTACTCCAAGAAACTTTCTTGGTTTACCTAAGGTTTTGTTGCGATCATCCTCATCTCCTTTGGAAGGCATACTTAATTTTTCAATGCTGATGATGTGATCTTAATGATGAATATGAGAATGTTTGTGTTGAGGCATATGAGAGATACCAGGAATCTTTTAATCCATTACCTTTTTGGGGTTATCTCATTAAATTTTTAGTAATTATTGAAAGCTCTTCCTTCCATGTTACAACATTAGGGGTGTGTTTGGTAAAAGTAGCAGTGAGCTGTGAGCAGTAGTCACAGCTCACAGCTTCTTAAAGAAGCATTCTTAAAAAATAGCAAAGCTCATCGCTCCCTTGCCAAACGAACAATAAAAATCAAAAAACTCGTTGTTCACCGCTCATCGACCTAAAAAACTCCAAAAAGCTGCGCGCCAAACATAGCCCAATATAGATACCAAAGAATCTTTATAATGTATGCACACACATGGTTTTTGACGTGTAATCAAAAAAGTTCTTTTTTGCTCTTTTACATCTTTATTCATATTTTAAATTCTTCTAGCAATTACTCTACGTACCCAATTACTCATATTAGATGACTATGTTTGTATTAGTAAAACTAATTAACGTACGAGTTCATAAGATTAATTCAAATACTACTTAAGTTAGAAATAATTCCATTGCTAAACTTTTCATTTTTTTAAAAGCTCCCGCCACAATAAGCGAGGTTAAAGAAATTTTTTAAGAAACAGGTTAGTTTTGAGCAAATACAAAAGTTATGAAAGAAAAACTTACAGTATAACTTTCCTTCTTGAATCCAGAGGATATATTAAAACGTCAAAATCTATCGTACTTATTGCGCTAAATATATAATCTTTTCGCAAAACATTGATAATATATGGACAATGCTCACCGATTTGTAAGTTATTTGTAAGTCTAGTTTTAAAACAATATGTGAACGATAATGTTTAAGTCAACTCATTGGGAAAAATAGTAATCCCTCCGTCCCTTGCTAAGTAGCTAGCAAAAGCCAAAAGGTTTTGATTCAAAGTGGTTTATTATAAGTTAATTTAATAAAAGAATCAAGTTGATAAAACCCAACAAGCATCCAAAAAGAATGAGTTGATGACCACTTGCCATTCTATAACTTTTAGAATTAAAAATTGATACTCCAATTTATTAAGTAACTAAATAATCACATAATGCTGAAACAAATGTTAAAACTCCTGATATTATATACCCTTAATGACAACCCCCTATTGTTAACAACAAAAACGGACAAATTACATCCATATTTTACATCTAATTACAAACCTTACATCATAAAGTAATTAGAATAATATGCCAATTAGCTGTTTGAATCATCTGATCTAAACTACATTGGAGGAAGATCGTTCCCTCCATTAAATAACTACTAGCAGGGTACCCGCACGATGCGACGACAGATACCTTATGACTATATTTCGCGGCGAGCAAATATTGTTCGGTTACACTTTTTTTTCTAATAATAATCATAATGAATGATAATTTAAATTAAAATAACTTTAAGTAATAACAATGATATATCACCAAGTATACCACCTAGTCCAAGCAACCTGTGAAAACCACCTAAACCAAACAAAATGGTGGTTGTGACGACAATGTTGTTGGCAGTGGTGGCGGCAGATTTAGATGTTGTTAATGGTAGCAATATGTAGCTTTTTAGAGAGTTGTGTGTTATTAGCTTTGACAGGGAGAGTGAGTGTTTTCTGTTAGTTTATATATGATTTGAGGTTAGGTTAGGTGATGTTTTGAAATGGGTTGTATTAATCTAGAGGGCTATTACAAGTTTACGAATTAACACTTAATTTTCTGGACGTGACGTTTATTTGTGTGTATGCAACAAGCTATTAAAAATTTTGAAACAAGCAAGTGTTAAATTTTAATTTTTTAAGCCTTCCATTATAAGCAAGTTATAAAGTAGTATATAGAAGACATTGCAAAGTTAAGTATTAAGCAATACAACTATACATTCATGTTGATTAACTTATGCACCAACATATATATTTAACACATTCAATTAATATAATTATTAAAACCCCTCTCAATGAAAAAATACAATCAATAAACCACATGATACAAATCAAACAAGCTATTAGAACAAATTTTTAAATACTCTCTCAAACACACTAAGGGCCCGTTTGGTTTGTAGACGGGTTTAGGTTTAGGATTAGGATTAGGATTATGATTTGGAGAATTTAATGGCCCGTTTGGTTAAACTCCTGTTATTTGGTTAAACTAAGTGGGTCCTAATTTAGTGAAATAATAATAAAATATAACTAAGTGGGTCCTAATTTAGTGAAATAGCCAATGAGAAAAAGAGAAATAATAATAAAATAAAAATAGAAATGAGTTAGTGAGTGTCAGGCAAAAGGAGTCAAATGCCACGGGATTTGTTTATCCCCTTATTTGAGGGGTTCAGTCCCATTTTTTAACTTTGATGATTGCAACCAAACAATTAATTTCACCTTAAGTCTAAATCCTTTGGATAAAATGCTCAAAACAAACGCCTCCTAAAACATTCATGAAATAAAAGTTGATACAATCTATCAAAATAATAATAATAATAATAATAATAATAATAATAATAATAATAATAATAATAATAAATAAAATAAAACAAAAAAAATGACATGTCTATATTTTTTACTATCTACTTTTAACATAATATAGTTTGTCGTTGTTTGAAGTTATTAGAACTTAAAATTCTCGTCTTCTATAAAGTTATTGTCACGAAAAACGTATTATCAAAAAATATTGTTTATCAAAAATTTTAATTACAGGGTATCCGATGTCGCAACACACGGGTACCTTGCTAGTTGTATATGATACTTCAACATCAATCTTCAAAAGTAATCTAAAATGTGTTGCAGCTATCTAAAAACTAATAGAAATGTCACTTCAATTCTCAAGAGTACCTCTTGTAAAGTATATGGTTAAAAATGGCATACAAAATCACAACTTTTTGGTAGAAAGCTTTTAGGAAAACTGATTTTTTATATAGTTTCACTTGATTTAAGATTTTGTTTGTTTCCGTTTAATAACCAAATTACGTGAAATCATTAGTCTATAATTTCACGCATGCGATTAGCCCATAGTGAAAATAGTAGTTTGATTTGTATTATGGATTTTTGGCTGAACTGCCAAAGTTCCTAGTATAAAGGCAGCAACCTCATAATCATCAAAGACATTCGATAAATTTATGTAACCGTTATACCTTGTGTGTAATTTGTAAACACATCGCATGTTTAAAATAAGTTGCAAATTGACTACAAACTAAAATTACTAAATTATGTACCAGTTATATAAGCAGTGTGTTTAAAATTTTGAATTGCTCGCGTCCTCTATCATCGAAGAGTGTTGCATCTCGCATTGTTTCGATAATAAAGTTTGGAGTTTATGTGCAACATTTTACTCTTGCATAGATTTGGACAAGATAGATGCTACATTCAAAGAAGGATAATTGGTAATTGTTGGATCATGGCACTCATGGGTTTGCTTAAAGCCTTGAAGCATCGGATGGTCAAAAAGTCGAAGTTTTGATATTACACTGTTACTAGTTCAGTAAAGTTTGCTTTCTTATTTTATTTTTCACTGTGTTATATGCTTTATATATGCTAAGGTGTTAATCAGTTCGGTTATCGGGTTGTTCGGTTTATTCGGTTCGGTAAAAAAAAATCTGGGTAAAACCGAAAACCAAACCAAACCGAATTCAACTTTGATTAAACCGCATCGAATTCAACTTGGATTAAAACGAACCGAATAACCCGAATTACATAATTTTAATTATGGTAGTTTTTTTGCACCAAAAAGAATTTCAAGCTTAAAAATGTTATATTTACAGTATGAAAGAGTTTTAATGGTTTTTTTTTAACTATAAATATATAAAATAAACATATATATTTATGTGACTTTGGTTTTCGGTTTGGTTTTTATTTTTTCAAAACCATAATCGAACCGAAAACTAAATATTTAATTCGGTTCGGTTCGATTTTGACAAATTCGATTCGATTATAAATTCAGTTCGGTTTTTATGGGCCGAATTCAGCACACCCCTAATTATGCAAACTACTTTATGTTTGAAAGTTGATACTGCCTAACAACTCAAGAAGCATGCCTTAATTTGAAACTTTAAGTTCGATTAAGATCGGAATGAAATCAAAACATATATTCTATAAGTTCATATACATATACAAATGCAACAACATAAGAATAAAGCATTCTTACAAATAAATACATGCATATACTATACGCCTTTGTCGTCATAACACAATTCACTGTAATTACAAATTTACAATGAATACATAGTTGTAGTATGGGGTAACACAATGGTTCAACGGTGACAAAAAATGACCTGGTGCACAAAATCTTCTAAGCGGTGATACCGGAGAGAAGGGTTTGTTTATTTATCATAATTAAATATATTTTAAATTTAATATACTCAAAGTTTTCTTTTATGATCACGCAAAACCTTATTTTAAGGACTCCCACTAGACAAAGCGTTTTATTAAAATGATTAAGTTTAATGCAAATTAATTTAATTACTAACCGAACAAGTAACAAAAATGAAATCAATCTTATGAAAACTCAAAATTTTTAACAAACAATTACATTAAAGAACAAAACCCTATCAAGGGCCCGTGACACGCTAGGACTCTTAGTCCGACCCTGTACAGAGGATACATACTCAGGGACGGAACTAGGGGATCCCCGGGACACTCATAATTTTTTTTGATGTAGTGTTAATTTTTGAAAAAAAACGTCGTTTTTATCTAAATGCATCTTAAATGCACCTGGTTAATCAAAATGAGTTTGCAACAGAATAATTTTTATACACTTGGTCATATTTGGTACTTGTTCCGTTCCTGTACACACTTATGAGTTACAAGATATCGAGTGCTAGAAGAGTGATTCATGTATGATTTAAATCTTTTCATCAATAACCATATTCATATTCATATCCAATATCCAATGGTGGATGAGTCTAAACATTTAAAAAAAAAAAAAAAAAAAAAAAAAAAAAAAAAAAAAAGGTAGTAAAAGGAGTGATTGGAAAATAAAAGAAAACCTCAGGGGGTAGAATGATAAACTCTAAAATGATAAGCACACCCCAAAATAAATAAACCAAAAATCTTAGCAAGAACTCCTTTCTCCTCATTTCTGTATGACGTCATAGCTACCAAACCCCAAAACCTTGAATATCATCATCATCAATCATGGCTTCTATTCTTGTTTCAAACCCAGTTATCTCTTCATGTTTCCTCGGCAACAATCTGTAAGTATTTAATTAATCACCTTATCTTGTTATAATTTATTAAATGACATTTTGTGATAAGAAGTGTTATATACTAGTACTATTTAGCAAAGAATAATAAACCCGTATAGATAGGGTTCATTATGAGTTGCTGTATCTTTGATGTTTTTGACTGCTAATTCTGTGATTTTTGTACTGATTGTTTGCTATGCCGGCCAATGGTCTATACAAAAAGTTCACCTAGAGTCGGATAATGTTTGGCTGGTTGAATTTAATATACTGTCCCAATATTAACTACCGTATGTCACAACGACAAAAACAATAATACTAAGCATACCTCTACCCGAGGGTAGAGTGACAGCTTCCGTAAAAGACCTCCCATCCAATATCAACAATACCGCGTCAGTTAATACATCATGTTTCACTGTTTTACTTTGAAAAGACCAAGAGCTGATTAGTATCCAAACATGTGTATTCAACCCGATGGTCCTTAATTTTAAGCAGTGTTTGGTTAGCTTGACATTGGTGTCATCTATTAAGTACAAGCTACTCCTTAAATCACATCATTATTTTGTCATCCAGTTCAGTTGAACTTCCACGATGTTTGGTTAATTTGATGTTTTTCTAGGATTGTTAGTTTAATAATGTGCGTGCTTTTGTATATTTGGTTTTTTTTTTTTTTTTTTTTTTTTTTTTTTCTTCTCACTTTAGTGTTTTTGATGGTTCAGTTCAGTTAATGGGAATTTGAGGAAATTGACGCATTCTGCTTTGGTGTTTAGAAGCCCTAGATGCGCGGCTGCTGATGCTACATATGGAGGTACCTAAGTTGAACGCTTTATGGCTAACAAAATATATAACCTAATTTTGACAATGAACTGCATGATTACATTGGAAAAAAATCTATGTATAAGTAACTAATTATGCATTTGTGTGCGATTACACCTTCAGTTTTTTGATAAAAGAACCGTGCTGTTAATTTCAAAGATCAAACTAATCAAACTATCCTAATCCTGCTTCACATGACTCTGTTTGGTTTAGCATTGGAACTTTTGGGAACCCATCGTCTACTTAATTACTTATGAACCTTGCATGTATCTTGATAGAAGATTATTATGTTTACACCTTATAAGCCTTAAGTTGTGGCTACAAAAACTTTCACTATGGTGTAGGTTTTGAGATTCATAAGTTATTGGGTCTCTTTAATACCTTAGGATTAGCATGTTACACTTTACATCATGAATTTTTTGCGAGTTGAGGCTTATGTTTCATCAGAACTAACAGGATGATTCATAACATATTGGAGCTTGTACCATGTGTCTTTCTTGTCCATAGCCTTCGTAAATATATTTTTCAGCCGTGAATATTTAAAAAAATGTATCACCCACTAGTATTACACGGTTGGATATGATGCTGTGGCATGCCAGTTGTGTAAATAGAAAGCTGACATGGTGTTCAAATTGTATACAATTGATGATGTGGATTACCAGTGTGTAATATAGCTAACATGACGCCACATAAATAGTTAAGCATTGCATATGCTTAATTGAGTGATAGTGACGAAGACGAGAAAGAAACTACAAAGGAGGAGAAATGTCTTATGGCTAAGACATCAAGTGAGGTACATTCCGAAACCGAATACTTTAGTGATGAATATTTATCATTAGATGAAAAAGACTTAGATAGTGAATATAATAGACTATGCAAACTAGGTCAAAAAGTAATGAGTAAAAATAAATCACTAAAACATGTAAATAACCAATTAGAAAAGGAAATACTAGAATTAAAAATTAAACTACATAACTTAGAAAAAGGGAAAGAAATTTTTGAATGTAAAACATGTCAAGAAACTAAAAATGAAAACGAAATACTTAGGAAGGAAATTTGTAAACTTAACAAATTCGAAAATAGTAGTAATTCACTTAGGGAAATAATAAGTATTCAAAGAGTATCAAGTGATAAAACCGGATTAGGATTTAATTCAACTGAGGATTCAAATAGTAAAACTAAAAATGTAAAATTTGAATGTGAAACTAGTGAGCAAAAACCTTTAGAGTCAAAACCTAAGTATATACTTATGAAAGATAGAAAAATACCCATAGCTAGTGATGAGGAAGTAAAAACCTTTTATAAACCATCTTTAAAAAATGAAGTAGAATACTCTAAACCAAAGTTAAGGTAAAAAACACCACCTCCTCCTAGAAGACCACCTAGTCCTCACCCTCGGCCTAAAACTCCTCAACCTAAAAGAAACCAAAATAGACCAAACCGTCATAATAATAGTTACCCAATGTGGAATTACCCTAATCCACCAAGCTTCAATCATTGGGGAATACTTCCACCATACATGCATCCTAGTCAACTACAACCCATTTTTGGTTCAAACAACTTTGGATCAATGAGACAATGGGGACCAAGTGGCTAAATTGCTATCTCATTGGATTATTGGCATCTCTTCCTTGATTGACTTCTACAAGTCAAAAACGCTTTGAAGCGCTTGAAGACCACATGTTGAAGACTAAAAGGTACGCCTCTCTTTCATGCTCATCATTATATGTGTTGATTAATGAACTAGCCAATTGCATGCCCCCGTAAGTTTTTAATGCCTAGTTTAGTTAGTTCTTGTATGTTAGTTAGTAGATAATCCCTTATACATAATATATATATATATATATATATCCATATTACTATATATACTATATACATATATAAATATATCCGCACATAACCTAGATACGTCATTTGTTGACTATCTAGAACTAAAAGAAATTGTTCGTCCTCGAACCTTTTCTTCCCCCTTTGCCTCTTTTGAACTTTAACGTTCAACACGAAAATCTTCTGTGTCCACTATCACATAACTCATGGTGATGAAGAGAAGTGAGTTAAGTGGATTAACGTAGAAGCAGTACTTCGACCGTCGCGTCAAGAAAACTATGGATGAAACAAACTCCCATCACCGTCAGCACCTATCTCCGTCATTTCCTCATCATTTCTCGACTCCATTCAACATCCCACGTTTACACACAATATATATATATATAGTGTAACTTTATTTTCAGAACCCTCTTAAGTGCGGGAACTGCGAGAACCCCATTTGAACCGTTAGATTGTTTGATCAATGGATGAGATGATCTGTGCCATTATTGTCATTAATGAAAAGAATAGGAAAACTTTTGCAAATAGAAAAACTTTCTGTAAATTAGAATAGGGTATTAACGTAATTTTGCATTATGTTTTTTTCAGTAACCTCCCCCCTATTTGATAGGCAAATTAATATGTGATTAGGTCAAACCCAAATAACACATTCTCTCTTTCTAGTTCACAACCGCCTCCCAACTTTTCTCCCATATGAATGAATACCGATGATTTTTTTCCCATCCGTTGGTCAATGAAGAAAAAGTTGTCAATGACGTATAAGCATCTTGGATCGAAAAGTCGCCGGTGTTCGGTTTTGTATCTCGTCAATTTGGTGCCTACTGGTTGTTGCTCTTTGAATATTTCTTTTGATTATTTTATGTTGGTTGATGCTCATTTTTTCAAAAAGTCGCCGATCGTATGCGTGTATAATATGTTTTGATAGGTTTTTTTAGTGACTTTGCTGTCATCCGATTTTGTCATGTTTGATGGTACGTGAGTTTATTTGCACATGATCTAGATCTTATAGATTTTTATTTTTATAAAAGGTGTGATCTTTATCAAAAGATTTGAATTTGGGTATCAAGAGTTTGAAAATTTGATCAATTTTATGGTTGTAAACATTTTTTGGTTCTTGTTTGATATTGTTGTTCGAAATGGTTATGTTAACTGTTCGAAATGATTTTTATGGGATTTTCAATGTCCTTGAATGATTATGGAATAAAGATTGATTTTTGCCTACAAAGATTGATTTTCATGGGATCTTCAATGTCCTACAAATATTTTTTGGTTTATTCGTAACGGCTGCTGAAAATTGGTTATATTTAAGAAACATTAGAAAGATATCTACTGTAGTAAAGAAGCACGTGTTTAATTTCAGAGATGAGTAAAGAAGCAGGTGTTAATCGTTTTTTTTCAGATCTGCTTGTGTTGCCGGAAAATTTGCCGCCGGTATCCACCGTTGCCGGAATATGTTCCGCCGTCGCCACCGACACTGAAGTTGCTTTTGTTGCTGGTAAATATGATGTTTCTTTTTAAATTGTTCTATTCATTTTGTTCTTTGATTCAATCTATTAAATGTGAGTGGTTTTAATTCTTTATGTCCAATGTATCTGTATAACATTTTTTTTTGTAAAGTACTAAATAAATAAGATCTGATGTTAATAAACAAACCCATAGAATAATTATCTGATGTTAATAAGATCTTATGTTAATAACAATTTTTTTCATGGAATTATGGTTTAGAACATATATGTTTATGGTTGTGAACATATATGTTTGATTCATATACTGAGTTTGATTCAGGAAAATGGTTTTAATAAGATCTGATGTTAATAACAATTTTTTTCTTGGAACTATGGTTTAGAACATATATGTTTATGGTTGTGAACATATATGTTTGCTTCATATATTGAGTTTGATTCATGGAAGATTTTGGGTTTAGATTAAAGTTTTGATTCATGGAATTATGGTTTAGAACATATATGTTTATGGCTGTGAACATATATGTTTTACAATCGTCTATGGTCGATAACCTCTTTTTTAACTTAGTTTTGTTTTGTCACTAGTGGCTGTAATGGTAAAACTACACAATGGAACACACAAACTCGTCACTAGTTGTTTTGAATATTGTGCATATGTGTTATGCTAGTTGTCCTCAATTTAAGTATGAAGTTTATGTGGTTAGTGCAAACATACATGTTTTTGGAAGGCGTGCACATATGTTCGCATTCATTTGATATATATGAATATTGTGAATGTGTTATGCTAGTTGTTTTCATTTCAAAATTTGTTCACACATTTTTTTGCGGTCAAATTATATTTGATCATGTTTGTATCAGGACTTATGAAGATTATGATGACATTCAAGACCTATGAGACGACAATGATGATGTTGAACGAATACAGTCGAATCCACACATGTATACAAGGAGATAATTTGCGGAAGAAATATGATTATTGCATATGTTCTTTTTTTACTTGTAATAGAATGAAATGTAGTTTAAAGTATAGGATTTTTGAATTATTATAGAGGTTTTATTTTGTGATTTTTGTTTGAAACTTTAAAAAGTATAATTGCAATGTCTACGTTAAGAAGTGTTTTATTTTGTGATTTTTGACTGAATATTAATTGTTATAGCAAAACAGGTTAAGCAATCTTACACTAAAAACACATATTTTATAGAAAACATATATGCACTTGAGATTTTTTTTGAAAACATGCATGCTGTAAAAAAAAAAATTCTAAAAACATATATGCACCAAACCATTTTAAAAAAAAAAATTCTAAAAACATATATGCACCAAACCATTTTAAAAACATACATGCAAAAAAAAAAAAAAAAAAAAAAAAAAAAAAAAAAAAAAAACCTCCGAGAATTAAGGATTTTTTAGAAACCGGATTTATTTAAAAAAAAAATCAAAAATAAGATAAAAAAGTCTTTTACAAATATACCCTTTTGGATTAAAAGAAAATATTTAATATTTAAAAAAAATCTCATTGGTCTAGAGGAGTTCTCGCAGTTCTCGCACTTAACAGGGTTCTGAAAATAAAGCCCCCTATATATATATATATATATATATATATATATATATATATATATATATATATATATATATATATATATATATATATATATATGCACATTTACTCTCACTCCCTAAAACCTTTGTCGACTTGACATCTTGATCATTTTATCCAAAATTCTCAAGAAATATTTTCTTAACGAAATGTTAATAAAATGTCAAGTATTCTTTCCTCGTGCCAATAAAACCCAACGTATTTTTGATATATAATAAATCTATCTATATACATAAAAATATTTTGTTATCAGAAACTAAACCCGACAAAAATCCATTTTTGGCAGGCGGCCCCCTTAATGTTTAAGGGGACCGGCTAGTAAACGGGGGCGGTCCCCTTAATAATTAAGGGGACCGGCCTACTGTTGCCACCAAATTCGTTTTTCTTCCAAAATTCTTTGCCAAACACTCCATTTTACAAACACTCCTTCCCTATCCTCTGCTGTGAACGAGCTGCAAACCCAAAACCATTCACCAAATCACCATTTTCGACTAATTTCGCAAGGGGCAAACACCTATATTTCGATTAGCAACACATTTTGTAAGTTTTCCAATACACATTTTATCTAATTTCATCCAATTTTGAGTCTAATCATAATTAGGTCTTTTACTTAATTTTTCAAAATCCGAATTTTTGTTGAAATTGAGTCTAGGAATGTTATAATCAAATGCTCCCCATAGGATTAGAATGCTTAATCAACCTAAATACTAAGTAATTAAATACCCTCATGTCAAAACTTTGAAAAACTAAACACTCATATTCAAAACTTGTTATACATTGTTAAATTATGTCATAAACACTTGTTAAAACTAATCACATTCTATGTTGTTAATCTCGCCAAAAATCTCGTATCGTTCAAGGTCCGATATTTGAAATAGCGGTTTTCGCGGTGAGATATCGGTGAGATATCGGTTTTTAGATATCGGATACATACATACATATAATATATATATATATATATAATATATATATATATATATATATATATATAATATATATATATATATATATATATTCCATTTTATCCTATTTACTTAAATCACCTCAAACACAAAAAACACGCACACACCAAACATTTTTAATAATTTTATTAATGTTTTTATTATTCTTAATTATATATCTTTAATTATATGTTGCAAAATTTCCATTATATATGATTTTGATTAAGTTTTGAGCTTAAAATCCACTAATTTATTTATTGGGCCTATTGTATAAGTTTTTTAATGGGCAAAAAAAATCACTGATACTATATTAGGTTAGGGTTTTATCACAGCCCCATACTCTTTTACCCCTGTTCTCTCTCTCTTCACCCTTTTGTCTTCTCCACTTCAAGAAAACCAGATCTGAAGATAAACCCCAAAACCAGATCTGAAGATAAACCAATTCGTGCTAAACAAAAGGCTTAAATTAAAACAAAATCAACAAAAATCGAAACCCCAAAACCAGATCTGAAGATAAACCAACGTTGACCGGCGTTGACTGGCGTTGACCGGCGTTGACCGCCTAATTCATAGTTCTCAAAATATCGCCGATTTCTCGAATATATCGCCGATTTCAAAATATCGGCAAAATATCGCCAAATCTCGCCGATATTATCGGATCTGAGATTTGGGGGCGATATTTTGATCCGAGATTATTTCTAGGGGCGATATCCGAGATCTCGACGAGATCTCGGCGAGATTAACAACATAGATCACATTGCTACATCATAACCTCTTAATACTAAAAATATATTTTTCGAATCATAAAAATGTTTTTGTTAAATATAAGAGAGTGTTTGGATTAGGAGCTAGAGTCATCGAAATTTAATCAAAATTAAGTTCACAACTACTTGCCAAGCTTATAAACACGCAATTAGTTGTTTTGAGTCATCAAGATACATAATTCATATGTATATTGAAATATTAGTAGTTATTTTTATAATTAAGGGAGCGTTTGGCATAACATTTTGAAAGAGATTTTTGAGTCAAAATCTAAGTTTTCACCTTTTTCAATAAGTCACTTAACACAAACACTCGTAAGAAATAGCTAGATATACAATATAATGTTTATCTAGCCACATTTCAAAGTAGCTTATGATATATAAAGGAATGTTTGGATGTTTTTGATTTCTTATCATAATATCCCTATAACTATTCTTTAACATCATAAAATACATTTTAAGCGAGTTAAAAATTAAAACTAAGGAACATTGTAAACTACTTCTTAGGATTAAAGTTTTAGAGTCGAAGTATGTTTACGTCCCACATAAGTAGCATATATAATATATGCATGTCATTTTTTATTTATTTATTTTTTTTTTGTGTTGCTTTCTTGTATAGGTAAAAATGCCTAAAGCTACAGTCGGTGATCTTTCCAAAACCAAGGCCTACATTCCAAAAGTCTCCGAAACTCCCGGCATATCTCCTTCTATTGCATGTTTCTATCAACCCATCGAAAATAGAAACATTCACGAAGGTAGAGTTGTCGATCCATCTTTCTATCAATCCGATCAAATAGAGCGAATGTTCTCAAATGTTCGTCTCGATTGTCTCTACAAAATTAATGAGCCAATCAATCCTCGCTTCGTTCTAGACTTCTATAGCCAAGTGACGGTGCAAACCGATCCATATGGCTATATTCTTATTTCCTTTATGATCCAAAACGAATTTATCACTCTCGATCTAGCTCAGTTTGGTCGAATTCTCCAAATTCCTTACAACGGTCAAGCCGTTTTCTCAAATGAATGGGATCTCTCATCTCTTGAGAAAAATCGGCCTCAGAATGGTCCGTACTATTATGATATTCCTTCTCCTGACGAGATTCGTGGACTTCTCGAGCTAGAACGTGGTACGACTAGCCGAAGGATCAAGTCAAAAAATGTCGAAATTCATGCAAACCAAATCATTCTTAAAGAGCTAAGCCTCGACATGAAGCGTTGGGAAGAACTCATTCGTGAGAATGCGTTCGGTACCGGTGGTTACCGTGATCATCTCACGGCGAGCATTGCTCACATGTTGTATTGTATTGTTGCAGAAGAACAATACAATTTGGCTTACCTCTTTGTTTATCGCATCATGTCAGCCAAAAACACTCCCAACGCCAACCTTCCCTATGGCATGTTCCTCACCCGTCTCTATCGTTATGTCATGGAACATTTCCCTCATCTTGAGAGTGATGCTTACCTATTCGTTCATCCCGTCCTACGCCCTCTATCTCGTAGCCAACTTCGTCGATCTCGTAGTGACAAGGGCAAATCTAGACGCCCTAATATCTACGTACCTCGTAGTTCCACATGTCATCGGGGAGATGATGATGAGGAGGAGGAAGGCACCTCACGTGTCAGTACTCCATCTCCCACGAGGTTCGTGGACAATCTCCCGGAACTTAACTATTCCGATTATCAAGTTCCTCGTCCTTCCGAACAAACCGAACAAATCCTATTTGAACGACAAACCGCATTACTCAACACAACTCAACAAATGCATCAAGAAGTTAGAGGTGGTTTCAAGTCGATAGGGAAAGCTTTCAAGAATATTTTTGGAAAGAAGAAAAGATGAGATGTGAAAGTTGGCTTATTAGAACAATATTGTGTTTAGACATTTTATTTAGTTTTGTATTTGAGAATTATTTATTTCTTGCATGTTGTAGTATGTTAGTATCTATTTTCTTAATTAGAACTTGAATGCTATGCTTAAAATTAATATGCTTACTAATGATTAATAACATGCTTATTCTATAATATGATTATTTTTAGCCTAAATGTATACATGCTTAATTAAACATGTTTGTGCCACTATTTAATCATTCTTCATGTACATGATTCAAATGAAGCTTGCTGCAAATACACCCTAACAATGACTCTTTTCTGGAAATTTTTCAAATTTGGTCGCCTGGGAAAACAGCAGATGGGCGGCCCCCTTAATTCCCTAGGCGGTCCTCTTAATTTTAAGGGGGGCGGCCAGTAATTAAGGGGACCGGCCATCTGGGAAGTAAAATTCACTGTTTTCTTTTGCATCATGTGACCCCTTTTATCTAGCCCCAGCTATCATTTCTCCTTATGGACGAACTGGTATTGGAATCTTACTACAAAACCTCAAAAATTAACCTAAACCAACCACATTTTCATATTATAAATTCCCTCCATATAATCACCTCTCATTCCATCATTCTTCACCATCCAAAACCACCATGTTATCACCAAAATCCTCCATCTCTAAGACTCCAAGAAAGCAAAGACTTGTCATCATACCACCAAAACAACTCTTTATTGACTTAACCCAAGATGACACCAAAACTCCATCACCACTACCTCAAAGTTCATCCCCAAGTGCATCAAATGCACCATCAAAAACACCCTCTACCTATGGAGCATCATCTTCCTCCATACCATCCACTTCATCCATCAATGACTACATCAACACTTACCTAACATCATCACCAAGAGCATCATCACTACCATTCACTCAAGAACCTCCATCCACCCAACTTGCCATTTCCTTATCACCCATCACACATCTTGATGCTCACTTCCCACCATCACCAATCCCACAACCATTCTTTCCAATACCTTGGGCATTGCTTGAAGCCCATGGTGACAATTGTCTTTATTGCATCCATAACTGGACCATAATCTTTGGTCTTAGAGATGAGATACACTACATGTTTTCATCACTTGAACACATGCTTACCAACCCACCACTACCACCACCTCCACCACCTTCACCTACTACACCACCACCACCTCCATTTTCACCCAATTAAGTATATGCAATGCTTAATTAAAAATAACTTTCAAAACCATTTTGTGTGCAAGCCCCATGGAAGATCATGTACTCCTAGAGTGATTATGTAGATTGCATTACTCACTAGTTTATGTAGGATTGAATGTAATCTTATATGTTTGTGTATTTATACACAACATTTCTTTTATGAATGAATGTCTTTATTTTATATGCATGTTTATTTTTTGCTATATATATGCTTGTGCTTCTAATATTGTTTTGCAAGAATCCCATATATCGTTTCATTTATGCACACGAACGAGGGGGAGTTATCGTTCCGACAAATTTTATTTCTAAAACTTGTCGGCTTAACCTTTTTTATTCTACAAAAAGGGGGAGAAATAGATATAAACTCACTAAATACTTAATTAAAAATTAACTTTTCAATTTAATGAGTTTAGATTTTGTAATCATCAAAAAGGGGGAGATTGTTGATATAAATAATGCCTAAACACGTTATTAATATTTTTCGATATCTCTACGTTTTGATAATCACAAAATGTAAAATCATTAATCGGAAAATTATGACGTAAACAAGTATTTAGTTGTAAATATCTATTTCTACAACTCAAATCACTTAAGGTATGAATGAACTAATGCTTAATGCATTATATGATCAAAGGAACATTTTCTTAAACACTAGATTTTTTATAAAATGTCAAAAACATTTTTGGTAATAAATAAAAATGTTTAATTCATTATAAATTTATGAATTCAAATTTTCAACCAAAATCAGTAAAAATGTTCCAGAAAAACCTTCCCCACAAAAAGACAAAACTGGGCAACGGCTAGGGAGGGGCGGCCCCCTTAATTATACTAGGCGGCCCCCTTAAAATTAAGGGGACCGCCCCCTATTTAAGGGGGCCGGCCCCGCTCCAGTAGGTTCCAGCTGTCCAGTTTTTCTGCCTATAAATACCAGCCTTCCCCTGGATTTTTACTCACCTTTTGCACCTCAAACCTTCTGTTTTAAATCTTGTAAATCCTTTCCAAAAACACTTTGATCATATTCTCTTAAGCATTGGTTTCTAAGTGATCCAAGCTTCCACCATCAAAGTGCAAAAGAAGAATACTCCTTCAACTAGAGAAGAAGTATTATAGCTTAACTCATATAATCATTGTAGTTGTGTAAAGTGTTGTATAGTTGTGATAAGTTGATCTAAGTGTAAGTAACTAGTTGTGTTGTAAAGAAGTAGTGTAGAAGTAGTTGTGAAGTAGTTGTGAAATAGTCGTGGAGAAGAAGTCGTGAAGAAGTTGAGAAGAAGTCGTGAAGAAGTTGTGAAGAAGTCGTGAAGCCGTCGTGAAGCAGTCGTGATTAAGTTGTGTAGAAGTTGTGTACAAGTCGTGAGATTGGTTATAGCTACGTTTAGAACTCGACATCTAGCTTTGTGTCGTTAAACCGGTGTAAGTTAAAGTTGTGTAAGGTTTCTCCGCCATAAGGGAGTTTGTTGACATAGTGAAGAAAATTCTCGAGTAGGTGACTCGGGGAGTGGAATAGGGCAAGGAAGGTGTCCTTGTAGCCGAACCACTATAAATCTTCGTGTTGTGGTTTGATCTTTCCATCTCTATCTTTTATTTCATTATATTTACTTTACTTGCATTGCTTATCTATATTTGTTTATATTTGTTTATATTGATCAAGAGTTGAATTCACATAGGATTAGAATGCTTAAATCAACCTAAATACTAAGTAATTAAATACCCTCATGTCAAAAACTTTGAAAAACTAAACACTCATATTCAAAACTTGTTATACATATGTTAAAATTATGTCATAAAACACTTGTTAAAACTAATCACATTCATGTGTTAAACTCGCCAAAAATCTCGTATCGTTCAAGGTCCGATATTTGAAATAGCGGTTTTCGCGGTGAGATATCGGTGAGATATCGGTTTTTAGATATCGGATACATACATACATATATATATATATATATATATATATATATATATATATATATATATAATATATATATATATATATATATTCCATTTTATCCTATTTACTTAAATCACCTCAAACACAAAAAACACACACACACCAAACATTTTTAATAATTTTATTAATGTTTTTATTATTCTTAATTATATATCTTTAATTATATGTTGCAAAATTTCCATTATATATGATTTTGATTAAGTTTTGAGCTTAAAATCCACTAATTTATTTATTGGGCCTATTGTATAAGTTTTTTAATGGGCAAAAAAAATCACTGATACTATATTAGGTTAGGGTTTTATTCACAGCCCCATACTCTTTTACCCCTGTTCTCTATCTCTTCACCCTTTTGTCTTCTCCACTTCAAGAAAACCAGATCTGAAGATAAACCCCAAAACCAGATCTGAAGATAAAACCAATTCGTGCTAAACAAAAGGCTTAAATAAAACAAAATCAACAAAAATCGAAACCCCAAAACCAGATCTGAAGATAAACCAACGTTGACCGGCGTTGACTTGGCGTTGACCGCGTTGACCGCCTAATTCATAGTTCTCAAAATATCGCCGATTTCTCGAATATATCGCCGATTTCAAAATATCGGCAAAATATCGCCAAATCTCGCCGATATTATCGGATCTGAGATTTGGGGGCGATATTTTGATCCGAGATTATTTCTAGGGGCGATATCCGAGATCTCGACGAGATCTCGGCGAGATTAACAACATAGATCACATTGCTACATCATAACCTCTTAATACTAAAAATATATTTTTCGAATCATAAAAATGTTTTTGTTAAATATAAGAGAGTGTTTGGATTAGGAGCTAGAGTCATCGAAATTTAATCAAAATTAAGTTCACAACTACTTGCCAAGCTTATAAACACGCAATTAGTTGTTTTGAGTCATCAAGATACATAATTCATATGTATATTGAAATATTAGTAGTTATTTTTATAATTAAGGGAGCGTTTGGCATAACATTTTGAAAGAGATTTTTGAGTCAAAATCTAAGTTTTCACCTTTTTCAATAAGTCACTTAACACAAACACTCGTAAGAAATAGCTAGATATACAATATAATGTTTATCTAGCCACATTTCAAAGTAGCTTATGATATATAAAGGAATGTTTGGATGTTTTTGATTTCTTATCATAATATCCCTATAACTATTCTTTAACATCATAAAATACATTTTAAGCGAGTTAAAAATTAAAACTAAGGAACATTGTAAACTACTTCTTAGGATTAAAGTTTTAGAGTCGAAGTATGTTTACGTCCCACATAAGTAGCATATATAATATATGCATGTCATTTTTTATTTATTTATTTTTTTTTTGTGTTGCTTTCTTGTATAGGTAAAAATGCCTAAAGCTACAGTCGGTGATCTTTCCAAAACCAAGGCCTACATTCCAAAAGTCTCCGAAACTCCCGGCATATCTCCTTCTATTGCATGTTTCTATCAACCCATCGAAAATAGAAACATTCACGAAGGTAGAGTTGTCGATCCATCTTTCTATCAATCCGATCAAATAGAGCGAATGTTCTCAAATGTTCGTCTCGATTGTCTCTACAAAATTAATGAGCCAATCAATCCTCGCTTCGTTCTAGACTTCTATAGCCAAGTGACGGTGCAAACCGATCCATATGGCTATATTCTTATTTCCTTTATGATCCAAAACGAATTTATCACTCTCGATCTAGCTCAGTTTGGTCGAATTCTCCAAATTCCTTACAACGGTCAATCCGTTTTCTCAAATGAATGGGATCTCTCATCTCTTGAGAAAAATCGGCCTCAGAATGGTCCGTACTATTATGATATTCCTTCTCCTGACGAGATTCGTGGACTTCTCGAGCTAGAACGTGGTACGACTAGCCGAAGGATCAAGTCAAAAAATGTCGAAATTCATGCAAACCAAATCATTCTTAAAGAGCTAAGCCTCGACATGAAGCGTTGGGAAGAACTCATTCGTGAGAATGCGTTCGGTACCGGTGGTTACCGTGATCATCTCACGGCGAGCATTGCTCACATGTTGTATTGTATTGTTGCAGAAGAACAATACAATTTGGCTTACCTCTTTGTTTATCGCATCATGTCAGCCAAAAACACTCCCAACGCCAACCTTCCCTATGGCATGTTCCTCACCCGTCTCTATCGTTATGTCATGGAACATTTCCCTCATCTTGAGAGTGATGCTTACCTATTCGTTCATCCCGTCCTACGCCCTCTATCTCGTAGCCAACTTCGTCGATCTCGTAGTGACAAGGGCAAATCTAGACGCCCTAATATCTACGTACCTCGTAGTTCCACATGTCATCGGGGAGATGATGATGAGGAGGAGGAAGGCACCTCACGTGTCAGTACTCCATCTCCCACGAGGTTCGTGGACAATCTCCCGGAACTTAACTATTCCGATTATCAAGTTCCTCGTCCTTCCGAACAAACCGAACAAATCCTATTTGAACGACAAACCGCATTACTCAACACAACTCAACAAATGCATCAAGAAGTTAGAGGTGGTTTCAAGTCGATAGGGAAAGCTTTCAAGAATATTTTTGGAAAGAAGAAAAGATGAGATGTGAAAGTTGGCTTATTAGAACAATATTGTGTTTAGACATTTTATTTAGTTTTGTATTTGAGAATTATTTATTTCTTGCATGTTGTAGTATGTTAGTATCTATTTTCTTAATTAGAACTTGAATGCTATGCTTAAAATTAATATGCTTACTAATGATTAATAACATGCTTATTCTATAATATGATTATTTTTAGCCTAAATGTATACATGCTTAATTAAACATGTTTGTGCCACTATTTAATCATTCTTCATGTACATGATTCAAATGAAGCTTGCTGCAAATACACCCTAACAATGACTCTTTTCTGGAAATTTTTCAAATTTGGTCGCCTGGGAAAACAGCAGATGGGCGGCCCCCTTAATTCCCTAGGCGGTCCCCTTAATTTTAAGGGGGGCGGCCAGCAATTAAGGGGACCGGCCATCTGGGAAGTAAAATTCACTGTTTTCTTTTGCATCATGTGACCCCTTTTATCTAGCCCCAGCTACCATTTCTCCTTATGGACGAACTGGTATTGGAATCTTACTACAAAACCTCAAAAATTAACCTAAACCAACCACATTTTCATATTATAAATTCCCTCCATATAATCACCTCTCATTCCATCATTCTTCACCATCCAAAACCACCATGTTATCACCAAAATCCTCCATCTCTAAGACTCCAAGAAAGCAAAGACTTGTCATCATACCACCAAAACAACTCTTTATTGACTTAACCCAAGATGACACCAAAACTCCATCACCACTACCTCAAAGTTCATCCCCAAGTGCATCAAATGCACCATCAAAAACACCCTCTACCTATGGAGCATCATCTTCCTCCATACCATCCACTTCATCCATCAATGACTACATCAACACTTACCTAACATCATCACCAAGAGCATCATCACTACCATTCACTCAAGAACCTCCATCCACCCAACTTGCCATTTCCTTATCACCCATCACACATCTTGATGCTCACTTCCCACCATCACCAATCCCACAACCATTCTTTCCAATACCTTGGGCATTGCTTGAAGCCCATGGTGACAATTGTCTTTATTGCATCCATAACTGGACCATAATCTTTGGTCTTAGAGATGAGATACACTACATGTTTTCATCACTTGAACACATGCTTACCAACCCACCACTACCACCACCTCCACCACCTTCACCTACTACACCACCACCACCTCCATTTTCACCCAATTAAGTATATGCAATGCTTAACTAAAAATAACTTTCAAAACCATTTTGTGTGCAAGCCTCATGGAAGATCATGTACTCCTAGAGTGATTATGTAGATTGCATTACTTACTAGTTTATGTAGGATTGAATGTAATCTTATATGTTTGTGTATTTATACACAACATTTCTTTTATGAATGAATGTCTTTATTTTATATGCATGCTTATTTTTTGCTATATATATGCTTGTGCTTCTAATATTGTTTTGCAAGAATCCCATATATCGTTTCATTTATGCACACGAACGAGGGGGAGTTATCGTTCCGACAAATTTTATTTCTAAAACTTGTCGGCTTAACCTTTTTTATTCTACAAAAAGGGGGAGAAATAGATATAAACTCACTAAATACTTAATTAAAAATTAACTTTTCAATTTAATGAGTTTAGATTTTGTAATCATCAAAAAGGGGGAGATTGTTGATATAAATAATGCCTAAACACGTTATTAATATTTTTCGATATCTCTACGTTTTGATAATCACAAAATGTAAAATCATTAATCGGAAAATTATGACGTAAACAAGTATTTAGTTGTAAATATCTATTTCTACAACTCAAATCACTTAAGGTATGAATGAACTAATGCTTAATGCATTATATGATCAAAGGAACATTTTCTTAAACACTAGATTTTTTATAAAATGTCAAAAACATTTTTGGTAATAAATAAAAATGTTTAATTCATTATAAATTTATGAATTCAAATTTTCAACCAAAATCAGTAAAAATGTTCCAGAAAAACCTTCCCCACAAAAAGACAAAACTGGGCAACGGCTAGGGAGGGGCGGCCCCCTTAATTATACTAGGCGGCCCCCTTAAAATTAAGGGGACCGCCCCCTATTTAAGGGGACCGGCCCCGCTCCAGTAGGTTCCAGCTGTCCAGTTTTTCTGCCTATAAATACCAGCCTTCCCCTGGATTTTTACTCACCTTTTGCACCTCAAACCTTCTGTTTTAAATCTTGTAAATCCTTTCCAAAAACACTTTGATCATATTCTCTTAAGCATTGGTTTCTAAGTGATCCAAGCTTCCACCATCAAAGTGCAAAAGAAGAATACTCCTTCAACTAGAGAAGAAGTATTATAGCTTAACTCATATAATCATTGTAGTTGTGTAAAGTGTTGTATAGTTGTGATAAGTTGATCTAAGTGTAAGTAACTAGTTGTGTTGTAAAGAAGTAGTGTAGAAGTAGTTGTGAAGTAGTTGTGAAATAGTCGTGGAGAAGAAGTCGTGAAGAAGTTGAGAAGAAGTCGTGAAGAAGTTGTGAAGAAGTCGTGAAGCCGTCATGAAGCAGTCGTGATTAAGTTGTGTAGAAGTTGTGTACAAGTCGTGAGATTGGTTATAGCTACGATTAGAACTCGACATCTAGCTTTGTGTCGTTAAACCGGTGTAAGTTAAAGTTGTGTAAGGTTTCTCCGCCATAAGGGAGTTTGTTGACATAGTGAAGAAAACTCTCGAGTAGGTGACTCGGGGAGTGGAGTAGGGCAAGGAAGGTGTCCTTGTAGCCGAACCACTATAAATCTTCGTGTTGTGGTTTGATCTTTCCATCTCTATCTTTTATTTCATTATATTTACTTTACTTGCATTGCTTATCTATATTGTTTATATTTGTTTATATTTGTTTATATTGATCAAGAGTTGAATTTACATAAGATAGAATCGAAGTTTTTTAAAAAAGTAAACAAAAGTTTTCATAAATTAAAAAGACGTAAAACTATTCAACCCCCTTCTAGTTTTCCACAGCTTCTCACACGACCTGAATAACAATAATGTTTGAGAATTCGTCTCAGCACGAATAACGAATGCGATATGAGGAATCGTATGACGATTTGATCGGTGATGTGCGTGTGATATGCCTAAAATATTTAAAGTTCAAAAATAATATTATTAATAATATTATCTTGTTGTTATGATTCAGAATTCATAATAACCGTCGTCTCGAAATGGGTGAAACGAAACGTTGAGTTGTGTTGTTTAAAAGTCGTTATATATAAATATAAAGTATTGTTAATAAGTTTGTGTTTGCAATGAAACAATGTGAGAGGTGAGGGTGTATTGTGAAAATTGAGGATGGGAAACAAAAATGTTATAATGTTTCTGTTTACCCTTGAACTTTCGCTGTTTACACACTTTATACCTTAACGGTGTTGGCGTTGCACCGTTAGTCCTTGGTTATATAAAAGTTACATTTTTAACCCATAATTAACCCAAATGACAAACTGAGTTTACACCTTAATATAAAATCATTTTCCACCCTAATGATTCTGTTTTGACAGGTTCAGACCCTGTTTTTACCAAGTTGTCAATTTCAGTCCCTCGGGGTGAAAACGTTTGCATGTTTAGTCCAAAACGCATAAAAATGTGGGGAAAATTTCTACAAAAAATTTCGAGGCTTATTTATGCTTATTGAAGCTTAAGTCAACTGCTTATTTGACCAGAATGCTTATTATTGAGTTATTGGGCCTTTAACGAAATAAAACAAAGCCCGTTAAGAAATTTGTAGGCGAGGGCATGAAAATACTTTTGGGCCTGGACTTGGGCTATTTTTGTGATTCTAAAAATATTTCGTATGGGTCCAGTGGGCTGATAAAACGTCAGTTCTTATTGGGCTTTTGTTTAGCCCATTTAGGGAAATAGTTTAATTTTCTGAATTTGAAGTTTTTAGAAAACTAGCGATGGCAGTTTAAAAGGGTGATTTTCAAGTGACGGGTTCAAATCATTTCGAGATGCTTAAAACACGAAAAGTGTAGTATCTTAGGTCGTCTTTGAGATGGTGTAAAAATAACGAGTGGTCACGTTTACCAATTTGAAAATATCACGTGAGTTTGTAGCCTAGTTTCCACGATTTGAAACTGAAAACATTAAAATTATTCCAAGTGTTTAAGTCTGGTTATGTAGCTTGTGTTTTGAACGTTTTTGATGGCTTTCTAGTGCTTTTCACGAAAAGTTCAAAATATAAAAATTAAAGTTGGCTATATAGAGGTTCGAACTGAAGAAAAATATATGTGGGTTATTCTTGTTATTTCGAAGATATAAGGCCATTTATATGGCGAGTTGGGCTGTTTCCTAGTGTCAAAAAGACTTAAATAACTAAGTATTTTTGGTTACATGTTTTGAACGTGTGAGACAAGGATAAAAATGGGTCTCGTTTTTGTACAAAGCGAATGCATGTGAGGCTTGTGAGGGTTCATTCGTGAATTTTGGTGGCTTGTCAATACCATGGAACTAATTTGAACCCATATATCACAATTATGTACGTAAAATTTATGTCACAATATATACGTTCGAGCACAATATACACGAATGAGATATAATGAAATATGACTCGAAATGAATTAGGAACGAGATGAGGGGACTTACAACACCACGTAGGTGGGTAGAAATCTTGTAGACGTGAACTAGGACGCTTGGATACCTTGTGCTCGATCAATAGATGAACTCGATCTCGATTTAACTCCAAACTTGCAATGTATTTTTAGTGAGTTTGAACTGAGTTATTTCTGGCTTTGTGGTGAGTTTGGGAGAGTTAATATATAGAGGAATGATGCATACACTGGTTATAGAATGCATGGGTTGCATAGGGGCTAGGACAATGTATAGGTTGATTTGTATATTGCCTAGTATGAATTATTGTGGACTTTTATGTCACACCATCTGTTTACACAGTATATGAAATAAATACTTACTGTATTTTTCCTGATGTATGAGACTGTTGGGGAAAACTTGAGAAGGTATTAATAATATAAGTGTCGGTAAGGATTTATAAGAAATTTTTATATGTGTCGACATATTTAATATGATATTTTACCCTGTGACATTAGTCCAAGATGATATAAATACACTTGGTATCTTCCTTTAAGTGTCCAGTGATCATTAAAATGGTTACAATCGATTAAAGGTTGTTTTGAACGATTTGACAAAAATTTGTCAAAACCCGAATGGGTTGCTTTCGGCCAAATACTTTGGCTGAAATTCGAGCACCAAATGTTGGTTTCACGAGGTGAAATTTGGCATCCCCATTCTTGGCTTGGTGGACAATGGAGTGGTAAAAAGAGTTGAACGAGTTGTGTGCAAAAATCGCAAAATATGAAGCCCTTTTGGAGAGGCTGTTTGGTCAATTTAGCCAAAACAAGAAAAAAAAAATTAAGTTGGGCCGAATGAATAGTGACACAGAAAAGGATTAGTTTTGACCCATGTGATGTTGTTTTGAATTAGTTGTATCCGTGGTTCGCATGTGTTTTCGTTCCGTGTTTTTGTCACATATTTGTTTTTGAGTTATTTTTGAATAATAACTATTCGTTACGAGATAACCTCTCGTTTCCACAAGTCGGAAAATAATCTACATACGTGCATTCCGATCATTAATTATTGTTATAACAAATGGAAAATTGCCATTTGTTACAGTTCGGTTACACTTTTTTTTTCTAATAATAATCATAATGAATGATAATTTAAATTAAAATCACTTTAAGTAATAACAATGATATATCACCAAGTATACCACCTAGTCCAAGCAACCTGTCAAAACCACCTAAACCAAACAAAATGGTGGTGGTGACGACAATGTTGTTGGCAGTGGTGACAGCAAATTTAGATGTTGTTAATGGTAGCAATATGTAGCTTTTTAGAGAGTTGTGTGTTATTAGCTTTGACAGCGAGAGTGAGTGTTTTCTGTTAGTTTATATATGATTTGAGGTTAGGTTAGGTGATGTTTTGAAATGGGTTGTTACAAGTTTTTGAAATGGGTTGTATTAATCTAGAGGGCTATTACAAGTTTACAAATTAACACTTAATTTTCTGGATGTGACGTTTATTTGTGTGTATGCAACAAGCTATTGAAAATTTTGAAATAAGCAAGTGTTAAATTTTAATTTTTTAAGCCCTACATTATAAGCAAGTTATAAAGTAGTATATAGAAGACATTGCAAAGTTAAGTATTAAGCAATACAATTATACATTCATGTTGATTAACTTATGCACCAACATATATATTTAACACATTCAATTAATGTAATTATTAAAACCCCTCTCAATGAAAAAATACAATCAATAAACCACATGATACAAATCAAACAAGCTATTAGAACAAATTTTTAAATACTCTCTCAAACACACTAAAAAATTAAAGAAATAAAAGTTGATACAATCTATCAAAATAATAATAATAAATAAATAAAATAAAACAAAAAAAAATGACATGTCTATATTTTTTACTATCTACTTTTAACATAATATAGTTTGTCGTTGTTTGAAGTTATTAGAACTTAAAATTCTCGTCTTCTATAAAGTTATTGTCACGAAAAACGTATTATCAAAAAATATTGTTTATCAAAAATTTTAATTACAGGGTATCCGATGTCGTAACACACGGGTACCTTGCTAGTTGTATATGATACTTCAACATCAATCTTCAAAAGTAATCTAAAATGTGTTGCAGCTATCTAAAAACTAATAGAAATGTCACTTCAATTCTCAAGAGTACCTCTTGTAAAGTATATGGTTAAAAATGGCATACAAAATCACAACTTTTTGGTAGAAAGCTTTTAGGAAAACTGATTTTTTATATAGTTTCACTTGATTTAAGATTTTGTTTGTTTCCGTTTAATAACCAAATTACGTGAAATCATTAGTCTATAATTTCACGCATGCGATTAGCCCATAGTGAAAATAGTAGTTTGATTTGTATTATGGATTTTTGGCTGAACTGCCAAAGTTCCTAGTATAAAAGGCAGCAACCTCATAATCATCAAAGACATTCGATAAATTTATGTAACCGTTATACCTTGTGTGTAATTTGTAAACACATCGCATGTTTAAAATAAGTTGCAAATTGACTACAAACTAAAATTACTAAATTATGTACCAGTTATATAAGGAGTGTGTTTAAAATTTTGAATTGCTCGCGTCCTCTATCATCGAAGAGTGTTGCATCTCGCATTGTTTCGATAATAAAGTTTGGAGTTTATGTGCAACATTTTACTCTTGCATAGATTTGGACAAGATAGATGCTACATTCAAAGAAGGATAATTGGTAATTGTTGGATCATGGCACTCATGGGTTTGCTTAAAGCCTTGAAGCATCGGATGGTCAAAAAGTCGAAGTTTTGATATTACACTGTTACTAGTTCAGTAAAGTTTGCTTTCTTATTTTATTTTTCACTGTGTTATATGCTTTATATATGCTAAGGTGTTAATCAGTTCGGTTATCGGGTTGTTCGGTTTATTCGGTTTGGTAAAAAAAAATCAGGGTAAAACCGAAAACCAAACCAAACCGAATTCAACTTTGATTAAACCGCATCGAATTCAACTTGGATTAAAACGAACCGAATAACCCGAATTACATAATTTTAATTATGGTAGTTTTTTTGCACCAAAAAGAATTTCAAGCTTAAAAATGTTATATTTACAGTATGAAAGAGTTTTAATGGTTTTTTTTTAACTATAAATATATAAAATAAACATATATATTTATGTGACTTTGGTTTTCGGTTTGGTTTTTATTTTTTCAAAACCATAATCGAACCGAAAACTAAATATTTAATTCGGTTCGGTTCGATTTTGACAAATTCGATTCGATTATAAATTCAGTTCGGTTTTTATGGGCCGAATTCAGCACACCCCTAATTATGCCCAAATATGAAAGGGGAATGTTATCTTATTTTGCATTTTGGGCCGTGTTTCTTTTCTCTAATTCATCGGCCGAAATTTATTGGGCTAATGACATTGTTGTCAATGTGATGAATTGAAATTTGAAAGTTGTAGATGCAAACTACTTTATGTTTGAAAGTTGATACTGCCTAACAACTCAAGAAGCATGCCTTAATTTGAAACTTTAAGTTCGATTAAGATCGGAATGAAATCAAAACATATATTCTATAAGTTCATATACATATACAAATGCAACAACATAAGAATAAAGCATTCTTACAAATAAATACATGCATATACTATACGCCTTTGTCGTCATAACACAATTCACTGTAATTACAAATTTACAATGAATACATAGTTGTAGTATGGGGTAACACAATGGTTCAACGGTGACAAAAAATGACCTGGTGCACAAAATCTTCTAAGCGGTGATACCGGAGAAAAAGAAAGTATGCTTTTATTAAGGGTTTGTTTATTTATCATAATTAAATATATTTTAAATTTAATATACTCAAAGTTTTCTTTTATGATCACGCAAAACCTTATTTTAAGGACTCCCACTAGACAAAGCGTTTTATTAAAATGATTAAGTTTAATGCAAATTAATTTAATTACTAACCGAACAAGTAACAAAAATGAAATCAATCTTATGAAAACTCAAAATTTTTAACAAACAATTACATTAAAGAACAAAACCCTATCAAGGGCCCGTGACACGCTAGGACTCTTAGTCCGACCCTGTACAGAGGATACATACTCAGGGACGGAACTAGGGGATCCCCGGGACACTCATAATTTTTTTTGATGTAGTGTTAATTTTTGAAAAAAAACGTCGTTTTTATCTAAATGCATCTTAAATGCACCTGGTTAATCAAAATGAGTTTGCAACAGAATAATTTTTATACACTTGGTCATATTTGGTACTTGTTCCGTTCCTGTACACACTTATGAGTTACAAGATATCGAGTGCTAGAAGAGTGATTCATGTATGATTTAAATCTTTTCATCAATAACCATATTCATATTCATATCCAATATCCAATGGTGGATGAGTCTAAACATTAAAAAAAAAAAAAAAAAAAAAAAAAAAAAAAAGTAAAAGGAGTGATTGGAAAATAAAAGAAAACCTCAGGGGGTAGAATGATAAACTCTAAAATGATAAGCACACCCCAAAATAAATAAACCAAAAATCTTAGCAAGAACTCCTTTCTCCTCATTTCTGTATGACGTCATAGCTACCAAACCCCAAAACCTTGAATATCATCATCATCAATCATGGCTTCTATTCTTGTTTCAAACCCAGTTATCTCTTCATGTTTCCTCGGTAACAATCTGTAAGTATTTAATTAATCACCTTATCTTGTTATAATTTATTAAATGACATTTTGTGATAAGAAGTGTTATATACTATTTAGCAAAGAATAATAAACCCGTATAGATAGGGTTCATTATGAGTTGCTGTATCTTTGATGTTTTTGACTGCTAATTCTGTGATTTTTGTACTGATTGTTTGCTATGCCGGCCAATGGTCTATAGAAAAAGTTCACCTAGAGTCGGATAATGTTTGGCTTGTTGAATTTAATATACTGTCCCAATATTAACTACCGTATGTCAAAACGACAAAAACAATAATACTAAGCATACCTCTACCCGAGGGTAGAGTGACGGCTTCCGTAAAAGACCTCCCATCCAATATCAACAATACCGCATCAGTTAATACATCATGTTTCACCGTTTTACTTTGAAAAGACCAAGAGCTGATTAGTATCCAAACATGTGTATTCAACCCGATGGTCCTTAATTTTAAGCAGTGTTTGGTTAGCTTGACATTGGTGTCATCTATTAAGTACAAGCTACTCCTTAAATCACATCATTATTTTGTCATCCAGTTCAGTTGAACTTCCACGATGTTTGGTTAATTTGATGTTTTTCTAGGATTGTTAGTTTAATAATGTGCGTGCTTTTGTATATTTGGTTTTTTTTTTTTTTTCTTCTCACTTTAGTGTTTTTGATGGTTCAGTTCAGTTAATGGGAATTTGAGGAAATTGACGCATTCTGCTTTGGTGTTTAGAAGCCCTAGATGCGCGGCTGCTGATGCTACATATGGAGGTACCTAAGTTGAACGCTTTATGGCTAACAAAATATATAACCTAATTTTGACAATGAACTGCATGATTACATTGGAAAAAAATCTATGTATAAGTAACTAATTATGCATTTGTGTGCGATTACACCTTCAGTTTTTTGATAAAAGAACCGTGCTGTTAATTTCAAAGATCAAACTAATCAAACTATCCTAATCCTGCTTCACATGACTCTGTTTGGTTTAGCATTGGAACTTTTGGGAACCCATCGTCTACTTAATTACTTATGAACCTTGCATGTATCTTGATAGAAGATTATTATGTTTACACCTTATAAGCCTTAAGTTGTGGCTACAAAAACTTTCACTATGGTGTAGGTTTTGAGATTCATAAGTTATTGGGTCTCTTTAATACCTTAGGATTAGCATGTTACACTTTACATCATGAATTTTTTGCGAGTTGAGGCTTATGTTTCATCAGAACTAACAGGATGATTCATAACATATTGGAGCTTGTACCATGTGTCTTTCTTGTCCATAGCCTTCGTAAATATATTTTTCAGCCGTGAATATTTAAAAAAATGTATCACCCACTAGTATTACACGGTTGGATATGATGCTGTGGCATGCCAGTTGTGTAAATAGAAAGCTGACATGGTGTTCAAATTGTATACAATTGATGATTTGGATTACCAGTGTGTAATATAGCTAACATGACGCCACATAAATAGTGTACACAATCGAGCCGAGTCTGCTAATTTACACAATTGGCATGCCACATTGTCATAGTCAGCTGAGTCATGTTAGGGGTACACTTTTCAAAGAAAAATTAACAATATTGGAACTGAATCAATTAATAGGTTTATCAATATACTTCTCTCTGTTTCTTTGTTTTTTAGATTTGTTCTGATTATGTATGAAGTAGCATAAAGAAACATTATTTCCTGAGTGGTGGAAGACTTTACTGTCCTTACCAGACTACCAGTGTAGATGATTAGAAGTACTTTTCCGATCTAAATGGCCCACTTGCTATAACAGGAAAGTTAAACTCTTAACAGATACTCTTTGGGTGAAATTTGTGGAGCTTGATAACTCATTAGACTATTCCTATGTTTGCAAGTAAGGTAGAACCTCAAAACTGAACGAATTACATATTATTGTGGTCAAAAAGTGTGCCAATTACAGAAAGGAACTACTAGAGTCCAACTTGCTTTATTAATAACACTTTCTTAAAATAAACTCCCTCCTTTGTGCTTCTAGGTAACATTCCAAAATACCCTCGAAGCAATGTTTGGGATCCTTACAAACGTCTTGGTATAACTACTGACGCATCTGAGGAAGAAGTCTGGAGTTCCCGCAACTTTCTTTTAGAACAGTATGGTGCTCATGAGAGAAGTGCAGAGTCAATAGAAGCAGCATTTGAGAAGATATTGATGACAAGCTTCCAGAACAGGAAAAAAACAAAAATCAACTTGAAAACGAGGCTAAAGAAGAAAGTAGAAGAGTCTCCACCGTGGATTCAGAATTTGCTCAACTTCGTGGAACTTCCTGAAACAATCATTATTCTTAGAAGATTGTTTCTATTTTCGTTTATGGCTTTCTGGAGTGTGATGAACTCTGCCGAGGGTGGTCCTGCATTCCAGGTTTGCTGCTCTTCATTAACTATATATTGTAGTGTGATGGAAAAATAAATACTGTCAACATGGATTTTGAAAAAATAGGATATAATGTTTTAATGGACGGAAGGTGGCGGGACGGGCGGACACGGGCTATGGGCTAAATGGGCACGGGCCAAACGGGCGCATGTTATACGAATCGCTTTAGTAAAGACCCAAAACGAAGAAATAAATTCCTCAAACGTAACACCTCATTTATATTTAAAAAATTAAATATATTATATCTATAAGTTTTTCTTTACAAACAATTGTAATGTTCTCCGATTGATAGAAAATATGTGCCCGTTTGTGCCCATTTAACCTTTAAATGGGCAATATATGCCCATTTCAAAAAAAGAAGGGGGCTAAATGTGCCCAAATCTTTTATAAATTAGCCCAAATTAGCCCATTTTTTTGATTTTGGGCACAAATTGCCACCTCTGGACGGAGTATATTTCATAATGTTTACTGTTTTGGATGTCGTTTGTATCTTGATTAAGGGGTTAAAATCGTTAACTTGATTCCATCTTTTATATAATACAGGTGGCCTTGTCTTTGTTTGCTTGCATATACTTCCTCAATGACAAGTCAAAGAGCGTAGCAAGAGCATCGGTTATTGGGTACGTTACATACCCTCTTAATTCCTCTCATCTTTTTAGGGGTTACCAAAACCAGCACAATGTTAGTCGTTTGTCCATTTCACAGGCTATTATCATTTTAACCCAATGATAATCATTTCAGGTTTTATTAGTCTATATAACACGTTCGATAGTTTCTCTTCTATGGAAATTTATTAATGTCATGTTGTATGATGCAATTATAATCGATAATCATTTCAGGTTATGTTAGCCAATTTAACCCTTTCGATAGTTTCTTTTTTACAGAAATTTATTAAATGTCATGGTGTATGATGCATTTTGCTACATCCCACATGATAATTCAACCCTTTTACATTTAATTAAGTTAAGGTCAAACATATTTTTCATTATCAATTGTGTCATGTTGCGTATTTCATGCCTTTAATTGGCTAACCGTTGTATCATAGTCTGTTACTTTGTCTCATAGTTTGACATTTTATAATTGGCTAACCATCATCATTGTTTGTTAAAATTAACAATTCTTTATTGTTAAGTTTCTTGTTTAGATGATTGACCATTGCTTTAACCCATTACTGATATTGATTTCAGATTTGGATCCCTTGTGGTGGGGTGGATTTGTGGTTCTTGCATAGTACCCATGATTCCTGCAGCCATTTTGCAACCAACTTGGACCCTGGAGCTCCTGACTTCATTGGTAGTATACGTCTTTTTGTTTCTTGGATGCACCTTTCTTAAGTGAGATTCTTGTTGTCCTTAGATTTTGTGTTTGTACTAAAACAAGATTAATTAGCATTTGCTTATGTTGATCCCCTGTGTTGTTATACCCACTTGTTGGTTTAGCTTTATACTTTTGTTGTACAAGTGAATTTCAGTTTTGGTAAGAGTTGGTTACAATAAAGCCTAGTTTGCTCTAAGTTTACACTTTTAACACTGTACATCAAGTTGAACCAGATTAATAAGAATATTAATGTGTATTAACCTGCTAATTGTTCCACTCAAACATCGATTACACAATTATAAATGCATTATGCGTGGAGGGTTTCCAAGGATGGGGAATACCACTATGTTAGGTTATCTTCTTGAATATTCCCTCCCTGCACAGAAGTTTTTGCTAGGAGTTGCAGAAGGTGTTTGTGTGTATGGACTTGTGACTTGTGAGTCTGTTTTTAGTTGATAAAGATAGAAGAGTGAAGATGACTATTGTTTTCAGTTGATAAAGATAGAAGAGTGAAGATGACCATTGCTGAGATTCGAAAGTCGAGAAAGAAATGACATGTTGTACTTTTAGATGCAGGATACACGAAACAAACTGACCGGATGTAATGGTGATGTGATGGTTTGACCATCCAATGTTAGCATAACATTAACATCCTTTCTCACAACTTTTACCCTCGTAGTGGTTACCATCTTTCTTATTATTCATATACTCACTTAAATATAGGGGTGCAAACGAGCCGAGCCGAGCCCGAGCTTTACTATACTCGAGCTCGGCTCGTCAATTTTTTAACAAGCTCGAGCTCGAGCTCGGCTCGATCCGAGCCTCAAAGCTCGAGCTCGAGCTCGGCTCGTTAACTTTTCACAAAGCTCGAGCTCGGCTCGACAAGGCTCGGCTAAATAAAAAAGATGTTTTTCACGAGCCAAAGCTCGGCTCGAGCTTGCTTTATCTGCTTAAACGAGCCAAAGCTCGGCTCGAGCTCGCTTTATCTGCTTAAAAAAGATGTTTTTCGGCTCGACAAAGCTCGGCTGCTATGTTATAGCGTAAGGCTCGATAAGGCTCGACGAGCCTACTCGATCTTCACAAGCTCGGCTCGAGCTCGGGCTCGATAAGTAAACGAGTTGATTTTTAGGCTCGAGCTCGACAAGGCTCGGCTCGTTTCGAGCTTTTTATCGAGTCGAGCTCGAGTAGCTCGCGAGTAGCTCGGCACACAGACACTTTTTTTTTTTTTTTTTTTTTTTTTTGTCATGTAGTCTGTATTATTGAACTCTCATCTTTTTGTTGCTTCACGCGAGAACATTGTCAACATGTAACAAGCACGACTTGTGGTCACGACAATGTTAACAAGCACGACTTGTGGTCACTCAACCATCACGGTCACTCTAAGCCTGTTAGTACAAATTAAGTTTGAGTTACAGGTTGAACAAAACTATACTATTTTACTATCTAATACGGAGTAAAACAATATATAATGAAACACATAATAAAATTGTAATAGAAAAAGTAAAAAAAATCTCTTACTATATAACACGAGAATTCCACAAATTGGAAAAAGAACCCAACAATTTGCAATTGGACAATGAGAGTCCACCATTTTGCCTACATGGCAAAATTAATCATTCCTATTAGCCAATAAAAGTCAAAATTAAAAATCAATTTGGACAAACTATTAATTTTTTGTCTAATTTATAAGACTAGACGAGTACCCGTGCATAGCAACGGAATTCGTAGCGGCAAATAATTAACGACTTGTGATTTTGTGGTGAGTGTTTTGTGTAGCGTTCAAAATAGAACGTGAACCGATCAGAATGTAATTGCAAACGGTTGTACTACACGATAACCAAAGTCTAGAAAAAATTCTTAACATCTATCAAACAACATATAAAAACATTTAATGAAACTGAAAGTAAAACATTACATTAGTTATGAGATAAAAACTAACAACACACGTTACTCTTCGCGTAAAACTTCTTGATAAACGACATTTGAGGTGTAGATTCCTGCTTGACGGAACTCTTTAACTGGTTTAACCAATACCTTTGTTGTTCTACGACATATCCCTCTAGACAATGCCACATAAAGCTGGCCATGCGAGAAAACAAAGTCGGACAAATAGACACCCACATTTAGAATTGTTTGGCCTTGAGCTTTATTAATAGTCATCGCAAAGCTAAGGTGAATAGGGAATTGTGTTCTCTTTAGTTTAAAAGGGAACAGATATTCTTGGCTAGATTAAATATTGTTAATGTTTAATTAGTTATGTTATAATTATTTATGCTAATTGTTGGTTAAGTGTAAATAATTGTTTATAAGTTTATTATATTGTTGATATTTAAATATTTAAATTTATAAAATTGTAAATGTATAAATATAAATTCGGATAATATATAATATGTTAAAATTTGAATTGTTCATTTAAATTTTGACATAAATGTGATTAATGTCTAATTGATGATTAAAAGTTAATTTGATTGATTTTATGTTTCAAATTAAATTTGGAAAGTTATTAGAAAATCAATTATTGGTCAAATATGCTTAATTGTTGATTTTGCATTGATTGTGATTTGATTGCTAATTATATATGATTAATTATGCATTAAGTATAACTTGAATGGTAATCATTGTAGGTAACGCCGTGTAGCCCGCGCGTTGCTGCGGAGTAAATCAAGATTAGCTTGTTGCGACGTTGACTTTGTGGTGTATTCAAATTTTGGTTTCCATATATGTTTTGAAAAGGTTTGTCTTAATATTCATTAACTTTTTTGGTCCTTTCATTGTTTTTGGTCATTTTTTCACCCTAACTTGAATCGAGAATTTAAATTTTACTCCATACTTACGAAAAGTCTTGTCATACATGTAAAAGGTTCGAATTTAAATCTATACTATAATTATTATGTTTCAATAAAAATAAAAATCAGTCGCCTATTTTAAACTAAAATCTAAAAACTATGTGTTATTTTAGTGTAACGATTTAAAATGTAATGTGTGAACAATCTAGTTAAAAGTACTTGATGTACTAATTTTTTGTCCCATCAGTTTAATTATAATTTATAGATTAGTGTGCAGATGTTTTGAGATTTTAAAATTGTTGAAGTATGTCTTAAAGTGATGGGACAAAAAATAAGTAACAATTGCTTTTGTCGATACATATTGTGGACAAATGACCAAAAAATGTATAAAAATACAAAAGATGTGTCACCGTCATCTTAAACTCATCGAGCTTTGTGAAAGAGAAATGGAAGGTCCAAATACTATATTTGGTTGTCTTTTGAAGATTTCAAAACATTTTCAAATTTTCAAATTTAAAAAATTTAAAGTTTTTAGACCTACTAAATTCAAAACTTTTGTTTTTAAAATTCAAAAAATTTCAAATGTGTTTAAACTTCAAAAGTTTTAAGATTTACAATTTACTTCAAGTTATACAATTTATCAATCTACTCCAAATGACACATTACCAATAACTTTAACAACATACAGAACTAACTTAAAAAGAAATACAATCTACCAACCAACTTTACATCAACGCAATTTACAATTTACTTCAAGTTATCACATGTAACTTTTAAATAACAAATTCACAAAAACTTATGACAACATCGGATTCCAATAATAACAACAAGATTGAAAGAAAGTCATATTTTTTGAAAAACCAAGATATCATATTTATGGAAAAACTCAGATTTAGAAAATCAAAAAAATCATATTAAAAAAATCAGATTCTTAAAATAATACTCAAGAAAAAACAAGTAAATTCCAAATTTATTAGTAACAAAACAGATTTATAAAAATTCCCAGATTTGTGAAAGAAAACAACTCAGATTTATTAAAAAAAATATCAAACTTATAAATAAAAGCTAAAAATATTAGATTCACTTGAGAAAATAAAATAAAAAGTCAAATTGATAAAAAGTCGAAAAAATTCAGATTGATAAAAAAAATTAAATAAAACCAAAATAATGTAAAGATTAATTCGAAAAAATCAAAAAAACTCAAACTTGTACAACCAAAAAAAGAAAAATAAAAATCTGAAACTTATTAAAAAAAAAAAAAAAATCAGATCTAGAAAAATACTTAAACAAACAGATTTATAAAATACTCAAAAGAAGTTAGAATTAAAAAAAAAAAAAAAAAAAAACACACACACACACACAAAGAATAACCAAAAAAGAAAAGAGGTCGTACCGAGTATTAAAAAACCTTTGTACCACAACTACCAAATCTACCCATGCAGTTTCTATTACATTTTTCTTGTAGAAACTCATATCTAAAATAAATATCTACAGATCTATTAAAACTAAAGCATACTATTTCCGGCGATAGCAACAAATCCCGGCGAGGCAGCAAATTTTCCGGCGAGGGAGCAAATTTTCCGGCGAGGCAGCAAATATTCCGGGCGGCTAATCTAAAAGAAAAAAACACATAGATCTATAAATATTAACAAAAAAAATATTAACGAAAAATATTAACAAAAAAATATTAACGCAAATTTTCCGGCGAGAAATATTAACGAAAAAATAAAAAATTTCCGGCGAGAAATAAAATTTTTCCGGCGAGAAATATTAACGAAAAAATAAAAAATTTCTGGCGAGAAATAAAATTTTTCCGGCGAGAAAATACCTCAAATTTTAACGAAAAATATTAACGAAAAAATACCAAAAACGAAAAATACCAAATACAAAAAATATTAACGAAAAATACCTCAAATTTTTTCCGGTGGCGGTAACTTTTTCCGGCGACCAAAAAATTTTCCGGTGAGAGGCAGCTAACAAAAAAATACAAAAAACGTTAGATCTATAAAAGAAACAATAGATCTACAAACAAAATATATAGATCTAGAAAAAATATGTATGGATCTATAAAAAAAACAATAGATCTACAAACAAAATATATAGATTTATAAAAAAAAAAACTTATTTAGTGGTGGTGGTGTTGCTGTGGTGGTGTGGCTCGGCTATGGGTTTCATGGTGGTGGTGAGGTGCGGCGGTGGTAGGGGTTTCGAGGTGGAGGTGTTTTTATGGTGGTGAGGTGCGGCGGTGAGAGAGTGTTTTTTTGAACCAAGACATGAGATGTGTGTGTGTTTTTAAAAGGATGAGAGGCTAAGTATGTACGGGTTTGGAAGGGTTATAGATGGACAAGGGTACTTTAGAAATTACATTAATTTCAAGTTTTCACTTATTGACTTGTTGCCCATTTTTCCATTATAAGTAGTATAGATGTGCTAAAAAGCATGTGTCATTTTTGTAAAATAAAAACTTTAAAAAAGAGATTGTAATTAATAAAATTTTAGTTGTTAAATTTTAAGTAAAGTATACTAGTAATACCCTTAGACTTTATAACCTCTATACTTTATATTTATAAAAAATACAACAATATGTTGTTTTTAGCTATAAATATTATTGTCAGTATATAAGACTGGACACACCAGTGACCTTCATTTTGCCTGCCACATTAGCATTCTCTCTCCGGCGACCTACAAACGACTTTTTACAACACTAAAGCGACCTACATTTTTTTTAAAAGAAAACTAATAAACATGAGACTATAAAATGGAGAAAGGACCCAAAGAGTTCAAAATAAAAATAACCAAACATACTAAATTCTAAAACAAGCACATGATTTAAAAGGAAACAAACATAACTAAATCCTATAGCACAGACACTGGACACACCAGTGACATTCAACGACCTTTATTTTGCCTGACACGTCAGCTTTCTCTCTCCGGCGACCTACAGGCGACTTTTTACCACATTAAAGCGACCTACAATTTTTTTTTATTATTATATTTTTTAATAAAATGGAAAACTAATAAACATGAGACTATAAAATGGAGAAAGGACCTAAAGAGTTCAAAATAAAAATAACCAAACATACTAAATTCTAAAATAGACACAAGATCTAAAAGGAACCAAACATAACTGACCGGATCTACACACACTCCTTGTGTTAGATGTGATACTAAGAATTATATGTAGTCTAGCACGCGGAATTTACTAGCTAGCACTTAGAAGACTTTATGTGTTTTGTATGATTTGAATGAAACAATGAATGAACACAGAATGATAAACTTCAACTTCAACGATTCAATATTATTACAATAATAATACGAGTGATCTCCTATCACTAGGGTTTACAACCTTGAATCTCTATAATACGTATAAACTCTTATCGTTTCGTTTTTAAACTTTAACCTAGGCAATCCTTTTATAGACCAAGGATTCCTTTACAAGATAACTATCATTCTAATCTTATACGATATACACAATATATTTTCCATAATTATCTAGTACATAAATCATAAACATAAACCGTACTAACTTCTTCACTCAACAGTCCTAACTGCTTATGTCTTCAAAACTCTTCAGCAGTCTTAACTTCCATCTTCAACAGTCTTAACTGCTATCTTCAACAGTCTTAACTGCTAAAGCTTAATTTCCTAACAATCCTCCCCTAAACTTATGATTTCTATCCAAATCACTAAGTTTCTTCAAATTAAGCTTATTCTTCTTAATGCTGAAAATTCTTTCAAACACCTATCAAGCAAATCTCTTAGATCTAGCTTTCACTTCTTGTGCAAGGTTGAATATCTTTGTCACCAGCATATCAGCCATCTCAGATTCTTCATTAGCTTCTAGTTTAACATATGACATCATTGTCAAAACACCTGGTCTGAGTGGATAATCTTTTTCAACCAGCATATAGATCTCTATTTCATCCTTGGTAGACACTCTGTGTACTCCACACGTTCCAAATAACTTCCAAGTGATGTCCATGACTTGTGCTTGAAATCTCCATATTGACTCTCCACCATCTGGTTCATAAATTCTCTTCAATTGAACCCATAGTTCTTTATCTTTATCTTCAATAGGATCTTTATCTCTGAATTTCTCTTTCACTAAGCTTCATAGTTGATTAAGATCTTCTCTGTCAAAGCCTTTGAGTAAATCTTCAAACAGCTTGTACCTTTCAGAAATATTTCCAAGTCTGATTATCTTCCATCCTTTCATTCTTCCATCAGTGAACACTTCCCAGTCAATGATTGGATGTTTTACTTGTAAAGGTTTAATATAAGAAGATTCTGGAACAATCATCATCATACTTCTGATCTTCTCATTTGTTAACCCTTCTTCTTCAGACTTTTGTTTCTTTGCAACTTCTGATTCCATAGTTTCTGATTCTCTCTTCTTACCTGTTTTGAAACTTCTTCTTGGAGTATTCAGAATAGCATAAGTTTCATAGAATTCCCTTTCAATTATGGCATAAGATTTTCCCTTGAAGTCATTCATAGTGTAATTTGCTGAGTTCTTCAAGTAATGCTTCATAGACTCAACTAGTTCCTTCTTTGTTGGCAACTTTATCTTGTATCCTGACTTCTGCCTTTCTCTTATCCTCAATCAGATCTTCCCATGTTGCAACTCCATTCTTTTTGAGTATGAATTCTTTAAGCTCCTCTGTCTTTTCTTCTTCATTCAACTGTTTATCTTTAAGAACCATTGAAGCTTGAGCTCTTACAATCACATCAGAATCCAAAAAATATTGTAGCTATTCATTGAACTCCTCTTGATTTACTTCTTTTGGTCTTTTTCTTTCCATAAATTCAGCTATGTTTTGTACATCATCAGCAGCCATTTTTCTTGCAAATTCCTCATCTTGAGTTATCTGAGCTTGTTTAGCTTCTTCTTTAGCCAAATCTTCTTCTATCATTTGCCTTGCAACTTCTGCATCATGATCTATCTGATCTTGAGTTTTTGGTTTTAATCTCTTAAACCTTTCAAGTTCTTGAGCAGCAGCAACTTCTTCAGATGTCATTGGCTTCTTACCTTTATCTGCTCTTCTACTTTCATAAAATTGCTTAGCAGAAGTTTCATCAGTTGGAACTGCTTGATGCTCTGTTTTAGTAGTTTGAACTATTTCTTGCTCTGTCTCAGCAGTCTGAACTGCTTCAACATTTGGAACTGCTTGATGTATCTCAGATGTTTCTTCTTGAACATAACCAGAACCTGAACCAATATCAAAACCTTCATCTTGTTCTGAACCTTTATCATGCCTCCCCTGAGAACCTGATCTATCCTTATCTTTAATAAATTTCCTCCCCTGTTTGGAAGAATTTTCATCATCCCCTTCTGAACCATCTGAATCGTCATCAGAAGAAGAATCATCATCCAATATCACTGTTGCCCTTTTCTTCTTTAACTGATCTTCAAGCTTCTTCACCCTTTTTGTTAGCTTGGTGTAGACTTTGAAAAACATTTCTTTATGAGATTTCAGCTCCTCATTGCTTTTCTTAAGCTCCTCCTCCAAGGTCTTTACTCTGTCAACTAACTTGGTACATATTTCCATCAATTCAGTTTGTGAAGAGCTACCCTCATCACTTCTAGCTGTGTTACCTGCTAGGAGAGGTGAATCTTTGGGCAAGGATCTAGTCACAACCCTAGTTAGACTAGGTTTAGACCTTCTCCTATAAGTGATAGGTGGTGGTTGGGTTGTTTCAAGTTCTTGAGTGGATGTGTGATGGGGATCAGTTGGAACTGCTGAACCTTCACCCAACTCAATTTGAAGCATTTGAGGAAATAATGGAACTGGTTCCCCTTGAAAAAGCCTACTAGCCATAGCCATATTTTGAAAAACCTTTGATTGAAGGCTAGGCGTAGCAAAAGTTTCTGTTGGTGTTGTAAGCAAATATTTCTTTTTATTCAAAAGAGTTTGAACAAATCTTGGATACATTAGAAACTTTGTTTTACTGTCAACATTTGATGCCATACCCTCAAAAATATATTTTGAAAAGTTAAAAACTCTGTTTGTAGACAAGCAAATGAGAGCAATAGCAATATTGCTACTGAACTGCTCCCAAGCAGTCTTTTTAGGACTTAAACAACATAAAAGAGTATGTATCAAAAATCTCCATTGAGGTGAAAAACATCCTTTTTGAAAAGTCAATTTGTTTTCAGATGTATCATACCCCATTTTAGAAAGTTCTTCCCAAATTTCAGTATTTAGCATAGTGTGGATACCATCTGAGTCATTTAATTTAAGATGTCTCCTAAGTATAGACTCGGTAACAACAAAATTAACGCCATCTACTTCAGAATGAATTTCTAAGTCTCCGTCATCACTTGTCAAGACAGATGAATTCTGCCAGAACTGTGTGATGTGCGAGACATAAAGAGTAGGAGAAACGGTTAGAGCATACCTTATGTGAGAGTGGTTGAGAAAATCCACAATCTCATAAAACTTCGGCCCATCTCCTTGCTCTGTTTTCTCTAAAAACGCAACCTGGTTGTGACGCTTAACAAATTCCAATCCAGCCATTCTTAATGATGAAAAATGAAATATTATAGCAATACAATGATCTTGTAAATTGGAATTGAGGTTTTATGCAGTCGCTTGGGGTTTATAGGTACTGTTTAGAGTTTTGCAAAATATGCGTATGAGATAAATTATCTTTAGAAAGAGAATAAATAAAATTATGGTAAAAAGATAATTATCATCTATAAAAATCCCTATAAGTATCATAAGAATAACGGTTTTACCCCAACGGCTAGAAAATTAATTACTGATAGATTTTTACAACGGCTAGTTGAGCCGTCCTAACTTTGTACTAACCGTACCAACTGTTGCAAAAATTTTGTTGAGCCGTCCGAATTTTTTGAAATAAATTTTAAAATACCATGGCTCAAACATAGTTTTTAGCAAACTATCAGCTATCAACGGATTTGATATGTCTTTACCAATAGCCGTTTGCTTTGGACTAGCCAACTCTTCACACTTAGATATAGTGAGCTGATAACCATACAATTTTTGGTAAATTGTCAACCATCAACGGATTTGATTAGTCTTTACCAGAAACCATTTGCTCTGGACTAGTTGGTTCTTATGTGGATAAGACATGGTGAACCAATTACCATTTGTTGTATGCAAAGATCACATACTAATCTCCAGAACACCATTTAGTCCAAAACATCAAGCATTCATAATCCCTTGGTGTTTTCTCTCCAATCCTGCAATTGTTAGTCCAAAAACAAAGAAAAAAGATACAAAGAACTTGTCTCACAATATAAAAGCATATGACTAACAATGCACATAACAAGAAAAATTAATTTCCTTGTGGAACCCAAGCCAAAACAGACTTAGTCTTTCCTCTAGCATCAACATAATTCATTCTTTTCAAAACATTCTTAGCACCATTGGGTTTAATAGGTCTCCAAACCCAACATGCAGATGCATTCACTCCAGTACCCATATTTCCCTTAGCAGTGTTTTTATTCATACCAGTACCAATTACCCTGCTAGCAGTTGGAACTGTTGGCTTGGTAGTTGTTACCTTAGGTTTCCAAACTTGATTTTTTACAACTACTTTGTGATGAAATGGTCTATTAACAGTTTTTGGTGCTGATTTGGAAAACATTTTTGCACCTTGAACTGTTGGCCTTGGGTGAATTGGTCTCATAGGTCTGACAGTCTGAACTGCTGGTCTAGCAGTTTGAACTGCTTTAGGTCCAGACCTTAAAAGAACTGATCTAGGTATCATTTTATCATTCCTAAGAAAAGATTGAGGTCTTGCTATGCTCAACCTATGATTTGTATATCCAGATACCTATTTATCACAATAATTTGTAAGATTGTCAAAGCTACCACAAGAGTAACAAGCTTTCCTATAGCAAACAAAATCCTCCTCTAATTGGTGAGATTTTAGGTCATTCCAATTCCTTTGGTTACCTCTTGGCTTGTTTGTGGTTCTATACATTTCTGCATACCTAACTGTTGGTCTAAAAGGTTTGGCATTTGATCTAGGCCTAACAGTCTCAGGTTTAACCATCTTTGGAACTTTTAGTTCCTCCACTTTAGCACTAACAGGCTTAACCACAACCTGATCATCCTCATCATCAGAAGTCCATTCCTCAATGGTTGGAGCATCTGAGTCCTTAGCTGAGGACCTATCAGAAGACACCTTGTCCTTAGATAGTGATTTATCACTTGCACTTTCAAACACAGGTTTATCAACTACATCCTTCTTGGGTTGAGGACCATAGTTAAGCACAGGTAATTGAAATTCAGGGAGTCCTGTGTGTTCTAAGTCTACACTTGGGGGTGTTGGAATTCCTCTATAGGGAGGTGGAACTAACTTATATCCTAGGCCTGACTTAGCTTTATTTTGGATCTGACTCTCAATTATCTTTTGAACACCTTTTGATGTGTATTCTAGTGTGTCTACACTCATCTGAATGTTCTCCTTAGCTTTCTTAACCTGTTCTAGCTCATGTTTTAACAAAGTGATCTCATTCTCTCTAAACATTAAGTCTCTCTTAACAATAATCATATCATCAGAAAACTTAGACTCATTACTTTGATAATGAACAATTTGTTCTTCTAACACAGCTAAAGCTCTCTTATGATTTGCTAAGCTAAAGGCAGTTTCAACTAGCTCTTTTCTCTGATTCTCATATCTTGTTTTAAGTGTTTCTAAATCTTTTAAAGCTTCACAAGATTTAGAACATTTTAAAACTTGTACCTCAGAATCTGAAAATGCCATGAGAGCAACCTCTGTAGATGCTTCTGCTTCCTCCTCTGCAATGTAGCTCCAGTCAAATCCTAAGCCATCAATGGCAACCATGGCTTTCGAGCTTGAATCAGTAACCTCCACAACCCTTGACTTGTTTCCATATGCTCTGCTCTTTCCATCTTGTTGGCTTGGCAATCTGCACTCCCTTGAATAATGACCTTTCTTGTGGCAGTTGAAGCACTCAATCTTGGACTTGTCATACCCTGCAACATCATTACTGTTTATGACAATCTTCTTGCCAGTCTTCTTCAAGAATCTCCTAGCTCTCAAACTGAGAAGAGAGAGAGCTGCCACTTAATATCCATCTCTTCAATATCATCTTCATCAATCTCTTGAAGATCTGAATGAGTCAACATACTTCCATTGTGCTGAGTAGTCAGGAAAGCACAATAAGTATCATCATTCAAAAGTCCACTAGTACTGCTTGAGGTGCTAGCAGTACCAAGGTTTGCACTAGCAGTACCAACTGCTCCAGCAACTTGCACTTCTTCATCTGTACTTGAGGAACTGGGAGTTGATACAAAGGCCAAATTCCCTGAGCTTGAGCTTGAGCTTGATCCAGCAGACTTCTTAATATCATGTTCAACTATCTTGAAGTTGCTATAGAGATCCATTAAGCTCATGGAATCTATATCAGGCTTGTTTTTCCATACTACCACATGCATAGCCCATTCAGCTGGTAGACTACTCAGAAATTTGGAGTTGAGATCTTCCTGAGGCATCTCAATTCCAAGAACAGCCAATTGACTGACCAACTTTTGAAGTCTATTGAACATATGATCCAATGACTCATTGCTTGTTGCTGTAAAGTTCTCAAACTGATGCTTGAGAAGGGTCTTCTGGGTTTTCTTGGTGGCTTCATTCCCACCATATCTTGCAACAATAGCTTCAAAAAGGGTTTTAGCACACTTGAACTTACAAAAATTCAGCAACTGATCATTGGGAATAGTCATCAGAAGCAAACTTCTAGCCTTAACATCATTCTTGTGCCTTGCCTTCTCTTCATTAGTGGTTGGCTTTGTCTGCACTGCAGTCTCAGATTTTCCTTCAACAACAGTTGTTGTTGTTACTGGTGTAAAGGAGTTTCCTTCTTCAATGATTTCCCAAAGTGCATAGTCTTGGACTTGGAAAAACTGCTCAATACAAAGTCTCCACATGTCGAACTCATTAGGTTTAAGCATAGGAAGCTTAGCAGCAATGTTAGTTGTGTTTGGTGTTGTTTCCATGTCCATCTTGGTTCTTCTCGGATCTTCTAAATCTAAGTATCAGTAACCTGGCTCTGATACCACTTGACCAGATCTACACACACTCCTTGTGTTAGATGTGATACTAAGAATTATACGTAGTCTAGCACGCAGAATTTACTAGCTAGCACTTAGAAGACTTTATGTGTTTTGTATGATTTGAATGAAACAATGAATGAACACAGAATGATAAACTTCAACTTCAACGATTCAATATTATTACAACGAGATGTGCGTCGAACCGCCGCGTTGCGGCGGTGCGACGAAGTGTTCGCTATGTTTGTCGGTTGTTTTTGTTGTGTTATACAATGAATCTTTGCTTTTCAATTTTTATTACCTAAGGCAAATAACATATACAAATGTAAGTAATTGGAATGTTGGCTGCAGTTGTCAACATTTTCACAAGATGCATTTTCTGCAGGAAGGAAAGTAATTTTCTGCAGAGATGAAAGTCCTAAGCGGATCATAGCTGTCTTACGTGACACGTACTGATGCACTTGTATTGAGGGTTCTGTTGTAGCTGCATGAATCAAAGCGAGAGGTTCATTAACAAAGGATAAAGAAATGGTAGATAAGATATACTGTTAACATTTGGCTGTTTATTTCTGTACACTTTTAAAGCCCTCAGTTCAATAATGTCTAATGGTTTTGAACTTTGATATGGTTTAGCAGAAAAAGGCATGGTAGAATAAATTAGTTTATAATATGTGGCTGGTAAGTTTGGATACCTGTCAAGATTTTGGCATTTGTAAAAAGGCTGTGAGCATAAGTACAAAACCTGCAAAACAGTAATGTCCAATTATGTTTGAGTAGATAGATGTGGGCAGTGTGCATTATAGATATGGGAAATCTTGTGAGTATCTTTCCTGGATATGGTTTTCCTATTTAAGATAACTGAAATGGACATTTGTTTTCATAAGTCATTTGATAAGTGTGAAAGAAAATTAAGAAAAGAAAATGTCTAGGTATCCTAAGTGTGATCAGCTAAGAGCTGAGGCCAATTCTAGTAGTTGGTCTGACATATTGGTTTTGTATTGTCGTCAAGCCAGTATCGAGGCTGTTCATATGGCACAGCAACTGACTGTCATTTGTGATAGGTTGGCTGGTGTTAACCGTGACAGGGTTACTTTTATTCAAGAGCTTGAAGGTGTTGGAAATACCCATGCTCAGAAAACAGCAGAGTATCTAAGAGAAGTGATAGTAAAAGATGAACAGAAACTCATGCAGATGCGCTTAATAGCAGCTGAATTTGGGCTAAATGCGCGTAACAATGATGTGTTTATTATGAAACTTCAGGGTGTAATGCGTTTCTAAGTGTGTGGCTGCAATTGGAGGACGTTTTATGGTTAATGCTAGCTGATTGTAAGATGTGTTTGAATAAAGGCTAGTTTCTATGTGAAGGAAATTTATGTTGTTTGTAAGATATTTTAGTAAATAAAATTCAGAATTTAAGTTAAGTGATAGAGTGGTACTTACGTTTTTGTTTTTAATGCAAATAGGGTGCCAAGAACACAGGAATCCATACAACCTGTGATTGACTGAAAAGCAAAAAACATAGTTGATTATTTTTTTGTTTTTAATCCAAACAGGTTGCTAAGAACAGAGGAAAGGTTTATTTTTTTTTTACCTGTCACCCATTGTTGTGAATTTCCAAATGAAGGGCATCATGTAAAAGGAAATGCAAGCTGAAATGAGATAATCTTGTAAGCTCTCCCGGCGTGAAAAAAGTAATTATCATATGCGCAAATAAGATTGTATACCTTGGCTGATAGGATCCTAAATCTGTGACAATAGATTGCTCTTTCTCTGTATCTGTCACAACGAAAATTCGCAAGAAGTTAGTAGATCTTAAGCTATTTGGCTGCAAAATTGTATATATGATATTGCTACAGCGCCTGTCAATATTAGCAAATGAAGAATATATGATTTTGTTTATTTTTCCATATTCAAAGTTGGTTTATTGTACCTACGATGTTAAGCTTTTTAATGTATAGTTGTACATGGAATTTTACATAAACTTCTGATTAGTAAGATGGTTTGCTTAAAAAAGGTACATGGGAAGGGGAAGAGGATGGTGCGAAAAAGTGATTTGGCCTAAAGCACTTATCACAGCACTCTCTTGTAATTGCCATCTATCTTTTATTATCGTATCATATTTGTGTTTAGAACTTTGTGTGTAGTGACAGGTATAAATATGTAGGGGAAAAAGTAAGTATTCTAGAAACAGTATATCAAATGTTAGTATCAAGAATGAAACAATATCAAATAGTCTTCAATTGCTAATATTGACAGGCGCTGTATAAGATCATCTGTAGTCCTAGTGGCAACGTTTACGACTAATGTTTAGACTATTTAGATCGGTTGTAGTCTTGACAAGCGAAATTAATGAGCACGGTAAAGGTTAAGTACCTGAATTGGAGTGTGTTCGAACTGGTTTGTATCAGTACAATGTTATCGTTGTCGATGTCTATAGCAAGAAAACATGATTAATAGTACCTGTGGATTGGCGGTTAACAGCAGCTCGTTGTGTTATTGGTGCTGACCTAGCACTTGTTACAGGGTTTGTGATCGTTTGAGAAACGGCAGCAGGAGCAGATAAATGCGCATCATTCACTGGTATTAAGAAAAGGAAAATAAGTTAAGTCTGACAGTAGCAATGGTTAGAATGTTTAAGGACATTATCCATGTGAAGAACAATTGCACTTTAAATTTAGGATACTGATCTAAGTAATACTTATCTTTTGGTCGTAGGCAATGAAATATAAAATCTTGTATGGTTGGTTTTGTTGTTTTGTAGAAGCGTGTTTGTCAAAATGAAGAAAATCCATTAGTTCTGGTTTCAGTAAGGCTCAGATATGTACATATATAATCAGCATTAAATGCACAGTGTGGCTGCAACTGAAAGTATGGTTGCCCTGCCAACGAATATGCAGCTGGGAAAATGGAGATGTACAAAGTTATCGTCATTGCCTAAAGAATGCTGCTGCAAACCATTGACAAACAGGATTCTAGTTAGAATATGCGGTAGGAGCAGGGTCAGATTCAATTGTGAAAAGAGGAACAAACATTACTTACAGATAAAGGGCTCATACAGCAAGAAAACATGGCGGTTAACATCAGTTCTTTGTGTTTTGAGTGCTTGCCTAACACTCGTTACAGTATTTGTAACTGCCTGAAAAATGGTAGTAGGAGTAGATAACTGCGGATCATTCACTGGCATAAAAAAGAGGAAAATAAGTTAAGCGTTACAGCAGTGGTGGGCAGAATGCTTAAGGAGATTATGCAGGTGAACAGTAATTGTACTTTAAATTGAGCATATTGATCTAAGTAATACTTATCTTTTGGTCGCAGGCAATATAAGATACTGAGAATGTGAGTGCGAACACGTTGGTAGGACAAAAATAGCAACAAAATATCAATGATGGATGCAGACACCGTGCAAAATCGGCACCAGTTGTGTTTGGTGTCGGTACATCCATCACTGATATTTTGTCTATTTTTGATATTTAGCTTGTTTTTATGATCTTGTGACTTGGATAGAAGCAAAAAAAGGAATGCAGGTAGGTGGTTTGAGACTCTTTACAGGTTCTTTTGTTGTTTCAAATCTCTTTGAACAATTGGGTGTACCATAGGATCTTAGAATAACTGTGTATGCTGAAACGAATAGATAGTTTTTAGAATAGAAGCATATGATTACTAAATATACATTGGATAACGAAATGCCAGAAATGGAACATACCTTGGATTAGCAGGCGTAGTTGAGTGAGGGGGTATATGTTCTGATGTCAGTAAGGCTCAGATATGCACATATATAATCAGCATTAAATGCACGCTGTGGCTGCAACCAAAAGTGTGGTTGCCCTGCCAACAAACATGTAGCTGAGAAAATGGAAGTGCACAAAGTTATCATCATTGCCTAAAGTATGTGGCTGCAAACCATTGAGAAAAAGGGGTTTTAGAAAGTCAGAAAAAAGAAGAAGGTAAAATAGATAAATTACTAAATATACATTGGATAACGAAATGCCAGAAATGGAACATACCTTGGATCAGCAGGCGTAGTTGAGTGAGGGGGTATATGTTCTGATGTCAGTAAGGCTCAGATATGCACATATATAATCAGCATTAAATGCACGCTGTGGCTGCAACCAAAAGTGTGGTTGCCCTGCCAACAAACATGTAGCTGAGAAAATGGAAGTGCACAAAGTTATCATCATTGCCTAAAGTATGTGGCTGCAAACCATTGAGAAAAAGGGGTTTTAGAAAGTCAGAAAAAAGAAGAAGGTAAAATAGATAAATGTAATAATGAGAGTGTTTATGCGAACCTGAAGAATACAAACTGAATGCAACTATGATGGGAATATGGGGATGGTTCAGAACTCATCAAGTCCATTGCGTGACAATATTCTTTTATATACAATGAAGCGTTGGGTTTTGGTACAGTTTTTGTTGCAGTTTTGGGGTCGGATTTGGGTCGTGGGTTCTTGTTTTTCGCCTTTGGTTTGTTCTATCGCTTCTTTTAGCCTTTTCAAGACTGCTAATAGTGCGGCACCCACGTCATTTATTATCCTATATATAATTTACCATCAAGTCTTTGCTATAGCTTTGCGATACAGTTGACGCAATAGTGTTGGGCTACGTTCTTTTGGCCTGTAGGCTGCTGCTTTTCCCCTTTCGTTTGTTCTTTTGCTTCTTTAGCTATCAATCCGGTACCTACCACCTCATTTATTCTTTTACCTTCTACCGCCTCCTATCCAAACCCTTCTTGGTAGCCAGTGTTGTTTACTTGTTTATTAAAAAATTTAGTTAAACTTTCTAAATCCCCTTACAGTTCCATTTGTTGTTTCACCTTCCTTTGTGCAACTGCTTGCACCAAGCGAGCTGCTAGGTTGTTGAAAGAACAAAACCAACTATGTTTAAGTTGCAGACATTGTTTTGCCTTATCAACTGACAGTTTAATTGTGAGGCATTTGATAAAAAAGAAGAATTTTACTTTAAGAAACAAAGGCAATGTATTACTTTTTTTTTTTTTTGCTGATAGCGAAAGCTGATGTCATGTGCATCCGAAAGATGCTGATCAGTAGTATGGGCCAATTATCGAAGAAAGATGGGAAACAAAAGAGGATAGTGCAAAGAAGTAAGGTGTGCCAAAGTACACGGCATACTATCCTCTCCAGTCTCCCAGCTTTCTTCAAGAATTGTAAACATATGACATGTATTGTTAGTATCAGAAAAAAAAAAAAGTGCCAAATAGTGTTTGTTTCTTATGTTTAGTTTTTTTTTTTTAAAGCAACATGTAGGTGGGAAATCTGATCTCCACTTCGAACCCCTTTTGTTATTCAAACAGTCTTTAGACAATAGTCTGCACCAGACATATTGATAGACGATTAAAATACCAAAAGGAATTCGAGGTGAAGGTCAGATTAACGATCCTTGGTGTATTCATGTGGCGCACGTAGTGGTGTTGCTGAATATATGACCTGTTACAGATATTGATAGACGAAAAAATCTGGGTAAAATGTATATAAACTTATGATTGATGGACAGCAAACGGGCACTTTTAGATAAATCAATCCAATATACCTCAGATCAGGAGTCGTGGTGAGCGAAGTAGCACATGTTTTGATGTCAGTAAGGCTCAGATATGCACGTTTGTTATCAGCTTGTAATGTACGCTGTGGGTGCAACCGCTAGCGCGGTCGCCTTGCCAACGAACGTACAGCTGGAAAAATGGGAATGCACAAAGTTATCATCATCGCCTAAATACTGCGGCTGCAAAGCATCCAGAAAAATGCATTTTAGTAAGGCACAAAAAGCAGTAACCTGTATTGACGAAAAATGACTGTTTGAAGCAAGAGACAGGAAGAAACATTCTTTTTACCTGGTAAAGGGCAGATACATAAGGTTTATGTTATGTGCGAGTAAAAGGTAATATTTTTTTTTGCATAGGCGGAAGTGTAATGAGACAAGTGGTTCTGGTGAAGAATATGGTTCAAGTCTGAAAGAAAGATGGGAAACGGAAGAGGATGTTGTGAAGAAGAAATTTGGATCAAACTACTTATCACATCATTCTCTTCCGCTTCTCATCCTTCTTTCTGGACTGAAGAATGTTTTTTACCAAAACCATTTGTGCCACCACAATTATGAGTATGCAAAAAAAAAAAAAATCTATTGTTGCTGCTTAAGGTCAATTGTTAATATATGGAAATAGAAAAAGGTGACATATTAGTAATTGATTGATGGACAGTAAATGGTTACCGGCAGATAAATCAATCCAACATACCTCAGATCAGGAGTGGCAGCCGAGTGAGGCCTTAGATGTTTTGACGGCAGTAAGGCTCAGACATGGACGTTTGCAATCAGCATGAATTGTGCGTTGTGGCTGCAACCGATAGTATGGTTGCCCTGCCGACGAACGTACAGCTGGAAAAATGGGAATGTGCAAAGCTATCATCATCGCCTAAATACTGTGGCTGTAAACCATTCAGAAAAAGGCATTTTAGAAAGGCAGAAAAAGTATTAACTTCTATTGAAGGAAAATTGTTGTTTGAAGCAAGACACAGGAGGAAACGTACAGTGCTGGAGTCAGTGTTGGGCTGTGAGGTTGTTTTTTTTGCCTTACGTGTGTTTTGGCCTTTTTTTTACTGCGTGCGAGATATGGATTCCTCTGATAAAAATTCACGGTCAAGAATATGGCTGAATTTTAGAAGATCAGTCAGAAGTGAAATAGGATAGTGTGAAGAAGCGATCTGCACCAAATCATTTCTAAGACTATACTATTTTGCTTTGGGTTGATCTTCCAAAATTGTAGTCAATTATCAGTGACCGTGTTTTGTTATATATATAACATGCATTAAATAGATGCACACTTTTTTTTTGGCACATATCTTTGTTATTAATTCTTCTAGTAAAAAGTATATATATATATATATATATATATATATATATATATATATATATATTATATATTATATATATAATGTTAGTGTAAACCTTTTAATAGAATAATGAATAACAAAGATATGCACCCAAAAAAAAGTGTGTATGTATTTATGTATTCTGCATGTTATTATATATATATATATATATATATATATATATATATATATATATATATATATATATATATATATATATATATACTGCATTCCATTATGAATTGAAGCTGGGGCAAAGCAAAGTTTATATCAGCATGTAAACGACAGAGAAGACCCATGTAGATGGAGCAGGTAATCTGAAGAATAGAAAAAGATGATCAAAGTATGTACATGAATATGCAAGAAGACAAAGATGAAGAATAAAAAAATATAAATAAACTATATATATGAAGAGAATCAGTACGCAAAGATTTTAAAACTATGAATGGTGAGTGTAAATACCATGTAAACACAGGGGCAGTTGAAAGGAGGCAATTGTATGCAGTGAGACAGCTGAGCGTAAAAAAATTGTGCAGTACAAAAAACAACAACAAAGTATCAACGATGGATGTATACACCATACGAAATCAGGTATAGCTGCATATATGCAGTAACCGTGACTGGTTGCCATACATCCATCGCTGATATTCTGTCAATTTTTTTTTACAATCTTTAGTTTGACGTTATCTGGCTTTGACCTGCAGATAAATTAAGAAATTGGCATCATTAGATTGATATTAAAAACTGATTGCAAGAAGTAAATAGACCTGCCACAGGTGCAAATCGAAAAGATTGGCTTACCAAAAGCTACATATTCAGAACGACAGATTCATGAGTCTATCAGAACCAATAAGCAACAAAGTTAAACATTTTAGCTCAGATCTGTGAAGAAGTCATGAGTTTTATATCATTGGATTGATATTAATAAGCGATCGCAAGAAGTAAACACACCTGCCACGGTTGCAAATCTAAAAGTTTGGCCTGCCAACTGGCAGGGATTAACTTCTTAAATGTGTTAGTTATTTGATCTGAAAATCACAACATTTCTACAGCAGCCGTCAAAAGGTTACAACCAATAAGTGACAAAGTCAAACATTTTAGCTCAGATCTGTGAAGAAGTTATGACTTTTATATCATTGGATTGATATTAATAAGTAGTCAGAAGAAATATATATACCTGGCACGGTTGCAAATCTAAAAGTTTGCCCTGCCAAGTGCCAGGCATTCATTTCTTAAATCAGGCTCACAGGCTCATCACAGCCTACTGCGCAAATATCCATGCGTGTGAATTATTTGATATGAAAACCACAAAATTTTTACAGCAGACGTCAGAAGGTCACAACCAATAAGTGACAAACCTAAACATTTTAGCTCAGATCTCTGAAGAAGTCATGAGTTTTATATCATTGGACTGATATTAATAAATGATTGCAAGAAGTAAATACACCTGGCACGGTTGCAAACCTAAAAGTTTGCCCTGCCAAGTGCCAGGGATTCATTTCTTAAATCAGACTCACAGACTCATCACAGCCTACTGCACAAACATCACAGGGCAGAGACACGTATAAATCTCCAGCGCATTCCATCATCTGTTAGTGATTGGAAACAGGTTAAAAGAAGTGACAGAACAAATAAAAGAGAAAAAACGGGATATGGTACAACAACTGTAACAAAAGCCCACGGTCCATTATATATAGGAGAGTGCAAGAGTAAAAGGAGGTAGTTACCACATTCTGGAGAGCATTCTCTCATTTAAGAAATGCATTGGCGAAACCTTTGCAAGGAACATTAAACACACGGCATGGCTGCAACCACATTCTTAGTTACCTTGCCATGCGGTGTGAGGCGCTGCACAGAGACAGCTGAGAAGAGATGGTGGCTGCAAAATAAGACCGGTTGTGTAGCTATTGTTTACAGTATGCCGTCCGGTAATTGCCTTGCCACCACCTGATTATATAGCTGTGGGACCAACGAAGAAGAAAAAGGCAAATAAGTAAACTGAATCCCAGGGAAAAAATATGAAACGTTCGTTACACCACTTGATATGGCACTCATATCTGCTATTTCCACTAATAGCAGGTATAGGTGACATATCAAGTGAGTCAACAAACGCATCACAATATGAAAGAGTAACTGCATAAACATACATAAAGAAACTATATACAAAAAAGGAGTAAGCTCGAAAAAGGGCAGGCAAAAGAAGCAGGCAAATAAGAACTATGACAGCCGAACCAATCCGCAAGCATACAACCAAACAATCAGCAAACAACCCATTGCAACAAAAAAAAGTAAAAAAAAAAAAAAAAAAAAAAAAAGCTAACTACCACAAAGAATATCTACATAAGGAAAAGGAACCTGAAAAATCTAAAGAGCTAAACCATAAACCACAAAAAAAAGCTATAGATCTAAAATTCCAATCTAAGACCTAAAAAACAGATGAAGCAGGCACATAAGCAAAAAAAAAGAACCTTAAAACGGATAGACAACACAGATCTAAATCATAAACCTTAAAGAAACAAAATAGCGGCAAATGAGGAAAATAACTTAAAAAAAAAAAAAAAAAAACAGCCACATAAGGAAAAATAACAACCGATCCATCCTTAAGTATCACAAAAAAAAGACAACGTAACCGATCCGCAACTATACAACCAAACGATGAGCAAACAACCTACCGGGGGGGAAAAAGTAACTACCACAAAGACCATCTACATAAGTAAAAGAAATCTAAAAGACCATAACCGATCCGCAAGTAAACAACACGGTTAACCAATTAGGGTTTGGGTAGGAGGCAGTAGAAGGTGCAAGAACAAATGAGGTGGTAGGTACCGGATTGTTAGCTAAAGAAGTGAAGAAAGGAACGAAAGGGGAGAAAAGCAGCAGGCCACAGCCCAAAAGAACATAGCCCAACACTATTGCGTCAACTGTAGCTAGACACTGTAGAGAAAAGTTGATGATAAACTTCAACTTCAACGATTATATATAGGATAATAATAATACGAGTGATCTCCTATCACTAGGGTTTACAACCTTGAATCTCTATAATACATATAAACTCTTATCGTTTCGTTTTTAAACTTTAACCTAGGCAATCCTTTTATAGACCAAGGATTCCTTTACAAGATAACTATCATTCTTATCTTATATGATATACACAATATATTTTCCATAATTATCTATTACATAAATCATAAACATAAACCGTACTAACTTCTTCACTCAGCAGTCCTAACTGCTTATGTCTTCAAAACTCTTCAGCAGTCTTAACTTCCATCTTCAACAGTCTTAACTGCTATCTTCAACAGTCTTAACTGCTAAAGCTTAATTTCCTAACAATAACTAAATCCTACACCACAGACACATGAACTAAACAAAACATAGTACTCCATCCGTCCCAAAATATAAGACAACTTTTGTAATACCCTAAAATCTGGATTAACATTTTAATATGTAATTTGATTTTACCTTAAGTTATATTATAAGTTAGTAATAATTAAAAACTATATGTTATGACAAAATAAATACAAGTTATATGATATTGTTCTAAAACTAATACAAATCCTAAACTAATTATAACTTAAATACTACAAAGTTTCCTAATCGTTATCCTAAGCTACAAACAAACGACCCATACTCTTTCCTTGTAAAACTCTACACGTTTATTTTTAAGAGATAAGAACCAAGATTACAACTCAAATATATTATCGCAATTAAAAGATATGCAGGTATTCCTTTCCTAAACAACTTATACGACATTCCATATTATGCCACAAGGTTTTCCTTGTTGATTCCCATGCTTCTTTCTCTCAATATATCGTATCATTATAATCTGCTTACTCCTTCATTCTCTCTCAAAACTGAAACAAGAAGAAAACGATAAGCAGCTCCAAATAATTTTCTCTCCACTAGAAACTAAGGACGAAGGGTAGCAGCTAGTTTATGGTTGTGGTGACTTAGGGTGTAGCAGCTTATCTAATCGTTTATCCTTGTCCTTGTTTTGTTATCTCAAGAAGGTAACCATGAAATCCATCATTGTCGTTATAATTAATCACCATAAACGTTATGTATTTGTGAAACCTAAATCAAGCTTTTGTTTCCAGACCTAGATACGCCTTTAGTAAATGTATAGATCAATTTAATTACACATTAATATGGCTAATGAATTCTGGAAACCCTAGATAATTAGTAAGGGTCGGATATGGTTTAAAAGGGTTAGGGTTTGTTTGGGGAGTTTGGTGTTGCAAGCTGTCCAGAATTTGAGTCGGATTAAAAGGGGTCTAAATTGATGATACCAACGTGTTTTTGTATGATTCTTGAGTCTAAAATTAATTTTAAGTTTCATACTTTCTGAATATATAAATTTCGTGGTCATTGGAGGTAGAGAGGGTAGTCTTTTTATTTTTACTAGATTAAGTGTCAAAACTGTATTTTAGATGTCTGAAAATCAGTTAGTGTTTTTGGATTTTATTTTTCAAACCATAAGGAATTAACAGCTCTAATTTGATAGGAGTGATGTTTAGGATGTATATGACTTCCTGGAATTTTTGTGGATTTTTATAAAGGGTCTTGATATGTTTATAAAATACAAACTTTTCGGGTATACCATCAGGTCACATTCTGGAACAGGTTTGAAAAATGATTTTTTTTTGGATACTTTCACTAGGAGATAAAATCTGTGAAAATTAGGGGAAGTATTAAACATATATAGGTGTCTCTCGTAAAAATTATAGAACCACATGAGCTTTTTTGATGTGTCATAAAAATCATAAGAATATGAACCAAAATCACATGAGAAACCCTAAACATGTTATTAAATGACAATAAATACTAAAATCCGTTATGACATTAAATGAACACATAAGTATTAAATGATCCCTAATCCTTGTAGATTTGTTGAAGAAGGCGTGACGTTGTTTCCTTGTGTTCATTTTCCCATTGCTTTCATTCCATTTGCTAAGGTACGGATATTCTACCCTTTCTCAGTAAGGGTTTCGCATTGACTCTTCGATCCTTGACTATATTTCATTCGTTATGATATTCGTTAGTGATTCCGTTTGATATGATACCATTTGATATGATTTCTTATGATATGAAATTTAGATCTATGTCATTTAATATGGCATTCATTCCAGTTAGTATTCTTTTGTTTAAATATACTATAATTAATTCGTTATGATGTGATATCTTTTGTAACACCCCCAAAATATCGCAGCGGAAGATTGTGTCTTTGGGGTGCTACTTCATAATACAAAGTACAAGTTATAGAAAACGACCTCTAAATGAGACGTTTTGAAAAGTTACCATTCGATTAATGAATTCAGAGTTACAAACATGAAATCCCAAAGTATGATACATAAATGTATACAAAATATTTCGAATGGTAAATGATAAAAGCATAAGTCTTCAAAATATGCCATGCGACTCTATGCTTCAAGATCTAGCTATCGTCTAATGTACCTGAGATAAACATGCTAAAGTGTCAACACAATGGTTGGTGAGTTCATAGAGTTTGTTTAAAATGTAAGCCTTTTAAAGAATGTTCACACAGCAAAGGCATTGTGAATCCACTCAGTTCCAAGCCCCGCCCATACAAGACTTGCAACCTGTGTGTTTACAACCCACTGCTCAAGATAGTATGTCAATTATGTATGTATGTATCATATAAGTTAAAAGTATAAATGTATCTAAATTAATAGCCTTCCAACAACTTAATTTGGAGCCACTAATTTAATGGTCATCCAACAACTTAATTTGGAGCCACTTGTGTAAATAGTATATTGGTCATGTCATATGCAATTAGTCATGCGGCTCCACTCCATCTCCGGAAACCTCATACGGGTATGTTGCTCACAAGAAAAGTAATATCATTGGCTCCACTCCATCTCCGGAAACTCAATGCATGTGTTATCACAAGGAGACTTTATGCTGCTCACGAGGAGAATTATTGTTGCTCACGAGGAGACTTATTGTTGCTCACGAGGAGACTTTCAAGTTTAAGTATAACGCAATCAAGTATAACGCAGTCAAGTATAACACAATCATGACCAAAAAAAGTATAAAAAGTATAGCGTAGCATAAAAGTATAAATGTTTGAGTAGTTGCATCGCAAAGCAAATCATGTATTTGATAAACGAGTAAAGTAATTTAAGCATTTATCTCCCCCAGAGAGTATAAAATAAGCATTTAAAAGAGTAGGGGCTACGAAACTCACCTTGAACTAATGATAACACAACGTATAACGGAATCGATGGATTAAACCAGGAAGTCTCTACGTACAACCTAGAAATATGATATCGTGTCTTAGGTTCTAAAACAACGAAGTGAATATATAAACATGCCAAAAAGTTTATATATCTCGTACTACCGTTCGGGCCATCGTAATTCAGAGGTCATGTAGTAAACGTTCGAGGAGCCAGGACACTTTAACTCGTAAATCCACAACTCGTCGATCCGTTTACCCAAATGAAACCCCTCACACAAAGTTCCCTAGTGTTGTAGTATTTGATAGAAAGTATATTTTGCTTACTTGATTATATGATATATTAAGAGTTTATAAAACACTAAATAATCAAATAAAAGTTCGTAAGTATTTAAAGTATATAAATACTTACCTTAATATAGAATGCTTGAGTATTATAGAAAATGGGAATATAAGTGGAGCTTCGACGTAGAATTTGCAATATTCGTAAACCCGATGCCACTTGAAGATTATAACAACGCCTTCTTGAAAACCCGAAGCTATTTGAAGATAATAACAAGTCTTTTTGGAGACATGGAATTATTTGAAGATTATAACGACGCCTTTCTTGAAAACTCGAAGCAAAGTAGATCAAAATCTAGCTTTTGCTCAAGAACGCTTGCACGTTCTTGAAGAAACTTGCTAAAATAGCTAAGAATCGCCTTGGATTTAAGGACTTTAGAGATATAGAAGGGGGTGGTGCAAGAAATTATGAAGGTTTAGGCTTGGTATTTATAGGGAAAAATTTAGGTTAAAATGGCATTTTCGTAAATACATAGAATGGCATTTTGGTAAATAAAGGGCAAGGGTAAAATGGTAATTTCACTATATTTTCGAAATATCTAGATATTTTTGAGAAAATATCTAGATATTTTAGGTTGGATATTTATCTTTGACTTACGGAGTGGGTTTTGGTCCCGTTAATCGCTAACCGTAAACAGTTAAGTCACGAAACGTAAAATCGAGTATCGTAAAAATACGAAACTTGCAAGAATGATTAAACTCATCATTATACTCCATAATAAAATATAAAATGAGTGATAAGTTCAATCGGGTTGCTCAAACCCTGTTAAAGCTGAAAACGCGGGTCTAAAACGCGTAATACGTAAAACGTACGAAAGTTGCGTAAAATTGAGAAAAGTAAAATATAACTTTTCTAATATGATTATAATAAACTTAAAAGACTTAAAATGTCTAGGCTAGGCTTTGTCTCGTGTCGGTTGGTGTTAAATGTCCTTTAGATGTAAAACCGGAAGCCTAAAAATCAAGTAATGATTTATAAAATCAAGGAATGATTTTTATGGTCAATGGAGGGGGAAAATATGTTGACTTTTCCAATAATATAAAAGCTTCTAAATGCCTTAGAAAATATGGTGCAGGTGAAGGCTAAGGTTGCGGATAAGTGAAAGTGCTTAAAACGCAAGTCTAGTTCTGTAAGACACATGGTCTATTTGGTAACATTTTGACTTAATATCAAAATTTCTCTAATTGATTGTGAGTGTTCTAAACATTTATCTGATGCGAGGAAAATTGGCGCAGGTGGTTTTCGTTATGCGCAGGGTGTTTAAACGACGTTTAACCTAAACGTATAATCTTTTAATAACTTTTGCGAAAATGACCCGACAAGCGTCAAACTTTTATTTTGTCATAGAAATAATTTATCTCACGAGAATATGAAATAAAAATTTTGATATGAAATAAAAATTTCGGAAATGAATAGTGCCAGTGAATAGTAAAATTTCGGGAATAGAATTTAACCTGAAAATGCGAATTGTTACATCTTTTTTATTCTGTTACCCGAGCTAACTAGTCATGGAGGTACCATGACCATGTCATTGAGGCACCAATGGCATGACACTATCTGTGGCAGTGTGATTGGTCCACGGCGTTCCCTTTTGATATGTATATGATTATTGAGCTCGTGCACTTATTTGCCATTTTGGTACGCCAATATATTTGTCAGAGTACAGGTGTATGGTGGTATACATATTTTGTTTTGCAGGGAGCGTATGGATGCATCCTAGGTTTGTTTTGTAATATGTTTATGATATGGCTTTGTAGTGAATGGTTTGTGTGTGCCATACACCCCATTACACTTTTGGGAGTTGATCACTCCATTTGCTATGATTTGTTATGACAGGATATGATATGATTATGTGGTTAAGCATGTGGTGTGCTTTTTGAGCTCGTGGGCATTTTCCTTATGACTTGTTGACTTCCTTATCATTCACTTGATTCATTATTCATTGATTCTCATGACCTATGACTTCATTTTGTGTACTTATTCATATTCAGTTTATTATTTTATATCTGTTCACTGGGCTTTTTAAGCTCAGCCGCATTTTCTTTTCCCTGCGGCAGGTATCAAGCGGGATGCTGGGATTTGAGTGATGAGAGTAGGAGCTTTTAGTGGACCACCCTGACGATAGTTACCCACTTGCGTTTGGATTAGATTTGGAATTATCTTTCATTTAGACTTTGTTTGGGATTGTATTTCATTTAGAAGTTATTCTGTTTCAGACTTAGTATTTTATCATTTCCTTAGAAGAATTTATGTAACCTTGTAATCAATGTTGCAAAAGTCTTCCGCTTGCGTTTATGTTCTGATTGACACCATAACGTGACATTTTGACCCTTGTCGGGTTGGGGTGTTACAACTTTGACTTTTAGAATCCAACTTTGACATTATTTTTTATTTATTTATTTTGTATTATACAATACTTAATGCAAAATATATAAATGAATTGGATTTTAAATGTGTTTTCATTGATATAATTTTATTAAGTATTATTTAATACAAACAAAAATATTTAAGGTCAAAGTTGGATTCAAAAAGTCAAGGTGAACTTATATTTTGAGACGAAGAGAGTACCAACTAAACTTCATCTTCCTAGCTTGTACCTGCAAACACACAACACAACACAACACAAACACAAACACACAACACAACACAACACAACACAACACATAAAAAAAACATGATTTTTGTTTTTTTGTGTTTTCCCCAACCGGTCGAGTAGATGACCCAAAATGTCACATCCTTCTTCCCCAACCGGCTTCGACCGAATCCTCAAACCAACGACGACCGACGGCCAATTGCCTCGACTCGGTCGCCGACCCCCTTGGTGCGCCCAGTCTAATAAACAAATATATTTGCAACTCTTGTTATTCCTCTTTATGAGATTATACATATATCAACAACTCTTGTTATAAAAGGAAAAACACGAGTTACTTTGACATGTGAATGAATACACGAGATTATACATATATCAACAACTCTTTTTATTCCTCTTTATGAGATTAAGTAAGGATATCCGAAAAAAAATTTCTTTGTTAACTATCCGCATTCAATTACGACCCATGTTATTCATCTAATCATCTTTATAAGTTTAACCCGTGCACGGCTTTTAAAATCGGCTTAAATTATTGTTAACATGACTATAAATATCAAAATGAAGTCACGACATCACACGTTATCGTGAGATGGAAATAAATGGACGAGATTTTACATATAACAACGACACATATTTTTTCAACGTCATTATATGCTACGAAACAAACACAAAGTCTAGAACATGATATCAATAGTTAAATCTAAACAAGATCAACCTAGAAACCGTGTCAGTTAAACAAAGCCAAATCTTTCGCAACAAAATTCTATACAAAATATTAATCGATATGAACACATAATGAAAAAATTATGTAAAAACTTAATATAATTATATAGAAAAATATTAAATATTACAAAATCATAAATTTATAAATTGTTACAATATTTAGCTTCAAAACAAAATTATTAAAACATTAAATGTTATACTATCTGTTTAAACCCCGTGCATGCTGTTTTAAAACAAGTATACTAAGGCCATCTCCAATGTTGACACTAAGTGTACTTTTTGCACTAAAATAGTGCAAAAACGCAAAAATGATCTCAAATGTTAGCACTAAACATCATACTATTTTAGTGCAATGGATAGTGAACACACAAAATGCACTAAATATAATGCAATTACTATTCATTGCACTAAACACTATTCATTTTATTAAAACATCTTATTTTTACTAATCCTTTGATATTTAATATAAAACATTAAAACTAGTTTATATAATTTTTTTTTTGTAAGTTTCACATTAATATCATCAAAATGAGCTCAATATTGATATAGAGTACTTAATATTATAAATTATGTATGGGCTTATAGGTTATGTCTATTCATCCTATTCTTTAGAAACAAGTTAGGGTTTAGACTATTACCCTTATAAATACATCCATTTGTAACTTCCAGTGATTATCCATTCAATAATAATTTCTCTCTTCTCTTTACTCTTGTTCATTACTTTTACAATACGTTATCAGCACGCTCTAGCTAAAAGATATTTTTTTTTCAATTTTCTCGACTTTTAAGAGGTAAATCTCGAACTCAACCGATCATCGCAATTTATTTAATCTTTGTTTCGATGTTACTTGCCACCACATTTTGCTATGCGATAATATAAATTATACTCCGTAATTTTCTCGTGTTTCTTTTCTTTTTTTTTTTTTTTTTTTTTTTTTTTTTTTTTTTTTGTAGCTTCAATGAACTAAGAACATGACAAGTGTATAAAGATGGTATTCTAAGTTTAAATACTAAATCTTAATCTAGATTAATAAACACAATTCTTTTATGTTTTATGTTTGTTTTGTATTGAATCATGAAAGTGTGGCATACCATTCTATTTGTTATATCCTCTTTGGCTCCTGAATTGATATTTTCATTGCTATCAATCAAGTTATATTTTCTTTTTTTTTTTACTTGATCCCTATTGTAATTTACAAGAACAATTCATGTTCTATAGTAATTACATAAAGAGAATTGCGTGTTTTTTTTTTTTTTTTTTTTTTTTTTTTACTTTTCATGTTCATCTATTAAAACTCTTTTATAGTTACAAAGAACAATAAATGTTCTTTTGTGACTACAAAGAGAAAATAAAAATAATGCAACATCATGTTTTTGTTGAAAAAAAATTAGAACCTCAAAGTTCTAATATGGTTCTTTCAAGAATCAATATGAAAAAAAAAAAAAAAAAAAAAAAAAAAAAAAAAAAAAATCATAACCTCATGTTATGACTGAAAAAATATCATAACCTCAAGTTATGAGTAAAAATAAATAAATAAATAAAAATAATAATTAGAACCTCAATTTCTAATATGGTCTTTTTATAAAGATCAAAATCATAACCTTGTGTTATGTTGAAAAAGAATATTGGAATCTCAAGTTCCAATTTGATTTATATAGATCACTAAGTTTTATTGTTATTGTCATTAGTTTTTTTTTCTTACTGTTCGTATCAATGTTTACTTTAAAAACAAATCGTACAGTCACATATTTTACTACGATAGATCTTAGTTTGATTCTCTTTATTTACTCATAAAATCTTATATATTTATTGCTTTAACATTTGTTCAAATACATGCATCTTAATTATAGTAACAATTTTTCTGTTGTTTTTTTTTCTTGCGGACATAATTGCATCTACATGCAGGAAATATCACAAAATGATTATATAATTAACTATAAGGCGCATTTGTTGAGATCTCGTTTTTCAAATCATACGATATATAAATGTTGATATATGCGATTTTTTTTATATGATGATATATACAATATTTGCTAAATGATACACTTGCCTTTTTATGTAGTTAAAAAAATGTCAAACTCAAAGCTTTCGAATATCGATTTTGCTGTTCTTGACATTTCTGGAAAAGACTATCTCCCTTGGACTCTTGATGCTGAGATCCATTTAACTGCAAAAGAATTGGGAGAAACGATCCAAATTGGAAATACGGCCTCTGCACAAGCACGTGCCAAAGCCATGATATTCCTGCGTCATCATCTTCATGAGGACCTAAAAAAGGAATATCTAACGGTGAAAGACCCGTTAATATTATGACAAAGTTTAAAGGAAAGGTTTGATCATCAAAAACAAGTAATCCTTCCTAAAGCTCGCTATGACTGGATGCACCTCAGGTTGCAAGATTTTAAAAGTGTCAGCGAGTACAATTCCGCAATGTTTAGCATCACATCTAAACTAACATTTTGCGGATAAAATATTACTGAAGAAGACATGCTAGAGAAAACTTTCTCTACTTTTCATGCTTCAAATATGCTCTTACAGCAACAATATCGAGAACGTGGCTTCCAAAAATACCACGAACTAATATCTGTTCTCCTTGTTGCTGAACAAGATAATGAGCTTTTGATGAAAAATCATCAAGCATGCCCCACTGGTTCTACTGCATTGCCTGAAGTGCATGCAACATCAAATGTGAGGGGTCGGGGTCGTGAACATGGTAATAACCGTGGAAATGAACGAGGTCGTAGTCGTGGCCGTGGACGTGGTCGAAATATTGTTTGGCATCGTGATGGTTATAATCCTAAGCCATACGATTTTGAGAAAAAAGACGATAAAGGCAAAAGGATGCAACATCAAGCTCCTAAAAAATCTGGAAATGCTTGCCATAGATGTGCCATGAACACTCATTGGGCAAAACAGTGTCGCACCGCCAGACACTTTGTTGATCTTTATCAAGCATCACTAAAAAAGAAAGGAAAAGACATTGAAACAAATTTCATTGATAATTTCAATGATGATGAGCCAATTCCCAATGTGCGCTTCGAGTCCTCAGATTTCTTTGATGATGTCGAAGATGCTGTTGCTTCATTTTCCAACGATGGAAATAATAACTAGCTATCTAATTGCATTTTTATTTTTCCGCAATAAGTGTTTAAGTTTAAATTTCGTGTTGAATAAGCTAGGTTTGTTCTAGCATTGTTACTCATGTTTTGAATTTTAATTAATGAAGTACTTATTTTTTCCTTAAAGTTTTCTTTTACTTTGAAATGCTTATTTATTTATTCTTTTTATGTTCGAGGATATGAAAAGCATTTTGGAAAACGGTGAAGACGAGTGTCTAGTAGATAGTGGAACAACAAATGCCATTTTGAAAAACAGAAAATACTTTTATGAATTTCATATAGCAAATACAAATGTCAACACAATTTGTGGTACTAGCAACTTGATTGAAGGCTCTGGCAAAGCCTGCATTGTGTTACCTAAAGGTACACAATTAATAATAAATGATGCTTTATATTCTAGTAGATCCAGGAGAAATCTACTAAGTTTTAAAGATATAAGACGCAATGGTTATCATCTTGAAACCATGACTCAAAATGAAATTGAGTATCTCCAAATTACATCCATTGAAAATGGAAAAAAGACCATAATGAAAAGAATGAAAGGTCTATCTTCTGGATTGTATTTTACATACATCAATCAGACAGAAATAAATATGGTTTCTGCCCAAAAGGGTATAGATCCCAAAATATTTACCCTTCGGCATGATCGATTGGGTCATCCGGGTGATATTATGATGAGGAGAATAATTGAGAGCTCAAATGGGCATCCACTAAAGGATCTCAAGATCCTATTATCATAAGAATTATCATGTGGAGCATGCTCTCTTGAAAAAATGATAACTAGGCCCTCAATCAATAAACTTGAAAAAGAATCTCCTTTGTTTCTAGAAAGAATTCAAGGAGACATTTGTGGGCCAATTACTCCTCCGTGTGGACCATTTCGATACTTTATGGTATTAATTGATGCATCATCCCGATGGTCCCATGTCTGTCTGTTAGCATCAAGAAATGTTGCTTTTGCGAGGCTATTAGCCCAAATAATTCAATTAAGAGCACATTTCCCAGATTATCAAATCAAAAAGATCAGACTCACCACAACGAACAAAGATGGGACCTCAAAGAAGATTGAGAATTTATGTTGGTTTTAATTCTCCATCAATCATAAAATATTTGGAACCATTAACTGGAGATGTTTTTACAGCACGCTTTGCTGATTGCCAGTTTGATGAAACAATGTTCCCAATCTTAGGAGGAGAAAATAAAAAGTTGGACAAACAAGATGTAACTTGGAATGCATCACAAATATCTTTTCTTGACCCTCGGAGTGGTCAATGTGAATTGGAGGTTCAAAAGCTCATTCACTTGCAAAGAATAGCAAATGAATTGCCTGATACATTTACAGATACAAAAAGAGTTACAAAATCATATATTCTAGCTTTAAATGCGCTTTCTCGAATTGATATTCCTGAAACTCTGAATGAGTCAAATGTACGCAGAAAGCGTGGAAGACCAATGGGTTCTAAGGATACAGATCTACGAAAAAGAAAAGAGCATAATACAACTGGCAAAGTCCAAGAAGTTGTTATCAATAAAATCCCAGAAGAGATTAATAATAACACAGAAAATGTGGAAAAATCTCTTGAGAATGGCCATGTACCTAATGAATATGAGATCTCAATAAACTTTGTACAAAATGGTACAACATGGAATTGAAATGAAACATGTGTTGATGAAATCTTTGCATATGCTATAGCAAGTAAAATAATAAATGATGAAGTTTCTGTGCCAAAATCTATTGGAGAATGTCGACAAAGAAAAGATTGGCAAAAATGGCAAGATGCCATACAAGCTGAACTAGATTCACTTGAAAAGCGCCAAGTATTTGGCCCTGTGACATTAACCCCAAATAATGTGAAGCCGGTAGGCTATAAATGGGTATTTGCTATAAAAAGAAACGAGAAAAATAAAATTGTGAGATACAAAGCAATACATGTAGCATAAGGTTTCTCACAAATACCCGGGGTAGATTATGAAGAAACATATTCACCTATTGTGGATGCAACGACTATCAGATTTTTAATTGGTCTTGCAAATGTTGAAAGGTGATGAGTGGCTTTTTACTCATCATTTTATACCCAAAAAACCCCACAAAAATGACCAAAAACACCCAAATGGACCAAATATTGTTACAAATATCCTTGGATTGTTTTTTATGTGTTTCAGGTACAAAAGGATTGAAAACGAGGCAAATATGGACAAAACCGAGCTTGGAATGGAAAAGAGCCGAAAACCGAAGCCGGAAAAGCCATTTTTCATTTGGATTAAATTCAAGCTCAAAAATCCCAAAATGGCCCTTGGATTATTTCTACTTGACACAATTGGTCCCTAGTTTAACTTTGAAAAGTTGGCAAGAATAGTCCCTGAAAATTTTAAAGTTACAACATTGGTCCTTTTATTAAATCCATTTTTATCCTAAACTAACTCAATACTAAACCGGATCCAAACAAAATAAAGCCCATCACCACCTTAAAGCCCAATTTACCCCAATCCCTTTTAATTAAACAAACCGGGGTCAAACTCATCAAAGGATAGTCAAACACCCAGATAAGCACTATTCATCATCACTAATCTCTTTTTCCCACCTAGCTTCTGCTAATCACCAACCCATCACTTTTACCCTCACCTCCGTCCAAAAATACCCACATGATCATGCTCCCCTCCCCTCCTTGCTACCTTGGCAATCCCAAGTACTAACAATCCCATCTACGGCCAAGATTGGAAGTTTTGGAGAGCAAGAAAATCTGAGGGCTGAGAAAGTAGCTAAAGAAACACAACTGGGATTCGTCTCACACAAGAAGCACAAGTGCAGAAAAACCCTAATTTTATTTTAGTATAAATAGGAGTAGTGCTACAGTAGTATAGTCAGGTTTTATTTTTAGCTTATTTTTAAGGTATTGTATTTTTTAGCTTATTTACCTTTCAGTATTGTAATTCGACTCTTGCTTTAATATTAATTCAGTTTTAGTTTAATTATTTAACAAAATCCAAAAAAAAAAAAAATAGCCTTTAGCTTATTTACTGTTCAACAGGTTATTCATGTGCTTATTTTCATTTTTTTTTGTGACTTTCTGATATCATTGATGTTATATGGAGTTAGATTGATAGCCTTGGTAGCTTATTCTTAGTTTTGCCTTAAAAAGTAAAAAAAAAGCAAAAAATTAGCATACTTAGGATACAGCTTATTGAGTGCTTATTTGTTATTAAAATTAGTTCATTAGGTTAAGATTAAGTTAGTTTATCATTATTGAATCAAAAACATAGCTTAAATAGGTCTTTCTTAGTTTAAAATTGCAAAATCAGTTTTTAAAGTAGTGTTTGGGTTAAGCCCCAAAGTGGGTAAAAATGAGTTTTTCACTGTTCATTGACCTATGTGGGAACTTTGGTTGAGCTTATTGAATCATTGATAAGCTATTTTCCATAGAATTTAAGTTCGCTTAGAGCCTTTTGAAGTTTTTGAGTCTGTTGGTACAAGTGCAGTACTGAACTGCCCTTATAAGCTTCCTAGAAGCTCTAGCTTATTAGACCCTTATTTTTGGCATATGTTGTGTTCATTAGGTCCGAATTAAGTAGTGTTTAAATCCCTTAAAGCCTTGTTCTAAAACAATAGCTAGGATCAGTCTACAATAGCCTTAGCAGACTGCCTTTTTTGTTGTTTTCTCATTTTCAGCTTATTTTGGTGATTTTTAATATGGTAATGCTAAGTTAGAATTAGCTGAATTTTTGCATAGAGCTAGTTGGGTAGCTTATCCATCCATTGCAATTTTTTTTAGATTTTTAGGATTTTATTTGAATAGCTTGTTGATGCCTTGAAAACTGCTTATTTGCCCTGATCATTGCCTACATCAGCAGACATTAGTTTTTTTTTTTAGCTTATTTAGTTTAGTTCCTTGCCTATTTTGCCTTCTGTTTAGCTTATTCATGTTCCCTTCAGCTTATTATTTGACACTTAGCTTATTTTCAACACTGCCTTAGCTTATTTCATAGCTTATCAGTTTTTTTTAGCGTGTTCCCATTTTGCCTTCTGAACAGGCCTTATAAGCCCTTTTCTGAGCTTATTGTTGGTTTATAAAAAAGTTGGTTTTATAAAAAAGTTTAGTTTTAATATGTTTTTCAAGTTTCCATATATATATATATATATATATATATATATTTTATATATATATATATATATATGATCCGGTTCCATTGAGAAGGTTTTTATTTTGAGAAGATTGAGAAATCTTCGTTTGAACCAACTGATTCATGTTTTTAATTTGATTCACAAGTAAAACATCATTTTATGGTGAATCGAATCTATAAATTACAAATTTGATTCACAAATCATTGTTAAAATCGAGTTATGATGATGATTCATTAAATTTGTACAGATGATTCAGTATTCTACATATATCGCAAAATCGAGAGATTTTTAACATTGATTCAAATTTTTTTTACACATTTTGAATTTTAATCACATTAAAATGAGTTTTTACGCTTGAAAAACATGAATCAAAGTTAAAAATCTATCGTTTTTGAAAACCTTCTCAATCTTCTCAAAATAAAAACCTTCTCAATCGATCCAGATTCTATATATATATATATATATATATATATATATTACTTTTGTTTTTCAAAATTTTCTTTTAACATTTAGGACGTAGAAAAATTAAATTTGCACTCGTAGGGTTAATTTTTAAAGATTTTGACGGTTAGGCTCTTTTTTAGATTTTCGTTTTTATTCGCGTTTTCTTTATTTTAATTTTTTGTTTTCCTAGACTTATAACCAAAAACAAAATCGTATTTCAAGCATTTTAATACCAAACCACAAACGATATCCTCAATTCACGCCTCGTCTGGGACCACGACCCGGGTATTCCTTATCTAGTTAATTATATCGATTTGCGTTGAGTGTTGCTCGTTGACTTTTCTTCATGAAAGGGTTAACTTGTGATTATTTAACCAGAAATCAAAAGGCTCCAAATGCGCCTTATGGATGTTGTCACAACTTACTTGTACGGATCACTTGATAGTGACATTTATATGAAAATCCCCGAAGGATTGAAAATGCCGGAAGCTTGTAAATCTAAGCCCCGTGAAATGTTTTCAATTAAATTGAAAAGATATTTATACGGTCTAAAACAATCAGGACGAATGTGGTATAATCGCCTGAGTGAATATCTTTCAAAAGAAGGATACAAAAGTAATCAAATAAGTCCGTGTGTTTTTATCAAAAGATCAAAGGGACAATCATTGCAGTGTATGTTGATGATTTAAATATCATCGGAAATATTGATGAAATTGAACATATTGCAAATTTGTTAAAGAATGAATTTGAAATGAGAGACCTTGGTATGACAATGTTTTGTCTGGGCTTGCAAATTGAGCATTTGTCAAGTCGAATATTTGTCCATCAATCAAACTATACGGAAAAGATATTGAAACGATTCAATATGGATAAAACTCATCCACTAAACTCACCAATGGTCGGTCGTTCACTTGACCGGGAACTTGATCCGTTCCGCCCCAAAGAACATGATGAGGACATTCTAGGTCCTGAAATACCATATCTAAGTGCGAAAGGGGCTTTGATGTACCTTGCTAGTAATACACGCCCATATACTGCTTTTTCAGTCAACTTACTAGCAAGATATAGTTCCGAGCCAACACGCCGACATTGGAATGGAATCTGTAACACCCCCAAAATTTTCAACGGTCGCGGAAGCATACAGAACTTTGAGGGTGCTACTGCAGGTGCAACGATTGGAAATCACAACACAAGGTAACAAAGAACAGAATACATACTCCTTTTTAATTAAATCAATATTTAGAGTTTTACAAAAGATAATTCATTGTTTAGGTAAAATTTAAGCCCATTGAATACAGTGGTCCCACATAAAAAACAAGTCTCAAATAAATTTGCCAGTCTGTCAGAAATAGCTCCATGACCCTTGCCTTGCCAAATCATGCCATACAAATCAAATTACACACCTGAGAAAAACATGCTAAAAATTCAGCAAAAAGCTGGTGAGTTCATAGGTTTAAGTAAAATGATCAAATAGTTAATTGGACCAGCATGATCATTACAACACATGTAATGTCATACAAAAGTATTTATCGCGCTAGCACTAAGTTCATGCAACCGAAGCTCGACAGTTTAGTGTGCTAATCTCAAACACATAAATAATAGTCAAGGGCCCCTTAGCGAGTGCTTAACCCAATACACTCGAAGTCCGACTTGCTATACGTCCGCCTTGACCTGTCTGGCCAACCGAACGGGGGAGTCACCCCAATAGATCTATCTAAATCAATCGTGCTTCCCAAAGGGAACTAACGGCTCGTGAAAATGGGCATGATAGTGGGTTCTAGGGCTTAGGCTAACTACGCAATAGTTTTGAGAAAAGTTAAAATATTGTGGTCCATAAAAAGATTTGCATGTTTCTCACCCCATATTTGTAAAACAAGTATAAGTAAGAATGGGGCTATAAACTCACCTTTAATGGCCTGAACAGTGAATGCTATGAAATTAAAGAGTGCACGGCACCAACACGCAACCTAAATTAAATAACCATGTCTTAGTTTCAAGTATTAAATTCAAGTCCTTTCATATTTTAGTTTCAATGTTTTAGAGTATTTATTTTGTTGTCAGTTGTGTGGCGGCAAGTGCGGTTACTAAGGTCTTTCCTAAGGTGTGGTGAGGTGTAACTCTACAAATGACCTAAAGGTACGGTAATGAGAGATGGGGGATATTAAACAATCTAAAGTACAAATGAATTAAATCTAGTTGTGATATATATATATATATATATATATATATATATATATATATATATATATATATATATATATATTGAAATTTATTCGTTATGTCCGTTTATGTTGATTTTAAAAGTGAGACCTAACGTATGTGACGTTTATTACCTACTAATTATATGTATTGAGAAATTGATTATGACGTTAATTTTTAGTAACTTGGATAATTTAACTAAGTCCTTATTATTCATTTATTAGAATTCATTTTTACACAATACTAGTTTAGAATTATATGTATCGTCGAATTTATTCAAGTTAAGTTTGATATATTATTAGCGACGTTCATATTAATTGACTTAGTTTTAAAAATAATAAATGTGAGTGTTAACTATATATATATATATCCCGATGTGTGTTATAGTCTACACTTATCGTGAAATTGATTTGTCATTGATTTCGCTTGTGTACCATAACTTTAACTACGCAAGTGTGTTAACTTTTATATTTCTATTTTCTCGAATATATGTTATATCACTTATGTAGTCGTAGGACAATGTTTGTATATATTGTGCTATTATAGTCTAAACGTTTCAATTATCTTGTCGGGTTTTACATATTGGCTACTCAAGTTTTACGTACGTGTATGTTAATTTAAATGAAATTTCATTTTTGTATTCGGTTAAATAAGTCTTTACGTGTTTACATGTTAGTTACTACGAATTATTTTTGTGAACGGCTCATGTTCATTTTAATTGTTTGCGACAAGTCTCACTATATTTGTTATCCGAATTTGCATCTTTAATACTTATTGGGCTGCGGCCCACTGGGTTCGAGGAGGGGGTTTTAAGGTCGCTATTGGGTTGGGCTTTACAAATATTCTGGTGGGCCTAAAGATTTGTTCACAGACCCATATCGTGGGCTGAGTTTAAAAGGGTTGACTGTTGGGCTTGTGCTTGGTCTTCTAAGCGGGTTTTGTTGTTGGGCTTAGCCTGGTATACTCAACAAGAAACACAGAACACACTAGTGTAACAACTTGGTGTGATTTTCTTGGAAATCCTTTTTGGCCGATGATGGTCACTAGCTTAGGTCTTATGACTCATCTCATTGGCTACGTTCGAGTACTACTCAACTTTGAGCCTTGAGGTTCTAAGTGGTAACAAGGGCTCTTGGCTGTTCAACTTAAGTGTCGATAAGGGTAGTAATTATCCTCACATGGACTTAACTCTTAGGTCTCTAAATGTTACCCCTTTTTCCCATTCTTGCAACTGGTTTCTCAATAAATTAGCACTCCATTCGAGTACTACAATCCTAGAGGGGTTGTGTTTGGGGCGATTTGGTGCTATCTTTTTTAGGGTGGGTTCTTAGGTTCGAGTGAGTCTTTACATGTTTTGAACCGAGGGCATAAACCTCATGGGTTGGGTTTAATTGTCACGAACTAGCTTGAACCAAGACCTCCTCTACACTAGTTTGTTTTCCAGCCAAGCCTTACCACCAATGCACCTAGCTTTGGTGGTCATTTGTTCGGCCATGGTTAGTCACAGTGGGTTGTTATCACCCATTTAGCAACAACACAACATCCTACATAGCCTTTCTACACTAGTCACAATATTCCCAGGTTCGAATCATGAACCCGTGTTTCCTAGAGTCTTTCGAGTAACTTATACATAATATCAACAATTAACAATTTCCCTATTAATCAAATTCCCAGGTTCGAATCATGAACCATATTGACTAGTAACTTAAAACTATTAATCTAATTCCTACGCCACACTAACAACAACAACAATTAAATTTTTTTTTCTCAATAATCATCACTTCTGGAAATTATATTCGAACGAACTAATCATAACCTCACTTAAATTAATTCCTTCAGTCGACCGATAATTACTTATCATAATTGGATCTTAAAAATAACAAAAACTAAATGAATCCGAAGAAGGATCTAATTCTTACAGTGTTTGTTGAGAGATGAAGGATTCGATTGAAACTCCAAACCCGAATAACCCATTGCTCCAAACCGAATACCCCAACCTCCAAATCGAACCACAATCGCTACCACACTTAATCTTTCTTGAGTGATTCTCAGATTTTTGGTGTATGCTTGTTGAATTGTGGTTCGACATCTCTTAGAGGAGCGGATTAAATGGTGAATCTTGGAGAGTAGTTCCATAGAAACTTTTGGATTTGGGAGAAATAATCCTTCCCTTTGTGTGCTATTTCTACCTCAATGGGGGTTTACCCTAGTTTGACTTGTGTGGTTACCTATACCCGTGAAGAAGACAAAGGTCCTGGGTCAAAGAGAAAGGGTAATAGTGATGGAGGGGAAAATGATGGTTCGATGGGGGTTTTGGGAAGAAGAAATGGCGGACAAAAATATGGGGATACCTAGCGTTAGCTATAGCAGGATATGGGGAAAAGTGTGAGTGGGTGAGTTGTGTTTTAATTTAAGAGTGTAGTGAATAATTAGTTAAAGAGTGGGATTTTTATTCCTGCATCTCGTTAAACTGAGTCAAATTCGGGTCCTTCCCGGAACCGTCACAAATATGGGAGATTATTATTTTAAAGTTGTTTTATAATGTTTGAATATATTTTTGAGTCTTTAAGTATTCACTAAAATTTCTGAGTCTCAGATTTATTTCTGGTTTGCGTGTGGTGTCAGTCTGTGTGAAACTGGGATAACCTCCCGTTCTTACTACAATATAATGAGTGAATTATAAGATGTGATAATTTCACTGTTCTTTGGTGAGATTTTCGGGTGACAATATGTGCAGGTCTATTATCCGTGTTAAACATATATTGGTCTAGTCAGGTGTTCTAGTCACAGAAAGTGAATTGTCATATTATAAATATTAGGGAAATTTACCATTTGTCACATCCTCCCCGTCTTAGGAACGAAAACCGTCCTCAGTTTTCATTTAGGGTTACCTGCTGAGTGTGTAAAGAGATGTGGGTATCTTCGTTTGATCTCGTCCTCCCGCTCCCAAGTGTATTCGGGACCTCTTCGGGAGTTCCAACGGACTTTGACAATAGGGATACAACTTTGCTTTAGCCGTTTGATCTCTCGGTCCATTATTTCAACGGGTTCTTTGACGAAGTTTAACCTTTCGTCAACTTGGATTTCTTCTAAGGGTATGGCATGAGTTTCGTCGGAAAGACACTTCTTTAAATTGCTCACATGGAACACGTTGTGTACGGAACTTAGTTCCTGAGGTAACTCAAGTCGGTAAGCTACTGGTCCAATTCTCGTGAGAATTTTGAAAGGACCTATATATCTAGGGTTCAGCTTTCCACGTTTCCCGAAATGGATCACGCCTTTCCATGGCGATACTTTCAGCATGACACGATCCCCAACTTGAAATTCAAGTAGTTTTCGTCTTTTGTCAGCATAGCTTTTCTGACGGTATCGGGCCGCTTGCATTCGGCTCTTGATCTGCACGATCTTTTCTGTAGTCTCTTGCACTAACTCTGGACCGGTGAGTTGACTCTCTCCAACTTCAGCCCAGCAGATTGGGGATCTGCACTTTCTACCATATAGTGCTTCATATGGTGCAGCTTTGATGCTGGTGTGATAACTATTGTTGTAAGAAAATTCGGCCAACGGTAGATGTCTATCCCAACCGTTACCGAAATCTATCACACATGCTCTCAGCATATCTTCTAATGTTTGTATGGTCCTTTCGCTTTGACCATCTGTTTGCGGATGATATGCTGTGCTCATATCTAAGTCGGTTCCTAAGGCATCTTGTAGAGATCTCCAAAAATTTGACGTAAAACGACTATCTCTGTCTGATATAATTGAAAGTGGAACTCCATGTCGAGCAACTATTTCTTTTACATACAATCGTGCAAGCTTGTCCATACTATCATTTTCCTTAATAGGTAGGAAGTGAGCGGATTTGGTAAGACGGTCAACAATCACCCAAATGGTGTCATAACCACTTGACGTTCTGGGCAATTTGGTGATGAAATCCATAGTTATACGTTCCCATTTCCATTCGGGGATTTCAGGTTGTACGAGCAAACCTGATGGTCTCTGGTGTTCAGCCTTTACCTTGGAAAACGTTAGACATTTACTGACATAAGTCGCAATGTCAGCTTTCATATTGGGCCACCAATACAACTTTTTTAAATCAAGATACATCTTGTCGGCTCCCGGATGGATGGAATATTTCGACTTATGGGATTCGTGCATAATGAGGTCTCGTATACCCCCGTAGAGTGGAATCCAACTCTTGTCCTTGTAACAAAGAGTTCCATCTGCTTTCTTCACGAACCCATTTTCACTTTTGGGCATTCCGTAAATTTTCTCATTTGGTCTATTTTCTTCCTTAAGAGCCTCAATCTGAGCTTCACGAATCCTCAACGGTAGTGGTGAGACAATTGTTATACCTAACGATCTTACTCTTAGGGGTTTCGGTCTCTCCTTTCGGCTAAGTGCATCCGCTACCACGTTTGCTTTGCCCGGGTGGTATCAAATCTCACAGTCATAGTCACTGAGCAATTCCAACCATCGGCGTTGCCTCATATTGAGTTCCTTCTGATCTAGGATATGTTGCAAACTTTTGTGGTCGGTATATACTACGCACTTGTTGCCGTAAAGATAGTGTCTCAAGATTCTGAGGGAAAACACTACTGACCCTAGCTCTAGGTCATGAGTAGTGTAATTTTTCTCGTGGGTCTTCAATTGTCGCGAGGCGTAAGCTATCACCTTTTCTCGCTGCATCAGTACAGCTCCTAACCCTTTATGAGAGGCGTCACAGTAGACTACAAAGTCCTCACTGCCTTCAGGCAGGGCTAAGATAGGTGCGCTACACAACTTTTTCTTGAGAAGTTGAAAAACTTCCTCCGCTTTCTCTCCCCAGTCAAATCTCTCATTTTTCTGGGTCAACTTAGTCAAAGGTTTCGTTATTTTCGAGAATCCCTCAATAAATCTTCTGTAGTATCCTGCGAGTCCTAAGAATTGGCGTATCCCTGTGGGAGTTGTAGGTGTCGCCCAATCCTTTATTGACTCAATCTTAGCGGGATCTACATGAATACCTTGTTTATCAATCACATGACCTAAGAATTGAACCGTTGGGATCCAAAACTCGCACTTGGAAAACTTGGCGTATAACTCCTCGCTCTTCAATAATTCTAGAATCAGCCTAAGATGCTCTTCATGCTCCTTTTCACTCCTAGAGTATATCAATATGTCGTCAATGAAGACGATCACAAACTTGTCCAAGTACGGCTTACACACACGATTCATGAGGTCTATGAATACTGCTGGTGCGTTGGTTAAGGCAAAAGGCATAACCTGGAACTCATAGTGTCCATAACGAGTTCTAAAAGCCGTCTTTGGAATATCCTCTTCCCGAACTCTTAGCTGATGATAACCGGATCTTAAGTCGATTTTCGAATAGACGCACGATCCTTGAAGTTGATCGAACAGGTCATCGATTCTGGGAAGTGGGTATCGGTTCTTGATGGTCAGCTTATTGAGTTCCCTATAGTCGATGCACATTCGGAATGATCCGTCTTTCTTCTTGATGAACAAAACTGGAGCTCCCCAAGGCGAGGAACTTGGTCTGATAAATCCTTTTTCAGAGAGTTCTGACAATTGTTCAGACAGCTCCTATAGTTCTGTTGGGGCTAATCGGTAAGGCGCTCGTGCTACAGGCGCGGCACCTGGCACTAAGTCAATCCTAAATTCGACCTGTCATTTTGCTGGAAGTTCGGGTAAGTCTTCAGGGAAGACTTCTGGGAAATCTCTAACGATCGGCACATCTTCCAATCGCTTCCCTTCCGGTTCCTTTTCTTCCTTTCCGGAAACCTGAGCTAAAAAGAGAAGACATCCTTTCTCAAAATTTCTCTGGACCTTCGCGTAAGAGATAACGTTTAATCTCGAGATACTTCGTCGGTCTCTTCTATCGCCTTCGACGTTCAGAACCTCGTTCCCATAAGGCAATCGGATGATCCTTTCGTCGTAAAAGATTGTGGCATGGTATTTCGACAACCAATCCATGCCGACAATAACATCAAAACTTCCTAGTTCTACAAGCATCAGGTCAATATTGAATGGGTGGTTCAATAGGTTCAGGGTGCAACCTCTTACAATGGTGTCTACTTTTTCTATTTTCCTATTAGCCAGCTCTATATTAAACACGTTGCCTAAGGTGGTCGGGGTAATACCAAGTAATGGACTAAAGGCAGTAGAGACAAAACTTCTGTCTGCTCCCGTATCAAATAGTATAGATGCATAGCGGTTATTTAAAAGGAACGTACGCGTTACTACATTTGGGTCTTCCTGGGCTTCCACTTTGCCCACCGCGTAAACCCTGCCACGGGCTCCTGCATCATTTCCCCGATTCCCTTGGGGCACAACAGCTACTTGGTTCATGCTAGCTCCTGGGTTTCTCTGATTACCCTGATTTCCTAGTTGGCCTCTATTGCCATCGTTTCCCTGGTTCTTAATCTTCTTGCATTCGCTCCGATAATGCCCTTTTTCACCACAGCCAAAACACGTGATTTCGGCCTTTGGGTTATTTGCCGGTGCAACCTGTGCTATTGCTAGAGGTCTTGCTCTGCAATCGCGGGTCATATGTCCTACTTTTTGACACTTGTTGCATTTGACTGTGCACGGACCCTTGTGATGCAGATTGAATCGATTGCAAAACGGCAAGTTCCAGCGTAGGCCTTTTTCTCTGTCGGTCCGGCAGCATACACCTTGGCAAGATCATGCCTCTTGTTCGGGTGGTTGTTATTCCGGGAATGATCATCCCATTTTCTCTTGTTGTTCACACCCGCTTCGATCGAATCTTCGATCACTTGATCCATCAGCTTGTTGGCTACCTCCATGGTTTTGTGAAGATCCGTAGGCTTATATGTTGTAACGTTTCCCTTAATAGACTGAGGTAATCCACCGATATACCTCTCCAACAAGCGAGTCTCAGTTTGAACCATATCAGGGCATAATAGGGCTAATTCCTGAAAGCGTTGGTTATATACTACCATATTGGTGCCTTGCACCTTAAGATTCCAGAACTCCACCTCCAGCTTCTTCACTTCATTCCTAGGACAGTATTTCTTGAGAACCATCTCTTTAAAGCTCTCCCATGACATTGCATATGCAGCGTCATAGCCAGATGATTTCAAGTAGTTATTCCACCAAGTTAGAGCTACATCCAGAAATGTGAACGATGCAAACTTAACTCGGTCCTCTTCCAAACATCCACAAATCCTAAACACCGTTTCCAATCTTTCCATCCATCGGACCAGTACAACTGCTCCTTCAGTACCACCAAAACCTCTAGTCATTATTTTCCGAAAGTCTTGATATGTACAACCTCGAGCATTGTTAGTTGCAGGTCTCGAGTTGCCAACGTCTGTTGTGGAGTTGTTCGCTGCAGCTAGTGCTGCTGTCACTCGTTCCTCTATGAGCTGATCGAGCATGGCTTGATTCACCTGTGGGGCTGCTGCAGCTCCAGCGGGGCCTTGGTTTGTTGTTTGTGCACGGGTGGCTCTAGTTACTTTCTTTGGAGGCATCTTGCTGTATAAGAAGGATAGAGATAATCAAGGTTTGAAAATTTGGCGCAAGTGTAACGTATATGGGTAAGGTAAATTCCTAAGGACGATAACACAATAAAATAGTCGGTCAAGCTCTTCATATATTAAAATAAGGTTGTGCTTACAAAATTTCAAACTCGAATATATAAGAAATAACATAAGTTCATTGATTAAAAATAAAAGACTACTACTACCACTAACTGGCAACTACCCAGTTCAGTGTAGATACATCTCAACTCCTAAAATCCATCCTCACCGATGCGTAGCTGCTCTAGCTCTTGTGCCATCCGAGCTATAATGGTCTCCAAGTTACCTACCCTAGTCTCGAGCTGCACAATGCGTCTCCTAAACGCCAATACCTCCCTACGATCCTCGTGCTCAGCTCTCGTGACTCTAGCCATTACTGACTCCAGCTCATGCATTCGATGCCAATTCGTCCACTCGGCATCCCAAGCTCTGGCTTGGTCTCTTCCTATGTCCCATAGTCTTTGTCGAACTCCGGCAAGTTCTCTGCCGACCTGCTCATCCCGTCTCCCTAATCTCTCCAACTGATCGGAATGAACGTCCAACAAGTTACCCTGAGCTCCCAACTGTACTAAAAACCTGATGACATCATCCTCCTCCTCTTCTGCCACTGGTGAAACAGCAGGTGGAGGGGAAATCGGTATGGATGGAGATGGCGGCACAAAAGTAGGTGAAGATGGCTCATAAGTGGGACTACCTGCCTGGAGTGGAGTGCTATGAACACACTCAATATCCTTCCATACTTCGCCATTAATCTCACAGGTAACAGGAGCCTCATCCCTGGCTCGTAATCTAGCAGCTCTCAAACCTAACCCGAGAGGCATATCCCTGTCCTCTCCCACAATCTGAGCTACTCTGGAGCTCTGTCCTATCTCGAATGTACTAGGCACTTCTTCCATAATCCCTTTTTCGTGTCGTGGCTCAGCTGGTGCAATAGAGTCTGCCACTGGTTCTTCCTCAGGATCCTCTTCTTCTTCCGCTGAGTGTAAGTCATCGGCCCTCCTGAGCCTTTGACGAGGTGGTAAACGATCTGGGGATGATGCTGGTGAAAAAGATACTGGAGTGGTGGAGGTACCCGTATAGATAACTCGAGCTCTCCTCTGGGATGATGATAGAAAATCTGAGTACCTCATCCGATAACCAGGAACTCTCATGCGGGCAGTGCGTCTGACTGGAAGAGTGTGTGAAGCAGGCTGTGTAGTGTGATCAGTAGGTAATGCTGCAGTGAGTGTAGGCTCGGGTATATCGGGATCCGGTGCATTGTAGGCTTGCAGCACTTGCATGTATGGGTCTTCTGAATTTGGTGAGATCGGCGGGATAGGATGGGAAGACATAGTCTGTGACAAAATGGTATACATGTGTAAGTATATCGGAATAATAACTATTGTGGGTTAAGTGTATAAATATATACATATAATACTTATAGTAACAAGTCACAAATCATAACATGCAGTCAAGTCAATTAAACATCAAGCAAAATGGCAAGCAGGGCAAGTGGCGGTCATAGGGACTTGTTTTTATAAAAATGGTTATAGTTTAGGGTTTATATGTACCTAGTTCTCTATAACCTAGGCTCTGATGCCAATCTGTAACACCCCCAAATTTTTCAACGGTCGCGGAAGCATACAGAACTTTGAGGGTGCTACTGCGGGTGCAACGATTGGAAATCACAACACAAGGTAACAAAGAACGGAATACATACTCCGTTTTTAATTAAATCAATATTTAGAGTTTTACAAAATATAATTCATTGTTTAGGTAAAAGTTAAGCCCATTGAATACAGTGGTCCCACATAAAAACAAGTCTCAAATAAATTTGCCAGTCTGTCAGAAATAGCTCCATGACCCTTGCCTTGCCAAATCATGCCATACAAATCAAATTAAACACCTGAGAAAAACATGCTAAAAAGTCAGCAAAAAGCTGGTGAGTTCATAGGTTTAAGTTAAATCATCAAATAGTTAATTGGACCAGCATGATCATTACAACACATGTAATGTCATACAAAAGTATCTATCGCGCTAGCACTAAGTTCATGCAACCGAAGCTCGACAGTTTAGTGTGCTAATCTCTAACACATAAATAATAGTCAAGGGGCCTTAGCGAGTGCTTAACCCAATACACTCGAAGTCCGACTTGCTATACGTCCGCCTTGACCTGTCTGGCCAACCGAACGGGGGAGTCACCCCAGTAGATCTATCTAAATCAATCACGCTTCCCAAAGGGAACTAACGGCTCATGAAAATGGGCATGATAGTGGGTTCTAGGGCTTAGGCTAACTACGCAATAGTTTTGAGAAAAGTTAATATATTATGGTCCATAAAAAGATTTGCATGTTTCTCACCCAATATTTGTAAAACAAGTATAAGTAAGAATGGGGCTATAAACTCACCTTTAATGGCCTGAACAGTGAATGCTGTGAAATTAAGGAGTGCACGGCACCAACACGCAACCTAGATTAAATAACCATGTCTTAGTTTCAAGTATTAAATTCAAGTCCTTTCATATTTTAGTTTCAATGTTTGAGAGTATCTATGTTGTTGTCACTTGTGTGGCGGCAAAAGCGGTTACTAAGGTCTTTCCTAAGGTGTGGTGAGGTGTAACTCTACAAATGACCTAAAGGTACGGTAATGAGAGATGGGGGATATTAAACAATCTAAAGTACAAATGAATTAAATCTATATATATATATATATATATATATATATATATATATATATATATATATATATATATATATATATATATATATATATATATATGGGATATTAAACAATCTAAAGTACAAATGAATTAAATCTAGTTGTGATATATATATATATATATATATATATATATATATATATATATATATATATTGTAATCTATTCGTTATGTCCGTTTATGTTGATTTTAAAAGTGAGACCTAACGTATGTGACGTTTATTACCTACTAATTATATGAATTGAGAAATTGATTATAACGTTAATTTTTAGTAACTTGGATAATTTAACTAAGTCCTTATTATTCATTTATTGGAATTCATTTTTACACAATACTAGTTTAGAATTATATGTATCGTCGAATTTATTCAAGTTAAGTTTGATATATTATTAGCGACGTTCATATTAATTGACTTAGTTTTAAAAATAATAAATGTGATTGTTAACATATATATATCCCGATGTGTGTTATAGTCTACACTTATCGTGAAACTGATTTGTCATTGATTTCGCTTGTGTACCATAACTTTAACTACGCAAGTGTGTGAACTTTTATATTTCTATTTTCTCGAATATATGTTATATCACTTATGAAGTCGTAGGACAATGTTTGTATATATTGTGCTATTATAGTCTAAACGTTTCAATTATCTTTGTCGGGTTTTACATATTGGCTACTCAAGTTTTACGTACGTGTATGTTAATTTAAATGAAATTTCATTTTTGTATTCGGCTAAATAAGTCTTTATGTGTTTACATGTTAGTTACTACGAATTATTTTTGTGAACGGCTCATGTTCATTTTAATTGTTTGCGACAAGTCTCACTATATTTGTTATCCGAATTTGCATCTTTAATACTTATTGGGCTGCGGCCCACTGGGTTCGAGGAGGGGTTTTTAAGGTCGCTATTGGGTTGGGCTTTACAAATATTCTGGTGGGCCTAAAGATTTGTTCACAGACCCATATTGTGGGCTGAGTTTAAAAGGGTTGACTGTTGGGCTTGTGCTTAGTCTTCTAAGCGGGTTTTGTTGTTGGGCTTAGCCTGGTATACACAACAAGAAACACAGAACACACCAGTGTATCAACTTGGTGTGATTTTCCTGGAAATCCTTTTTGGCCGATGATGGTCACTAGCTTAGGTCTTATGACTCATCTCATTGGCTAGGTTCGAGTACTACTCAACTTTGAGCCTTGAGGTTCTAAGTGGTAACAAGGGCTCTTGGTCTTCTGTTCAACTTAAGTGTCGATAAGGGTAGTAATTATCCTCACATGGACTTAACTCTTAGGTCTCTAAATGTTACCCCTTTTTCCCATTTTTGCAGCCGGTTTCTCAACAAAATAGCACTCCATTCGAGTACTACAATCCTAGAGGGGTTGTGTTGGGGGCAATTTGGTGCCATCTTTTTGAGGGTGGGTTCTTAGGTTCGAGTGAGTTTTTACATGTTTTGAACCGAGGGCATAACCCTCATGGGTTGGGTTTAATTGTCATGAACTAGCTTGAACCAAGATCTCCTCTACACTAGTTTGTTTTCCAATCAATCCTTACCACCAATGCACCTAACTTTGGTGGTCATTTGTTTGGCCATGGTTAGTCACAATGGGTTGTTGTCGCCCACTTAGCAACAACACAACATCCTACATAGCCTTTCTACACTAGTCACAATATTCCCAGGTTCGAATCATGAACCTGTGTTTCCTAGAGTCTTTCGAGTAACTTATACATAATATCAACAATTAACAATTTCCCTATTAATCAATTTCCCAGGTTCGAATCATGAACCATAATGACTAGTAACTTAAAATTATTAATCTAATTCCTATGCCAAACTAACAACAACAATTAATTTTTTTTTTCTCAATAATCATCACTTCTGGAAATTATATTCGAACGAACTAATCATAACCTCACTTAAATTAATTCCTTCAGTCGACCTATAATTACTTATCATAATTGGATCTTAAAAATAACAAAAACTAAATGAATCCGAAGAGGGATCTAATTCTTACAGTGTTTGTTGAGAGATGAAGGATTCGATTGAAACTCCAAACCCGAATAACCCACTGCTCCCAACCGAATACCCCAACCTCCAAATCGAACCACAATCGCTACCACACTTAATCTTTCTTGAGTGATTCTCAGATTTTTGGTGTATGCTTGTTGAGTTGTGGTTCGACATCTCTTAGAGGAGCGGATTAAATGGTGAATCTTGGAGAGTAGTTCCATAGAAACTTTCGGATTTGGGAGAAATAATCCTTCCCTTTGTGTGCTATTTCTACCTCAATGGGGGTTTACCCTAGTTTGACTTGTGTGGTTACCGAGACCCGTGAAGAAGACAAAGGTCCCGGGTCAAAGAGAAAGGGTAATAGTGATGGAGGGGAAAATGATGGTTCGATGGGGTTTTGGGAAGAAGAAAGGGCGGAAAAAAATATGGGGATACCTAGGGTTAGCTATAGCAGGATATGGGGAAAAGTGTGAGTGGGTGAGTTGTGTTTTAATTTAAGAGTGTAGTGAATAATTAGTTAAAGAGTGGTATTTTTATTCCCGCATCTTGTTAAACTGAGTCAAATTCGGGTCCTTCCCGGAACCGTCACAAATATGGGAGATTATGTTTTTAAAGTCGTTTTATAATGTTTGAATATATTTTTGAGTCTTTAAGTATTCACTAAAATTTCTGAGTCTCAGACTTATTTTTGGTTTGCGTGTGGTGTCAGTCTGTGTGAAACTGGGATAACCTCCCGTTCTTACTACAATATAATGAGTGAATTATAAGATGTGATAATTTCACTTTTCTTTGGTGAGATTTCCGGGTGACAATATGTGCAGGTCTGTTATCCATGTTAAACATATATTGGTCTAGTCAGGTGTTCTAGTCACAGAAAGTGAATTGTCATAATATAAATATTAGGGAAGTTTACCATTTGTCACAGAATCAAACACATTCTTTGTTATCTTTGTGGTACCCGTGATATGGGATTATTTTACCAAAAGAATTCGAAATCAAAGTTGGTTGGATATTTTGATGCTGGTTACTTGTCTGATCCACATAAGACACGATCCCAAACAGGGTATGTTTTCACATATGGAGACACTGCAATTTCTTGGAGGTCGACAAAGCAATCTTTAACTGCAACATCATCAAATCATGTTGAACTTATTGCACTTTATGAAGCTCGTCGAGAGTGCGTTTGGTTAAGATCGATGATTCAAAACATCCAAGAAGAATGTGGGCTCGAGTCTATTAAAGGAAATCCAACCATGTTATGTGAAGACAACGCGACATGTATAGCTCAAATCAAGGAAGGGTATATCAAATGAGACAAAACAAAACACATTTCTCCGAAATTTTTCTTTACATATGATCTACAAAAGGATGGAGTTATTGATGTTCGTCAAGTTTGATCAAGTGACAATTTGGCAATTTATTCACAAAGTTTTTGCTAACAAGAGTTTTTGAGCTACTGGTTCGGAAGATCGGCCTTCGACGCTTAAAAGATATGCATTAACTTGAGGAGGAGCATTATGTGTACTGCACTCTTTTCCTTCATCAAGTTTTTATCCCATTGGGTTTTTCTTGGTAAGGTTTTTAATGAGGCAGTTTATGGCGTGTAATGAACGATGAATATCCAAGGAGGAGTATTATAAATTATGTATGGGCTTATGGGTTATGTCTATTATATTCATCCTATTCTTTATGAACAAGTTAGGGTTTAGACTATTACCCTTATAAATGCATCCATTTGTAACCTCCAGTGATAATCCATTCAATAATAATTCATCTCTTCTCTTTACTCTTGTTCATTACTTTTACAATACTTGATTTATTTTTTATATTTATTGCACTATCATATATTTTATAGATATTAATACAACTAGTGCAAATATATAATGTATACATTGGAACACATTTTATTTGATGCAATCATATTCAATGGACAATGATAAATCATCATGCTTGATGTGCCTACAAATCCTCTTACTCACAGGACCCTAACAAGTGTTAGAACTGACGGTTTGGATGTAGAGAGAGAATGAATTAAAATATATATATATATATATATATATATATATATATATATATATATATATATATATATATATATATATATATATATATATATATATATAATATTATTGTATGTGTAAGAGGATTAATAGTAGAATATTGTTAGAGTCTTTAGCAATCCTCTATTTTAATATAATACTTTTCTGAGTCACTTTATTTTGCATACTCAAAAATTCCTACATACCAAGGAACAAATCTAGACCATCAATTTCATTTGATTAAAAATACAATATTTAAGATTAAAAAAAACATGGATGTACCAAAATTGTAAATTCACTCAAAACTCACCCCAACCACTCCCTCATTATTTGAAGAGGTGTCAAATCTTGCACAAATTGCAATTAATAGACTTTTTTTTGGCACTTTTTACGTTTTATACGTTTTGAATGATTTTTTAAAGTTTTTTTACCGTTCTCGTCTGTTTTTATATGCGTTCGTCAATTTTCTTAATATTTTATACATTTTCGGCTGTTTTCATACGTTTTCGGCTGTTTTCATACGTTTTCGTCCGTTTCCATACGTTTTCATCCGTTTCCATACGTTTTCGTCCGTTTTCCATTTGTTTTCGTCCATTTTTATCGTTTCGTCCGTTTTCAGACATTTTTGTCCCTTTTTTACGTTTTCGTCCATTTTCGTTCTTTTTCAGACATTTTTGTCTGTTTTCATACGTTTTCGACCTTTTTTATGTTTTCGTCTGTTTTTAAACGTTTTTTACGTTTTTGTCCGTTTTCAGACGTTTTCGTCCGTTTTTATACGTTTTTGTCCGTTTTCATACATTTCTATACGTTTCCGACCGTTTTCAAACATTTTTGTCCGTTTTCATACGTTTTCGTCCTTTTTTTATGTTTTCGTCCGTTTTTATAAATTTTCGTCCGTTTTCAGAGGTTTTCGTCTGTTTTATACATTTTCATCCGTTACAGACATTTTTTTACTATTTTCATACGTTTTCGCCCTTTTTTTACATTTTCGTCTGTTTTCAAAAGTTTTCGTCCATTTTTATACGTTCTCGTCCGTTTTCAGACGTTTTTGTATGTTTTTATACGTTTTTGTCTGTTTTTATACATTTTCGTCCGTTTTCAGACGTTTTTGTCCGTTTTCATTCGTTTTCTTCTGTTTTTTACGTGTTTGTCTGTTTTCAGACGTTTTCGTCTGTTTTCGTCCGTTTTTATACGTTTTCGTTCATTTTCGTCCGTTTTTATACGTTTTCGTCCGTCTTCATACGTTTTTGTCCGTTTTCGTCCGTTTTCGTTTTCATCCATTTTTTTACGTTTTCGTCCAATTTTTAGACGTTTTCGTATGTTTTCAGACGTTTTCGTCCATTTTTATACCTTTTTGTCTGTTTTTATACGTTTTCGTCCGTCTTCATACGTTTTCATCCATTTTTATATGTTTTCGTTCGTTTTCAGTCATCTTTTTCCGTTTTCATACATTTTCGTCTGTTTCTATACGTTTTTGTCCATATTCAGACGTTTTCGTCTGTTTTCGGCAGTTTTTATACGTTTTCATGCTTTTTATTATGCTTTATTTTATTACATGTCTAATATCACTTGTGATATTTTATAAAAATAGTTAATGTCTAATATCACTTGTGATATATCATAACAAACAAGTATGCGTCTTTTATCTTTAATATCACCTGAGATATTTTATTTCTCTGTATATATTTTTTAATATTATCACCTATGTGTTTTCTAATATTTTTATAATTTTCAGTTACAAGATGGTTTTTGTGCCTTTCATCGCAATGGACAAGCACATATTTTTTTAAAATGCAATTAATGTTATCTATCACTTGTGATATTATACTGTTAGTAGAAATAAAAGGGTTAAAGCCTCTTTAGGTGAATTCTTATTTTGCTCAGAAACAATGATAATTTAATGCAACACTTGTTTGATTTTGAGAATACGTCAAGTTTCTATTTTCTTAGTTTGCTTCATTTTTATTCATTTTGATATTTGTAAGTGACATTTATCTCTTGTAATATAACACTGTAAGGAAGATGAAGAGTATTTAAATTGTCGTTCTTAGTTACTTAAGAGTAATATCTCATGTGATAAAGCAATGTAATATGACACTAGTTCTATTATTCTACATATGAATAATATCACAGGTGATAAAGCAATAAAATGTAACATTAATTCTGGTATTCTACATATGAGTAATATCACATGTGATAAAATAATAAAATGACCAAAAGTAGACATCATTTATATCTGGTTATATATATATTCAAATAACTCAAAAGCATATAAGTCTGCATCATTGTGTACAACAGTTAACATGCACTTTTTCTAGTTACTTCCATAATCCTTGTCTTTCTTCGTTCTTCCACAAAATGCTTCATCTCTTCCTCGTTCGGATGTTCAGTTACAAAAAACGGTCCAGTCAAAATTTGCAGTTGTGGTTGAAGAAAGCACAACATATCCAAAAAATAAACTGAAGAAACTCAAACACCTGTGATATCATGTGTGATATCACAGGTGATATCATGTGTGATATCACAGGTGATATCATGTGTGATATCACAGGTGATATCACATGTGATATCAACTATGATCACCGGTGATAGCACCTGTCATATCACAGGTTACTCCATCACCACCACTGATTCAACAAATAGAAGAAAGCCGACACACTTGTGATATCACCAAAATGTAAAGTAGTATGAATTTGCAAGTAAGCAAAATGAATATCAAGGGAGATATCTTGTGATTTTTGTTGGCATAAATATTACGATATTTAATCTAAACATCCTCTTCATGTTTTGATGATGATAAAGATGTAAATTATAACACATAACGTAAAGTGCTTAAGTTACTCGTGATCACAAATCATCTATGCATTCATACGACAACATCTCTCGACGTCTCAAGCATGCTTCAACAACAAATAAGTTTGCATCCAACAATTAATCACTAAAGGTATGAACAAACAAACTTTATTTTATTGAATGATCAAAGGAATTTTTATTTTTACAAACCTTACATTTTTTATAAAATGGGACAAACATTTTTAAACTTACACAAAATGTTTTTGTATTTATAAGAAATGTTTTATTCAAAATAAATATTTTGAATTCAAATTTTTACCCAAAAAAAAGGGCTAGAATTCTCAGAAAAAACCTTCCCCATAAAAGGACAAAAAAAAATCTGATTTTTTTTTTCTAGGCGGCCCCCTTAAAGTTACTAGGCGGTCCCCTTAATTATTAAGGGGGCCGGCTAGTAATTAAGGGGACCGCCCACGCTCCTCCAGCCCTAAACTTTGCCTATAAATACTGGACCATTCCAACCCTTTTTTCCAACCTTTTGTACTAAAAACTTTCTGTCCAAATTTATCTTAAACCTCTTTCTAAACCCTTTGATCATGTAATTATAAAGTTTTGTTTCCAAGTGATTCAAGCTTAATTCCACAAGTGCAAGAGAAGAATACTTCCTATCATCAAGTCAAAGAAGTATTAGAGTCTAGTTAGTATTGATATGAAGTTGTGAGTTATGTAAGTATATGTAATAAGTAGATCAAGATGATCTTACTTAGTAGTGAGTAACTAAGTGAGTAAGAAGAGGTGTGAAGAAGTAGTAGTGTGAAGAAGTTATGTAGTTGTGAAAAAGTAGTAGTGTGAAGAAGTAGTGTAGTTGTGAAGAAGTAGTGTAGTCGTGAAGAAGTAGTGGCGTGAAGAAGTCGTGAAGAAGTTGTGAAGAAGTCGTGAAAAAGTCGTGAGATTGGTTCTAGCTACGATTAGAACTCGACATTTAGCTTTGTGTCGTTAAATTGGTGTAAGCGAAAGTGTATACGGTTTTCTCCGCCTAAAGGGAGCTTGTTGAATAGTGTTGTGAACTCTCGAGTAGGTGACTCGGGGAGTGGAGTAGGGCAAGGAAGGTGTCCTTGTAGCCGAACCACTATAAATCATCGTGTCCGGTTTGCATTTCTTTTCTCTTATCTCTTTTCATTTATTCTTGCATTTATCGCTTTATATCTATGCTTGCAAATATGTGTTGATTGTTGCTTGTATTGTTTTGATGTTGATTGTGTTATAGTTAGAAGTTTATATTGTAATTGTGTGTATAATTATATGATATGGTCTAATAAATTATTATTCACACTTCTCATATTGAGTTTAACTTAATAGATAATTTGATACAAAACGTTTTAAGATTTTAAAAAGGAAAACGTATTCACCCCCTCTACGATTTCCACAATTGGTATCAGGAGCCACGTCGCTCTAATTTTCAAAACAAATGGTTTTAAAAATTGAGTACGATCCATGTATCAAATTACCCATTAAGGAGGATTAAATATGATAAGTGTTTTGTTGATTAACTTGTATTAGTTTTGATGTTATATACACTAATTATACTAGCTCGAGATAAAATTATGCTTAAAATAAGTATTATATGTTCGGTATCAAATTCAGAAAGTTTCACAACTTTTAGCAAAGTCAGAAAACAATTTTTTTACAAAAAATGCAATTTTGAGTACGAGATGGGCGGTCCCCTTAAATATAAGGGCGGCCCCCTTAAATATTGGGCGGTCCCCTTAAATATTTAAGGGGTCCGCCTATCTGTTCGTCAGTTTTTCAGAAACTTTGAAAAATCATATAAAATTAACCGTAACTCCGTAGAAGTCGTGCCACCCGGCGTTTTAAAGGTAATTGAGTCTATTTTCATTTAAAAATACTTACAATAAATCATTACAAACTTAAATAAGTCATAAAGTAAAAATACTACACGGTGGTCAAAAATTTGTGTTCCGTTTTGACGTAAAACTTGTATTTTATTTTTTCCTTCGAGTCGGGCATTTCTAGTTGGTATATCTTTGAAAAAAATTAAGTATTTATACTTTCAAAATATTGATCTTAATTAAATTATAAAATGGGGAGGAAACTAACTTATTTTCAAATAAAATCGAGCTAAGTAAACATTGGTGTATGTAATACACAAAACGACGACAAGTGCTTTTATGTATTATGCTATATGATTATGTGAACTTCTTTGTGTCTTTATTTTGTTAATAGAGTATATTAGATGATTGTTGCTATTTGAAATTTAGCTATTTGAATATCTTAGCATATATGCCATGTACTCTATTAGTTTGTAGCTAGTCTTCCGTTTATGCCTAACTAGATCTTATGCTAGATTTCTTGCGTTAAGTTTGCATAATTATTCTTGCATTGCATATAGGTGTAGATGGCTTAATGTTACTCAAACATCTTGTAAATGAGTTAAATCTAGTCACCTAAATATTTCAAACGATTTAATCTATTCTCAACAACACGCTTAAATATTTTCAACAAATTACCTTGTTTTACCTCAGGTTGTTTAAACAAGTGTAAATGGATCATTTTAATACATTAAGTAGTTATATAAAAGAAAAAGCTTTTCTTTAAAATCTAAGTGTGTTCATTATACGTAACAATAAATAGTCTTTCACATAAACAAAATATATAACAATAATGAAGCAATAAGTTAACTTTCAATCATTCACTAACCTCACTCATAAATAATCTTAGGATTAATGGAACACACTATCAAAATGTCTATTTATTTTAAATAAGTGTTCGTGAGGGTCAAGAAAGATCTTGATATTATATCGATTTATTATTCAAATTATGGTTGATATATTTATCAAATCTAATTGACATGTTTTTGATTATGGACAAGATATTGGATTATTATTTGTTTAGTTTTAAGATTATATCAAATTACAACAAAGGATAGATATAATCTTGAATCTACACACTCAATCACACTAGATTGATATGAAAATATTTGCATTCCTTGTAGATGAAAAGAATATGCATTGGATCATAACTCACACGTGTGTTGATAATGTCATATTGAGTCTGCTTGTCCAATGGTTGTGTTCCAAATATTAGAATAACATGTTTAATACATGCATAAAATATACAATGAAGTAGGATTGACGACTTGGATGTTTCGTCCGAAATATTCAAGCAATTTACATTGCAATGCAATGGATAAATGTGTCATATCCGAAAAATCAAACATGAGCAAACTAACAACATATGTAAAATTTGCTCATAGTACTTAAAATCATAACTCCAAGCTAAAATACACATTTAAGAATATAAAAATGTCTAGTTTTAATATCATTTGAGAATCACAAACTCATTTAAGATAAATAATCTTAATGAGATTCATTTCACAAGATATGCTAAGGAGCATTCTTAAATCAAGCACATTTATCAAGTAATATGCCATCAAAACCAAACAACCGGTAAATCATGAACAGAAGATTAAAACATTTTGTTTACTCTTATCTAAACATTCAACACGTCTCTATTGGGATCGTGAGTAAAATATATCATCTAGATTTACCCTCATAAAAAGATGATGTTTGAATCACATTAAGCCAAGTATTAGTGAACCAAGCAAACTTCATATTTGGTACCCTTCGGTAGGTAAATTTAGGAACTTAATTTCTTCTAAAAAGAGAATGACTACTGGAGAATCTATTGACTAGAAATTCAATTTGACCTAACGGTTGAATTGCTTCTATGTGAGAAGTTGGGTGTGTGTAACTCGTAAAAATGGTCGTGTTTAGCCTGAATTGAGCAGCACTAGTAATAGTCTCATACTCATTCTCCAACTTGATTACATTGTTCTTCCTAAATATACCTAACGCTAGTTTACTTTTATGAACTTTGTTTTTTTATTAGAGTTTTTCATTCCTAGATTTATGTCATCTTGCATATATAAAATTTCTAGATGTTTACTTGCTCCTATGTGTTTTGATTGCATGCCTTCGTAATTATTTGCTTAGTTATTGAATGCATGTTTATTATAATAGTTTTTGTTTTTCTCTAACTATTCTGATATGATATATTTTTGTATTTATTTATAATACATGCTTAAATTCCTTTACATGCTTAACTCTACATGTCTCATTCATCTAGGTATATATATTTCTTTTCTTTAGATTTTATACCCTTATTTCATGAGAAGCTTAGTGTCACAATCCGATAGGTCATAATAGTCTCAAAATTGTCTTAAGTGTCCTAGAGTCTCCATGCATACTCACATCCTTATTCATCATCTTGTTTCCTTCCAAACAATCCACTCCTTTGTCAAAGAGATAGTTAGATACTAATCTAATGCCTCTCTAAGTAGATGTGACAACTTAAATATTTCGTCCGAAACGTTTAAGTATTTTTTTAATTAGCGAAATGCAAATTAAAATGTCACTCATTGTTCATGTCTATTTCTTTAGTCATGACTCTATTATTATATAGATGTCAAACACCTTCCGTCGACCTTTATGAAAACCTCGTTGTATGATATCCTTCATCCTTCGTGTCATTGTCAAGCTTATCGTTTTCATGTTGGTTTGTCTTTATTTGTGTCACACTCTATGTCCGGATGAGCACGGATTTAATGGGAAGGGAAAACACACTTACTCACATATATCTTTCTACCTTACACTCAAACCTCATGTTCACTCAAATGAACCCTTTCACAAACCTCATCATAATAACCAACCATCCATCCTTGCTCCCAAAAATACACATTCATCTCACCCAAATGATTCTTGTGAAGAACATGCTCAATCTTAAAATAACAATCCTAACCTCATCACCGACACCTCACATCTTGTTCCACCTATCAATGCACCATCCAAAATACCCTCCACTTATGGAACACCCTTTTCTTCCATACCTTTATCTTCATCCACTAATAATTACCCAAACTCACAAATGTCTCCACCACCAAAAGTATCACCACCACTTCCTACTCCTATGTTGCATGTCCAAACATCCATTCCAAATAACAACCACACTCCACCATCATCACCTTCTTCCAATCACTTGAAGTTCATTGAAGAATATAAAGAATCCCATGAGCTTAGTGCTCTTCTTGATTTACACCTTGCTCAACGCAACTTGGATCAACCCCCTTCTAGTTCACCTTCATCACCCCACAACTTGAATCAAGTTGAAAAACATGTCAACAATTGTCCTTGTTGTATCTTTCTCCAAAAATAAACCATTGCCTTAAATGAGCATTTCACTTGGATTGAGTACCTTCTCACTAGATCTCATCCAACACCTCCACTAGCGCAAGACTCTAACCCTCAATCAACCTCCTCCTCTCCAAACTCTCCACCTCCAAACTCTCCACCACCAAACTCTCCAACATCCATGCACCCAAAAATATACCTCCATTTATCCAACATCCTTATCCTCACTCAACCACCTCATTTCACATATCCACCTTCGGTCGTCAACCAACAAAACACCTAAAAAAATTCCATCATTCCCAATCATCCACCTTTGTCAAACGATATATTAATCTAAACCATATTTGTCAACCTTGTGTCATCACCTCCCCTTTCCATTCATGCTCATCCTTCTTCATTTTTCTACGTTTTTAAAAGAACGTACCATTTTCGTCCTTAACTCTTTTATGTCGGTCAAATATGTCGGTCAAATCTTTTCATTGAGTCCTAATCATTGCATGTGTCATACTTTTAGTGCATATACCTAAGACATCCATATCTTTTCATTGAGTCCTAATCATTGCATGTGTCATATTTTTAGTGCATATACCTAAGACATTCATATCTTGTTCCCCTATTAGTGTCATGCATATATCTATCATCATCATTATGTATTTGTGCATCTTTTCTACTAACTTTGCCTTGTAGCATTCTTCCATTTCTAAATTACTTGGTGCCCCAAACAAGGGGGAGTTTACACCAAGGGGAAGCATACACCAAGGGGGAGCTTTGGCTATGTGTATTTCACCCCTATATATATTATATAATATATATATATATATATATATTATATATATTTGCAGGAAACTAACCCTTGATGCAGGTTAAAAGTTTGCAATTTATTTGATCCATGGATCCGCTAGAGTCAAGTTTCAAGGGATGTCAATGTCTTAGAGGTTGATAGGATCAAGGCTTCACTTACGATGATGCAAGCTCGCCTTTCTATTCCAAGGGTTGAAGTGTAGTAGAAGTCTCGTCTAGGAGTCCACCTTTTTGCTTCGACAAAAGGGGGAGAAGAAGTGTAAACAAGTAACTTGTACATTTTACTATGAGTTATAGTTTACATAGTTTGTCATCATCAAAAAGGGGGAGATTGTTGGCATAAATATTACAATATTTAATCTAAACATCCTCTTCATGTTTTGATGATGACAAAGATGTAAATTATAACACATAACGTAAAGTACTTAAGTTACTCGTGATCACAAATCATCTATGCATTCATACGACAACATCTCTCGACGTCTCAAGCATGCTTCAACAACAAATAAGTTTGCATCCAACAATTAATCACTAAAGGTATGAACAAACAAACTTTATTTTATTGAATGATCAAAGGAATTTTTATTTTTACAAACCTTATATTTTTTATAAAATGGGACAAACATTTTTAAACTTATACAAAATATTTTTGTATTTATAAGAAATGTTTTATTCAAAATAAATATTTTGAATTCAAATTTTTAACCAAAAATAGGGATAGAATTCTCAGAAAAAACCTTCCCCACAAAAGGACAAAAAAAAAAGAAAAAAAAATTCTAAATTTTTTTTTTCTAGGCGGCCCCCTTAAAGTTACTAGGCGGTCCCCTTAATTATTAAGGGGGCCGGCTAGTAATTAAGGGGACCACCCACGCTCCTCCAGCCCTAAACTTTGCCTATAAATACTGGACCATTCCAACCCTTTTTCCCAACCTTTTGTACTAAAAACTTTCTGTCCAAATCTATCTTAAACCTCTTTCTAAACCCTTTGATCATGTAATTATAAAGTTTTGTTTCCAAGTGATTCAAGCTTAATTCCACAAGTGCAAGAGAAGAATACTTCCTATCATCAAGTCAAAGAAGTATTAGAGTCTAGTTAGTATTGATATGAAGTTGTGAGTTATGTAAGTATATGTAATAAGTAGATCAAGATGATCTTACTTAGTAGTGAGTAACTGAGTGAGTAAGAAGAGGTGTGAAGAAGTAGTAGTGTGAAGAAGTTATGTAGTTGTGAAAAAGTAGTAGTGTGAAGAAGTAGTGTAGTTGTGAAGAAGTAGTAGTGTGAAGAAGTAGTGTAGTCGTGAAGAAGTAGTGGCGTGAAGAAGTCGTGAAGAAGTTGTGAAGAAGTCGTGAAAAAGTCGTGAGATTGGTTCTAGCTACGATTAGAACTCGACATTTAGCTTTATGTCGTTAAATTGGTGTAAACGAAAGTGTATACGGTTTTCTCCGCCTAAAGGGAGCTTGTTGAATAGTGTTGTGAACTCTCGAGTAGGTGACTTGGGGAGTGGAGTAGGGCAAGGAAGGTGTCCTTGTAGCCGAACCACTATAAATCATCGTGTCCGGTTTGCATTTCTTTTCTCTTATCTCTTTTCATTTATTCTTGCATTTATCGCTTTATATCTATGCTTGCAAATATGTGTTGATTGTTGCTTGTATTGTTTTGATGTTGATTGTGTTATAGTTAGAAGTTTATATTGTGATTGTGTGTATAATTATATGATATGGTCTAATAAATTATTATTCACACTTCTCATATTGAGTTTAACTTAATAGATAATTTGATACAAAACGTTTTAAGATTTTAAAAAGGAAAACGTATTCACCCCCTCTACGATTTCCACAATTTTCTTGTGGGTAGGTTATATGTCTGATATGAATTTAATGTTCCAAACAATGATGTTGGTAAGCATGTTGTGCGTTGAATGCTGTAAACAATGATACAGGCTAATTGTTGTAGACAATGATGAAGCCTTAGATGCTTTTGGGTTATCTGAATATAGATAACCAGACATGAATGATGTATATTTTTTGTCATTTTATTGCTTTATCACCTGGATATTACTCATATGTAGAATACCATAATTAATTTCATATTCTATTACTTTATCACTTGAGATATTATTCTAAAGTGACTAATTTCACATTCTATTACTTTATCACCTGAGTTTTCATCTTTGATATAGTGTTACATCACAAGTTATAATAAGTGTCACTTACAAATACCAAAATGAATAAAAATGAAGCAAACTATGAAAATAAAAACTCGACGTATTCTCAAAATCAAACAAGTGTTGCATTAATTTAGCGTTGCTTTTGAGCAAAATGAGAATTTGCTTAAAGAGACTTAGCACTTTTATTCCTACTAATTGTATAATATCACAAGTGATAAACATTATTGATTACATGTTAAAATTCTAAAAAGAACATAAAAAGTTTGAGCAAAGTTTCATTCTTAAGCAACCATGGACCGACTGGAAAACATTTCATTTGGTTGTCTAATGCGGTGAAAAGCACAAAAACCACCTTACACCTGAAAAATAAAAAAATAAAAAATAATAAAAAAACATATGTGATAATATTTAAAAAAATATATACAAAGCAATGAATTACCTCATATTCTCATGTGATATTAAAAGTTAAAAAGCATAATTGTTTGTTTTGTATGTGGCATCAAAAAAGATAACATCACCAAACTCTTCATAGTTACACTTGTTATAGTGTTATATTCAAGTGATATTACAAGGAGAACAAAAAAATTACGACAAGCATGCAAAAAAAAAAAAAGAAGGTGCGACTATGGAAAAAAATCACCCAACTTGGATGATTTGGGTCCATTTGATCACATTAAGCAATGAAAGAAAACATACATTGTTAGACTAAGAAATAACTCACTATATCAAACTGAACACAATAGGCAATTTCCAAATTCCAAGTATGTATATATGATGAATAAAAATGATGATAACTCTAATGTCACAAGTTAATACTAATGCAGAATTACAAGAAGAAAGAAACAGATACATTTACTACAATTTTTAACCCCAAAACAAAAATAAATGGGACACTCATTCAGCTCAAAGACTAATAGACTTATAAATTTTTAACAAAAATAATTAAATTGCATTTTCGGGTCTTATCGGGTTGACCCGTCCTTTAACAAAATGAGTAAGAATTTTCACCTATATTGACATAACGTGTATCTCAAACAAAAGTGATACGTACCAATAAGTCCATTAGCTTTTTAATTGTAGTGACAGTAAATACTTGGGACCTCAAGCCAAATATAAAGACGAGTTATTCATGATTTCTTAAAATTATCTTGTTATAATTTCAGGCTTCTCAAGGTAAAACATGGGATCTTTCATTTGCTACGCTTTGGAACTCTATCATATGGTTGATGCTGTTGAACTTTTTTTCCACGATTATAACATCGACTGCACAGAGTTATCTCAAGAAAGAACAGGAAAAAGAAATTGCACTTATAAAAAAGAAATTATTGCAACCAAATGATTCGAATTAGTTGTTGCGCAAAAGTAACAACATTTGATCTTCTTCCTTTCCTTATAAATTGTATATAGTGAACTCCAAAAGTGCAAAGATGATTGTACCCTTGAATGGTCTGTTTGTTGGATCAAAAGGGTTCCATGTAGGTTAAATGAGGTTTAGTGTTTTTTTTGCATGTTTCTTACTGAGCTCAATGAGTCAATGCCTAACTCCTAATGTTGAAATCTTTGAATGTATATGTAACACCCCGAAATCGGATCAGCGGAAGCATACGGGTCGTGGGGTGTTATTGAATAGTTATCACAACACAAGGTACAAAGAACGGTTTTACTTAAACCATTTTAGAAGAAATTTCATAATTTAAAACATTCAATTTACATTATTTAAAAATAGTGTGGAAAATATAGGTCCATAAAAGGATTTAAAGTGGTCCCAAATAGTTTTCAGAGTCTTCTATAACCATGTCATGCCCTTCACCAAGCTCCTCCAAAAGTAACATATGCAGCGGAAAAGATCTAACACCTGAGATAAAATATGGTAAAAGTTAACACAAAGGTTGAGTAAATTGATAGGTTTAAAGTAAAGTAGTTGATCACAATATTTCAAGTTTAAGAGAAAGTGGGCTACGTTGTTATACGCCCGAAAGTTCAGATGTTACCACTGCACTAAACTCATGACACACAAAACCTTAACCGGCACCAGTAACCCTGGCGTAAGTCGACAGTAACCGTGTATTTCATAATATAATAGTTGCCCCCAGAGCTAGGTATCTTGCCAAATACCTAGGTAACTCAAATATAGCACACCCGTGTTGCCTACCTAGCAACAGGGATGGGATGGTCAAATCCTATATGACTATAAACTATATTCGCACTCACTCGCAAGTGATTAATGGTTCATGATCGAGGGACTTGTTTTTGGCAAGGGCGGTACTTAGTGCATATCAAATGTTTCGCAAAGTGGCTACTGCTTCAATCACAGTACCAGAAAAGTATAAATGGCTACTGCTCCACTCACAGTACCGGGAAAGTATAAGTGTTGTTCCAGCCCAAATAAAGTTTCAGAAAGCAGAAAGCATAGTTTTTAGTTCAAAGAATAGTTTTCAAACAATTGTGATCATAGTCAAAACAGTAGCATGTATCTCACCCCAAGTAGCTTATAAAACAGTTGAAACAAGTAAAAAGTGGGGCTATGAACTCACCTCAGTTTGCAGCAATGCAAGGTATCACAACTAGAATCAAGTAGTAAGCATAACGGCATTCAGAAAGTACAAGCATAACGGTACTGGATCGGCACAACCTAGTAAGTAACATGTTTCAGAAATAATCCTCAAGTAATTTATGAAGTAGCGTTCTTTGAATACTCGAGTTAATATAAAAGGGTTTAGTTTTCAATGGCGATAAAAGAAGTAAAAATTTATATCTCGTGCGGTTTTTGGAAAATATAATTTCAATGTCAAATCATGTTAAGACGATAAAAGTCAACGAAATACAATCAAACAATTCAAAAGGAAAGAATGAAAGGAGTAAAACGTTCTCGGGTAGAAGTCGTAAAATGTACAATCAAACGGTAACTCACGCCAAAACGAATAGACTCAAGAATGAACGAACAAACAATATCGTATGAATATAAGACTAAAGATAAGTCGATGAATGAGTTGGATGTTTACCCTGAATCCCAAAAGTATAACTTTATATATATATTTGGATCAAAGTTGTTTTGTATAAATCTATAAGATATTTTATATGTTTTTAAGTTTACAAATGTTGGAAGGTTCTATAAACCTTGGCGTAACGCGTCCGTCTATATTACGTTCCCGAATTATCGTGAATATTTGTGTACCAGGTTTATTACAAGTTTTAAAAGTTTTATAAGTTTTATATCGTTATCATTCGCGTGTATATTAGTTTTCGGCTTATCGGATAATTTATGTCCGTTCGGGTCCAAACATATTAAGCTCAACGAGTCTAATATATTCTTCCGTCCCTTATATCAAATCATACAATAATCCTACACTAATTGTAACACCCCAACCCGACAAGGTCAAGATATCACATTATGGTGTCATACAGAGCATACATAACGCAAGCGGAAGTCTTTTAAATAAATAACTAAGTCTCGAACATCAGGACTAATATCCAAAAGATAATCCCAAATGCAAAGTGGGTTAACCAAAACAAACCAAAGTAGAGAAATAATATTCAAGTACAGAAATAAATGAAAGTCCGAAACAATGGACAACGAAATGATAAATAAATAGGTCTTTTAGTTCCTACTCTCTCTCATTCCCAAGCCCGTCGCCCCGCTTATTACCTGCCGCATAAGAAAAGAAAACATGCGGCTAAGCTTAAAAAGCCCAGTGAACAGATATATATACGAAACATAAAACATAAAGGTAAATAAGCATAAGCAACGAAGGAAATAAGAATACAAAACAAAAAGCATAATCATGAAGGAGAACTAAAAATCAAGAGTGCATGAGAACTGAGTAGAAAATGAATCAAGAAATGAAATGAAAACAAAGAAGGTTCATATAAGGATGTGCCATAAGAACTCCATACATAATCTATCAAATCATACTAAAACAATACAAGTATACGAAGAGGGGAGACCTCTAAGTAAATAAAAGTAAAAATGTGAGAAGGAGTGCAAGGCACACACCACCTGGTCACCATAATCACATAAAATATAAAACCTAGGATGCATCCATACGCTCCCTAACATAAGTATGTATGTCAGTACTAGACTAAGCACACATATAAGGTTGGCCAATAGTGCATGCAAAATAAATCATAACATAAGGGGGAACGTCGTAGATCTATCACATCTCTACGGGAGTGTCATGCCTAAGGTGCCATCAAAGACATGGTCCTGGTACCTCCAGAACTAGGTAAGCTCAGGCACGGATCTATCATAGCATACAACAATACAAACTAGCATGGCAAGAGAAACAAGATAGTAACTCAAGTAAGCATGGCAAACACATAAGCATAGCATGGCAGAGACATTTAAATAAATGTCAGAATGGATCATAGGAATGACAATCATACAATGAATGTCATGAATCAACTAAGGGAAACATAGCAGGCATAGGATCGATAGAAAATATCCCTACTGAGAAGGGAAAGAATATATGTACCTTAACGAAGCACACAAGTAAAGCAATGAAATGACAAGAAGCAGAAAATCACTCCTTCTTCACCTGATCTACAAATAATCATAATTTTACTTATAAGTTTCATATAATCATAAGGTTTCATTTTAGTTGTCCTTCCATTTTAGGTAACTTTCCAAAAATAGCAAGTTTCCATATTTAGTAATTTTCCAAAAATAGTAAGTTTCCATATTTAGTAACATTAGTTATTAACATTCAAATTTATCATTTGCTCAAGTTTAAGGTATCAAACGTGACAATACTAATAGTTCAAGGTTCACAATGATGTTTGTATAAGTTTATGGTTCATAGTGTAGTTTTCATAAGTTTAGGGTTTATTATGCAAATATAACAAGTTTAAGGATTATAGTGTCATTATGGTAAGATCAGGGTATGAAATGTAAATATCATAAAGTTATATGTTTTAACAAGTTAAGTCCTTTTAGTTTAAATAAAGATAGGTTCAACCCTTAATAATACACAAAACCCTTATTTAGCCCATTTTAACTATTACTCAAATTTTAACCTTGAATAGACCAGACTTTAGCTAATTTTTTTACACACCTTAAACGAGCTCATAAAATTCTATAATTTTACCCTGATGTACCTATATGTCTTGAATATTTTACATAATTTTTCCAGATTTTATTGAGTAGTATTACTATAGTTTAAAAATCGCTTAAGCCAACTCATCCAGATTTCTGATCAGTTTTAACATACGAAAAGTTTGTCTTTTAAAACCCTATTTAAATAATTCATAAAATCTATAAAAATTCCAGTAGGTGCTAAACATATGGAATATTAATCCTGTAAAAGGGAATCCTCTAATTCGACATGGTTTGCAAATTAAAAATCAAAAACCCGGACTGAATTTCCAGACATCCGAATTCACTTTTGACACTTGAATTAGTAAAATCAAAAAGTGTACCTTCCCGACCTCTAAAAATTACAAGGCTTATTTTTCCAGAAAGCTCTTTTCTTAAACTTAATTTTAGACTCCAGAAACACTCAAAAATACGTTCACATCATTTAGATACAATCGAATCAATTAGACCAAAGTTTCCTGGACAACAGCAATGTTCATTATTTTATGTGATCTTTTAGGGTTTTATTATTCCAATGATTATTTCTTGATATAAAACTATTATTGTTGAGTTAGAACATATCTAGGTCGATCCTCACATAGCATAAACATGAACATAACAATCGAATTCATAATACTTATTTGTGTCGATTCATATTTAGGGTTTTAGAATCGTTATTTTATGTGAGTACCTTATATTTTATGTGACATCTTTTATTATCATATGTGATTAACATATTGACAAGAACAACAAGAATGGATCGAACAAGAATCAAAAAAAGATGATAAAATTACCCTCGTAGCGTGATCAAAAGGACAAGACAACCACAAGATCGAATCACCACGCCTCTCTTCTTCTTCTTTGTGGTACGATCGGCAGAAAAAGAAAAAGGATCGATTAGGTTTGCTTTAAAATTCGAATGGATTAAAGTGTTGTGTATATAATTACCTTGTTGTGATATGAGTTGAATAAGAACAAAGATCAAAGCCTTGCTTCTTCTTCTTCCTTCTTGATGGATCGAACAAAATGAGGGAGACAAAGGGTAGCCGAAATTTTTAGTGTGAAGGGAATTAGGGTTTCAGAATTTTCGGTTAAAATGAAATCAAGGGAAACCGTGTTTTTGATTTCGATAATTAAGGAAGGAATCAATTTTCATTATGGGCTTAATCAATAAAATGAATGCATGATTATCTCTTGGGCCGAAAATTTTGAAGTGTAATACATAAAAAAAATCGACTAGTGTGGTTGTAGTTGTAGGGATTTTTATTTTGTACATTTACTTATAATGTAAGGTTTTATTTGGTAGCTTAATTCATTAGTTAACTTAGGACATAATCATTTTAGGTTAAGCATAATGATGTTACTTACATAATTTTCATAAGTTCTTAAAATTTAAATTTGAGGGCATTTTAGTCATTTTGGATTGTTTAAAATTTTGGGGTTTTACACTAATATCGTAAATCCAATAACGGTTACAAACAATATTTAAATGACTAAACTATTACAACATTTTACAATATAATGTGTTAGGAATATAAATTATCATATGAAAGACTCGGTCACCCCGAGTATCTTTTGACATAAGATAGCTCGTAGGCTTTATAGTTATAGTTTAGATATCGTTTCACCATGGAGTCGGGTCGGGTCTTTACCCACTATAGCCCGCTCCATAGCCCACGTGGGGCGTTAAGTAAGTTGTATAAATACCCTCTCCCACCAAGGGAAAGGGTTGGAGCTTCTAATCATTCAACATAATTTTCCTTCACTTTCTCTCTCTAGAACTCCCATATCTTCCTTTCTCTCTCTAAGATTCGGCCAAGCATCAAAGATTAGTGTGTGTTATGATTATGAATATCATACAATTGGTATCAAGAGCCATGGTTTGATTAGCTAGATTGTGTGCGCGTTTTCTTGGTTAGTTTAGATCAAAAGTTTGGTTTTTGAAGGTTTATGGGCTTATTCTTGGATTTCTTTGATTCTCACGTTTGTGGTGTTAAAGTTAGTGTTTTTATTGTTGTTATAACCTTCTAAGATCAAGTGGTGCAAAAGAAACCAAGCAAAAACGTTAAAAAAGGTGATTTTTAGGTGAAAAGTGTGAACTGCGATTTGACTCTCGGTGTGAGTTTCTTGGTTGGGATTTGAGGTCTGCGATTTGATAGCGACGTATTTGTCTATTGCGATTTCTCGTCTAGCTATTGCGATTTGACCAACAATTCTGCGATTTGACTTCTGCGATTTGGCATTGCGATTTGGGATTGCGATTTGGCATTGCGATTAGGCATTGCGATTTGAGTATTGTGACTTGAAAATTGCGATTTGTCTGTTGCGGTTTGACTGAAGACTCTGCGGTTTGACTAAAAGTTGACTTTTTTATGACAAAACTTCAAACGGCCATAACTTTTGAACCGTAACTCCGTTTTCAGCGAAATACCTGTCAAAACGACCGGAACAGCCTAAATATTGTGAAATGTCATCACAAAGTCGTGAAACGAATTTTTCGAGGCCCAAATCCCTTCCAGAAAGAAGTTATTGAATTTTTAAGTTTTCAGTCCAAAATTTCACCGTAACAACTTGTATCAACCGAACCAAATCACAACTAAACAAAAGATCACCAAGTCTAACAAACGATCATCACTTTTAACACACAATTGCTAATCATTGTATCGATACAACTATTATCATAACACATATCAATTATCATTTCACGGTTTATTCTTGATTTTGTAAAGTCCCACGAAAGAAACGATTTCTCGGTTTAAATCATAGATTTGTAAAATCCCGTGCACGTTTACACCATGTCTACTAATTCAGATTCTTTCATATATGAGGTACTCAAATTGTACGAAACGAACGATAAACATAAGACTTCCAACTCTGTACAACAATTAAATGTGTTTGATTCTGATAATGCTAACATGGAATCATCGTGCTCGAATTCTCAAGAGAAAGAGTTTCATCAGCCACTAAAATTTTCTGATAATACAAAGGAAAGTTGCATAGAATGTTTCCGACTACTTCACTCACATCTCAAGGTTCTCGTTGAACGACCTGGATACTTGGGAGGATACAAACGTGCATTCGCATCACTCTTTGGTCAAGATGTTCAGACTTTCACAGTCAAAATGATACTGTATTTAGATCAACTTGAACAACAACTTGACAAAGGAGAACTTTCTGAAGGTAGATCCATGGCTGCCTTTTGTGTGATCAACAACCAACTCCTAGTGTTCATTGATTCGAAATTCACTGAGGATTATGATTATGACAGTCAAATGACGAAAAAGTGTTTTGCTAATTACACTGGAATCGAGGTTGACATGTTCAGAGTTACACTACTCCAACTCATGGGTAATGTTAAGGAGTTCATTAATGAAAGGGCGCAACATCAACAATGCAGTGACACTGAGTTTGATAAGCATGATACAAGGGACAATTCTGGGACTTATATCACACATGGCGTGGATACTGATCACAGACCAGAAAATGACCAAGTCCCATCTGCTGAGGTACATGTCATTGATCAACATAAGGTGCTTTCTAATGAACGACAGCATACTGATCAAATTAAACCCACTTATGACACATATATATTAGAAAAGACTGCTAGAAATACCATTCCTGATTCAACAAATATGAGTCATAAAGGGAGAGAAATTGATCAGGATGCTGAACATGATGATGCTTCAAGTTCTTTGTTTACGGCTGAGTCTTTTAAATCAAATGATATGGTTGAAAAAGAAGTTTTTAATGAACTTTCAAACAGATTTTTGCAACTTGAAAAACATTGTATTTCACTTGAAATCTCAATGCAACAAAAGGAAGAAAGTCTTCAAACTAACCAACCATGTAAAAATCCGGAATTTCCTGAATTCCGTGAATTTTTTATGATAAATGATTTGAAAGCTCAGCTAGAAGCCAAAAACTTAACGATCAACTACTTGAAAACACAAATTACCGAGATGCATGAGATAAGAAATGTAGTCAAGGCTAAATATGACAGTGATGCAACTGAAACAAGAAACATTAAATTGGAACTTAAAGTGGCTGAATTACTTAAGGAAAATGAGACTTTGAAAAAGCATTGCAAAAACCTGTGTGATTCAATCAAAGAAACAAGATCTAAGACTATAGAACAAACAACCTCTTTGATTGCCAAAAATGATGAATTCAAAGCTCAACTTCAGGAAAAGGGTTTTACAATTGCAGCATTAAAAAACGAGTTAAGAAAATTAACAGGAAATAATGTGAACACTAAGTTTTCAAAACCATCAATCTTGGGGAAACCAGTTTTACAACCACTTAGAAACCAATCAGTTGTTAGAAAACCGACTGCGTTTAGATCTGAACGGTCAAAATTTTCAAAACCACGGTTTGCCTCCCGAGTTGATTCGAAACAAATTTTGTCAAAACCAGTCACTTAACAATCTAGACCTAATGTAAAGGAATATGCTTTTGCAAAACCTCATCATATGAGTGCTTCTAGTTCCTCTAGGATTAGTTCAAAGCGTGTGTCATTTGTGACACCAAAGGAACATGTTAGACATAAAAACAGTGTTCAGAATCACAACCTAGAGGATGCTAAGAAAAACACACATGAAAAGACTAGGAATTTTCCTGTTTCTAAGAGTAGTTGCGTATCGATTAAAGCGATTCCCGTAGCAAATCACTCTAAGAATTCTAGATCTTTTTCTGAATCCAAACACTCTGTTTGCTCAACTTGTCAGAAATGTGTTTTTAATGCAAACCATGATGATTGTATAACAAAATTCCTGAAGGAAGTGAATGCTCGTGCTAAGGTTCAATCCTCTAAGACTAGAAACAACAACAATCCTGTAGAACCAAAGAGTTATACTCAGAAACCTGGTAGGCAGATTGTTGTAGGACAAAGGTTTTCTCTCAACAAGTCTTTCACTGTACATGAGAAACTAAACACCCCTAGATCTTGCCTTAGGTGGATACCGACGGGTAGAATTTTTAAGATTGTTGGTCTTAGATGGATACCTACTAGTAAGCTGTTCACTGATTGCAAAACTAAGGTTGACAGTGAAACCCCAAATGGTTTAGATGCTAATATCACTAACCCACATAAATACAAACAAACTCTTAATGTTAGTGCAGGTAGTCTTTACTTAAGTGCAAGTACATCGTTCACTCCCATTAAGGAAAGACTCGGAGTTTGGTTGCTGAAAAGACTGATATCTCATAAATTAGGGGTTCATGAAACTCAACTTTGATGAATGTGGACGCATAGTCCGGACTGGGCCAGGAATGGGCCAGGCCCGCGCAGACAGCGGCCCATCCTACACCTAAACCCTAATCCATGCCTATAAATACATGGCTGGAATCCCCTTCTTCATCAGATCATAACAGGTTACCCTAAACCTAACACTCATCCACGCTATATCACACCATGACTAACTTGACCGTCGGAGGTGGATCACGGGGCTACGGCCTCGGGTCCACTCCTAACGGGTTCTCTATGTTGAACAGGTCTAATAGGGCTCGAGAAGACGACTAACGGCCCAAGGAGAGTTGTCTAATCAGTCCGCGCCAGATTATGTATCAACAGATTGGCGCCATCCGTGGGACCATGACAACGACAAGTTTCGTGTTCTCACATCACCGGAAAGCAACCACTGATTTCAAAAGCCGGTAACTTTATTTTTTACGCGATACACAATGTACGGCAGTGTATCCATCTGCGAAAAGTATTAAAACATAAAGAATGTTGTTTATTAATAATATACGGCGCGTATCGATAAGATACAAAACACTATTGTTGAATTTATATTCTTTCTGTCATAAGTGAATTTATGTTCTTTAGAATATAAAACGATTATATTCTTTCCCTTAAATTTAAAAAAGATATCGATAAGATATTTTCTAAATTTAAAAGATTTTACGTAAATCTTTAAACTTGGTGAACACGATTTTACCTAAGTCACACTCAGTCCGCACGATCGGACCTACTATATCTTTTAGCCGCGAACAGCGCAGTCACGATAAATCTACCCGCGTTAGGCCGTGCGTATAGAGATCTTCGCAGACTGGCGCCATGAGCGCACTGTCATGTACAGGCACCACGATGCTAGTCAATCGCCATGAGCGCACTGGACAAAAGCCGTGGTCAGCTGCGATCATTCACAAACGTTAGAGTCTATGCGGTCACGATACATCCATCTGCGTCTGTGCGTGCAATTGAAACTATTAGTCGCGGTCATGGTACATCCATCCGCGCCATTGTTTTTATTATAATAAAAAAGAAAACGGTCATGAGCGCACTGCGTTCGGACATCTTCGTAGATTAGCTACGTGCCACTTTTTTTTATGTAGTTTGTACAACCTCACGATAGGTGTCATTCGCATTGCTATATTTCTTATGCTATGTGCTATATATATGCTATGCGCTAATTTTCTATTAAGGTTTTATATGTTGCGATGCGCAGCATATACTTCTAATATTTGCATTGAGTATTTTTTCAGGATTTGAATAATTTAGTTTCATGCTCCTACACGAGTAGCACCATCAAACTTGGGGGGCTACCAGGGTTTATAATACCATTGTTTCCGTACAAGTCACGCAGGCATATTTGGAAGCAGATCGTACGTAAGAGGTATCGCGAGCCCAGTACAAAGACGGATTTAAATATTCGCACCATCTTGCCGCAGGGGAGACGTCCTCTGTCGGTTGTAAAGACGAATGTAATGTTCGCGCACAGCGCGCATCTTTGTCGCGCACAACGCGCATCTTTGTCTCGCACAGCGCGCCATCCTTGTTGCGTACAACGCACATCTCCGCGCACAACGCGCACTTCTGCCACAGAAGCACGTCTACTGTCGCACTATGCTGCACCACAGACCCAGTGCGCACTGTTGCATTTGGGCTGCGCGTTATGGTCACACACCGTTATGGTTGATTGGGCCTACGCGGCCAGGAACAGAACTTAAGTCTAGCATAACATAGCCACGCACTATGTCATACTAAACTTGGGGGGCTTGTGGACGTATGGTCCGGACTGGGCCAGGAATGGGCCAGGCCCGCGCAGACAGCGGCCCATCCTACACCTAAACCCTAATCCATGCCTATAAATACATGGCTGGAACCCCCTTCTACGACAGAATACAACAGGTTACCCTAAACCTAACACCCATATACGCTATATCGCTACGATACTAACTTGACCGTCGGAGGTGGATCCCGGGGCTACGGCCTCGGGTCCACTCCTAACGGGTTCTCTTTGTTGAACAGGTCTAATAGGGCTCGAGAAGACGACTAACGGCCCAAGGAGAGTTGTCTAATCAGTCCGCGCCAGATTATGTATCAACAGATTGGCGCCATCCGTGGGACCATGACAACGACAAGTTTCGTGTTCTCACATCACCGGAAAGCAACCACTGAGTTCAAAAGCCGGTAACTTTATTTTTTACGCGATACACAATGTACGCAGTGTGTCCATCTGCGAAAAGTATTAAAACATAAAGAATGTTGTTTATTAATAATATACGGCGCGTATCGATAAGATACAAAACACTATTGTTGAATTTATATTCTTTCTGTCATAAGTGAATTTATGTTCTTTAGAATATAAAACGATTATATTCTTTCCCTTAAATTTAAAAAAGATATCGATAAGATATTTTCTAAATTTAAAAGATTTTACGTAAATCTTTAAACTTGGTGAACACGATTTTACCTAAGTCACACTCAGTCCGCACGATCGGACCTACTATATCTTTTAGCCGCGGACAGCGCAGTCACGATAAATCTACCCGCGTTAGGCCATGCGTATAGAGATCTTCGCAGACTGGCGCCATGAGCGCACTGTCACGTACAGGCACCACGATGCTAGTCAATCGCCATGAGCGCATTGGACAAAAGCCGTGGTCATCTGCGATCATCCACAAACGTTAGAGTCTATGTGGTCACGATACATCCATCTGCGTCTGTACGTGCGATTGAAACTATTAGTCGCGGTCATGGTACATCCATCCGCGCCATTGTTTTTATTATAATAAAAAAGAAAACGATCATGAGCGTACTGCGTTCGTAGATTAGCTACGTGCTACTTCTTTTATGTAGTTTATAAAACCTCACGATAGGTGTAATTCGCACTACTACTTCTCTTATGTGTTAATTTTACATGCTACGTGCTATATATATGCTACGCGCTGATCTTTTATTTCATTATCTTTTATATGTTGCGATTCGCGGCATATACTTCTAATATTTGCATTGAGTATTTTTTCAGGATTTGAATAATTTAGTTTCATGCTCCTACACGAGTAGCACCATCAAACTTGGGGGGCTACCAGGGTACGCACTGTGTGAGTACGCATCACGCAGGTATATTTGGAAGCAGATCGTACGTAAGAGGTATTGCAAGCCCGGTACAAAGACGAATTTAAATATTCGCGCCCTATTGCCGCAGGGGAGACGTCCTCTGTCGGTTGTAAAGACGGATGTAATGTTCGCACCTTGTCTGCGCACAGCGCACATCTTTAGTCGCGGACAACGCGCATCTTTAGTCGCGGACAACGCGCATCTTTAGTCGCGGACAACGCGCATCTTTTGTCGCGGACAACGCGCACGTTTGTCGCGGACAAAGCACACTTCTGCCACAGAAGCACGTCTTCTGTCGCACCATGCTGCATCGCTACTGGTACGAGAGGTACGCCCTTACCCAGGATGCAGCATACGGAATCCACCTTCACCATTGTGAGACAATCACAATCGCAATGTCAATGTTACTCAGGTCGCGCCTATAAGGTCGCGCACACCTGAGTTGCCTACGCGGCTATGAACAGAACTTAAGTCTAGCATAACATAGCCACGCACTATGTCATACTAAACTTGGGGGGCTTGTAGACGTATGGTCTGGACTGACCCACGACAAGTGGGCCAGGCCCGGCAGACAGCGGCCCACTCTACGCCTAAACCCTAATCCATGTCCTATAAATACATGGATGGGATCTCCTTATTCACTACGAGATAACAGGTTACCCTAAACCTAACACCCATATACGCTATATCGCTACGATACTAACTTGACCGTCGGAGGTGGATCCCGGGGCTACGGCCTCGGGTCCACTCCTAACGGGTTCTCTTTGTTGAACAGGTCTAATAGGGCTCGAGAAGACGACTAACGGCCCAAGGAGAGTTGTCTAATCAGTCCGCGCCAGATTATGTATCAACAATGAACATGAAATATGACGTTTGAACACATCAGTTCAAGCCTCATTCTTCAACAAAAAATGACGTTTGAACACATCAGTTCAAGCCTCGCTCTTCATCGACAATGACGTTTGAACACATCAGTTCAAGCCTCGTTCTTCAACGACAATGACGTTTGAACACATCAGTTCAAGCCTCGCTCTTCATCGACAATGACGTTTGAACACATCAATTCAAGCCTCGTTCTTCAATGACAATGACGTTTGAACACATCAGTTCAAGCCTCGCTCTTCATCGACAATGACGTTTGAACACATCAGTTCAAGCCTCGCTCTTCTATGACAATGATGTTTGTACTCTGTAGTTCAAGCCTCGGGCCTCAATGTCAACATAATGGCGTCTGCTGAAAACACTCCAGGCCCCGTTCCTCAAAGAAAAGAAAGGTGTACGCTTAAGTGCGCTTTATATTCGGAAGAAGAGAAATCTTCTTGTTTCTGACTATTCTCATCAACAAGCTTCATACTTGTTCCATGCTCGTTCAGTCATCAAGTGGATCTACTTTCATTAGATTGTATTTTTATTCACTCGATCAAAAATGGCAACCTCAAATGCAATTTTTGAGGGGGAGAAGTGTGAACAGTGGATCAACCTCATATGCACTTGTTCAATCAAAAATGGCAACCTCATATGCAATTTTTGAGGGGGAGAAGTGTGAACAGTGGATCAACCTCATATGCACTTGTTCAATAAAAAATGGCAACCTCATATGCTATTTTTAAGGGGGAGAAGTGTGAACAGTGGATCGACGTACATTTGATTGTTTGTTCACTCACTTGTTGGGCATGTGACTCTAATTGTGACTACGGAGTTGATCAGGTATCACTTATTTGAGATTGAAGTTGACTTTCACAAAGGTGTGATCTTATTTTATCTTGAAGTCGGGGTTGGTTAGATGCATGACTTTCAATGATAACTTGCTCGTGCTTAAGATTTAAGTTGAAGACTTAGTTTATCTAGTTACCAGCAGTCGGGGTAAATGTTTGAAGACCTGGTTAACTATCACTTAAAGGAGTTATGTTGTTGTACTCAGTGTCACACGCCGATGAAGTTGTGGATAATCGCAAGAGGTGTTAATGTCTCATACTTTGGTTAGGTATTGAGTACTTAGAGATTTGCTTGGAGCATAAATTCTCTACACTGTTCTTCCAACATTAGTGCAAGCTTAAGTCACGAGAATCGGGAATTCTACTTCAGTTTCAAGTTTGGTATATCGGGTTTGCTCCATCAGTTATCACTTCAAATAGCCTACTTAAGGGTTGGTAAAGATAGTCAGAGAGAGAGTTTCGGTAGCGGTTGATTCTCACTTGATACATTTGAGCCAATTTTGTTCTTCTCACAAGATTTCAAGTATATGTGCGTAAAATGTGTTGCTGATTCCGAGGTATCAAAACCAGCAAGGGGGAAGGAGACATACATCTGAACGCACAACGAGTACACGTGATGAACTTTATACTTCTTCTTAATTGAAGTTATTCCGGGAAGACAAATGTCATAACCGCAGAGAAAATCAGTGTTTTAACTCGTGGCTTTTGGTGTATTATTCCAACTACGTGGGGGAAGAGATGTAAGAAACAGTTTCTGATGATTAAAGAGGTACACAATTGTATGATGATTCCTCTAGTTAGTCGGTATCCTACAAAAGGAAAGGTGTTCATCCGGGACTTACTTGATTTTTACGGTACTGTTTTGGTGTTATCATTTCGACTACATCCGGTACTCAATTGCTTTTGTGGTAATGTCTTGGTGTTATCATTTCGACTACATTCGGGATAAATTGCTTACACTCGAGACTTAGTTGACTTTGGTGTAACAATTCTCATCTGCAATTTCCTAAAGGGAGAAAAGTGCATTTCCGAGTCTTAATTGATTTTGATGTTACGTTTCCAACTTCATTTATGGGATTGAGTGTGTACTTTGGGTTTTTTGAGCTTCATACAATGAGACTGATTGCATCACTTCAACTACTTGGGGAAAGTGGTCTCTGGATACTTTTGGTATGCATTATTTCAGACTTCAGTAGGAACAAATATGAGAAGAATTACTCAAGCGTGAGATGATACGTTGCTGATCTATTTGATGATCCCCCGAACAGATAATCATGATGATTATTCTTAAAAGGAGCAACAATATTTGATGTGGTTTGCTACGGATTCCGCTGTGAACTTAACTAATGTAAGCTTGAAAGAGAGCTTTGAAACTGCTCAAAAAGAAGATTGTCGGTTTAGGGGGAAGCTATCAAAGCTTCACATTGAGAAGGCTCAAGTTCAGATGATTATTCAGGAGCCTCGAAAGCTTTGGTGGTGAAAGTTTAAGAGATGTTGACTACAGACTTCTACAACGTACAGAACGATATCCTTATTTCGGTATTCATGTCAACATCTTCTTAAATTGAATAATATATTTTGTACATATCTTAAACCAAAATGTAAATAGAAAAATATAAAACCAAAATGTAAATACAAAAATATAAAACCAAGAAAAACCATAAAAATCAAAAAAAAAACCAAAAATAGTTTTTCAAGGCATGTCTTCTGGTATCGATAACATTTACGGTCCTAGAAATGTCATTCAATAATGACACGGGTCTTTAAATGAAGTTCGAGCAAAAGTTCAAAACATGCCTATATAGCTTGCTATTATTTCAGATACGCAACCCGTTTTTTTCAAAATGAGGAAAGCACGTCGCCAAAAGGACGGCTGTTCCTAACAACGGGTGATTAAGTTCTCCCGTGCATGGATTACTTTACATCCGTGCACCCTCGATCTAATGTACGCTTCAGTGCATTATTTATGGTATAAGAAGAGAAGTCTTCTTTGTATACAAATAATTTTCCTTCTATGATTCTTCTGAAAATTATTTGTGAGACACATGGTGGTAACGTGTTGTTTGAAATTCTTTCAGACTTGGATTGTTCATAAAATTTGTCACTCAATCAATGACTACAGCTTGTTAACTCGAATACGGGTCATTGATTGAGAGGGAGAGTGATTTCAAATTTTATATCATCAAAGGGGTTTCTTGGTTATCTTATAATTGTTAGAAAAGGTTTTTGTAGTTAATGGGGTATTAGTTGAAGAGGAACTTACTAAGCTTTATCTCAAATGGTCAAATGTGTTTGATGAAGCGAAAAGTGTACCGCTTTTAAGGGGTCATTTAAGCCCTAAATCGTATTTATTTGATCAAATATCGCCCTAAATCGTTCCTTTTGTTATTTTAGGTACTTTTGAGGAGAAATCTGGAAAAGAAGGTATTTTGGACGTTTTTGGAGCATAAAAGTGAAGAAAACGGCAAAGTCTCAAAAATCGGCTGAAAGTTACCTTTGACGGCGTCATATTTAACCCTGGACGGCGTCATGGCTTGGCAAAAGTGGTGGATGTGAAATTTACTCATGATAAGCCAGAGAAATTGCATGGAAATTCTGATGGCGTCACCCTTTAATTTGATCAAGGTCTTCACGTTATAATTTAAAGAGGGACGGCGTCACGTTCATAGTCTGAGGGCGTCAAGCCTTGATAAGCCAGAATGGATTTTGGAGAGCTAAAGAGGGACGGCGTCAAGAAGGTCATCCGAGAACCCTAGAAGCGGCGAGGTGACGGCGTCACACTCCATAACGTGACGCCGTCAGATCTAAAAGTCTATATATAGTTTTCTAATTTTTTGTCATTAGTGTGGAACTTATTGGGGAACTTTGTGTGTGAAAACCCTAGGACGAATTTGGCAGCTCTTTCAAGGCTTTTTGCCTTGAGATCTTCCATGTTACATTGAAGATAAGTTATCAATTAATCATTCAATATGTCTATGTGTTGTTTGATTCTATCTTGTTCTTGTCTTTTGTTTAACATGCTAGGCTAGATTTATCTTGTGTTTGCTTAGATCTAATGAAACCTAGCTATTGATTATTGGTTATTAGTGTGTTATTAGTTGTATTGGATGATTGTTTATCTATGTTAGGCTTAAGAAAACTGGCTAACTTCCTATTCGGTAACTTGCTTGAACGTCTTAAGAAACATGAACCAATGCGTACTAAGGTTTTTATGGTTGTATTTAATGCACAAGCGAATTCTAGTGATCCCATGTTAGGAGCTTCCTAGCCGGCTCGACATAGGAGTGAAGTAGGAGCTTGTAGAGTTGGGGAAGTACGTACGCCACCCCACGAATGGTATTAAGGAATACACCCGTCATCCACGCGACTAATGCACACTAATTAACCGGTAAAAGATAGTTAGGGAGTAAGGAAATCTAAGTAAACACATTCCTCTCCATATAAGTTTTCACCAACATTTTCATTTTTCGTCATTTTATTTTATTTGCATTCGTAGTTATTTGGGTTAGTTGAATAGCAACTAATTCCGCCCACTCCTTAAAACCCGAGATTTTACTTGCTTTCATAAAAAATTATAAAAACATAAAAAGAATCTTCTCTCACCCTTAGACCTATTAGAATAGTTTTTCATACCTAACGAACACTATTCCCTGTGGAGAACGATCAATCCCCCGTACTTACCACTACACTATACTACATCGGTCAGGTACACTGCCTGGTGGGGTTGTAAGCCTCTTGAGATCCCTCGAGAGGTAAAACCTGTTGTAAGGTTGCAAAACCACGCATCAAGTTTTTGGCGCCGCTGCCGGGGAATAGTTATTGTTTAGGTTGAATTTTATTTTATTAGGTCTACTCACTAGATTCCTTTCTAGTGAGATTTTTATTTTCTTTTTCTAGGATTTTCTTTAGTCTATCTTTTTCTTTGTGTCTTTGTTCGTAAAAGAAATTTCCATTGACTCTTCCGTTCACCATTATGGAGAACGTGAATCCACTACATAATCTACCCCTTCCACTCCAAAATGACATCTTTATGTTCCGTCGACATAATGGTGAATCTTTTTCCGATACATGGACTCGTTTCAAATACTTATTAAAAAAGGTCTTTCATCATGGTCTTGACTTATTGTTTCCACTTCAAATCTTTTACACTCGTATCGACCGCCAAACCCAGCAGGAGATTGAAAATATGGAAGATGGGAGAATGTGGGATTATGGTGATGAAGAGGCATGGGAAATCTTTGAGATTCTCGCCCAAAAAAGAAGTGGAACATGTGACCCAAAAAATGCAAGCTTAGACCTATTTGGTATTTGGATAAATCAATCGAAAGGTTTGTTTAGGAATGAGGTGGGTAGAGTTGAGGTACCTAAGTGCATGTCATGGTTAGGCCCTACCATAATACAAGATGAACACATTGGTGATCTTAATGTGATGGAGGATATAGTAGAGAACCCAAGCCCACCAAGTACCCCACAAGTCCTACCATCATTTGAGGCATACACACCGCCCGTGACTTACCCGGAAGAAGTAGAAGGGACTATAGGAACCCCAATTGAAGTAGAACCTTTGGAAGAAACAAAACTAGAAGAAATAGGTTTGAATACTTGTAGTCATAACCTTTCTTTTAGTTCTATGGAAGTTCCTAGTTTTGATGAACCGGAGCCTAAACCAAAACCGTTACCTAATCTTCCATCCTTAGATGTGAACTTAGGAATTGAATTAGGTCCCGATCCACCCATCAAACCATGTAGTCCGGGTAATGTTAAGATTAAGGTAGTAGACATTAAGCCTTGTAGTGAGGAAGACAATATAGGAGTGAAAAATGACCTTACATGTCTACATCACCCATTCATGATTGATCACAAGAAACATTATGGGTTTAAACCGGGTCTATTGGGTCAAGATGGATTCCCAATTAGGAGTCTCTCGAAGTTGTTAGAAAATGATCCCTTTTTAGGAGAACACTTTAACTCACCCATTGACCAAAGTGAACTAGGTAAGGTTATGATGAAAGGAGCACACCCCTTTGAGCATATAATTCATCCACCAATCTTTCCTCACGTGGCATACTCCTACCGAGCTGGTGTGTATCGCTACTATCACCCGCACTTAATCCTAAGTGTAGGGAAAACCTCCCCTATTTCCGTTAAATAAGGGTAGAGTCAGGCTCATGACTCGAACAAAAACAAGCACTTCTTGGGAGGCAACCCAAGCTTTATTTGTTTTGTGTGTTTGTTTATTTGCTTGTTTTATTTTATTTGTTTCCGTATGTATGTTTAAATTTTATTATTATTGATTCATGTTCAAAAGTAATTTGTGAAAATGCTTAATTTTGTTTTTAACTTCGTCTTAACTACATATAAAGGTATTTTGCAAAAGTTAAGTGTAAGGGAAATCTAAATCGGTTTATTAGAACACAAATGAACATGAATCATAATAATAATAAATTAACATGCATATTAGTATTTGTTTGAGTCAAATGCTTGTATCGAGTCATAATGATGTTTTGCAGGATTTCCAGGAAGTAAGGTATAGGTTTTTCCAAAATTTTTCCGGAAACGTAACATGAGAATTCTGTCAGATCATATCTGACGGCGTCAGGCTTTACAACCTGACGGCGTCAGGTTTAATTTTCTGAAAATTTTTGAAGGTTTTGTTTTCATAAAAAGTTTTTATTAAATCTATAACTTATAATCTCCAGGAATCTGCAAAATTATCATTCCACAAGCATTATATCCTTATATATAGATTTATCCCGCCGATGTTATGCAGGTTTTCGTGTTTGTTTTCTCAGGTTTAACAGGTTATTTTGGACAAGGAAATGTTTTGGATCAAGCTTTTGGCGATGCATTAGTCATGGAGCTTCAACATTACTTTGGAAGAAGATCTAACCGTGTTACTTCATTATCCACCGAACGAATCAGGGGAGTATTTGATTTCATTCTTTTACTTTATACTTTTACATCTTGTTATTTGAACATTGGGGACAATGTTCATCTTAAGTGTAAGGGGGGGTCAAAGTACGATTAGAGAATACAATTGCGCTTGATTTTTGTTTGTTTTTAAAAGTGGATGTGTAATAAAACTGAGATAAATACCTGTTAGGGTAATTTTAGTGCCAAATTTAAAAATTTTTACAACATATAGGAGTGAAACTTTGATCTTAATGAGCGTCTCATGGATAGAAGTTATATGACTAGCACAAAAACCGTACCACTAAAAAATTTTCCACCCCCAAATATGTGAGGTTCGCCCCTAGAATTGGTAGGAAAAGCATTTATGCTATGATGTGTGGACCGGTAGCACTTAGATTCTAGAACTTGCGTTAGGACCATTCCGAGGCCACAAGTGAGACTACATTCGTGTAGTTAGATTTACTACATGATAAGAGGCATTAGGATTAACCCATTGTTTTACACCTGTGTTTTTGTTATAATTACATTGGCTACATTGGTCAAGTAATTCTCCCACACCCTTTGCGTTGTACTCATTTTTAGTACACGATACCCCTAGTACACCCCTCAGAGCCTATCTTTTCGTTTCGACCTTTAAGCATTTTACTTAAAGGAAGAATTTGTTACACCCCACTAAAATGTACACCCAAATCGCCTTAGCCTACCTTGTATGCACTCATTTTTAGTGCATTATTGTTACAATATTTGTTTAAACCCAAGTTAATTATCTAATTGATTACATGGTTGCTAAGTCGAGTCATATCCTTGTACATATTGTTTTGGGACGATTGGGACTCATGGGTAAAGTACTAGTATAATGGAGTAATGGGGAAGAACATCATTTATTACCCCCATATGTGCTAAATGTTTTAAAAGTACTCCAAGTTTTTCAATTATCTTAATTCGAGTCATTAGAATAGTTATTTGTAAAGTTATGTAAAAGTTCAAGTGTAAGGGGAATGCAATGCCCCTATGATGTATTATTTTGGATGGTAGGGTAAGAATGTATGCACACAAAAAAAAAAAAAAAAAAAAAAAAAAAAAAAAAAAAAAAAATCAAGAAAAATACAAAAAAAAATGAGAAAAAGAAAAAATAGAAAAAAAAAACATACGGACTACCATCCCGTTTCATTTTATGTTTATTTTATGTTTTTGTTATTTTGTTTTTAGCTTAAGATTGAGTCGAGTCTTGGCTTAGCAACATTGTATAGTACATGTAATTGATCAAGATCTTTAACTCGCCACCAGTAAAATATCCTTTATCCAACAAAACCGTGTTTTCCTTTTCCCTACACCTAACGTTATAACCCATTTAAAAGCCCTCTTTGATAGTTTATCTTAGGTGCTTACGCCTAGTGGAGGAGGTTTTTGATCCTTTCCCAAGCCTATGGTAATCTATTTGCTATGACAGGTAGTGAGAGATATTATCCGTTTTCATTTATGAGATTTATTTTGATGACACTTGAGAGATGTGAGTATCTAAAGTGTAAGGGTATTTGATGAAGCGAAAAGTGTACCGCTTTTAGGGGGTCATTTAAGCCCTAAATCGTATTTATTTGATCAAATATTGCCCTAAATCGTTCCTTTTGTCATTTTAGGTACTTTTGAGGAGAAATCTGGAAAAGGAGGCATTTTGGACGTTTTTGGAGCATAAAAGTGAAGAAAACGACAAAGTCTCAAAATCTTGCTGGAAGTTACCTTTGACGGCGTCAGGATTAACCCTGGACGGCGTCATGGCTTGGCAAAAGTGGTGGATGTGAAATTTACTCATGATAAGCCAGAGAAATTGCATGGAAATTCTGACGGCGTCACGCTTTAATCTGATCAAGGTCGTCACGTTATAATTTAAAGAGGGACGGCGTCACGTTCATAGTCTGAGGGCGTCAAGCCTTGATAAGCCAGAACGGATTTTGGAGAGCTAAAGAGGGACGGCGTCAAGAAGGTCATCCGAGAACCCTAAAAGCGGCGAGGTGACGGCGTCACACTCCATAACGTGACGCCGTCAGATCCAAAAATCTATATATAGTTTTGCAATTCTTTGTCATTAGTGTGGAACTTATTGGGGAACTTTGTGTGTGAAAACCCTAGGACGAATTTGGCAGCTCTTTCAAGGCTTTTTGCCTTGAGATCTTCCATGTTACATTGAAGATAAGTTATCAATTAATCATTCAATATGTCTATGTGTTGTTTGATTCTATCTTGTTCTTGTCTTTTGTTTAACATGCTAGGCTAGATTTATCTTGTGTTTGCTTAGATCTAATGAAACCTAGCTATTGATTATTGGTTATTAGTGTGTTATTAGTTGTATTGGATGATTGTTTATCTATGTTAGGCTTAAGAAAACTGGCTAACTTCCTATTCGGTAACTTGCTTGAACGTCTTAAGAAACATGAACCAATGCGTACTAAAGGTTTTTATGGTTGTATTTAATGCACAAGCGAATTCTAGTGATCCCATGTTAGGAGCTTCCTAGCCGGCTCGACATAGGAGTGAAGTAGGAGCTTGTAGAGTTGGGGAAGTACGTACGCCACCCCACGAATGGTATTAAGGAATACACCCGTCATCCATGCAACTAATACACACTAATTAACCGGTAAAAGATAGTTAGGGAGTAAGGAAATCTAAGTAAACACATTTCCCTCCACATAAGTTTTCACCAACATTTTCATTTTCTGTTATTTTATTTTATTTGCATTCGTAGTAATTTGGGTTAGTTGACTAGCAACTAATTCCGCCCACTCTTTCAAACCCGAGATTTTACTTGCTTTCATAAAAATATAAAAACATAAAAAGAATCTTCTCTCACCCTTAGACCTATTAAAGTAGTTTTTCATACCTAACGAACACTATTCCCTGTGGAGAACGATCAATCCCCCGTACTTACCACTACACTATACTACATCGGTCAGGTACACTGCCTGGTGGGGTTGTAAGCCTCTTGAGATCCCTCGAGAGGTAAAACCTGTTGTAAGGTCGCAAAACCACGCATCAAGTTTTTGGCGCCGTTGCCGGGGAGTAGTTATTGCTTAGGTTGAAATTTTATTTTTATTAGGTCTACTCACAAGATTCCTATCAAGTGAGATTTTTTCTTTTTATTTTGTAGCTTTCTCGTAGTCTATCTTTTCTTTGTGATTTTGTTTGTAATTTGCTTCAAATGGACTTTTCACTTAGATTTCTAAGATTGCAAGATATGGTTGAGTGGCTAGAACACCAAGAAGTTCAAAATACCTCATTTAGAGACACTTATGAATCATATGAGCCTTCACCTAGGATAGATTCTTATGAACAACCTCCATGTTTAGGATCTTGTTTTAGTGAGGCTAATAGGAAAAGCGACCTAGTTTGCCAAGGAATTGTGGATAGAGCCGTATCAATAAACCATAAGTTGGATGAAGCACTAGGTTTGTTATTATCACTACCTAAGAAAATAATTGACGAGGATATAGGTGATCTTGACACGTGGAATGATGAGGTAAACACCATAAGCCCACAAAATACTCAACCATCATTTGAGGCACCCACACCACCCGTGACTTACCCGGAAGAAGTAGAAGAGACTTTAGGAATCCCGATGGAGGTAGAACCCTTAGACCAAGCACAACTAGAGGATATAGGTTTGCACACTTTTAGTGATAACCTTACTCATAGTTCTAGGGAATTTCCTAGTGTTGATGAATTGGAACCTCAACCTTTACAGAACTTTTCATCCTTAGATTTACATCTAGGAGAAAAAAGAGGAACCGACCCACCCATCAACCAAAATTATCCGGGTAGTTTTAGGATGAAGGAAAGCATTCACTCACCCCCTTCATCTCACGTGGCATATTTCCACCCTAAGGGTGTGTATCGCTACTTTCACCCGCACTTAATCCTAAGTGTAGGGAAAACCTCCCCTATTTTTGTTAAATAAGGGTAGAGTCAGGCTCGTGACTCGAACAAAAACAAGCGCTTATTGGGAGGCAACCCAAGCTTTATTTGCTTTATTTGTTTGATTGTTTGTTTATTTAATTTTATTTGTTTCCGTATGCATTTCTTATTCTTTTTTTTTACTGTTCATGTCTCAAATATAAATTGTGAAAATGCTTTATTTTGTTTTTAACTTCGTCTTAACTACATATAAAGGTATTTTGCAAAAGATAAGTGTAAGGGAAATTTAAATCTGTTTTAAAGAACAAGATTGAACATGAACGATAACAATGAGATATAAGCATGCATATTAGTATTTGTTTGAGTCAAATGCTTGTATCGAGTCATAATGAAGTTTTGCAGGAATTCCAGGAAGTAAAGTATAGGTTTTTTCCAGAAATTTTCCGGAAACTTAACATGAGAATTCTGTCAGATCATTTCTGACGGCGTCAGGCCTTACAACATGACGGCGTCAGATTTTAATTTTCTGAAATTTTTGAAAGTTTTGTTTTTCTACCGGAATCATAAAAACTTTTTATTAAAACTCTAACTTATAAACTCCAGGAATCTGCAAAACATTCATTCCGCAAGCATTATATCTTTAATTGTTTTATTTCTAAGTCTGGAATTACACCTAGTTGTGAGTTGTCTTTGTTCGGTTTGATGCTTTGGTTTTTCTTGTTTGTTTTCTCAGGATTTATAGGTAATTTTGGACAAGGAGATGTATGTGGAACCTAGCTTTTGGCGATGCATTAGTCTTGAAGCTTCTACATTCTCTTGGAAGAAGATCTAACCATGTTACCTCTTTATCCACCGAACGAATCAGGGGAGTATTTGATTTCATTCTTTTACCTTTTTTACTTTTACATCTTGTTATTTGAACATTGGGGACAATGTTCATCTTAAGTGTAATGGGGGGGGGGTAAAAGTACGATTTTAGAGAATACAATTGCGCTTGATTTTTGTTTGTTTGATGGTAGATGTGTAATAAAAGTGAGATAAATACTTGTTAGGGCAATTTTAGTGCCAAATTTAAAATTTTTTACAACATTTAGGAGTGAAACTTTGGTCTTAATGAGCGTCTCACGGATAGGAGTTATATGACTAGCACAAAAACCGTACCACTAAAAAAATTTTCCACCCCAAATATGTGAGGTTCGCCCCTAGAATTGGTAGAAAAAGCATTTATGCTATGATGTGTGTACCGGTAGCACTTAGATTCTAGAACTTGCGTTAGGACCATTCCGAGGCCACAAGTGAGACTACATTCGTGTAGTTAGATTTACTACATGATAAGAGGCATTAGGATTCACCCATTGTTTTACACCTGTGTTTTTGTTATAATTACATTGGCTACATTGGTCAAGTAATTCTCCCACACCCTTTGCGTTGTACTCATTTTTAGTACACGATACCCCTAGTACACCCCTCAGAGCCTATCTTTTCGTTTCGACCTTTAAGCATTTTACTTAAAGGAAGAATTTGTTACACCCCACTAAAATGTACACCCAAATCGCCTTAGCCTACCTTGTATGCACTCATTTTTAGTGCATTATTGTTACAACATTTGTTTAAACCCAAGTTAATTATCTAGTTGATTACATGGTTGCTAAGTCGAGTCATATCCTTGTACATATTGTTTTGGGACGATTGGGACTCATGGGTAAAGTACTAGTGTAATGGGGAAGAACATCATTTATTACCCCCATATGTGCTAAATATTTTAAAAAGTACTCCAAGTTTTTCAATTATCTTAATTCGAGTCATTAGAATAGTTATTTGTAAAGTTATGTAAAAGTTCAAGTGTAAGGGGAATGCAATGCCCCTATGATGTATTATTTTGGATGGTAGGCCAAAAGTGTATGCAAAAAAAAAAAAAAAAAAAAAAAAAAAAAAAAAAAAAAAAAAAAAAAAATCGAAAAAATCAAGAAAAATACAAAAAAATGAGAAAAAGAAAAGTAGAAAAAACATACGGACTACCATCCCGTTTCATTTTATGTTTATTTTATGTTTTTGTTATTTTGTTTTTAGCTTAAGTTGAGTCGAGTCTTGGCTTAGCAACATTGTATAGTACATGTAATTAATCATGATCTTTAACTCGCCACCAGTAAAATATCCCTTATCCAACAAAACCGTGTTTATCATATCCCTACACCTAACGTTATAACCCATGTAAAAGCCTCTTTGATAGTTTATCTTAGGTGCTTACGCCTAGTGGAGGAGGTTTTTGATCCTTTCCCAAGCCTATGGTAATCTATTTGCTATGACAGGTAGTGAGAGATATTATCCGTTTCCATTTATGAGATTTATTTTGATGACACTTGAGAGATGTGAGTATCTAAACACTACTTGTGAGGTGCTAGTTTGTAATCTCCGTGCTTATTATGATTAAAGTGGAACGAATATTTGTTGTAATTACTTTTATGTTAGCATTAAATGACCCCTAACTTGTATTTTGATTAGAATAAAAGCGCATTTGCTTGAGGACAAGCAAATCTCAAGTGTAAGGGTATTTGATGAAGCGAAAAGTGTACCGCTTTTAAGGGGTCATTTAAGCCCTAAATCGTATTTATTTGATCAAATATCGCCCTAAATCGTTCCTTTTGTCATTTTAGGTACTTTTGAGGAGAAATCTGGAAAAGGAGGCATTTTGGACATTTTTTGAGCATAAAAGTGAAGAAAACGGCAAAGTCTCAAAAATCGGCTGAAAGTTACCTTTGACGGCGTCATATTTAACCCTGGACGGCGTCATGGCTTGGCAAAAGTGGTGGATGTGAAATTTACTCATGATAAGCCAGAGAAATTGCATGGAAATTCTGACGGCGTCACCCTTTAATCTGATCAAGGTCGTCACGTTATAATTTAAAGAGGGACGGCGTCACGTTCATAGTCTGAGGGCGTCAAGCCTTGATAAGCCAGAACGGATTTTGGGGAGCTAAAGAGGGACGGCGTCAAGAAGGTCATCCGAGAACCCTAAAAGCGGCGAGGTGACGGCGTCACACTCCATAACGTGACGCCGTCAGATCCAAAAATCTATATATAGTTTTGCAATTCTTTGTCATTAGTGTGGAACTTATTGGGGAACTTTGTGTGTGAAAACCCTAGGACGAATTTGGCAGCTCTTTCAAGGCTTTTTGCCTTGAGATCTTCCATGTTACATTGAAGATAAGTTATCAATTAATCATTCAATATGTCTATGTGTTGTTTGATTCTATCTTGTTCTTGTCTTTTGTTTAACATGTTAGGCTAGATTTATCTTGTGTTTGCTTAGATCTAATGAAACCTAGCTATTGATTATTGGTTATTAGTGTGTTGTTAGTTGTATTGGATGATTGTTCATCTATGTTAGGCTTAAGAAAACTGGCTAACTTCCTATTCGATAACTTGCTTGAACGTCTTAAGAAACATGAACCAATGCGTACTAAAGGTTTTTATGGTTGTATTTAATGCACAAGCGAATTCTAGTGATCCCATGTTAGGAGCTTCCTAGCCGGCTCGACATAGGAGTGAAGTAGGAGCTTGTAGAGTTGGGGAAGTACGTACGCCACCCCACGAATGGTATTAAGGAATACACCCGTCATCCACGCAACTAATACACACTAATTAACCGGTAAAAGATAGTTAGGGAGTAAGAAAATCTAAGTAAACACATTTCCCTCCACATAAGTTTTCACCAACATTTTCATTTTCTGTTATTTTATTTTATTTGCATTCGTAGTAATTTGGGTTAGTTGACTAGCAACTAATTCCGCCCACTCTTTCAAACCCGAGATTTTACTTGCTTTCATAAAAATATAAAAACATAAAAAGAATCTTCTCTCACCCTTAGACCTATTAAAGTAGTTTTTCATACCTAACGAACACTATTCCCTGTGGAGAACGATCAATCCCCTGTACTTACCACTACACTATACTACATCGGTCAGGTACACTGCCTGGTGGGGTTGTAAGCCTCTTGAGATCCCTCGAGAGGTAAAACCTGTTGTAAGGTCGCAAAACCACGCATCAAATGTGTTAGTTGTTAGAAAGATTAGGGCATTATGTGCAATTTACTTATAGTTTCCTAGCTTTATGTAACTAGAAGGTTCATTTGTGTCACTTTGGAATCCTCGGTTAATCCCCTAAATACTTTAAAACTCAAAATCTAAAAGAAGTTAGAAAACCCATTGTGTTTGATGTTCTTGAATACTCCACAGGCATTTGTATGATCTGATTGAATGAGTTTCGAATGTTGATTGACTTTTGTTAGTCGATAGTTGTTTAATTGTTGTTGACGTATTGCTTGTGCACTCAGGATATGCTTAGGTATGTAGCTATCGTGTTAGAATCTTATTTATAAGATCCTGAGTTGAATTTTGAAATATGAGTGAATTGCCATGTTCATGATTACTGCTTGCTCTTCATGCTAGATAGCAGTTTGAAAAATTTCCTGATTGTGGTTTGATCATGACATGAATATGATTTTATGAGTAGGCAAACCGCTGCGTGGTAGCGGTTAATGTAGAGTTAATCTGTATGCATGCCCATCTTTGTGGATATTCCTATGCAGATTCCATGGCTGATGTGAATGTGCCTGCTCCCGCTCAAACCACTTGATCAGATATTCAAACTCCATTGACTGGCTCTGAATTCACCACAACAAAAACATCGGCAGCAACAACAACAACAACACCTTCACCACCACCACCACCTTCACTTCAACAAAGCATTACTAATTCTGGTCTCGCCGAGTGGGGATCTACAATACTCTAGTTAGAATAGAAGTCCTTAGGAACGATTAAAAAGGAGAAAAGTGAGAATAAGGGAAGAGTGCCGACTGAGATGGAGCTAGTACTGGAACAAATCCAACAAGGTACTAGTGATGAAGTCTCGGTAAGCGCTGAAGGGGTTGAAGAATGAAAAAGAAATGTAAAGATAAAGGGTGAAAAGAAAGAAGCCCTCCTTACACTTTAGGCAGAAACCGGGTCAATACATATGCTGTCAGAATCACTTAGTTGATTGCTGACATTGAAGACAAGTATCATGGACCTAGTGATACGCTGCACAACCCTCCCTAGCCACTCAAGGTCCCTCAAAGGACTCTTGTTTCATTTGTCACAGAGATCAATACATGTCTATCGTCTTTCTCACTCCGAGTTAGACGATATTGAAAAGGTGGCAGTCCTCTCCAGCCTCTGATCACTAAATCAAAATGCACTATTGAGTCTAGAGCCAAAAGATCATCTATAAATCTCATTAGGACACACTTAAAATGTGCTTGTTTTCTCATAAACAGTGGAAAACAAGAAATATATATACATTAAGAGTCCTACGCATTATCCTCGTGGTATTGCCAGAACATCTGAGTGATATGCAAGTATTCACAATGAAGATGGAAATCCTTCTAGAGCGAACATCAAACAAGCTCTTGGTAGGTGACATGTGAGATCCTTCATGGATCAAACTAGTGACAACTGGAAAGAAACGATAGGGCGATTCACATTTGAATCAAACTTGTTCCAGGAAATGGATTGACGGATGCTTTTGGAAAACCTTTCAATGTGCTCACCAACTGAGTTTCGAGCACATTGATTGTGTAAATTTTCAAACAAAAGTGTTTATGACAGAAATGTGATTCAATTTATAAAACCCTCATAGTGTTGCATAAAATGTTTATCCAGTGACACGCGAGTGATTTTTATAATCAATTTCTCATCAATCAGTGGGTATTTAATTCACTGATTCAGTCTACCGTGCTGTCTGCTTTGAGACGTTCCGGTATGAGAACATGCTTAGTATGATGATTCTGATGTTAATTCGTTGGATGATTCTTTACAACAAGCTGGAAAGTCCTGTCAAGGAGAATTTTCTTTAAAGGGGATTCTACCTGATCACAGGTCGGTCCTCACGGAACCGAAGGTTAATCCAACCACACCGAGCGAATGACAAAACCATATTCGTTCTCCAACTTTATTGCTAACTGTTTTATTTCAGATTTATATAAAGATGGTGATGGTGGTACCTAATTCCAGCAGAGACATGTCAATCCACACCCCATGCTCACACGACCAATTTATTATCAAAGGATCATGAAAGTTGAGAGACTTACAACAATGCTTCCGCAACTCTGATGCAAAGTCTCCTGATCCAGAAAATTGTGAGCATGTTGGTCCAATGGTCACTACATCACATGAAGGCGATACTACAAAGGATGAACTTGGAGATTTACGGTGGCTGGTGATCTCAAAGAATGCTCAAAGATCACATATGCCAAAGGAACATTAATCACACGATCATTGCTTGAAGTACAAAGTGTGCTGAACTTGAAGTATCAAAAGACTACGAGCTAGGAATTTACAGTCATGTAATAGAATGCTAGAATTCAAAGTGTATTTTCCGGGGTGACCTCCCTTAGGGGGAGATTGTTAGGAATATAAATATTCATATGAAAGACTCGGTCACCCCGAGTATCTTTTGGCATAAGATAGCTTGTAGGCTTTATAGTTATAGTTTAGATATCGTTTCACCATGAAGTTGGGTCGGGTCTTTACCCATTGTAGCCCGCTCCATAGCCTACGTTGGGCGTTAAGTAAGTTGTATAAATACCCTCTCCCATCAAGGGAGAGGGTTGGAGCTTCTAATCATTCAACATAATTTTCCTTCACTTTCTCTCTCTATAACTCCCATCTCTTCCTCTCTCTTTCTCTCTCTAAGATTCGGCCAAGCATCAAAGATTAGTGTGTGTTATGATTATGAATATCTTACATAATGAATCGGTGTCAAAATCCTCATGTAGTCCAATAGCATCCAACATCATCATCGATACACCAAAACAAAACAAAAGTTAAGTTAGTAAATGACCAAAGTTATGACATAACTCAAATATATACCAAACTCTTTATAAAATGTTATTGGGCTTTGGCCCAATGTTTAACCAAACACACTCTATGATTGTAATGGGCTAGAGAGCCCATTAGCTCAAACAAACGCACCCTATAAACCTATTGGGCCTGGCCCATGATGAAAATCCAAACACAACGCAACCATAAACCCCCTTAGGGTTAAGGCTGTTAAACCGGGACGACCAAAACGTCCTCTTGGTGTCTCGTGAACCGAATCAAAACACAAGACTCGACACCCTAGTGGTGTCGAGGCTTAACCAAACTCAACCAACACCATTTGTGGTGTCCTCTAGTCGGATACAATACACCACACGCAAACACAAGCATTTAATGACCACACTTGTAGTTTATTGGCTTGTACGAGACACAAAGACAACCAAAACACATGTCCGAATTCAAATCCATAGCCAACACAATCAAACATTCACAATCTCAAAAGAAACACACTAAATGAACATACAAATCCATATTCGAATCGAGATCCAAACAGATCCTACACTTAAATACTCACAGCCAAACCGAGACACACCCTTTTGAGTTTAATCAAACTCGACACCCTCTTGGGTGTCATTGAACAGAGAGTCACGACCAAATCCAAACAATGAATGAAACCGAACAATATCATAACTCAAACTAAATAGCACAAGTACTCCATGACACGAGTAACGATAGAACATTAAGGCTGTGACTCCCATGAGTCATGACTCAAACCCACTCGACATCACAACCGTTCGGCTAACCCAAATAATAATCAAACAAGTATCACACAACCAAAATAATAACACAAGGACGAAGATATGTACGAAATAATAAAAATGACCACGAAAATAATAAGCATAGCCACGAGTCAACTCAACTCGTGAGTTGACTCGGACGAGTCGAGTTGACTCGGTGGCAAGTCAAGCGAGTTTAGTGTTAAAGCATGGATCCACACGAGATTTAACTTGAAAACATTAGTTTTGTTTAGTTTTAATTAGAAATCGTTTAGGGTTTATATTAAACCGACTAGGGTTTGTAAAGAAAATGAAGAAATGGATGAAATAGGGGCGCGCGAGTTTACCAAATGCGAGAGGTAAAGTGGGGAAGACGGTGGCTAGCGGCGGTGATGTGGTGGTGACGGCGGTGGTCTTCAAAACACGATCAAATGCACTCTTCTTGGCTCGAAACTCTCCAGAAACAACCCCCGTGTCTTGATCTACGCGTCGGCTAAGAAAATGACTTGGCTGGAATTTGGCCGGATTCCGGTGACGGCGCCGGAACAGTGAACTCCGGTGAGGGGAGTTATAAGAATGAGAGAGAACCCTAAATGATGCCTTTTATACCCCAGGAGGGGCTAAACCTGGACAAAAGAAAGTGTAGGGGCGAGAAGTGTAATTTTAGGTGCGGGGTAGATTTTGCAATTTGATTATTCTTTTAGTAAAAGTCTTGTGGGGCCCATTTGACATAGCAAATGGCCGTTTTAAATTACGAGACTTGCGCCATTGAGTCCGAAATAATTTTCCCAATGAAAACGAGTATTAATACGTATAACTTTCTCGGAGTTAATTTATTTAATAAATCAATTCGTTTCGTGTGTTTTAGGTTGTACCGGCTCGATAAATGAATAACACTCACGTTTTAACAAGATATCCACTGTTTTTCAAGCCAAAACAAGTTCAAAGAGATTTAAAAGCTAAGGAAAATAAAAAATAATTGTTTTGGCTAGTAAAATAAGTTTTGGAAACTTGTAGGTTGTTACAGTATATATATTTGAACTATTTTTGAAACGAAAGTAATAGCATAAACTTGAAAACTCACCTCGCCAGAGTGATCAGGGAACCACATTATATATGTTCGATGTGTCCGCCACTCCACCTCGCTAGACTCTTGGCAGGTAAATCACTATTCTTACACGATACTGGTTTATAAGGCTACACAAGTACCAATTACAAATACTATCACATTAATTGCATTCTTATACCTTTGACTTGCATACATGATTGACAGAACTGATATCTTGCAGATGACACTGAACCAAAAATGCAGACATCACATAACTATTGACCTGAACTGCTCACTTACTGATATCTCACTTGCGTACCCATACTTAAGTACTTAATAACTTTACTGCAATCCCAGGATAACTATCTGAAAGTTGCAGAACTCACTGTATCAAACTTAATTAACTTGTCAAGCATTTCATCGAACACTTGGCCTACACATACGATCCACAAAACTTTCAAAAAAAGACACAATTTACTTAGGCGTTTCGCCGAACACTTGTCTAAACTTACAATTTACAACACTTTCAACACATTCAAACACCAGATTCAAATTCATATCCGCAACACTCCTTTTTAACACAGTCAAGCATTTCATCGAACATGTGGCTTACACAAATGATTCAGCAATCGAAGACAAATAAGCAACTTCATATCGAACACTTATATTAACACAATCAACAAGAACTCAACATAAGCATGTATTAACAAAAAATCAGCAATAAAAGACAAATAAGCACAAATTCAGTGATTGTAAATTTAGCGATTTTACCTTAGGGTTTCGTGTTTGATGAATCTCACTGTGATTAAGTAACCTCTGTTAACTGATTTCACCAAAATATGCACAGTGATTCACGGTGATTAAGCTGAACATTGGCGGATCATACCTAAGAGACTGTTGTGAGTTAGTCTTTGACTCTACATGACTGTGAGTATTTTTTTGATCTTTAATAATGGTGGATTAAATTTTTTTTTATGTGTTTATAATTAAAAATAAAATCAAATAAAGAAAATAGGTTTTTAACACATTAAATCTTAGGTTTAATCACACCATTAGATTAAATTAAATGGATGGTGTTAATGTGGGAAACGGTGTACACTTTTATTAAGATAAATCAGATTACAACGAATATAATTAACAGTACATAACAGGAAATTAAATAACAGACAGAAAGGGGTAGAAACAGAAGACAGACACTATGAACGATAAATAAATAAAGCAGTAAAAGGTCGTGGCACGAGGCCCGTGTTAAACGCGATTCCCTTAAAACAGATTCGCCGTCTGTTTCCCATGGTACAACGTCCAAAGCTGTTGTACAGCCGGACCTGACAAACTTGCCTGAAAGATCACGGAAGCAAAAAGATACGCATGTATGCGAGGTTTCGGAGCTGCATTTGTGTCCGCAGGTCGCGCGGGCTCTCATGAGTTCAGAAGCCTCGAACCCATTTTGGCCCAGAAATCCTGAAATCTGCACCCTCCTCGCGCGCACACGTAGGTGTGGGAGTAAAACCCAACTAAAAGAATTTGATAGAAAATATCATGATTTCTATATAAACGCCTTCCCACTTCTTTTTCCAGGCGATGTATGATGTGTTCTTTTTCCCAAATTTTTTGTTTCACGTGCCTCACTTTGAGACACGATATCTCATTCATACCAACTCTATTTTTGACACATTTTAGCTCGTTGCGAAGCTCTCGTCAAGGAGAACGCAAAGCTACCAAGAAATATAAATATATATAACATATACATATATTAAATAGTGTCCAAAAATTACAAAAACTCATTTTGTAAAATCATTTTTCCAACAATCCCCCACATGAATGGAGATCGGTCGAAAACAAGCGAAAGTTTCATCGAAATTCTAATGGTTATGTCATACATAGGATAGGTAGGTGCAACCCTTTGAACCTTCCTTTGTGAGATGCACTTAGTCTCCTAGATCTGAGTAGATGCAATGTCCTTGAACTCAGCCTCTGTTTACGTAGACATTACACTTCACACAAGACTTTCCCTGACATTGTCAAGTCCTCATAGTCGTGTTCGTTATGGTCATGAACACTAGCCTGGTTCTGCAAGAGCTCTTAGGAATTGCACCCCCCACAATTCCTTTTGAAGCGACCCCACTTCTCTATCACATAGGTGATTTCATCTTGAATCATTAAAAACATATGTTTTGTGATTTCATCTTGAATCATTATGCTTTATGATTTCATCCTGAATCATAAGAGCCATATGTTTAACCTCTCAAAAAGTCACATTTGTTATAGGAATGGACTAGGAAGTTACAATATTTAGTAACTCCCCCACATTGAAGTAACTTCCCCCATATTTCTATGATTAGGTTGTCCTATTGAACCCAGATCTTGGGATCTCCAGTCAACTGGGTTAGGTTTTCCTTCATAGAAACTCATTCCTTCAAGGGCTTTAGTCCCTTTCCTTTAGACGACTTACTAACTAACTCTCTACTTAAGCCTTTCGTAAGCGGATCCGCGATGTTATCCTTTGACTTCACATAGTCTATTGAGATAACTCCTGTTGAGAGTAGTTGCCGTATCAAATTATGTCGACGACGGATATGTCTGGACTTTCCATTATACATTATGCTATGAGCTCTGCCATTTGCCGATTGACTATCACAATGTATACTAATGGCCGTTACCGGTTTAGGCCACCTTGGGATGTCCTCTACGATTTGACGTAGCCATTCCGCCTCTTGTCCACAGTTATCTAACGCGATAAATTCTGATTCCATCGTGGACTTAGCTATAGCAGTTTGCTTGGAAGACTTCCAAGATATAGCTGCCCCTCCTAGTGTAAACACGTATCCACTAGTCGATCTAGAATCCTTTATGTCAGATATCCAATTTGCATCATTGTATCCTTCTATAACAGCTGGATATCTTTCATAATGCAGTCCATAATCGTGACTGTATCTCAAATAATGAAGTACCCTAGTCATAGCTCCCCAATGTGCATAACTTGGATTACTAGTATACCTACTTAGCCTGCTAACTGCATATGCTAAGTCAGGTCGGGTACTTGTCATTAAGTACATTAACATGCCAATAATTCTTGAATACTCTAATTGGGCAACACCTATGCCTCTATTTTTAGATAGATGCTTACTGGTGTCAATTGGAGTTCTAGCTAGGCCGGAATCCCCCGCATTGTGAGTATTAAGAATTTTGTCCACGTAATGTGCTTGACTTAACACAAGTCCATTTTGAGTTCGTATGATCCTTATTCCAAGGATCACATCAGCCAAACCCATATCCTTCATGTCAAACTTTGATTTCAACATGTCTTTAGTATATTTGATCATCTTGTCGTTACTGCCAATGATAAGCATATCATCAACATATAAACACAAGATTACATATCCACTACTTGTGTCCTTTACATAAACACACTTGTCGCATTTATTAATTTTGAATCCACTCTCTAGCATGGCGTGGTCAAATTTTTGATGCCATTGTTTGGGAGCTTGCTTTAAGCCATATAATGACTTAACAAGCCTACAAACTTTGTTCTCTTGTCCAGGAGCTATGAAACCCTCAGGTTGGTTCATGTAGATTTCTTCTTCTAAATCCCCGTTTAGAAAAGCCGTTTTCACATCCATTTGGTGAACTTCCAAATTTCTTAAAGCGGCAATAGCAAGTATTATCCTGATCGAGGTTATTCGCGTAACAGGCGAATATGTATCAAAATAATCTAGACCTTCTCGTTGTCTAAATCCTTTGATTACCAATCTTGCTTTGTACTTGTCAATGGTGCCATCGGCTTTCATCTTCTTCTTGAAGATCCATTTATAGCCTAGTGGTTTACAACCAGGAGGTAAATCCACAAGCTCCCAAGTATGATTTTGTAAAATAGAATCTATTTCACTTTTAATGGCTTCTTTCCATTGAGGCCCTTCCGAGGAAGTAACCGCTTCTCGATAAGAAGTAGGTTCATTTTCTACCATAAAATAAACAAAATCTGGTCCAAACGATTTCTCGGTTCTTGCCCTTTTTGCTTCTTCTAGGTTCAACCTCTTCTTCATCGATTTGATCTTGTCTCTCATCTTGGAGATCATTATCATCTCTTTGTCTCTTATCTTGGATAACTTCGTCATCTATTCTAGATGAACTTCCAGTGTCCTTCGTTAAACAAGGAAATATATTTTCAAATAAGGAAGCATTCCTTGATTCCATTAGTGTACCCTTTTGTATATCCAGAATTTTCAAATCATGTACAATGAAACGATAAGCACTGCTATTCCTAGCATATCCAATGAATATACAATCCACAGATTTAGGTCCAATCTTTTGGGCCTTGGGTGTCGGTATAGCTACCTTTGCTAGACACCCCCACACTCGTAAGTACTGATATGATGGTTTTCTTCCCATCCATAGGTCATAAGGGGTCTCTTCTTTTTCTTACGAGGTATCTTATTTAAAAGATAAGTAGCCGTTAGAATGGCTTCCCCCCACATGTCCTGGCTTAAACCAGATCTTATCAACATGGCATTAACCATTTCCTTCAAGGTACGGTTCTTCCTTTCGGCAATACCATTTTGCTGAGGTGAATAAGGGGCAGTGAATTCGTGTCTAGTTCCATGTTTAGCACATAAATCAGCAAATGGAGACACATATTCACCTCCTCTATCACTTCGTACAACCTTGATTTTCTTATTAAGTTGATTCTCAACTTCGTTTTTGTATAGAACAAACTCGTCTATAGCTTCATCTTTACTTTTTAACAAGTAAACATAGCAATACTTTGTACAATCATCAATAAACGTGATAAAGTACTTATTGCCACCTTTTGTGGGTAGTGATTTCAAATCACATATGTCAGTGTGTATCATATCAAGTGGTTCGGTTTTTCATTTAACCGATTTGAAAAATGATCTTGTAAGTTTGGCTTCAACACAAGTTTCACATTTATATTTTGAGTCAATATGGAAATTAGGTATGCAATTAAATTTAATCAAACGACGCATCGAATTAAAATTTACATGTCCATGACGGCCATGCCACACATTAGAAGACTCAATCAAGTAAGCAGAAGAATTCATTTTATTGATATCATTCTTAACAACCATTACATTGAGCTTAAACATACCATTCAGGGCATATCCCCTACCAACATACATTTTATTCTTAGACAGAACAAACTTATCAGACTCAAAAACAAGACGAAAACCAAACTTGTTCAATAGCCAACCAGACACAAGATTCTTGCGAATCTCTGGAACATACAAGACATTAGTCAACTTGAGCTCTTTCTCAGATGTCATCTTCAAGATTACATCTCCTTCACCCTTGATATCAGCAGTTTCAGAGTTGCCCATGTACAACTTCTCTCCATTGTTAACCACTCTGAAAGAGTGAAACATACTCTTATCAGCACACACATGACGGGTAGCCCCAGTATCAACCCACCATTCCCTGTTGTTGGAACCTACCAGGTTAACTTCAGAGATCATAGCAATGACATCAGACACCATAGCAATCATGTCCATATTATCATTCACCATATTAACCTGGCGTGGAGTCACCCGCTTCGGCATCTTACAGTTAGCAGCACGATGACCCGGCTGGTCACAGTTGAAACACACCCCTTGGAACTTCTATTTCACAATTGCAGCTTTAGGAGCAAGGTACCCAGACTTCCCTTTGAACTTCTTGTCATTCTTTCCTTTTCCTTTGCCTTTACCTTTACCTTTGACATTGGACTTTGAAGATGACGAAGCATGCTCAACCATATTTGCCTTGGCAGAATCAAGCGTATAAGTGTTTTTCTGAGCCAGCTTGTTGTCCTCTTCAATACGAAGACGAACAACCAAGTCTTCAACACTCAGATCCTTTCGCTTATGCTTCAGGTAGTTCTGTTGGTCCATGTAATTTGAGTAAATAAATAACAGTTTCATTAAAAATGATGAACAATTGTTACAAGATTACTCAATATACACTTGACTACATGATAACATCTTCAGCTTCTTCAAGGGGATAATTCCGGTAAACTATCCCCTTTGGGTGACAAATAAACTCTCATTGATCCAAGCTATGCTTTATATTCAATGAGAGGATGATCCTATCAACTAATACATTTTGTATTCTTTTGTTTGTTTAGGACACATACTATCTATATTACAATGCATACATATATATAGGTAAATAAAACAAAGACATGTGGGTTGGTGTGAGTTGTCATCCACTAAGTGTGAGTTGTCATCCACTAAGTGGTCCCTCTTCATCTTCCTCTTTTAAAAAAGCACCAACATTGATTACTTTGTCTGACTTCCTTTTTGGAAGTTCCCGCCCATATTTTTCAGTCTGCTTGTAGAGATAGCGTCTTCAGGGTCACTGAGAGATTTGTCAAATCTCAGTGACACTAGAGTTGTTTGTAGCTCGTATACTTTACTCACTGACACCGTATCAGTAAGTAAAGTGTTTCTTCAACAACGAGCTTTATACAACACTCATTGATTTCTTTATCAGTGAATAACCCACTATTCTATTTAGTGAGTTAGGCTATTTTATGTTCAAATCCTTGTCAGGGTAATTGGGTCAATTTTTGACCCAACAATCTCCCCCTATTTGAATATACAAATAGCCTAGGTGAATGAGGTTGTGGTTTTTTTTTTTTTTTTTTTTTTTTTTTTTTTTTTTTTTTTTTTTTTTTTTTTATTCAGGTTCCTGGTTTGGTTACTGGTTTGGGTTCAGGTTCCTGGAAGTTCAGGGAGCGGGGGTTCAGGAACCTGAAGGTTCAGGGGTTCAGTCACTGAGGGGTTCAGGGGTTCAGTGACTGAGGTTCAGGGTGTTAATACAAATATCGTCCCAAAAACGTTATTTATATTTTACGATATTTGCTTAATTTTGTTAATGACAAATACAAAGTTTATCTTTAAGCAAAAGCATAAATATAATAATAAGCCTTTTACATTTATAGTGATAAGTCTTTTAAAACATATTTACATATTACAAGATCTCTAGGAGTAACATTGTATACATATATACATTTACAAGTTTCTTCCTTAAATAAGAAACTTTATTTCTTAAATATTAGGATGACATCATGGCATGTATCATGAACACAATCTTATAAAGATTTTGAGATATCTTGTATTGATCTTCAAGCCAAAGAGTTGACATTGGAAGATATGAAAAGATATGGCAAGATATGGAAAGATTTGAGAATCTCTTAGCTGTCCTGAAGTGGCTGATCCAAACCCATACAAGGGCGGATCCAATTTTAGGGATCCGCCAGATCCGCCAACTGTTGAATCAGTTTGCCTATAAATAGCAAGCTGATCATTTGGGCATGTTCATCACTCATATAGCTTAAAATATATAATCATTCATTTGCATATCACTAACCCATATCATTCATTTCATTCTTGTTGATCTCACTTTTGTAGCAAAGAAGATCAAGCATACAAGCTTCAACATACTTACTGTTGCAAGTTTCATTAGTTAGGTTCTGTGTGATTTTGTATTAGTTCACACATCATTATACATTTCATTCATTAGTGTGTGGTTAGTGTTTTAGTCCTTAAAACACAAAGAGTTTCGCGAGTGGTTGTACCCTTGTGAAAGAACCAACGGGAGTGGTTGTACCCTTGTAAAGAACCCGGTGTTTAGCTTAGTACCGGATAAAGTGTAAGCGACGTGTTTAAAGGTTTTCTCCGACGAGAAGGGAGTTTGTTTCTTAGTGAAGAAAAACTCTCGAGTTAGAGGCTCGAGGAGTGGAGTAGGGCAAGGAAGAGAGTCCTTGTAGCCGAACCACTATAAATCTCCGTGTTGTGGTTTGATTGTTCCTATCCTTACTTACTTTACTTATATTGCTTGTTTGTGAGTATTTACTTTGAAATCACGTTAAGTCACAAAGCGAATTAATTTAAAAAACGGTAAAAACTATTCAACCCCCCTTCTAGTTTTCCACAATTGGCATCAGAGCTACGTTACTCAAGATTTTCAAATATATTGTATTTTCAAACTTGAAACGATCAATGGATTTTGAAAACTTTAAAGAAGGGCAATCTATGCAAAGACCACCACTATTTGAACCAAATTGTTTCATATACTGTAAAAACCGCTTTGAGACATATGTGAAGTCAAAGGACATAGATCTATGGTATATAATTGTAGAGGGTGATTACAAGCCCATAAGTAATAATATTTCAGGTGGTCGGGATGAAGGTGCTTCTCTTACTCGTCACAGTGATGAGCAAAAGAAGTTGATTGCCAAAAATAATGAAGCCAAAATGATGCTTTACAATGCTTTACCTAAGAAAGAATATGAAAGAGTTTTTATGTGTAAAACGGCTAAGGATATTTGGCAATCATTAATTATCACTCATCAAGGAAACTCACAAGTCAAAGATAACAAAATTGATCTTCTTGTTCAACAATATGAACAATTTGTTATCTCTGAAGATGAGACCATTGATAGTGCGTTTGCTAGGTTTAATACAATTATTACATCTCTTAAAGCACTTGATGAATCTTTTTCTAGTAAGAATTTTGTCAGGAAATTTCTAAGAGCACTTCATCCGAATTGGAGAGCAAAGGTGACAGCTATTGAAGAATCTAAGGATCTTTCAAGCATGACACTAGACGAGCTCATTGGAAATCTCAAAGTTCACGAAATGGTGATGGAAAAAGACTCAGAAATAGTTAAAGGCAAGAAGGAGAAGATGAAGTCCATTGCCTTGAAAGCTAGAGTTGAGTCAACTGATGATGAAGAGTCTTGTTCTAGTAGCGAAGACGAAGAGTATGCCATGGCCGTAAGAGATTTCAAGAAGTTCTTTAAGAGACGAGGAAAGTTCGAAAGACCACCTCGTGAAGAAAAGAAATCCTTCCGGAAAGACCGTGATGATAGAAAAGGAAAGGTAGATAGGAAGTGTTATAGGTGTGGAGATTCTGGTCACCTAATAGGAGAATGTCCAAAGCCTCCAAAGAACAAATCTCAAAGAGCGTTTGTTAGTGGAGCTTGGAGTGACAGTGAAGGTGATGATGATGATGATGATGATGAGCCTAAGAACGATGAAGTTGCTCTTATGGCTCATAACTCAGAAGAGGTATGCTTAAAAGTTGAATTAGAACCAGATGAGTGGATTAAAGATAGTGGGTGTTCAAGACACATGACGGGAAACAAAAGCCTTTTATCATCCTACCAAGTGTATGACGGAGGTAATGTCACATTCGGTAGCAAGCTTAAAAGTAAAATCATCGAAAAAGGTACAATCTCTCATGACTCTCTCATTATTGATGATGTTGCTCATGTAGATAATTTAGGATTTAACTTGCTTAGTATTAGTCAATTATGCCGCAAAAAGTATAACGTTCTTTTCAGTGAAAATGGAAGTAAAATACTAAAAGATGGCATAACCGTAGGAAAAGGTGTTTTGAAGAATAACGTTTATGTTATGAAATTAGACAAAACACCTAAAGATAAACTTTGTCTCACTTCTTTGGATGAAAACTCAACTCTATGGCATCAACACTTAGGTCATGCCAATATGAGGTTAATTCAATCCTTATCATCTAAGGAACTCGTTAGGAACCTGCCCAAGTTGAAATATGACCAACACTTTTGTGATGCTTGCAAAATAGGAAAACAGGTTCATAATAGCCATAAGGCTAAAAACATGGCGTCTACATATAGGTGTCTAGAATTGTTACATATGGATTTGTTTGGTCCATCCGCTATACAAAGTTACGGGGGAAACTTCTATACTTTGGTAATAGTAGATGATTACTCTAGGTATTCATGGACTAAGTTTTTGAAAGTTAAAAACGAAGCGCTTGATAAATTTGAAATCTTAAGTAAGAAAATTCAAAATCAAATAGGAAGTAACATGGTGTCAATAAGAACTGACCATGGTCGTGAATTTGACAACGAAATCCAATTCGGAGCTTTTTGTGATGCTAATGGCATAACACATAATTTCTCAGCTCCTCGAACTCCTCAATCTAATGGTGTAGTAGAACGCAAAAATAGGACAATTCAAGAAATGAGTAGAGCCATGTTAAATGAACAAAACATACCTCAAAAGTTTTGGTGTCACGCTGTAGATACATCCACATATATCCTAAATCGAGTTCTAATTAGACCATTCTTGAAAAAGACTCCATATGAGTTATATAGAGGCAAAAAGCCTACTTTAGGATATTTTAGAGTGTTTGGAAGCAAGTGCTTCATTTTAAACACAAAGGATTATCTCACCAAGTTCAACCCAAAGTCGTATGAAGGTGTATTTCTAGGATATTCACAAAATAGTAAAGCATATATAGTTTTAAACAAAGAAACCTCAAGAGTCGAGGAATCATTGAACGTAACATTCGATGAAAGTCCACCTCCCTCTAAGACATCACCTTTGGTAGATGATGACTTAGTTGAAAGTCAAATGGTTGATAATCAGGAAAATATTGAAAGTGAGAAAGAAGATGAACCGGTAAAAGGAGAAATAGTTAATATCAAAGAAACCAAAAGTCATCTATTAGAAAACGTCATAGGAAAAATCAATGAAAGAACATTAAGGTCTAAAGCTCAAAATGAAAGTAATTTCTTTTTTTTTTGTTCCAACAATTGCACCTAAAAATATTAATGAAGCCATAAAAGATGAATCTTGGTTCATTGCGATGCAAGAGGAATTAAATCAATTTGTTAGAAATGACGTTTGGACATTAGTCCCACAACCTAAAAATAAAACCATAATAGGTACAAAATGGGTTTTTAGAAACAAAATGGATGAAAATGGCGTAGTATCTAGAAACAAAGCTAGGCTAGTAGCATAAGGCTACAATCAACAAGAAGGTATAGATTATGATGAGACTTTTGCACCCGTAGCTAGACTTGAGTCTATTAGGATATTACTTGCATATGCATGTGCACATGACTTTAAACTATTTCAAATGGATGTGAAAAGTGCATTTCTAAATGGTTTCATAAATGAGGAAGTGTATGTAGCACAACCTCCCGGCTTTGCCGATTTTGAAAAACCAAATCATGTCTACAAACTTAAGAAAGCTTTATACGGACTTAAGCAAGCACCAAAAGCTTGGTATGATCGACTTAAGACTTTCCTAGTTGACCATAAGTATACCATGGGCCTAGTAGACAATAATCTTTTCACCAAGAAAAAGGGATCACATATTATCATAGTCCAGATATATGTGGATGACATTATATTCGGTTCAACTTGTCAAGAGCTATGCGATGAATTTTTAAAAATCATGCATGATGAGTTTGAAATGAGGATGATGGGGGAACTAAACTTTTTCTTAGGTCTCCAAATTAAACAGTTAGAGGATGGGATATTCTTCAACCAATCTAACTATATCAAGGATATGCTTAAGAAATTTGGTCTTGAAGATTCCAAACCCATGAAAACACCAATGTCTTCCGAAACCAAACTCACCAAGGATGACGAAAGTGAATCCGTAGATAGCACTAAATATAGAGGGATGATTGGTAGTTTACTTTATCTAACAGCTAGTAGATAGGACATTATGTTTAGTGTTTGTCTATGTACACGCTTTCAAGAAGATCCCAAAACATCCCATCTTGAAGCCGTTAAACGGATATTTAGGTACATAAAAGGCACTACACATCTAGGATTATGGTATCCCTAAGAGACGGGAATGGAAACCATAGTTTTCCGACTCAGACCATGCTGGTGATTATGTTGATAGGAAAAGTACAAGCGGTATTTGTACTTTTGTAGGACATTGTCTCACCTCATGGTTTGCTAAGAAACAAACAGCCCTCGCCATATCAACAACTGAAGCAGAGTACGTGTCAGCAGGAAAAGGTTGCCAACAAGCACTGTGGATGAAACAAGCTCTCTTCGATTATGGAATTGTACTCAACGACATTCCCATTCTTTGTGACAACAAAGGAGCTATCGATCTTAGCAAAAATCCAGTCCAACATGCTAGAACCAAACACATAGAAATACGTCACCACTTCCTACGTGACAATGTTCAGAAGGGAAACATCTCAATTGAGAAAGTTTCCTCAGAGGACAACATTGCCAATATCCTCACAAAACCTCTCAAGAGAGAACCTTTCAACTATCTTAGACTTGGTTTAGGATTAATGGAACCTAGTGAGTAGATTAAACATTAACTCGAACATTAGATTAACCAAACACGACAATAACCAAACCTGTGTTCTGATCATGCGGATCCAAATGACAACAAGGGCGGATCCCTTGTTTTGGATCCGCGTGATCCGTCACTTGGTGAGCCAGTTTTTATATATTAAATAAACTCCTGTACTATTCATCACACTTCGCAAAAACATATCACCTACTAGAATTCGACCCACAATTAACCAAACTCACAATTTAGGCTATCTTCTTCAACCAAATTGAGCTCTAAACATCACTGTAAGTATCCTTATCATGTTTGCATTCCTGATCTGCGTCTAGGATTTCCATTTCATGCACAAAATCAAAACTTGGGGTTTATGCATAATTCTTGTAAAATCATGAAACATATTTACTGAATTGCATAACAAATCATGTTTTTCATAATTAGGAATTGCATCTTGTAGTACATTATCATTATTTATCAAAAACCCCATGAGAAATTTTTCCTAAAATCTTCTCACGACTAGGAAAAACGGTTTTTAAACATTGTTCATACAAATACAAAAGCGTTATGTTTTAAACATCACTTGCATAATGTCTCTTGAATGCTAAAGGGAATACATAACTAATATGTATTTTCGGGTACATTCAAATGAAGCTACATTGAAGTAGGAGCGTTTGGGTTATCTCTCGTTTTATCATATAACTTGCATAAACTAAATTTTCATGCATCAAAAGGAGTCGAGATAACCGTACCTCCACATTGACCCCATGTAGGCACACACTAGACATATATACGTATTTTCGATAATTTCAACTAAACTACATATCTTTCGTGTTTAGGATAATCATGCCTCCCGCAACTAATTATGATCACAAAAACACCATCAAATACCTACCCAAACACCACAAAACCAAGGGTCTCACCGAAGCTCAAGTAAATATTTTTAAAGCACTAGAAAAACGATATGTCCATGAGGGTAGGGTTGTAGACTCCTCATTTTATGAAGGAATCATGCTTAGAGAACAACTAGCCGCAATTCACTTTGATTGTCTTCTAGATATCGATGAACCCATAGTCCCTAGGTTCATACTTGAATTTTATGCAACTGTAGGTCTTAGTTCAAACGACAATGGTTACATGAACATTCACTTTAGAGTCAATGGAACCCGATTCAACATTCCTTTAGATCAATTTGGAGATGTCTTAGGAGTTCCAAATCAAGGAACATGTGTCTATTCGGATAAATGGTCATTGACAATCTTAGAATCAAACCTTGATCGAACGGCACCATATGCCACACCTTTAACCGCAAAAGAAAACATTCAGGAGCATCTCTTCTTACCTAGGAACAACCCAACTAGGTTGCATCGAGGTCATCAAGTAAATAGAGATCCTTTTGCCATGGAACTCAATGAACTTAGGCCTCAATTCAAGAAGCTAGAAGAAGTTTTGAGGGCAAATGTCATAAGCACCATAGGGAACCGAGACCATATCAATGCATGTCTTTGTTACATGATGTATTGTGTGTCAAACCATTAACCGTTCAACCTTTCATACTATATCGTCAAGCGAATGGCCGATATTCTGGTACAAGGTACCACCGCAATGCCCTACGGGATGCTCTTGACCCGTCTCTATAAAGCCTTTGAACCCATTCCTAGAAATGCTTTAGGTTTTGTTCCCGACTACGACGAGATTCCACACACTTTTGTTTCTTTAAGTGATCATAGGGTAGCGGTTGCAAAAGGTAAACGTCCTCATCCTCCTACATCATCATCATCATCATCATCATCAATGAGCGAAGATGATGGTTTGCCCAACTCTAGGATCTCTCCATCGAAATACTTAAGTCAACTTCCACCAATCCCAAATGAATCGGTGGAATTTCGGCAAACTAAAGGAATGGTGAAGAATTTGGGCCGATGGATCATGAAGCTTCACAAGGGTTACAAGAAAATAATCAAGAAAATGAACGACAAGTGAGGTTTGAGGAGTGTTTGGCATTGGACGTTTTCAAACAATGATGTGTTGGACTTGTATGGTTCTTAAGACATTATGTCTGTACTTAACTTGTGTGTGAACTAACTCAAAATTGCAGGTCGATAACACATGTTGTTATTAATTTTCCGATATTAAGCCCCCGTTTGGCTTAACTCCCTTTATGGTAAGATATTATGATCGGATTAATCTATGTGTAAACGTGTGTTAGAACCTATATATTTAGTATTTTTCTATCACATATTAGCTATTACATATGTTTTAGGAGATTTTTTGGGTTTTGACCGAGAAACGAAAAATTTGACATTCATTCTGTTTAGAATTCGCACTTTCATATGGCGGATTTGGCGGATCCCAAATTTTGGATCCGCCTAGTGTATCCTTTGGCTCCGCCATTCCTGAACCTGCGGATTCCACGGCTCCCAAATTTTGGATCCGTCTTTGTTGTTGATTGGATCCGCAGGTGCCAACAGTAACATTTTTAAAAAATTCCCGACTAATCCCGATAGTTAGATTTTGGATTATAGTTTTTAGAAATTCTTTACTGATCATTAGACTCTTTAGAATGTTTTAGGGACTCTTAGAACCTTAAGAAATCAATTTCCCACCAAAATTTGAATTTTCAAATTTAACATGTGAGTTACCTTTCTAATACAAGCAAGGAACCCTTTTATGGGATCCGTCAAATCCGTGGGAACATCATATCAATAGATTTTCCACTCACTCTTTGCATTAACTGCAAATCTCCCACATTTCACTCAACTTCATTTGTATGGATTGACCTTAGGATGTGACAAGCTTGATTTTTTAGTTCCAAATCATTAGGAACCAACATTCCTCATTGGATTCACATCAAATTCAAACACTAACTTCAAAAATCTTACTGTCTATAAATTAGGAAGTTCAAGTTCATTCAAAACTCAATCACTCATCATCTTCTCTACATATCTCTCCTGTACTTCTTAGCTACATTATCAATCTTAACCATGACAAAATCAAGTAACTCATCTACAAGCAGACCCGCAAGAAGGACAGCTCGTATGAGTGTCCGTCCTTGTTGCTTCGTGAACCTAACCAACTCATCATCAGACGAGTCTTCTCCTCTAAACATCTCTTCACCAATCGCAAATGAGAATTTTCTCAATCTTGCTACTCCAACACCATCTCACACCATTATCTCCACACCAGCACCAACAATCACACCTGTTGCTACAACTCCACCGCCTGCCCCAACCCAACCTAGCAAATCACCTTCACCACCACATTCACCTCAACTACAGCCCTTGGAACTTTTTAGAACTCCACCAACTTCACCTCATCCTCACCTTGAGGATTTGGAGGATCTTCCACCAAGATCAACCAATCCTCCTCCTATGACCTTTGAAGGTCAGGAACCCATGCTTTTTCATCCACTTTATCAGGATATCCACGGTCCTTTATACCGTGATCCACAACCACCTCAACCACAAACACAACCCCTCTCACCAACATCCACACTAGTTGCCATTGATGAGGCAATGTGGATCAATCAACCACAAACCCAAGAGGAAATCAATGAGGAACTCACCCGCCTCTATGCTCTCTCTCATATGGTGGATTCCCGCCTTGGTGAAGCAATGGATCTCCAATCCATCTTGATGAACTCCATCCCCACTCCACCATCATCCAACCAACAACAACAACCACCATCAAACAACCAATCACCACCACCACCACTACCAAATAACCCACCACCACCACCACGAAACAATGAGCCTACCCTTCCTACCGGTTTTCCAAGGCATGATTGCTCGCAATGCGAGAGAACCGCTCACTTGGCCCAAAGGACCAACATTTTAGTCCATGAGCTCCAAAATGAAATGAGGTTCATCTTGAACCACATTCTCGAGCATCTCAATGCAATCTCTCATCCTACTCAATAGGAGCTCTTTAGTTTCCTCTTATAGGAACTTTTCGGATTTTGTTTTAGAATTTTTCTTTTTAGGATTTATTTTCTTTGTTTAAATGTAACATCATTTTTCCCAAGTAATGAATGTTATGTTTTTATGCTTGTGGGTGATCAACATTTAGCATATTATCTTATTTTAGATTACTAACAACATAGTATGGTTGTTTTAACTTCACATAATGCTTTGATCAATTGTACTTAGGTACTTAATTTTGATCAGACCCTTCATTTTGACTTTTTAAAGTCAAATGGGTTGACCTTTCTTGTTTGGTTGACCATTACATATGCATTTTGCTTCTTGGTTGAAGTTTTTCATTACTAACTTTTATTTTGTAGCATATCATATCTTGAAACGTATATGTTGGTACCCTAGCAATAGGGAGTATACATCAAGGGGGAGCATATCATATTCTAACCATTTGTTTTGTAGGATCATACATCATATACTTGGCACTCCATTTAGGAGGAGTATAATCCAAGGGGGAGCTTTAAAGTTCTCAAAATCACATTCCGCTACGCGTATCTTCCTTTTGTTTCGACAAAAAGGGGGAGAAAAGATTAAGTTTACATCACTGGGAAACATCACAGTACATACTTTTTGCTTAAAATAGATTTTAAAACTTGCATAAACTAACTTAATCTATATTTTTAAAAGACTCATCCTTTATTTAAGCTCTTTACTTAAAAATACACTTTATGTTTTGTCATCAACAAAAAGGGGGAGATTGTTAATACAAATATCATCCCAAAAACGTTATTTATATTTTACGATCTTTGCTTAATTTTGTTAATGACAAATACAAAGTTTATCTTTAAGCAAAAACATAAATATAAGAATAAACCTTTTACATTTATAGTGATAAGTCTTTTAAAACATATTTACATATTACAAGATCTATAGGAGTAACATTATATACATATATACATTTACAAGCTTCTTCCTTAAATTAGAAACTTTATTTCTTAAATATTAGGATGACATCATGGCATGCATCATGAACACAATCTTAGAAAGATTTTGAGATATCTTTTATTGATCTTTAAGCCAAAGAGTTGACATTGGAAGATATGGCAAGATATGGAAAGATTTGAGAATCTCTTATCTGTCCTAAAGTGGCGGATCCAAACCCATACAAGGGCGGATCCAATTTTAGGGATCCGCCAGATCCGCCAACTGTTGAATCAGTTTGCCTATAAATAGCAAGCTGATCATTTGGGCATTTTCATCACTCATATAGCTTAAAATATATAATCATTCATTTGCATATCACTAACCCATATCATTCATTTCATTCTTGTTGATCTCACTTTTGTAGCAAAGAAGATCAAGCATACAAGCTTCAACATACTTACTGTTGCAAGTTTCATTAGTTAGGTTCTGTGTGATTTTGTATTAGTTTACACATCATTATACATTTAATTCAGTAGTGTGTGGTTAGTGTTTTAGTCCTTAAAACACAAAGAGTGTCGGGAGTGGTTGTACCATTGTGAAAGAACCAACGGGAGTGGTTGTACCCTTGTAAAAGAACCAACGGGAGTGGTTGTACCCTTGTAAAGAACCCGGTGTTTAGCTTAGTACCGGATAAAGTGTAAGCGACGTGTATAAAGGTTTTCTCCGCCGAGAAGGGAGTTTGTTTCTTAGTGAAGAAAAACTCTCGAGTTAGAGGCTCGAGGAGTGGAGTAGGGCAAGGAAGAGAGTCCTTGTAGCCGAACCACTATAAATCTCCGCGTTGTGGTTTGATTGTTCTTATCCTTACTTACTTTACTTATATTGCTTGTTTGTGAGTATTTACTTTGAAATCACGTTAAGTCACAAAGCGAATTAATTTAAAAAATGGTAAAAACTATTCAACCCCCCTTCTAGTTTTCCACACAGGGGTTCAGGGTTCAGTCACCTGATGGTTCAGGGGTTCAGTAGGGTTCAGGGTCATAATTGAAAGTTCAGTGACTGGGGGTTTCAGTGACTAAGGTTAGTTTTCAGTGACCTGGGTTCGTTCAGTCCCTTCTTCTTTGAGACTGATATCTTCAGTCTTGTACCATATTTGTGTTCTTCTTTTGAACACTGATACACCCTTAACACCCTGATGTTGCAATCTTCAGGCCTGATTCTTATCGGACCTTGAGGTTTTTGTTTAAGTACATTGAAATTTACATTCAGTTATCTCAAACCACATAAGATACAACACACTTCCTAAGTCCTTCACTCAGGTACTTCTCTGATTTTTCAGAGACTTGGGTTTAGGTTTTAAGGGACACGTTAAGCTCTTCCCATAAATTTTATTGAGCTGTAACACCCCTGATGCCCACTCTGTTTTACCCACTACTGTGATGTCCACACCTTTTCAACCCACTTTCTCATCTCTAGATCAGTTTCCATCTAATCAGGCTCAGCCTGAAATTTATAGATTCTGAATCAGTTTTCAAGGGCTGTCTATCACACACCTTAGATTTTTCAACCAACAAACACTGATTTTTATCAATATTCCGCTTTTGATAAAAATAAAAATAAAAAATCACACTTCCTCATACACCACTCAGCTTTCCCGGATAGCTTGTTATCTATCACCCCTATAACACATTCTTCGCTCCCCGACTCTTTCAACAAATTCAAAAACTAAACAACCCTTCTAGACCATAACTATCATCCATCTCACCCCGTAACAGTAGCAACCATTCTGGGTTTTTCTTTGGCTGTTTCGCCAAGTCTTCACCGTTTGATGGGATAGAATATTTATATCGACTAACATCTTTGTGAAGAATCGATTAATTTTTTGGCTGGGTTTTAGTTTTGATTGAATTTGTTTTTGATCTATTTGTTCTCGATCTTGACTGGGTTTTGGTTATAGTGTTGAATCTGAGTTGATCTGTGTTGTTTGATTAGATCGGTTTTTGGTGATGATTTTGAGTTTGTGTTTTTGTTGAATGAATATGGGTTTTTTTATGGTAATGGTGACAATGTTCTGATCGGATTTGTGGAAGTTTTTAGATCCGAATCTGGATTTGTGAGAGTTATTATGATGAGAGAGGAAGGTTTCACTGATTTTATTAATCAGTTGTGGGTTTTTTTTTGTGTTTGGTTGAGATAGGGTTTTGGTTTGGTAGGGATAAGATTTGTGTGGTGGGTGTGTGTTTTGTGGGGTTCAGGGAGGGTTATGTGTTTTCAGTCACCCATAAATGTGTTTCTCCCCCTCAAAAATTGCTACAACAGTAGCAGTTTTTGAAGATTCACATTTATTTTTTTGACATTAATGAATGTTATCAGCAGTCATGAACGGATCTGGATCATAAGAATAATCCACCCGCTCTGATACCACTTGTTGGTCCATGTAATTTGAGTAAATAAATAACAGTTTCATTAAAAATGATGAACAATTGTTACAAGATTACTCAATATACACTTGACTACATGATAACATCTTCAGCTTCCTTAAGGGGATAATTCCGGTAAACTATCCCCTTTGGGTGACAAATAAACTCTCATTGATCCAAGCTATGCTTGAGATTCAATGAGAGGATGATCCTATCAACTAATACATTTTGTATTCTTTTGTTTGTTTAGGACACATACTATCTATATTACAATGCATACATATATATAGGTAAATAAAACAAAGATATGTGGGTTGGTGTGAGTTGTCATCCACTAAGTGTGAGTTGTCATCCACTAAGTGGTCCCTCTTCATCTTCCTCTTTTGAAAAAACACCAACATTGATTACTTTGTCTGACTTCCTTTTTGGAAGTTCCCGCCCATATTTTTCAGTCTGCTTGTAGAGATAGCGTCTTCAGTGTCACTGAGACATTTGTCAAATCTCAGTGACACTAGAGTTGTTTGTAGCTCGTATACTTTACTCACTGACACCGTATCAGTAAGTAAAGTGTTTCTTCAACAACGAGCTTTATACAACACTCACTGATTTCTTTATCAGTGAGTAACCCACTATTCTATTTAGTGAGTTAGGCTATTTTATGTTCAAATCCTTGTCAGGGTAATTGGGTCAATTTTTGACCCAACAATTTCTTAAATTCTACCTAGCTTGGAGGCAACTTTCCAATGATAGCAGCAACTTGAAAAGTTTCACTCAAAGTCATTCCCTCAGCATGAATGTTGTGTAGCAAAACTTGTAGATCTTGAACCTGACTCGTCACGTTCTTTGAATCATCCATCTTGTAATCCAAAAAATGAGCTACCACGAACTTCTTTATACCAGCATACTTAGTTTTGTACTTGCGTTCCAATGACTCCCATAATTCTTTGGCAGTCTTGGTCTTGTAGTACACGTTGTACAAAGAGTCCACCAAACCATTCAGAACATAGTTGTGACACAAAAAGTCTGAATGTTTCCATGCTTCCAAGGCTTGAACGGCCTGTTGACTGGAGGATTGACCTTCTGCAGGAGGTTCCACGTGAGGTGGATTCTCTTTTAAGAACCGCGCAAGGTTCAAAGTAGTGAGATAGAAGAACATCTTCTGTTGCCACCTCTTAAAATTCTTCCCATTGAATTTCTCTGGTTTCTCAGCATGATTAGCAACCGTGTTGGTAACTGGCGCACCAGGTACATTCACAGTAGTATTCACAGGAGGGGTAGTGGTGTTAGTCATCCTAAAAAATCACCAAACACAAGCAGTTAAGTCAACTATTATACAATCGGTATCTAAGAAATTCTATCCTGATTTCTTAAAAGCTTGTACCGAATCTGCTTCAAAGAAACTCTATCTTGGTTTCAATGAATCTAGATTTAAATAAACCGAATAAGAAACTAAATAAAATAGATCAGTTTAACAGAAACTCAATATTGGTTTCAATATAAACTGATAAGAATAGACTGCTTTAAAAACGTTTTAGATCTGTACACCAAATCTGAAAATTAAAATCCTGTTAAGAAAACTGGTTTTCCAAAGAAACTCAATCCTGGTTTCGACAGAAAACAGTTTGTATATGAAATCTGTTAATTAATAATTAATCCGATTATACAAAAAGTGTATTAATTCTGTTAAACATAATCTGTTTTAAGACTGTGGGAAACGGTGTACACTTTTATTAAGATAAATCAGATTACAACGAATATAATTAACAATAAATAACAGAAAATTAAATAACAGACAGAAAAGGGTAGAAACAGAAGACAAACACTATGAACGATAAATAAATAAAGCAGTAAAAGGTCGTGACACGAGGCTCGTGTTAAACACGATTCCCTTAAAACAGTTTCGCCGTCTGTTTCCCAGGGTACAACGTCCAAAGCTGTTGTACAACCGGACCTGACAAACTTGCCTGAAAGATCACGGAAGCAATGCGTGTTTTTGATCGATGGACTGCTGGAACTCGGCTGGTATGAGTTGAGTTTTTCTGTTCTGTGAAAACGAATGAGACATATGGCTTTATTTATAGTGAAGACTAATCTTGTCCTCTAAGAAAATCAATGTTGCAAAAATCGGCCGAATCGGCCGATTAATCGGTAATATGCCTTATACCTTGTTGATTTTTGAAAATCGGTGGAAAAAATCGGCATAGGCAAAAATCGGCCACTAATCAGTCAAAAATAGGCCGAATCGGTAAAAAATTGGCCGAATCGGCCTAATAGGTCAACTTAAAAAAATAATAATATAAGTATTCTACTTAATTTGGGGATCGTTTATTTCACTTATAACGCACAATGGGCATCATAATCAGAATTGGAGCCTTTTATTGAGGTTTGGAAACATAGTAGGCCTGAAATCAGTTAAGATCTTTAGTTTGGTTTCTAGAAATACACAAAACTTGCAGGAAATGCCAATCCGATTAATCACGCCTTGACCGATTAATCGCTGCAGGGTGGTCGACCGTCCGGCTACCGATTCACGATTTTTGCAACATTGAAGAAAATATATCTGCCATATAAAAACAAATCTGTTATTTCTGAAACAGATTCGCAAATCTTTTAATACACAAAACTGATTTCTGTAAACTTGTTTGATAAGTTTAAATCTATTCCTAAAATAGATTTACAGAAAATTATGGAAAAAGGAAACTCGAATCTGCAGCAAAAAGATACGCATGTATGCGAGGTTTCGAAGCTGCATTCGTGTCCGCAGGTCACGCGGGCTCGCATGAGTTCAGAAGCTTCGAACCCATTTTGGCCCAGAAATCCTGAAATCTGCACCCTCCCTGCGCGCACGCACGTAGGTGCGGGAGTAAAACCCAACTAAAATAATTTGATAACAAATATCATGATTTCTATATAAAACCTTCCCACTTTCTTTTCTAAGCGATGTGGGATGTGTTATTTTTCCCAAATTTTGTGTTTCACGTGCATCACTTTGAGACACGATATCTCATTCATACCAACTCTATTTTTGACACATTTTAGCTCGTTGCGAAGCTCTCGTCAAGGAGAACACAAAGCTACCAAAAAAATATATAAATATATATAACATATACATATATTAAATAGTGTCCAAAAATTACAAAAACTCGTTTTGTAAAATCATTTTTCCAACAGTTAATTTGTTCCTCATTAAGCACTAAAATAAAGGTATGTAAATGAACTTTTCTCTCCTTTTCTTGCTCCATTTTAGTGTAAACATACAAGATGCTCAAATGTAAGATACACACATCAACCCCTCTTATTTTTTTTTTGTTGTAACATCAACCCCTCTTATTTAAAACTCAATAAATAATAAGGTGCGTCTTTTCCAGCTTTTGAAAACAAAACCAAACCAAACCTCGCCAACTCCACCTACCCACCAAAAGGCGTTACAAAACCTCGCTCTCTCCGCCGTCACTACGGACTTCCCCACACCTCCACCAACCTCATAAACACACACATTTTCACACTTTACACACAAAAATGGCCACCACATCACTCTCAACCACCTTCTTCTCAACCAAACCCTCACTCACCCAACCAACAACCACCCCAACCCCAAACAAGCCTCGATCACTCGTTATCCGCAACGCAGTCTCCGTCACGCAAACGCCTTCCGTTTCGGTTACGAAATCGTCAACAGTGAAGTCTGTGAAGGCGAGACAGATTATTGACAGCAGGGGTAATCCGACGGTGGAAGTTGACTTGGTGACTGGTGATGAGGTGGTTTATAGATCTGCTGTGCCCAGTGGGGCGAGTACGGGTATTTATGAGGCGTTGGAGCTGCGAGATGGGGATAAGAGTGTTTATGGTGGGAAAGGTGTTTTGAATGCGGTTCGGAATATTAATCAGACTTTGGGGCCTAAGATTGTTGGTGTTGATGTTAGGTAAAAATTAATATATATATATATATATATATATATATATATATATATATATAATATATATATATATATGTTGTTTTGTTTTGTTTTTGTTTTTTTTTTTTTAATTTGATTTGATTTGGTTTGTAAGTTGTAGAATGTAGCTAGTTAGGGTGGCCAAGGTGGCAAAAAGGCGAAATGTGAGTGGTCTTAAGTTTGAATCATGCGGTGAGGGCAGGGCTTTAACTGGTTTGAGTCTGTGTGGCCGTGGGCTTAAGCATGGGTGGAGACAGGAGGGGGGCTCGTGCCCCCTAGCGAAAAAAATTGTAGTGTAAATTTTCTAAAATATTTGGCCTTTTTTGTAATTTGCCCCCCTTAAGAACCAATTTGTAATGTAGTTTCTAAAATTTATTAAAGTGTGCCCCCTCGAGCTAAACTTTCTAGCTCCGCCCGTGGGCTTAAGCCACGTGGATTAGTTAGGCCATAAGGTTGGAAACCATGGTTACAAAGGAAAAAAAAAAAAAGGTTGCAAAATATATAATTATTTGGTGTTGGGGGTTAACGTTCAAAGTTTTAAATTTATTTCGTTTCAAATTAAGCTGTTTTAAGTAAGGGGGTGTTTGTCTAAGCTTATGTTTTGGGCTCAGGCTTATATTTCATAAGCAATTTATGGCTTATAAATGATGAGTTCATAACCCCTGATTAGTGTTTGGTTTACCTTATATAGTTAGTGAGGTAAAATTAGAAAAAGTGCATCAACATTTAAAATTGTAATTGTTATGTGAGGGTATAAAAGCCTTATTATAGCACCCTTACATAAGCCTACTCTTCTTTAAATAAGCCACAAAATTCGGGCTTACCAAAACCCCCTCATAAAAGCTCATAAGCCTGACCATATAAGCTTAACCAAACACTTAATTGTGCTTTATTTAGTTATATAAGTGAATAAGATCATAAGCCCTCCAAGTAAGCATAAACAAACACCTCCTCCCCCTAAGTAGGTTGGGACATGCTTATCTCAAAGTGATTATTTGAGATAAAACTAAAACTACTCTTTTACCATTGTAACCAACCTAAAAGCCATTATAAGTGGATTAGTTGAAACTGTTGTGTTTGTACAAAATAAGCAAATTCAAAAACTATTTTGTGATTTTGGAAGCAGTCCCCTTACCCGCCCCCATAGTCCCCTTACCCGCAGGGGGATTGGATATTGCTGTTGTTGTGAAAAACTATTTTGTGAGTGTTGCTAATATCTGTTTGTAAGTACCAAATTTTACAGGAGAAGAAAATTTTAATTATTTATTGCTAGATTTAGGTTTAGATTTGGATTTAGTTTCATAGGCTGTAAAAAATGGATACTGTAGCTGGTTAGGAATTGTCAAGAAGATTGTATGGTGGTGAAGTCTGTTTCAAATTTCTGTTATTTTCAGTGTTGTAAAAAGCGGCCTAGGCGCTAGTCGGTCACCAACCGCCCCGATTTGCAGCAAATCGGCCGAATTAGGCAGTCGACGACGGTCAATGCTCCTCTAACTTCAGATCTAGGGTTTTTTCTTCATATTCACGCCTCTTTTTACAAAGTTACCACTCCACGACTTGTAACTTCAAATGAGCACCGATTGGAACACATTTTTGGGGTTTGAATTTTCTTGATTTTGTTTTAATTTGAGCCAGATGTTGTTTAGATATTGTGGGGTTGTGTTATAGATATTGTCTAGATATTGTGGGGCTGTGCATATATTTACAGAGAGATTAAGAGAGAAGAGGCTGTGTTATAGTGTTAGAAGAGAGAAGAGGTAACCCCAATATAACCCTAATACATGGCCCATTAAAAAAACTTATACAATAGGCCCAATTAATAACTATGTGGGCTTTAATAAAAGACCAAAACTAATCAAAATCATGTAAATTATGCATCTTTTATTAGTTTATACCAAATGCATACAATTTTTAAATTTTTGCCTAGGCGCTAGTCGGTCACCAACCGCCCCGATTTGCAGCAAATCGGCCGAATTAGGCGGTCAACGCTCCTCTAACTTCAGATCTAGGGTTTTTTCTTCATATTCACGCTTCTTTTTACACAAGTTACCACTCCACGACTTGTAACTTCAAATGAGCACCGATTGGAACACATTTTTGGGGTTTGAATTTTCTTGATTTTGTTTTAATTTGAGCCAGATGTTGTTTAGATATTGTGGGGTGTGTGTTATAGATATTGTTTAGATATTGTGGGGCTGTGCATATATTTACAGAGAGATTAAGAGAAAAGAGGAGGATGAAGAGGGAAGAGGTAGGCTGTGTTATAGTGTTAGAAGAGAGAAGAGGTAACCCCAATATTACCCTAATACATGGCCCATTAAAAAAACTTGTACAATAGGCCCAATTAATAACTATGTGGGCTTTAATAAAAGACCAAAACTAATCAAAATCATGTAAATTATGCATCTTTTATACCAAATGCATACAATTTTTATATAGAGAAGTTCAATCCGCCTAGGTGCCGCCTAGGCGCTAGGCGGTGGTCGACCGCCCGACTAGCGCCTAGCGTTTTTTGCAACATTGGTTATTTTAGTACCAATATATAGTATCTCATGGAATGTTTGGGAAGGGTGGAACCCTTCCTACCGTCCCTATATTCCGCCCTTGTTTAATAGTGTAGTACTCGTACTAAAAAGTGATCAAAATGAGTCGCGCTTGTGAATTTTGTAATATATTATGTTGGTAGCTTATGTCTTTTACCCTAGTTACACTCTCTTTGTGCTAGCATTGAACATTTGTATTGACTAGTAGAACACAGATATTACTTGTAAATTTAGATTAGCTCGCAATAGAATATTACTATTTGTATATATTGTAGCTTAATGATCGGACCGTTGAAATTCAGTTTTGGGTTACATTCTAGTTCTAGATCAAATGTCAGTCTTAAGTAGTAAGCAGTGTCACCATTCCTCCACCTATGTCACTCAACCTTTTATATTTTTTTTGTTTAATCACTCAAGTTTTTATTTTGCTCCAACGTTGTAAGTTCTTAAGCCTTTTTTCTTCCACCAATATTACTCAGCCGAGTCTAATCACGTGGTATGCCAGTTGTGCAAAACAAAAGTTGACATGGTGTCCCTATGTGTATAAATTTATGATGTGGATGCTTGTTGTGTATAATAGCTAACAGGACACCATCTTATCATTTTTACACAATCAGGGCACCGAGTCTACTATATTTTTAACAACTGGCAAGCCACATGATCATCTTCGGTCGTGTCATGCACTTTATGGGACAATATTGGAACAAAAATGGAGTTTGAATGGTTAATCCTTTTAGAAAGAGTTTGAGTGACCTAGGTGGGACAATATTTTTTTGTTGCCTTCTACGCCTGATGTCAATTTTTTAAGCGTGTAATCGACTAAGTTGGTGAGTATTTTCTACGAGTGTATAAGATGAGCATAATTGTATAAGCATAATATGTAACCTTAAAATAAGTTTGTGTATGTCCCCATGTTGTGTTTCCAAATCCCATAGTGCCCTTAATGTCATAAGAGTCATGGTGATATATTGACTTTCGAAGTCTATCGACTTCAGTCAAACTGCACTGCATTAAATACTGAATTATTTGAACCTGCAAGTCCACTTAATTAGATGAGGTATTTTCTATATCTTGAAAACATTTTATGGGTAAAGAAGTCAAACATCCTTTTTGTGCATCTAGGAATCAAGCTGATTTTGATGCGATCATGCTCGAGATTGATGGAACTCCAAACAAGTCTAAACTCGGAGCTAACGCTATACTCGGAGTATCCCTTAGTGTATGCAGAGCTGGTGCAGGAGCAAAAGGAATACCCCTATACAAACACATTCAAGAAATATCAGGAACGAAAGAACTAGTTATGCCAGTTCCAGCATTTAATGTGATTAATGGAGGAAGCCATGCTGGAAATAATCTTGCCATGCAAGAATTCATGATACTTCCAGTTGGTGCAACTTCATTTGCTGAGGCTCTTCAAATGGGTAGCGAAGGTTAGCATACTCCCCAGAAAGTTAATGATGATATTGTACTACGTAACTTCTTAAATCATGGGTAGATGTTGCAATTTCGACCGAGTGGGTCGATTCAGGTTATGTTTTATGTCTTAAGTGTCAAATAGTAAAACAAAAAACAATGTGTAAACTAGTCAAAATTCGTGCAAAGTGTATTATTAATGCATAAAGTTTTCTAATTTATGATGAAATAATATAATGTTCTGATCGTATTGGAGACACTAATTCCTTTATAGAAAAGCTAGTCTTTTTTGGAAAGAAAGTTATTATGGACCGAATTAAACCTTTGTTGACATGTTATCCAACCCTAGATAGTAGATTTGCATGCTTGATTTGTATGCTTGATACACTAATGTCCTCTAATCTTGATTTGTACGCCCAGTTAAACATATGCATACTTGGGTCAAACCCTTAATTGATGAGCAAAAGACTTCCATTCTCGCATCATAAACTTTATTGTGCCTGTGATATTATTACAACATTTGCTACTTTGCAAAAAAATCATGCTACTCGAAGTGATGACATTTATTTTTTGTGTAAAAAATATGTACTTGTTTCTATTATTAATGGTAGCTCTCTGATGGGTATGTACAGTTTATCACACACTGAAGGGAATCATCAAATCGAAGTATGGACAAGATGCATGTAATGTTGGAGATGAAGGTGGATTTGCTCCCAATGTTCAAGACAACAGGGAAGGACTAGTATTGCTCATTGATGCAATTGAAAAGGCCGGTTACACTGGCAAGGTAGATGATACATGTCATCTTTGATTAATCTTTCATTTGCTTAATTATCTTTTCCATCACACTTGCTGAAATATTTTCTTTACAGATTAAAATAGGGATGGATGTTGCTGCTTCTGAGTTCTTAACAAAAGATGGTAAATACGATCTCAATTTCAAGAAGCAACCAAATGATGGAGCTCATGTTCTCTCGGCTCCAAAGCTTGGCGATTTATATAGAGAGTTTGTCAGGGATTTCCCAATTGTATCAATTGAAGATCCCTTTGATCAAGATGATTGGACCTCATGGACTTCACTACAGTCTTCCGTTGACATCCAAATTGTTGGAGATGATTTGTTGGTCACAAATCCAAAGAGAATTGTTGAAGGTATTCAAAAGAAGGCCTGCAACGCTCTGCTGTTGAAGGCAAGTACATGAAAAACAGATTTTGCTATATACAAGTTATATTTATGTTTTAGGATTAATTTCATATATCACCCTACTTACATGATTAATTTCATATATACCCAAAATGCAAGTATTGAATGCATAATGTACAATGTTTTTAATGCATATTTGGGTATATATGAAGTTTCCAACTAAAAGAAGGGGAGATATGAAATTGCCCCATTTTATTATACTTATATTGTTCTGGTCTGGACTGTTCATAATAATGTTCAATATGGTTCATTTGACTGATTTGAACTTCCTCCTGTACTAGTTTTTTTATCTGAACCAGTTTTGCCCTTTTTGACCATTCATAAGTATTTTAACCATTTACAATATGTCATTTTTTTAGCTTAATGATGGTCTTCCTTTGATTATTTCAGGTTAACCAGATAGGTACAGTAACTGAATCTATTCAAGCAGCTCTTGACTCAAAAGCTGCTGGATGGGGTGTTATGGTCAGCCACCGTAGTGGTGAAACAGAGGACAACTTTATTGCCGATCTTTCAGTTGGTTTGGCTAGTGGACAGGTTTCATTTAATTCTATCTTTTATCTTCACAAAGGCGGCAAAACATGCGGGTGGGTAACAGATCAAAGTGGGTAGTTTTAAAATGGTTGGCTTGGGCCTACCTCACACACTAAACATGTTACATATAGTTCATGTGTTAAATATGTCATAAGAACTACTTTACTAAAATAACAATCTAAATGTTTTAGTAAAGTGATTTAGAAGGTTTTATGCATTTGAATACAATCTAATGACCTTTAAATATAATTCTAACCCGAATTGGCCTTTTTATATAAATGGGACTGGATTGCCACCTGTATAGATGTTGTTTTTGGCTGTAACTTTGTGTTTTTCACTTATTAGATCAAGACTGGTGCTCCTTGCCGAAGTGAACGATTGGCCAAGTATAACCAGGTACGTTCTCTATATATAGCAAATAGAAGCTTTTGAAATGCCAATCTTGATTCATAAAACTAAGTTTATGCCTTTTGAAATGGTACAGCTTCTGCGTATTGAAGAGGAACTTGGAAACGTCCGTTATGCAGGTGAAGCATTCAGATCGCCATAAGAAACAGCGAACTAAACTTCAAATTTATAATAAAACATGGAGCATGTTGTCTTTGAGCTGTTAAAGTCTCTATAGAGCTTTTTTGTTGTAAACCCAAATAGGCTTTTATTACCTCTGAAAATAACAAATTATGATTTTGTGAGTGTTCTTGTGTACTTTCAGACGTTGGCATTGGCATGTATCTTTGTTGCTTGTTTGTAGCTTGAAATCACTTTGTATTTGTAGCCTTGAAATCTGCTTTGGGCCATTTTGTCTGAGATGAGAAAAGTGTTTTTTACCACAGACCGTTTGTCGATTTAAGTATTTTTTCAATAAATTGACCTGGCTAGCTAATATATGTTTCATACTTTAGTGTGAAATTTGATTTTAGGTATATATTATGAATATATTGATTACTTGTCACAAATTTGATATGGCGCCTCTTCCAAACTTTGTGACCGTTATACAAGTGGTTGCCCAAACATTTTGACCATTACAAGTATTGGTAAAGTGTATATGTTAATCGGATGTAGGTCAGACCCATCATTTCAAGTTTCAAGAAGAGCAAATTCTCTAAATATCTCAGTCCTCCAAAGTGTGTATCTTTTCTAGACAAAAAAAAAAAAAAAAAAAAAAGACTTCTCTGAATGGCGCAGGCGACTTGAGTGACTTGGGCTACTTGATCCCACCTTTTAAATGTTAACAAGTGTCTCATGCAAGTACAATAATATTGACAAGTGTCCCCAGGCGACTTGGGCGACTTGTACTTGCATGGGGACACTTGTTAACATTTAAAGGGTGGGAGACAAGACGCTCAAGTCGACTGCGGCATTTAGAGAAGTCACTTTTTTTTATAGAAAAGATACACACTTTAGGCGACTTGGGCATTTAGAGAATTTGCTCTTTCAAGAAGGCACAAGAGAGTTTGTTTAGGGCAATTTGCATATTGTGACACCGAAGACATCACTTATTTCCAATGTAATCTATACAAGTGGTGTATAACTAAAGTATGACTAAAATATGTGAACAGACAAAACCACCATCACCTTTGAATGTAAATTGTCTTTAGTACTTTTTTTTCTTAGAATATTGTGAACTTTGTTTAGATGGTTGTACTTTATGTCTACTCTTTCACTCTCTCACTATGCAACACAATTAAGGGGCCGTTTCGTTTGTTGTTAGGAATCACAATGACTATCGGATTTGGTATGAGGTAGAATCACAATGGATATGAAAAAATGTATCATTACGATTGTTTATGTTTGGATGACAAAATATGATATGAAAAAGTGTATAGATATTTGAATTTTGTAGTGGAAAAGAGAGGGACCTACGGAATGGATTTCATAGACATCAAATTGGAAGGTAATGAATCTATAACTATGATATACACATTTCATTACTGTGCCCAAAAAACAGACACCTTTAATGACTTTCAAAATCATAGTCTCATTCCCATACACCCCAACCAAATGAGCCCTAAAACACATTCATTTCTTTTAATCCCATGGATATGTGAAATTACACGTTTAGGATTAAGGAGTGTAATTCCTGTGATTAGAGGTTATAAACCTCTAAGGGTATTTCTATCATTACCTTAATTCTTACTTTGGCACAGTTAGTCCTTATCGTTAATTCCGTTACAAATACAATAAAGGTCCTTTTCAGTTAACTTATTTTACTGTGCAAGTCCTTATTCAAATAAATGCTAGCTCTAATAACTAAAACCACATAAATACTATTAAAATATCTACAACTAAAAATTCAAATTTTTGGGTGTTACATCTGACAAATCCTTTATATTTCATCTTTTTTATTTTTATATTGCATCCATGTTTCTCATCCATTTTATGTCTTGTTAAAAACATAACACTCACAAGAACCACCAACGTAACCGTCACATGAAGAAATTGACTACAATTGCTCATATTAAAATATACTAGTCATATTATTATACAAATGAGGAAGAACTCTCTTAAAATTTCAACTTTCAACATTTCATAAAATAAGTTTGAAATAACTGCTTACATTCGTACAACCATTCTTACATTGTGACAAATGGTAATTTTCACGTTTTAAATAAATAATAAATAGTTATCTATTATTTTTAAGCTGAGCATTTCTATGCGCGTTTGCATGTTTCTGATTATTTTTGAGCATTTTTGGGAGCTGTCCCGCATACTATAGCTTACAGTCACTGCAGAAAAAGTTTATTTTTGTCAGTAAGCATAAATTATTCCATTCCTGGTAGTTACTGACAAGTTTTGTAATTTACTGAGAGCTTTCTCGTAATTTCTGAAAAGCAACCTCACACGCGTACCGACAACACAGTATATATGCTAGCAGTCAAATAAATGCATTTTTGAGCTAATAATGATATTTTATTATTTTTCTGACGGAAAAGTCAATAAAAACTTTATTTTACATATACGTGTCCAAAAAGGTCAAATCGGGACTTTACGGTAACTATTTAAGCTTAAACCGACACACAATACACCAACGAGGATAAAAAATACCCTCAATATCCCCTGCTAACCCACGAGTACAGCTATGGCAAGATGACAAAAATTAAAATATGGTGAGATATGTTAGTGGAGGATAAGCATGCAAAATTTGTATTTATACCCTAATTAGCATACAACCATTTCATACATCCACTTCACTTCAAAACCATACCTAGATCAATATTTCCTCTCTTCCTCACCCTACTACACGGCCAACACAAAAAAATCAAGATCCACAAATTTTTGTTCAAGTTATAACAATCGGGGTGTACTTTCAAGAGTTTCGGGTTAATTAGAACGTGTTTTGGGTAAAATTGGTGCAATTTGTGTGTGTTCTTGAGCTAACCACAACTCGACATTCTTCAACATTGTAAGAATCTTTGAAAACTTGTTCAAATCTTGTTTATATCATGTTGTTTTAATGATTAAAAGTGTTAAAAAGTGTTAAATGTATATGTTTTGTTAATATGAACAAGGTAGGGTTTGATGTGTATATATATACATGCTCGACTTTTTTTGAGTTTTTCATACAAATTATGATATATCTTGCTTGTGTGGTAAATCTTGTTGCTTGTGGTACTAATTTGGTGATACGAAAGTGATTAATGCTAATTACGCGTAATTAAGTCGAAATATACACTTTTAATTATATAAGTATAAATCGGCTAAGGTGTAAAATATATAATTATTGGGGTTTTGAAAAACATAAAATTTTGGCTCTAGTGGTGAAATGGTGAAGGTTTTGCTTATTAGCTTATTATGAATAGCTTATTGTAATAAACACTAACTTATTAATTTTTACTACAAAAATTGGACTAAACACTAAATTGGTGCACATGGGCCAAGCCCATCATGTATTCAGCCCATAGGGGCTGTTTTGAAACAATTGGCTTATTTAAAGTGTTTATTGACTTATTTTATATATAACGCGAAATATAACGTAACTAAAAAGGGCTAATTAGTTATCGGACTAAAAATGTGATTTTGAGCTAAAAGTGGCCTATTCGGCCCAATAAACCACCCAGGAGATAAAAATAAAATTTTGAACATTTTTAGACTCGCCATGATTATTTTTGTAAAATGGAACGAATTATATCGATAAAAACCATTTTGGACTCGTTTTGGAAATTTAAGCCTAACAAGCCAACTAAAAGGAATTTTGGCCCATAAATTAGGAATATTGACTTTTGTTGACCTTTGAAGGAATTTTGACTAAACGTTGACTTTAGTATCGAAAACTATAATAGTGAAGTAATTATAACGATAAGTATAGTTATATCGATAAATATACACTTTAGATTATTTTTGTGATTATAGTGATAAAAAGAGATTATTTGAGGAAATTTGCAACACTTAAGAAAAATGAAAAAGCTTGAATAAACGAATGGGTCATGCCCGATTTTTCTAAAATTTCAACACTTAGAATATTTTTTTGACAAAAACCGACTAAAAGACGAAACAAGCTATTTTCATTATTAAAAATATTAATTTTCCTAAATTAATATTTTTAGGTCTTATGAGAATTATAAACATATTTTAGCACTAATGCACTCGCACTTAATAAATTCTCAAGGATTAAATACTTCTAATTTCCTTTATAATTACTATTATATTATAAATGAATATAACAATTTATAATATAATAATACCCCACTAGCAACATTATTAAATTAATTATTCAATGATCATTTATTTAATTATAAGTCTTAATTAATTAAATATGTAATTATTATATATATTACTTATGCAATTGCTACAAGCAGAGCACGGAAGTTCCGTCGCACGTACATTCACCATATATTTTCACCAAGAGCCATCACCAAAGTGTTACATACGATAAATCATTTTGAAATATACTTTACCACGCAGCAAGCAAGAAATACACGAGCACTGGTCACACGTAAACTTTTCAATTGAATTAAGACATATAAGACACGAATATTTCGCTAAGACTTACCATACTGATTTAGGTCGCGTGTCAGAGCGGTTGCACTATTTTGTTGATTGATTAGCAGGTTGCTATTGTTTTAAGGTGAGTTTATAGCCCCATATTTTTATACGTTTTGTTTATTAAACCTTGGGGTGAGAAACATGCAAAACTGCTTTCATGGACCAAAAATAAATTTTGTTTTTATACAAACTTGTATGCGGAAACCTAAGTTTAGCTGAATCCCATTGCGCCCTCTATCATCAACCGTCAATTCCCACTGGGAAACTGTGTGATATAAATAGATCTATTGGGGGTGACTCCCCCGTTCGGTTGGCTCGGCATAGTCAATGCGAACGTATACCATATGAAATCGGCCGAGTGTCTGGGGATTAACACTCGCGGGCACCCTTTATTTACTAATGCCAGCTTGGCATGCTGTTTGTCTAGTTCAGTTAGATGAGGGTTAGTGTTTGCATAGCGGAATAGTGTGTTATTGCTGAATTGTTTGCTGAATATTGCTATGGTCCATATGTGCTTATTTATTTTAAACCTATGAACTCACCAGCGTTAGCTGACTTTTAGCATGTTTTTCTCAGGAAACTGAGGTGTGTTTACTGAAGGCAGGGCATGACGATGGTCATAATAATTGATGAAAATGTTTTTATTGTTGCGTTAACTCTGAAATTTGGACCGCTTTGTTAAATGAGCTACATTTTATTTGAAATGAATTTAGGTAAGACAATATGACTTTGGATATGTAATGGATCTTAAAACGGATTTTTAATCCGTTCTCTATATCTTGTGTTGTGATTATCGATTTAGTAGCACCCAAAGTGTATGCTTCCGCAATATCTTGATTTTGGGGGTGTTACATACATAACCTCCTTTTTATACAAAAAAAAAAATAGGATCTAGGTATCACATCCTTAAAACCAATAATCTTTTTTATACACAAAAAAGTTCCTATTATTACTAAAAATTTGCTCATAGTCAAATTACATCCCTATAATTTTGGGGCGTAAATGCGTAATATTAATAAGGTATAACCAAAAAATATTACTCACGAAAAACTGTAATTACATGGTACCAACCGCCGCAACACACGGGTGTCATGCTATATTAATTAGTAAGTGCAAACAATTTTTATTTTTATTTTTATTTTTTTGATATTAGTGTTGTAATTGTTGGTAAAATGAATGAAAAAAATAATGGGCGAAAAAGAAAATTTATGTTGAAGTAAGTGGGTTTCTAAAGAAATGAAAGAAAAATTTTTTTTTTTTTTTTTTTTTTTTTTTTTTTTTTTTTTTTTTAAATTTTAGTATTGTAGTTGTTGACCAAATGAATGAAAAAATAAATGTAAAAAGGTTTTTACAATATGGAAGAGTGAATAATTGTTTAAATAATGGATGATGGACGAGTAATGAGGGAAGATGGGAATGAATAAGGGGTTTGTAATGGGGAGGTTCGTAAAGCAATGGTTATGGGGGGTTTCGCAATAGGGAAAAAGAGGTTCGTAGGTTGAATATGTTTGCCTAACTCGGGTTTGAGTTGACCCGATTGACCCGAATAAGGATTTTTGTATTTTTGTTATATAATTTTAGTAAATTATCTATGTAAACTTATAGATATAGCTATTGGCATGTTACATCATTCGTTAGCCAAACGTTTGCCACCCTACATCCCTCGTTTACAATGAGGACTAACGGTGCAAATAATTTCTCCTTTATCTCTTAACGGGATAGATAATATTACACCGTTAGCCTTCAGGACAAATGGTATTTGCATCGTTAGTCCTTTTTTTTTTTACGTTTTCTTCGTTTTTTGTACGTTTTCTCCGTTTTTGTACGTTTTATCGGTTTTTTGTATGTTTTATCCATTTTTTTAACGTTTTTTGTATGTTTTATCCGTTTTTTAACGTTTTTATCATTTTTTTTACGTTCTATCCGTTTTTATCCATTTTTTGTACGTTTTATCCGTTTTTTGTGCGTTTTTATCCCTTTTTTATGTTTTTTGTACGTTTTATCCGTTTTTTACGTTTTATCCGCTTTTGAACGTTTTATCCTTTTTTTGTACGTTTTATCCCAATTTTTTACGTTTTTGTACGTTTTATCCGTTTTTAACGTTTTTATCCGTTTTTTTACGTTTTATCCGTTTGTTTACGGTTTTTCCTTTTTTTTTTCTTTTTCTTTTTTTTTTATTATTTTATTATTATTATTATTATTATTTTTTAATGTTTTTTTCCGTTTTATCTGTTTTTTTGTGCCTTTTTTTACGTTTTTATCCGTTTTTTATCCGTTTCTTCATTTTTGTACGTTTTATCCGTTTTTTTACGTTTTATCTCCGTTTTTTTACGTTTTATCTGTTTTTGTATGGATAAAAACGTATAAAAAATGGTTAAAATGTAAAAAAAGGGATAAAACGTACAAAAAATGGATAGAAACGTAAAAAACAGACAAAAGCGTACAAAAAACGTAAAAACCATATAAAACGTACAAAAAATGGATAAAAAACGGATAAAACGTACAAAAAACGTAAAAACGGTTAAAACGTACAAAAAACGGATAAAAACGTAGAAAAAATGTAAAAGAACGGATACAAAATATAAAAAAGGGATAAAAACGTACAAAACCGGATAAAACGTAAAAAACGGATAAAAAAAGGTTAAAAACGGTTAAAACGTACAAAAAAAGGGATAAAACGTACAAAAACGTTAAAAACGGATAAAACGTAGAAAAAATGGATAAAACGTACAAAAAACGTAAAAAAAACAGATCAAACGTACAAAAAACGGAGAAAAACGTACAAAAATTGATAAAGCGTAAAAAAACGGATAAAAACGTTAAAAAATTGATAAAACGAACAAAAACGGATTAAAACGAATGAAAACCGTAAAAAACCGGATAAAACATAAAAAAATGGATAAAAACGGATAAAACGTACAAAAAACGGATAAAAACGTACATAAACGGATAAAACGTACAGAAAATGGATAAAAACTTTCAAAAACGTAAAAAAAACGGATAAAAACGTAAAAAAACTGGTAAAACGTACAAAAAACGGGTAAAATGTACAAAAAACGGATAAAAAGTACAAAAACAGGATAAAAACGTACAAAAACGTAAAAAAAAGGGATAAAAAACGTAAAAAGTTGGTAAAACATGCAAAAAATGGATAGAAACGTATAAAACGTACAAAAAAGGGAAAAAATGGATAAAACGTACAAAAAACATATAAAAACGTACAAAAAATGGAGAAAACGTACAAAAAACGAAGAAACGTACAAAAAACGGAGATAACGTAAAAAAAGGACTAACGGTGTAATATTATCTATCTCGTTAAGAGATAACAGAGAATTTTTTTGCACCGTTAGTCCTTATTGTAAACGAGGGATGTAGGGTGACAAACGTTTGGCTAACGAATGATGTAACATGCCAATAGTTTCTGACAGGAATGTAAGGTCTCTAAAACTGTAAACCACAGGGACGTATTTTCCAGTAATATTCGGGTTGACGGGAACCCGAATGGATCCACCGTAGTGAGCCCGACCAGAATTGACCCGAATCCGAGTAACCGACATCTAAATAGGGTCGGGTTCAGGTATGATATTTTTAAGTCTCAACCCGACTCTACCCGAACCTGACCAACCCGACCCGATTAACACGCCTTAATAAAACGTGAGGGCATATTAGTCTTCTCTCTTCTCAAAAAAATAAAAAACAAAAAGCGTAACAACCGATTAGGGACGAAAGATACAATTTCTGTAAACCAAAAGGACGAAATTTGTAATTAACTCAAAAATAAATTTAAGTGACAATGCAAAAGATATTTGTCTTAAGACTAAGACTCATATTATTTTTTTCAGTTTTTTTTTTTTTTTTTTTTTTTTTTTTTTTTTTTTTTTTTTTTAAGTTATGTTTGAAATATTCTGTTTTGTTTGAAGTTTTTCGATTTTTAAAGGTTCTTCGGGTTTTTTTTAGGAATTTTTTGTTTAAACCAATATATTTTGTTTGATTTTCTAATTTATATTTTTTAAAATTATTAGTTTTGGTATATTTATCATAAATAGAGAATATACCACAATGTTACATGGTGTGTTAAAACATATACACAGAATATTGTTTGTTAGTGGGTTATTATAGCCTAAACAATAATATGTGTTTGAAATGAATAATTTAAAAAGGTATAAAGACCAATGTTGCAAAAAAAGGTCTACAAGGCCGATTAATCGCCGATTAGGTGCTACAAGGCCACCGACCTTGCCAATTTATGTAACTGGGTCAAACAAATAGGTCAACCATGGTCAACGGCGATCAACGGCGGTAATGGTGGTCAAACTTGCCGGAAACCTATAAATCTTGCCGGAAGTACTCAAAACTCACTGTAAACTTATTTTGATCACTTATAGTCTATTACAAGTTGTTTTTTAGAAAATACCTTGCCGGAAATACCTAAAACTCACCGGAAATACACAAAACTTGCCGGAAATAAGTAAAATTTTTCAGTAATGCCAATCCGATTAATCACCGATTAATCCCGCCTAGACCGATTACAAGTTACAAGGTGGTCGACCGCCCGACTACCGATTCGCGATTTTTGCAACCTTGATAAAGACAATATTTACAACATAAAATTACGAATTTAATAAGTTTGATTTAAAAAAAAAAAAAAATCTATTTTGTAGTATGGTGGATCGGGTTGTACGGTTATTTTAATTTGATTTTTAAATGAAAATCAAAATTAGACCGAAAAAGTCTTTTTCGTATTTCTAATAACCGAAATATTGTTGTTTTGCTTTGATTATTAATTCGGATTTTTTGGGTTTTCGGTTATTTTTTGCTCGCGCTTCCAGTCTCAAGACTAACATTTTTTTCATAGTCACTTCTTATTAGTAACTTTTTAATTAATTACAATTTTTTTATTTTGGTTTATACAAAATGCATCTTTCGTCCTTGAAAATTAACGTTCGTCACCTTTTTGTTACGTGAGAAGCAAAAAGACCAATATGCCATTACATTTTATGCACGTGAGGGACTTAACCAAAAAAAGTAGTGGCCGTTGATAAAAGGACGAACGTTGCAAGATTTCGCAACCACATAGACGGATCTTGCAAAAAGTCAAAGAAAGAAATGTGCGAATATGTGTAAACCACGTGCATGAAATTTGTTATTAGCTCTTTAAACTAACATTTGAACCTACCCACTTGGGAAATAACACTTGCACCTAGACATTTGAAAATCAGACTTGAACTCACTTTGAACTAAACGGTGTTGAACTGAAAAGATAAAATCAAACCTCAACACAACTCAACAGCAAGAATTACAACCATGTTAATGATCGAAAGTGAAGCACATACCTAGGTAGGGCTGTAAACGAACTGAACGTTCAGTGAAAATTTCATGAACCGTTTGGTAAAAAGTTCGTTTATGTTCGTTTATTTATTAAATGAACGAACATGGACAATATTTTACGTTTGTTTAGTTAAATGAACGAACATAAACAAAAGTCACGTCCGTTCATTTATGTTCGTTAACGTCCGATTATGCGTTCGTTAACGTTCGTCTATCTTCATTTATTTATTTATGTTCGTATATCATGGCAAAAGTTCAATATAGATATCAGATTTGTCATAGATCCAATAAAATATAATCTTGGCCATTCGGTTTTTTGATAAAAAAAAAAAAAAAAAAAAAAAAAAAAAAAAAAAAAAAAAAACTTTCACCCTTTTTTTAAAAATCAAATATCTCGCAAACTGTTAATCGTTACGCGAAAAAAATTATACAATCGCGACGAGAATTAAATTATCTTTATATAAATATGCATTTCTATATACTTTCAACGAATTTTTTTTTCAAAATTTTCTCCCAGAAAAATCACACGTGATTTGTAAAAATCATATATGATTTGTAAAAATCACATGTGATTTGATTTTTACAAATCACATGTGATTTTAACAAATCACATGTGATTTTTCTGGGACGAAATTTTGAAAAAAAAAAGTTCGTCGAAAGTATAGAGAATTGCATATCTATAGATAGATAATTTAATTCTCGTCGCGATGATGTATTTTTTGTAGCTTGGAGATTTACCGTTTGCAAGATATGCTATTTTAAAAGAAAATGTGAAAAATGATTTTTTATTAATTTAGATGAAAAATGGATGGCTAAGATTGGTTCTTTGGATATATGACAAATATGAGATCTATATTGATCTCAACTCCGTATATCATATCTTTTAATTTTATAATTTTAAAATTTGTTTGTTTAAACAAAATAACACTTATAAGAAAATATATTGTGCATATTTTAATAGAGTTTATGTTTCTTTGTCTATGTTCATTTATGTTCGTTTAGCGTTCGTTTAGTGTCTTAACGAACGAACATAAACGAACATGAACAACTCATTTTCTTAATAAACGAACATGAACAAGAAAAATCGAACGTTTAAGTGTTCGTGTCCGTTTATTTGTCCGGTTAAAATTAAACGAACGAACATAAACAAGGCTCCGTTCGTGTTCGTCACGTACATTTACAGCCCTATACCTAGGGTTTGTAATCGAGCTAAGATGAGTCTATAGTTTTGAGCAAAGCAAACTTTGTTTTGTTAGATGTTTCGTACTTGTTACAGTTTTACCGGGCACATATGGAGATCTAACTGATTAATGGTAAACAAAATGAGCAACATAGGTTGTTTGCAAATAGTATGTCGATGGAGGGTTGCCCTTTCAAATTTTCAACCGTTGGATGACAATGATATTTTTTAAAAATGAACTTTATAGTTAACTGTATTTAGATGAGGAATAGCCGATTAGCTGCCCATGTGCAACCCGCACCTTATAACCAAGTCGACATACACAACAAACTTGATGAGACAAGTTATGGCCAGAGGAGGCTTGTCCCTGATCAGACTCATCGGAGGCGACCTGATGAGACAATCATGATCAGAAAAGTGTGTTATATAACAACACTACTACAAAAAACGTCTTTTAGACCCGTGGAAAACAACTTTTAGACCGGTTACTCAACGGGTTTAAATGGGGGGAGGTCCAAAAGAGTATTTCACATATAGACCGGTGGAAGCACTGGTCTAGAAAACTTATCATTTAGACCGGTTACCACCCGGTCTAAAAGACATATTCAGGAGCTCTAAAATGCATACTATTTAAACCGGTTGGGTTCATTACCACCGGTCTAAATATCTATTATCAGAAGAAAAAAAAAGCTGGAAAAAGCAGGTTTGTTCCCAGCAATAAGCACTTAATAAGCAAAGCCTGTAACCCAATACTTTAAGAAGCAAAATCCACTAAGCTGCTGACTTAAACAGAAATCCATACATAGTCTAATTTAAATAGAAATCCATACTTAGTCTAAATTAAACGGAATTCTAAACATCGTTTATACAAAAGAACAATCCCAACAGCCTCTAACTTAAACATAAATCCAAACATCGTTTAAACTACAGATGACGACAATCCTCCAAGGATCATGGAAATGATTCTCTTGGATAGATGATGAATGGATTCTGGAGGTACCCATGTGTTAGCTGGAATCCCCTTTTTGTAGGCTTCGTCTCGTTTTTGTGCAGCGGTAAAAGTAACTTTGTCTTTTGCTTGAGATTTCTTTTTAACAGCTGCAATTGGTTTTGCTATTGCGTTACCAGCATTGCCATTTTGAAAGTATGGTGACACCTTTACCTTCGTTGTCTTCTTTGTCTTCATCTTTCGATCATTGACACAACCCGACCAACCTATGTCAATACCAGCATTGCCATTTTGAAAGTATGGTGACACCGTTACCTAATCCAGCCCTACCCACCCATGTTGACACCTCAACATAAGAGTAAAGTAGTTTCGTGTACCAGGACAGGTGTGCAAATCAATTTCAAAAACTAATCTTTGATCAACAATAAAATGAAAATGCCCAAGCATTAGATGAATAACAATCAATAATTAGAAGACTAAAAAGCCTAACCTGGGATATTGGAGATGATGGTCCTGCATCAACAGGAGAAACTGATGTAGCTTTTTCAGCCAATCTACACAAGCCGCACACGCATCTCCTTGATGCTTTGAGTGAACTGATTGTAATAGCTCCAAAAGTAAATCAAGTCCTGCAAAGTTTATATAATAAATAAACAACACAACATATCAGGCTCCTGTATAAGTAATATGTGTAGTTTGCCAGTCAAGTCTAAAAAAGAACAAGTTGTTTGGAGCAATAAGCCTACACTATTTACCATTATTATCAACAAATACTGCTTCCTGGTCTTCGGGTGAACAGAGATGAGCAAGAGCCAAGACAATTCGTCTTTGAACAATTTTCTCAGCATTATGCATCTTGTACAACAAACGGCTCAATACCTGCTAAGAGAATAATGATATAAATTTTTAGGTGATAGTGATACCAAAGTAGTTCAAATAATAAGTACTACCTCTCCCCGTTCTCTTCCGTCAGTACCCTCGAGATCCATTACTATGGTGCAAGGTTCAATACCGACACATCGTGCCATCCATATACCTTTGGTTGTTTGCGACCTAATCAAATGGCAATGCAATAAGTTAACAAATCCGCAGATAGATAAATAAGTGAAGAACGAGCAATACAGATACATGCCTTCCCCTACGAGCAATACTGACACATCGTGCCATCCATTACTTTTTGACAGATTATAGAAGGCATACCACTGCTTTGAGGTCCCATGATGGCAACGGCAGCGTACGAAAGCCCACATTCAGCCATCTTGACTTGCTTGATAAAATTATCCAGCCCTTCAGCATTGAATGTGCCATCTCCTTATATGAGGTGGGTGGAGTAGCAACCCGCTTCTTTATCTACAAATAATACACACGAGAGTCAGTAAATCACATGACCAGGTCAACATTTCTGTTAAAATGCCTTATTTCAACCACAAGTACTGCTATCGAAGCATAATGACCAATTGCCAAACTTAAAATTTACTCTATGATTTACAAAATCACATCTTGAAAGTTGAATCAATATATCACAATCTTCACATGACATTTCGTTTACAACACCTTATTTCAACCACAAGTTTTGCTACCTAGACATCATATATATAGGTCTCAGCATCTTAATTACCACGCTTATTTTCAACACAGCAGTTGCTATTCAGTGATGTTCAGACCAAACCAAAATATAAATTCTTGATCGAAGGAAGTCATAAAGTAACAGAAAATCATATAAGGACCGAACCAAATATACATTCTTGATACAACTTAAATCTTACTTGGCGATTCAGTTTACCTAAATAACAAAACATCACATTTTGCACATTTCGATAATTAGTGCCTTAATTCCAACACCAGAGCTGCAAACGATTCACAAAATCACATGAAGAAAGTCACAAATTTAATTAGAATCCAAACAATAGTCGCTAATACGTGTCATTCATACTAACCCAATATATAAATTCTTCATAAAACTCAAACCTTACTAATCGTTAAACATATATTAAATAAAAATATAAGAACAAGATACATTGAGCGATATGAGATTAATAGAGGTAAAAATGGTGACGGCAGTGGTAGGGAAGATGAGTAAATGTGAGATGGGGGAAATAATAGAAACCCTAACCTAATCAATTTAGGTGGAACTGAAATATTTGAGGAAAGGGGGAAAATGAAATAAGTTGAAATTTTTGGCGGTGGGGTTTGGGGGGAGAACGAAAAAATGTTAAAAGACATTTAGACCGGTGTATATGAAAGGAACCGGTCTAAATACTCGGCTTATATAGACCAGTGGAAAATAAACAAACCGGTTTAAATAAGTTTTTTTGGACCGGTGTTTTGAATATCAACCGGTCTAAATGTTGAAAGACATTTAGACCGGTGTCTTCTATTTGCACCGGTGTAAATAACTCTTGGCGGCGTAAAATCCTCATTTAGACCTGCATTTTTTTAAAGGGTCTAAATAAGAGGTTCTAAAAGCCAGTTTTTGTAGTAGTGCAAAGACAACCCCGACCATGTCTTTCCAAAAGCATCATCCAGCAACACTAACAGCTATTCGGGATATCTTATCTCAGTGATATATATCAACAGGGAAAGTCCATTTCATCCAACAACAAAAACCTAGCTACCTAGCTAAAGGTGTAAGTGATAGACAAGTTATCTTAGTTAGCATATATTTAATGCAACCAGTTTTAAGATAAGTCACGCAAATTACAGAAAGGGATTATAAGTTTAAGAATACACGAAAATGTTGTTAAATCGTTGAATGATCAAATCTGCGTGGATGATTCACAAGAAATGACAACTTGCCCTATGATGTATATGCTTAAAAGCCCAAGATAATATTCGTGAAGATTAGATGATCAATATTTGATGATAGCATACAAGAATGACATAATTTCAGAGAATCAATATGCTTAAATGACAAGAAACCATTGGCACGTCACTAATGATCAATCAATGCTGATAACACACAAGCACTATAAGAATCAGGAGAACGGGCGACGAGCATGGTCCCGACGACAGATGTCGTCGGCATTTATCACTAAAAGACAAAAAAACACTTGACCGAGACCAGCGTGCGTTGAATTTTTTGTTTGTTAAAATCCCGTCGACATGTCGTCGGGACTATATTGGTCAAACTTGACTTCCCCCCGGCCTCTCAATAATTGCGAATAATTGGGCGGGAATTTGTCCCGCCAAGATGGTACCGACGACGTTTCGTCGGGACTGTATTAATTTAAAAAATTAACGTAATTAGTGTTTGATTAGTGTTTAGTTTAATGATTTGTGTTATGATCCCGACGACATGTCGTCGGTTAAGTCAAATTTGGTCTTCCCCCTCTTGTAAATATTAGCGAATAATTAGGCGGGGTTTTTCCCGCAAGTTTGGTACCGACGACATGTCGTAGGGATAATTTTCCCGCCTCATTGCACCTTTGTCCCGCCAATTTTTTACTTATATATAACCAATAATCCTCAACTCGGCAAAACGCACATAACCCAATCGTCAATTCTCACAAAAAACACATAACAATGGCTGGTTACACGCCGGAAGAGGAGTGGTCAAAGGTTTTATCGTCATATTATCTCTTTAATGAAGTTCTTAATACATATGGCTATGAAATTTATGATGAATATGGTTCTTATAAGAACGTTAGCCCGTGGATGAGAGACTAGATTCTGGAATGGTTGAGGAAAAAACCATACTACAGAGAGATGTTGGACGCTCAAGCTGATGATGTTGGAGGAGAAAGCACGTTGAAAACCAATCTTGATGATCTGGGAAATAGGATAACAAATCTTGAAGCTATGTTTGAACATTTTCTCAAGCAAAGGAAAGCAAGGAAGGGAAAAAATGGTGCAGGTTCTAGCAAAGTGGGAAGTAGCATAAAAAAAATGAATGGACGATGTTTTTTATGGTCTATGTCGTGTGTTTCGTTTCCTTTTCGAGTTGTTTCGTTTTATTTGTTTCGTTTTCTTGTCGAGTTGTTTCGTTTGCTTGTCAAGTTGTTTCATTTGAGTTGTTTCGTTTGCTTGCCGAGTTGTTTCGTTTGATTCTGTATGAAATGTATGTGGTTGAGAACTCTTGCGTGTTTTAAATAAAAGGTTTGCCTTTGTGTTGGTTGATTGTGATATTGTTCCTTCAGTTCCATTCTTTATGCATATGTTCGATAACTTCATCATTTCTATCTTTTCACAACAACAACAACATTTTATTAAACAACAACAATAACACAACAGCAACAACAATAACACAACAATATGAATTGTATTTCGTTTGAGTTGTTTTGTTTGCTTGCCGACTTGTTTCGTTTTAGTTTGATCTCTACGGTATATAAAATGTGATTCAAAGATGTAATGTGTTACACTAACTTATACAAGATAGGTATACACCAATATGAATTGTATATCGGTTAAGGAAAAACCAAACTTAGTGTATATGTGATTGTTAGTCGATTTGTGAATGTGATTTTAGAATGTTAGTCAATTTGTGTATTATTGTTAGACTTTTGTGTACATTTATTTAAATTTGTTTAAATGTGTATATTTATTTAAATTTGTTTATTTATTTATATCTTTATATTAATTTTAATTATATTTGATTGCAGCGTATGTTTGACTTGGAGCGCCACATGCGCGAATCACGTTGGAAAACCATTCTGACCAGCATCAATGCATATTTGGCTAGGCGCTACTCGGACAACAAGCACGACCTAAAGCGCGATTACTTTACTAGGAAGGGTGGGCCTGGGGCTATGGATGTGATATGAAGAAACCCTCCTCCGAACATGGAGCAGTCTGTATGGGAGGAGCATGTCAAGTTCTACATGACGGAGAAGACCCTCAAACGAGCTGCTGTGAACAAAGAGAATAGGAAGAAGAACAAGATTTACAGCCGCCACGGATCCAGATCATTGGCCGCTTCTCGACACGAATATGTAAGACACATTTTATTTTTATAAAATTATTTAATTTTAATTATATATTAATTAAAAGTATTAATACTAAATAAAATTTTTAATTTTATAAAAGTAATTAATTTTAATTTTATAAAAGTATTTAAGTTTAATTAAAATATATATGGTGTTTGATTTGTCATTTTTAATTTGTTTCATCTTATATGCATGTGTATATACAGTTTGAGAACAGCGAGAACCGCCAGTACCCGTCCCTCATACAGAGCTTTTTCGACACGCACTGCAAGGACGATGTATGGTTGCAGGATGAGGCTCGGCTTCAATATGTAAGTATCTTTTTTTTCTTTTCCAAACACGTAATTTAATGATTTATTGAAACATAATCTAGTAATTAACCCGACTAATTTATTAATTTTCTCATTTTTTTCCAACTACATAGGAAGAGATGGTCTGGCTACGGGATCTGGGAGCGGATACGTCTACAGGGGTAGCGTACACAGAGGAGGAGATACTTGCCCTGGTTATAAAGGGCAAGCAACGGGGTCATATAGCCGGTAGGGGTAGGGTGGTACCCGGCAGGAGCAGACCACCGTTACCATTAGGGATGGCAAAAAAACCCGAACCCGACGGGGAAACCCGAAACCCGAACTAATTGGGGCGGGGTGGGGCATGCTAATCGGGTTACGGGGCGGGTTTGGGGATTAAACGGGGATTTTAATCTGGTTTGGGGCAGGGAGCGTGGAATCCTCGCCCCGCCCCGCCCCACCCGATTAATATATACACATATACAAATATATCTATACTTATATAGTATTTTGTTAGTATTTACGTAATTGATGAACTCAAATAAGTACATTTTATTACTATCATTTATCCTATTAATTTGACTTGTTTTATTATATTATGTATGAGGATTGATACTTAATCGTTTACTTTTGTAATTCTCAGGTAAAAACAAGCATTTGGTGAAACTTGGCGATTTTGGACTTATTATGGAGCAAAACATGCAAGAAGTTAAGAGTCTACTGAAATGCACAAGATCAAGACTATTTTGCTCCAGATGCGCCGCATCTCACTTATTACATACGGCGCATCACTATCAATATTTCACCAGATACGATCCAAGATACAAGAGGACATGCGCCGCATCTATTTATGGAGTTACGCCGCATCTTCTGGCGGTGTACGAATATTCCTGAATATATTAATCTTGGACCCCACGCGAAGTTAAGTCAATGCGCCGCATCTACTTACTAGATGCGCCGCATCCTACCCTCAGACAGAAACTATAAATACCCCAAAGACCAGACGAATTAAGAGTTCCGAAGTTCGACAGAAGACCGAAGTACAGAAACCCTAGGACGAATTCAGACGAATAGGCAGCACAAGACACACCCAAACGAAGATACAAGAGCTGTAAGAAGGTGCTGCATGTGTTTAATTCATTAAATAGTTTTGTTTTATTGTGTTAGTAAACTTTAATTCATCAAGATTGGTGGCTTGTGTAATGTGACAACGGAAAGATTGCACTCCCTTAAAACTGCTTTCTCATTGATTAAAGTTTATATGTTGATGTCTTTGGTGACTTTTATTAGTGCATTGATAACCTCTGTGTCTAGCTGAGCGTTGATCGGGTCGCCATGCCTCTGCCCTCGCCTATTTATTAGATCGCCTATGCATTCTATCGTCTGTAGAAAAGTAGGAAGAAAGATAAATAGGATAGTCATAAGTAATCATTAAGGGTTTACTCGCCGATAAGATTAGAACCGACGAGAAAGGACTTAATCTCGGTGCGTTGCATCGAACTATACACTTCATATAAAACTAGCAATAAAACAAGTGACAATCTACTTAATCATAAGGACAGATCTTCTTATTGTCTCGAGTATTTATCTGTGTACGTGTGTGCTATTCGCTGATTCGTTCCTATTGGTTTAGTTTATTAATTAATTGCAACCAAATCGTGCCAGTCTCTCAGGCTGATCCCCCTTGCGTTAGAATAGGTTGTATAGCTAACTTAATTTATTAAAATACTGATTAGAATAACTAGATAATACGTTCCACTCTTAGTGATCGACACTCTACTTACCATTATATTCATACTGACCGGGTACACTGCTCGTTAAGTGTGTGTGTTATTGATAAGTCGGCTAAATATAAATTTAAAACTTGAGTAGGCATTAATACTGCTAAACGGCAACGACACATCGCACGCATCAAGTTTTTGGCGCCGCTGCCGGGGAGTGAATTGTTATTATCTGTTAATTTGATTAGTATTTTAATTAGGGTTTTAATTTTTTTTTATCTAACCGCTAATTCTGTTGTGTATTAGGTTAATTTGCATTCATTGTATTATTTTGCATATTTTCTGTGTTTGTGTGTTATTTGTTTGCTTTTATTTGTGTTTATTTTCGTTTGTGTTTTTATTTGTTTTTATTTTTCGTATTTTTTGTATTCTGTTATCGTTGTTCTGAGCTAAATCGAACGATACGGCGCATCTGATTTTTCAGATACGGCGTATTGCGTTTAAGTTTTATAAAATACAACGCGTTTAATTAATTCGATACGACGCATCTTTTCCCCAAGATACGGCGTATCTGTTTTTGATAAATTTTTTTTTCTAAACGTTAACGCCATATGACGCATCTGCTTTAGCAGATACGGGGTATCTATTATTTTAATTAAAAACAGTTTTCGAATTATTAAACAGATACGGCGCATCGATCTCTGTCGATACGGCGTATCTTCTGAATCAAAAATCTTATATTTTGAAACGTAACGAAAATACGGCGCATTAACCTTTGTTAATACGACGAATATAATTTGATAAATATAGTTGATTTTTGATATTTACTTTGATCGGTCCGCTACTCTCGTGTGCAAGTTGTTTATTTTCAGGATAAATGATGACTCGAGCATCACCATGAAAGATTACATTCTGAACCAAACCGAGAGAAGCTAGCTGGAGTGATCAAACATAAGACAACGAGAGTGGATGAAAACTCAATACTGGTAACATTAAACGTCTTAAATTCTTGAAATATAATTCCAGGTAAACTCTTCGATAATTCGACTAGCCCAAAGGGAAGTTCTCTACAATATAATCTCAATTTTATTATCCATATTATATGTCTGATTAAAATTGTAATCTTAGTTTTGTATGCTTAAAAACGATATTTGTTCCTAACCTCGGAATAAGTCCTTATCCACTAAACACTATGATTACAATTATTAATAAAACGTTTATGCCTATTGCTCTTATTTTGGATTCATTTATATCATATGGTGTGACCGTTTTACCCCAATTTGATGTATAAAGAATCGTGTTGCGGAGGCCAAGGTACGTTCCTTATTTAAATTTCGTTCACTAATTTAGCGATACGGCGGATCTAAATATCCAAAGCGCCGTATCTCTGATTAAATAGGACTCATTGACTAGTCAACGAGATTAAATAGATACGGCGCATCCCAATTTTTCAATACGACGCATCGTTTTGCCCTATAAATACGACGGGAATGCGCCGGATCTGAACTTTTTACCGCAAAAAACTCACACAGTTAAGAACTTACACCCAGTAAAGTTATACTCTAATTCCGAGCATTTTTCTAAAATCCATCCTCTAATCCGATCTATAATCCTTCACCTAATCATAAAATTAAGGTAATTGTTCTATTTCGATTTAATCTTGTTTAATATGAAAATTAGGGTTTATGTGATTGATTCGATTAGGGCTTAATTGATATAGAGATATGATTAGGACCTGTATTAGAAGATCTCCCCCGTATTTAACTTGCGTAAATCATCGAATTTCTGCCCTAGTTTGATTTGAACGAAAATTTGGGTTTTAAATTCGGTTTTGAATTTTAGTGGGAAAATGGATTAGTAGTGGTGCAATGAGCTATTAGAACTGATATAATGGGTAAATGATACTGTGATATTAAGTGAGAGTTTATGTCACGGATACAGATTCTTGAAAAGCCTGCCTGATCCCCTTTATTTTATACTGATATGCTTTTAGATGCGGCGCATCTAGGTTAATTGATGCGGCGTAACGACCTATTTCCAAATTAATAAAATTCTAGATACGCCGTATTACTTAATCTAGATACGGCGCATCTCCATACGCTGTATCTCATCTCTTGCTCCGCATCCCTTATACTTTGTGCAGATACGCCGCACTGATTAAATCAGATGCGCCGTATCTACCTCACTTGCAGACTGCTTACTAACTTTGAAAATTTATTTCAGATGGCATTACCAGAGGTTGCACAAAGACATCAGTGGTTACGTTTCGAGAATATGGGACTGACCCCTGGCACTTTGGAGGATTACTTACGGAGACTTGAGTCGATTTACTTCAAGAGAATATTCAGGGTACAGGTTTTGGATTTTGCTGATGTGGGATTGATTGGGGAAGGTCATGCTGCTGAGAGTTTACGACATAGGATGGAGATGGTAGTTACTGGTGATGATGAGGAGGTGGTATTCAGATCTTCTGCTTGGGAAGAACTATTCAGAATAGACATTGACGTGTTCGATTATGAGACACCCTTGTGCAAGCAATTCAAGGAATTTAACTACCTTCTTCAAGTCGACGATGATGTGTTAACTGGAGATCTACCAGGATTTAAGACTTATGATGATTTCAAAAACACCTGGTACTAAGAATGGAATGACCAAATACCATGGGTTTGGGATAAACCATGGGAATTTGAGCACATTAATCACACCTGTACACCTTTTGTTTTCACGGATGGGAGTAGTGTTTGGCCGACCTGTGATTATAAGAGTGACGGAACCTGTAACGGGGGAAGTATAATTGGGATGAAACGGGTTGGAAACGATGTAACCTTTGAAGATTATGAGTGGTACGATAATGTTGAAGACTGCCCACAAAAAGCGGAGGCTTTGCAAGAAAAGGGTAGAATTGAATACTTGAAAGGACTTAAAGGAACATCGAATACTACTTTCTGGGAATGGGTGCATGAACAATTTGATGATTACATGAAGCTTAGTCAACGGTTACAATGGGAATTGGAAAGAGAGTGGGAGGCAATTCAAGATGATGATAACAATAAGTCATTAATTGATGAACTTGATGACTATTTGATTAAGGATCCTTATTTTAAGTTTGTTGATAAAGACAAGGAAGAGTTCACCAAAAGAAAGTGTCAACTACTTGGGATCCCTTATAATGA